>CM054124.1:56653068-58148068 GCA_028751855.1 Ambrosia trifida
GGCCAGGAGAGATCCTTGGTTCATAAGTAATGTCTTGCCTCTTAAATCACCAACGCGTTTTGGGGCTTAATGTTAGTGGATGAGAGGAGAACTCCACAGTTAAGCGTGCTCAGGTGGGAGAAATTTCAGGATGGGTGACCTCCTGGGAAGTCTCCACTTGGGCAACCAAAAACAAATCCGTGAGCTCTAGATGGGCAAAGCGGACAATATTGGTGATGAGAGGGGCGGGGTGTTACAGATATGTGACACCCGGCATATTTGACTTAACATATTTAAAACTTATAAGTCTACCTTAGCGGGAAACAGTTTAATTACGTACTTAACTGGGTTAGTTGAGTCGGGGTTTTCTTACGTATTGTCCAGAGTTCAATGATCTGAAGGATCATTGGTGTCTTTTACATATACACGCGTCTTGAGTCCCGTTATTGGTGAAATACATAAGCTAAATTAAGTGTTATGTGTAGAATGATTCTTATATGGTGGATTATATACAAGTATGTGTTTAAATGATGTTTAGATGATTATCCATGCTTAATTATGTGAAACATAGATTAGGGTTACATGTTCATGCGTTAAGGTGCGTTAAAATGTGCTAAACACGACAAACTGGAAATATGAAAATGACACCTCTCTGGTTCGACCGTTCGAAGGGTCGAACCTGGCCTTCAGTTTTCTAAAAGGTCTCCTTTGACCGTATAAAACTACCTTCGACCCATATGAAGGGTCGAACCTGGCTAACTGTTTTGAAAAGGTTCCTTCGACCACTTAACTCCCACGTTCGCCCATACGAAGGGGTCGAACCTGGACATAGTATAAATACCATCCTTAGTCATTTTTCATCATTTCACAAACCCTAAACGCCTCTAAACACTCTCTTTCGACTATTATCATTGGGGAAGGAGTTTTTGAGTTTATTTTTCATAATCCAACTCTCTAAATCATTACAAGTGAAGATCTAAGGTGTGTTCTTCATTCTAGATCCTTTTTAAACAATTTTGATTAAACCCCAAGAGTCCAGATCTGATACAAACATGTTTTTATAGATAAAAACCTTCCTAATATCTTTCTAAACAAAACCTATTCATAAACAATGGGTTTTCATATAAACTAACATGTGTTAATGGTGTTCCATGTGATGTTATGTATTGTTTGATGATTGACTGTTGTATAGATGTTATAACAATGATCTAGGACTACTATTGATGATGTTTTATGATTGAGATAGGTTACAATTGATTATTGATGATGTTTTATCCATTTTGGGGATTTTGGGTTAGATCTAGGGCTTGTTCATGATGATAGTGATAGGGATATGATTGGGGGGTTTATTGTTCATGGTAATCTGAGTATATTAAGTTAATTATTGAGTGATTTCATAAAGTTTCCTAATTGGGTAAAGATTGCATGCATGATGATGTGACATCTCCATAATTTACTATTTTGGGAAACTTGTAAAACGACTAGATTTTGGTGTAAAACCGATAGGGTTTTGTAGGGATAAGTTATCCATGCTTGACTGCTGTGTTTGATGATGTTTCGAGTCGTTTTGAATGTGTTTGAAGCGTTTTTAGGGAAAATTGCACAACAGGGGCGAACCTGGCCTCCTTCGTATGGTCGATGGTGCGAAGGAGGGACTCCAGGGTCGAACCTGGTTACTAAATGGTCGAACGTATTACAAATGGGCGAAGGAGGGAGAAAAGGGGCGAAGGTAGCCACATTCGACCGTTTAAAGTCTCCTTCGACCATTTACAGTCACCTTCGACCCTACGTTAACTAAAATGAGATTTTTGATACAAACTAAGTGTTTTATGCTCGAAACTTGTGTGTAATCTATGTGTACTTGATTTACTTGTGTAGTGGGTCACCAACGGGATGTCGGGTCAGTTTCACGTGTCGGTTACACTGTCAAACACGTTTTCAAACTTACTTAATCATGATCTGGACAATCGGGGACTGAATAGCCTTGGGGTTATTAGTCACAACTCTCATACAACCTTTATTGATAGATCGTCGGTACTTGGGATCATCAAGACTTGTCTAAATTCTTATTTTGGGAACGCAAACTAAGGTGAGTGTCACAACCCCATTCTTTACTGTTTTTGGAACATTCTGGGGGAGAGACATGCGGTAAAACTTTCTAAACTTTTAAACCAACATATTACATGATACCTCATGGATACTTGGTGACTTATACTTTCATCATTAAAGTCCTCTCATAACTTAGTGAACCATCAATATGTGGGTACATAGCGGGGAAGGTGTGAATAGATCTATTGGGCTTGACTAGCCCCACTCGGGCCGACTGGAGGTCGGTGGCGGGTGCATATTTGTCCTATATCTTACGGCACCGGGTGATGAACCGGTGACGGGTTTGAGGCATTCTTATCTTGTCAGCAGTGGTTCACGACACTATAGTATCATGTAACGATGTCTAGCTAGCATCAGGTATAGATGTAAGGGTTGTTGGGTTTGGCTTACTTATGATAACTTTTGCAAACTATATCTCTGTGACTCACCGGCACTTTAAGTGTTGTCTAACTTCGCATGTTTTCTCAGGTCGCTAAGGTAGCAGGGAGTCTTAGGCGCACTGGAGTCGCACCGCGTCTAGTCTAGCATACATAAGCAAACCGGGTTGTGTTTGCATTCACATTTTGACATTGGTTTTGTAAACATTAAATTTTGCTTCCGATGTCGTTTTATACTTTACTTATAAACTGCGTGGTTGGTATTTCTACGTAACTTTTATTGCATATAGATGTCGTTTATTGTGACCGTTGACTTGGATCCTGGTATGTCATACGCCTCGCGGTAAAACCCCGCAAGTGGAATTTGAGGGTGTGACATGTGTCATGGGAGACAACTACTCCATCCACCCTAAAGGTGGTTACCAGCGTAAATCTAGCGGTAACTTGCTATTTGGTTGTCGGAAACATGACCCTATGTAATCTCATTTGTGAAAGGTTACAGATGGAAGTTATCGAGGGATCACTGATAGTAATTATTAACCTATTGACAACTTTTGGAAGGTTGTCAAACGTGGTCTATTATCATAGGCTACTGAAGAATAAAATAGTGACAAATCACCCACAAATTCTTTTAAGTTGTACATGGTTTTTTTTTTTTTTTTTTTTTTTTTTTTTTTTTTTTTTTTTGTGAAAAGGCCAACATTGAATTTTATTGGTAAAAGGAACAACTAACCAAACCATTAGCCCCACCACATACAACAGACTATACCACACCAAAGACATCCACAAAGCAATCATTATACACTGCATTATATTCCTAGACTATGTCCATTAAAATTTGACCAACATTCCCAGATAAGAGTATGCTTCCTAGTCCTGCTGCGCAGCCACAAAAAACCCAACGCTTTTATTTCGTCCACCACGTTTGATAGCGAAGCATGTTTTTGATTGAATACCACCTCATTTCTAGTCATCCAAATACACCAAATAGCCGTTTGTATGACCGAATACAATGTCTTTTTCCATTTCGTTGACCCTTTTGCGAAGGTGTGCAACTTGAGGAGATCTTGAACACCGAATGCGTAAATAGGCTGCATCCTACACCACCTAGAGATTGCCTCCCAGACTGCAAGGGCTAACTGACATGAGACAAAAAGATGTTCCACTGACTCGTCGCCCTCCCCACAAATCCGACACTGTGTTGACCCAACCCCAATATTTCTTCTCCTAAGCGCCTCTAAGGTAGGAATCCGATTTAACGCCACCCGCCAAGTCAGGAAGTTTACCTTAATGGGGATCCAACCGTTCCATTCAAAATCTAACCCGTTGCTTGAATAACGAATACTCTGAATCTAACTTCTCAAACTCTTTACCGTAAATACCCCTGGAGTATCGAGCTTCCAACGCCAACTGTCTGAATTTTCCTTATCCACTGCTGAAAACAGATGACTAGTCAGGCCATTCAGCTCCATAAATTCCACTGTCGACCTCGGCAACCTATTCCAATGAAACTTTTTCACTACAGCTCCATTAACTATACTTAATCTCCTAGAAACTGTCACATCTTTCTTCTTCTCCAACTCGTACAGGTTTGGTAAACATCTCATAAGGGGATCGTTTAGTAACCATGAGTCTCTCCAAAAAGAGATATCGCTCCCGTTACCTAATACGTCTCAGATCATCATTGATAAATCGATACCCAAAGACCCCAACTTGTTTCTAATACCAACAACTTGTTTCCACGGGCCCGCAATTGTCACTCTAGCGGGAATAAAACACTAGTGTATTGATGTACCATGTAAGCTCCAAATCACCTTTCTCCATAACCCATTTGTGTCTACTTTATATCTCCACCATCATTTTGCCAATAACGCAATATTTGTGTCTGATAGTGATCCAAAGCCCAACCCCCCTTTCTCCTTGGAGCGATAACATCTTGCCATGCCACCCAAGGAAGTTTTGACCTCTCCGAACTATAGCCCCATAGAAAGTCCTTCCGTATTCGCTCCAATTGATTAATAACCTGCACTGGAGCTTTGAAGAGAGAAAAAAAGTAAGTCGGCAGGGAACTCAAAACCGATCTGGTAAGCATAATCCGTCCCCCGTACGAAATTGTTTTTGCCTTCCAAATCGATAATCTCTTCTTGAAAGTGTCCACAACCAGTTTCCAGTTTTTAACCAAATTCATGTTTGCGCCTACCTGCAAACCTAGATGTTTGAAAGGGAAGGAGCCTGCTTTACACTTGAGCACATCCGCGAATTCTCGAACCTGATTCTCACCAACACCAACCCCGTATACCCAGCTTTTAGTTACATTAACCTTGAGTCCTGATGCTAAATAAAAACAACTCATTAATCTTTTAATAGTCACCGCATTTTGAGTCGTCTATTCACCAATAAAGATTACATCATCTGCATAAAGGAAGTGTGTTAACATCGGACCTCACACCGAACATGGAATACCATTGAACAAACCAAGAGTACAAGCTCTCTTCATAATTCCTGTGAGTGCCTCCAACGCAATAATAAAGAGGAAAGGCGATAGCAGATCTCCCTGCCTCAAACCTCTTTGACAAACGAATTCTTGAGTTGGTGAACCGTTGACCAACACTGACGCCCTAGCCGTAGTGACAATCGCCATTATCCACCTTTGCCATTTTGTGGGGAATTTCATCTGTGCCATAATCGAATCCAAGAAAACCCAACTGAGTGAATCATACGCCTTCTCGATATCAGCCTTAAAAATCATCCCCTCCTTTTTATTTCGTCTCAACCATGGGGTAATCTCATTTAGAATTAATGGCCCATCCAAAATGCTTCTATTTGACAGGAAAGCAGACTGTTCTGCTGAAATTAGTTTTACATATGATGTATCTATCTCTATCTCTAATCTGTTGGTACTCTGAATTAATTTAAAGAAAACATAATTTTTAATGTTCTTAGATTTTCTAGAAAATACAAAACTTATAAATTGTAAAACAAACAATAATATAAATATACAAACCATAAAAACAAATGTACAGAAAAACAAATTAAATTTAAATTATAATAAAATTAAATAACAAAATACTTTTAAACAAAATATGTAAAAAAAATCTCGATAGAAAGAGGCTTCGAGACGTATCGCGAAAAGGATGGTGATGTTCTAAAGATAATGTAATCGATTGGAAAGCGTGGAGTAGTAGTAATTGGACGTGATGTAATTTTCGTTTGTGGCGGTTTATCTCTTCCTTGGAGATAACCCGCCTTTTGTGTGTTTATTGAAGTGCAATTTTCAAAAAAAAAAAATGTTATACTACTACATTTTTCATCTAGGCAAATCAAATTATTTTTCAAATCCAACAATCTCTTATTTGTTTAAAAGATGAAGAAACACAAAACAATGAAACGTTTTTCATCTAAACAATTTATATAAATAATATTATAAAGCAACTTTGGTTGTGAGGCGGGATTACTGTTTCGCTTAATACAATTGCTAAAGCGTTGTGTACAAGCATATGAAGCACTGAGTGAAGAAAGTATATCCACTCGTTCTCTCTCCTCCTCCTCTGACGCCTTTCCTTTTCCTTCTCCATCTCTTTCTTACTCTTTGTCTGCTCCTCCTCCTCTAGACATTTCCTTCTCCATCTCTTGCATCCCCATCATCCCATCCAAAAGGTACCGGAGAGACAGAGTCTAGTGAGAGCGACGCGACGGTTCTACTCAGCCTTTAACGTTTAACCGCCTGGGTAGAGAAAGAGAGGTCCGAAAAGAAGGTTGCCGGAGGTCGTGAGTTTGCGGAGGTGGATGGTCTTTGTTAACGGTAGATGGTGATCGTTCTTGGGTTGTTTCATCAGAAAACATGGTCGGTATCGAGGGTGTACGAGAGATGGAGGCTGTCGTGTGGTGTAACCCATCTTTTCTTGTTGTTGCCCGTAGAATCCGGTGGTCGGTTTGTTTGGTTGTTTGCTTATCACCGATGGGTTTAGGATTCGCTTCGCCTCTAACGCCGGCTAATCAAAGCTCCAATCAGCAAAAAAAAGGGCAGCTACTTCTCTTAGTGAGGCGTTTGGGTGGGGGCTGTGGTGGTGGGGCCGACTGTTGTTATGTAGTGACGGTGATAGAGCTGTTGAAGCGATGACGATGATTACAGAGATGGGTGATGGTAAACTGAAGCTTACTTTATCGAATGTTCTTCCTGTTTGGAAAGGAATGGAGATTCATGGGTATGGGGTTATTTTAGTGATTTAGTTTGTTAAGCTAATACTTATGTTGTATATACAGATAGGTAAGCTTATACATTTTCCCCAAATCCTAACTTTTTATGGAACATGCCAATTGGTGCTTATGGATACAAGGAAATTGTACCAGTTTCATTGTCGACTTTAATAAAGTTGTCGCTGCAACTTGTGACGCGGTTCTGTAGCTCCGTTTCTATCGGGTCAAATATGAGTATCCGGTTGCGCCCGCCGCGGAAAACGCGCGGCGGGTATAAAACTAGTTCAAATTTATTTTCTAACTGCTTAAATTATGTTGTTCAGCTGTATCTATTTTATATTGCCATTACTCTGTTAGAAAACTTACATTGAGATCGAAGACAAAATCGACAACATGAACCGGGCTTATGTTTGACACAATTCCCTTAAGCAGATTCTCGGTCTGTTCTTAGGGTACACCGATTCTTTAACAGTGTTGGTGCACTGCCGGACTATCCCACTTGCCTGAAAAATAATCGAAACTTGGTTGTTATGCTTGAGTGTATGTGTGTTGCAAGAGTTTCTTAGTGTATATTTCTCATGTATATTTTTTCTTCTATCAAATAAGGCACATAGCCTACTAATTATACAAGAGTTAGGATGGTGAAAGGTTTCACTTTATTAGTCACTTAAATAGAGACTTAAGACTCTAATTAAGACTTAAATAAAACCTCATCAAATGGCATTAAGAACTCTACTCAAGAGTTTCACCATATGAAATAAAACCTCATCAAATGGCATTAAGAACTCTACTCAAGAGTTTCACCATATGAAGAGTTTTAATATTGGTAATTTTAATAAATAAATTCCATTCACCACTTATATTTTCCAACAATCCCCCACATGAATCCACTTATATTTTCCAACAATCCCCCACATGAATGAAGATTGATCAAAACACACAAAATTTCCAACATACCCCCACATGAATGGGAGTCATACAGAAACAACCTCATTCTGATTAAATTTCAATAGTTGAGTTTTGCATACAATAGGTAGGTGTGACCCTTTGAACCTTCGGTTATGAAACGCACTTAGCCCACTGGCTCTGAGTAGTACGCGATGTCTTTGAACTCGTCTGCCGTTTGTGTAAACGACAATACGCTTCACACAAACCTCTATCTGACAACGTCAAGTCCTCATAGTTGTGTCCATTATGGTCATGGACATGTGCTTGGTTCTGCGAGAGCTCTTAGGTATTGTGCCCCAACAATACCCTTCGAAGTGACCCCACTTCTCTCTCACACAGGTGATCTACTAGGACTAGTTACCTCAGTCGAATCATTAAAAGCCATAAGCTTAACCTCAACCTTGTCACTTTTAGGAATGGACTAGGAAGCTTATTAAATCTTATAGGAAACTCCCCTTTTCAAAACGTGGGGTTTTCATCAACTCTCCCCCACAGTGACCTTCACCAGTTCATACAATTAGGTTGTCCTGTTGAACTCAGATCTTGGGATCTCCAGTCAGCTGAGTTAGATTTCCTTCGCATAAACTTAGCCTTTCATGGGCTTTAGTCCCATTCCCATTGACGACTTCTGAACTAACTCTTTGCTTAAGGCTTTTGTTAGCGGATCTGCGATGTTATCCTTTGACTTTACATAGTCAACAGTGATAACTCCTGTAGAGATTAGTTGTCGTACCGTATTATGCCTACGTCTTATACAACTGTTCTTACTGATACAAATTGTGATATGAGCTCTGCCAATTACCGATTGACTATCACAGCGTATGCATTAGGCCAATGCCAGCTTCAGCCACCTAGGTATATCCTTAACAAATTGACGTAGCCATTCTGCCTATTCATCCTCTAAAGTGATGAGTTTTGATATGGATCTAGCAATAACCATTTGCTTAGATTATTTCCATGTTATCGCAGCACCTCCAAGTGTGAACAAATACCCACTCGTTGCCTTGGAATCATTCGTGTCAGATATCCAATTCGCATCATAGTAACCTTCAACAACTGCTGGATATCTTTTATATTGCAGCCCGTAGTCTCGTATGTATCCTAATTACCAAAGCACATGTGTCACCGTCACGTAATTCCAATGAATTGAACTTAGGTTGCTCGTGTATCTACTTAGCTTGCTTGCTAAGTCTGTTCTGATACAACTCATCAGATACATCAGGCTGCCAATAACTCTTGAGTACTCTAATTGGTTAACAGACTCACCTCGATTCTTAACTAGACGTTGACTCGTGTCAATGAAAGTTCTAGCTACATAAGAGTCATTTCCATTGAACTTCTTAAGAATTTTGTCCACATAATAGGACTGATTTATAATAAGTCTGTTTTAGGTTCGTGTGATTTGTACTTCCTAAAATCACATCCGTTCATATCAAACCTTCTATTTTCAAATGCAAGTCACCTCCACACTTAAGTGTTATCGGATAACTACCAAATGGGATGATGAAAGTTTCTTCCTTTCACATGTAGCTTGGAAACTTCTCAAGTACCAATTTTACATCCCTACGGATTGTTTCTTAAATGACTTTCCCCCCACATTGCTTGCACTTTGATTAAGTTCGAGTAATATCACTCATGATGACATTAGACACCCGTGATAGAAAGTGACTATCTATATCTTTGTGTTATTGAGGTCATCCATTATATTACTCAACCCATATTTCTCACATGAACCGTTTTCTGAGCTATATGAGTTCTCCTCATATTAAGCTAAATAGTATCATAACCAATGAACTATTTATTCTGTCCTTTCGAGTCATCCTTTTATAATGAATTATATATTTGCTTTTACAAAATTCATTCTTATGTCGTCACATATGTGTGAACGTTTAAATTTAATTTATTCTCCGTGGAGCTTCTAAATTAACAAGTATTAGTCTAGCATGCTTTAGACTACAAATACTTAGCATGTGAACAGAAGATGCCTCATTCTGATTCTTCACAGCCTTAAGAGATAACTCACTATCTCTTCCTAACATTCACATCTTAATTTAGACACAAAATGATATTTGTTTACCATTCCAAAATCTTGGTTTAAAGAATGCTTCAAAACCATAATTAATTCCATCCATTAGGATCAAGAGTCGTATGCCTTTAATCTCCAAGGCTTTACCATTGACTCTTTAGGACTTAAACCTAAGTCTTAATATAAGTCACTTTGATGAACATATTCATCATCAACAAGTCAATTAGATTTACACTCAACGACATGACATTCACATATGCCTAAGTGATATGTATATATTTTGTTGAAACTATTTATTGGGTGACTCCCAAAATATATCACGAATCCTCTGTATAGTTCAACCAACAGTGATGGTTTGTAGAGACTCTACACGTCCATCACTATTCGAAGTCTTTTATAATAAATCTCGCAATATTTATCAAAGACTTAATGAATAATAACATATATTTCTATCATATGTTATAGTCATCAAAACTACATTAGTGCATTTCTACGTAAATGCTCTCAACATTAGATGACATATATCGTTTTCGTGCATTTAACTTCAATACACTTGCCGCGTTGTTCATGATCCTCTTATGATGTGGTTGTATATTTTATGTATGATTTATGACTAATTACATAGGTCATAATCACAACTCGCTCATTGTGTTTATGCAAATCGCATCTTGCATATATACATACATATATATCCTTATTAAATTCGTCGTCGAAAAACATATTGTTTTACATATCCTTTTCATATATATATATATATATATATATATATATTTTAATCCACTTGATTATTTAAAAAAAAATAATAGATAATCCAAAATATATATAATATTACAAATATATTTAAACGGATTCATATAAGGATATATAAATATCAAATCTCAAACTGTTATTCTCTTCAACACTTTATCGTTCGACGAAATAATAGCAATTATATCGTCTCGTGGCATGTTTCAAGGTAGTCCCTCAATACACTGTTCAAAACAACAAAGTTGCTATACTTAACTACTCACAAGTAGTCGAACAAATAAATATGTCCAAAACAACATCAAGTTGTTTTACACTAAATAGTCTCTCTAAACTATTATATGGTTCAAGTCATCATACTTCTCATACAAGTATCAAACCATTTATAATTTGCAAAAGACATGTAAATTACACCGTTAGTCCTTATGGTTTCTACCAAATTTCAATGTAAGGTATTAAGGTTTTATTGTTTCACTTTAAGGTATTAAGCTTTTAATTTGTTTCAATGTCAGGTATTAGAGACTAACCTAGTTAAAACTTAACTGAGTTTGAGGGGTATTATGGTCCATTCACCTATATATTCAGTTTTTAAAAAAATTGTAGCTTGGGGAACTCGAACCTGGCCTCTGGCCGGTTCTCATTCTTGCAACATAACCCCAAATACCAACTGCTCTGCAAGCCTTTTTGTGATATTATTGATTTCGAAATTTTATTAAACAATCTCTCTTACACTTCATCTTCCCCAAATTTAACATACGAACCTAATGCTTGTTTTCTCCATGTTTCTTGTACAGCATCTGCCGACCTCACAAATTTAGGCCCGTGAATAGATTCTGAGTTTTCACTAAATTCTATTCGGCTACATTCATCCATATTTGATAATCTCTAGGAATAGATTCTGTTGGTTCGATGTGAGAATCTCCAATTTCTTCCCCATGAACCTGCTCATTATTAACTAAATCCAAATTTCTAACCGCTTTATCTTCTTCACAACCATAATCATCCATAATCATGGTTATTGGTTTTGCAATCAGTGTTAGTGAGACCCTTTTCTATTCCACCATCAACACACCTGAAAGAAAAAAAATATATATATTAAATAAATGTCAAGATGGAAAAAGGTTAGAACTTAGGATAGAAGAATATTCAGCACAATCATGTACCATATATGCAACCCTGAGAAGCTCCTTTGATGATGGTATTTTAAAGCTAACCTCTATCCTATCTAAATTATTGGGTAAATCCGGATCACCACCTATAAAAGTAAAACCAGGATGAAAGTGATTAGATAGTGTAACTAATATGATTGGGAAGCGTTAACTTTAATACAAATCGTACTGTTGCTCGTTAATATCATTGGACATGAAGCAGTTACATCTACATTGAAGAAACTGTGGGGAAGATGAAGTATAAGAGAGATTATTTAATAAAATTTCGAAATCGATAATATCACAAAAAGGCTTGCAGAGCAGTTGGTATTTGGGGTTATGTCTCAAGAATGAGAACTGGCCAGAGGCCAGGTTCGAGTCCCCCAAGCTACAATTTTTTTAAAAACTGAATATATAGGTGAATGGACCATAATACCCCTCAAACTCAGTTAAGTTTTAACTAGGTTAGTCCATAATACCTGACATTGAAACAAATTAAAAGCTTAATACCTGACATTTAAACAAATTAAAAGCTTAATACCTTAAAGTGAAGCAATAAAACCTTAATACCTTACATTGAAATTTTGTAGAAACCATAAGGACTAACGGTGTAATTTTTTCTTTATTCATACAAGACATTTCTACCTTTACAAGTATTTTCCATAAACTATACATATTTATGTTTTGATTACAAATCAAAACCATAAACTCTAATATAGTTTTATTATTTAAACCATTCCTAACTCACTTGTTAGAATATATGGTTTTCATGATTAACCGTTTCTAATTCACCCATTAGAAACTATACGTGTACCATATAAACATATACGGTTTCAAAATTAACCATTTCTAACATACTTGTTAGAATGCAAACGATTACACGTTTCATCATATATAGTTTGGTCATATCAAATAAACACCTGTTAGAAATAAACGATTACCAAAATCATTTTAAAGGTCATTGGTTTATATTCTCAACTGTTTCTAACCTGCTTGTTAGAAATACACGATTATGACAATCGTTTTAGATTTTGTTGGTTTATATAAAATAAACCGTTTCTAACACCCTCGTTAAAAAATTAGACCATCTACATAAATGGTATTAACTTTGGATTTTCCAAAATATACCAGTTTCAAATTCACTTGTTAGAAACCGTCAAATTTTAACCAAACTGGTTTAATGTTGATTATTTTTCCAAAATAATCATTTCCAACAGGTTTGTGTATTTTGTACAATAATCTTTTCTAACACACTTGTTAGAAAATATAAACATCTTATTTTGTCTTTACAAAATCATCAATTTCTAACACGTCCGCTAGAGAAATCAATATATAAGTTTACAAATTAAACTTACGAGTTTGTAAATAATAATTTCTAATACGCTTATTAGAAATGTTTCATGATACGTTATTCTTTCAACGTCGTCGATTCTAACACGCTTGTTAGAAATACATGTTTCAAACCTTATATTTTGAAACCCTTTATTTTCCAATACTCATATTAGAAAATGTATACATTTCAAATACTTTGAAATTATCATTCTAATATGCTTACTAGAAAGAAAACGTTATCAACCAAGTTTACATGGCTTTTCAAATAATTTGTCTTTTCTAATGCTTTCATTAGAACTTTATTATTTCCAAAATATGTAAACACGTGTTAAAAATGTTAATAGTCCAGTTTATCTAAACACAACCCAAACACCCAGGAATTCAAAAATTGAATCAAAAATTCGTTTTGTAAAACAGTCTTTCGGATTAAAGATTGCATTCCCATTATGAATGTAATCCAATTCGATGTACCAAAAGAAAACATGTACAAACTTTCGCGAACCCAAATTCCTTAGGAAGAACACGAAAGTTTGTTTACTAATCTGTTTAAGTTTGTTAGAAAACTTACATTAAGATCGAAGACGAAATCGACAACATGAACCGGGCTTGTGTTTGACACAATCCCCTTAAACAGATTCTCGGTCTGTTCCCAGAGTACACCGGTTCTTTAACAGTGTTGGTGCACTGCCGGACTATCCACTTGCTTGAAAAATAATCGAAACTTGGTTGCTATGCTTGAGTGTATGTGTGTTGCAAGAGTTTCTTAGTGTATATTTCTCATGTATATTCTTTCTTCTATCAAATAAGGCACATAGCCTACTAATTATACAAGAGTTAAGATGGTGAAAGGTTTCACTTTATTAGTCACTTAAATAAAGACTTAAGACTCTAATTAAGACTTTAATAAAACCTCATCAAATGGCATTAAGAACTCTACTCAAGAGTTTCACCATATGAAATAAAACCTCATTACATGGCATTAAGAACTCTACTCAAGAGTTTCACCATATGAAGAGTTTTAATATTAGTAAATTAATAAATAAATTCCATTCACCACTAGGGGTGTTCTTTTTAACAGATAACCAATAACCGAACTGAACCCAAAGTGACCCCACCCGAGAAAGTACCTTACCCGATTAACCCGAACCCGGTTAAGTGCATACCATAACCCGACTAAAGTTTTTAGGGTCGGTTTTCGAATTAGTATTTATAATTTGGGTTGACCCGAATAACCCGAACAATTCAAAAACAAATAATTATCTAGTTTCCATATTTTTATGTATTTCGGAGTAGGGATTTTGTAGCCAAATTTGCAACTAAATATTATAACCCATGTTGTGGTTTTATTTTACACATATTGTAGCCCAGATGGATAGAAATACGCAACCCAAATGGCTGGGAATATGTAACTCGAACACCCGAAGCATTTAACCGATAACCATTTAACTCGACCTAAAAAACCCGAACCCGATTAACCCCATAACCGATAACCATTTAAATATATTGGGTCGGTTATCGGGTAATATTTTCAATACTGAAAACCCGAATAGCCCGACCCGAATAACCCGATAACCGAAAACCAAACCCGATGAACACCCCTATTCACCACTTATATTTTCCAACATACTCCCCTCACTTATTAGTATTTTCCTCAATATAATATCCTAAATAGTAATTTGGTGGCGAACTTTTTTTAAAACGGCAAGAAATAACATACCAACCATCGTGACACCGGAAGTTGTGGGCAAGGTCGACTACTCGATCGTTGCCAGCCTCTTTGCTCTCTCAGATGCGTGGAAACCCGACCTCCACCTGTCCGAAGGCACGGCTGTGGAATAATCGGTAAAACCCTGCTTCCCATCCGTGTCAAACTAGCTCGACCCGTATTCGCTCTTAACCTGGATGCCGCAAAATATAATAAGGAGCGGGAACTGGGTCACTTTTTTTTATATCAAAGTATTAACCCCTACTTTGTGTCGGTTCCAATATATGCAGGTTTTTTTTTTTTTTTTTTTTTTTTTTTTTTTTTTCTATAAAACCAACAAAGTAGTTTTTTCTTTACGGCAAACCAACAAAATACTAGTCTTAATTGTCACCAATCACCATAACAAATAGTACCAATATTAATTTTAATTAATTATACCTCGTACACCAATTGACGAGACAAGACAACCATGCAAGGTCCACCAATTGTGGACACCACGATTCAAGCTAATCAAGGTTCTTCATTAAATTAGCCCACAAATTTTGTGATCACCGTACATGCATACGTGCATGCTTTAACCCCCATGTATTCTTCACAAGTGAGGAAGAGTTATATGTTAGAATAAATATTAGGGCTGCAAACGAACCGAACGAACACGAACAAGGTCTTGTTCGTGTTCGTTTGTTAAGAAAATTATGTGTTCACGAACAGTTCATGAACACTTACCGAACGAGATTTTCTGTTCATGTCTGTTTGTTAAGAAAACACTCATGTTCGTGTTCGTTTGTTAATTTTGTTCATGAACGCACACGAACATAAACATGCATCAATGAACACAAACAAGTGTTCATGAACACAAAGAAGTGTTCATGAACGGAGCCAAACACAAACGAACATATATTAACTTTTGAATAACATCGAATTCACATACATTAAGATAAATAAAAATAAAAGAATACAAAAAAGTATAAAAATTAAAAACCTTACTAAACTATAGAACACAAACGAACATAAACGAACACATTACTGAACGTTCACAAACATAAACGAACGAACGCGACCTCTGTTCATGTTCGTTCCTTTATTAAACGAACGAACACGAACGAACTTCCCGCCGAACGGTTCATGAACTGTTCGCTGAAAGTTCAGTTCGCTTGCAGCCCTAATAAATATACATTATGTTGGTATATTTGTCTATAGTTATCATAATCATTTATATAATAACAATCAATTATTAATATATCTCTAAGTTTATAATAGGTATTTCATTGATGGACGGAATTACCCTTACTAAACATAATTTGGGTGACTCCTGGGTGTGTATAAATAGAGAGGTTATTAGAGGATTTTAAGGTTACAGAAACCTAACAAAAAATACCATAATCTCGTCCCCCTCTCTCATTCTTACGAGTTCTTCAAGAACTCATTAGCCATCATAATCACACACCCTAAAGGGAACCCGATTACACTGATAAGGATGTCGTCTTCCAATACGCTTACAACATCACTCTCAGGTCTCACTAATCCATCAGGTACACTTTTATTATATGTTTTCCATTACATACAATCAAAACTGATCAACAATATAACCACATTCTAAACTTGAATTACGTACTACCATATATGATCAAAACTTGAATTAACCCCACGGGAAGAGATATTGTACAAAGCTTCCTTAACATACAAAGCGTAAGAAGCAATTTGGACCATTAGATCAAAAACTGAACAGATCATCTAATTAAACACGCATAAACAAACCCAAGGGTAAATTAGTCAAAAAAAATATAAACGTGTTTAATTTTTTTTAATTTGAACCACCAATTCACCAAAATCAACGACGGTTACTAAAATTGAGAAACAAAAGCACACGTTGAATGAGACCTCATTCAATTAGGGTTTATTTCACCAAAAATAAAAAAAAACACACACACACACATAGACGATCGACAAAGACGAAGAACATAAAAATAGAGCATGGCTTCCAAACGAAAATCAGGTGTGTTTTATGATTTACATTTTCAAAATTGCTTCTCGATTGATTCTCTGATTATTATTATTATTACAACAAACGCATTTAAAAACAAAATTTGAAAAATTAACACAGATAACGAAGGGGAAAGAAGAAGCAAACACAAGCATGACAAACCTTCATCAAAACAGAGTAAAGGTATGAACAATATGATCATACTTGATTAAACAACAAAACGTACTTTATTTTAATTGAAAACACATTTTAGGTTATTTGAATGTGTATATTTTTTGTTTAATTATAGTCAGTATGTTGTTTAGTTAATTTGTATAAAGTGCGTTTGTTGTTCTTGTTGTTATTGTATAAATCTGTTTATAATTGCGTTAAAATGTGGAGCAGTTTAATTGATACATAAGTGCGTCTTAACTTATTCATGAGTGCGTCTGTGTTTTTGTTTGATAATATATAGAGTGCGTCTGAAATGTGTTATAAGTGCATTTAAATGTTGACTAGTTTTTCTTATTAACACAGAACCAAGAATAACTAATTTGGCTGAAGAAGAAGATGATGATTTCCAGGAGCTAATAAAAAATCTGATTAATATTAAAAAAAAAAAGATTGAAAAAGTAAACAAGGAAGCTGCTAAAAAGTTAGAGTCTGATGTTGAAAAGATGAAACAAAAGTTGAAAAAACAAAAACAGAATGTTGAGCATAATTCAGAATCATCAGACGACGATTTCGAGAGGCCGAACAAAAAAGTAAAAGTGGATGAACCTAAGAAGGTGAAGAAGATAAAGGAAAGGGAGTTTGTGGAATACAGAGATAAGAAATTAAAACTATGATGCTCTCCTGCTGAGTTTATTGAAAGCATCCAAGAGTACACAGATGAGCAAAAGGAAGATGTTAGAAAAATGGGATTTGGATCTGTGTTGGACATTAGGATTGATACAATATCAACAGGTTTGGGTTACTGGCTGTTAGTCAATTATGACGAGGGAAGAAATCAGCTAAACACCTGGAATTGGAAAATCAAGATCACACCATCAATGGTACATGAAGCTTTAGGCATACCAATGGGAAAGAAACAAGTGCTCGAGAAAAATAGGGCAAGGAAGGGTTCTGAATCTACAATAGATGAGTTCAAGAATCAATTCAGAAAAAAGAAAGTTAGCGTTTCAATGGTAACACCGGTTGTTAGGCAGCAACCAAGGGGTGGACGGCTATTTAAACTAATTTTCTTGTGTTATGGAACACAATTTTCGAGGAGATTACAAAGTCAACAACAATAAATCAAAGCTTTTTGCATGGGGTGGATGATGAGGCTGATATTCCTAATATAGATTGGTGTTCTTACCTGATCGAATGTCTGAGGAGAACAAAATCAGGAAGGAAAGAAGACTAGTATAATGGTCCAATTGTAATGATGAGTGTAAGACTTTAACCGCACCTAGGATTACTTTTAAACGCACTTGTATTTTCTTGAATATATATATGGACGCACCTATAGTTATTTTAGACGCATTTATATTTTCGAACATATATATGATGTTTTATAACATGCAGGTTATCTACACACATGAATACAACAAAAGACATCCATCTGCAATACAAATTAGCACACTCGCAGTTTCTTACATAACCTCTAGTTCACTTGCAGCGATGGAAAGTCATCTTTATAACAATGGGGCATTGACTGATATGGATAAAGATGATGCAGATGATGTGGGAGATGATGTGGTAGATGATGAAGAAGAGAATGAAGATGCTAAAGAAGACGAAGAAAGTGACTCGATAAACAAGGATCAAAATGCAAAAGAAGTTGTGGATGTGCTGATAGGAATGCAAGGAAAAGGGGAAGCTCATAACACAACTTTGGATGGGAATGATTACAGTCTGAATATGGGACCGACTCCACCAAGACGAATCCAAGTTGATGATGATGATAATCAAGAATATGAGAATGCAGATTGGAGAGATTATGAAATGAGTACTCAAACTCAACAAATGTTTAAATATTGCAACACTCAACCAGATCTGAGTTATAATATGGAGATTAGACAGGCAGAATATGAAACAACAATGAAAGCAAAGAAGGTACAAACTTTAAATTTTAAAAACACTATGAAATTTAAACGCACTATATAGTCATTTCAGACACACGTGATAATGATTTCAGACGCACCAATGTATAGTTTAAACGCACATGTTAAAATTTAAACGCACACATGATAATTTAGACGCGCATATGATTTAACACTGTATTTCTCTTCTGTTGCCTCATATTTGGGTTAAAATCATGGATAAGAACATAAAGAAGTATCAAGAAATACAAAAGGAGATGGAAAAAATGGTAGATCAAGGAAGAAAGAAGTATCACTGGGTGCCTGAAATTATGTAGAGGTGTACAAAGTGGGATGAAGTTAATAACAGGCAAT
The DNA here is from genome assembly GCA_028751855.1 of Ambrosia trifida. Classification (NCBI taxonomy): domain Eukaryota; kingdom Viridiplantae; phylum Streptophyta; class Magnoliopsida; order Asterales; family Asteraceae; genus Ambrosia; species Ambrosia trifida. Next base: position 56,672,038 of record CM054124.1, read on the forward strand.
CGAAAAGCAATGTTGAATTTGATGTTGAACAGAATTTGATGGACATAGAAGAAAATGTGGTAAGCCTTGAAGTTGAAAATGTTGACGAACAAGAAGTGGAGAATGTGATACCACATGTTGATGAACAAGTTGAACAACATGTTGAAGGTAATGAAACTTCATATAGGAATGAAGGGGGGGAATGATGACCGAGCTGAGGAACCGGAAAAAGATGTTGAAGGTAATGAAATATCAAAAAAGGATGATCAGTATGTTGATGCGAACCTCAAAACTCATAATCAAGAGGAAGAAATAACTGACACAGCAATTAACATGCTGCAAACAGTTGAACCAGGTTTGTATGTGGTCAGAGATGTCAATGAAACACCGAATGCACAAGCTGAAAAGGAAGTAGATAAAGACAAAGGGAAAATAGTTGATGGTGATGGTGTCAACCTAAAAGCATAAGAAATAACTGACACAGAAATAAACATGCTGCAAACAATGGGAACATGTGTGTATGGAGTTCAAGATGAACATGAAACACCAAAAGAACAGCATGGTGAAAAGGGGATACCACAAGAAAAAGAAGCAGGGGAAGAGAAGGGAAAAGACAAGGGCAAAGCAGTGGCAGAGGATGGAAGGCCAGTTAGGGACAAAAACCCTTCATGGGCATTAAGATCACAATACGCTGGTAAGACCGTGTGCCTTGTTGAACAGCTAACGGAAGAGGAATTAAGGATAACATATTACATGTTTGCACCAATTAGAGATAAATTGTAAGCGTCTTTTTTCCTTTTGTTTATAAAATTATTGAATGTTTACTGATTTTTTTTTTAAATTATTGAAATTCAGGAAAATATGTTTTTGGGATGAAGCTGGAACTGTGACCCCAAAGGTGATTTTTGAAAGTTTCCATCCTGGAATATGGCTTTGTACAAATGCACTGGATGCATGGACCGATATTCTAAATTATGAGGAAGGGAGCATAAAGAAAGATGGGTCTGTACACAGGCTGGTTCTAAGTTCCACCATGATGGTATGCAATCTTTAAACTTAAACGCACCTTTATAAATTTAGACGCATTTGAGAAAAAAAATGAATTTTTCTTAATTGGGTCACAAGTTATTTAAACTCACCTTATATACACATTCAAACGTACTCTTTTTAAAAAAAAATGTATTTTAAACGCACGTATACAACCAATTTAAACGCACTCTTTATTTTTTTACTGTTATTTATTTATTTATTGACAATGACAATGCAGCCTCCAGACTACTATAAACAGGGTGTTACTTGGACAGATAGGCATAAGGTTTTTCTTAGCAATCATCAAGATATCTTCCGAAAGTTCAACACAAAATCATTAGATGAGTTCGACATGATTCTTGTGCCAGTGTTGATAAACAAACATTTCTATGTCTTAACTTTTGATGTGAAGAATGGGATATCAGAGTTGCTTGACAACTCTAAAGAGGGAGATGACCAAGAAAAGCGATATAAAGGCGTGCCCGAAATATTGGTATGTACTTATGTAACAACATATTTAACACAAAAACATGAAATATTATTATCATAACCTAATGTTTTTGTAAAAAATGTTTGTAGAGACACACCTTGTACCTTTGCTGGAAGACAACATATCCTATAAGCCCGGGGATTGAGAAACTTCAACTAAATCCGATTATAAGATGAGAAATGCCATGGATGACTATAAACAACCATGAAGATTGCGGCATATTCGCTATCAGACACCTGGAAACCTTCAAAGGGCATAAATTTTGGAACTGTGGTTTTACAGGTGAATAGACTTTTCAAAAAAAGTAGTTGGATGCATTGCGGTTCAAGTACGTAGCGAAGATTGTACTATCACCTTACAACCTGATCAGGGATAATATAGTTGAAGAGGCTAATAAATTCTCAAAAAGGACAATCAAAGCAAAGACAAAAATGTTGGAGAATGCCAAAAAAAAAAAAAAAAAAAAAAATTAGAGAGGAGGGTGGATGCAATATAAAGATTCTCATAGAATTTTGTCATTGTTTAAATGGTTTTGAACAACTTGCTGACTTGGTTTTAAATCTTTTAATTTAGATGCACTCATTTGCAAATAGTTTACATTTTTGGACGCACTTTATAAAATAGAATAGATTATTGTGATTTTACTTAAACGCACTTATACATGTGTTTTATTATTTCAAACGCACGTTACACTAAAAACACACATCATAAACAGGTAATAACAACTACAGAAACAAAAGTACATAATCATTTCCCCATGGAGTTTTCATAGATTTTAGGAACTGAATTTTAAATTCAACCGAACATCTCAAAAGGGCTATGCATTTCGTAAGTTGTTCGACAAGATTAACATGGCCTTTTTTTGCATCAATCATAAAAAAATATAAGTTGTGATTGAATTGTGTGGTGTAAGATTTTGTATAGATCAATATATAAAGAACACAATAATAACAAAGGTGACAAAAAATCATTCACGAGAATTATTGTTATTGTTGGTTACCAATAATTGATGCAGACGCACCAATATATGCATCCATTTAAACACACTTATAATATATTTAAACAAGCTCATTAAAAACAAAAAGAAAAATACATAACCATTTACATAAACACACGTTTAATCATTGTTTAACCCTAAAAACACACGTTTACTATCATCATCTTCATCATATTTTAACCCTACCTCAAACCTGTACATCTTTATGTTTGTAAATACATCCACAATCCTTGATTTTAATTAACAATCATATAATCAAAGATCTAAAAGTAAAAAAAACCATAGGATAATCAGTCTAAGTAATTCGAAAATCAAAACCGTATAAAAAACGTTGATCGATACAAAAACAGAGCATCCTTGTAATCGAAAATAACATTGGGTTTGATTGAATCGTCGGTTGATTAAATAGTCAATCTAAAATACATTATTGAGCATGAATTGAATCCTGAATATCATTATTCTCATTAATTGAATCGTTCGTATTAATTGAAACGTTAGTTGAAACCTGATTGAAAGAACAATTAATATATGGACTAATTTACCCCTTTAATCAACCAGATTTAGGTTAAGTAAACTTAACCACAGTTGACAGGTGGCATGATTTGGTTGTTTCTTGCGCTTTTTATGTTAAAGAGCTTTGTATCGTATACTCTCTCTGAGAAAGTATTTGGTACAAAGTACCTTAACCTACAAAGTGTAGGAAGCCACCAAAAGTGGCCACGTGTAACTTGGCGGTTATAACATCTGAAGCCAATTCAAGGGTAATATAGACTTTTCCATCCCTCATTTAATCACGTAATGATACATTCCCTGTTTTATCGTTAAATCCGAATTCAATATTTTTATAACTGATTTCACAATATTCCATCATTATTTGTTACCTTATTGAAAAATCTAATCACAGTACATCTGTCGATCAATTTTTTTCGACATTCATATTCAATTTGAAGAGTTGATCGTCATGTTCGGTAGGTTACTCTGCTTTTTTAATTTCAACTAATCGTAATCTTATTGTGATGTTTAATTGTGTATCAGATCTAAAGAAATCATACTCTGTAAACAAAAAAAAAAAAAAACAGAGCATTCATCAAACGAAGAAGAAATCATACTCTGTAAACAAAAAAAAAAAACAGAGCATTCATCAAACGAAGAAGAAATCATACTCTGTAAACAAAAAAAAACAGAGCATTCATCAAACGAAGAAGAAATCATACTCTGTAAAAAAAATTGAGCATTCATCAAATGAAGAAGAAATAAAGTTCAGAGATGAGCAAAGGCTGATAGATAACTGTTTTATATTGTAGATATTACTGAGTGTGTTTTATGATATCATTGAGTGCGTTTTATGTTTTATGTAAATGCATTTTATGATATCAGTGAACGCGTTTTATGTTTTATGTAAGTGTGTTTTATGATATCACTGAGTGCGTTTTATATAAGTGTGTTTTATGATATCTCTAAGTGCGTTTTATGTTTTTACATTGTAAGTTAATTATCATCAACATGTAAGTGTGTTTTATGATATCACCAAGTGCGTTTTATGTTTTTAGATTCACTACTAGAAAAAAGCCCTTTCTTGACACGCATTGCGTGTCAAGAAAGGGGTCTGATGACAGGGAAAAGAATGTCAAGGATGGCGGTGTCATAAATTTAACATGACATATTTTTGCGTGTCATCTGTTTATGACACACATTTATGACAACATTTATTGACACGCGTTATGACACTTTTTAATGACACATTTTTATGACAGTTTTTAGCGACACATTTTATGACGTTCTTTGCATGTCATAATTTTTTAATCTAAAAAAAAAATTCCTGTAAAATTACATGTTTACCCTCCTGGATTTATAACTATTTTATTATATGCAAGATAATTAGCAAACTAATAACAAAAACATCATTTCATTATATAATCCATATTTATCAAATTACAAACTAATCCGAGACAGCGTTTAACGTTTACAAAAATATTGTACCGACATTACATTGCCTTCAAACAAACAAGTTTCGATCATTTGAAAATAAATGTCGCGGCGTAGCCTGACCATTCTTCGCGAACGACATCCATATCTTCATCCTCGTAATGATCCGCTCCTCCTCCAACATGAGACAACAATAAAATTAATACATTAGTCGAGGCCGGCCAATTATTTTACATAAATCATAACGCAATGCTAAGTTTAGGAAGTTGGTCAAGAAGCCGAGAGAATGCAAACCAGATTTCACAAATAACTGACATGAACCAGAGCCATATTGCATCTTCATTCGGGTGAGTGATTCTCCAGTGAAGAAATAATCCAAGAACCACCATCCGAATCAAAGCTAGGAGCCTGCATAGACAATCAAATATAAATGAACACAAAATATTTAGATTTTTATATTGTTTTAGAAGATATAAACTACACACATGTACTTTTATTTCTAATGTATCTGAGGAAAACAAACTATACCTATGTATAAGTTTATTGCTCATTAATTATATGCATTTTAACAATGTTAGTTTCACTTAATTGGACATAAAAAAAAAAAAAAAAAAATAGACCATAAACAACTAATTTACTAATATTTGTTCAGTTTAATCTAACTGATTAACATTAAAAATAAAACACATTTGTACCTCCTCAACTCTATGTTTAAGTGTTTAACTATTATTTATTATTTCATTTAATGATTCTAAAACAATAATAACATACCTGCAGATGATCATTTCTTTGGTTACTTGCTTTTTAAAAAAACCATTTGATAGTAACTTTTTATAAAACAAACATTTTGGATAAAAGGTGTTCTGATCAACCCTCAATGACCCTAACCTGTTCTAACTTGTACCAAAAACTACAGCTTTGACCCGTTACTAGACAAGCCGTAACCTGTTCCAACCTGTACAAAAATTACAGATTTGACCCGTTACCCAACTTTCCAGTTGCCCCACTCTAACCCGTTCAAACCTATACCAAAAATTACAGCTTTGACTCGTTAGCCGACTTGCCCCACCCTAACTTGTTCCAACGTGTACCAAACATTACAGCTTTGATATGCCTAATACAAAGGCAGCTGTAACCATATACATTTACCACATGACTGGTGATGAAAGAAAATTATCCACCAAAACATGTTAAAAGGTTCAGTAACTCGATGCATGGGACAATAAAATAATACGGTGTCATAAATGTACATACCGATAAGGACTTAAAATAGCAGCAGGTATCTTAAGTTTGCGAGTAAGAGGCCGCCAAGGTTTGTTAAGAAGTTCTAGCTGTTCAGCCGGTGTTACCCCTGTTCCATCCTCACTTATCCCTTCATCTTTCGGCCAAAATGTATTGCCATAACCATACGTCCCATTGGTCTCAAATAACCAACGGTTATGATCAAAGTCCCCTGTTTGGCTCCTAGCCAAAGTCGACTTACCTGACTTCATCATAGACAACCTTCTCAGTTCAGCAAAAGTGATAACTTGATGAAGATAAAATTAACTGCAATTCCCAATTTATGTGGCGCGTGCCTAAGGGTCAATATTTTTCCAAGAAATCGCGCCACTCGTGGGCTTTTAGAAAAAAGTGCACCATAAGCGGCCAAAAGCGCAAGGGCTTGAGCCTTGTCGAACTCGGAACCAGAAACAACCAACTACTTTCAATTAATAAAATCAAGGATTTAGTCTAAATGCCAGTTCCAGTGAATCAGTGATATTAGTTGTTTGCAGAATTGAAAAAGCTGTATTGTTGTAGTTTGTATAATTACTAATATGTGTGTGTGTGTGAAATAAACTAAAGCAATCCTAGATTTGAGTGTTCATTAATGAGTAACATAGGGTACTTCTATCCCTGGAAACCTGGTCACCCGATTCTTTTGAGAAAAGACAATATCTGTTGTTCATCCTAACATTATCAAATTTCCAAGATACCAGAACAATAGCATACTCTACAAATACGAATATGCTATTTAAAAGCATTCATAATAGTTCTAGCAAGATTTAAGTAAGTAAATACATAGTTGTTTACATTAACACTAATAGCATACTCATATTAATAACACATACCTTAAGACGATCGGAAAGATCTTTGAAACCCTTAACAAGTTGTGGCCAAAGGCGTTCACAGTTTGAAGCCTCCATACCCGTCCTTCTATCAATTTCAGCATGTTTCTTCAATTCTGCCCGAAGCTTTTCCACCTCACTAGCCATTGTCATATAGTTCTTTTCCATCACTTGAAGAGATTCAAGATGTTCATTATACAATTTCTTCTCATATTCAAAAGTTTGCCTGAAAAGGCCACATAAAACTTCATATGTTTTTATAAAATCTAAAAGATATTGCCCGAGAAATTAAGGAGTATGATGCTATAACATCTGAAATGACACCCTTAAATTAATACCTTTAAAGACAAACAGGTTCACAAAAGTTATCTAAAATGGTATTCTCAATATCTATAACTTCAATAAAACCTCATTACATATTACATAGCATGTTTCACATAAATAGTTATGAGGGGACGTGATTGTCTTACATAAACTTTTATTTTTTTTCATAAGTTAATTATTTACTTGTGTAAGACACAGAGAGGTTCTTTATAAAACACCAAATTATCACCAGAACAAAAACAACAAACCTAAAGCGTTTAATCTTCGTAATCACCGGTTCGTATCTTTTAAATTTCTTACTTCTTACATACAAATGCAAATGTGATGTACATAATGTTGGGCTAAATTAGCTTTGTTCTAAAGACAATAATAGACAGAACTAGCTGAGAGTATTCATTCCAAGCTTCAACAGTCTCAGTTTAGTATGATTAAACCCCAGCAACGCCACATCCGCTGTTCAATTACCAATCAAATCACAATTCCGCAAATGAAAATGATTCAATCAAAGAAACAACAATAAAAAAACCTTATTCAATTCATATGATTTAAACTCGACAACGCAAAGCACGCGGTTCAAATTTCAGTCAAATCACACTTTCGTAGATGAAACTGAATCAGTTAAATAACGAACAAAACCTAAACAATTCATTGTGTTTTACCCTCAACAACACCAAATAAACTGTTCAAATTCCAGTCAAATCACAGTTCCACAAATGAAAGGTGATCCTTGTCAAGGCCAATGAATAAAATGAGAAACCCACAACAGATACTACATTACAACTTGCAAGCAATTTATAAGAAGATACAATCGTTGAGGAAATTAGTCCAAAAAGTTTACCTCTGTTGTCTGCAAACACAACTCTCTCCACCCCTCACAACCATTAACCACCCCTTACCACTATAACACCACCTCTACACACATCAACGAACCACCACTGAACCACCCCTTTTGAAACCCTAGCCGCCTCCGTTAACCCCATCACTGACACCACTGTCATCAGTCAAACCAGCCACTACCACTATCACACCACCTCTCCCCCACCGTCTCTCCCTGCTCTCTCTCTCTCTCTCTCTTTTCTCATAACACTCCCCCAACAACCCCAACGCGGCCGTGTTCACACCATTTAACCGCGCCCCTTTCTCTTTCGCATCTTCTTCTATCTCTTACTATTTCTTGTTCTCTGTTGTTGGAAATTGTAGTGTTATGGTGTTGGCCTGTGCTTGGTCGGATTCTGGATCCGATGTTTTTTGAACAGAGGTGGCTGGTGCTGTGTATTGTTGGTTTTGTGAAGAACAAGCACCAACCGATAAGATCAAGAAAGAGAGAGAAGATTAAGTGCAGGGGGGAGAAGAAGAATGTGTTAGGTTTTCTGAATTTTGAGTGAGAGATGGGGCATTATCATTGAATACTCAAGTTTGTTTAAGGGGTTTACGGGGAGGAGAGCATGAGCGTGGAGGGAATTTGAAAATTTTTGTGACAGAAAATCATGACACTCAAGTTTGTTTAATGTCATCATTTTTAATTTATGACGGAAAATTATTGACATGCAGAAAAAAGCGTCAAGAATTTATTAGTTTTTATCAAAGATGACATTTTTTTTATGACATACACTTTTGCATGTCATTAAATAGGTGTATGTCATAAAAAGAATGTCAAGAAAGGGTATTTTTCTAGTAGTGATTGTAAGTTAAATATCATCAACATGTAAGTGCGTTTTATGATATTACTATGTGCGTTTTAACAACATGATCATGTGAAATCATTAAAATCAATGAAAAACTGAAAACGCCTTTATAACTTTCATCAAACGCACCAACAAGCTCATTCGTTCTCTTGTTTCACCTATTTCATACAAACGTAATTTTAGGGTTTTCATTTCTTCATTTGATGAATGCTCTGTTTTTTTTTTCTTTTTTTTTTTTTGGTTTACAGAGTATGATTTCTTTTTGAGTTTTAAATTTGTGAATTTCATGATTATAACAATTGATAATAACTGTCCATAAATGAGATGATGATTTGGGCACGATTATTAAAAAAAATCAAATTATTATACTCGCGATTTGTCTAATTTGTCATTCTCTTGTTAACTGAAACTAAAAACACGCGTGGTAATTAATTTAGGATGATGTTTGATTAAAATGCAGATCGACGATCAGAATTGTTTCTTACACTTTGTATTTTAAGGAGCCTTTGTATAATAGCCTCTCTCTGCTTTCTCTTAACCCCACTACTTTGAAACTTAGCCCATAGTACAGTTCTCTTTATGACGATCTCAAGGTTACGTCTATCACGGTCAAGACTTAACAACCACTATAGGTTAGTTTGAGAGTAACACTCACTAATTTATTTTTCGCATTGTATCCACACGTAAAAAACTGTTAACCTAGTAAGAAATAAATAAAAAATCCCTTAAACCTACCAAAATTAAAACCTATATAAACCCATTTATAGTAACCCAAAATTATTCAATTACCTACAAAATTTAAGTCCAAGTGTTACCTCAAGTACCCAAAGCCCAAGCTCAGCCTTCAAATTTTAAGTTGGTAGTTAGGGGCGGCTCAACATTTTCGAAAGCGTAAAGCGAACCAAAAAATCTAGGCCCTTTTCAAAAAAAAAAAAAAAAAAAAATCTTTGATGTATCATTCTGTACCCGTGATTGTGATTGACAATTATAAACCACAAAGTTCATATTTTCGATTCTGATTTGAAATGTTTATTTCTTGAATCAATCAACAAATCAAATATCTAAGGGGCTGTTTGGTAGTCTCAGAATGGTCATTAAGAGTCTGTTCCAGAGTTTTATTAAAGGATTGAAGAGAAAGAATTGAGAAGGAAGTGGGAAAAAAATATGTTCCAGAGTTTTTTGTAGGAGGGAAAGGGAGGGAATGAGAGGGAAAATAAAAAGGTTTTTAGGGTGATTTTCAATCTTTCCAATTTGGAAGGAACAAGAGAGAAAGGAAGAGGAGGGAGATCATTTCTCTTCCATCATTTAATGAAACTCTGAAACAGAGTGTAAGAGGCTATATCTGAATGGTTTATAGTCTCTTAATGGTTAAGATATAATCTTGAGTATGAATGGTTAAGAAGTAACATCTTAATGGTTGCCTCTTAACCATTCAGACTTAAAGTTACTTCTCTGAATAATCATTAAGAGGCTACCAAACAACCCCTAAGTAATTATTTTATTATCTAAATAAATCAACAAATTAACTTTATAAAGAACGGGTAAACCAAAATATTAAATTAAGCAATAAATATATTAAACAAACATTAGTGACAAGTAAAGAATGATGACAGTAGATTAAACATAACTTAAATAAATAAAACAACCTAAACATAACAATTTCTCTCTAGGATGGTTTTCCGGGGAGGTATTCCGGCAAGGTATTTGAGTAGGATAACAAAGTTTTTTGTGTCGAATCTTCCAGATCGATGCAGTGGGAATGATCTAGCAGGGTGTGTTCGTGAATATGGGGAGATCTACGACATCTACATAGCGAGGAAAAGAGATAAAAATGGCAATCGGTTTGGTTTCGTTTCCATGTTGGACGTGAAGAACAAGACAGAACTCGCTAGATGTCTCAGTACCATTCGCATGGGGGAGTATCATCTACGTTTCAACGTTGCGTTGTTCACACTAGAAGAAGGGGAAGTTGATAAGAGGAATAAGGATACGGCTCCGGCTAAGGAGAAGGAGACTCGTCGGGAATCAAAGGAAGAAGAAAGCTCTCAACGGAATGATGGGTCTCGTGGTCAAGGCTCTTTCAGAGATATTCTCACAGGTATGCGACCTGAACAAATGACGGTTCAGGTTGAAGGGCAGATCAATGAATTTACAGAATTTTATGGGAAAGCTTTGGTGGGTAAGGTGCATGATATCGATAAACTAAACTCAGTCGGCAACTTGTTTCGGGAATTGAATCCGGCTGGGGGTGAAATAAGGTACCTGGGAGGACTTTCTGTCTTGATTATCTTTGAGGATAGGGTCAAGGCGGAAGAGGTTTTGAAGAAAGCAAGCCTTAGGGTTGATTGGTTTCTTTCTATTGAGCTTTGGGAAGGACAGATCTTTCCATATGACCGGGTGGCTTGGCTTAAGATTCTTGGCATACCTCTCAATATCCTTAGTAATGTTACGGTGGATCTTGTGGGAGGTAGGTTTGGGACGATCATTCATAAGGCGAACGTTCAGAAACACGGAGGGGATCACTCTGTTGAATATGTTGGGGTCTTGGTCGGATCTGGCAATAGGATTATGGAAGAAGTAAAGCTTCTCTGGAGACACCGGAGCTTTAAAGTTTGGGTTGTTGAAGAAGACGGTGATTGGCGTCCAGATTTTTTAACAAATTCAGTTCCCCAGCCGGAAACGGAGACCGCTATTCCTAATGTTACGGATGATTTCCAGCCGGTCAACGTTAGCGAAGGTGACGCTGAGAAAAATTCAAATGATAATTATGGTTCCGATAATTCAGGGGATTTTCAATCTCCCATCAATGTGGATTCCGGTTCTCTTTCCAATCATGAAGGTATTTTGGAAACTTCCTTAAAAGGTAATAGCGAAAATCAAGGAGCTGAATTAAATGGTGAGGATTTGAATATTGGAGGAGTAGAGTCTAGTGGTGGGTCAGGATACATTATGACAGGGGCTTCTAAGAAAAAAAGGAGGCGTTTTAGAATTAAAAAAAGATTGGGCCTTAGTCCAAATTCCATGAAAAAAATCTGATGGGCCTTTTAAGAAAAAGACTAAACCTTTGGATACTGAAGATCCTTTTGACTTGGTCCAATTCATTGGGCCGATCACAGTGGAGGAATCTTTAAGGAGCCTGGGTAAATCTAATTCTTTTCATCCAAAGGAGGCACAAGGGCTCTCGGCTATGGGGGCTGGCTGTGAAGAACAGGAGGGGTCAATTACTGTTCAGAGAGTGCATGACAAACCTCTCCCACCTTTTGATGATCTGCTGAGGGACGAGGTTCAGGTTGAAGTCCCGTCGGAGTCATGTATTGATCATTCCTCTCAGCCGGGTCAGCAGATTCCTTCAGAAGATCAATTGGGCAAGGAGTTAGCTGCCACGGTTATATTGGGCTCTTCTCTTGGAGCTAATTTGAATGGTTTTGAACAGCTTATTGAAGAATCGATTGTAGGTGAAGGTTTACAACCCGGTATGTCATGAACTTTCCATTTATATGGAATCATGGTAGGAAATAAAATCATACTATAAATGGAAATAAAACAATCATGCTTTGCCAAATCTTTACCATGCTTAAAAAGTTGACAACACCCTTGAATCTTGATGGATGTCATAAGGTTGGTTGCAAGACTCACAAATAACTAATAAGAGATATGAGGTGTTTAAAAAGTGTTGGGGCACATGACAATAAATAACATTCACCCACGAAACGACAAGGTTTGAAAACATGTTGTCTCGATGGCCGGTTCAATCAACCGTGAAATATCCAGATTCAAGTTTTTGTTTTTGTTTTTTGTGTTATGGCTATAAATAGAAGTCACCCCAATTCGTTGTCGCTTAACCCTTTTGAGAAGATCAAATATCAAGAGCAAGAAAAACAAGAAAATGGAAGAAAAGTGTGTGCTTCAATATCTACCATTTACCACTCCTATATTTTATGATCGCCACAACCACTTAGAGATTTCTAGTTCGTGATTATCATTTTGTAAAAGTAAGAAGAGAGTTAGGTGATCACTACATACTTAATGAGACCAAAGTTAAGGTAATCACCTCCTTGTAAAGAGAGTGAGATGAGTATATGTTGTAAATGTGATCACTACCTAGCTTAGCGAAATGAGATATGATGAGAAGTGTAAAGACCACTAATATAACATAGTGAGTTGAAGAAGGTGATCATTGCATTATATTAGTGACACGAAGAAGGTGATCATTGCATTAGATTAGTGACACGAAGAAGGTGATCACTTACTTTGAAGAGTAGGAATTTTGTACAAGGTGATCACTACCTTCATCTACTCAGACGTTGGTGTACCGGTGATCCCTATTATTTTAAGGAGACAATTAATGAAGCAAACTCTTAACTAAAGGATTGGAGAGAGATGTAGGGGGCTTAATTAACATCCCTTAAATATGTTATGAGTTGATCATTTAAGTTATGTTTAGATGGTTTTATTTTGTTTTTTGCTTTTTTTTTTTTTTTTTAAATGAACTTCAATAGAACAATGGCTAAGAACTCGTCTCCAAGAAAGAGACTGAGCCGCGGGAAAAAACCTTACATCAATGTAAATTTACACCACGATTACCAATCACAATCACTATCCTTGCGCCTATGTTTGTACCATAAAAAACCATAAGATTTCACGTCTGAAACAATTTCCATCGTTTTTGCCTCTTTGCCTTTGAAAATGAATTCATTCCGGGCCTTCCAAATCCGCCAACACGTTATGATAATGATACCTTGTATGGCTTCCCGATAAACTGCTGAACGACCCGATTGACTGTGGATCTTGAACAGGTCAGCTATATTGAAAGCGAAGATGGGATGAAGACGACACGATGAAGCAATTGCTTGCCAAACGCTGCATGTAAATCCACACGCTGTAAACAAATGAGCTGTTGTTTCGTTATCTTCGCTGCACATCGGACAAACCAAATCAGATTTATCAATGTTCCTATGTGCCAAAGCAACCTTTGTAGGGATTTTCTCCGATATCGCTCTCCAACTGAAAATATTACACTTTGAAGGAATCCATTTACACCAAACGAAACTGCATTCCTGACTGCTGCCATTTGATCTCAGCATCCACTTCTTGGCTGCTGCAACAGAAAAAGAATCTGAGCTTCCATTTCATGTCCAAGTGTCGTTCGAATCCCCTAGTAAAACCACTGCAGTTAAGGTATAAAGGTCCATCAATTCCATAGTTTCAGACTGCGAGCAAGGTGGTTTCTTCCAATTCCATGCAAACTCGCTAACACCACCAATCTTCAGAACCCGGTCAGCTACTTTACATAATTTATCACCTTCAAGTCTGTATGGATTTGGGTATTTCATTCTAAAAGGTACTTCACATACCCAAGGGTCAATCCAAAAATGAGTCGTCTTGCCAGAGCCAATTTTACTCTGAATCAGTGAACTAAACGACTCCCCATCAATTTTAAGTTTATTTCCTCGCGTAACAATGTTCGACCATACACCCCCACCACTATGCACAACCGGATACAACTCCCATTTCTTAGCTCTAAAATGAATCGCCTCAACAACTTTTTCCAGAAAACCTCGCCTTCCGATCTATATCGCCATAACCATTTCAGAATTAAAGCATCATTCACATTTTCAAGTCTACTTAAACCCAAACCACCTTTGTTTTTTGGGTTAGTCACCTTGTCCCACGCCACCCAATGCATTTTTTTGTGTCATTTGTGCTGCCCCATAAAAATATCTTCATCAAGATTTCCAGCATCTGTATAATCTTTTTAGGTGCTTCGAAGAGAGAAAAATAATAAATCGGTAATTTTGCAATACCGATTTAACAAGTGTTAGACGTCCGCCAATTGATAAGACTTGAGCCTTCTATTTTGATAATCGTCTCCTAAACACTTCCACACCTGGATCCCAATTTGCAATCTGATTCATATTAGCTCCGACCTTAATACCTAGATACATAAACGGAAGTTTACCATATCTATATCCCAACCTTGATGCCATGGAAACCGCCTCTGAATCATCAACCCCGATCCCAAAAAATGTCGATTTATTGATATTAATCTTCAGTCTGGAACAAATATAGAAGATACGCAGAATACGTTTAAGATTATTCTGCGTATCTTCTATATTTATTGATATTAATCTTCACTCAGGAAACCCAATCTGTTTCAGGATACTCAGCAAAAATTCCCAATGGACGTTGTCGTAGGCCTTTTCATAATCTATCTTTAACATAAAGATTTTCTTTCCGGACCATCTTGCCCAAGTCATAAACTCATTAAGAACTAATGGGCCATCTAGAATGTATCTACCTGCTATAAATGTTGCCTGCGTTTCACCTGTGATTTTCCCATGACCTTCTTTAACCGGTTAGCCAACACCTTGGAAATAACCTTGCTGATGACACCAATTAAAGTTATGGGTCTATAATCACCCAACTCGGTAGGTGCTGTGGTCTTCGGTATAAACGTGATGAAAGACAAACCCACTCCTGTATTAATCTTCCCACTGTTATAAAAATTCTGCATTACCTTCAGAAAATCACCTGAAAAAGAACTCCAAATTTTTTTAATATAGTTAAAATTAAACCCGTCCGGGCCTGGAGCTTTATCAGCTCCGCATCCGAAAACTGCCACCTTCACCTCAATTTCAGAAAAAAGGGGTTATCAGAAACGCCGCGTCTGAATCACTCAGATGTTTCAAATCATAGCACTTCAGATTCGGTCTCTGACGTAAATCTTCAACGAATTTTCTTCGAAAAAATTGAAAGACCTCCTTCTTGACAATGGAAGGCTTGTGTTGCCAAACTCCATTGATACATAGACCGGTAATAGAATTAAACGCCTTTCTCTTATTTATGAACCCGTTAAAGAATCTAGAGTTATCATCGCCATACATCGCCCACTTACACCTTGCTTTTTGTTTGAGATCCAAAAGCTTAAAATCCTCGATTTCTCTTATTCTAATCTTACTCTCTTCCCAAACCCATCTTTCTTCTTCAGAAAAATCTCTTTCTTCCAAAATACTATCTAATTGTTGTACCTCCCTTTTCAAGACATTTTCCTCCTCCATCTCCTTAGCTTTCAGCTTGTCTTTCCAACGAATAATATTAGTCCTTAAGGCTTTAAACTTACTCATCAAAGCAACATCAGGACTACCCTTAGATCGAAACTCTTCACACACTTTTGTCACAATCAACTGAAAATCCTTATGCTCTAGCCATGAATTAAAGAACAGAAAGGGTTTCGGTCCATAATTACACGAGACCGTTTTAAGAAGAAGAGGACAATGATCCGGTCTACCTTTAGGGAGCGTTCTATACTTAGCAGAAGGCCACCTGTTAAAAAAAATCCCTGCAAACAAGGATTCTATCTATACGACTGAGTTTATTTCCTGCAGAGAAAGTAAATTTACTACCTTTAAGTGATAATTCATGCAACCCCGCGTCTTCAATGAAACTGTTAAAATCTATTTCTTAACCAATGGGCTCTTATAGAGTTAAATGCAGAAATGGGCCAAGCATAAATTATCGTTGGCCTATTGCTTTTAGGTACTACCATGTTGCCATTGATCAAATTTAATAACTAGATTCTAAACAAAAAACGAATTAAATTCACATACTCCTCTTCCTCTATGTCATTTTCTATGTCATTTTCTTTTTCTTTTTCTTTTTATTGTTTATCATAATATTTTCATGTTAAACACTCAGAAAAAAGATTACAATGTCATCACGGGTATGAAAAATTGACAATAGCCGACTCATTTAGGAAACGCCAAATAACCTATGTAGTCAACACAATCTCACTTGATCCAGTCAGTCCATTAAGTCGCTAGAATTTTTAGATACCGAGGTATGCATATAAACTAGTTTCTCTACCATATATCAACCACATTTAGATGCAATGTCACAAGAAGAAGCAAACACATGCTCCATTGTTGAGTATATATACTATTGCTTTAATCAATCCATCACTTATTCATTTTTTTTATGAGTTCACCAAATAATTTATTTATGGGTTTCGTCCATCTTTTAATAAAATTTTAAAATTAATTGGGTTCAGCTGAACCCGTGCCCTTCTATGTAGATCTGTGAATAGATACAATCTACATGGACAATCTAAGTTTTCAATCAATACTGAATTATTTATCTGATTAAATGTTTCAATGGGCCAAGCGCACAGAGAAATGAAACCCCTGGCCCCCCTAACAAGTTTGTCTACATAAGAATGGATTTAATGTTGATCTTATAAGTTCTATTTTTTTCAATAACTGTTCAATTTGTTCTTTAAATAATAAATACTAAAAAAACATTCTGACAGAGATTTTTATAGCTTTCTTTCTTTCTTTTTCTTTTTTTATTTGTGTTTCATTTAGCTGAAACTAGAAGTACGAAAACAATGCAACTTTTTTTTTTTATTATTATTATTTTTTTTTAACTTTCTTGTCTTTGGTTAATATATAAAATAGCCACCCATTTTTTTTTAATCTTTATATATCTTTTTTACCTTTTGTCATTCAATACGGAGAGGGCCACATTTCTGTTTCATTTTTCTTAAATAACGGTCTGCCCCACCGTGAAGCGCGGCTCAATGCCCATTTTGTTTTGTTTTTCTTTATTATAATTTTTATTTTTTATTTTTGTGTGTACGTTGCCCTTAACTTTTAGAATTGACAACTCCCCTCTAAAAATTTCTACAATGTCATTTAGACTCAATCTCGATTTTTACGTGCTTATTTTTTTTTAAATGTCGGTATAAATTCAAGATGGTTTACGTTTTGATGTATATATTTTTAGAAAATGATACATTTTCGTGCTTATTTTTATGTACGTTTACAGTTAACCTATGTTTTGACGTAAATTTTGTTCGAAAGCAAGTCAGGTCAAATAGAATATGTTTTTCACTAGACTGTATAAATTTGAGTTACTTTACGTTTCGGCCACCATAACCTTTTCCCCTGCCCGCTACATTTCTAATTCAGTTTTCTTAAAAAACGGTTGGCCTCCGCCTGCCTTCGCGCGACCCATGCCCTTTTTGTTTTGTTTTTCTTTATTATTTTGATTGTTGTCTGCGTGCTACCCTTACCTTTTAGAGTTGACGCTTACCTCCCCCCTCTAAAAATATCTACTATTTCATTTTGATCCATCTCAAGTTTTGCGTGCTTATTTTTTTGTAGGTGTCGGTGCAAATTGAAGTGGGTAAACGTTTCGATGTATATCTTTTCAGAAATGCTACATTTCATGCTTATTTTTATGTACATTTTCAATTAACCTAAGTTTTGACATAAATTTTGTTTGGAAGCGAGTCGGGTCGGTCGGGTCCAATATAGTATGTTTTCTTTAGACCGTATAAATTTGAGTTACTTTATGTTTCGACACCATCGCGTATAATGCGCTTTACTGCCTATTTTTATGCGCGTTTCAGTTAGTCTGTGTTTTGACGCCTGCACAACATGCTGCGGTTGAAATCACTAAAAAGTATTGGATTCAAATAATTCCAACTATTAGACTATATGGTGTGGTTTAGGCAAGGGTTGGGAAGCCTTGCCGCCACGTCATCAAAAAGTGGGCCCCACGTGGTTCTAGACATTTTGAGGACCACCCAAGGGTGTGGGTAGTCCTCCACTCCTATTGGCCCATATTTTTATTTATTTAATTCTAAATTATAAATAATATATAATTAAAATATAAATTAAATCTAAATTATAAATAATATATAAAATCTAAATTATAAATAGTAATTTGTAACTTACTATTGGGTAAATTGAAATTTGAAATAAAGTTTATATATTTCAAGATTGTGGCCTGATTTAAGAATTCGTGGGGTAATGTGTCATCTTCAACCTTAGGCCTTCACTCCAGATATGTAACTCGGTAATTTTTTTTTTTTTTAAATAGGAGAAAAAACAAGGGGGATTTGAGAGGGGTCCCACACAAAGCAAACAACCAATCAAGGAGCCCCGTTAAATTCGTCCGTTTCCCGCCGGTTTGGCCGGGTTCAGTGCGGCGGGGGCGGTGTTGGTCGGACCTGGACGAGGTCGACTGGCCGATGCCGCCCCCACACCGTTTGGTCTTAGCAATTGGCCGCCACTAGTCACAAGTAAAAAAATATGTATTGGTAGTCCAATCTTTTAATATATTGACCATTAATGGACTATGACTAACATAATACTAGCTGATTTCCTAAATGGTCCATATTTATTTTTAGTTATAGTCGGTTGGTGACCAATATGTTAAAAGGTGGAACCACCAACAAATATTTTGCTAATTGGAAGTGATGGTGACTAATAGCTGATAGTTGGAATTATTTAAATCCAATATTTCTATAAAAACCCCTAACTTTTAAGCAAAAGAAATAATATTTTTATTAACTTATTTTTTAGTTTTCAAATTTTTGTTATTTTATTATTATAAATAAATTTAAACAATTTTATTTTTCTTCTATAAGCTTCAAGATACAATGTTTTATGAAATTTCGAGTATGTTGTCGGAAAGTGTTATCTACTTATCGATATTATTATTTAAAACTGAGTTGGGAGCAATAATGTACAATTAATTGAATCACAACCGTACATATTATTAAGGCTACCTCGCTTTTAGTTTTTCTTAATAAGTTTTTCATAGTTTTTCTATCTACGTTTCAATAAAATTTTGTTCAAAATTGGGTGAGTCGTATATCAATTTTTTTTCTTACCCTGACGAACCAAACCGATATCGTATAAACAACTCTGTTAGCTGTATCAGGATTTGTTTTATGGTTTCCGGCAAAGATTTCTTTAAAAACATAGCTTTATTTGCTAAAGAACAAACTTCATTTCAACGATATTGATACCATAACGTCAAGAAAACCATAAAAAACGAATGTGAATACCGATGTTGGGGTGACATCAGTCGGTTACATCACCATAAAGAACAAAAACATCATTATATATACATTAGTTTTAAAGCTTTCATGAATAGTACTAACGGAGTTACTATTCAACTCCGTTAAGTTACTATTTAACTCAGTTAAGCTGCTATTTAGCTTAACGAAGTTACTATTCAACTCTGTTAGGTTACTATGTACTAACGGAGTTACTATTCAACTCTGTTAAGTTACTATTTAACTCAGTTAAGCTGCTATTTAGCTTAACGGAGTTACTATTCAACTCCGTTAGGTTACTATTCAACTCCGTCAAGTTACTATTTACTCTGTTTTTTTAATTTTTTTCCTAATTCCGTTTTTTTTCTCCGTTAAGTTACTATTTAACTCTATTTTTATAATTTTCTTCACTTAACTCTATTAGGATACTACTTATTCCGTCATATTATTACTCAACTCAACTCAAAGTTACTGTTCAAGGCCGTCAAGTTACTATTCAACTCCACTCAACGCCGTTAGGTTACTATTCAACTCCACTCAACGCCGTTAGGTTACTACTCAACTCCGTTAGGCTACTGTTCAACTCCGTTAGCTTAACGGAGTTACTATTCAACTACGTTAAGTATTTAACTCCGTCAAGTTACTATTTACTCTGTTTTTTTTTTCCGCAACTCCTTTTTTTCCTCTGTTAAGTTACTATTTAGCTATTTTTTTTAATTTTTTTACTCAACTCCGTTAGGCTACTACTCAATTCCGTCATGGTACAAATCAACTCAACTCAACTCAACTCAACTCAACTCAACTCAACTCTACTCCGTCAACTACTATCCAAGTCCGTCAATTTACTATTCAAGGCCGCCAAGTTACTATTCAACTCCACTCAACGCTGTTAGGTTACTACTCAACTCCGTTAGGCTACTATTCAACTCCGTTTGCTCAACGGCGTTACTATTGAACTCCGTCAAGTTACTATTTACTCTGTTCTTTTAATTTATTTTTTCCCGCAACTCCTTTTTTTCCTCTGTTAAGTTACTATTTAACTATGTCTTTTTTAATTTTCTTTACTCAACTCAGTTAGGGTACTGCTCAATTCTGTCATGTTACTACTTAACTCAACTCAACTCCGTCAACTACTATCCAACTCTATCAAGTAACTATTCAAGGCTGGCAAATTACTATTCAACTCTGTTAATTATTGGTTCGCCACATCAGATCCGAAAGCCAATATTGTTGCAACTTATACACCAGTAACAAACACTGAAAAATTAAAAGCAAGGCTGTTGTAATACTAAAAAAATTGCGTCGTCCTTCCACTGTTGTGCGTTACATACACAGAACTAGATACCAGTTTAACCTAGGCGCAACGCGCCGCCTCGATTACCACTAGAACTAGTTATAATTGTTTCTATTTACTTTTGATTTTTAATTTATTTCAGTAAACCCTAAGTATACAAGAATAATTCAGCATGGTCGCATGGAGCTTCGTTCAGGTGAAAATTTCTATCGAGGACCATGGATACAGATTGTGAGTATGGCGGATAGTTTAGACAGATTCAACATCAACTTATGTTCCATATCTATTATCTATTATCTATTAATCTATTATCTATCTATTAATCTATTATCTATTGATATATATAAAAGAATTGAACATTGCTGACGTGGCGTACAATGGTGCCTTCTACCTCTCTACGAAACTGCCACGTGGCATTATAATTGAAAGATTTTAGTGTTTTTGAATTATTTCATTTTTTAATTAAATTGAGTTATTTTAGGAAAAAATAATTTAAAATTTTCTCTCTCATGTTTCCTCCCATAATTTTTAAACGTTTATATCTTTTATATACGAGATTTTTTAAAGAAAAAAATTACACCAAATTAACGAGCGTTTTATTATCTTTCCAACGAGTACCATAGTGCTATATAAAAAACGGAGAAAAAATCGACTATTTTTTTGTGGGGTTTCATTCATACAGGAAAAAAACACACAAAGTGTTCATGTTATTCATTAATCATGTTTTTTCTTTTAAACCAGGTTCTTATCTACGATGTTGAAAATCAACCCAATCGCCATGTTATCATTGGAATTTTACTAGGTATACTTCATCAAGAGAGGCTAGGAGAAAGAATCGCGCAACACTGCAACACATGGTGTCACCTTATAGCAAGGTTATTTTTTTATTTATTTAATTACAAGAGTAATAATTATTACTATTAGTATTAGTATTATTAGAATGGTTATATTTTTCAACCCCGGGACGCTCTCGGGATGAATTGATAGTTGCTGACGTGCCGTTCAATGGTGGTCTCAACCATCTCTTGATTATGCCACATGGCATAATGAGATGCAATGGTTACAACTTCCAACTTAAGTGTTTGTTTAGTTGATTAGGTTAGGAATTATAAGAGCCATTAGAATGTGAGAAATTAAAGAGATGTGATGAGTTTTTGAATAGTTGTAGCTTACATAAGTGATTATTTAGATGATTACTGATTAAGTTTTAGATTAAGGAATATGAGTTATTACTGATTAGAATACTATGAACATGCAATGATTGAGAGATTTTGTGGTTAGTTAACTTGAGCCATTTGCAATAGGTTATCACGTAAAATAAGATTTTTCAACTCCGGGACCCTCCCGGGGTAATCAGCTAGTATGATATATAATAAAAGGTATTGCCATATATAATAAAAGGTATGGCAAGTGGTCACTCACTTCTTCTGTTATGATATTTGGATTGGAACAGATGCATTAGCCACACTATTTCCATTATTATTTTCATTGGAAAACAGGAACATAGGGGGCTGTTTTTGTTTGGGAATGAAGAAGAAACAATCATTCACAAGAAGAGATGATAGAGCTGGACAACCCGCAGCAACTAATATATGGCCCTGATGTG
Source organism: Ambrosia trifida (assembly GCA_028751855.1). Lineage (NCBI taxonomy): Eukaryota > Viridiplantae > Streptophyta > Magnoliopsida > Asterales > Asteraceae > Ambrosia > Ambrosia trifida. The sequence continues at coordinate 56,694,322 of CM054124.1, forward strand.
TTTTTGGTTATAAGTTTGAAGATACACATGGAGAACTCGAGCAGATCGTGGGTACAATCAGACTTTTTTTTTTTTTTTTTTTTTTTGGAAAATAACTGGGTGTCTATAAAAGTGTGTATTGTAGCGTGGAGAGCAAAATTGGATAGGTTAGCCGATGAAACAACGAGTATAACGAGTATACAATACTTATCTTACAGGAGGTTCGTGAGGTGGCGACTCGTGTTTGCTGCAGGATATAATTCTTTGCTCCACACCGAGGCTGGTTTCGTGACCTGTAAATAAACAGAGGGCCGTATGAAAGGAGGCGACTGCCTAGAGTCTCGAAAGACCCGTGATAGCAGACAAAAAAATGGTGGTTTGGCCCGATAAGTGTAAGTGTATTCTCTGGGAGATCAAATCCGAATCAAGGAGGTGTGACCTCCTATTTATAGGAGTTTACATGGGCCTGAGACCATTTACCCATAACCTCGACGATGGGCTTGGGCATGGGTTATGGGCTTGCCTTCCTTTCGGCCCAAATAGTTAGATTTGGACTAGGGGTTAAACAAAGCAAACTAGATAAGGAGAGAGAGAAAGGAGTACGGACCTGCCATTGGTCCACGTGGCAAGCTGTCACTGGCTGGAAATAGATCTTTCTGTCAGCGTCAGAGTGTGTCAGGCGGCTGCACTCTGCTCCTTCGGGAAGACTGACTGAAGTGACGCCCGACACCAAGGGAACAGTGCAACAAGTGGGGCTCAGGGGGGCTGCACCTTCCCTGCTGGCGCGCGAGGCCTGAAGTACGTCAGGCTGTGAAACGTCCGCGGGAGACCATCGCTGGGTTGGGCTCATGGTCCCGCGCAGGTGGATTGCACTTCACGTGTGATCTCTGGGAGGACTGACCTCCGCCGAGGCTGAGGCTCCGCAGAGGGAGCTCCACAGAGATGTGTCCGCTTCTTGTACTTAACCATTCTAAATGGTTTCTTTTTCATGGAGGTCATATGATGATGATGTTGTGGGTAGGGCCCGCCTATGCGTTAGGAATTGGGACCCTACCCCTTCAAGTCCCACAGTTTAGTGTCTCTCCTGGTCTTGCGGAAAGGTCTGCTGGGGCGCTAGACTATAAGCTTGTGGGGTGGATGAAGGCTCATCCATATTTGTTAGTTGTAATCCCGAGCACATCCGCGAGGATCCGACGCTCCGTATGTGGCTTATTGTCAAATGTATGCTAAAAAGTGTTGCAACTTTTTAACATATATCACGATAAAAGCAGCGCGGACGTTGCCCTTGTAGTTATGTGAAAGTTTCATCGTTTCGTGACGTGGTAGGTGTGATCCTGAGGAGGAATCATGCGGAGAACGTCTTTCTGAGTTTACGTCAGTCGATCGCCGATTGAGGCTAAATAAGGCGGATAACGCCTTTTGAATTTTCGTCAAACCAGCGCCGAGGGATGACGTGGCGGGCCTGGTTGTTGAATTTAATCCGGGCAGATGACGTGTCTCCCCTTTTTAGTGGAGTTAATGCGCCGTCATTGTAGTTAACATGGGGATGATTGAAAGTAAATGCGCTAAGAATTTGAAAAGTTTTCATAAATTTGGGGGGAAAACCAAGGAGGCGTGTTGAGGAAGTCGAGGAGGTTGGTAGACGTGTCAGACGGCAGAAGGCATGTCGTCATGATGGCAGTCAAATCAAGCACGTGACAGACGGAATTTTCGTCTTGTGAGAGGCGCGTGTTCGTCCACGCGCGCGAGTGAAGCAGGCATGCTTCAAGATGATGACACGTGGCGACTGCAACACGTTGTATGTCAGGCACGTGGAAAGCCACGCGCGGTAAGGCACCTGTCAGTCTTCAGGATGATGACACGTGGTGATTCAAGACGTCGTGTGTCAGGCGCTTGAGAGACCATGCGCACGAGTGTAACTTTTCAGTGGCGAGTGGGACACGTGGCTTCATCCTGAGCGTCCAGATGAAGGGGCGACTGTTCGGGACTCCAGCTGGGACCGATTGCATTAAATGCGATGGGTATAAATAGTTGTTTCCCTTCTCTCTCTCTCTCTCTCTCTCTCTCTCTCTCTCTCTCTCTCTCTCTTTTCACTTCCCAAAATTGTCTTCAACTTTTCACTCAAATTCTCTCTTCCAACCTTCAAACTTTCCGGTGGATATTCAAACTTTCCGACCGGTCTTCAAAGATTCCGACCATTCTTCCAACTTTCCGGCGACACATTCCCATATTTCTTTATCTTCAACTATGTTTGAATCTTCGCAAACTCAAGATAACCCCACAGCATAGAATATGAAGAAGACCAAGACGTCGAAGACCTTGGTAAACACCACTGTGAAGTGGGCTGAGGCCAGCTTCAATGAGTTTCTCCGGGACATGGAGATTGATCCGGATTGGGAGCCGGAGTTGTCGGGGCCGGGGAAGATGTAACGCCCGTAGATTCCCGGACTTGTGTCTTTCCTTGTAGAGTTTGTATACTTGTATAGTTCTATTTTGGCCTTGTTGAGGGGGGGGGGGGGGGGGCTCTTTAGCAATTTCCAAAAACCCATTTGAGTAGCTTTGGGAATAAGATACAATGACTAAGAGATGAAGGGCCTTATAGCAAAAATTGGTGTCATCACCAACCTTAAAAACCCTACAACCTCAACCCTAATATCACACTATACTATATTATTCCTCTTGTACCTTCCTCGGCTGACAACTACATCAACGAATTCTCTTTAGTTTCTCTTCGACAGAAGGTAAGGAAGGAAGAACTTTATAATATTTCAAAGTTTTATACTTTTCCTTTGATCCCCGACAACATCACTCAAACTGATTGTTTTTTTTCTTGTTTGTCCACGCGCCAGGAGAAGAAAGAAGAAGCAATAGCAAAACAATTTTTGTTTCCCTTTCTCTTCATCGCCGCGACAAGAAGGAAGAAGGAACAATCCTTCACAACAGCCGATCCCTACCTAAGTAAAACTAATGTTCAAAACTCATTTTTCGCGACTTGATTATGTATCATTTCCGACTAATTAACGGATCCGGTTTGTCTAGGATCTTAAACGAGTTGAAACCTAGAGTTAACCGGTAGTAGTTTTTGAGATCTTCGACGGTCGCGAGGACTTCATCCTTCACGTACCAGGTTAGTCCTTTCTTTCGATCACGAATGCCGTCAATCCCGTATGAGTATGTTAATATGTGGATTATTGATAGGTTGTGAATCGATGCTGTGGATATGTTAGTGTTCACCTTGGTATATCAAGAGTTCGATTTAAATCCCATAATATCGCACCGGGTACTATTCGCTAACCTTCTCGGTTTAGAACAAGTTTCGAAGCGAAAACGCCATGACAAACCTGTCGCCATTTGGTGAAGGTTAGCATGGTGATATTGATGAAACTATGTTCTATCATGAACGGGCAAATGGCGAGCTATATATATGTGGGATGGCAATTTTGTTGATAACTTGATAATATACACACACATGGATAGCCATATGAACTTGTGTGAGTTAATGTACCTGGGGGTTTGGTAAGTGGAAATGTGGTGAGATGGAACACAAAAAAAAAAAAAAAAAAAAAAAAAATAGAAAATGGGAAAAACAAACGTGATGCATGATATTTGATGCATGGGAGGTTCCATCGGTAATGCAAGGAACCAATTTTCATACTTCAATATTATCTGTATCTTGTTTTTTTTAGTTAACTAACAAGGTGGTGTGATCTAAAGGTGTCATTAAATAGGGAATTTAGTAACATTATTCTCTTAATGACAGGTCATTGATTGGTTTTACCACTCTAGGATCACCTAGCCTTGTGACTTGAACGTATCGCGAAGGTGAATTCATGTGCCCTTTTTACTGTTTTAAAACTTTTGGGCTAATATGCATGCCATATAACAGTACTGAATGTTTTTTTATTCAATAATCATGTTTTGTCTTGATTAAAGTATTGTTTAAGTTTATTTTATAAGCGGAATGCGCTTAACATATTGAACATGTATTTGAAGCCTTACTTGTTAGATCAGGTTTGTATCTTGGTTATAGGGTGGCTTAAGTCTTTATTTAATAAGCGGAATGCGCTTAATGTTTTGGCCACGTATTTGAAACCTTACTTGGTAGATCAGGTTTTGTCTCGATTGTTACTTGGTTAGGTTATATGGGTTACTATATGTAAATATATAAACTGTGTATGACAGTTGTCGGGAATATAAACTAAACTATGATAGTATGTGATATGCCTGCTATGAATTATAGTTAGGGTTTGAGTCGAGTAGGCGGAATGCGCCTATGTAGACTTGGTATTGTTGTGCCATATAGGCGGGATGCGCTTATTATGGATTGTAACTAAAATCTTGGGTTGAATAGGCGGATTGCGCTTATCCTAGATTTTAAATATTTCTTAGGGAACAACCAGGCGGATCACGCTTACTGGTAACTCTAAGGTTAAAGTATTTTGTTATTATTATTTTAACAACTTACTTATTATTGAAGACTTATCAAACTTGAATTCACTCAGCTCGTCTGACTTTGCGTGCATATTAGATTGATTTCAGGTTGTTGATGAATGAAGGACTCCTTGGCATGCAGTGGAGCTACTCAGTTGCGGTTGGCATTTCAGTTAAAAAGGCGTCTACGAGATTGCTCGAACGTTATTTACATTATTTTTTCCAAATTCTAGTTGTTATTAAATATTCTTTTGACCTGTCTCGGGAAAACCATGTTTGGAAATTTAATAACTTCTTTCGACATTCCGCTGCGTATTTTCTGAAATAAAATGAGATTCTTTTGAATGGTTACTAAGGTTTTAGTCTTTGAATGCCAACTGTTTGACCTGTCGGTTTTGAGGGTCTTACAGAAGACGGCCCTGACGAATCCTGAGGTAAGATAACCCTGTACGGAATCCACTTTATAAAGTGTGGGTTCCATCTTCCGGCCACCAAGTTTCAAATCGATACTTTGGTTGCCTATGGCATCCATAAAACCCAAATCAATGGGTTTGGCATGCTCAGGCTTGTACACTTTGAAGACTATTACCGGGCCTTGGACGTAGAACCGACTTTCGAGTGGTTCAAAGCTTTCTATGTGATGGCTAGGGAACTGTCCTGGTTTAATTTTTCCCTGCGCTCGAAGGCACAGGCGGTGGTAACTGATCCTCCCAAGTCGATGCATGACTGGAAGGAGAAGTTATTATATGTGAACCGCGGGGTGATCCCTGTGGAGATGCCCCGGAAGGTGATTGGGGAGCTTTAGAAGCTCCCCACCTACCCAATGATGCAAGGTTACAAAGACCAGGAGTGGTTTGTAACCTTGACTGTAAGACCCGTTCCAACTAAACTGATCTTAACTCAAAGTTAATGATAATTAGTCGGATTAAATTTACGAAATAACTTATGTAACACCCCAACCGATGGCGGAAACATCGAGGTGTCACGTAGTGATGATTGTTCAATAGCTCATGGTACTAAAGTGAAATTGAATATTACTAAACAATTTACAATTTGTTATACAAATTACATAAACTTGATTTGCATAACTAGGTCCAAAGCTCCTATGCGTTCCAAGACTTGCACAACTTCCAATAGCAAATAAAACCTGAAACATATTAAGTTGGAAAGATGGGGGGTCAACTATAAATAGTTGGTGAGAATACATAGGTTTTGCATATAGTTGAAAACAATATGTTGTATAGCAATCATAGTTGAAGTATAATAATGAGTAATGATAGGATATGAGTCCGACATGTAACAATGCGTCTTTTGTACAATCAAACCTTGTGTCGACTGAGACCTAACTCGCAAGTTAGTAAAAGTGTAACTGTTATCGATCATCCCTGAATTTATGCAGGGGGATGGGTTTGTCAGACCTATAGCGCTATAATCTAAACAGGCGGCTTGATCAATGTTAATGATTGTACTGTGTCTTTTTGTTATAGTCAAATGATAGAATGAGTAAATGATAGTGTATAAAATGTTTATAATTGAATCACAAGTTTCAACAATGTAATAATGAGTAAATGATAGTGTATAAAATGTTTAAACATGTTTCACCCCAAAATGTAAAACAGAAAAAGGGGCTATGTAAACTCACCTTAGTGTTAGAATGGAGACCCTTGATATATAAGCAAATGTGGCTCGTGTATATCCAAATATCACCCTATTTCAAGGTAATAAATAAGTGTTGGAAAGTCTAAGTTTTCTAGGCTAGAGGTATTCTAGGGTTCCTAATTTAGGGATAGATAATTGTTTAATTGTTATTATAAATAAATTGTTAATGATCTAGTAAATAAAAAAAATAATTTAAAAATATTTCTGACCAATATTAACTAAAGGTAGTTGCATTATAATGTAATAAATGTGAAAATAATTTTTATAAAATTATTTTTTTAATTAATGAATATTTATATATTAATACTTGTTTCACAAAATATAGACTTAATGTTTAAAAATATTAAAATTTATAAATTTCGAATCAAAAAAATTATATTTCTGATCTAAATGATTAATAATAATTTATGTGAAATTTTGATGTAAAAATAATGAAAAATGAATTTATTATGATTTATTTATGATTAAAAACAACAAAAATCGATTAAAAATATTAAATAAATGATTTTTTTGAAATAAAATTTATTTCTGAAATGTTTATTGATTTGTAAGTTTGAAATAATTTTTGTGGGATTTTATAAAATCGTTTAGATATTTTATAGAATTTTTAGTTTATTTATGAAGAAACTTGTATTATATATTATATATATAGTAAATAAATGATTTTTGTGAAAATAAAAATTGTATAATAAAGTTTGTTAGTTATATATCGTAAAATAAATTTTTTATAATTTATAAATCATTTTTGATATTTTAAAACCATTTTTAAAAGATAATATAAAAAATACAAAAAGGAAAAGGTTTAAAAAAAATTGTTGTTGATGGTGGGATTCGAACCTGGCTTCTGGCCGGTTCATTGTCTTAATCAAGTACCCTAGACCATCTGGTCTGAGCTACGTTTTGTTACAGATTTCAGCACTTAAATCCTTTAACATTTCAGAACGATTATCCCCAATTTTTTTCCTATAAACCCTAGATACCATGCCCATCAATTGACCCATAAAACGATTTCAATAACAAGGTTAACGTTAGGGCTATTAATCTACATTAGAAACCGAACAAAACCATGTAATTTAATTGAACTTACAAACTCAAATCAATACGAAACAGATGGAACAAGGCTCGCGCACCAAACACTTCAAATCGACATTTCTTGGAGGTTTTAAGGTGAATGTGATATAGGGGTTCCTCTAATCGGCCCCTAATGAGTATTTGTGCGAGTTTAATTGTTTCAAAAAGACCGGATTTAAAGGATTTAGGCTTTGGTCTAAGGAAAGTTTTGAATGATTACCAATCAATCTAATTTGAACCTAAAATCACGTTGTAACGCGTTAATTGACAGCAGTAAAACGCGTAACATGATTTTGTTTAACATGGAAAGTTTAAACTTGGAAAAAGACGCGTGAATCATAAGCTAATTCGAATAGATTAGAGGAATGTTGACTTGGTTTAGTCAACTGACATGTTTTAGGAAAATGTTATGTTGAATTGTATTGGGTAGTATTCACAAAAAGGCTTGTAGCCCAATTGGTTTGGTTGTGTTTGTGTTAATCAGTTGGGCTCGGGTTCGAATCCCGGCACCAACACTATATATATATATTTTTTGAAGCATTACTATACCTAACTATATTTATGTATATATATAATGATTATACTAGTAAAAAAAATGTTACGAATAATTTTTAAAACACACTAAAACGTCGAGATTCAACGAATCTTTTTTTTTATAATTATTTCTATAAGGTGTTTAAAACGTACATTGTTTAAAACAAACACATTTTTTATTAATTAATAATTTAGAGAAAATTTGCGATGTTACAACTTAAACTTTCATAAACATATGCTGGACCATTATTGTGTCAAGCCCATGAACTGTTTACGTTTCATAAATTCTGAATGCAAAATATTTGAAACATGTTTAGAAAACCATCACAAATATTAAAGTTCTTAAAAGTCTAGCGGAAGCGTTAAAAGTTTAGATTCGCATTGCGTTCGGTTCTTCGCACAGCCATGATACTTGCTCCACCCCCTACTATCTCCGAACCTAGCATTAACCACATTAAACATGGTTAATCGATTAGCAAAATTGAACTGACGAGTTGGTTAAACGGTTTAAGATTGGCTTATAGCACAACAAATATGCATATACCGGCAAATTCACATATACCAATGATTTACTATATCCAAAGGGTCTTTCACCCTTTTTACAAATCTAGAGGATATGACAAGAGGATCTTTCATCCAATGACCAGAGGATCCTTCATCTAGTGACCAGAGGATCCTTCATCTGATGACTAGGGGATCTTTCATCCGGTGAGCAGAGAATCCTTCATCTAGTGACCAGAGGATCCTTCATCTGTATACCAAAGATTTTCGTTTAACACAACAAATTTGCATATACGATGTTTGCATACATAGAGCCAATAACCAAGACTTTTCCACCTTATAATCAATCCGGTTTACTACTTATTAGTGACACATAACTAGTATCGCATAAGGGACCCATTTGCTTGCATAATCAAGTGACACCTTCAACTAAGGTTTGTTCCTCGACATGCCACACATATGGTCTGAATAGCCATATATGTAGCTTGCACACCTTTAAATAAGGTTGTTAACATAATGGATTCGCGTTCCACCCGCCAACGGTCCAGTTGATCATTTGCGGGTCAATTTCAAGCATTGTTATCATCGTGTTCATTTCAAGGGACACCATCTAGTCATACTAACTAAATGGAGGGTTCTATGATCCTTTAATGAACACCAATTTCTAACTAATAGCACATATGCCCAACAAATGACCCGTTTGACTATTCTTGGTCAACCTCAATCCTTCAACTAAGGATGGGGTTGTCAATATGTAAGACCCTAACCCGTAATCACACGATCAACGCCTAATCATACGGGTTTTGTCCTTATGTAAAACCACTCCCGATTAAAACTTTTAAAATTACGAGAAACTTAAACCGTTGTGATCAATACATTATTGACAAAATTACAGAAAACGTCCTTTATGTTTACCCAAAGTTGCAGGTTTCGTCCTTTATCTTTAAAACTTGCAGGATACATCCTTTAAAGAGGTTTTTGTTGCAGGTTTCATCCTTTACACTAACTCTGTTACTGTTTGTCGTTAACTCCCCCTCACATGCAATGCATGTGAGGGTATTTTTGTCATTTCAGATTGTAATTAAAGTTCAACCCTTTATGTTTAAAGGACGTTTTCTGTAATCAAATAACCAACCAGACCAACCCTTCTTCTTCCCCTGTACAATATTCAGAGAACACCATGAAGGAAGAAGATATCAGGAACGAGATGGCAAGGATTGAAGGAGGCCAGTACAATATTCAAACACATGATGATGAATACGATGTTGACTCTGTATATGGTAAGCTTGTATAATATAAAACCCCATTTTTTTTGTAATTAATTTATTAAAGTTAAAGCCCTAATTTTTTAAAATTTTTTTGAATGTAGATACGTATGAATCAATGTTCAGTATTAATATGTATCATGGAGGGTATTTCAGTTCATTTCCAGGTCGTGAGTATGTGAATGGTTTGATGAACATTGTTGATTTGATGGATACATATAGATTTGGTATATATGAGTTAGGTTGGATTGTCAACGATTTAGGTTATCCTGAAGGTATCCCAACTTTTTCCATTTTTTAGAACCTGGAGCTGATTTAGATCATGGTCTTAAGCAATTAGCTGAGGAAGCTATGTCTTTTTGAACAACTTTGTGAACTTTATGTTAGTATGGTGAATGATTATGGTTTGTTATAATTATGTAGCAGGTTTGTTATGATTATGTTAACAGGTTGACTATACTAACAGGTTTGTTAACAGGTATGTTGTTATTGTTAAATGGGTCAAAATGGGGCTGATTATACTAACAGGTTTGTTTTTATTGTTAAATGGGTCAAAATGGGGCTGATTATACACAAACAGATTTGTTGTTATTGTTAAATGGGTCAAAATGGGGCTGATTATACATACAGGTTACAAACAGGTTTGTTGTGATGGTTCAATGGTTATTCAATGCAATCATTATCTAAATGGGTCAAAATGGTTTATTATTACATAAAAGGTTCCAAATGGGTCAAATGGTTATAGAAAATAGTCATTACAACACTAATCCAACACAGATCATTACATTAACCAACACAGATCATTACATTAACCCACACAGATCCTACATTACAAGACTAATCCAAACCTAAATTCCTAATTGTCATTACATTAATAACTTAAAAACAACAACCATAACAATCATCCAAGTAAAAACCAAGTATTTCTTCAACTTTGCAACTTCAGTTTCAAGCTTCTTGTTCAAATCATCAAGGTTCTTGTTTGCAGATCGTAGCTCATTGTTTGAAGCTATTAACTCAGTGTTTGAAGATCGTAGATCATTGTTTGAAGCTATTAACTCAGTTTTCGAGGCTTGTATGTAATCGTTTGATTGATGAAAAACTTTAGCTTCAGCCCATCCAATGAAACCTTTACCACATTCAGATGCCTATGAACATTAAATTAAACAAGTTAACTACCTTGTGCATAATACATATCAGATTTAGGGAAAAACTTACATTAACAGGACATGAGTAAAACCTTTGACCAGGGTTTTTTGATGTTCCAGAGGTCCTGATTATTGTAGCCCTGCCACAAACACAGTAGACCGACGAATTAGGGTTTGATGTGTTTGATGATGTCTGTGAAGCCATGTTTGATTGATGAGAATTAGGGTTTCTGTGTTCAAACGAATTGGGGGTGGGAAATTTTAAATAAGTTGTTTAATGGTTTATTATTACAGAAAACGTCCTTTATACACAAATTGACGAAAATACCCTCATATGCATGGCATGTGAGGTGATCTTAACGACATAATTAAACACCGTTAGTGGTAAAGGTCGTTTTATGCAACCAAAATTTCAGTAAAGGATGAAACCTGCAACAAAAACCTCTTTAAAGGATGTATCCTGCAAGTTTTAAAGATAAAGGACGAAACCTGCAACTTTGGGTAAACATAAAGGACTTTCTCTGTAATTTTGTCTACATTTTTTATTTCCATAGGTTTTACATTTTTATCTATTAAAACATAAAATAGGTTTCACAATTCTTAACGGGATTATCTTGAATCTATTGCGGAAGCTTGATGAGTGTTCGGATGTGTTTGGTTCTTCTCGCGACTCGATCCTTGCTCCGGGATTTCCATCACATGTTTACCTAGAACCATCACACAAAGAATGGTTAGTGGGTTGTCAATAATATGTTTAAAATAGTATAAGAGTCGTTACACGTCGAAACGGAACGAACCATGCCAATTAGCCCCATATCGGGAGAACAAACTGCTGCAAGTTTTGCGCAGCAGGTGTTTGGGTACCTCTTACCCCTTCTAAAATCAGGCTGTCAATCCAAACGACCATTCGCTCTATCCAAATGCCCGTTCACATTGACACTGAAGTTTCTGAGTCCTCTGTAAAGCCCGAACGGCCGTTCGGTCCATGTGAACGGCCGTTCACTGCTACTGGACCATATTTGCTGATTTCAAAGCCTAGTATTCATGTCGTAAACGCATCGGTCGACTATCAAAGCATGAAAATCACATTTCCAACTAGATTAAAATTTGTTTGACTAAAATCCTTGCCCGGTTTACGTAACCATGACCCGTCTCTTGGTTTTGAAAGTTTATGGCGATTTTTACCCAAATTGTAACGCCCCAAAAATCGAATTCTAATTTATAAGTATGTTTATTTTGTACTATTGCATGAAATAATTAGATAGAATGATTAACCTAGTAAAAAAATTGAATGTTTAGCTTATTGTGAAGGTTTGACGAATGAATGTTAGAATCCATGTAATGGAAGAAATAAAGTGTAGTTAATGATTCGATGTTGTTAAATGATCTCTAATTAACATGTAGAAATGTATGTTGGATGGAATTCATGCTGAAAGTGGTCATGATTGAAGGTGACGATGTGTTTGGTTGAATGCATGTATTAAATAAGAGCTTGTATAACATGCTTAGAATGTTGTACGCAAACCAAGTTTTTGATGAAATGCATAGGTGATGATGGTGATGTGTGAAATTATATGCAAGAACTTAACAAATGTGAATGGGATGTGAGACTTGATGTAATTGTTAGTAAACTAACATAAGGAATATGTTTTAGACAGAATCCATGTGGGAATGTAGTTTGAAGGTATGATTTGGTAGAATTAAGATTTTACTCTATACTTGATTGGCATGATGCCTACCATGTGTTGGATAAGTTAATTAATTGTGAACTAGAAGCGACTTGTGTACTAAATATGAGCATATAAATTCACTAGTAAGAGCTAATGTGGGAATTATGTTATATTGGCACATTTTGAATAGTAACAAAGTATGTGGACTTGTTTATAATCTTTTAAAAGTTTAAGGGGTAGGTTGTGTCAATTGACAAACCTTGTTGTATAAAAGGATGGGGATAAGGGTTTTGGTTCATTCATGCCCCTCCCCCAAGTTTAAGAAAGAGAAAGTGTGTGTGAGAGGGAGAATGCATCATCCAAGTCCAAAAATCCCGTTTTAGGGTGTTATAAGTTGGTATCCGAGCCCGGGGTTGAGTGAAATCAAGTACAAGAAGGTAAGTACTTGAACTCAAACCCGTGTGCTCTTGAGATTAGTGACTCGTACAATCCAAGACTCGATCATGACTTGAAGGTAGATTTTATTAATAATTCATGTGGTACGACAGAACTAATTGAGTTGTTTTGTTAAGGTAAGCTATAGTGGATGACGATGAAGAGGCCTCTAGGTCGCGGTCTAAGGTAGACCCGGAACATGTGGAACAGATGGAAAGGTCATCTATCAGATGGTGAAGAGGATGAATTCCTACTTTAGGAATATGAAAGAAGAAGGAAGTCACAAATCAAACGTGGCACGTACATGAAGACATATTATACACGTTGGAAGGAATGCGTGAAAGGTATGATTTATTAGTTTAGTAAGTAGTAAGTAGAATGTAGACGTAATAAAGTTGAGAATATGAATGTGGATAAAAGTATGACAGTAGGGAGGATAGATATCCAAGTGAAAAACAATCCAATAAGTGGGTAAATAAATAAGACATGAGTTAAAATTCATCTTTCTCATATTGTGACGTAGTGATTTATGGGACGCCATGTGTACGGTGGGATTTACTAATACACTGGCCATGTATTAGCCCCTACCACACATATGGATTCTTATATATTGACAAAATCACATATGGGATCAGATAGAATGGTAAGTGGGTATGGTAGAACCAGTGTAGCATACCTTTATTGATAATTGGACGATAAATGAATCATTAAAAGATGCAAATTCAATTGATAAGAAATTGACTTTGTGGCAAGATGCACGAGTCAAAGTGTGGAAATTGACTTTGTGGCAAGATACACAAGTCAAAATGTGGAAATTGACTTTGCGGCAAGATGCACAAGTCAAGTGTGGAAATTGACTTTGTGGCAAGATGCACGAGTCAAAGTGTGGAAATTGACTTTGTGGCAAGATGCGCAAGTCAAAATGCAAAATGTGGAAATTGACTTTGCGGTAAGATGCACAAGTCAAAGTGTGGAAATTGACCTTGTGGCAAGACGCACAAGTCAAGGTGTGGGAATTGACTTTGTGGCAAGATGCACAAGTCAACGTGTGGAAATTGACTTTGTGGCAAGTTGCACAAGTTAAAAGTGTGGGAAATGACTTCGTGGGATGATGCACGAGTCAAAAAGGGGTAGATAGTTAACTTTTTAGCAAGAATCATATATACACGGGGGACCGTGAGAATCATCACAGGTATGCCTAGCAGATTGGGAAGGTAGAATAACCCACATGATGGGTCAAATTGGTAGAAAAATTGTAGAAATGTAAAATGACCCACGTAAGGGGTCAAATTAGGTGGAACATTGTAGAAATGTAGAATAATTCTTCAAACAGATTGAGATGTCCATATGTGAGCATGGATCAAACATGTACTGAATGAATGGTTCGAGTTAATAGATAAGTATGGCCCAAATATGTGTTAAATGCATATGCTTGAAAGTATATGTAAGTATGGCTAAAATCATGAATGAGAGGTAGAATCCATATTTTATGTAGTGTCAGGCGGGGATGAAGAAGAGAATTGCATTTCCGTCCCTAATAATGAAAAATTTAAAAGTTGTAAGTATGTAGTTAATAATTTCATTGGGATACACGTGTTGTGCGACCAACGAAATGAATAAATAGGTATTATACATATAGTTTTTATGGACGTGGGAAGAAATACACAGTAACTAATGGTAGAAACAAATTGTGGAAAGATAGTTAAGAATGCATTAATGGTTTGACTCAATGAAAAGTCAAAAAAAAAAAAAAATTGATTGGTAAGAGTAACACATGTATTAATAAGATTGCATGAAATGCTTATTGCATGAAATATAGATAATTAATTATCAACTAGGAGTTGTTGGTGTGACAAGTAAACATAAATATGTGGCTAAGAATCGTATGAATAACTTAATTTGACAAGGAAATAAATATTTTCTTTTGCAAGAAATGAATGAAAACTGTTTTCATAAGCTTTCCTAGATTAAAAAGAAAGTATAAAGCATACTTCCAACTGCCATTAGAAAGATTAGAAAGGATTGATGGTCGAATGTCATAAATTAGTAAGAAGTGACAATTTGAAAGGTCAAACTGATGAAAGGTTTGTGAATGTAACAAATAAAATGTAAGGATTTGTTGTAAGAATGTTAAATGTGTAACATGGTTTTGTATGTAAATGTGAATTTTATGAAAGAATTATAGATGATAGAACATGGATGTGAAAGGAACCTTCCATGGACTGTTGAAAGTCTTCTATATGACTAACTGTTGATTTTGTAGATACGAATAATCTAACTCTTGATATGATGAAACCAATAGAATTGGTGAAAGGATGACTACGAGTTGGAACTAGTCACGTGAATGATTTAGACCAAGACAAGTATGGCATCAACATTGGATAGAAGCGGACCTATTCGGCTTACATATTGTTGGCTAACGCCATGAAAGCAAGGTTAGTAAAATGCTTAGCTTATGATTATTAGATAGAAAGAATTAAATTGAATAGTACCTCCGTACGAATAGTGATAGTTCAAGTATGACGTGGTATGGAATGTTTGACTTTTAAAGGTAAAAAAAGAAATGAATGACTTTTATCCCCTACTTGATATCATTGAGAAATATGCATGTGTGCGAATTGTTAGTAGTGCATGAAACGAACTAAGAAACAAATTGGCATGAATGAAACGACTTGAAATTTCACCCTAACGGGTCTGCATAGTAAATTTAATTGTAGTGGGTATAGAATGAGGTTTAACATTTGAATTAGTAGGAAAGAGATAGTAACTATGTTATGATAAGGATACCATGTCTGAATGTTTGCGAAATACGTATGTATATAGGCTAACTATTTGTGTTTAGAAAGCACTTAGAAGGTATACTAATAGTGGAATATTGTAGTTATTTCGTGATGGGCACCTTGCGACCAATGCGAGAATGAAAGATTAAGTAGGGTTAATGGGTTAAAAATAGAACTAATCGATTTATTATGATTAATAAATGAAACAGGTTTCGGGGACGAAACCTTCATTAAGGGGGGTAGACTTGTAACGCCCCAAAAATCGAATTCTAATTTATAAGTATGTTTATTTTGTACTATTGCATGAAATAATTAGATAGAATGATTAACCTAGTTAAAAAATTGAATGTTTAGCTTATTGTGAAGGTTTGACGAATGAATGTTAGAATCCATGTAATGGAAGAAATAAAGTGTAGTTAATGATTCAATGTTGTTAAATGATCTCTAATTAACATGTAGAAATGTATGTTGGATGGAATTCATGCTGAAAGTGGTCATGATTGAAGGTGACGATGTGTTTGGTTGAATGCATGTATTAATTAAGAGCTTGTATAACATGCTTAGAATGTTGTACGCAAACCAAGTTTTTGATGAAATGCATAGGTGATGATGGTGATGTGTGAAATTATATGCAAGAACTTAACAAATGTGAATGGGATGTGAGACTTGATGTAATTGTTAGTAAACTAACATAAGGAATATGTTTTAGACAGAATCCATGTGGGAATGTAGTTTGAAGGTATGATTTGGTAGAATTAAGATTTTACTCTATACTTGATTGGCATGATGCCTACCATGTGTTGGATAAGTTAATTAATTGTGAACTAGAAGCGACTTGTGTACTAAATATGAGCATATAAATTCACTAGTAAGAGCTAATGTGGGAATTATGTTATATTGGCACATTTTGAATATTAACAAAGTATGTGGACTTGTTTATAATCTTTTAAAAGTTTAAGGGGTAGGTTGTGTCAATTGACAAACCTTGTTGTATAAAAGGATGGGATAAGGGTTTTGGTTCATTCATGCCCCTCCCCCAAGTTTAAGAAAGAGAAAGTGTGTGTGAGAGGGAGAATGCATCATCCAAGTCCAAAAATCCCGTTTTAGGGTTTTCTAGCTGTCTTAAAGTGACATTTGCCGCAGTTTGGACCGTTGGATCGTTCTCTAATTTTGACAGAAGCTTTAACACATATAGACGATCAAATCCAACGGTGAGTTTTTCAATTGGAGTCCTGGAAAGGGGGTTTTTACTGACTAGAAGACAGCAGCTCGAAAAAGTGTTTTCCAGCCACTGTTTTGCTGTTTTGACGACGGCAGTGATGGTTTCAGGTGCCGAATACTAGTAGGGGTTGTAGATCTCTCCTGGACGGTTCCATGGACTCCTAAATCACCTCAATCGGAGTTCGTTTGATATGGTTTTGACCTCTACTCGCATTTGTAAGTGATTCATAAACTTAACTTCCGTTTATGTAGCTAAATTCACATGTGTATGAAGAATGATGATCATGCAAGGATAGATAAGTGGGTATAAACTTTGATGAGCTCATTCGTTGGATTAAATTGTTGTGTGTTATCATAATGTCATGAAATAGTTGGTTACGTCAAAAATGGGAGAATCACCAAACGGTCACTTGGGTGAATTGATTAAATGGGTTGGATTATAACTGAAGCTTTTATATATATATATATATATATATATATATATATATATATATATATATATATTGGTTAAATTGGTGAATTAAAAGTAAATGTTATGGATTTATGGTGAAAATGACCCATATGTTTTCATTAGACACAAATGGGTGATTACGGGTCAAACGGGAGGAGTTAACCCAATTACTAGAATGAATGGTAGGATGATTAAGCACACATATAATGAGATGGGTGAGTAATAATTGGGTATTAAAAGAAGTGAATGACCCGTTATGTGTTCTAATAGTTTGCAAGTTTTACTTGTTAAAGTAGGAATGACATGGATTGGAAGACAACGAGTTATGTGGATGGAATGGATGACAACACTCCTAGGGGCAAAGGTAAGTGGCTTATGAACTAAATTCTTAGATTAGCAATTGCATATTTACGTATAGATGTGGAATGGGAAACAAGAATGAAATGACAATTTATAGTAAGACAAGTGAATAGATGATGTTAGTGAACGAGTAAAGTTCACCACATAACAAAGAAGTTAGTTAGGATAAATGGGTCAACAGAGATGAAAATGAAAGTAATTTGCAAATATGACACAAATACGGATTGATGCGTGTGCATTTAATTTGATTGATATGTGTGTATATATATGGTAACAAGTACGGTAAGTAGATCTGTTACGCTTTTGTGATTGAGTAATGTGATGTATGCATAGGTACTTATACCCGGGTATGCGTGAGAGTCTTATGTATGTAAAGGTTGGTCGTTATGTGTAGACTCAGTATAGGATCGGAAACGTCATGTTTGTCCTAGAGAATACATGAATGAAGAATAGTATGGTGGGTCAAGATAACTTGTGTATGGGATTTATACGCAGGTATGTGTTGTAGTGTTATTAACCTTTTGTTATGAGAATGATAATAAAGATGCAGATATGTAAGAATGAGTGCATGGAAATTGGAGGTTAAGATCCAGATATCAAACCGAAGTTGCAAAAGGCGTTTGAACATGATCATTGAGTATTGTTGGATGTTATTTCCACTTTATGAGTAATTTCATGAAGTCACTTAACGAACTAACAAAATGGTTATGTAGTTATTGCAGGTTGTCTACCTCACAAAGTCAGGAAAGGTTGGAGATCGAGCGAGGATGCGGATTGTACGGAGTTGCGGTCACGTAATCTAATAAAGATGAGTTGTATTGAATGTGATAAGAAACAATAAATGTGTAAAACCTTTAATATCTTGTGGATATGGTTTTTAAAACATTCAAAATGTTTTTATAAAGCAAGAAATTTTCTAGTTCATTTTTCCGCTGCGTATTTTCTGCTAGAATATTTCAGGGTGTTATACAAATCGACCCATTAAGGCCTTGAACTTAACAAGCCGCTATTTACCCACACAAAATGCATATAGTTAATGTTGTCACGTTATTAGACACTTGATCAACCAAAGCGTTTGTCCGACTTGTTCATTATAATCCCGTTTCTTAGGTTTAACCTTTAGCAAATCCTTTAAAATTCCCAAAATGCCCCTTATAGCCAAATCTTTTAATTTGGCCATCCGTGGCGATCAAATCCATTGTTTTTTACTCAATGATCTGTTTAAAAACTTCTAGGTCCTTACAGACTTATATTTTCACCGTTTCATATGATTGTTCCCAAATTGATCAATTCTAAGTGCATTAGTGCGCATTAGACATAGTTATGAAAATAATTTACCTATTTGGCACCCATACTTCATGTGAGCTGTTTCCTTAACATATATCTTCATCCACGCTTATATTTTATACTACGGATTTACCCGGTAGTGTTGACCCATTCTCATACCCTGTGCTTATCTTCCATGATTCTTAGCATCAAGCGTGCATGCGCAAGTACGTTTACCTGCGTGCTTTCTAAATAGACACATTAATTTCTCGAAACTCAAATGGTAATACTTTTCCATTTCATCCGTTTAACCTCATGAATCTTAATGCTTGAATCACAAGCATCAAGTATTGGACTAACATGGTGAGGACATCACCATTTGACCCGTTTGGACTCATGGTTCATAATACTAAGTTATCCAAGCTTTTATTTATGGTTCAAGTGTCACAAACTTGACCCATTTAACAACATACTTAACAACTTCATTCAAATGATTTCAGTGACCTATTTTGGATTTAAACATCATTTCTTACATATCATTATTAATTGACCCGTTTGATGAATTTCAGCATTCGGTCACCACTCATGGTTTCAATTAATCTCATAGTGAGTCCACATAAATCGACCCACTTAATGAATTTCACCCCTTGATGTTTGTCTTTAGTACACACTCAATACCAATATATATAACACTTAATCCATGTCATAGTCTAATAGTGTAAGTAGAACTTACCTCATATCCGTTCTTGTTCCCACACGCATTGAGTTTGCATCCGTTTGACCCGCTTGCTCCCTAATTCTCGTACCTAACTTAGGGACATGTCAAACCTTATTTTTGTTAGAATACATAATATGGACTTCTTTCATTATCCATGGCATTCATGTATTCATTTTACCTCTAGCTCAACATCACATTTCAAGTATTCATGTTCATACATGTTTACACATTTATTTCCTCATTAAAGCATTTTATCAACCACTTAGTGTGCATTCACCAATTCAATTGATTTTCATGAGTTTTAAGTTAGCTAAAGCATACCCATTTAGCTAAACATTACCATATCATGTTATCTAGACTTCTTAGCCTAACTTCTCATTATAATAACTCCTAAGAGTTATCACAACTACTAACCATATGTAGTATCCACCTAGAGGTATAAACCCAAATTTTCATATATTACATAATCATATGAACATAGGAAGCACACATGTAAAATGCTATTTATACTCAAATTAAACATGTTTAAGGCTCCCTAAGGTTAGAGAAACCTCCATCAACATACACCTTCACGTTTTTATAAAAACCCTAATTTTTCACCATGATAAAAACAGATTTAAGATCATATTGTACCAAATAAATGATACATTTTTTGTGTAATAAGCTTGGATAATCCGGATTTTAGCTCATGCATCGAAACCCCCTTGATTTGGCTTGGATTTGAGCTTGAATTTGAGTGTTTAGGGTTTTGGTTGTTGGAGGAGATGATCTCCTGATCATCACACGACACACACACACACACACACACTTTGTGTGTGTTTTTTATTATTATTAATAAAACTCACTTTGTCATTTTGGCAACAATGGTCCCTCAAGTTTTAGTCTCGGTTCGCTTTTAGATTATAATATTAACTAGATTAGTATCTTGTAATGGGTTTTAGTCTCGTTTTTATCCGTCGACTAAAAAGACATCCACCATTAAATTCGCTTTGATATTTTACTAATTACGCCTAATGGCGTATTTAAGTGAAACGAAGTTTGAGGTGTTACACAATACTCCTCAAATCGCCTAATCACAACAAATGACCCGTTTGACTATTCTTGGTCAACCTCAATCCTCCAACTAAGGATGGGGCTGCCAATACTCATCAAGGCCATTCATTTGTTTGTTTTACAATAACAAAACACCAATACAACTAGTTAACAATTAATATGGATGATTGCCCATCTAACATACAAAGCAATCTTAGTCATAGGATGTCTTATTTTACCAAAACTCGACGGTCATGTCAAATGACCCATTTGGATTTCTTGGTGCGCCATAAGCTTCAACTAAGGTCAAGCCTCACCAATACTCTCATAATGAGCCCTTTTGTAATTGCTATCATGTATCCGCCTTCAAATAAGGTGAGTGTAAGTCCATTTAAAACCTAGTGTAGACACAATTGTATAGTCTTCTAAGCAATTGCCAAGCCTACCTTAATATTGTACAACTTACCAAGCTTAAGTCACAAAATGACTTACGCATATGACCTGTTTGACTTTATTTGCTTAATCAACTTTGCATCCACTCTCAACTAGGATGGTTGCAATTCAACACAACTTAATATAAACACAAGTGATTCAATGAGTCACTATGGACATGCTCATATGCATAATTACAATTCATCTATTTTAAGTCATGGTGTGATGTCGCAGATAAAACCATGAAGTTGCACATTTCTGTGCGTTCATGTTTACCATCGGTCAAGGTGACCGGGAACGAGATCATGCTCCGCGGCATGAAGACTTGATGAATAAAGCCCGATATTGGTTCATTGACTGGAACGAGGCGGGCTTTTTATTCCTCGTCTAGTTGCTGAAAACACTGATAATACATTATGTCGGTGCTGATGCCGCCATTTAGGAACATGTACCTAGTTCGATAATGTCCGAAGACGGCGGTGATTACGAGCGGGGAAGTTGATGAAGGGCCGCCGCGAACCTTGGGCATGAGAATATCCGCCTCTTTCCAGGCGTCATTGTTTTACTGGCGGGTGCGCTTGCCCTCTTTTTGATTGTTAGCGCTCCCCTTGATCATATTGCAGTGGTGACGTGGGGGAGGATGCACCATGTGGGTTCGAGGTTGCAGATTTGCTTTCGCGCGCCCTCGTCCCTATTGTTATCATTGTGGTGGCCCCGCCCACCCCTGTGGACATTTTTCACCAAGTGGCCTAGCTGGTCGGTCTTTAGGGCGACCTCTATTTCCATCTTTAGACTATAACAGTTGTCTGTGAGATGGCCATAATCATTGTGGTAATCTCAGAATTTTGTGTGTCCACATTCTTTCGCTTCTCGAGGGCCCTGGGCTCCTTGAACGGTATTTGCTCTGTCTTGAGCACTTGTCAAGGTGTTTTTGTCAGCGGGGTCCAGTCAGTGTTTTTCTTGGAGTGTCGGCACTATTCCCGCGATTGCTTATTACTAAGTGTTTGGCGGGCATCATTAGCAGACGACTACTTGCCTTCGTCTGTAGAACCTGAAATGCGCGACCAGACTAATTGGTTATTTTTTTTGTTGTTGTTGTAGTTCTGCTGGAAGCCGCACACTTGTTTGAAGGAATGCTCGGAGGAGGCGAAGATCTTCGATGTCTTGACAACTTCATCCGAGGAATCTGCGATTCCGTCCTTGCCTGTAAGGCATTTCATTAGATCTTCACTGCGGACTCCTTGAATGAAGCTCGCACGGGTGAGTTCCTCCCCGTAGCCGATTTGTAACGCCTCCTTGTTGTAGTGCACTATGTAGTCCACAATGGACTCATTGTCATTGCGCTGGCATAGTAGGACATGTGCTTTGTCCTTCTTGTCTTTCCGTAAGTGTAAAAAAGGGTTTTTGAACTTCCTGATGAGATCATCGATGTCCGAAATGCTCCCCACCGGGAGGTTGTCAGACCATACTCTAGCGGCTGTAGTGAGCGTCTGGGCGAATTTATGGCACAAGTTCTGGACCGGCCAGAGGACTGTACTACCAGCACACTCAAAATCGTGCAGGAGGTCAGTGGGGTCATGCAGGCCATTGTATTTGCCGATGATGCTGGGTAGTTTATGCTTCTTTTTGATGCAGGCGTTGGCTATGCGCTTGCAGAACTTTGAGATTTGTGCGAACGACTTTGGTTTGTAAGGCTTATCCAGGTCGTCGTCCACGTGTTTGTGCAGCTCATACATGCCGGAGGTGGCGCGCGGTGAGCGCCGGTGACTGGATTCGCGATGGTTCCCATCACTAGTGGGTTGGTAACCATCCGATTCTTCTGACGATGTTTGGGTGTAGTCGCGGTTGGTTTTATTCTTTCCCCGACCCCACTACGACCCATAGTTGAACACAGGGATTTTGGTTGGGTTGGGATCAGCCATGGGTGGGCGAAAATATGTGTTTTTGAAAACTAAGTTTTTCAGCCGTTACGGATGGTGCGAATGAAAAAGCAACGAGTATAACGAGCATAAAGTACTTACCTCACAGGAGGTTCGTGGGGTGGCGACTCGTGCTTGCTGCAGGACATAATCCTTTGCTCCACACCAAGGCTGAATCCGTGACCTGTAAATAAACAGAGGTCCCTATGAAATGGGGCAACCGCCTAGAGTCTCGAAAGACCCGTTATAGCAGACACAATAATGGTGACCATTTACCCATAACCTCGATGAATATGGGTTTGGGCCCGGGTTATGAGCTAGCCTTCCTTTTGGCCCAAATAGTTAGATTTGGACTAGGAGTTACATAAAGCAAACTAGATAAGGAGAGAGAAAGGAGTACCGCCTTGCCATTGGTCCACGAGGCGAGCTCTCACTGTCTGGGAACGGATCTTTCTGTCAGCGTCAGAGTGTGTTAGGCAGCTACATTCCGCTCCTTCTGTAAGACTGACTGAAGTAACGCCTGACACCTAGGGAATAGTGCAGCAAGTGGGGCTCAGGGGGACTGCATCTTACCTGTTAGCGTGCCATGATGGTGCGCAAAGACTGAAGTACGTCAGGCTGTGAAATGTCCACGGGAGACCACCTCTTAGTTAGGTGCATAGTCTCGCGCGTGTGGATTGCACTTGACGTGTGATCTATGTGAGGACTAAACTCCGCCGAGGCTGAGGCTCCGTGGAGATGTGTCCTCTTCTTGTACTTAACCATTCTGAATGGTTGCTTTTCCGCGAAGATCTTATGATGGTGATGTTGTGGGTAGGGTCCACCTATGCACTAGGAATTGGGACCTATTACCTCGATAATATATTCCCTTCATTCTTCCTTTATGTTGTTTACAGAATCTGGCTCTTTTGGGGTTATAGTTGATGGTTTGTTTTGAATTCCATCTCTACTACAGAACCGGACGTGAGAGTTTCTTCTCATCCGGCTCCTCGCGAATAAAATCAATTCAAATTAAAGATTTTGAATTCTATTCAGATCCCTTCATTACCTATGGAGTTGGCTTTGCTGAGACAAAAACGTAGGTGTGGCATGCCATCATTGTAAATTCCGTGGAAGTTAAAATGATACAACGGAGCACATGTTCACCAGGTGTCCTTTTACACATGAAATATGTCAACAGGTTGCATAATGGTGTAAGATATCGAATATTTATGCTTTTCACCGAGGGCCGCGCCCGTTGCGGCTCAATTTTTCGTGTGAAGTTGAAAATTTGTTTTAATGATTTTTGTAAAACTTAACTACTTAAATAAAATTTAAGTTACTGCTAAAATTAAATTTTCCTTACTACTAAACTAAATTATACGTTACGACTTTACGTTACATGAAAATATATTTATCGAACTCGAATAAAAAATGTAACACATTCTAAAATCTAAACCCAAGTTTTATAAACCCAAATAAAACTTAAGTTCAACTACCCAATTTGTAGCCCAATGCATAGCCCACCTCAACCCATCAAGCCCACCCTTGACCTAGCCCACCCCCCCCCCCCCCAAAAAAAAAAAAACCCGAACCCTTCTGCCTTGTCTCCCTTTGACTCTCTTCTGTGTTGTGAAATCAACAACTAAAAAAGTGAAAAACAAACCCTTTCCTCCGATTGGTGCGTCAGTCGTCCTCAACTCCTCCCTCTTCAGTGTAAGATTTTATACCTTTAATAAACAATAATCACTAAGTTGAACGCACGATTCTTACTTGCTATAGTTTGTGTGTATAATTTTAATAAATAATTGATTTTCATGACAATAGGTCAATAGTTGTTGCGTAAGGAATATTCCATTGTTGACATAATGGATTAATGGAATACATGTAGATATGCACTTATGGATTTAATTGATTTCTAGATCATTTTTTATATGTTGTTTTAAATTAGGAATTTAGTAATAATTATAATTTGTTATTTGTGTTTTGGAATTTGGATGTTATAATTGATTATATTGTTTTTGATGAATTGAATTGATTAGGTTTGTCACTTTTTTGCGATTATAAGAATGATGCCACATTCTAATCCTAAACAAGCGTTTATTAGCAATTTGTTTAAAAGAAAAGCCCCCGAAAATGATGAACTTAGTTCAAGTAATACTCCAAATATTGAAAATAAAGATATAGTTTTGGATTTGCAAATTCAAGAAGTTGAAAATCGATTCAATGAGGTATCAACTACTTTGATAGAAAATATGTCGGGTTTAAATCCTTGTGATTCGTTATGTAAGTTTGACATACCTAAGATCCTAACATTTTCTGAGATGTATCAGAATGATTTTAGTGAAGAGGATAAAGGGTGTCTTTCGGGTGATCTTACGGTATTTTATCACACATTAAAGGAAGATGATAAATTTGCCAAACCAAATCGAATGTGTCACCTTGCTTGTGTAATGGTGAAAACCAGAAAACATAAAACTTTTCCTTTGGTTTATCGGGTATTGAAGTTAGCATTGGTTTTGCAGGTTACAACCGCAACCATGGAGAGGTGTTTTTATAAGATGAAGCTTATCATGACGGATTTACGCAATAGAATGGGTGAGGACTATTTGAACAATGCTTTGATTTATGAGGTTGAAAGAGATACTTTTGATAAAGTAAAAGAAGATGACGTAATGGCTAGATTTCAAGCTTTCAAGAACCGAAGGGGCGAAATCTATTATGTATGTGTGTAACTTTATCTATCTTCATGTTGTTATTTTTATTTCTTTTACATTGTATGGAACTTCAAAGGGAATTTTTTTTGAACGTTACTACTAAAATTTATTTCTAGATCCGCCACTTCTTTTCGCATTGGAGACTTATTAAAGTTACACTTGGTGATGGATGCAAAAAGAAGCAAGAAAGCGTTTCAAGCGGTAACACTAACAACCTTATGGAGTATCTGGAGAATGTGGATTGAGGTTATCTTTAGACAAAAACAAGCATGGTGATAAAGATAATAGACGAAATAAAGATAATAAGCTACTTTGGGTACAGAATTGGGCAATGATGACGGAGATGACATAGAAATCTTGGTGAAGATTTTTAACAAGAAGGATGGGATGACACTAGGAAGTTTTAATAGGTTGAAAATGTACATTCCATTGTGTCATTATAGATTTATTTGATTTTGTTGTATGGTGAATGCCTAGTGGTGCAATGCGGGTCGTTGTAATACTAGCTTCTTGCTAGTTTGAAGGAATAATATAAAAGTTTTGTTAGCAAAAAGTAAACAATTCATAGATGAAAGGAAGAGGAAAAGACGATGAAGAATGGCAGGAAGTTCCTTCAAGGAGAAGACAAGCAGGAAGTAAAAAGGGATCTCATCAGAAGAAGGAGGTCACGAAGTATTTCATCACCAATCTTCCTAATGGATGCACCTCGTGGGATGTGTCTCAATTCTTTGGGTATTTCGGTGACGTTGTTGGGACATACATTGCAAAGAAAAGGGACAAGTTTGGTAATAGATTTAGCTTCATATCATTTAGTAATATGAGGAACTAAAAAGAATTGGAGAATAGGATGAATAGGTAACTCAAAACTTAGGGTGAATATTGCAAAATTTGCTGCGAAAAATCTGGGACGAGAGGAGCTGGAAGAATCGGTCTTGAAAAGGTCGGAGCATAACATTGGGCAGGATACTTCGAAGAACCCAGGTTCGCAGGGCTCAAATCAGGCTCAATTTGGGCAAAACAGCCATAGGGGTGAAAAGTCATACAAATATATATTGGATGGGTTGTCAAGTATTGATATAGGCAAGGCTGGCTCTGACAATTATCATACAACAACAGTGGTGGAGATACTGATGGAAACGATGGCTTTCGATGAACTAAATGGAAAAGTTTTAGTTGGTAGAACTATTGACTTCAAAACTCTACATTGGAGGTCTGTCCATTCTTCTAAATTCAATGAGATGAGTGAGTCTACTGATTTTGTACTCAACCAGGTGTTATGGGGACAATGGTTTTTCATTCTAGATGTTTGGATGGGTCAAATTCTTCCATTCGAAAGAGTGGCATGGTTTAAGATACAAGGTGTTCCATTAAACATTGAGAATAATGACACTTTCAACAGTGTGTCTAGTCATTTCGGAAAAGTCGTGCATGAATCCCAATTGTGCTCTAATGATGGAGCCTTTTTCAGTGGAATGTGTGGGAATATTAGTTAGGGACGAGGATAAGATTAACAAAGCGGTGAATCATAGATGCATGGATAGATAATTCAAAGTTTGGGTGATAGGAGAATTAAGAGACTAGATTCTGGAATGTGTGGGGGTGGTTACTGCTCCGGTTTCGGTAACTCCCTTAGCTTAAGGAAGACAATGGAGATCCGGAGGAAGATGATAAGTTGGCAGAAAATGAAACGGAGATGAAGGAAGATGATCAGTCGAGTGATGATGTTTCGTTGCATGAATCGTCACACGTGCATGGGGGAATTCAAAATGAGCTGGATGTATTTAATGCAGGTGGGAGTTCCAATGAGGTCCAATGCAATTTAAAAAGTGAAATATATTTCTTTAATGCTTCTAGTAAAGCACGAAGGCCCACCAGGTCTGGTTTTGCAAAAGCCCAACCCAAAACAAGAAACAAGCCCAAAGAAAATAGCCCTGTTGATAACAGGCCCAAGAAGAGATCAAGGCTTGACATGGAGGATCCATTTGACTTGATCCGATTTATTGAAGGGGACCATTATGATCCTGTGTAAAATCTCAAAAAGGCTGTGGGGTCTTCTCGGGAAGTCAGGTTTGACTTGAATATCAAGGCTGATAATACTTCGGATTCTCATAAAGGGTCCGTGAAATTGAAAGATCAGGTCAGGACAATGGATTACGGGTGTTATCAGAGGCTCTGATATGGAAGCCACTATGGAAGCTGGTGCCTTGTTGGGTGTGGATTTTAGCAAACAGGAGGTCTTAGTCAGAGACTCAATCCTAGAAGAATGTAATCATGTGGTTAAATTATGAATTTCCTTTCTATTAATGTGATAGGGATTGGAGGGGTTGGTAAGGCTTCTAGGATCCGTGGTATTAAAAAAGAATTTGGGGTTAATTTTGTGGTTGTTCAAGAAACGATGCTTGAAGACCTTAGGAGGATTGATTGTTCCATGTTTTGGGATAATAAACAGTTTGGGATGGAGTTTGTGGGCTCGACAGGTCAATTGGGTAGGCTCTTATGTATGTGGGATACAAGAGTTTTTGACTTTGTGTCCTTGGTGAAAGAAAGAAATTTATTGTTAGTTCAATGCCAACTGAAAGGTATTGGGGGAAATGTTGAACTTTGTTAATGTTTACGCCCCTTAGGGAGTAGCTGCGAAGTTAGCTCTTTGGAATAGGATTGAAGCTGTCATGGGTAACGTTGGTGGATTCTGGGTTGTGGCGGGTGATTTTAACGCTGTTGTGTTTCCTTAAGAGAAGATAAACTCTGCTTTCAATTCTTCTTGTGCGAATAATTTCAACTCCTTTAAATACAATTTGGGGTTGTTGGAGTATTGTATAAGAGGAAAACAATTTACATGCATTCGGAACAATGGTAAAAAACTTAGTAAAATTGATCGATTTTTGGTGTGCCCTATCTTCTTCAAGAAATGGCCAGAGGTGTGCTTTAAGGCGCTTCCGAATCTGTGTTCTGATCACTGTCTACTTGTTTTGACGACTTCGGCTTCGAATTGGAGCCCGACCCTTGAGAAATTTCATTTCTTCGTTTGATAAGGATGGGTTCGAGGAAGTTGTTGTATCGGCTGCGGCTTCCTTTCAGTACACGGGGCCAACATATCTGTTCCTTACTAAAAAATTGGCACACATCCTCAATAAGATTAAATCTTGGAGAGACGATATGTTAAAGAAAGAAGGCGAAGAAGAGCTAGAGGCCAGGGTAGAGATTGAAAAGATTGAGGAAATGATGGAGCTTAGAGACTTATCGATTGATGAGGTGTGGACGTATGCCTAATGCAAAGAGGTTTTAAAGGAATTGGAGTCCAAGAAAGCTCTCGACCTTATATAATGGTCGAGAATTCGTTGGGCTATTGACAATGATGAGAACTCAAAATTATTTCATGGCTTCATAAACAACAGGTAGGCGGTCAATGCTATTTCGGGGTTGGATATTGAGGGAAAGTGGGTCACTAAACCTCCTGCTGTCATGAAGGCGGTTTTTGAGTTCTTTAGGGAGAAATTTGCTGGTGGAACCCTTCTCATTGGAGGAGATTAAGGTAGCGGTTTATGAATGTGGAGATAACCTGGCTCCCGGTCCGGATGGTTTTAATATGCGTTTCATCAAACGCTTTTGGCACCTCCTAGAAGGCGATTTCTTTAAGTTAATATCCGAGTTTCACGAAGAAGGGAAAATTAATATTGGGAGCAGATCGTCATTCATTACTCTTATTCCTAAAGTAAAAGACCCGGTTGATCTTAGTTGGTACCGGCCCATTAACTTAATAAGGATTATTAGTTAGGTGATATCTAAAGTCCTTGTGAATCGCTTGAAGCAGGTGATATGTGGAGTGATTTCCAACTCTCAATATGCTTTTATTAAAGGGAAAAACAATCTTGAAGGACCTCTCATTGTTAACGAAGTCATTTCATGGTCAAGAAGAAGAAGAAACAGATTTTCCTTCTCAATATTGATTTTTAGAAAGCTTACGATAATGTCAATTGGAATTTTCTGAATGAAATCATGGTTCAAATGGGGGTTTCGGCTCTATGGCGAACTTGGATTATGGGGATTCTCAATTCTGCTAGGTCATCCTTCTTGGTCAATGGTGGGTTGACATTCGAATTTTAGTGCGGTAAAGGGATGAGGCAAGGTGATCCTATTTCACCTTTTTTTAATGATGGAAGCATTTGATTGTATGATGATGAAGGCTCGGTAAGTGGGGATCTTTTAAGGATTCAAGTCTCTAGGTGGTGGGCTGATTATTCCTCACCTCTTATTTGTAGACGATGCCACCATTAATGGGGAGTGGGACTCGGTAATGTATCAAGCGTGGTCTGTATACTTCGTTGCTTCCATATTTGTTCAGGTTTGAAAATTAATCTAGCTAAATCTATGCCTTTTAGAATTGGGGTGAGCATTGAGGAGGTGGAGTTGTTAGCTGGTGTGGTTGGATGCAAGGACGGGATCCCTCCTTTTAGATATTTGGGGTTGATGGTTGGGGGCAACATGAATCGAATTAATAGTTGGAGGCCGGTGTGTCATATCTTTAATAATCACCTTTCTAGCCGGAAAGCTTCTTCGCTCTTAATTGGAGGCAGAATTACTCTCACTAGGTCGGTGCTTAAAAGCCTTCTGGTTTATTACTTCTCTTTATACAAAGCATCGTGTAAAGTGTTAGAGGACCTTGAAGGATTTATTAAGAAATTTTTATAGGGAGGCATGAGGGAGAGGCATAAGATGCATCTGGTTTTTTGGGACCGGGTGGCGGCTCCTAAAAAGGTTGGGGTTCTTGGTATCAATAAAGTTAATTTTATGAAAATCACTCTCCTTTCTTAATGGGGATGGCAATTTAAAACGGATGGGGATAGTTTATGGAAGACGGTGCTTGAAGCTATCCATGCGTATAGAAGTGGCTGGGATTTTGTTCCGGTCAAGAAGACGTATAACGGGGTGTGGAGCAACATTCTCAAACTTTTATCTAGAATAGTTATTTCGGGGGTTCCTATTCAGAGATTTTTCAAAGGAGTGGTGGGTAATGGGTTGCGGATTGGTTTTTGGTTAGACCCATGGTTAGGCTCGGTTTCGTTAAAAGAATTGTGTCCTAACTTATTTGCTCTTGAAAATTCAAGAGGTCCAAGATTGCGGACCGGTTGGGAAATAACGAACGCCTTTGGCATTGGAGTGAAGAGCTTGAAGAATGAGAATTTCTGAATACTCTCTTGGACTCTATCTCCTTGAACAGGCAGCCGGAGGGGTGGGTTTGGATAGGGACATGTTCTAAAGAGTTTAGCATGGGGGCTGTCAAGTCTCTTCTATACAGCGGTTGCGACTTCAGTTCCAATTATGTCATTGAGTGGTGCAAGTGGGTTCCGCTTAAATGCAATGTCTTTGTTTGGAGAGCGGAAATTGTAACACCCCACCCCTCTCACCACCAATATTGTCCGTTTTGCCCAGATTGGTTGCCCATCCAGAGCTCACGGATTTGCTTTTGGTTGTCCAAGTGGAGACTTCCTAGAAGGTCACCCATCCCGATACTGCTCCCACATCGGCCGTGGTCAGGAGAGATCCTTGGTTCGTATGTAATCCAATGCCTCTTAAATCACCAACGCGTTTTGGGGCTTAATGTTAGTGGATGAGAGGAGAACTCCACAGTTAAGCGTGCTCGGGTGGGAGTAGTATCAGGATGGGTGACCTCCTGGGAAGCCTCCACCTGGGCAACTAAAAACAATTTTGTGAGCTTGGGATTGGCAACCCATCGGGGCAAAGTGGACAATATTGGTGGTTAGAGGGGCCGGATGTTACAGATGGTATCAGAGCCACTCCTGTGTCGTTCGGGATGGTGGGTGCATACCTCATCAGGGATGATGAGACTCTAACAGGGGCTGAATGTGACACCCTAGAAAAATCCCACATCGGCCGTGGCCAGGAGAGATCATTGGTTCATATGTAATCCAATGCCTCTTAAATCACCAACGCGTTTTGGGGCTTAATGTTAATGGATGAAAGGAGAACTCCACAGTTAAGCGTGCTTAGGTGGGATTAGTATCAGGATGGGTGACCTTCTGGGAAGCCTCCACCGGGGCAACAAAAAACAAATCCGTGAGCTCGGGATGGGCAACCCATCGGGGCAAAGTGAACAATATTGGTGGTGAGAGGGGCTGGATGTTATAGAAATGGGAAGAATTCCTTTGGCGACATCACTTAGGCGAAGAAATATTGGGGTAGAAGATGTCTTGTGTCCGCTTTGCAAGTCTGGGGAAGAAGCGGTCGATCATCTTTTTACTTCATGCATCTTCTCGACGGTTATTTGGCAATACATTAGTGTGTGGTGCAATATCCAACACATTTTCATGTTCTCGGTTCGGGATCTCATCGAACTCCACCTTCACTTCGGGTTAGTTGGGAAAAAAAAAGTATTCTTCATGGCATTTTTATTTTCCTGTGTAATTAGTAATGAGGGCTTAAAGTTTTCTATGAGAGCCTTGGGTTCAATTCCCATTAGCTACATATGAAGGACATTGGTGGAGGGGAAATGAGGGATGACCCAGCCATTGGCTTGGGTTCGAGTCCTGATCCCGACCGGTTTTACCGATTATTTCACTGTTGTGCCTTCGGGCGGGTGAGTGGTCGTGTGTTCCCGAAAATTGGTGGCAATTGATAGCCCGGGTACTCTCGAGTACCTGATTCGCCAAAAGGGTGCCTAAAAGTACTTGGAAATTGATTCGTTGGCCGTTCAAAAAAGAATAGTAATGAGGGATAAAAAAATTAGTAATGAGGGATTTTTTGAGCAGTAACGAGCACACCACCCCACGCATGAATGACCTTGTGAAATGCTAGAACGTGTATTGTATCCCTGGTGAAACTTTGCCAATACCAAGAAATTCAACCGTTGTTGGAAAATGTCATATAATTAAGGGTTATAGGTTTCATACACCCTATGACATCATATTCTGAGGGTATGACATTACATTCTAGGGTATGTGACAACCTCCTTCTATTGATGTGTAATGTGGCCAGGGTGTATGAATCCTAAATAGAGAGTGTATAATTCCAAAATACCTATAATTAAACAAAAATTCATTTATTTTTCACACTATTCAAACCAATGTATCTCTACCAATTTTACTCCCCAATTCTAGTCATTTAATTTCTAAACTATATATTCTTGCAATTCAATTCCAATTTACGAAGCCAATATGTATCCTTATGGAGACCAACTCAATCGCAATTTTCGATCTCGAAGACAAGCAACGAACCATTCAAACACGTTAAATGCATCAAGCAATCAGATAATTTCGAAATTTTTGAAAATGAGGACATTCTAAAACATAACCTATTAAGCATGATATATACAAAAACATGTTATTAGGCATCCCAAGACATATGCCTCCAATACCTCATTCTAGTCAACACATTCAAGGCATCCCAAGACATATGCCTCCAAGCTCTCATTCTAGTCAACACATTTAATGACCTTTATGCATAGAATTTTCATTTATATCATAGGAGGATTTCTCTCCTAATTACTTGTAACATTTCTTGTATATAAACCTTGTAATATCTTAATAGAAATCATCAAAGTTGTTACACTTTCATGGTATCAGAGCTTTGATCCATTGAATCCTAAAGTTCCCTTGCACTTCTTGCTTCTTTTTTCTTCTTCAATTCTGCCCACCCACCCACTTTACTGTTCTCGTAACACCTCTCCATGTCTTCCCCAACCGAATTATCTAAACAAAATCGGCCCTCTCGTACTAGGGAAAGGTCCTCTCAATGCTCTAACGCCCACACCGGCTATGGACCGAACTGTCTCACGACGTTCTGAACCCAGCTCACGTACCGCTTTAGTGGGCGAACAGCCCAACCCTTGGAACATACTACAGCCCTAGGTGGCGAAGAGCCAACATCGAGGTGCCAAACCTTCCCGTCAGTTTGGCTTTCAAGAAAACGTTATGGCTTTTCACCAACACGCTCCGATGTCACAAGTCTTTTAATTTACAGAGTCACAAACCGAGGTGCTGCCCGAGACGCCATCGGACAAGCGGAAACACAAAAGATAGAAAACGGACCAATGAGAAAAACGATTTCAACGAGGCGAAGATCAACAAACCGTATACGACGTGATAATTGGTAGAAGAATATTCTTTAGGTCACGTTTGACTCGCCATATCTGAGGACCCTAAATTTGGCAAGTATTTATTTTAAATCATCTCTATTTTTTTGTTTTTACATCTTTATAATTTTATGCTAGTAATTTTATATTTTATTAGTTTATGTAGATTGTTAAAAATATAATTTGCTAATTTACATATAATTTTTTGTTTTAACAAACTATCAAGAAAAAAAAGTCTTTTATCTAGATTATGGACAAGTTTTTCGCTCCAATCAAACAACAGAGTGTCTACTGTACCAAAGATCGAATAACGAGTAAGTGGAGGGATATAAGGGTTAAAGTATCCGAGTACAACAACATCTACCGGTTATGAAATGTAGGGCTGGTAATGGGTAACCTGTATAAGACACGATAAAACCTGTTAACTGAAAAATACACTATGTGGTTTTTCTCTTTTTTTGAAATAATTAGAATTAAGAGGCAAAGATCATTTCTCTTTTTTTGGTATATAAAACATAAAACTGTGTTATAAACATGAGATATAAAATAATTAAATGAGTCGTGTTCATGTTTAGAACTTGATTTGTTCGCGTCGTCAGAAACCTGTTAAACCTGTTAAGACACGATTTGCCAGCCCTAATGAAATGGTAGGGTTAATGGTAGGGTTAGTAGCTAACTTGGCGCTCACATCCAACAAGAAGCTTTGATAGAATTCCAAGCAAAAGAAAAACGTTTGTTCACATATATTAGACATTGGGATCTTTTAAGAAAAAACCCAAAATGTCATCTCGTCCCGCTACCCATTACTCTAAAGTCAAAAAGGTCCAAATCTATATCGTCCACCCAAGACGCGAGCCGATCTTCGGGCACTCGAGTTAATATCGAGTTGAACGAGATAGGATGAGAATGAGGAAGATGATCTACCAATATATGAAGAACTCCCACGTCCGACTGAGAGGAGGGGTTAGAAGGCAACGGGAAAGAAAATGTCTTTGTCATCAGGTGTCGTCCAAAACGGATGGTTAAGTGAAATGAATGAAAGACTACAAGCATTAACCGACATCGGAAGACAACGTTTAGAGAATAGAGAAAAAGAATTTGAAGATCGACAAGAACGAATTCAACTAAAAAAGGATCGACGAATGGTGATTGATCTTGAAATTTTGTCGAAGCCGGTCCCCTCTAATGCATAAGTGGAACGTGAACTAGCTTTGAGGTTGCGTGAACGCATCAAGAATAAATAGTCTTCATGATGTTGACGAGTGAAATATTTTATGTTTTTATTTTCTATTTGTTTAGTTATTTTAATTTAAATTTCTTAGGGTGTTTAATTTAAATGATGTGATTTATTTTTTCTAAATTTTAATGAATTTATTAAATTTTAATAATTATTGGTAGATTATTTGAGAAATAAATAATATCGCTGGTCAATAATTAAAGGCATGTGAAATCATTAAAAGTGTCCATGCTAACGTGGACGTCATATGACAGAAAACACCATTTTACATGTGAACCACTATACATGATCTAAATCAACTAGTATTCAATAAACTTATCACTTAGCGTTGAAGGGGCACCCATCAAACTATCACATTCATCACAATATCATACCCAACCACTATTTGATACCTCATGTAATCACATTCCATCACTAAATCACTATCAAACTATCAAACTAGGGACATCCATCACTAAATCATTTCCCACCCAACACAATATACAACGAATTACAGCATTCCATCTCATCCCCAAATAAACCACCCATCCCACCATCCTCCATTCACGATTGTGATATACATCACAAAAATTAAGTTTTTCACCGTGAAACTTGGGGTAGGGGCGGTATTTAACGCTATCCAACCGTTAAAACAAAATTTTACAGGGCGCCCCGTGCAGTCGTGCACCCTTATGTCCACATTGCTTCGCTATTGCAATCCAAATATTGATGGATCCAATACCTACACGAAGCATTAATATCGTGCCGTGTTTTGTAATCTGTCTTAATTATTATTGACTTCAATTGTAACCCGACAAATTTGACACTTTGGTATTTTGTCAAATATGTCAGAATTTGTAGATTTATATCTTATGCATAGGTAGTAGGGGATTCTTTGGCCCGGTTACACTTTAAATAATTAAAGAATAAAGATACAACCCCTAAGTAAAACCCAATGTCATTTTTATAAAAAGGTAATAAACTGTTACTATGACTTTATTGTATGTAAAACATATCGATTTAATATAGATATGCATTAAAAAGACTGATTATGTGAATTGTGCCCATCGAATGCATTAAAAAAAGACAGTTCTTTTAATACACGCCAAGAATGGTCCCTATTTAGCTCATCCCAAATCCTAATTATGGCATATGGGCATGATTAATACTTATTTTGGACCATATGACCATCATAAAGTCAAGTTGAAGTTATTGGTTGTAATAAGTTCCTACTTAAAGATATCTTGCATTAAAGAGTTTACGAGTTATGTTTTTTTTTTTTTTTTGAAAAGTGAACTTCATTAAACACCCAAAAACGGGCTATCTCCAAGACGGAGACAACCACCAAAACAACGAATCAAGTTACATCACCATTACACCAGTTTTTCCAAGAAATCCTATCCTTTTTCAATCTACTATTGTACCAAAGAAAACTTATAGCTTTAATATCAACCACAATCTTAGCCACATTCGCCGTCGCTTGGGAGAAAACCAACTCGTTCCTTGTCGTCCATATCTTCCAACAGGTAGCAATACAAACTCCATAGATCATCTTCTTTTTTTTACTCGAGCAACCTGTAAACTCTGGGAGCCTAATAATATCCTGCACTGAAAACATAAACACCGGAGGAATCTTTAACCAAGTCGCAATGTTGCTCCAAACACCATTTGCGAGTAAGCATGCTGTGAAGATATGTTCAGATGTCTCCTCGCCATCGCCACAAAGATAACAACAACCTGTTCCCACATTAATATTCCTACGGATCAACGCCGAGGCCGTAGGAAGCCGGTCCAGAAACGCCCTCCACGTAAATATATTACACTTTCCAGGAATCCACTTGCACCATCTGAACATGAACGAGTTCTCCTGCACACCAGTTATGGACAGCCACGATCTAGCCTCTTTGACAGAAAAACTACTATCAGTCGAAGAGTTCCATCTCCATGTGTCCTTCGAGCTATTTAAGGTAACACTGGCAGCCATCCTGTGACACTCAATGAGTTCCTGAACTTCAATATCAGACGTCGGGTACCTTTTCCAATCCCACAGAATAACCCCACCTGCAATCCTATCGGCCACTTTGCACCATTTATCTTTTTCTAAACGAAACAAATTGGGGAATATATCTTTCAACGGGGCATCATTAATCCAACTATCCACCCAAAACCTCACCTCTAAACCGTTCCCCACCATACCCCTTATCATGCTTAAAAAACCCACACCTTGTCTTTTAGTGTCATAACCGAGTTTCACAATCTTAGACCACGGCCCAGAAGCTTGCTTGTTCCAAGGGTACATGTCCTATCTCCTATTAGTCGAGTGTAAAGCACAAATCACTCTCTTCCAAAGCACATCATCTTCTGTTCTAAATCTCCAGAGCCATTTTAGTAACATCGAATGATTACACACGTCCAGCTTAGTTAACCCCAAACCGCCTTCTTTTTTGGGCTTAGCAACTTTATCCCAAGCCACCCAATGCACTTTACCTATCTCATCATTACCACCCCAAAGGAACCTCTTGACTAAACTCTCAAGTTTGTTAATAACCGCCACAGGAGCTCTATACAATGAGAAATAATATGAAGGAATGGACTCTAGAACCGCTTTGGCTAAAACTAATCTCCCTGCTATAGATAAAATCCTCGCCTTCCACCCACTTAACCGTTTCTTAAAAACCTCAACAACCGGGTCCCAGCTATTAATACGGTTCATATTGCCCCCCACTTGGATGCCCAAGTACTTGAAAGGCATCTCCCCAGATTTGCATCCCAACCTCTCCGCTTGAACCTGAACCCCCTCCGCCTCCACCCCAACCCCATAAAGTACCGATTTATGGATGTTAATCCTCAAACCAGACACTAAATGGAAAATGCGAAGGATACGTCTTAAAGAATTAAAATTAAATAACGACCACTCTCCCATGACAATGGCATCATCGGCATACAATAAATGAGATAACACAGGACCACCATTTGGAAGTCTCACCCCATCAAACGAACCCATAAAACAGGCCCTCCGGATAATACTAGAAAAAGCTTCCATAACAATAATAAATAAGAAAGGGGAGATAGGGTCACCTTGACGAATACCTTTACTGCAACCAAACTCAAAAGTCGGGGATCCATTAACAATAACAGATGACGCAGCCGAAGATAACACTCCATAAATCCAGTTACACCATAAAGTCGGGAATCCCATTTGTCTCAAGATAGAAATTAAAAAATCCCAATTAACGTTATCATAGGCTTTTTCAAAGTCTATCTTAAACATAAACATCTCATTCCCCCTCCTCTTCGCCCATGCCATAACTTCACTTAAAATCATAGGACCATCCAATATATATCTACCCGCTAAAAATGCCGATTGCGTCTCATGAGTAACCGAGTCCATCACCACCTTCATTCTATTGGCCAAAACTTTAGATATCACCTTACTAATAACCCCAATAAGATTAATAGGCCGATACTCTCCTAACCCCACTGGATCACTGACTTTAGGCACCAAAGTAATGAAAGAAGACCCAACCCCCCGATTAATCTTACCTGTCTCATAAAATTTCCAAAAAATCTCCTTGAAATCTTCTTCAAAGAATCGCCAGAACTTCTTAATAAACTTGAAATTAAAACCATCTGGCCCCGGCGCTTTATCACTGCCACATTCGAAAACTGCGTCTTTGATCTCTTTATCAGAAAACGGCACCACTAAATCATCCGCTTCAATACCAGAAAGAGTCTTCAAGTCGCTACAAACAATACTAGGCCGATCCTGCATGTCTTCAACAAACTTGTTCCTGTAAAAAACAAACACTTCACGTTTAACAATAGAAGGCTTGGTACACCAAACCCCGTTAGAGAGAACACCCGGAATGCAATTAGAAGCTCTCCTCTTGTTTATCACCCCATGAAAAAAACTAGTGTTCTCATCCCCATCCCTCGCCCATCTAACCCTTGCCTTTTGTCTCAAATCTCTATTTTTGAAATCGTCTAACTCCTTGAGCCGCATTTTTCCTTCACCAAAGACCCATTGTTCCTCCTCCAATAAATCTCGCTGCTCAACCAACTCATCTAAAACCTCAAGCTCATTCACAATCGTCTGTCTCTCAATCTCTTCCAAAGAAACTGTATTACCCTTCCACTCCATGATCGCATTACGAATAACTTTAAATTTCTTCATCAAAGCGACATCCGGAGGCCCGTTAGCAGAAAAAGACCCCACGGCTGTAGCAACAACCTCCTCGAACCCCACCCTGTCTAACCATGAGTTGTAAAACCTGAACGGTTTAGGGCCAAAATTTTTATACGCCACTTTGAGAACCAACGGACTATGGTCCGACTTGTCCCTAGCAAGCGCTCTATACTCCGCATCAGGCCAGTCAATCAAGAAATTTAAGGATACAAAGATCCTATCAATCCTGCTACACTTGTTACCAGACACAGACGTGAACTGGCGCCCCTTTAAACCATATTCGTGAAGATCTGCACTATCTATAAACTCATTGAAATCATTAGCCAAAACCGGATTAAATTTGGAATTTTTCCGTTCACTTCTATCACGAACACAATTAAAATCCCCACCCACAACCCAATGGATCAAATCTTGTTGCAAAACACAACTTAACTCAGTCCATAAAACCCTTTTATCTTCTTTTTTCTGAGGGGCATAAACGTTTACCAAACCCACTTTCTTGCCACTATCTTTAATAACTCCTATAACCACAAGGAAGTATCTATGTTTTTGAACCGACAATTTCACGAACACTGTTTGGTCCCATAAAGACACGAGACCCCCTGACCTCCCTACAGCATCGACCCAGTCATATTCATACGAACCTCTACCCCAGAATCTGTCAATATCCACACCTTGCAAAGAAGCAAACTGAGTCTCTTGCATCATAAGAAAAGCCACTTCATTACTAGTCTTTAACTGTGAAATCCAATCCCCCTTCTCCGTACTACCCAACCCCCTAATGTTTATTGACATAATATTCATTGAATAACCCCTTGTAAACCTTCTTCATTTACACTTTTCAATACCGCACTTTCATACCTCTCAATGTTGACCACCCCTAGATCATTAGCAAACGCCATAGTGTCAGCCACCTCCTTTCGAACCCCATGCTAGGATCCTCATCATTCTCCTTTCCAACCTCCATATCCGTATTCAAGTCTGGAGTCATGAACTCCTCCTGAACGTCCACCTGTCTCGGATTACACAAATCAACATTCAAATGGTCTGTGTTAGAAAAAATTAATCTATCGATATCAAACAAATCATCATTATCCTCCCTAATCCTTTTCTTCGGTCGATCTTTATCCAATGGAGAACACGATCTTCGCAATGTACCTTTCTTTTTAGAATACCTGCCTCCCTTCCTTTTACTACTTTTAACCCCTCTGTCCTCAACCACATTATTAACAAAAACCCCATTGAGGTGTGGCTGATGACCATTATCTTCAACAGGGAGCATAGTACTACTTTCCTGCACCTTCTGGGGGACGACATTCTCAACTACAGCAGCAATCTCAACTTCAGAATCGTTTGGACTCGGTCTAACAGCTTCCTCCTCATCCAAAACATCGAACATGCAGTCAGGAACCCAATCCTCCGTATCCTCCTCAATTAAAACCATATACGATTCGTCATTCCATTTCACCTTACACATACCCCTGATCCTATCCACCCTTTTGCACGCACCCCGACATACGCATAGGAAAACACATCAGCTTCTGGAAATTGCGCTGTCTGTACCACCTCTCCAACAGTCGCAGCGATATCATCAAATACCTTCGTTTCAGCAATATGTAACGGAAGACCATAAATTTTCAACCACGCAATACGATCCACCATTAACGATTGACCTGACCATGTTTCAGCCCACGAGAACCATTCCTGCCAAACCTCCTTCCTCCCAAAGAACTCATCTCTCTCAACTCTACTGTCCAACTCCAACAACAAATAGAAACCACCAATATACTTTAACTGACATTTACTCTTCCACACCTCCTTAATTAACCGATCAATGGAGGATAGGATACTGAAATTATGAAACTTACCCACAATAGCTTTGTCATACAACTCTCCCAATCCTTTGCCTTCCGAATCTGCTATGACTTCAGGAATCACAGCATCCACCGATTTATTGAGCAAAGTGTCTCTGAATGATCGCTGATCAACCGTAGACTCCTTAGTTTTATCCACCTGCATATCCTCTGACCCACCCTGACCATCATCCTGAGAGTGAACAGCATCCCCGGTTACTGGCTTCCACATCTTCTCACCATGAACCGCTCCATCAATCCTCTTCCCCTTATCCACAGGCATCTTTTGACCATCCACGAATCTTGCCGGCACAATGAACAGTTTATAGCTCCCTATCCACACATCTTTCAAACTCTCCTCTAGATCGGCTCTATTCCGAGAAACTTTAAAAGTAGCAAATCCAAACCTCTTCCCTAGCTTGTCGAATTTACGAGCAATATAAATTCCTAACACCTCCCCATATCCCTGTAAAACTTCCTTAAGATCTGTAGACGAACACTTCGCCGGAAGATTTGAAACGAAAAACTTCACTCCATCCCCTTGAATCGTCGTCTGTTGGTTGTTGTTATGTCTTCTTCCTTGCCTAGTAGGTACATCATACCAGGTATTGACCTTAAATCGATCTCTCGCCGCCATGCAAACGTAAGAAAACCCGATTCGCCGCCACTTCGCCTCCTAAGTTTTCGGAGAGAAAACCCTAATTTTTGCCTCTAGTTGAGTTTACGAGTTATGTGTTCCATAAGTAATGGATCACATTTTTTTTTTTTTGAAAAAAGAACTTCATTAAACCAACCAACACCGACAACTATCACCAAGACGGAGACAGAAGCCGAAAACCACAACAAAAACGAAGTCAAATCACGTTACATCAAAAACACACCATCTATCCCAATCCACAACCCCCTTTTTAAACCTATATTTATACCAAAGGAAACTCAAAGACTTAATATCCGCAACCATCTTCGTCACATTCGGCTCGTTTCTATCGAACACCTTATCATTCCTAGCTCTCCACAAACGCCAACAAGCGATGATAATAACCCCTTGAAGGACCAACTTCTTGACACCCGTCACCCCGCTGTAATCATAGAGCTCGGCCAAATCTTTGACATGAAAAACAAACGGTCTAGGAATTTTGCACCAAGTAGCTATAGCGTTCCAAACCCCCAAAGCAATGGCGCAACCTATTAAGACATGCTCTATGTCTTCGTCAACAGCCTCACACCAAACGCAGGAGATATCATCAACATTAATGTGCCTTCTATCTAGAGCCATCTTCGTCGGAAGACGATCCAAGAAAGCGCGCCACATAAAGATATTACACTTATTTGGAACCCAAGAACTCCACTTGAAAACAGCACCCGCATCATTACTGACCTGACCACGAAGCCACTGTTTCGCTAAAGCCACGCTGAAAACAACGTCCATCCCATGCGACCAGACCCAACTGTCGTTCCTATCATCCGGCACTACGTTTAGAACCTGGACCTCCAACCGCTGTTTATCCAGAATCTCAGCAGCAGAAGACGGTGTCTGAATCCAATCCCACCTGATAATCCGAGCGATACCTGTGATCTGTATGCGGTCTGCGATCAAAACCCGCTTCGATTTTTCAATAGAGAACAGAGAAGGGTACAATTTTTTTAACGGTTGATTCCCCAGCCACGTATCCAACCAAAACCTAAGGTGGTCTCCATTACCGAGCCTACCACGGATGACGCCATTAAGCCCAACCCCCTCAACCTTGAGCTTGTTCCAAAATAAAACATTGTTCTTCCAAACACCCATGATGGCGTTATTGACTGGAGCAATGTCCCACCACCTCGAAGACCCATGTATAGTAACCACAACTCGTCTCCACATAGCATTAGGCTCATTTAGAAACCTCCAAAGCCACTTAATTAACAAGGCATTATTATTAATTTCGAGAGAAGCTATCCCCAACCCACCATCGTTAATGCTTTTTGTGACAACCTCCCAAGAAACCCAACTCATCTTCCTCACTTCCTCCGAGCCACCCCATAAAAACCGACGCATCAAGCCCTCTAAAACCCCAATAACTTTCTTCGGGGCCTTGAATAAAGAGAAATAATACGTAGGTAAACTATTCAAGACCGACTTTATGAGCGTTAAGCGACCGGCTATCGAAAGAGTATTGGCTTTCCACTTTGATAACCTCCGTTTAAACGTAGTCACCACTGGTTCCCAATTAGTCACCCTATTCATATTTGCCCCAACCTTGATACCAAATAGGAGAATGGTAAACTACCCGGTTTACACCCCAAGGAATCGGCCATCCGCACAACTTCATCTACCTCCACACCCACACCATAGAGCACCGATTTATGAATATTAATTTTAAGCCCGGAGCATAGATAGAAAATGCGATGAATGCGCCTTATGTTAGTGAAATTAATTTGAGACCATTCTCCCATAAGCATGGCATCATCCGCGTAAAGTAAGTGTGACAATGCCGGACCCTCGTTAGGAAGCTTGACACCATGAAAAGCCCCTATGTCACTAGCCTGGTTCATCATTCCAGAAAAAGCCTCCATCAATAAAATGAATAAAAAAGGTGAAAGAGGGTCTCCTTGGCGAATCCCTTTTTGACACCCAAATTCGAACGTAGGAGAGCCATTCACTAACACAAAAGCTCTAGACGATACCAGAATACCCCGAATCCACTCACAACAAAGAGGACAAAAACCCATCTGAGACATCACCGACAGCAAAAAACCCCAGTTGACGTTATCATACGCCTTATCAAAGTCGATCTTGAACAAGAAAATCTTTCTGCCTCTCTTTTTAGCCCAAGCAATCACCTTGTTGGTCATCAAAGGCCCGTCAAGAATATATCTCCCAGATAAGAAAGCTGACTGAGACTCCGACACAATTCTACCCAAAACCGTCTTCAACCGAATCGCCAGAATCTTAGACACAACTTTAATAATACTCCCGATAAGACTAATAGGTCTAAAATCCCCCAGTTTCGATGGATCGCTAACCTTGGGAATCAACGTGATAAACGAAGAACCGACCCCCGCGCTAAACCGACCAACCTCATGATAGTGACCCAGAATAGGGACAAAGTCATTCTCAAACAGATCCCAAAAATGCTTAATGAAGCGAAAATTAAAACCATCAGGCCCCGGGGCTTTATCAGCACCACAATC
Organism: Ambrosia trifida; assembly: GCA_028751855.1. Lineage (NCBI taxonomy): Eukaryota > Viridiplantae > Streptophyta > Magnoliopsida > Asterales > Asteraceae > Ambrosia > Ambrosia trifida. The sequence continues at coordinate 56,738,408 of CM054124.1, forward strand.
AAAAACCACCCTCTTGATTTCCTGAACACTGAAATCCGCCACTAGGCCATCGGCCTTCCCCCTAGTCAACGTAGACAAACCATAACAAACTAGACTCGGCCGGGTTGACATGCTCTCCTTAAATTTATCGCGAAAAAACCCATAACTTCCCTCTTAATGATCTCCGGTTTTGTTTCCCATCTCCCACAAACCTCCAATCCCGAAATATAATTCGAGTTCTTGCGTTTATTTATGAAACCGTGAAAATACCTTGTATTGTCGTCCCCGTGAGAAGCCCATTTGCAACGAGCCTTCTGCTTTAAGTCTCTATAATAGAAGTCATCAATCTCAGCAAGCCTCCTTTTGATCTCACATAAAGTCCAAGACTCATCCTCTGACAAATCTCTACTCTCCAAAGTTTGATCAAGCACACTAAATTCACTTTCTAGAACCCGCTTCTCTTCCATTTCTTTTGCTTTAGTGTCCGCAACCCATATAGAGATGTTGTTGCGTAGCGACTTAAACTTCGACAAGAGAATGGCATCCGGGGGACCCGTAAACGACCCCGCGTCAAGGACCCTTCTAACTACCGCCCCGAAGTCCTCCCGATTAAGCCAAGAATTATAAAATTTGAATGGTTTCAGGCCAAAGTTTCTCGAGCTCGTCTTTAGTAACAACGGACTATGGTCAGACTTGTTTCTCTCCAAGGCAATATAATCCACATTAGGCCATTCCATAAAGAATTCCCAGTTGACGAAAATCCTATCAATACGACTCATCTTGTCACCTGCAACAAAAGTAAAGCGCCTCCCTTTCAAGGAGTACTCATGTAAATCCGAATCGTCAATAAAATCATTAAATTGATTAGTCTCAACCAAATTGAAAATAGAATTCCGACGGTCTTCGTCGTTCCTAACCGAATTGAAATCCCCCGCCACAACCCATTTACCATCGCCATCGCCAACCAAACCATTAATCTCCGCCCACACTCTACGCTTTGCTACAATATTCTGCGGTAAATAAGCATTAAGAATGTGAAAAGGACACCCGCTACCTTTGACCAACCCGGAATCCAGCTTAATAACCCTATCAACAGTGAAAACTTGAGGATCCCACATGGATAATAAACCTCCTGATCTACCCGAAGCAGGAACCCAGTCAAAAGCAAAGTCCCCGAACCCCCAGTACCTACCCAAATCAACCGCATCTATAGAAACATATTGCGTCTCTTGAAGCAAAAGAAAACTTACCTCATGTTTAACCCGAATACTACGAACCCAGTCAGCCTTTCCCAGGTTCCCCAAACCACGAATGTTCAATGAAATAAAATTCATTGATCACCTCCTTGATATCCTTCATTGCGTAACACCTCTTTGACAGACGAAACGAAATCACACAAGTTTTCCACCCCCAAGGCTCTACTTAAAACCACGGTTTCTGTTGCTTCCAGATCGATAAGCTGCTGTGGATTGGTCGTATCATTGTCAAGAATCTTTCTAACATTCCCCTTAGAAGCATTCATCCCATGCGACCCATTATCTACCATATCTGACGCTCTTCTATTCAAATCCGGAGTAACGAACACGTCATCTCCCACTTCTTCATTACTGCTAGACGATTTCTCAGCATCGGACAGAATACCAATTAGCTTGTCCAGCCCGAACAAGTCATTATTCTCCCTTTGCATCTTCTTTGGACGCTCACGAGACCCACTACTTTCAATCCTGTTCTTGAAAAAAGACCTTCGACGAAATTTCTTCCTGCTTGTAACTGTATCCGTATGAACTTCCGAAACCGCAGCCACATTACTTTCGACACCAACTCCCTGAGATCCATTACCATTATTCTCGACCCCAACACTAACCTCATTCATCACGAATTCACCGTCCTCACAAGGGATGTTCACATCATCAGTTTGTTGTATGTTCTCACCCATTCCATCATCGTCGTTGTTCACCGATACATCGTCTTCATCGAGCTCAGCTACGCCATCCGGAATCCACTCTGCAGTATCTTCATCAACCCAGACATTGAACATATTATCTCTCCACCTAATATCCACCCGATCCACGATGTGTTTCCGGATCTTGCTCAACACCCCAATGAGCGCATAAGATAAATTGTTGTCATTACTCGACAAACCAGCCGATTTGATCACCCTCCCATACCTACTACCAATCAAGTCGAATACCTGATCAAGCGCCAACTGAGCCGGAACGCCATGCACTTGAACCCATACAATACGTTCCTCTTCGTTAAGCACTTTATCATTCCACTTTACCAACTTTTCAAACCATGCAGACCACATTTCCTCATTAACAAGGAAATCTTCCATCACACCAGTTCCTTGAAATACTAAACCGACATTAAAACCTCCAAGATACTTGATCTCCACGGAGCGGTACTCCGTCTTACGTAGCAACACGTTCAAACTGCACAGAATGTTAAAACCAACCACCCTACCAACAAGTGCAACCCCATTCCAGTGTGAGAAACGTTCCACAACATCATCCACATTAATCACGTCAATCTTATTCCTGTTCAACAACGAATCCACGAAAAAACGACCATTCCCTACTGTCGAATCATTCAAACCCTTGGGAGTAGAACTATCTCCCCCTCCTTCCTGAACCTCGGTGTTAGGGTTTGCATGAACTTGTTGATTCAACGCTGACGTCTTCCGAACGTTATCATTGACCGGCTGTTGCACCTTTTCACCGTCCACAAACCTAGCAATGGTTATGAATAACTTATACGATCCAATCCACACATCCATCATCTCTTCCGTCATTCTTTTAAGGTCACTGACCCACGAATTTTGATCTATGTTTTATTTGTCAAAATTTTTTTTTTTTTTTTTGACAAAAGATCAAAAGCTTTTTGTTGTTCATGGATTGTGATGTGAATCGAGCCCTAGGTTTCTCGAGCCCAAGTCATATGAGCGATGAGTTAGCTGGGGATATCATCCTGAACTCATTGCCCAAGTCATATGACCAGTTCATTATGAACTATAATATGAATGGGATGGAGAAGACACTTGCAGAACTGCATCAGATGCTCAAAACTGCTGAGGTAAACATACCTGGCAAAACTGCACCAGTGCTAATGATCAGGGAGGGTCAGATTAAGAAACCTAAAACAAGAAAAAGGGCTATCAAGGCAAAGGGAAGGGAAAGGGCAAAGCTGTTGCCAACAAGAAACCTTTGAAAGATGCCAAATGTTTTCATTGTGATGAAACTGGGCACTGGAAAAGGAACTGTGCTAAGTATTTAGCTGAACTGAAGCAAGCCAAGGCTTCTGGAGGAGAGTCCTCAGGTATATATGTTATTGAAATCTTTGTTTTTTCTGGCAAAACATGGGTGTTTGACACAGGATGTGGTTTCCACATTTGTAATGTTTTGAAGGGACTAAGAAAGATTAGAGAGCTGAAACAAGGTGACTTGGAGGTCCATGTTGGCAATGGACAAAGAGTTGCAGTGAAGGCAATAGGAGAATATGTTCTTTTACTACCTTCTGGTTTAAAACTTGTTTTGAACAATGTTTATTACATTCCTAGTGTGACTAGAAATATTGTTTCATTTCATGCTTTGCGTAGACAAGGTTTTGATTATCTTTTTAATGGTGAATTTATTTCTGCTTATTTTAACGATGTATTTTACTTTGATGCAAAACCTAACAATGGGATCCATGAGATAGAAATCCAAAACGATAACATATTATGCAATATCTCCCATAAACGTAATAAGTTGGACTTTAATGATACGTATATGTGGCATTGTAGACTTGGTCACATAAGTGAGAATCGTGTTAAACAACTCAAAACCGCAGGAATCCTGGATTCCAAAGGTTCGGAGTCGTTTGGAAAATGCGAATAATGCTTAAGTGGAAAGTTAACAAAAGCACCTTTTTCAAATGTTGGAGAAAGAGCTAATGATCTGTTAGGACTTGTACATACAGATGTATGTGGTCCATTCAGAACAATGTCAAGACATGGAGAAAGATGCTTTGTTACATTTACTGATGATTTTAGTAGATATGGTTATGTTTATCTTATGAAGCATAAACATGAAACTCTTGAAAAGTTCAAGGAATACCAAAACGAAGTAGAAAATCAGCTAAATAGAACTATTAAAATGCTTCGATCAGATCGAGGCGGTGAATATCTTAGTCAGGAATTCATCGACCATCTAAAGGATTGTGGAATAGTTTCACAACTCACTCCACCTGGAACACCGCAACATAATGGTGTGTCTGAGCGGAGAAATCGAACTCTATTAGATATGATTCGATCAATGATGTGTCGAACAAACCTTCCAAAATCCTTTTGGAGTTATGCTTTGGAGACCGCCGCAAGACTTGTGAATATAGCTCCAACGAAAAAGGTTACTAAAACGCCTTATGAGATATGGCATGGAAAGAAACCTCATGTATCCTACCTTAAAGTCTGGGGATGTAATGCTTATGTCACTCTAGAATCTTCGGATAAACTAGATCCCAGAGGCGAAAAAGTGGTTTTCGTTGGATACGGTAAGAAGATCGGTTACCTGTTCTACCACCCCACTGAAAAATAAGATTTTCACCAAACGCAGAGGCACTTTCTTAGAGGAAGGGCTTCTGGCGCGAGGGATTGGAAATAACTATGTGGATCTTGAAGAAATTCGAGAATCACAAGTGACTGAACCAGCTGTTCAGACAGAACCAGATGTAACTGATCCAGTTGTTGAAGTTGAGCCAGAGAGGACTCAAGAAACAACAGAAACACCAAGTGTTCGGAAAAGTATTAGGGATCGTCGTGCACCAGTAAGGTATGACGATATCTTCATGATTGATGAAGCTGAGCCTACTACTTACAAAGCTGCAATCTTGGATTCAGAATCCAAGAAATGGCAAGAAGCCATGAATGCAGAGATGCAATCCATGTATGATAATCAAGTCTGGGATTTGATTGATCTTCCTACCGAATGTCGGACTATGGGAAACAAATGGATCTTCAAGAAGAAGACTGACATGGATGGGAATGTGCAAACCTACAAAGCAAGGCTTGTAGCGAAAGGTTTTACTCAGACTGAAGGAATTGACTATGAGGAAACTTTCTCGCCGGTAGCCATGCTTAAGTCTATTAGAATTCTACTTGCCATTGCTGCATATTATGACTATGAGATATGGCAGATGGATGTCAAAACCGCGTTCCTTAATGGACACCTACTGGAAGATGTCTATATGGTTCAACCTGAAGGTTTTGTCGATCCAAAGAATCCTAATAAGGTGTGCAAGCTGAATAAATCCATCTATGGATTAAAGCAAGCATCTCGCAGCTGGAATCTCCGTTTTGATCAGAAAATCAAAGAGTTTGGTTTTATCAAGAACGAAGATGAACCGTGTGTTTACAAGAAGTCTAGTGGGAGCTATATTACTTTTCTTATACTGTATGTAGATGACATACTAATCATTGGAAACAATATCCCTATGCTTAAAGATGTTATGACCTGGTTGGGTAAATGTTTCGCAATGAAAGATCTTGGTGAAGCCGCTTATATTCTGGGAATAAAGATTTATAGAGATAGATCAAAGCGGTTATTGGGTTTGAGTCAAAGTACATATATTGATAAGGTCCTACGACGCTTCTCAATGCAAGACTCAAAAAGGGGGCTCTTGCCCATGGCACATGGAACCATTCTTGATAACAAGCAGTGTGCAAATACTAAAGAGGAAAAGAAGAAAATGGAAGGTGTTCCATATGCTTCTGCGATTGGTTCCATCATGTATGCCATGTTATGTAATAGACCTGATGTCTCGTATGCTCTTAGCATGACGAGTAGATATCAACAAAATCCAGGAGAGAGTCACTGGGCTGCAGTGAAGAACATTCTTAAGTACCTGAGAAGGACTAAGGACATGTTCTTAGTATATGGAGGACTGGAGGAGGAGCTGTCAGTTAAGTGTTATACTGATGCAAGCTTCCAGACTGATCGTGATGACTCAAGATCACAAACGGGATATGTTTTCATTCTGAATGGTGGGGCTATTACTTGGAAGAGCTCTAAGCAAAGTGTGGTTGCTCAATCCACCTGTGAATCAGAATACACTGCTGCATCGGATGCTGCAAAGGAGGCTGCCTGGATGAAGAAGTTCATTACCGATCTCGATGTTGTGCCTAGCATAAAGAAACCAATCGAGATACTGTGTGACAACACTGCGCCATTGCTCTTGCAAAGGAACCAAGGTCACATCAGACCGCAAGGCATATACTCAGAAGGTTCCACTATATTAGAGAAATAGTAGAACGTGGAGACGTCGTGATGAACAAAGTTCATACAGATCTAAATCTGGCTGACCCCTTTACTAAGCCTTTACCTCAAGCTAGACATGAGGAGCATGCTGGAAATATAGGGCTTAGAGTTGTTAGACAATGGGCATGATCTGTAATTAGTATTGGTGTTTTATTTTGAACTATGACAGTTATGTTAAATGTTTATTTGATTTAATGGGTTAAATGCAAATTTAATATTTATTAACCGTGTTCATTTATTCGTATGTTTAAATCCTTGAATAAGAGTATTCTAAATGTCCGTAGTCGATCAAATCACATAGGAATGAATTTGAATGTAAGACTATTGTGAATTGAGATGATTGTATTCATGAGATGAATAGCTCAAGGGTTTGAGAATCATAATTCACATATATTATTAGAGAATAATATTGGATGTAACTCGCTTCAAAACGATCTCCATGGATCTATGTCATGAGATGTTTTGATATTGATATGTTCAATCTGTCCTTTTTCCTAAGGCACATATTAAACTACATTGATCAAGGACTATCTTTGATGTTATCTTACACTATCCTGAAACATGGGTAGGAATAAGGGTAGCGTTGGGAGAAATCCGAGATTAAGTGGGAGTTGTATGACGCTGATGGAATTCTTTACTTCTATATGAGTAGAAGTCTAGACATTCTGACGCCCTCGTAAAACTCAAACTGGTATAAACGCGTGGCCACGCTCGGACTAAGGTAGTTCGTTAGACCATTTTGAATTAGAGACGAGAATAGAGAATAGTTGATCACTATATAAGAATGAATGATCCATGTCTTATGATCAACAGATGTCTATACAGAAGGGACTTATTGATATAATTATCAGGGCTATAGTATTTGGTTAAGTAAAGCGTTACTTGAACTCAAAGAACTAGTTGACGACTGTAAAGTGTCATACTGGTTTGAGTGCAATGCGATGCAGCTAGGCGTCCAACTTTGAGCACGTTGACTCATTTAATTAAAATCGTCCAAGTGGGAGATTGTTGGACATATGGTATGTCCGATGTAATTAAAAGTCGAGGTCAACGTTGTAACGACCCAGGTGGCGCAGCGGATTAGCATTAACAGGTTTAACGGTAATGATTACATTAAGCTGGATTAAATGTAACCATCGTATCCTCTTCTTATCCAGATCTTCTATTCTTCGGCTTGCTCTTTAATACTTCATATATGTACCTGACCACATGCTTAAAGTACATTAGTATTTTCATACTAGTGAGACATGCCGAATTTAGACATATTATATTAATAACTCGAGTTTAATGATCATACAACCCTTTCTATTTAGTTCGGTCATTCTATGGTGGAATATATTATCGATGAAGCACCATACAAATGCTTATTGTGGTTCTAACCTCTATTTGGTTTAGATAATTATATTCCCGTGAGTATAGATCGATTATAATGGTCCTGTAACCTCTGATTGGTCCAGGCTATACTCTATGATACCGAATGGATCCATCCTACGTAGTTTCTATTCGACCGCGTTCTATTATTTCTATTAACAACTCGATAACACTTTTACAATATAAACCGTATAAAATACTTGATAATGACTAAACAAGCATGTAATCAGCCCAAAGGCTTTTAAGGGAAAGGGTCATGTACTCACCTCTATTATATTCTCCCAGATCCTGTAGACTATTCCTTAGCGATATATTCTCCAAATAAACTGTACCTATTATATTGTATAAACATTAGCGCGTGCAATGCTTATGCACGTGATACTGTGGGGGACAATCCTTTAATATATTATATTCTTTTATATTCTTTTATATATATATATTATAATTAGTTTAATATCGGGTTAGTATTATCGTTATTCTATTTAATATTGTCGGGTTAATATTTATCGTCCCACACGTTTCACGCTATTAATAATTAATATAATAATAATAATAATAATAGTTATAATTAATATAACAATATTTATACCTTTAAATGCTCCCGTAGGTCTAGCTAAGTGACCGGGTTTGAGCCCGGAACAGAACTAATCATCGAAGACGATCGTTCGGAGATGGCAGTGGGTGGTTTGTTGGGTACGATCAAGACCCGAGTAATTATAAATAAGAGTGACCGGAGATGTTATTACGGTTCGGAAGCTAGTTTGATAGTTATAACTGGTTACGGTGAGGACGAGAGATGGCTGAGTAACCGGTTCGAATAGGAGCTCTGTAGCAGCTTGTAACAGTTACCGGTTGTTGCTGGTGATGGGAAACTGCCGGAGAAGAAGGTGGCGGCCAGAGATGGTCACCAAACTTGTGACCTTGATGTAGCTCTCGCGTGTATATGTCTGCTTGTAAACTTCTGCAAAGAGAGAGATAAACTAGCGGTATGTTCGGGTGATGGTTGATTATGCTGGTTTGGTCGCCGGAGAAGGAACCCACCGAAGAAGAGGGTAGGGCTGTTGGAGGTGTTGCAGGTCGTTGTCGGGACAGAGCACCGGAGAAGATGAACGACTGTGATGTTGGAGCAGAACCCGGTAACCAGGATGGGCAGTCGGGTGTTCTTGTGACTCACCGGAGACGGAAGCTCAGCCGGAGAAGGAGACGACTGGGTCCGGTTGTCTTCCATATTTCCCGCTCTTCTCTCTTTCTCCTTTCTCTCTTTTCTTCTCTTCGTAATCTCTCTCTCTTTCTCAGTTATAATTGTGGAAGATATAGGTATACATATATACGCAGCAGACTATATATATGTGTGGATATATGTTGTGGTATATCTTTAATGATGTACAGTTTGTTTATGTATATAGTATAAATTGAACAAAGGTAATAATTATATGATGATGAGGATGAAGCTTGCGTGAAGGGTGTATGTATGCGTAGCAGATGAAATAGATAAGAACATAGGCATGCATGAATGTTATCTAAAGGGTTCATGAAGGTGATATAATATGTATGCATGGCAGCGTACAAAGGCAGCAGGGAATGGGCGGGTAGTTTGGGTTTTAGGTATTGGGCCAGATGAACTTAGTAGACTAAAATATTAAATGGGCCAAAGGGTATTGGGCTGGATGGACTTGTGGCCCAAAGGATGTTGCTTCACTATAAGAATCCAATTATTAATCTAATATATTTTGGGCTTATTATTATCGAGTGGGCTTGATCTATTGGGCCGATTCCATTGAGCCGAATTAACTTAATTAATATTAGATGTTAATTAAGTATAGATTATAAAAGGTTTATTCGTTCGGTCGTTACATTCTCCCCAACCTATAAGAATCTCGTCCTCGAGATTCGTTTCGAGTAGTCTTCTAATGTTTAATAATTATCTTTTAGTTATTATTTCTGATAATCTTTATAATACTTATTATTAGATTCTCCCCAACCTATAGAAATTGTCCCCACTTATTTTTCTGATAATAAATTCTAAACCTATAAGGATAGGGTAAATGCTTAATTCTAGAGTCCCCTCTTAGCGATTCTATAAATCAAACTTCTAAACTCTAAATAGCTTTCTATTCTCGATAGTTTCTCATATATCATTTATCTTTGGCCAATCCTTTGGCCGTATCAATTATAGATTTTCTAGTGGTATTAAGATATCATTATATCTTAATCTTTTTCTATTTATAACAATCGCTCGATAAATACTAAGTCTACGTGTATAATTCCTCTTATAATTATCTCTGGTTATTCATAATAATATACGTTATCTTAAAATATTTTACATTCTATAATAGATTATTTTCTCAGAATTTTGTTCTATAATACGTTTTAAATTATATTCTATACTTTGATAACAAATATTTTATAGCCAAATCATATGGCTTAAATTCTTAGAATTATTTATTTTCTACAAAAGGTAAACTTCTTCTATATATTCTGAAAATGAATTATGGGAAAATCACTTATCAAAATTATCGTAGTCATATATGATCATATAACTCACGATATTTTATTAATCCTCAAATTATTTTCTATAACTTATCGGCTTATGTAGAACGGTATAGATACTTCTATTTATTTCATATAATCTATCCGCTGCTTCGAGTTTAATAAATATAAACGATTATTTTCGAGAATAGTAAGTTGTAATATTTTCGAGCTGTATAAAATATTCAGGTTAAGACTAGGTTTCACGGAATTCGAATGAATAACCGTATAAAATAGGTTATTAAGAAGGATCATCTCTATTTGAATGAAACATATTTAACGTGTAAATAATTTTTAAGAGATTTATGAAATCGAATCCAGAACGAATATTATTGAGGATAATACGTTGAAACTTACACGATGTTAAGAGAACTATCTAGGAATATTTCGTCAATGTCATACATATATATATATATGTATATGCACACTAGAAGGAGGTTCAATACTTATTCTCTATGTATGAAATGATCGTGATAAACCTTTTCATTGAAAAGGGTCAGATTGTGATCGAATCGATTTAACTTAATGAATAACTCTTATACTAAATATCTTGCAATTAACTCGGATGATGAAGACCAAGAACAATAGTTCATGATGTTGAGAATAATCTATCTCAGGAGACCTGTCAAGAAACATTCGAGTATATACTGGAAAATGATTTCTATCGAATAGGATATTTATAATATATTCGAACAATAGAGTTCTCTTATCGATGTGAAATGAATCGAATATGACCAAAAGAAGTCAATCTATTTATAAGATACTCGATAATCTAGAAATAAGTCATTCTTTTATCGAATAAAATATAGATATTATATTGACCGAGCTAAAAGATCTCTTGATACTATTCTCAAAGTATTAGCAACATCTGTACTGAAAAGTACAAGAATTCTCTCCAATATTAGATAATGCATCTTTTTCTTTATAGTATCATATGTCCTTTGTACAGAATCCTGTGAAAACATCCGGATATACCTTTCATAAGGGTCCAGATTTCTTTTACCACAGGGAATGTATAGAGGACATGCAACCATCTTTGATTCTACATACTGATTTGATCACTAGCTTTTAATCAATTCTGTATATATATGAATCTGGTTATAAAGAGTTTCGGATTTTTGAAGTCTAGGCTGCCATGGACATGCCCAATCTACAGAATTTCGATTTATAGACGAGGGTTTATCATCACGATATATTATACTTTCAGTATAATCAAAGTTTTCTCATCACATTGTCACAAATTTCAGGTTTCGGGACTTAATGGTTGAGAATACCGAGTATGATAATCGTCCACAAACTTCTCCAAATTTCTTAAGTAGAGATAGTAGTGATAGTACCATTGATGTAATGTTGTTTTACTTTCTCAAATTTTTACTGGGTTCTCAAGTCTTCGAACTTGATTTCCAATAATATTGTTTGAATGATACAAAGAAGATAGGTATACACTAAGATATACATATTTTCCTTTATATTTTTAGAATAAATAATCAACTCCATATTTGAAAACTTAATTTGTCTCGGAGAGACTCATAAATTTCCAAAAATTGCATGTCGTTAGATTATCTATGGGATTACTATTCTGGTTGGAGTTTACAACTCGAATACTGGTTTTTAAAGAAAACCAAAGTATCGTAAGTCATCTATATCTGACTTAATCATCTTTAGTAGATTGTAGAACCTTACTGAAAAGATATGAAGTAGTTCGACATAAGTATGATTCTATGAAGTAAAGAATATAATATACTGAGTTTGAGTAGTAATAACAATCTGGTGAGGATTGTTTATAGAATTTCGGAGTAACGATTAACAATAGTGCTGATAATCGAGGTATAAACTTATTAAGATCAGGTTTCAAACTTTGATGTTAAAAAGGATAAGAATTCAACTGAACAGATTGGAATACTTTCTAGGATTTTTAAAGTAATGATTTAATAGTACCGGGTTATCAATAATATAAATAGAGTTGTATAAACGAACTTTTAAACTTTAGCAATAAACAAAATCATGAAGTTTATATTACAAATGAAGTTGGGGAATAACTTATGATAGAGTCAAAGGTATTTAAAGAGTTTTGAGATTTAATCTCGAGCTAAACATGAAAGAATGTCAACCATAGATAGAAAATTACTCCTTTCTTGTCCAACTAGAGGACAAGAACCAGTCAGAAATATGGCATTCCAAATCATGCATGCTCTTGGATTGCCCATGCTTAAAAGATTAATGGAGGTTGGAGCGTTTACAGAAGCTACTAGAATAATACCATTTGCAAACTCTAGGAATATTCCAATTTTGTTTCCGAAAGATTTTTGGTGTCAAGATGATCATCTTATTAAGCCGAAGCTAGTTCCTGTTCATGGCATTCTTGAAGATTGGTCATCTATTGCTTTCTGGCCAAATTCATCGGAGGAAATAACCACCTGACTTTCAAAGTCCAATGAAGTTGTGTGAATTGGTTCGGTTAAGTTTGATTCGGCCGTTCAAGATAGCAATGGAATCTCAATATTGGTAAAATACTTAGGAAATTAAGTCAAAGACATTATGATGTTACGGTTGTTGGTAATATGGTGTGCAAAGCTTTAATGGAGGAATCGCAATTTTATCATCTTGTAATATCATTGAAAACACTTCTATTGTATGGGAAGTTCTTAAGGGTAGGAAGCTTCCTGGACTTATAGTCTTGGACAGAAAACTCACGTCTCGTCTTACTAGTAATCCCAAAACTTTTGGGAAAAGAAGATGGTTAGATGATGATTTCATACCGACAGGGTTTCAAATTATAATATAAGAAAGTCTTCAAGTGAAATATTACATCCAACGAGCCGAACTTTAAACTATAGAATTTGTTTCAGGTGAGATGAAAGTATCTCTTAAAGGTCTCAATTTATTATAACTTTAATATTATTTTTATTAATTTCTTTAGATCGATATGATACTTATATTATTTCTTAATAATATAAATTGGATTCTCATATTCTTTTATCGACTTATTATAAGATTTTAGAGTTGGAAATGCTTTTCTAGATTCGAGAAATGTTCTTGCAAAGCGATTGGAACGACGTTTAAAAAGAATTATATATAATCCCGGATATATTTCGTGGAAATATTTGCACGGATGGTTTCAAAGAATGAGTTATACAAAAGGGTATGTTTATATATGTATATTATGAGGTGGAGTAATAATGAGAATGGTGCAGCGTATGTAAGCATCCAGCATGCATGAATTCTCAACAGACAAGGATGGAAGATCGGGCCTAAAGGGTATGTATATATATTATACGGAATAATATATTCTTATAGAATATATTTATATTTACTTGGTTTTTCATCGGGAGGGAGTCCGTATAAGCGGCAGATATGACGAATTTCGTCGGAAGAATCATATCTATTTAGAAACTTGATCACAGGAATGTTCAAGTTGAGTACAATGCTTGTACAGATTTATAAATTTTCTTTATTAATCAGATATATTCTTCTAATTATGTTTGATTTCAATTACTTTTGAACATGAATTTCTTCTAAGGAGGGTTATTACCTTTGATCTTCTTATCGTTCGATTAGATAATAAAGATTTAATAACTTTTTATGTGATAAAATATAGAATTATATTCTTATTCTTAACACGTTGTTCCTATATTCTTCTAACTGATACGAGAGATTGAAATAATACTTCTATAATAACTTATTTATATTTCATATAATTCTTTATTTATTCATATTTCTTGTATTCTTATTATTTCATATGTTTTGGTATTACCAAAGAATTTTCTAGAATTCAATCGTGCCTGTAAATTCACAATTTTCTGGCCATTAAAAATTGTCAATTTACCTCACAATATTATTCTAGTAATTTTCCTCGATAATTTTTCTATACTTTCTTATAATTTCTATTAACATATATTTCTTTCTAATATACTTTTGGTTGATCTAGATCAGAAGAGGATTTCTATTAGTTAAACCTGTTGCTCTGATACCACCTGTAACGACCCAGGTGGCGCAGCGGATTAGCATTAACAGGTTTAACGGTAATGATTACATTAAGCTGGATTAAATGTAACCATCGTATCCTCTTCTTATCCAGATCTTCTATTCTTCGGCTTGCTCTTTAATACTTCATATATGTACCTGACCAAATGCTTAAAGTACATTAGTATTTTCATACTAGTGAGACATGCCGAATTTAGACATATTATATTAATAACTCGAGTTTAATGATCATACAACCCTTTCTATTTAGTTCGGTCATTCTATGGTGGAATATATTATCGATGAAGCACCATACAAATGCTTATTGTGGTTCTAACCTCTATTTGGTTTAGATAATTATATTCCCGTGAGTATAGATCGATTATAATGGTCCTGTAACCTCTGATTGGTCCAGGCTATACTCTATGATACCGAATGGATCCATCCTACGTAGTTTCTATTCGACCGCGTTCTATTATTTCTATTAACAACTCGATAACACTTTTACAATATAAACCGCATAAAATACTTGATAATGACTAAACAAGCATGTAATCAGCCCAAAGGCTTTTAAGGGAAAGGGTCATGTACTCACCTCTATTATATTCTCCCAGATCCTGTAGACTATTCCTTAGCGATATATTCTCCAAATAAACTGTACCTATTATATTGTATAAACATTAGCGCGTGCAATGCTTATGCACGTGATACTGTGGGGGACAATCCTTTAATATATTATATTCTTTTATATTCTTTTATATATATATATATTATAATTAGTTTAATATCGGGTTAGTATTATCGTTATTCTATTTAATATTGTCGGGTTAATATTTATCGTCCCACACGTTTCACGCTATTAATAATTAATATAATAATAATAATAATAATAATAGTTATAATTAATATAACAATATTTATACCTTTAAATGCTCCCGTAGGTCTAGCTAAGTGACCGGGTTTGAGCCCGGAACAGAACTAATCATCGAAGACGATCGTTCGGAGATGGCAGTGGGTGGTTTGTTGGGTACGATCAAGACCCGAGTAATTATAAATAAGAGTGACCGGAGATGTTATTACGGTTCGGGAGCTAGTTTGATAGTTATAACTGGTTACGGTGAGGACGAGAGATGGCTGAGTAACCGGTTCGAAGAGGAGCTCTGTAGCAGCTTGTAACAGTTACCGGTTGTTGCTGGTGATGGGAAACTGCCGGAGAAGAAGGTGGCGGCCAGAGATGGTCACCAAACTTGTGACCTTGATGTAGCTCTCGCGTGTATATGTCTGCTTGTAAACTTCTGCAAAGAGAGAGATAAACTAGCGGTATGTTCGGGTGATGGTTGATTATGCTGGTTTGGTCGCCGGAGAAGGAACCCACCGAAGAAGAGGGTAGGGCTGTTGGAGGTGTTGCAGGTCGTTGTCGGGACAGAGCACCGGAGAAGATGAACGACTGTGATGTTGGAGCAGAACCCGGTAACCAGGATGGGCAGTCGGGTGTTCTTGTGACTCACCGGAGACGGAAGCTCAGCCGGAGAAGGAGACGACTGGGTCCGGTTGTCTTCCATATTTCCCGCTCTTCTCTCTTTCTCCTTTCTCTCTTTTCTTCTCTTCGTAATCTCTCTCTCTTTCTCAGTTATAATTGTGGAAGATATAGGTATACATATATACGCAGCAGACTATATATATGTGTGGATATATGTTGTGGTATATCTTTAATGATGTACAGTTTGTTTATGTATATAGTATAAATTGAACAAAGGTAATAATTATATGATGATGAGGATGAAGCTTGCGTGAAGGGTGTATGTATGCGTAGCAGATGAAATAGATAAGAACATAGGCATGCATGAATGTTATCTAAAGGGTTCATGAAGGTGATATAATATGTATGCATGGCAGCGTACAAAGGCAGCAGGGAATGGGCGGGTAGTTTGGGTTTTAGGTATTGGGCCAGATGAACTTAGTAGACTAAAATATTAAATGGGCCAAAGGGTATTGGGCTGGATGGACTTGTGGCCCAAAGGATGTTGCTTCACTATAAGAATCCAATTATTAATCTAATATATTTTGGGCTTATTATTATCGAGTGGGCTTGATCTATTGGGCCGATTCCATTGAGCCGAATTAACTTAATTAATATTAGATGTTAATTAAGTATAGATTATAAAAGGTTTATTCGTTCGGTCGTTACAAACGTAACCCGACCCGGTACGATCCGAAGAGTTACACATTGGTGCACGAGTCAGATAAGTTCACACGTTGGTGAATTATTATTTATGAAATAATAATTGTTTTAGTCTTGGGGGACTTAATATTAATAAGATTAATATTAAGGAGTATTAAGATATTTAGCAAGGGGGTTTATTGCAAGTTGTTGTCTTATAAAAGGAGGGTTAAGGAGTAAACCCTAATCACACTTTTATCAAAAACAACTAATCCCTTGCCTCCCTCTTCTGATTAGCGGCCGCCACCCAAGGAAAGAAGGTCGTCGCCTTCTTCTTCTTTTGTTCGGCCATCAACCACCACAAGCCACCACCTTCTTCTTGTAAGTGTTGCTTCCCGGTTTGTTCGTGCACGGTGTGAACTTCCTACTAGCGAGGATTCGTTGTAACCCGCGTGTTACAATTCCGGTGTAGTCGTCAAAGGTTGATCACTAAACCCCCTATGGTTGTTTTATTATTTATTTGTTTATGCGCGTTTAGATGAGATCCTGATTGGGAATATTTTATTAATCGGATTAATAAAATTAACTAATAATTTATATATATTAATCGGCCATTATATATATAGTATATATAATCCGTTTTCGTTAAATATATAAACCGCTTCCGCTGTGTATACGATACCATGATTCCCAACAGTTATTGTCAGACCCCTATACACCGTATATGACCCCCATATGTGGCGTATAGGGCAAGAAGGTTTGTCTCTTAACTCGACTCAAGACAAGTGGAAATGGGTGAATAGGTCGGATGCGGATTTCTCGGGTTGCCTCGTGACGTGTGTTACTTAATAAGTATGCAGTTCCGGTTTTTTCTTTTAGAGTGGGAGAAATGGGTACCGAATAAGGTTAATATATTCGGGTGGATAGCGGAACAAAATCCGCTACCAACTTTGAATGATTTGCCAAAAAAAAAAAAAAAGTATTCATCGGGACCATGTGTTGTAGACTTTGTGGGATAATGAAGAAGATGCCCATCATTTATTTACATCATGTTATGTGGCTGCCGTGTTGCGGCAACAGATAAGCGTGTGTGTGGTGTATATTGTGAATGTGATGGCCAGGATATTTTCTAACATTTATTGTGCATTTATATCATACCCAAGAAATTGAACTAACAAACGTACATGAGTCTTTTACCTCCCCGATCCCAATGCACTATATGCTTTTGAAAGATTTTGACACGCCTCATAACCTTAGCAAATGCAAAAGACTACCAACTGAATGTTGTTCATTTGGCCTCGTTTCAACCATGTGCTTTCTCTAATATAGATATTGCAGTGTCGAATTCATACATACATATATATATATATATATATATATATATATATATATATATATAAAATCATATATTGCATCGATATTTCCTTTTTATTTTAGTTAGATTCACATACGGAATTTGTAAACACTTTTTAGCTTCACGAAACTTTTCATCTATATATAATCTATATCTATACTATATTATAAAGCATGAGGGAAGGGTACCAACCAAATTTAAGTAAATACTATATTTTATGCTTAGGGTACAATAATTTAATGAATGTAGTAAATGGGTGAAATTGTCTTTTTACATTAACAATTAACTTGATTATGAAATGCCGTTAAAAAAAAACTTGATTATGAAATAATAAAGTTATTAGTGACCATCAATGTTCATAACTCCTTTATCTCATTTATGTTTATACCTCCTATCACTACTACAAAAATACCATTTCTTGATACTTTTTTTATGACATACCATATTTAATGACATGCAAAAGTGCATGTCATAAAAAAAAATGTCATCTTTGAAAAAAATGATAATTTCTTGACGTTTTTTTTATGCATGTCAATAATTTTCCGTCATAAAATAAAAAAGCATGATGGTTTTGACATCAGCGTGTCATGGTTTTATGTCACCTAAAATCTCAAATCCTTCTCTCTCCGCACGCTTTTCTATAAGCCTCCCCCTCTCTCTCTCTCTCTCTCTCTCTCTCTCTCTATCATAACAAAATAATCTGCTGCTCGTTCCAATCACCATCTCCGTCAAACCCTAATTATACCTCTCTCTCCTAACAATCACCATCTCCGTCAAATCCATAACCTTCCCACCTCCTGCTCGTTCCAAACCTGTGTCTCTAGTAAAACCCATCCAAAATCACCACCTCCTGCTAGTTCATCTAGGAATCCATCCGTACACTCGTTACCACATTAAAACGATGAAATTCTGACCTGTGTCTCGAGTAGAATCCATCCAAAATCTCTCTCTTTCACATCCAAAATCTCTGCTAATCGAAGCTTTGGTCTCGGCCCTCTTTGTGCTCATGTATACACTCTTCGGCTCGATAAGTTCCAATTCCTTTTGTATATAAGGTCGGTTTTGGATGTGCTACAAAAGCCCCATGAAATCGTTCTTACATTGCGTTAGGCAGTAGGTATATTATTATTATTGTTGTTGTTGTTATTGTTATTATTATTGTTTTTGTATCGAATCAAGTAAGATTATTATTTTTGTGCAAGTGAAGTTGAGTTATTGACAGATCTGTAACAACATATGTTGTGTGATGGTTTGGTTAGTTGATATGAGCTTGAATTTGGATGTAGTTGTGAATTGTGAGTGTTGTGATATTATTATAGGATTTGTGTGTGTGGTGATGGCGGCGGCTCGTGAGGGGTTTTTGACTGATGAACAGAGGGAGGTGTTGAAGACGGGGACTCAGAGTACGGAGGTGTTGTCGTCGTCGCCTAAGTCGCCTTCGTGGTTGATGGCTGAGCATCAGATTAAAGCTCGAGCTGGTGAACGGGCGCCGAATGTTGGGATTGCGGTTTGGCATGTGAAGCGTTCGAATTCGGGGAAGTTTTTTAGGGCTAAGAAAGGTGTGTGACTGTTTGTGTTGTTGTTTCTAGTTTGTATATGTTTATGTGTTCTTATTATTGCTTGATGTTGATAGAGAATTGCATTGTTGAGTAGATATTAGATGACCAATGTGACACCCCAGGAACACACCTCATCAGGGACGATGAGACTCTAACATGGGGTGAATGTGACACCCTAGGAAAATCCCACATCGGCCGTGGCCAGGAGAGATCCTTGGTTCATAAGTAATGTCTTGCCTCTTAAATAACCAACGCGTTTTGGGGCTTAATGTTAGTGGATGAGAGGAGAACTCCACAGTTAAGCGTGCTTAGGTGGGAGAAATTTCAGGATGGGTGACCTCCTGGGAAGTCTCCACTGGGCAACCAAAAACAAATCCGTGAGCTCTGGGTGGGCAAAGCGGACAATATTGGTGATGAGAGGGGCGGGGTGTTACAGATGGTATCAGAGCCACTCCTGTGCCGTTCGGGATGGTGGGTGCACACCTCATCAGGGACGATGAGACTCTAACAGGGGGTGAATGTGACACCCCAGGAACACACCTCATCAGGGACGATGAGACTCTAACATGGGGTGAATGTGACACCCCAGGAAAATCCCACATCGGTCGTGGCCAGGAGAGATCCTTGGTTCATAAGTAATGTCTTGCCTCTTAAATAACCAACGCGTTTTGGGGCTTAATGTTAGTGGATGAGAGGAGAACTCCACAGTTAAGCGTTCTCAGGTGGGAGAAATTTCAGGATGGGTGACCTCCTGGGAAGTCTCCACTGGGCAACCAAAAACAAATCCGTGAGCTCTGGGTGGGCAAAGCGGACAATATTGGTGGTGAGAGAGGCGGGGTGTTACAACCAAATATAGTTGAAACAATAGGTGCTGGCCTTTGAACTTGTGTTGTCCTGCTTTTGTTTCTGCTTAGAGTTTCTGATAAAAAGTGTGCTTTGGTTTTTGGTTAATGGTTAGAAGTGTATTTATTGTCTAGTTGATATTTTAAGAGGTTCATTTAATCTTAAGCAATCGAGTCAGGTATGATTGTTACAATGGTGTTTTCATATCCGGGAGGTTGACACCGGATGACTGTGAAACGACTTTATGTTTTTGTTTGCATAAATGTTGTCATTAAGATTTGGACTCGATATGCGTTTTTGGTTTTATGTATATCTGAACGGATGACTGCGCTTGGGCGTCTTTGACTACTATACTATTATTATTATATTATTAACATCATCAAAATAGTGTTTTGTAATATTATTCGACACATTAATCATTTAGGAAGTTAAAAAATTTAAGCAAAGAAATTGTTCGCGGGTCAGCCAAACCCGGCTTAACCTAACTGTTACAAGACATGTTAAAAAGAGCTGTGTGCGAGTTACTCTCACGGGCATGTATTTTGCGTAAATTTGATGCGCATGTTCGTTTGTGATCCGGATAAAGGTGTAGTGTAGCAAACATAAACCTTTCCTGGGCTGCAAACCAAGCTCTGTATTTTCCTTTTTCAGTACTACAACATTAATGTAAGTAACCAAGCGTGTATTTGTTGTTTCTGTTTTAACTTTTGACAATTGAAATCAATTAGAAAGACTACTAGACGGTTGGAAATGTGTGATATATTATCATTATCATATCAAAAAGACGACCATTTGATTATTATTATTTTATGTGAAATCTGCTCACGAGCGAGATTGACTTGCATTGTAAAAAAAGTTCTTTAAAAATCTATATGGTTTGCATATGTTATGTCCTGTGCGAGTTCTGTTAATAGATAGCTATTGGTTTTATTAGAAAGAATAGTTAACTCCATCTCTAGCGTCGTATATAGATCTTGTGGGTTGTTAATCAACTATATCTTGTGGTATTGAACTTATTGCCATATGTAGTGTTGTTCATACTATCCTATCCAAAGCAAAGCAAATAAGCCGGTTTAGTACTTCGGCCAGTTTGAGATTTAACATTCATCGTAAACTTGGAATCTCCAACCATTCACCATCGTCGCACCCCCCACCACCAGCCACCTCTTACCACTCCTCATGTTTACTTAAACATTTGCACTGACATCTATGGTGACGATTTACAGTAAACCAAAAACATAAGGAAGCGGCTCGTCATATGCAAAATTTGGAGAGGTTTGCTGTCTATTAAAATTTCCAATTATAAACCTAGACTTTGTGCTAGAAAAGTATGGACATAAAGGACACGTATAAAGTTTTTCTTGTTTGTTTGCCAGCAAATTGTTCAACTTGATCTCTCGTATTGCTGGGCCTTTGGTGTCAAATGGTCCCCAAGTGGGAATAGCTTGGGCTATGTAGGTTAGAGAATTTACTCTGTTGCTTTCTTATTCATGGTCCCCCTGGTTTTTGTAGCAGATGGAACAGGTTTATGGTAATATATTAGTTATTACTTATTACCTTTGACTTTAATAAGAATATATGTTCATACATTAAGATCTGACTTCTGCAATCTATATCTATGTTTTAGGAGCTTTCTCAGGTACCTTGATGAAAAAAAGACATCAACTTCTAGTGGAAGATATGGTTCACAGGTTTTATACAAAATTTGACATCTTTATCTTGATGTTTTATATGATAAGTTGAATATATAAGTTTTAGTCGCAAAGGAAGATAAATCATTTACTTTTACTTATTTTACTTGGAATAAATATTTTACTTGGTATATATAGGCATATAGCGGATGAATCCATTCAGAAACTCTTTTTTTCCTTCCTTGAGTGCCTTATGTCAATCCAAGTTTATTTTGGTCAGAACCTGTTTGACCGGTTACCTGACCA
Source organism: Ambrosia trifida (assembly GCA_028751855.1). Lineage (NCBI taxonomy): Eukaryota > Viridiplantae > Streptophyta > Magnoliopsida > Asterales > Asteraceae > Ambrosia > Ambrosia trifida. The sequence continues at coordinate 56,760,394 of CM054124.1, forward strand.
GACCACCTGTTTTGCCAGTCTTACTTCAGATTGATATCTTAAACAATTTATCATCTCATTTTCAGTTTACTTCAGATTGATATCTTAACCTGTTTTGCCACCTGTTTGTTACACTTACTGCTAAAATTTGTACTAAAGCTTAAGTTAATTTTTATTTTAATGCCAACTTAGAGTTATAGTTGCTAAAGTTAGAAAAAAGTTGGTAGAAATGTCCTACACATTAAGGTAAAAAGGGGCGGTTCCAAGAGGGTAGAACCTTAGGTACATCATCTCTTGGCAATATGAAAAAAAGACCCAGATGGATTTCCGTTCATAGAGTAAGGAACAATCTTTGATTTATGCCTCTAAAAGGTACAAAACTAGAAAATATGATTAACTGAGTCACCTAAATCTGCAGGATCAATTGTCACAACCATAAGACACTCAATAACAACAGTTCAAAAACATAAAGAACATGACATAATCATATTCTGTTGTTTTTTTAACTTCTTGATTGAATTAGGCAAGGGCTTTTTACGCGAGGGTCATATTTGTTAATCGAGGGCTTTATTGTTTATTTTTAATTTATGTTTATGTTAATTTGCTATCATCTGTAGTTAATTGAAACGTAATTATATGTCAGTATGTCACAAAAATCCAAATCCCTTTACTATACAATGGTTTAAGTTCGATTAGTAGTCAAAATATTGGGCAATGTAAGTTAAGGCAAAATAAACATAGCGATGCATTATGATTTATGTAAAATAATTAGCCGACCTCGATTAAGGTATTAATTTTAATGTTGTCTCAGGTTGGGGGAGGAGCGGATCATTACGGGGATGAAGACATGGATGCCGTTCGCGAAGAATGGTCATGCTACGCCGCAGCATTTATTTTCAAATGATCCAAACTTTTTTGTTTGAAGGCAATGTAATGTCGATACAATATTTTTGTAAACGTTGTCTCGGATTAGTTTGTAATTTGATAAATATGGCCGGATTATATAATGAAATGATGTTTTTGTTATTAGTTTGCTAATTATTTTGCATATAATAAAATGGCTATAAATCTAGGAGGGTAAATATGTAATTTTACAGGAATTTTTTTAGATTAATAAATTATGACACGCAAAAGAACGTCATAAAATTCTGTCATAATATGTGTCGAAAAAATGTCAACAAAAACTGTCATAAAAATGTGTCATTAAAAAGTGTCATAACGTGTGTCAATAAATGTTGTCATAAATGTGTGTCATAAACAGATGACATGCGAAAATATGTCATCTTAAATTTATGACACCGCCATCCTTGACGTTTTTTTTCTTGTCATTAGACCCCTTTCTTGACACGCAATGCGTGTCAAGAAAGGCCTTTTTTCTAGTAGTGTATTATAGCCCTATAAATAGTGGCCATTGTGTTGTTACTATATACATCTCAATGAAACAACTCTCTCATTCCTTATTCTCTTTATGAAAACACTTAATGAACAATTTTCTTTTGTTTATGAAGATTCATAAGGGATTTTGTGTACGAGAATATTGCGGATAACTGTTATGCTGTATTTGGTCATTCAAAATTTTGTGAAATATAGGGTACTGATCTTAAGGTAACATTTTTTTCACCGTTAAAACGGTATTCTTGCAAACATTATGTGTTTACACCCCCAATCAATCCATACTTTGTTGTTTTTATAATCCTTTATATAGTTAATATCTAGGGTTGTATTCTTATATTTAGAAAAATAATATATTGATGCACGAAACTATCGTAGTAGCTCATAAAATTGATAGGTAAGGTACAAAAATTGATAGATAAGGTAGAGTGAGATGGTTTTGTATGTTTAGGTTTGACATGCATGAGAAACATGACAATATCATGGCCTTACTCATGGGTTAATGTATAGAAAACTCTTAAGGGCTGTCATGAAAAAAAAAGTTTTTCCAATTAAAAACCACAAAGTATCCATATGATACGAATAAAATATATAACATCTTACAATTATATAGTGGTATGCACAACTGGGTTGTTGGTTGACAAAAGACACTCATTCATTACATGTCATATATTGTGGACAACGACTTACAAATGGACCGGTTAATCAATACCATATATTTTTAATTACTTAAACTGGCAATGTCATTTGACTTTTTGTAATAAAATGAGAAATAAACATGGCATAGAATGAAGGAAGTTTACTACGTACTTATAGAGTAAAACAATGAATGAACTATGTTGATGTTTTGTAAACATGAAAGTTAAAATAAAAAAAATGTAAAACACATAATGAAAATAAATTCGTAATAATCGAGCCGGTAGTTTAAGTTGAATAATTCTGAACCTAAATAATGTCTATAAATTAAGACATAAACATAGTATGAAATAATGGAAGCTTACTATGTATTTGTAGAGTAAAAAAATGAATGAACTATGTTTATTTTTTATAAACATGAGGGTTACAATAAAAAATGCAAAAATTAGTTAATAATAAATTCGTAATAATCGAGCCAATAGTTTAAGTTGAATAATTTTAAACTTAAACAATAAAACTATATCATTCAAAACAATAAAGACAATACATCATTAGTAGTAACTATAGATGTGAAAGATACAATAGTTTAAATTTTACCCTTACTTGTGGATTGTGGAAGATACAATGGTTAATTTTTTTTCCTCAACCCACGTGGACAATACTAGTACATACATGACTATAAAAGTTAGACATGGAGAACTCCTAAAATGCTTTTATCTATATCTATACTATATTATAAAACATTTAGGAAGGATACCCACAAAATTTAAAAACAATAATAGGAGATGACAAACTTCTCTTTTTCTATCCTTACACTACTATATGTTAACCAAAACTTACATGCATATCAAAGCTTGGTCATCGTGCCAAGCCTTCATGATGAGTCTAATGATGTCCCTTGTAAGAGGCAACATGATCATATGATACGTGCCCTAGCCTTGTTTGCATTTATCATCACATATTTATTTTTGTTGTTGCTTCGTTTGTAGTAAACGTTGTGTTCCCGCCGCAACGCGCGGGCACTCCACTAGTAAAAGAAAAAGGGCGAGACACATGACACTTGGTGAGGTCATCTCCCACTTGAATAATACATACTTACAATTTATTCAGTGAATCTCTCAACTTTCGCTTATGTTAGGGCAATCGTATTGTAATAGCATAATCATCATAGATTCACGCTCAATTTACATTTGATTTCTACTCAGTTTTGCTTGTATGTTTCTCCATTTCATTCATAATCATCATTGTGACAGAAATTGGGTTGAACTCAAGCATAAAATTATGATTATTATGTGTAACATTTGCATGTTTTAGTAAACTTTAATGTGTTTGCATTTCGAGTCCTTGTACGTTAATTGTTTTGAATTCTAATAAAATGTCGAACTTCGTTGATCGTTATATCCTTGTTTGGTTGTATATCGTAATTAATCGTAAATGTATCGTAACATAAACGTATTATGCTTGGACGTGTGAGCAAGTTTCATCATTTTAAATTCTAACATAATTTTATATATTTTCGTGAAAAGATTTATAAGTTAAACGTGTATGATAAACGCGTCAGAAAAGTTTGGAGAAATGTTAAAGCTTTGAGTCGGAAGTTTATAAAATATAAAGGATATTATGTTTTAAATATTAGAGTTTTAAAAACGTTATAAATTAAACATTTTTTTTGAAAGTTACTAGTGTGAAAAAAAAACCTGCAGCTTTCGGTTTTCTGGTAGGAGCTCCGGCTGGATTCCGGTGGAGCTCCAGTGAGTTCTAACCATGTCACGCCAAGGGAGAATATCTCTCATAACCAAACGAATAAGCATGTAGAGTATATATGTAGTGGTATGCTCGATAAGGCTCAAAATACGCACATGTAGGGGTAGGAGTTATTTAAGGAATTGAAAACACCCTAGATGGTTCTTTTGGCTACCAAAACCTCCCTAATCCCCCGCAAGACTTATGGGTGGACTCAAAGAGTTTGAAAATATTTTTGTGCCAAAAACACTTTTAAAAACTTTGCCTTAGGTTATGGTTTACTAACTTTATTGAGATGTTTGAAATTTGAAAAATTATAAACACCTCATACTTAATTCCTTGGCATATTTCTAAATTAATTTTCTGTGATATTTGTATGCAAAGAAAATAAGTGGGATAGTCAAAAGGAACAAGTACTCTCTCCTTTTTGATCTCCAATGGATTGCGTGCGGTTGGTCCCCGCAGCTGCCTTAACACGAATCTTCCTTCGAGAGAAACCACTTGGCATGAACTACAACAGTTTATTAGTAACGACAAGCTACTGGGTCCTAATGCCGATAGGGCATACCTGAGTGATAGAAAATATCAAGAGTGAATTACCATACCTGCTGGTTCTTGACCAAGTTTTTCTACCGTATGCACCAACCTCTCAACTTATTCATAGAAATCCGGGTTGCCTCCCTGGTAGCACCACGTTTTACGTCTTTGGCTGGACAAACGCGTGTTGTTCAGACTGCTTCTTTCCTGGCTTCCGGGCCACTGGTTATGTTCTTCTTCCTTCCGCCTCTTTTTTTCTTCCATCAACATTCTGATGATTGTCCCAATACTCATCGATCCACTTGGTGTTGTGGAGTCCCACTGAAGATTCCTCTGGTGGCTTTACTAAAGCACCCTTGGATTTCTTTAATTGATAATCTAATTGTTTATCAATAAAGTTAGCCATGTCGAACGGATCATTTGACACGTACTCTTTTTCTCCGGCGGTATAGTGCAATTTGTAGTTTCTAACCCGAAGTGTAAGAACTCCCTCACTCATATCTGTAGTTGCTCGAGCGGTGGCTAAGAACGGATGACTGAGATTAATTGGAACATTACTATCACCCATGTTGAGGACGACAAAGTCAATGGGAAAAATGAATTTTCCTACTTTAATAAGTAGCTTTTCAACGATTTCATCGGGTTTCTTTATTGTACCATCCGCCTACTCGATCGTAGCTATCAAAGGTTGTGGCTCACCCAAGTTGAGTTGATTGTAGATATAAGTAGGAATAACATTCACGCTCGCACCAAGATCGGCAAAGGCATAAGTTGTCGGCATGTTACCTATGGAGCAAGGTAGAGAAAACTATCCTGGATTGGTCAGCTTCGGCAGGATAGTTTGTTGTAATAATGATGCGCACTCCAGATTTTTGCCTTTGATTTTTATCTCGAGGTTTCTTTTGTTGCTCAAGAACTCCTTCAAAAATTTGGCATATTTGGGAATTTGTTGGATGGCTTCTATAAAAGGTAAGTTGACATGGATCTGACTTAGAAGCTCGATGAACTTTTGATATTTCTCGTCCGTCTTTTGCTTCATCGAACGACTGGGATAGGGTATGTTAGGCTAGATACTCTCTCCGTACTGCCTTTGGTGGTGGTTCTTGAGATGGAGCATTCGAAGGATTTTGGTTAGCTCTGGTGTGATAACATTGGGAACGGTTATGGTTACTTCGGGTGTAATTTCATTTTCGGGTAGGATGGGTGGTATAACTTCTTCGTTAATAGGAATGGGTGGTTCGGGATAAACTCTGTTTCTACGAAGAGTTATGGCACTCACATTTGCCTTTGGGTTTGTTTCGGATTTGCTCGGAAGACTTCCTGTGGGCCCCTCTACGAGCGACTTGGCCATAATGCCCATTTTTATCTCCAGGTTCCAGATGGATCGAATCCTTGAAGCTTTTTATCTATGTTGTTGAACTTTTCGTTCGTTCAGGCTGCTGTCCGAGATTCGAGGTTGGCGATCTTTTCGTCCATTGATAGACAACCGCTGTTTGGAAGGCGTTGTTGGTTTCTTTGTTGACCGGAACCATGTAGTTGCATGCTGTTATTGGTGTTTTTCCACTCGAAGTTTGGATGACCGCGCCAACCAGGAATGTACGTGTTGTTGTAAGGACTATTTAGCAGATAGTTGGTACCAATGAAGTCAAGTTGCTCAACAATGGTCTGGGGAGGAGGAAGACTCCTGTATTGCGACTGCAATTTTGCGGCAGTGATGGCATTGACTTGTACTTTGCTCGTTTGATTGAGTCGAGTTGATGGCACTTCGATTTGGGCTTGCAGAGAAATCGTGGGATCAACTTGATAGAGACCTGTCTTCGATGACCGACTTCGAGGGTTGAACCATTGATAAATGCTCACGACGATTTCTTCGATGAGATCATACGCTTCTTGTGGCATTTTGCTTCCCAAAAATTCCTCCTGCGGTCGCGTCAAGTGTTTGCCTTGCTTGATTTGTCAACCCATTGTAGAAGGATGAAACTTGAAGCCAAATTTCAAGTCCATGGTAGGGACATTTTCTCAACATATCTTTGAATCTCTCCCAAGGCTCATAAAGTGACTCACCGTCTTTCTAAAAAAAGGTGGTGATGTCGTTTTTTAATTTTGCGGTTTTGGCTACGGGAAAATATTTTGGCAGAAATTTTTGGGCAAGGTCGGCCCAAGTGGTAATGGAGCCTGCTGGTTGCGAATTTAGCCATGCTTTAGCATGATCCTTTAGTGAAAAATGAAACATGCGTAGTCTAATAGCATCAGGAATGACATTTTGCATCTTGAAGGTATCTCAAATTTCGAGGAAATTTGCAATATGAGTATGGGGATCTTCATCGGGTAAACCAAGAAAAGTGCAGTTTTGTTGTATCATGTGGATGAAATGGGACTTAATTTCGAAGTGGTTGGCGTCAAAGGCGGGTCTAGCGATGCTAGGGCCCAAAGCATTGATGGAAGGTTTAGCAAAATCAGATATTGTTCTTTCAACTTATGCCATTTTTTATTTTTGTTCTTTTATTCTAGCTAGAAAATATCTTTCGGGTTCTTTAAGAGGAGGTACTAGTATGGACGAGGAGCGCAAGTTCATACACGACCCAAGAACCTTTAAGATGAGATTTTGACAAAAACGCGATAAAAAGAAAATGAGTAATTTTAAGAAAATCTTTATCTAAACAGTTGTATCCCCGACAACGGTGTCAAAAACTTGATGTGTGTGGTTTTAGTGACTTAAAATTCTTTTCCTAAAAATAATAAGTTCTCGGTGGAAATGCCAGAAACTTGATGAAGAATGAGTTTAAGTTGAAAACTTTGGTGTGTGACACTTTCAAGTTTTAAATTTATAAACTAAAACGATTGTTGCTTAACGTTCTAAAACCCATACAATAGGCAAGTGTACATATCGGGTATAGTATAGAAATGAGCAAGTATCGAGTATCGAATCCAATGACACAATTTTTAGTTCTCAGTTTCCTAAAAAATTACTAAGAGAATTTTTAAATTGCTTAAGGAAAAGTAAGAAAGATTTAAACCATAAGAGAAATCAATATCAAAACAAAGGTACCGCTTCAAGATCAGATGTTACTTGGTATTAAATAATAGTAAACTTTTATTTAAGTGGTGTGTTCAAAGACTAGGCATAGCCACACTAGACTCTAAACGATTTGTATTCTTAAAGTTATTGTAAGGGTCTCCCAGCCTCGATGAGCTCACCTATCAACTTTGAAATATATATTGACCAAGATTGTGTTAACTCAACCCCAAAGGACACATTTTCCACAGTTGCGATATTGACATTCAACTACTATTTTCTTTTATGAATAACTAGATTATATCCCAGAAGTTTTCCGGGATAGATAAAAATAATATTAAATGTTAATGTGTTATGATGTAACATAGAAATAAATGTACTACAATATGAGAAAACAACAATTTTAATCATTTGAATAAGAATGAATGTGTTATGATGTAACATAGAAATTAATGTACTACACATGATTAATGAATTAGCTAAACACATTGTGTTTTTTTCCTGTATGAACAAAAGCTCACAAAAAGAAGTCATTTTTTCTCATTTTTTATATAGCACTATGGTATTCGTTGGAAAGATAATAAAACGCTCGTTAATTTGGTGTAACTTTTTTCTTTAAAAAATCTCGTATATAAAAGTTATTAACGTTTAAAAATTGTGGGGGGAAACATGAAGAGCTCAGTGGCTTACAAGCTCAAGTTACCTGAAGAGCTCAATGGTGTTCATGACACATTCCACGTATCCAATCTTAAGAAGTGTTTATCTGATGAGTCATTGATCATTCCTATCGAAGAAATTCACATCGATGATCAACTCTACTTTATTGAGGAACCAATCAAAGTGACTGATTGGAAAGTCCAGAAATTGAGGAGGAGCCGAATCAAACTTGTCAAAGTCAGATGGAATGTAAAGCGCGGACCCGAATACACATGGGAACGTGAAGACCAGATGAAACGCAAGTATCCCGCACTTTTTCCACAGACAGCTGAAACCAATAACTCAACTCGATTTCGCGGACGGAATTCCAAAAAAAGGGGGAGAATGTGACACCCTTCAACAAATCCAGGTCAAGATCCGTACACATCTTACTTAACTATGTCATTTAATGTGCATATTACACATATTTAACAATTACTAAGCCATCCCGAGTCTAACAAAGCCCGAACTATGTCAGAAATTCAATACATTATCCGTTTACGCATACAAAACCCGAATTATCCGAGACAATTGCCGTTGAACAATCAAGCTAATCACACACTCAACAGAGAGCAACCGGGCATCCAATTACTACGTACCGACAAAACAACGTTACACGTGACAATACCAAAGTCGGAAATTACTCAATTCCACTAAAAATCCGAACAATTCTCAATATGTTTTATGGGAACAACACACACAAAACATTAAAACACTGTCAAGGTGCAAACACATGTAAACATGGGTTAATTGTATCCAACAACACATGTTTATCAACAATTAACATATGAATTGATAATATGATTAATATTATTATTACAACCACCCATGTTATTTAGCACACAAGATCAAACATATACATGTGTTAACACTCAGAAGATCTATTCCTATATAATATATACCTAGTGATTATCAATAACACATCATGTGCATACACATATGTATGGATATTCGGCTATATATATACACATATATATACCTATTCTATCAAGACAAACTATATCATGAAACCTATGTACCTATGAATACACATATCCATACATATCCTTGTAAACACATGACTATACACACACATGACATATATATATATATATATACGCATGGTTATACACCAAGGAAAACAACAAGAGAGTTTTACATTCACATATCCCTTTCTCCATGTTACACTAATAAGGAAAGAACACTAATCATGATTATATCCAAGACAAACGAACCCTCCTCTCTTTCCCCTCTCTTTCGGCCGCAACACACAACATAAGTACACACATGCACCAAATCTATTGGAAGGAAGAAAAGACAAGGATAAGATGGTGATCATGCATGCAACTAAAGACAAGAAGTACCTATCCTAGTTTATACCAAATAGGAAACTTCCATTCTCCATGAACACTCCTCAATACATGAGAACAATTCCTTCTTGATCTCCTATCTTCTAATCGGCCATATGATGGAACAAGATTACAATCATTATCCATAAACATCACACACACACACACGATTACATGAATGAGGATGGATCAAATCTCTATCCATTGTCAAGTCACTATCTTACACAAACAACCAAAACACCAATGATTACATGGATTTAATGCTTACAATATTCTATTTCATTTCTTATGAGAGTTGATTTGCCAAAACTATCATTTTAATCTCCCTAGCAATCGGCCTAGACATGGAATGCATGCAATCATAATGTCAACTAGTTATATGGTTATGGAAAGCTACTTTAACTCATCACCTCCCACCTACATTGACTTACCATAAACAACCACCATCCTATCCCTCTCTCGGTCTATATAAAGGGCCGAATGGCCACTTGATCCTTGCACCAACACCAACAAACTCACAACAAATTTCTCACAACTCTCTTTCTTTCTTAAACCTTCGGCCGAGTATACATAAGGCTTCCACGAGCTACCTTTGCTTCTACACACACATAGACGAAGAGCACAAGGGAACTAGGAAGCCACATTGGTGAATCGTGGCTCGAGGAAGGCTCTAGATCATCAAGTTCACTCACAACACCCTCATTCCTTCGGTATGTTACCAAACTCATCTTAACACTTGAACTTTTTATATAAATCGGCCCATATCAAGTACACCTGACCCATGAACCCATGTCACATGTTAATCGGCCATTAACCAACTAAACCGATAATATAGAAGATAAAACAATCAATGTGTTAGTTTGATTACAATCTCTTACACATATACTCGCACATATACATTATACATGTTAAGCCAAAAATCGATACATGTATTTGTATGCACACAACCGAGATATGTATGTGTATATGGTGACAAGATGTTATCAAAATCCGACTTTTAAGACTAAACATATATATATATATATATATATCTACATAAGTTTAACCTCATATTTGTATATAAACACGCGCGATCTATGTGTAGTGTTATACACATACATAACCATGGGCAACTTACAACTATATGCGAGTTTATGAAAGTTGTTTTATTGTACACAAGAATCGGATTTTGATCAATGTTCTATAACAAAGTTTCGGATATAATAAGAACATATGTTAAAATGGCTCTAACATGTGTTAATCACAACTTTGACACATGTTAAAACACTTGTGTTTCTATGAATTCACCACACATGTTAGATTGGGGAAATATTCTATTACCCATGACAACATGTGGGGCCCGTTTTGTTGACAATAAATGTATTTCTACAACAAAACTCCCAGAATTCATGAAACCGAACATTTTACAATAGTACATATAAGATACATAGTAATTGTCACGTGCACAAACAATGGCCCCACATATAAAATATACAAGGGTCCACAAGTCAGGTGAACAACTTTTATGGTAAACAACAAGAACGCACAACTTAATATGTCCTTAATATTATAAGACACTTTTGGTCGGACAGTAGTTACTCTAGTTTCCTGCTTTGCTAGACCACATACCCAGGCATCAGGTGAGTTTCACGACCCCATTTTACTGTTTTTACATTTTTTGGCGATAAAATTGCTACATTACTAGTTATATTACATTTCGGTGAATTTCTATCATTACTACCATGTGAAACATGAGACATACGGTTCATGAGCTCAACAGTCCTCGTACTTACATTTACACTGTAACCATTAGATAACTGTAGCTATGGAACACTTAAATAGATCTATTGGGTTGACACCCCCACTCTTGGTTAGTCGCTCTAACCGGTTTCATACAAAAGAGTGTGAGTTTTCTACTATTTATACGTTGTCTTCATTGTACAATTCGTGAGGCACAACAGTCAAGAGGTTTGGTTATGGGACTCATGGTTAGCATAGTAATCATTAGCTTAGCTAGCTTTGATTGGTTGTACACGAATTTCACAAACTTTACATTTAGTACATTAAACCTGTGAACTCACCGAATTTATGTTGACAAATCTTTTACGCATGTTTTTCAGGTAATTGATTATGGAGCTCGGGGATTTGGGAGTATGGTTTGAGTGGACAACACGTAGTACCTCTATCATGAATCAAGTTTCAAAAACAATTTCATAATATGTGTTTGGTCTTTGATTTCGCATTTTAAAGAATTTATATTTTCCATTTGTAAGACAAATTTGGAATATCTTGGTATCCATCATGTTTTGCCTCATGTGTTGCTCAAAACTTGTGCTTGAAAACCTTTCGAAGTCATATTCCCGTGTTTCCGCCTTAGCGGGGTGTGACATTGTGCTTGCCGATGCATTTTGACTTGTGCTTCCTGCTGACTTGGAAAGGTTGACTTGTTGACCTGGGGCAGGTGCATGGCCGCAACGCGGCCATGCTGCATTTGAAACAATCTAAGTCTTCAATTCCTTGTCTTTTATGCGTTTTTCTCCTCTTTCCACTCCTTGGCCTCAAAATCTACAATTATCAACAAAGAAAGATAAATCATGATAAAACTAAGATAAACACATGATTTTGAGTGGAAATAGGGTGATAATATCTATGTAAAAGATGTATAATTCTCGGCACATCACAAGAGGTCCAAACCACTGAACCAGATCGATATGGTCTTGAAACCTTGCATTGATACCTTGGAACCCCTGCCAATGGGGCGGGTTTCTTGATTCTCAGTTTTATTGGTTGTTAACATCCCATAACAATAGAGGGCTACACACCCTTTTCATCTTGGAGGGAAAGGAGTTTACAGTGTTTATTTTGACAAATATAATTTAGTCAAAGTTCATTTTTGTGATTTCTGTTTAATTAAACAATCTACAATGGCAATTCAAAAACTAAATACGTTTTTAGAACAGTCTCGACCATTGTCCTCGCATTTATTTATATCGATATATATATATATATATATATATAGTGGAAGTATATACAAGAAACCATCTAAAATGGAAAAACCCTAACAAACCTAACACTTGGTCCACATTGTACCACATCACCCCACTAATATTTTAATGATAAGGGTACACTTGTCTTTTAACATTTCCGCCCACCCTTTCCCCAATTTTTGAATCATTCATAACCCCTATATAAACAAACAATATTCCCCCCTCTCATTCTCTCTCTACCAGGCACACAACCACCACCTGCCACCACAACCGGCCACTACCACCGCCGGCAACCACCTCCATATAGACCACCACCCCCCGCTGTAGTTGCTCACCTTCTTCCTTATTCTTGTAATATTCCATGTTCTTCCTCGTCAATCACCGTTACCACCGGCCATAACCACCTGCCACCACTTATGGCCTTCAAAGTCCCATATTCCAGCCACCACCTCCGGATGAACACATGTGCGTCCCCTGTTCCCCTGTACGGATGAACACATATGCCTAGCAATGGAAGTCAGATCGAGTTAAAGTTTTTGGAACTTTTGGATTTTGTTATTGCGGTGGCAGTGATGGAAGTCAGATGTGAAGTCAGATCGAGTTGCAGTTTATGGAACTTTTGGATTCTGTGTATTGTGAAAGTGGTGATATAAGTCAAATTGGTGGTGGGCTTGCGACAGATATTGTGGATGGAAATACAGAGATGACGGGTGAGCTTCAGGGGGAAGTTTTGATGCATATAATAATAATAATAATAATAATAATAATAATAATAATAATAATAATAGTGTATCAAACAACGTAGAAATGTTCACGTTTTTTAATGTTTTTTAGCCGACCCTAGAGAACATGAAACTTGGCTGGTAGGATCAACCAACACATGAGTTAAAAATCAATGGGGTCAATACTATAGATGCAACCATAGAGAACATGAAACTTGGCTTGTAGGATCAACCAACACATGAGTTAAAAATCAATGGGGTCAATAATAATAATAATAATAATAATAATAATAATAATAATAATAATAATAATAATAATAATAATAATAATAATAATAATAATAATAATAAACGAATCAAAGCCAAACTTTCTTGAGCATCTGTAAGTTCTTTTGCTTTTGTTTTAGTAATATATACTTTTGTGTTCATGGGTCACTCTTTAATTTGGTCTTTAAGCTACTGATTAATTATTATAATTTAAATAAGTTATGCATTTGAGAAGTAATTATAATTTTGGCTCTCCTAAAACGTGCATTTGTTAATTTGTTTGAATAACCCGATTATGTAGTTATATTTACTGCCTCCATTTATGGGTTTATGATTGTGGTCAATCATGGTAGATTTAACTATTTTAATGATTGTGGCCAATCATGATAGATTTAACTATTTAAGTGGGGAATGGTTACATAAAAAAGTAGTGTTTGAAAGAGACCAACTAACATGTGTTAGGGTTCATACGACATATTTTATTTCAGAAAACGTATGTTTAGTATATGCCATTAACACATGTTACTGATGTCTCATTATGCGTTTGAAGAGTCCAACTAACATTACTAGATGTATTTTTTTATTTTCTTTGTATATCTTTTGATTTTTCTCTAATAATATTTAACTTTTTATTTCTTGTATATATGTTATTCCGTGTGAAGGTTTGATTTTTTTGTATTGGTGCTTACTGATGTCTCATTATTTGTTTGAAAGAGACCAACTAACATGTATTAGGGTTTACAGGACGTACGTTATTTCAAAGAAAATATATGTTTGTATATGCCCATAACACATGTTAGTGATGCTAACACATGTTAGTATATGCCCAACTAACATGTGTTGGAGTTCATATGACATGTTATTTCAAAAAAATAAAAAAAAATTGCAGGTGAAGATATATTTGTGTTAAAGATGAAGATGAGTATCAAGAGCGAAGCATAGCTAGATCTTTTTTATATTGTTATGATAGTTTCTTTTATGTTTGTATGAAATGTTTTTGATACGTATTATTGTTGATTGTTATGATCATTTATATCATTTTGTTAAATAAATATACATTTTATGTGTTCTTTTTTTGTTCTTTTAGTATATGCCTTTTAACACATGTTAGTGATGCCTCATACGCGATCAGGTTTGTGTATCATAATACTAACACATGTTAATATTTTTGTGGGAAATAGTGTTATAAAGTAAGACAGATGTGACTTGACAAGTGTCAAATCAACCTTTTTAATATGTTTTTTTTAGAAAAACAAGATTACTATAATGCCCGTATTTTGTATAGTGAGGGGTGTGTTTTTGGGAGATCTTCTTGTTGTACAAAAGATGCCACTATAGGGGAATCAGGGATTAAGTGGACTTTAACCTGATCTGGTGTGACTAGCTTCTTGAGCATAGATACACCAGGTGCAGGACCTTCACTTGTACCCGTCAATTCAGTAGTTTTGTGTTGTGAAACATCATCCAAGTCAATGGAATCATCCGAATCCCTGATTACATCCTCAATGAGGACTGTATTAGTTACATCATGAGCTGAGCCCAACTCAGTTGTCTCATGTACCTCTTTTTCTGGGTTCGGAGGATTTCCTACCTCAAGCATTAAGCCTTCATCAGTAGTTGCCACAGTTGAGGTCTTAGCTATGTTGCTTCTTTCTTCAGATCCACCACTGGGTGGTAAATGAGTAGTAGCAGCCTCAAAAGTACCAAGAGTTTCTAAGTTTGGGCTTAGAGACCCTGGTTCATCCTCATCTCTTTGGTTAAGGCTTTGAGTGTCCACATCCATGTCAAGTTCTGAGGCTATGTCCCCTGTTTGATGTGGTTGTTGGTGACTGACATGTTTAGATGGGACTCTCTCTTTTAGCCCTGAGAGAAGTTTGGCTATTTCTATATCAGGTTCAGAAATTTGGGGTGCTGGTTCAGTAGTTTGGTCAATGGGTTCAACAGTTTCAAAAGAGGAGTCAATAGGAATAGTTTTCTTTAGTCTTTTTCTTTTGAAAAGTATGGTGATTGGTGCTCTTTGTGGGGTTTGAGATGGATGAGACTGAGAGGATGTTTCAGTCACATTTTTATCAAGTGCAGATTGCACATTAGCTAGTTCAGGCATCTCAACCTCCTGAACTGCTTTTCTTTTTGGGTTGGTGGGTTTTTGTTTTTGTTGCTTGGGTTTCTTGGCCTTTGGGGGTGTAGGTTTGGAAGATGAGGGTTCCATGGGGACTGTTTCTGGTTCCCCTTGGTCATCTTCTAGCCAGGAAGCCGGTTTGTTGTGCCTTGAGTATGCTTGTGAGGATAAAGGGTTTAAAATTATTGTTTTACCCACAAGCACTTCTTCTCCAAGTTCTTTTATTATGCACTGCATAATAAATCTTGGGTACAACAAAAACTTCTTTTTAGTATTGAGATGATGTAACACTAACTCATTAAAGAAAAGTGATGATGCCCTGAATTTTGTTTCATTCACAATGGAATGAAAAATAGGTTGAAAAGTGGGGGGCATCTGATCATAAGATCCAGTTTTTGGACTCAAACACATAATAATATAATGAAAAAGCAGTTTATACTTTGGTTCAAAATATTTCTTAAAGATTGTTGCATGTGAGAGAGTACCTTGGTAACCACACTCTGTCATGGTTAAATGAATTTGAGAGTTTGGAAATTGGTCTGGGGCATTTACATCGTCCAAACCCAGCCTAATTGCCAAAATAGCCGGTGTGATTGCCATTCTTCTCCCTTTGATGGTTGAATTGAGGGAGATTACTTTGTTGTTCACCGTCACCGTCTCTGCGTTTGCCCAAAACTCATTTAAAGTTTCAGTGTGGATTGGAGGGTCGATGGTGAGGGCGGTGAAGTATTGGGATTTGACGACCAAATCGATGATTTCGTCGTATTGGGACCAGGCTTCTTGTTTTTCGAAGTAGCCTCTTTGATTGTGTCCCTGTTTCAGTACTAGAGCCATGTGGTTTGTGTGTGTGTGGATAGAACAGTGTTTTTGCAGGTTTAGGTCTTGAGAGTGTTTTGTGAGAGAGAAGGAGGGAATTTTTGCTTTTTGAAAGGATAAGTGTTGGAAAAGGTATTTATCAGAAGTTTTTAACCGCCTAGGTCAAACTTCTGATGTGGGAAAAGTCTGATTTACCCCTTTTTGACTAAACTACTGATGAAGAATTGATATCATCAGTAGTTCCCACTTTCTCTTCAGTAGTTTTGAACAGCTGATGAGAATGCTTTATCAATACTTTATTCATAACTTCTGAAGGTTGTTTTATCAGAAGTTAATCACTTTTCAGAAAATATTCACATACTGATGTTTTGTTCATCAGTAGTTTCTCTCTTGTTTGTTTTTCAGAAGTTTTCAGACTTAAAAACAAATGTAAGTGAAAAATGAAAATATGTGCAGAAAAATAAAAAGAAACACTTACAAATTTAGCATCCCAAGCATGGATACTAACTTCTGAAATGTTGATGTGTCAAGGGGTTTAGTGAATATGTCAGCTATTTGATTAGCTGTTGCTACATGTTTCACTTCAATCTTGCCTTTTTCATAGCAATCTCTTATGAAATGATACCTGATTTCAATATGTTTGGTTTTTGAAAACTGAACAGGATTTTGAATGATGCTAATGGCAGATTTGCTGTCTACAAGCAATGGTGTCTTGGTCTCTTTGATTCCATAATCAAGAAGTTGATACTGGAGCCATTGTATCTGTGATGTACAACTTGCAACTGCAATGTATTCAGCTTCAGCAGTTGAAGTTGCAACAGATGTTTGTTTCTTTGATTGCCAGGACACTAGACAGTTTCCTAAGAATTGACAACCACCAGATGTTGATTTTCTTGACATTTTACACCCTGCATAGCCACTATCTGAAAAAGCTGATAACTTGGTATTGCTTGAAGCAGGATACCAAATTCCAAGTGTTGGAGTTCCTTTCAGATATCTGAAGATTCTTTTGACTGCAATGAGGTGTGATTCCCTAGGAGCTGATTGATATCTAGCACAGACACATGTTAAAAACATAATATCTGGTCTAGAAGCAGTTAGATATAAAAGGGAACCTATCATACATCTATACATGGTTTGATCAACCTGTTTTCCTTGATCATCTGGTTCAACTTGTGTGGATGGTGTCATGGGAGTGGAACATGATTTACAGTCTTGTAAAGAAAATTTGTTTAATAATTCTTTAACATATTTTGATTGATGTATAAAAGTTCCATTTGTTTGTTGTTTAATCTGCAGTCCCAGAAAGTACTGCAGTTCTCCCATTGTACTCATCTCAAATTTTGATTGCATGAGTTTCTTAAATTCATCACATAGTTTTGTGTTTGTTGAACCAAATATGATATCATCAACATATATTTGAACAAGTAAGATATGATTTCCAACATGTTTTATGAAAAGAGTTTTATCAATGGAGCCTCTTGTGAAGTTATTTTTGAGTAGAAAGTTAGAAAGTGTTTCAAACCAGGCTCTTGGAGCCAGTTTGAGCCCATAAAGAGCTTTGTCTAGTTTGTACACCCACTCAGGATGAGAAGGGTCCTCAAACCCAGGTGGCTGACAGACATACACTTCCTCTTTTATTTTCCATACAAAAATGCACTTTTAACATCCATTTGGTAAACTTTTATTTTGTTGGAAATGGCATAGGCCAGAAATAACCTGATGGCTTCAAGCCTTGCAACTGGAGCAAAGGTTTCATCATAATCAATTCCTTCTTCTTAAGAGTAACCTTGTACTACCAGTCTTGCCTTGTTCTTTATAATCATACCAGCCTTATCTTGTTTGTTCCTGAAAACCCATCTTGTGCCAATTGGTTGCTTGTTTGGTGGTAAGGGACAGATTTCCCAAACCTGTTGTTTTTTTAATTGAAGCAACTCATCTTGCATGGCTTGTACCCAGTTGTTGTCTTTGAGGGCTTCTTGGTACTTTTTAGGTTCCAACTGAGAAATAAATGCTGAGAAGAAGCAAAAGTTGGAAAGCTGGTTTCTTGTAAGAACACCTGATGCAATATCACCCATGATTTGTTCAAGTGGATGATCTTTGTGTTCAATCAGTTGTTGTAAACCACTGACAGGTGTAGGTGGCTCTTGTACTTCATCAAACAAACCACTGAGGTTTATAATGTCTAGTTCAGCAGTTTCAGTATCTTCAGTAGTTTTAGGTGCTGAAGCAGATGTTTGAGTTTGTACATCAGCAGTTCTTGAATCAGAAGTTTGTGAAACTTCTGATGGTTTGGAAGTTGACTTAATGACTGTTTGAGGAGTCCATGGTGTTGGATTCTCATCATCAAACCTTTGATCACCATAATAAGTAGGTTTAGATGAAGTAACAGTCTTTTCAGGTCCAAAATGGAAGCTGTCAAGGTCAAAAAGTTTAACAGGATGTGCTGGAATAAGAGTGTGTTTTGACTCATTGAACTTGACATTCAGTGTTTCTTCTACTATCCTGGTTCTTGAGTTAAAAACCTTGTAGGCCTTTCTAGTGGAAGAGTAACCAAGAAAGTAACCTGAATCAACTTTGGCAGCAAACTTTGAAATAGAGTCTTTGTTGTTTAGAATGAAACATTGACATCCAAAAGCCCTGAAAAAGGAGATAAGGGGCTTTATGCCATGAAGAACTTCATAGGCAGTCTTGGAGTGTCTCTTGTTGAGAAGGACTCTATTTTGAACATAGCATGCAGTGTTAACTGCTTCAGCCCAGAAATACAATGGTAGGCCTGAATCAGTTAACATTGTTCTTGCTCCTTCAATTAAGGTTATGTTCTTCCTTTCTACTACACCATTTTGTTCAGGAGTTCTGGGAACACTGTATTGTCTAATAATCCATTTAGATAAGCAGAATTCATCTAGAGTTTTGTTCCTGAACTCTGTCCCATTGTCACTTCTAATGGCTTTGACAGATAGAGAATATTGTTTCTCTACTTGTAGAATGAAGAACTTGATGATTTCAGCAGCCTCATCCTTGGAAAATAAGAAGAATACCCATGTAAATCTTGAATAGTCATCAATGATGACTAAGCAGTACTTCTTCTTACCAAGGCTCATGATTTTTACAGGCCCAAATAAGTCCATATAGAGTAGTTGAAGACATGCAGTAGTTTTTGATTCTTCAATAGACTTATAGGAGGACTTATGCTGTTTTTTCTTTAAACAGGATACACAGTGTTCTTGACACTGGTATACCTTTATAGGTAGACCTCTGACCAAGCCCATTTTTGTGACTTTATTAATGGTTTTAAAGTTCACATGGCCAAGTCTCCTGTGCCAGAGATTAGTCTCTGAAGTTGATGACTTTGAGAAGAAACAGGCAGTGTTGTTCAGTACCTTGTCCTTTTCAATGTCCACTGCATAGACATTGCCACATCTTTTGGCTATCAACAAAGTATGATCTTCAATGATCTTCTCTATCAACTTCTGGCCTTCTGGTGATATGATCTTGCATGCTGTCTTTGTGAAAAAGGAAGAATATCCTTTATTACACATTTGTGACACACTCAGCAAGTTGTACTCAAGGTTTTCAACCAGATTGACCTTGTCAAACTGTATTTTGCCAGAGGAGACATTGCCATGTCCTAGCACATATCCCTTAGCATTGTTCCCAAAGGATACAGATCCTTCTCTTTGACTGATAAAATTGTTTATCAGGTATCTGCATCCTGTCATGTGCATTGAGCCTCCACTGTCAACATACCAAATGCTATTTAAGCCTCTGGAAACTCTCTGCACAAGATAGCAAATTAGTTAGATTTGGGAACCCAAGCCAGTTTGGCTTTGGGTTTGCTCTTGAGAACATTTACAGTTTGTTCTTGACCAAGTTGAGGAATCCATGTCTTTTTGGCAATGGATTTTTCATTAAGAGCAATGGTGGTATCCTTTTGAGGACCACCATCAACTTTGGTCATCAGTAGTTGTACCATGTTCATGAGATCTTTAATCTCAGCAGTTTGTGAAACTGCTGATGATTTAGGTCTAACTACTGAAAGAGAATTTTGAGAAAAAGATTTTTGTTGAGATTTTGTCTTTTTCTGAGAAAAGGTGTTTACTGGTTGTTGTTTCCTGGGAGAAAAAGTTTCTACAAAATCATTTCTGATTTGTTTTCCCAAAACCAGTTGTTGAGTTTTCTTGTTGTACTGAATACCTTTTCTGTATCTGCAAAATTCTGTCTTGTGGTTGAATAGACCACAGATTTCACATTCTTTTGTCTTTTCTTTCAAAGACAAGTTTCTGACTGTATTGTTTGGTTTTAGGTCATCAGTAGTTTTCAGGTTCTCAACTCCTGATGTAGTTGAAACTACTGATGGCTTAATGTCATACTTAACCAGTACTTCTGAAGAACTTTCTTTATGAGTTTTTAGAAAGTTTTCATGGAAAGATATGCATTCTTTCTCTTCAGAAGTTTCACCTGAAACAATTTTTCTCCCATCTTCAGTAGTTTGGGGGGGGGGGGGGGAATCTGTTGGTGTTTCAGTGTGATTGTACCCTATGCCAAACCTAACATTTGAAGCACTTTGTTTGTTTAGCAATAGTTGGTACCCTTTACAAGATTCAATCCATTTTTCACATGTGACCTTGGTGTCAGCAAGCTCTTGTCTGACATTTCCTAGGTCATTTATCATGATTTTAATTTGTGCTTGGGTTTCAATAGTTGTGTTAGTTAATTTAGAAACTTCTTTTGTTTTTGCAGAAAGTTTTCTTTCTAAATCACATTTCATCTTAGTGAATTTTCTCTCAGAGTCATTTGCTTTACCTTGTAAGTGCACATTAGTCTATCTTATGAGAGCAAAAGATTCTTTGCAAGAAGTTGAACAAAGTTTTGTCAAAGATTCTTTTGATACCTGTGACAAGGCAGATTTTGAGGTGCATCCCTCAAATGCCATTAAGGCAAAGTTCTTTCTGCCATTGTCAGGCTCTCCCCAGTTGATGTCAAACATCTTGTTGTCTGCATCAGGGTTACACTCAGTAGTGTCAAAAGGAAGACTGCTCCAGTCAACATACCCTGAAGTAAATAAACTTTGTTGTGAGGGTTGCTGAGTCTGTGGAGGTGGTTGAGCAGCTGGAAAGGGAGGGATTGATTGTTGGCTCTGCATCTGTTGAGCAAGCATCTGTACATATTGTACTTGTGGCACATATTGGTGTTGTGGAGCTTGTGCTTGTACAAAATGTGCACTCCCTTGTGTTCCATTATTCCTGTTATAACTGGGGTTAAAATTATTTCCAGATTGAGATTGGTTAAAGCTAGAGCTTCTACACTCTCTAGCAAAGTGTCCCAACTTTTGACACTTGTGACATCTAAGTTTAGATTTGTCAAAACCAATTTTTGTTGAGCTGTTGAGTACTGGAAACTTCCTTCCTGACCTTTTGTAAAATTTATTTGTTTTTAAACTTAACATGGCCAGTTGGTGTAAAATATCCATTTCTTCCAAGTCATCACTGCTGAAATTTTTTAAATCATCCATGATAAAACACATATTATCAGCAGTTTGACTAAAATCATTATTGTCATAACCTGGGAATGATCTTTCAGATGAAATCACAACGTTCGCCTTGCCAGGATGGTATTTGATGGCACAGTCATAATCGTTCAGGAGTTCTACCCAGCGACGCTGCCGCATGTTCAACACCTTCTGGTCGAAAATATGCTGAAGACTCTTGTGATCGGTATATACTTCACACTTGGTACCGTACAAGTAATGTCTCCAGATTTTCAACGCAAAGACTACCGCACCCAGTTCCAAGTCATGAGTAGTGTAGTTCTTCTCATGAACTTTGAGTTGACGAGAAGCATAAGCAATAACCTTCCCGCCCTGCATCAACACGCAACCGAGACCGCGAATAGAAGCATCACAGTACACAACGAAGTCATCCGTACCCTCTGGCAAGGATAAGATAGGTGCAGAACAAAGTTTAAGCTTCAGCATCTGAAATGCTGATTCTTGTGGTTCATCCCAGTCGAACTTTCGGTCCTTCTGGGTAAGAGCAATGAGTGGTTGAGCGATCTTCGAAAATCCCTCAATGAAACGACGATAATAACCCGCAAGACCTAGGAATTGCCGCACCTCAGATGGCGTCTTTGGTGCTTCCCAGTCTTTAATAGCTTCGATCTTAGCCGGATCGACATGAATTCCCAGTTCATTCACCACATGTCCTAGGAATTGAACTTCTCGTAACCAAAAATCACACTTCGAGAACTTAGCATACAACTGCTCCTGTCTCAAAAGTTCCAAGACCAACCGCAGATGTTCCTCATGATCCGCCTTGTTCTTGGAATAAATCAGGATATCGTCAATGAACACGATGACGAACTTATCAAGGTAAGGTTTGCAAACGCGGTTCATTAAATCCATGAACACCGCCGGTGCGTTAGTGAGACCAAAAGGCATGACCAAGAACTCAAAATGGCCATAACGAGTGCGAAAAGCAGTCTTCTGAATGTCAGCTTCCCTGACGCGCAACTGGTGGTAACCGGACCGCAAATCAATCTTCGAATAGTAGCTGGAGCCCTGAAGCTGGTCAAAGAGATCATCAATGCGAGGAAGAGGATAACGATTCTTGATGGTCACTTTGTTCAGCTCACGATAATCAATACACATGCGAAGACTTCCATCCTTCTTCTTCACAAACAAAATAGGAGCTCCCCACGGGGAAGAACTCGGTCGGATGAAACCCTTTTCCAAGAGTTCCTGTAACTGGCTGGACAACTCTTGCATCTCGGGAGGTGCAAGACGATACGGAGCTCGGGCAATAGGAGCTGCGCCCGGAGTAAGATCAATGCCGAACTCAACCTGACGATGGGGAGAAAGACCAGGTAAATCATCAGGAAACACATCAGAAAAGTCACGAACCACCGGAATATCCTAGATCTTCTTCTCATCGTCAGTAGAAACGTTAACAAGCGCCAGAATGGCCGAACAGCCCTTCCAAAGATATTTACGGGCTTTCATGCTAGAAATGATACTCAGCGGAGCACCGCTTTTCTCGCCACGAACCGAAAGAATCTCTCCATCAGGGAGAGGGATCCGAATAACCTTATCGAAACAAACGATCTCCGCATGATACAACGATAACCAATCCATGCCAACCACGACATCAAAACTACCCAGGGGTACCGGCATAAGGTCAATGGGGAAGGAAAAACCCGACAGTTCCAAGCGACATTCCCTAAGGGTGTGTGTCGCTTCGATTTTCTTACCATCAGCCAATTCTATTAAGTACTTAGCCTCTAATGGTGTGGGTACTATATCTAGCAATCGACTAACATCCAAAGATACGAAACTCTTATTGGCACCAGAATCAAACAAAACAGAAACATAGCGATCATTAAGAAGGAACGTACCGGTAACTGTGTCTGGATCCTGCCTAGCCTCCGCAGATCCAATGACGAAAGCACGTACAGTCCTGCCTCCGCCGCCGTTGTTCCCGTTACCGTTTCCGCCCCTCCCATTATCGCCCTGCTTCAGTTTAGGACATTCACGCTTGAAGTGTCCCGCATCACCACAGTTATAACACCCCTGCCTTCCCTGAGCAGCAGGAGCAGGAGTAGCCGCAGGAGTCTGAGTTGGGGTGAGAGCCACCTTGCAATCCTTAGCATGGTGCCCCAACTGATGGCACTGATGACAACGAGCCCTATCACAACTACCATAATGGTGAAAACCACACTTGTTGCACTTGGGATGCTTCCCAACATACCCACCCGTCTTCTGCCCAAAAGAAGACCCATATGAATCAAACTTCTTTGTCGGCTGAGCTGGCACCACACTCTTCCCCACACTATCCCACTTCCTCTTGTTCCCTTCAATAGCCTTCATAGCAGCACCCTTAGGAGGCAAAACACCTTCTGCCACCTTCAGGTTAGTCATCCGATGAGCTGATCGGACAACTTCAGCAATAGTGGGAAGGTTCCCAGCAGCCACCAACCCAGCAATCTCCGGCACCAGTCCAGACACATAGTGCTCGATCCTCCGGTACTCGGGTGTGTGCAAATCAGGGCACAACACCGCCAGCTCATTCCTCCTCACAGTGTATTCTTCGATCTCAGACCCAACCATCTTGTAGCTCCAGACCTCATGCTCTAACTTCTGTATCTCCTCTCTCGGACAGTACTCACCTCTCAACAGCTTCACAAACTCCGCCCAAGGCATAGCAATAGCCTCCCCCAATCCCATGTTCTGAGTAGTAGCATTCCACCACGATAGTGCAGGCCCCTCAAATGTCGCGGTAGCATACTTCACCCGGTCCCCAGCAGGACAGTTACACATAACGAACACAGACTCAACCTTCTCCAGCCATCGGAGCAGTCCCACCGCTCCCTCAGTTCCAGCGAAGTTATGGGGCTGACAGTCCCTAAACTTCTTATAAGAGCACTGAGGTGGGGGTGGATTGGCACCAACACCCGAAACACGGTACACGAGTAAAACACAAACGAAAGGACACGAAACCCGAAAATGAGGCAAGGTCGACAGAAATCAACTCACCACCCATGGCATTAATCCTAGCATGGAAATTTGCCATAGCCATGTTCACTTGCTGCTGTAGCAAGTTGTTCAGTTCAGCTTGGGTCATGTTGATGTTTCCACGACCACCGCCTCCAGCACGGCCACCGCCACCACCACGACGTCCACCACCACGAGCACCAGACATGATCTAACAAATCAAGAAATCGAGGGATTCAGATTCACTTCCAGTGTCAACCACTAGAACATTACAAAAGTTAACCTAGGGACAAATCCAGGACTATTCATCCAAACTCGAAGTCCATCGGGTTTTTCATGCATTCCAGTTTATTATTTCGTGTGCACCCGAAATAATAAACTGCTCTACATGGTCCTCCAGACGTACCCCTAATCCAGACCCCAGTCACCGAATATCGTCGCCTAATAACGTATGACGATAGGTGCAAGTGTAAGAAGGCATGTGTGTGCTAGAACCAACAAATCAACCCCTCCTTCTTCAATCCAGAAGAAGAAGACAAGAGTAGGTAAGAACCTAAATAAAAGCGGATGATGTAACGGAGAAGCATGATGATGATGTAAGGACACCCCGACAACGCTAGTACGTATCCCACTAATAGACTCAAAGTATGTGACCGTCTAGTGTGTGCGACTCGGCTATAGACCAGACTCTACATGCAGTCCTAGTTCACTATAACCATTGGCTCTGATACCAATCTGTCACACCCTCAAATTGCCACTTGCGGAGTTTTACCGCGAGGCGCATGACAAACCAGGATCCAAGTCAACGGTCACAATAAACAACTCTATATGATATACATAACATTCCAAAAGACATAGTTTTTGTAAACTCAAAACCAGTAGCGGAAGCATAAAACATGTTACAAACCATAGACCCAATTGTACCAAGTGTTTATTACAAAACATGATCTAAACCTAGACGCCAATGCAGACCCGTGCGCCTAGTTCCATTCATTGCTACCTTAGCGACCTGAGAAAAACATGCCAAAAAGACGTCAACATATAATGCTGGTGAGTTCACAGGTTTGTTCAATATGTTACCAAGACGTTACCATGTCCATACTATATCAATGTTACCAAGTACGCTAGCTAGGCGTATGTTTTATTACTACTACGATTGGAAACCATTACTAGACACGTTTAGCAATGTTTAGCATGTTTAAGCAGCCCGAATGTTCAGCATGATACCAATGTTCCTGTTCGAGACAATATGCACCCGCCCGGCCCTCCAAGCCGACGAGTGGGGCAGGTCACGCCCAATAGATCTATCCACATTTCCCCCGTTGTGCATCCCCGCACATTCATGGTTTCCCCCGGGACTTCCAAAGATCGTATAACAATATAAAGTTAAAAACCATAGTATGACATATGTTACCAAAATAGTTTAGCGCATGTTTTCTCCCCCAAAAGTTAAAGCAGTAAAAGTGGGGCCGTGAACTCACCTTAAATAGCGTTCTTCGATTACAAGTAAAGATGTTGAGCCCTTGATAATCCCTCTACCGGAGATCTATCAAAATGTTCACATAAGTGTTCCGACCAATAACCATAAGGTTATCTAGTCCCCGATTGTCCAGATCGTAACCATGTATGTTTTAAAAAGTGTTTGAATGTTTAACCGACACACTAGACCGACCCGATATCCCGTTGGTGACTCATTACCCTAACTAATCAAGTACACATAGATTACACACAAGGTTCAACTATAAAACACTTAGTTTGTATCAAAAATCTCATTTCTGCATCAGAACGGTCGAACCAGTCAGTTTTAAGTCTCCTTCGCCCGTTTTCAGTCTCCTTCGCCCGTTTTACATTTCGTTCGACCGTTTGATGCCTCTTTCGCCTGTTTTACCACGTTCGCCCGACAAAAACCCAGGTTCGACCCTTGTTTCCCTCCTTCGCACCTTCGATCGGTCGAAGGAGGCCAGGTTCGCCCCTGTTGTGCAAATTTTCCTAAAAACGCTTCAAACACATTCAAAACGACTCGAAAAATCATCAAACACAGCAGTCAAACATGGATAACTTATCCCTACAAAACCCCACCGATTTCCCCCGTTAATACGTCCGTTTCAGCCCTTTCCCAAAATGGTAAAGATTATGGAAACATCACTTTCATGCATGAATAATTTACCCAATTTGGAAACTTTTGAAATCGATTCATATTCAACTTGAAATGCTCAGTTTGTCGAGTGTTCGATCTTTTCTTATCAATTCTATTGATCATAAATATCATGCATCAAGTCTAGATTCGTTAAAACCCCCAAATACCCATAATATCATCATATCCAATCCTAACCCTAAACAACAATAATCTAGCATCAATAACAATCCCATATCATGTTTCTATCATAGATACATCAGCAAATCATTGAACAACACATAACACCACATAATACACAATTTACATATGTTATTCACCATGAAAACCTATGTTAAATGATAATGTTTTGATTTAGAAAGATGTTTAAAAGGTTTTTAATCATAAAAACACCCTTAGAACAGATCCGGACAATTAGGGTTAGATGAAAACGAATTAAAATGCTTTTAAAAAGGTTTAGGATTAAGAACACACCTTGGATTCTTGTTTAGATGTTGTAGATAGGTTAGATTATGAAAAAGAAGAGCAAAAACTCCTTCCTTAGTGATTAAGATCGTTTGAGAGCGTTTTGGGACGGTTAGGGTTTGTGAAATGATGAAAAATGACAAAGGTTGGTATTTATACTAATCCTCCTTCGCCCCATTTCAATGGTTGAAGGTGGCCTCCTTCGACCCTTACACAGGGTCGAATGAGCCCTGTCCTGGTCGAAGGGAATCCTTTCAATTCCACTTCCCAGGTTCGCCCATTTACAAAGGGTCGAACCAGGCAATTGTTCTCCTTTGACCACTCGAAGTGGTCGAACCAGAACTCCTTTTTAACTAGTTTTCCAGTTTGTCGTGTTTAACGCATTCTAACACATCTTAACACATAAGCATGCATCCTTAATCTATATTTGACATATTTAAGCATAGATAATCATTTACACATCATTTAAACACATCTATGTATATAATCCACCACACGACCCATAATCTACACATATACTTAATTAGTTCATGTAATGTCACCAACAACGGAACCCGGTACTAGTGTATTACCAAAACGACTCCCAATGATCCTCCAGATCATTGTACCCTGGACAATCCCAACTTGACCCGACTCAACTAACCCAGTTAGGTTTGTTTATAAACGTTTCTCGCTAAGGTAGACTTAGATGTTACTAATATGTTTAAGCCAAACATGCCGGGTGTCACATCATCCCCACGTTGAAAGAATTTTCGTCCCGAAAATTGCGCAAAGCCCCAAAAAGAAAGAAACGAAAAGAACAGAACGAAAAGAAAATTACCGGATGTCACATAAATCTAGGTATCAAACCTGCTGGTTGCAAGAGAATTCCTTTGCCAATCTTATGCTCATACTTCATGAAAATTTTCTTTTATAATCATCATTCGCGTGTAACGCATCCTAGAGGGTCCAACCGCCGCAATACTCGTAAATTAATAATCGTTGACCATGCTTAGAACAAGTAACCCATGAGTTCAACAACATTCGCATGCCGAATTTTATCAAATCATTAATAAGATCAATAAACTCTTCCTCCTTTTGTCGACTGATTACCTTTTTGTCCCAACTTCTTCACAGCAAGCAACTAAATAAAAACACGAAATACAAAAGTTTTGCAACTTTAGATATGAGATCAAATGTGTAAAAGAAAAAAAGAAGTCAACAAATTAGAAATCAGGTCAAAGAGTACCTCATACATGTTTTCTGCACCCATCTTGAAATTCTGATTTATGTAAATCCGTTAATACTGATTGTAAAGGTACCTCATACATGTTTTTTGTAACCATCTTGAAATTCTGCACCCAAATTAGCAAAAACAAAAAAAAACTCCAAATTAAATATAGATATAGATAATATAGATATGGCTTTTTTCAGGAGCAAAGAATTAAGACGATGATAGGAAGGGGTTGTAAATTGGGCTAGGGGCCTATAAAAACAAAAACAAAAATCCACTAAAGGTTGAATTATTCATTCACCGATATTATATTAAATCAATTAATTATTTATGTAGTTAAGCTAATAAGCTAACCTCTCTGTTGTTATTTATGTAGTTGAGGGACGATCTTCAAGAATATGTGTGTATATTCTTCAAGAATATGTGTAGTAGGTGCTAGTGGATTAGGCTGTGAACTTCTCAAAGACCTTGCCCTCTTCGGTTTACCAATTCCTTTTCAGGTATATCCTTCCTTTCATTGCCATTCCCCCAATTGAATCAACTTCTTCTTCTTAAACCAACCAAGCCAAGCCATTTAAAAAATCTAGGCATAATTTATGATGTTCATAGGCTCTTCACATTCTTACATTTAAGAAATTTATTACATTAATGGTTTTTTGATCAATCACATACCATGGGGGTAAGGTTGGAAAAATTTTTAAGTTGTGAGTATGAGGTTATGATAAAATTACAATTTTAACCTTCTAAGTGTCTTAATTGTCACAATTATGCCCAAAATACCCTTAAATTTCTTGCTTAAGTATGTTGTACATGTTGCTTCTTAAGTTGTACGGAAATGTAAATGACAATCTTGGCCATCACTCCTCCTTAATAAGATAATATATATATATATATATATATATATATATATATATATATATATATATATATATGGGAGGGATAAAATGAAAACCCTCTTAAGTTAAGAACACCTTTGAAAACTCATGTAAAAAAACATTATTATTTTTTGAAAAAAATAACCAATGTAAAATACATGTTTTTAAGCATTTTGGGCCAAAAAATTAAAAAAAGCGCCGATGGGATTTAAAATAAATAAATAAACAGAGTTGCTAAAAAACATATGTTTTCAGCTATTTAGCTCTTGTAAACATATGTTTTCAGCAACTTTGTTTATATTTTTTAAAAAAAATCCCTTCGGCGCTTTTTATTTTTATTTTTTTTGGCCCAAAACGCTTAAAAACATGTATTTTACATTGGTTATTTTTTTTTCAAAAAAAATAAATATTTTTTACATGGTTTTTGGAAGTTTTCTCAACTCAAACAGGTTTTCATTTTATACTTAACATATATATATATATATATATATATATATATATATATATATATATATAGGGTTAGGATCCTGAGAAAACCCTTGTTATATTGAAAACTCATGAAACTCTGACTTCCCGAGCTTTTTAGGGCATGTAATATAAATGATTTTAAGCATTTTGAGCCAAAAAATCAAAAAAGCGCCGAGCACTTTTTTTTAAATAAATTTTTGAGTAACAAATGTTAAGCGAAATTAACATGTGTTAACAATGTGTTACCCGAAAGCTTATTTATTCATTTTTTTAAGTGCTTGGCGCTTTTTTGATTTTTTTGGCTCAAAATGCTTAAAATCATGTATATTACATACCCTAAAGTTTTCATAAAAAAAAAAAAAAAAAAAAAAAAGCTCAGAAAGTTAGAGTTTCCAAAGTTTTCACTATAACAAAGGTTTCCAATATAACCTTATACTATATATATAATGAAATAAACTACTTTATAACTCTTTGATTGAATCAAACCTGAATCAAATTAAAGACTCGAACATTTGCTTAAAGTTTAAAACTTTCAATTGGAGAAAATAAATTGAGTGACCCTTTCAATAGAGAATCCAGCAATTATTTCTAGGGTTCCTTTTGTAGATTCTCATTGATTTTCACCAATTTTCCCCCGGATCCGTCACTCGACCCTGTGATTGAACCAATGATTGGAGAAATGAAAGTGATCGGACATGTGATTGAACTTCCAAAATCGACAACCCTGAAACGAAATTTTGACAGGATAATGAATAGAGAAGGAACATGTGTTTCGGAATAGATAGAAAGAAAAAGAAAAAAAACCGAAGTGACCTTTGTTGTTGAAAATAAATAAATAAAAAGAAAAAACCATTTTGATAAATATTTTGGAAACCATGCGTTTTGATAAATATTATTTCGCCAATACCTATTTGATAAAAAATAATAATAAAAAAAAAAAAAAAAACCTTCTAATATTCCATTTGGTCTTTAAGTATCAATTATCTAAAATAGATTGACAACACATAACCAACCATCTTATGGTATGGTTTGGAGTCTCAATAATAGAAGACTCATGGCTGAAAGGTCATGAGTTCGATTTGTTGAGAGCGCTGGGTTTTACTGATTATTCCATTGTCATGCCTTCCGGGGGGTGGATGGTCGGGTTTCCCCAAAACTGGTGACTAGGGGCTCCATCCGTCTGAGTAAGGCCAGCTAGGGCTCCACTTGACCATTGAAAGTTGTGTACGGAGTACCTGGATTCTACTTAATTCTACGTTAAAAAAAGGCTTGACAACACATAAAGTTAATAAGTGAGGTAGGGTAATGCTCGATAAATGGTGATTGAAGTATGTGGTCTGGCATGAATACCCAGCTACAATGCTGTAAATGATAATAAATATAACCATCAAGAGGGTCTCTCTACTTTTATAAATATATCAATATGCAGGACAAGCAACCAAGCGCGGTTCTTGTATTATCATTTTCAACTTTCAAGTGTTAGACGAGCTAACTTGCACAATCTACATCCATCATCTCCTGCTACTCTCTCTCTCTCTCTCTCTCTCTCTCTCTCTCTCTCTCTCTCTCTCTCTCAACAACACACCCACACACACATACACTCAGAACTCTAAATAACAAGTATACAGTAATTGTATAACAATGGAGTTGGGTAGCATTGTTGACTTTCTTGATAATAAAGTTATGTTAATCACAGGTGCCACTGGTTTTCTTGCAAAAAGTAAGGTCCTTTAACCACATTGCATATTAGATTTTCATGTGAATTGAGTTATTTATCAATTGATCATACTTATATATATATATATGTATAAATGCAGTTTTTGTGGAAAAGATACTAAGAGTTCAACCAAATGTGAAGAAACTCTATCTTCTAATTAGAGCCTCTGATAGCAAGTCTGCCTTGCAACGGTTTAACAATGAAGTATCATTCATTTATATGTCTTTTGTCATAATTAATGCTAAAGAAGTAATATTTAACAAAATTTAGAACTGGGAGAACCATTCTAAACATATATTTCTCTAAGGCAAAAAAATAATAAGAAGAAATTATTTTTTGCTGAATCGACCATTTTCTTGCAAGTTTTTTTTATACGTATATGTATATACGTGCCTAAAGCTACAAAAACAAGTGTTGTACATACATGTGCAAATATGTAGAAATGATTTCACATAAATGTATGAAAAAAAAAAGATTGTGAGTAAAAGCATGTTATTTTAATGTACATACGTGTCTATAAGCGTTATAGTTTAAAAAATAAGCATTATACATATATGTTTGACACTATACACATATGTATAACTTAAAAATTAAAAATGCAATATACAGTACATATTTATAAATGCAATATAAACATAAGGGAATGATCATTTAAGAAGAAATTTAATATGAGAAAAAAAAAACATTGAGATAATGATAAACATTAAATAATTTATCTTTTCTAAAATTAATTAGTCTCTCTTTAATTAATTAGTCAAAAACACTTTGTCCTACACATATTCATATTAACCGTACACATAACGATATTCATCCTACACATTAAAATCCACCATACATTTATCTTACACATCTCGAAACTAACCCTACACATATTGAAGTTCATCCTAAACGCATCCTAAATTTGTTTTGTAAGGATATATTTTGAAAAAAAAAAAATATGAGTTTTATTTATTAAGCTAGTTTAGAGAGGTAACAAACATTTAATACAAATATCAATTTGAGCATTTTTAGTAGTTTAAATTTGTTCTTTTTCTTCTTACAAGATATTTTCTTCTCATTTGAACACTCCATTATCCACATATCTATAAATGAAAAAAATAAAAATAAAAATTATTCTCGCAAGAAAAACTGCGATTTAGCATAAATACAGAAGACATTTTTTTTGCCTTAGGAGAAATGTGTATTTCAGAATGGTTCTCTTAGTTCTCAATTACCATGTGATTTTCTTAGGACTCCCACCCTATATATATAAGTTAATCTTTTTTGCATGAATATGTGCAGGCAGTGGCAAAGGACTTGTTTAAGCTCCTGAAAGAGAAACATGGTACAAACTTGCACAACTTTTTGTCCCAAAAGGTTACTGCTGTTGGTGGAGACATCACTTGTGATGATTTGGGAGTACAAGATTCTAGTTTGAAAGCAGAAATGTGGAGAGAGGTTGATGTTGTTGTCAACGCCGCAGCCACCACTAACTTTGATGAAAGGTATTCTATATAGGGAAAATGACCAATATAGCCCGTTGACCGGGCATTTTGCACAAATAGCCCCCTCCACCGTCTTTGGAGAGACGGGACACGGCTCCCAACCCGCCTGAACCGTCTTTGGATAGACGGGACACGTTGTGACCCCCCCCAACCGCCACGTGGCGTCTCTGATCCCGAGATGTACCGTCTCTCTCCAGACGGGTCAGAACCCTCTCCCAGACGGTTCGCGTTTACCAAGACGGCTGAGCCTTCGGTTCAACCGTCTCCAAAGACGGTTCACGTCTATCAATGCCGGCTGTCCCTTCGGGTCAACCGTCTCAAACAGACGGGTCACCTTTCCCAATACGTCTTAACGAAATTTTTGAACCGTCTGAACCGTCTGAACCGTCTCACGAGTGTATATAAATACCCTAATTAACTTAACGAAATTTGCACCCACCGCTCTCCTCTAACCTTTCATCTTCCATGCACCACCCAACCGTCTCCTCTAAGCTTTCATCTTCCATGCACCCACCCGTCTCCTCTAAGCTTTCATCTTCCAATCCAATGACGTTTTTTTACTTTCCCAGCCGAAGCCCCAGCCGAAGCCTACCGGCTTCGGAAAATATGTCCCGGTTACTTGGATTGTTGTTTCATCTGCGTACGGCTACTTGGATTGTTGTTCCATCTGCGCGTGGTTTGCAACCCGTCTGCGCGTGGTTTGCAACCGGTGTAATGGATCGATGATGTGGTGGTCTACATTTTAGGCAAGTTCGCTCGGTTTCCGAATTTATGTCTCGATGTTCGACGTGTGCTCACTGAGAACTATTGTTACATAAAACGAGGAAATGTTTCGGACTTGTCTGTGTAGAGCACATACACCATTCGAAACAACGTCTATGTAGACCACTGCTACTACCGCCGCTGTGGAGGACAAAACATCTAACACTAAGATGTAGTCTTCAATAGTTGGTTAGACACTACGATTACTTCAAACAAAGTTCTTAGTTCTGAAAGTAAATTTGGGAAGTTTGTTGTAATAGTGTAGTTTTTTACTTGTTGCTTCTTAATTTTCTCTTGTTGCTTCTTTATTCTCGGGAAGTAAATTTGGAAAGTTTGTTGTAATAGTGTAGTTTTTTAATTGTTATTGTAATAATATTTATTGTTTATTTGTGATTGTAATAGTATAGTACGTTTAAATATAAAAACAAAACGACAAATTAAAAATATAACCAACTGTTTAAATATAAAAACAAAACGACAAATTAAAAATATAACCAACTATTGCATTAAAAATAAAACCATTACAAATAAAAACAAAACGACAAATTAAAAAAAATTACATAAGACGATGTTTAATCATTTGCCACACGGACACATGTTTAAACTCTTTACCCTCCCTATTTTTGTACTGCCTTAGACTGTGTCTAATGGCCACGTCTTCAGGAAAGTTTGCGGGTACGTCGTAAAGGGTCCGGTTATGGTGGCTGTTGAATATTTGACACTTTGTCGTCAAATCATTCAACTTGCGGCTAAGCGACTCGGTGGTACGTTGTGAGCCCCCAACGAGCCGGTTGTACTCATTCAGGATCCGGAACCACTTGTTGTTGAGGTGTGTACTCTCCTCAACATGCAGCCATGCCGCAATCAACGCGATCTCTTGTTCTTCCGTCCATCTTTGGGGTGCCATTGGTTTTGGACGGTGGTTTGGACGGTGTTGGACGGTGGTTTGGACGGTGTTGGATGGTGTTGGACGGTGGTTTGGACGGTGTTGGATGGTGTTGGACGGTGGTTTGGACGGTGTTAGACGGTGGTTTGGACGGTGTTGGAAGGTGGTTTGGACGGTGTTGGACGGTGTTGGACGGTGGTCGTCGGGTAGTAGATGGTGTTTGGACGGAGTTGTACGGTGGTTGATATGTTCAGACGGTTTGGATGACGGGAAATGGACGGGAGACGGGTATTTATAGGGCTGAGCCGGACAACCGAAGCGTCGCCGCTCATCGGGAACCACCGCGTCGGTAAATGTGTACCGTCTCTCAAGACGGTTGAACCGAAGGGTCAGCCGTCTTGGGAAAGCTGACCCGTCTGTTTGAGACGGTTGACCCGAGGTGTCAGCCGGCATTGATAGACGTGAACCGTCTTTGGAGACGGTTGAACCAAGGGTTAGCCGTCTTGGGAAACGGGAACCGTCTGGGAGAGGGTTCTGACCCGTCTGGAGAGAGACGGTACATCTCGGGATCAGAGACGCCACGTGGCGGTTGGGGGGGGTCACAACGTGTCCCGTCTATCCAAAGACGGTTCAGGCGGGTTGGGAGCCGTGTCCCGTCTCTCCAAAGACGGTGGAGGGGGCTATTTGTGCAAAATGCCCGGTCAACGGGCTATATTGGTCATTTTCCCTTCTATATATGTAAATATGTATCGAAATTTATAATATGTATATATAAATACACACATAGTTGGTGCAACTTCTCTATCTTCTGAGATATAGAAAAGGTTTGCACTCATGCAACCTACAAGAGTACGATATCTTACCAACAATTTGCTATAAGAGAATGAGAACTGAGAATGTTAGTGGTTACATTTTTTTTTACGTACACACACACATGACTAGGAATCTCTCTCTAAAGATTTGTTCCAAAAATTCTGAGAGCATTCAAGTAGTTTGGTTCTATATTTAGCATGGAATCTAAAATTAATTCAAGTTTTCTTTACATAATATTTAATGTTTGTTTGTCTTTGAAAAAGGAAATTGATGCTTACACTATTACTTGATTTATTGTAGCTATGATGTAGCCTTAAATCTTAATACCTTTGGTGCTAAGAATGTTTTGAACTTTGCCAAGAAATGTGTCAACATAAAGCTGCTTCTCCACGTTTCAACTGGTTATTTTTCCAACCCTAATAATTTTAAATTCTACACATCAATTTTTATGATCCAATTTAAATAAAACACTTAAAATTCAGCCTATGTCTCCGGGGAGAAGCCTGGATTGATGCTAGAAAATGCATACTGCTTGGGAGAGTCACTCAACGGAACACGCGGGCTTGACATAGACGAAGAGAGGAAGATAGTTGAAGATAAATTAAAAGAGCTCAATTATGATAACAATGCTAGCCAAAAATCGATTAAGATAGCCATGAAGGAATTGGGAATGCAGAGGTATTTTTAATTTATCTTACTCGTCTCTAGGTTTTATGTTTTCAAACATATATGTTGTTGGACTTTATTATACGAGCTAATTAATTTTGTTGTAGGGCAAAACACTATGGTTGGCCAAATACATATGTGTTCACTAAGGCATTAGGAGAGATGATTATAGGGCACTTAAAAGGAGACATGCCAGTGGTTATTATTCGTCCAAGCATTGTCACTAGTACTTTTAAAGAACCCTTTCCTGGTTGGGTTGAAGGAATCAGGTAAATGATTCTTTTAAATTCTTTTGATTCTTGAAGACATGATCCAAACACAAACAAGCAATCATACAACAAATTAGTGACAAGTTACAACAAAGAAATGACTTTTTGACACTTGAAGTGTCACTAAAAGTAAATAATCTAAAAAGGCTTCCCGTTATTATTTGTATCTGTCATCAAAGACATATATATCAATATATCATTGTTTGAGTGCTGGTCTGGTATATGTGTGTATATATATATATATATATATATATATATATAGGGTTGGGCTAAAATAAAAACCCTTGTGAGTTGTGAAAACCCAAGAAACCCTATAATAGCCATTGATCACACTTAATCAAAGGTGGAGATCAAACCAATATTTTTAAAATTTAAAAATATTAATAGCTTTGACATAAAGGGTACATAAAGGGTAATTTGGTATTTTCCACATACCCATCACTTACACATTCTCTCCTCTCTCCTCTCTCCTCTCTCCTCTCTCCTCTTTTTATCTCCTGCATCTCTCTCATCTTTCTGCCTCTCTTTTACATTTATTCGATCAGTCAGATTTGTCTGTAACACTTATGTGTTACGTTTTAACATGTCATAGGTATCATCAGTTAGTTGTCTGTAACACTTATGTGTTACGTTGTAACATGTTATAGGTATCATTGGTTTTTGTTACAAAAAACATGTTACAAAAATGCCAACTTATAATAAAAACATGTATATATATGAAACAACTCTGTGTTACGTGTTACATCTTTTACTTATAGTATATTATGATTTTTGTTACCATGTTACAACTTCTAATCCCCATGTTAGATTTATGTAACATCTACAACTTAAAAATGTTTACAAGAAAATAAAAACGTCCAAAATCAAGCCCTTTTTTTCTAATCTTCATGAACTCATCTGTCTTCACCAAAAATCGACAAACCCACCAGGTACTGCCATATGATTCACAACCTAATGTTACAAGGAAAAAAAAATCCAAACCAATCACTTTTTCTCAGTTAAACAAATCTTAAAAAAACAAACAAACCAAATAAACATCAGTTAAACAAATAAGCATTCTACAACTTATATAAAGGTATATATGTGAACCCAATTGGTTCCTGTGATGTGGCCACTAACTTCCATCTCCTCTCTAAAATGGCCACCTAACAATGGTAAGTATTTTAGATTACTATCACTTGCTAAATATATATATAAGGTGGACTTTAGAAAGATAGTGACCACACCACATGGCACCTAATAATAAGTTGAATCCAAAAGAACATACAACAAATGGTGCAGCCTCCTTCCAAATGCCTGCAAAATCAACATTATGAGGTTGGTTAAGATTGAGATGATGCAATCCACTCTCGCTAAACTTCTCAAAAAGTGAACATGTGTCAACATGTTCATCCTTGCCACTGGAAGAATCCGGTTTACAAGAAAACCTGTCCGTAGCCAAACCTGCAAAATCAATAGAAAACCAACTTCACTAAATTCTCTTGAAAAATATCGATTTACATAAGCTATATCTAAATTCTCTACTCGAATCGAGCTCGATTATTATCTACAAAATTAGTAAAGCTCGCAATCGTTATCAAACTTGTTTTAAAATTACATTTTTACCCTTTGTGTGTGTATTCAAAATCTACTCGAATCGAGCTCGATTATTGACTCTAATAATATCCCTAAACCAATTGTGTCGAGCAAATAAGCATTCTACAACATTATATGGACAAGACCTTCAAATAGAGGAAACATGTGCAGACTCGCAAAAGAATTGACTCTAATAATAATAATAATATCCCTAATCCAGATTTACAAAGATCTCCATGTCAAGATCTGGATTTGCTCAT
Source organism: Ambrosia trifida (assembly GCA_028751855.1). Classification (NCBI taxonomy): domain Eukaryota; kingdom Viridiplantae; phylum Streptophyta; class Magnoliopsida; order Asterales; family Asteraceae; genus Ambrosia; species Ambrosia trifida. The sequence goes on from CM054124.1 coordinate 56,798,686, forward strand.
ACTGTATCAGATCTGTATCAATCGAGATCTGTAACAATAATTTTGATAAAACAAAGGGAGAAGAAGGAACTCCCCATTACTGATTTTAGGGAGAGAGAACTAGAGAGAGAGAGAAAGGAACTCGAAGGGAGAAGAAGCAGAGAAGGAACAAAGAGAAAAGAGATAGATCGGAGAAGAGGAACCGCCGACCGTAACGCCTGGCCGGCCCCCTTTCCACTTAGATGGCGGTGATTGGTCTTGATAAAGACGACGATTGACGGTGGTTGAGTAGAGGTTTCTGACGGCAGCGACACCTACCACCATGTATCATCGAACCATAAGGTAAAACCCGTTCTTTGATAGTGTTAGGAGATGATGGCAGAGGGTTTTTATTTGGTCACGGTGGTTGCGTTGGGATTTGTAGGTGTTTGGAAGAGGTGGTGAGGAGATGGATTTTCTTCAACAAAAAGGCATTCAAGTGATGAGAGAGAGGGGAGATGTATTGAGTTTATAAAATGGATTTGAAATTTAACAGGCAAATGATTTTAGATATAGAGAGATGAGAGAGAGGGAAAGATAAAGAGACTTTTGTGTCAGTCATGCTCAGTCAACCATATGGGATTTTACCATCTTGTCCTTATGAAGTATGTATCAAAAGCTAGATGTGGCTGCATTATAACCCTTGGATGGGTTTTTAAGGTTTCCACAACTCACCAAGGTTTCTATAGGATACTTATCCTATATATATATATATATATATATATATAGGGGCAGGATCAAATACAAAGTAATATAAACGTGCGAAGCGTGCGAAGGATCACTTTGTACATGATAATTACGTAATGATAATTACGTAATGCCTTCATGAACATACAAAAACATTACGTAATTATCATTACGTAATTATCATGCACAAATGCATGATAATTACGTAATGATAATTACGTAATGATAATTACGTAATGCCTTCATGAACATAAAAAACATTACGTAATTATCATTACGTAATTATCATGCACAAATGCATGATAATTACGTAATGATAATTACGTAATGCCTTCATGAACATAAAAAACATTACGTAATTATCATTACGTAATTATCATGCACAAATGCATGATAATTACGTAATGATAATTACGTAATGATAATTACGTAATGCTTTCAGAAACATAAAAAACATTACGTAATTATCATTACGTAATTATCATGTACAAATATCCTTCGCATCCTTCGCACGTTTCTTTATTTTTGTAGAATAACCGCCCCCTATATATATATAGGAAAAAGATTAAATAGGAACCAAGAGCCTAGTTAGAAACTTAGGAACTAATCTGAGCCATTCATCTTTGATCTTGATCTAGGGGGTAGTTATGTAATTAGACAATTAAATATTATATTTTAATTTAATTAAAAGTTTTATATATGGCAGTTAATTATCTTCCTGCAATTAATATGCAAGTTTTTTTTTTTTTTACTTTCCTTAAATCTCTCAACCTATTATCATCTCTAATCTCAAATAAAAAAAAATCACGTTCGATTGAATTCATTGAATCGAAATAACTTCCAGTCGAATTCAGAAGATTTAAATTGGTTGAATTGAAAAAACTTTCGATTTAAAAGAATCTAAAATCAGCCAACGATTCAAATTTCCAAGTTATGGATAATAATTCTATACATGAAAACATTGAATCACAATCTCATGTGATAGAAGATCATATAACCGTTGTATATATGTGTTTGATGATGATGATGAATGAACAAAAAAAACTGATATACACTAATGTACACTTCAAAAACGAATATACACCAATGTATATCTGTGTACATCAATGTATATCTGTGTTGATGATGTTGAATGATGATAAATGAAAAAACGAATATACACCAATGTATATCTTGTGTTGGTGATGATGATGAATGAAAAAACGAATATACACCAATGTACACTGTTGTATATATACCGAGATATAATTTTAATAGTATATACAATAAATACGTTTGGGTATACCATAAACACTAATTTGTTGTTTCCAAATATACATGAGTTTCTTATTAATTACCTAATAAATGATATTGAACAAAAGACATTAATACCTCTTTATTAAAATAACAATTAATTAAAGTTTTACTTATTTACAATCATGTCATGAAAGATGGATGGCTCAGATTGGTTTCTATAGTTTCTACTTAAGGGTTGGTTCCTATTTGAACCATATCCTATATATATATATATATATATATATATATATATATATATATATATATATATATATATATATATATATATATATATATCTGTACTTTACTCCTTATATCTATGTAGTTACAAAGTAAATAACACATACATTTTTTATATTTTATTTTTACTTCTACCTATAAAATAGGGAAAATCACCAATATGAACATTGACTAATCCATAATTACCAAAATAAACATATGAAAGATCTTAAGTTTAAAGACTTCACACTATCCAACATTACTCAAAATCTGACACGTGTACCAAGAGTCTTAAATAAAGACTCTTTAGCCTGTATTGGTCCCACAAACCAACTATTAAAGATAAAGTCAAAATTGGCCAGTCAACTAAAGTCAAATCTTGATATAATGGTTGGTTATAATGTCTAGGAGTCAGTTGTGACAATACTACAATGTTTATATGCTTTTGACACGTTTCGAGTTAATAGTGTTAAGACAATGAACATGAGGGGCTGTTGGTGACAATCTGATAGATGTTAACAGATTGTTAGCGAACATTTTGGGAATGAGGGTTTATATAGTCTCTTGATTGTACTCAGTAGTTTAATTCATTTTCTTTGTAATTGTTCTTTCGTTTGATCCATAATAAAAGCTCGAAGCATTGATTCATGTTATTATTGCCAATTTCATAGTTAATTCTCTAACAATCGGTATCAGAGCCTTGTTGCTCAATACTATGAAATTGATTCGTTATTATCCGTGATTGAAGATCAAGATGGTGTCAAGTAAGTTCCAGATTGAGAAGTTTGATGGGAAGAATGATTTTAGCCTGTGGAGAGTCAAGATGAGGGCTTTGTTGGTACATCAAGGCTTAAGTGAAGCCTTGTTGGGTGAGAACGGGATGCCTGAAAGATTGATTGATAAAGGGAAGAAGGACATTATTGAAAAGGCTCATAGTGCAATTATCTTGAGTCTTGGTGATCGAGTTCTTAGAGAAGTGTCTAAAGAGACTTCTTTAGCAAGTGTATGGGCCAAGTTAGAGATTCTGTACATGGCAAAGTCTCTAGCCAATAGGTTGTATCTAAAAAATAGGTTATACACATTTAATATGGCATCTAGAAAGAGTCTTAAAGATCATACTGATGAATTCAATAAGTTGATATTGGATCTTGAAAATATACAGATTGAATTGGAAGATGAACACGAGGCTAAAATATTTCTTACATCACTTCCATCAAGTTATGATCAACTTGTTGATACATTGATGCATGGAAGAGAATCATTATCAATGGATGAAGTGTTGTCGACTTTGAATTCTAGAGAATTGAAGAAAGAGAGCAGATTCTAAAAAGGAAGGTGGAGATGGATTGGTTGTAAGAGGAAGGGAAGGCCGAATCAGAGTAGTTTCAGTCAAAGAAATTCAAGATCCAAGTCCAAGAACAAGTTCAAAAGAAGATGTTTCTTGTATGATTCAGAGAAACACTTGAAGAGAGATTTTCCTGATCTTTAAAGAAAGAAGACTGATCATAATGGCTCAAAAGGGTAAAACAGTCATTCTACACCTGATGATCAATCTGATAGATATGATAGTGCAGATATGCTTATGGTTCCACCTATGAAAGTAATGATGTGATGTTTTAGTGGTAAAAGTTAATGACATTAAGATGAAATGGGTCATGGACTCAGGGGGTTCTTTTCATATTACTCGTGTTAAAGAATTCTTAATGATTTGAATATGGCTAAGATGGGATGAGTAAAGCTTGGTGATGACAGCTCTTGTATCATTGAAGGATGTTGAACAGTCACAATTAGAACTCAAAATGGCATGGAGGTGGATCTCAAAGATGTGAGGTATATTCCTAGTCTTAAAAGTAGTTTATTATCACTTGGTACTTTGGAAAAGAATGATTATCATGTTAATTTGAAAGATAGTAAATCCAAAGTAATTAAGGGTTTTATTGGTGTGTTGATGTTGTCAATTCTGGCCTAGTTGTCATGGCAAATGAAGAAGGAGATAATGAGGCCATAAAATGGCATAAGAGGTTAAGCCATATAAGTCAACAAGGGCTTGTTGAATTAAAGAAACAACAAGTTCTTGGTGATTTAAAGAACTATGACATAAGTTTCTTTAAGACTTGTGTTATAGGAAAACAAAAAAGAGTGAAGTTCGGTAAAGGAAAACATATAACCAAGGGTATCTTGGATTATGTGCACTCTTCTCTACGGGGCCTTGCTAGAATAGAAACTATGGGTGGGGGCAGATATTTCCTTTCAATCATAGATGATTATTCCAGAATGGTATGGGTATTTATTATCAAGCACAAGAAAGATAAAGAAGCTTAGGACAAACAAGGGTTTGGAGGTTTGTTCTGGTGAATTCAATGAATTTTATAAAGAAAATGGGATAGCAAGACATTTGACTGTTCCTAGAACCTCCCTAGCAAAATGGTCTTGTTGAAAGAATGAATAGGACCTTATTAGAGAGGGCGAGGTGCACATTGTAAACTGCAAGGTTACCTAAGAAGTTCTGGGGAGAGGCTATGTCAACAACAACCTATCTCATTAATAAATGTCCTTCATCTACAATTTCAATTGCAATGAAGACACCTATGGAGATGTGGATAGGAGTAAAGCCTGAGGATGAAGATTTGAAAGTTTTTGGTTCATTGGTGTATTATCATGTTTGTGATGATAAGTTGGATCCAAGATCACAAAAGTGTATTGTTCTAGGAAACATTGAAGGTGTAAAAGGCTATAGACTTTGGAAGATAGGAAATATGAGTCCAAAGGTTATTGTTAGTAGGAATGTTAAGAGCAGGGAAAGTGTGATGTATAAGGATCTGATTGGGAAGACAAATAAGGTGGAGAACAGTGAAGAGAAAAATGTTCAGATTGAGATGGAGCTTGTTAAGGGACAAGAAAGTGTTGAAGAACATTCTATATAAAGCAATAGTATCTTTGAACCATTGACATATGAAGAGGCCATTAATTTAGTTGATAAAGAAAAGTGGTACAGGGCAATGGATGATGAAATGGAATCTCTATACAATAATGGTACATGGGTATTGCTAGATAAGCCTAAAGATTAAAAGTTAGTGTCTTGTAAGTGGATTTATAAAGTGAACGAAGGTGTTAAACTAGGGGAAGATCCAAGGTACAAGGCAAGATTAGTTACCAAAGGGTTCAGTCAAAGGGTTGGGATTGACTACAATGAGATTTTCTCACCTGTAGTCAAGCGTACATCCATAAGGGTAATTTTGTCATTAGTTGCTTCTCTTGATTTGGAATTGGAGCAACTTGATGTCAAAACAGCTTTCCAACATGGAAATTTAGAAGAACAGATTTATATCGTGCATCCTAAGGGATATGAGGTGAAAGGGCATGAAAACAAGGATTGTCTATTGAAGAAGTCATTGTATGGACTCAAATAGTTCCCAAGACAGTAATACAAGAGGTTTGGTGACTCCATTATGGGGAATGGATTTGCAAGAAGCCTTTATGACAATTGTGCATATCATAAAGAATATGAAAGGAGCAAATTTGTCTACTTATTGTTATATGTATATGATATGCTCATAGCTTGCAAAGACAAGTATGAGATTGATGCCACAAAGAAGCTGCTCATGAATGAGTTTGATATGAATGAACTTGGTAAGGCAAGAAAGATTTTAGTAATGGAGATTGTAAGAGACAAAAGTCTGAAGTTGTCCTAAAGATCATATGTGAATAAGGTTCTTAGCAATTATGGTATGATGGATTGCAAGGCTGTGAAAACACCATTGGCTTCTCATTTTAAAGTATCCAAAGATGATTCTCCCAAGACAGCAGAAGAAAAGAAGTTCATGGAAAATTTCCGTATGCTAATACAGTTGGAAGTCTTATGTACTTAATGGTGTCTATAAGGCCAGATCTTGCTTATGTAGTGAGTCTGGTGAGCAGGTTAATTTCTGATCCAGGGAAGAATCAATGGAATGCAGTAAAATGGATTTTGAGGTATTTGAAAGGGTCTCATGATGTTGGTATAGTCTTTAAAGAGTCTGATGGAAGCATGGGTAAAACTGTCCAAGGTTGTGTTGATGTTGATTATGCCAAAAGATTTGGAAAATGGCATGTCCATTTCATGGTATGTGTTTCTTGTTTAGGAGAATGTTGTTAGTCGGAAGGCCCAGTTGCAGCATATGCGGTTGCATCATCTTCAATAAAGACAGAGTTTATCTCATTGACAGAAAGGGTAAAAGAGTCAATGTGGTTTAAAGGGTTTGTGTAGGATTTGGGATTAAACATTGAAGATGCACTAGTTTTCTGTGACAATTCCAGTGCAGTACAATTGTCCAAAAATAACATGTTTCATGAGAGGACTAAGCATATAAAGGTCAAGTTATACTTTATAAGAGATATAGTCATTCTAAAGAAGTGGTGGTTAATTGGTTGATGCAAGGATGAATCCTGCCGATATGTTAATCAATGCCCTTTTTTGGACCTAAGTCTGAATTCTTTGTGAAAAGTTTAGGATTGGATTAAAGCCAATTTATGGCTTTATGGTGGAGATTGTTAAAGTCAAAATTGGCTAGTCAACTAAAGTCAAATTTGGATATAATGGTTGGTTATAAAGTCCAGGGGCTAGTTGTGACAATACTACAAAGTTTATATGCTTTTGATATGTTTTGAGCTAATAGTGGTAAGACAGTGAACATGAGGGGCTGTTAATGACAACCTGAAATATGTTAACAGATTGTTAACGAACTTTTTGGGAATTGGGGTTTATATAGTGTCTCGATTGTAATCAGTAGTTCTAATTTGTTTTCTTCCAATTCCTTTGTAATTATTCTTTCGTTTGATCAATAATAAAAGCTCGAAGCATTGATTGATGTTATTATTGTCGATTTCATAGTTAGTTCTCTAACACTAACCAATTAAATGATGACACGTGGTTGAAAAGGCTACTAGCCGCTAGAGTTTGCCAAGCCTGAAAAGTGTTTAAGAAACTGTGAAACGTCTATGTCAGTCTCAACATCTTAGCTAAGACCCAATCGTTTGGCTCTGGTCTCGGCTTAGACAGTTCCAGAGTCTCAACTAAGACGCGAGCCTCAGCTTCAGATGCTAGACGTTGCTTAAGACTCCATACAACTCAGCTAACACTCTAGACGCTTTCGTGCGTTTTTAAGACTTTTCGTACGAGCCCTTCCACTGAGTTCATAAACATTTACATATAGTCACTTAAAAGGAGTGTGAACAACCTTGGTATAAGAAAGTTACAAAAAAAAAAAAAATGTTCTTGTAATAAAGGTGTTCATTGGTTCAGTTATCGGTTAATTTGGTCGTAAGCAAAAACCAATCCGAGTTACATGAATGGTTAGTCGAACTGAATAATTGAACATTTGCTAGTTTACGGTTACAAACCAAACGGAAAAAAAAATCTTATTGGGTTAGGTTTTTTTTTGTTTTGGTTTTGTTGGATTTTTACTCAATTATGTTATGACCGAATAATGAACTCCCCTGACTAAGTAAACTATATATTAGTCTTTAGGCTTATTTATTGCTCTATTGACTAATTGATCGCTAATAACTTCACGATTCAAATTAACAGGACCATTGATAGCTTGGCTCTAGGTTATGGCAAAGGCACTTTAACATGTTTCCTTGGAAATCCTGATGGCGTATATGATGTGGTGAGTTTGAGTTCCTTAATTAAAACATGTTACTATGTTTAGTATACATTTACAAATCTATTTTGGAGACAATTAATGACTAAAAATTAAAATTGGTAGATACCAGCGGACATGGTGGTGAATGCTATGATTGTCGCAATAGTTGCTCATGCAAATCTAACTTGTTCAGAAACAATTTACCATGTCGGATCTTCAGTATCAAATCCTTTGAAGTTTAGCACGATTCAAAGATGTGGCTACAAATATTTTACGAACCATCCATGCATTGGAAAGGATGGCAAGCCTATTACCGTCGGTCAAGTTACAGTGTTGAATTCAATGTCCAGCTTCCATAGATATATTGCTCTTCGTTACTTGCTTCCATTGCAGGTTTGACCCTTTTATCCTTTTCTATCCTATAATCAATGTACACACCTTTGTTATATTCCTAACTTACAACCTTTTTGACACAAAATATTACTTGTATGAAACAAATCTATACTTTCTATTGGTCGTACGGATCGCCTATAAAGCTATATTTACCCATGTTTCTGTCACTAACTTTGATCTCATCTTAATAGTGACAATTTTTTTTTTTTCATATTACTTCACTAGGTACTTCGGTTTGTGAATTTCATACTTTGTCGAGCTTTTGAAGGCACATACAAGAATCTTAAACGTAAGATCAACTTTGTGTTACGCCTAGTCGACCTTTACAAGCCCTACTTGTTCACAAAAAGCTTGTAAGTAGCAATGACTTTTGGTTTAATAATTACATCCACATTTTGCCTTGCCTTTTTATCTAACTTAGTTATAAATATTAAACTTAATTTGTTACAGCTATGATGATATGAATACTGAAAAGCTATATACGGCGGTTAGAGAGAGCGGAGATGAAGAGAATGTGTTCTACTTTGATCCAAGGATTATTGATTGGGAAAACTATTTCGAGCATATACACCTTCCTGGTGTAAGACAACGTGAATTTAAGTGACCAAAGAGATCACAACTACAAGTGTGTCCATAAGTTTCTAGTCCTATCTCAAACAATTATGTTTTATTTACTATTTACAAGTTGGTGATTGAACAATTTATGGTATAAGCAATACGTGATCATTTACTTTTTATTATATGTATAAAGCAATATAATTAATTTTCTTTCTTAATCAAAACTTCTTTTTTTATTCTATTGATTCACTTGTTAGAAAACTCAATATGGAAAGGACTAAAGACGATGGTGTGAGAATTATCACTTCAACCAAATGATCTATTAGACCATACGTACTAACAGCCCATTTGGGCGTTTTTTGGGCAAATCCACGCCCAGCACACCGCCCCCCTTCCCATGGAATTTGCCAAATCGTGTTTCCCGTGGAATTTTCCACGGCGTGAAAAAAAGGAGGGCCAATCAAATTCAATTATCCCAACGATCCAATTTGCAAACGGTCGATTTTAAAAAAAAAAAAAATATATCAGTGATTGGAAGAGACTTGAAAATTTTCACTTAACCACTACGCCCCTTTTTTATTTCAAGTCACTTGGAACCAACATGCGACGTATCGTTTAATATCCCATAAGGCTTGAAAATTTTTACTCACCACTACACGTGATTGAACAAATATACAGAAAGTTATAAATGCAATATGCTAGATAGATCAATAGTATTTAATATAAAGGTAATAACGCATTTATTTTTCATGACAGCTTATATTGTCATGTCGACTAGTGAGGGCCACACTATAGGATGGTTTATCCTAGCTGAATACATATACCTTTATATTTGTATACCTTTTTTTATGTGTGTTTAAAAGAAAACGGTGTTGTCTAAAAACTCAATACACTACAATAATTTTGGGATTTTACTCACACGTACTATGTATGGTTAGAAGGCCATTTGTCTTTGTCTACACATAAATTAAAGGGATAATTATTAAAATAGACAGTTGACCAATCAAATTTGTCAAAATATACATCTGATGTGTCTAAACATTAGGGACCAACAACACCTTTGGTATCAAGTTGCCGAACGAGGGTCCTATCTTATCCCATCTTTTTTATGCTGACGACGCCTTATTTATCAGGTCTTGGTCGGAAAACAATATCTCCAATCTTAACCGGATATTAAGGGGTTTCTCTATTGCTTCGGGTTTAAAAGTTAATCTTCACAAAAGTCATCTGTACGGTGTCAATGTTCGGGATGAGGAGGTTGTGTCGATGGCTAGGTTGCTCAATTGCAAAAAGGATACGTTACCATTTGTTTACTTCGGACTCCCAATGGGTGATAATATGAGAAGGATAAAGAGTTGGAAGTTGGTGATTGACAAATTCAATTCTAAGTTAGCGTCGTGGAAGGCTCTTCGCTGTCGTTTGCTGGAAGATTGGTGTTGATTAAAGCTGTCTTGGGGTCGCTACCAAATTATTATTTGTCCCTTTTTAAAGCTCCGAGTGGCGTTGTTAAGGTGTTGGAAGGTATAAGAAGGAAGTTTCTATGGAACGGTAATTCAAGTTCGCACAAAATTAGATGGGTCGCCTGGGAAAGAATCCTTAAACCTAAACGAGGGGGGTCTTGGGGTTGCTAGTATCGAGGAGTTAAACTTGGGCCTACTTGTGAAGTGGTGGTGGCGCTTCAAAAGTTCGCCAAATTAACTTTGGTGTAACGTTATTAAAGCTATTCATGGTGGCAACAAGAGGTATAACTTCGTTCCTGTCAAGAAGTCCATCCCGGGCACGTGGGCGGCTATTGGAAATCTGAATAAACACTTCACTAAGAGAGGTCTAGACCTTCATGGTTTGTTTAACTGTGGTGTTGGAAACGGATTGACAGTGGGGTTTTGGGATGAAGTTTGGAGTGGTTCGACTACCTTGAAGGGTGACTACCCACTGTTGTTTAACCTGTGTAAGAGAAGACGTATTTCTGCAGCTGAATGTTGTTTGGAAACGGCTGATGACTATGGTACCAATAATAATAATAATAATAATAATAATAATAATAATAATAATAATAATAATAGTTATAATAATTATAATATCTACTCTGTTATCTATAACCATAATGATAATAATAGAACCATAAATAGATTCAGGTGGCAACCGGGCTGGAAAAGATTGCCAGCATCTGTGGAGGAAAAAAGCGCAGTTTGAGGAATTCAGAAATCGACTCAGGTCAGTCAAGTTAAAACAAGCCGATGATGAACGGCGTTGGCGTTTGGGGAATGAAATGGTAAAATTCTCAGTCAAGTCGGTTCGGAAGCTGCTTTGGGGAGATTATCATTCGACAAATCAAGAGGCTGAATTTTGGTGGAGTAGGATTGCTACATCGAAGGTGAATTGTTTCGTATGGCGAGCGGTGGAAAATAAGATACCTACAGCTGAAGCCTTGGCGTTCCGAGGTCTACATGTGTCTGACGGCATCTGCAAGAGGTGTGGTTCTGACCCAGAGACGGCAAAGCACTTGTTTGTTGAATGTTTGTGGGCTAGGGCGGCATGGCGATGTATAAAGGAATGGGTCAGATTGGAATTAGCAGGTGAAAACGACTCGCTGCCGCAAATTATTAGTAAATGCAGGTCGCTGAATTGTAGTGGAAGGAAGAAAGAGGCTGTCTATGCGATTGTTTTGTTGACTGTGTGGAAGCTTTGGATTTATCGAAACGACAAGGTATTCAACCAGGTGGATACGGCAACACAAAAACTGGTTGATGAGATTAAGACGGAAACATATTGGTGGATGGTAAAGAGGGCGAAAGAACCGGCCATGGACTTAGAAAGATGGTTTCAGTTTACGGTTTTTGATTACGGTTAAGTAGTGTAGGTCCCGGGTGTATTGTGGGCGCAAAAGTCCCAGGTAGTCACTTGCTTAATGGGAGTGGGTGGTGTCTGATTCCTAGGTCTTGGGTCTGCATAGTGATAATGTATAGATGTAATAATTTTGAGTTTGTTGTTTTGGGTCTGCACTCTGCAGATGGGTCAAATATTATGTAAACTTATGGGTTGTAATACTTTTTGGTGAATGTGAATGAGAATCGTTTGTTTGGCCAAAAAAAAAAAAACCACACCTTTGTGTCTATCAATCAGATGATTACACGTGTAAAGTCTTCAGACGCTTTAATTTTTAAGGTCCATGCGTATAAACTTTAGACGCGATGCTGTTATTTAGACGCAAGGAGCCAACTTTTTCTTCAGAATGAAGACACCTCGCATCTAAACACTTTGCGTCTAAATAACAGCCTTGCGTCTAAAATTTAGACGCATGGACCTCAAAAATTAAAGCGTCTGAAGACTTTACACGTGTAACCATCTTATTGGTATACGCAAAGGAGTGGCTGATCCCTGATGTTTAGACGCATCATGTGTTTATTTTGGCAAATTTGATTGGTCAACTGTTTATTTTGGTAATTATTTCATTCTAAATTAAATGTGAGGATGTGTAGACCCGTGACTGTAGATATAGATCTTTACCCACACATTAGTTATGTGTAGGTATATAACACGTTATTCCTATGCATATATTGGTGGATGAAAGTAATTTATATGTGTTGTTAAAAGTATATGATTTGTTTGGATGGAAAACGACATGGCAGGTGACGTGGTGATGATGTGACGGGTGAACTGTCAAGTGACGTGGACTAAATTGATGACACATGTAGGTAAAAGTAATATTATGTGTAGGTAAAATTAATAAATTTGTAGGTATTAATTTTAATATGTGCAGAAAGAAATATAAGTGTGTTGGTAAAAATATTTGTATTTGTGTACAATAATCATAATATGTGTAGGTAATAATCATCTGTAACGCCCCAAAACTCCGTATCGCCTAATTACGCCATTAGGCGTGATTAATAAAATAGTAAAGTGGGGCTTTGACAATAAGAATAAAGGTTATCCTCTAGTTTGGAAACAACCTAATTGATGTTAATGTTATTATAATTGAGCACATAACATTATAAACTAACTTGATTAGTTAGTTTTATTTGTATATGAAGATAACATTTAGATGAACTAGAGGGACTAGAATTGAACAAGGCGCAAAGAAATGGGTTATAGATGAGAAAAATGAGATGTCAACATACACATTTTGTGTTTGTCGATCATTAGACAACAACCCAAGACCAAATCCTTGCTTCTTCACCTCTAGTCCCAAATTAAGAGAAATTAGAAGCCAAGATGGTGCATGAAGTCAATTATAGGTCATCTAAGGTTTTATATACATCAAGGTACTTTTAATTTGGTTGATTATGATGTTAAGTTTGTTCTTGATCATGGTGAAAATCATGGGTTTTGTTAAAAAAGTGGGATTATTGATTAATAGAGGTTCCTCCAGCCATAGGAAACCTCAAACATGCTTAACTGCTCAAAAATAGCAATACATATAGATGATTGTTATAATATGTGAAGGATGATCATGTGTAAAATGTTATAATATGTGAAGGATGATCATGTGTAAAATGTGGGTTTGTGGCCTTTTAGTAAAACCCATATTAAAACAGTGATTTGATGATGAAATTGCATGATTAAATGATTTTGTAATATGCTAAATGCTATAATGAATGTTGAGAATAGATATGATGATATGGAGGATTCTATACAATGTGTTAACTAACAAAATTGGTGGTTAAAAGACCATGCACACCAAGTGTTTGTAAAAATGCCAAGTTAGTATTATTGAATGAATATTATGTTGAAAACACACTTTATGATGAATGAGTTGTTAAAGATGATTAGAAGGCTGAACGTGCACTAAACTTAATGAATTTGATATGGTAAATAGAAGGGATACTTCATAATTAGGACGGACTATCGCCTTATGATTAGTGCACATAACATGTAAAAATGTTAGTTTGACTTCTAAAAGTCAAACTGACCCGACTATGAAGTTGAATAAATTTAAGTGTGAAAACTCGAGATATGGGTTAGCTATTGAAACAATGACTAACTCGATTCATCTTGAGTATAGAGAAGTGGGATCTTGTCAAGCTAGTTGGAAGCTTGAGGAGGGAAAGATCAAATGGATAAGTGGATCAGGAACGCATGAGTTGTGGCCATGGTAAGTGACTTATCATAAATAAGTCTCTTAGCAAGTAAATGATTTTGCAAACACATAAAAATATGGATTCAATGTTCTTAGTAAAAAACCGGTAAGCTTTGCATAAAATGGATTATTTGAATCTGGAATTCTAACTCAACATGGGTTAGAATCATCCAAAAGAAAGAAAAAATGTTTAGTCCGGGATAGGACGCCCAAATATAGATAAACGAGTATATTTAGAAATGGGACAAATGGGTCAAGTGAGGTGGATGTCACTTAAGCCCAAGATTAATAAGATCATAATTGAGAATTGAAATAAACGGGTCAAACAAGTTAGAGGTTGTTTCAATGTCTTAACCATTGAGTTTTGACACGAAATTCGGTCAGAATCTGTTTTATAACATAAAGGATGTTGGGTATTTTTTATAGATTTTTCTAAAGCCGTTTGATGTGGTTTTCGCGGATGTTTTGCCAATAAATTAGTTGTTGACAGCTGTAAGACCCTAACCCGTAAAGACGCGATTATTGCTTAATCTTACGAGTTATAGCCTTAACTAAAATCCACTCCCGATTAAAACTTTGATATTTAAGAAAAACTTACACCGTTGTAATCAATACATTTTTTTTTCTTTCTAAGCTCGTATATTAAGATTTTTTTTTATTTTTTTTTTTGGCATTGCAACGGAAGTCTCTTGAATTCTAGTACGGAAGCTTGATGAGTGCTCGGGTGTGTTCGGTTCTTCTCGCGACTTGATCTTTACTCCGGAACTTCCATCACATAATTACCTAACACCATTTCACAAGAAATGGTTAGTGAGATTGATAATAATGCATTTAGATTAGTGGAAGTGTTTATCGTTGGAATCTGGGTTTAACCAAGAATAAGCAGTATGAGTTCATGAAATTTTTACAAATGTTCCACCTATATTAGGCCAAGTCAATTATTGCTTAAAATACTTATAACTTTCATGTGTGCACTTTAGAGAAATAGGTCCCATTAACCCGTTTAATGAGATTCGAGAATAATTAACCAAATTTTCAAAACATACATATGAGAATGTTTTCTTATTATATAGAAATCCATATTTCACATCCGGTTTCACATTCGGTTTCACATGCTTAGTTTCCCCACCAGTTTGGCGATTTATTACCCGAAGGCGCTACTTGACCCTTTAGAAGACCTTAAGCTTTTAATTCATGCCTTCTTAAGTCATAATAAATACCTGACGGGTCAAAGTTATGACCGAGTACAAGTACCTTGCAAATTCCATTTAATATGCTAGGACAACGCATGCCCTTTGCCTCTATGCTTACCTGTAGAGGAACAACTCGACAAGGCAACATTAAATTCCGGATTCAAATGGTAATGACTTACCCATTTGGCCCAATAAACCGTTTGGTTGATTTGACCCATTCTAAACCTGTTCTGAAGGCATCCAAACCTTATATCTTAAGGTTTGTCGCCAAATAAGCCCCCTTTTTTTAGTTCTTACCCATTCGTCCCATTATGGTTTATACCGTAGGATCCTTCCTTATTATGTCATTGTCTCATATAATAGGATATGATTCTACACGAATTTACTTATATGTTTTAGCAGCATTTCGCATCACTTTTATGCAACGTTCAGCCATGTTTTTGCGGCTTTTGCTGCACTTTAGCACATTGTTTTGGCTGCACTTTTGTGCAGCGTTTTAGCAGTGTTTCGCTGCACTTTTATGCAGCGTTTCAGCTACATTTTAGTGTCTTTTCGCTGCACTTTTGTGTAGCGTTTTAGTAGTGTTTTGGCTGCACTTTTGTGCAGCGTTTTAGCCACGTTTTAGCCACGTTTTAGCAGTGTTTTGGCTACACTTTTGTGCAGCGTTTTAGCCATGTTTTAGAGTCTTTTCGCTGCACTTTTGTACAGCATTTTAGCACTGTTTTGGCTGCACTTTTGTGCAGCGTTTTAGCCATGTTTTAGTGTCTTTTCGCTGCACTTTTGTGAAGCGTTTTAGCAGTGTTTTGGCTGCACTTTTTTGCAGCGTTAAGCGGCTTTTCGCTGCACTTTTGTGCAGTGTTTGGGCTGCACTTTTGTGGAGCGTTTCAACCACAATTCAGCAGCGTTTTGCTGCACTTTCGTGCAGCGTTTTAGTAGAGTTTAGTTGCACTTTTGTGCAGCATTTCAGCCACAATCTAGCAGCGTTTCGCTGCACTTTCATGCAGCGTTTTAGTAGTGTTCTACATAGTGTTTGTAATCTTAAGACGTAAAAAAAACTTACCTTGCAACCGTTCTTGATTCATCCTTGACTTGTCTCCGTTTGACCCATTCGCCCCTAGACCGCATACCTAACTTAGGGACATGTCAAACTTGTTTTATTAGAATACACAATATGAAATTATCCCAATATCCAAAGCATCATGTATTCACTCACACACCTAGCTCATCATGAGCTATTTCTTACATAGAGCATGCACTTGACTTAATTCATTAATTAGCTAACATCACTTATAATTGTTAACTTTCACATGCTCCTTATTCTCTTGATTCACTAGTTTTCATATACTAGACGTTTCATCGAGCACTTGGTGTGCATCCACCCAAAATACTTGATTTTCAAGAATCTAAGTTTAACCAAAATATAGCCATGTATCTATTTATTATCATAGCATGATATTTAGGCATTTCAACTAAATTTGATCATTATAACAACTCCTAAGAGTCACCAAAACTACTAATCATGTGTGGTTTCAACCTAGAGGTTAAACCCCAAATCTTACACATTTACATAAGCATATGTACAAAATCAATTACACATAGTAAGTGTGATTTGCAACCGGATTATACATGTTTAAGGTTCCCCAAGACTAGAGAAACTTTCAACAACTTAGAATCCAACGTTTTAACAAAACCCTAGATTTTCACCATGATTAAAAACGAATATAACACCAATTTCTACCAAATAAAAGGTACCTAGATGTTTATTAAGCCTTAGATGATCCTTTTTTGGCTAAAGCATCAAAAAGCCCCTTGATTTGGCTTGGATTTGAGCAAGGATTTGTTGGTTAGGGTTTGGAGGTGAAGGAGAATGTTTCTCCTGATGACATACGACACACACACACAAGTGTGTGTGGTCTTCCCCTTTTTTATTATTATTAACACACAAGTTTGCCATTTTGGCAACTATGGTCCCTCCAAAATCCCCGAATGTCATTTTCTAGTGAAACTTAGCTAACCAAGCTAGTTTTTTCTTGTATTATTTGCTCATTTATAAGATTGTTAACATTAAATAGGTTAGTTCCATATTATAACATAACCCAAGTTCTTATTGTTCGAGTCTCGTTTTATTATTTTGCTAATCACGCCTAATGGCGTAATTAAGCGAAACAGTTGATTTTGAGGTGTTACAACAGCAGCAGATCCGCAACTTGCAGAACCTGTTTCGAGGTCTTAACCATTGTGTTTCGACACAAATCTTGGTCAGAAGTCTTACAACATAAAGGATATTTAGTAATTTCTATAGATTTTTCTAAAGCCGTTTGATGTGGTTTTCGTGGATGTTTTGTCAATAAATTAGTTGTTGACAGCAGCAGATCCGCAATTTGCAGAACATGTTACGAGGTGTTAACCATTGTGTTTCGACACGAAACTCGGTCAGAAGTTGTCTTACAACATAAAGGATAATTGGTAATTTTTATAGATTTTTCTAAAGGCGTTTGATGTGGTTTTCGCGGATGTTTTGTCAATAAATTAGTTGTTGGCAGCAACAGATCCGCAACTTGCAGAACCGGTTTCGAGGTCTTAACCATTGCGTTTCGACACGAAATTCGGTCAGAAGTACTTATCTTACAACATAAAGGATATCTGGTAATTTTTATAGATTTTTCTAAAGCCGTTTGATGTGGTTTTCGCGGATGTTTTGTCAATAATTTAGTTGTTGACAGCAGCAGATCCGCAACTTGCAGAACCTGTTTCGAGGTCTTAACCATTGCGTTTCGACACGAAATTCGGTCAAAACCTGTCTTACAACATAAAGGATATTTGGTAATTTTTATAGATTTTTCTAAACATGTCTAATGTGGTTCTTGCGACTGTTTTGTCAGTAAATAGTTGTTGACAGCAGGAAGGTTGGTTTACTTATATGCATACTAACTTAAAACCCTTAATGGGTCAAATGGGTAAACAAAAAAAATGGCATAAATGTTTAGAGAACCGAAAGGGGTACCCGAGCATGATACTTGGTACCCTTAGAACACTTTATAGCAATGTTAAGCGAGTCCCAAGATCGTAGCTTACGGCTTGGAGCTGCAAGCTACGGTTCCCATATGATTTTAGGGCCGAATGAATGAACCGTAAGCTACGGTTCGATGATCGGAGCTTACGACAGGTTTTAAACCCAAAATATTTGTTTGTTTGTTTTGCAATGGTTTGACCCATTAATCCCAAATACTAATCGTTTATCGTGTGTATATGTGGTAGGCACGTCTAAGGATCAGAACCATACGCAAAACGAACCAAGCATGAAACTGAAGACACTCGAGACCAAGATCACTATTGCGAAAAAAGATATGATTTCATCTGCACATGCCGTGTGGGACATTTTCGAAATTTACAATGATGTTATGTATATGTAACGTCTATCATAGTCAAGCTTAGAGATGTTGAATTATAAATAACACGTGTGGATCTTCCTAGGATCCGGATGTGTAAATATGGTTTAAGAACAAAAAAAAATTATGCTAAACTGGAACCAAAACTAAATTAGTCGTTAATGAATTATTTTAAAATGGTTTGGGTCTTACATCATCAACTATATACAAACAAATACAAAAGCGCTAAAAATAAGTGATCAAATAACTATTCATTATAAAAAAAATGTTTGAAACATATCATCCGAACCCCAAAACAATAGTAGTTACAGAAATTTAAATACTTAAACTAACAAAACAAAAATCATTCAAAAGTCATTAACAAGTTTATGGAAAATACTACAACTACTACACTCCTCAATATTTTGATCATACTCTGATGTATTATCTTGAGATTGTCCTGATGTGTCTGATTGAAGGGGCATGATTTTATTTGCTATCAGTTTTTACTCTATAAGTGCACATTTACCTTGCACTGTTTCAAGTGCATCCACTAGTTCGTTGTAAGTAGGACTCTTTGATTTCTAAATGGTAGCCATGGTGTTATTAGCAATAACCGGATCACATCCCTGTCCATGTAAGGGAACAGAGCTTCGTCCAAGTACATTCTCAATAATCGACTTGTCTCTCAATGATTTCACATAATGCTTTCTCAATTTCATCATGTCATCCTTTTAGCGGAAAAAATAAAGACAAGTAAAATAAATCAATCTATCATGTTAATTTAAAAATAAAAATACCAATTTAGAAATTAGTGTACCCAACTAAAAACAAACGTCACATACTAGGTATTTTTCCATCTTCTCCACATTCCCCACCTCATCTAATTCGGCCAACTCGACGTGTTATTGTGCTTTCTGAAAATATAAGGAAAATGAGTTTCAAAGACTCAGCTTGAATAATTAATTTCAATGACAAAAAAAAACCCTTGATAAGAATTGTATAGAATTAGAGAGAAATTAAGAGTGTTGAGCATTGAATGAATGTTCTCAAGATACAATCCACATATGTATATTATACAAGTTTGATAACTGCCAAACACTATTAGGAGATATATATATATATATAATATATATATATATATATTAGAATAATATGTGTATATCTGATTCATAACACTCCCCCTTAGATATACATTATTATTCATTATACACAAGTTAACAACATGCTTCAAGATGATGTTATATTGGTACTTCAGGACCTATGAGATAAACTGATACTGCTGGATCAACCTCGTTAAAAACCTTCTTAAGAAAACCCATTGGGACA
Source organism: Ambrosia trifida (assembly GCA_028751855.1). Lineage (NCBI taxonomy): Eukaryota > Viridiplantae > Streptophyta > Magnoliopsida > Asterales > Asteraceae > Ambrosia > Ambrosia trifida. The sequence continues at coordinate 56,818,427 of CM054124.1, forward strand.
AAACTTAGTCAAGGAGAAGAGTACAACGTGTATAATGCTCCCGCTCAATTTAACTAATGTCTTTCCATCTTCGAAGCCCGGTCTTCAGTGATAACTACTTCTAGGTAAAGATTTTGTGAACAAATCAGCTAGATTTTCACTTGATTTGATTTAACGAACATCAATTTCCCCTTCTTTTTGCAGGTCATACATTAAGAAGAACTTTGGTGAGATATGCTTTGTTCTGTCACCCTTTATGTAGCCTTCCTAGATTTGAGATATGCAAGAAACATTGTCTTCATAAATAATCGTTAGGACCTTCTTGATTTGTTCTAATCCACATGCTTCTTGTATATGATTGATCATTGATCTCAGCCACATACATTCTCTACCAGCATCATACAATGCTATTAATTCGGCATGATTCGATGATGTTGCTGTAAGTGTTTGCTTAGTTGACTTCCAAGAAATTGTTGTACCACCGTATGTGAATAAGTAACCTGTCTGAGATTTTGCTTTATGAGTATCTGATAGATATCCAGCGTCAGCATACCTAATAAGAGGCGACTTATTATCTTTTTGATAAAAAAGGCCCAAGTCTTTTGTCCCGCAAATATACTGAAATACGTGTTTTATTCCGTTCCAATGTCTATGTGTTGGATCCGTGCTATATCTCGCTAGTACATCTACCGCGAATGCAATATCAGGTCTAGTGTTATTTGCGAGATACATAAGAGCACCGATCACACTTAAGTACGGTACTTCTGGACCAAGTACTTCTTCGCCTTCTTCTTGAGGTTAATAAGGATCCGTATGTGGATCTAGCGGTCGGATAACCATAGGTACGCTAACGGATGAGATTTATCCATATTAAAACGTACTAGCATCTTTTGGATGTAGTTTTACTGATGGAAGAACGTGCCATTACACAGATGCTCGAATTGTAAGTCGAGAAATAGTTTTGTTATTCCAAGGTCTTTCATTTCAAATCCGTTCTTTAATAATTGAGCAGCTTTCTCTATCTCTTCAGGAGACCCAATGATGTTGATATCATAAACATAAACTGCTATTATAGTAAATTTTGAGTTTGATCTTTTATAAAGACACATGGGCTTGTTACATCATACTTGTATCCTTCCTTTTCAGGATATTTACTTAGTCGATTGTACCACATTCGACCAGATTGTTTGAAACTGTATAATGTAACACCCCAAAATTCTAAGTCGTATTTAAGTAGAATAAATTTTAGTTAAACGCGTATGAGTTGACTGTGCACTTTTAATGAGGGGTATTAAAGTTAGTTGTATAACTCCGTTTGAGATTTCAAGTTATCTCTTGGAAATAAACATGACTAAATCCAATATTCCAAATCGTGTCTAATCCAATTTAATCTGTGGTTTAAACCTTGAGAACCGAATATGCGCCACTAGCTAAGGTTAATAAACCTAGAACTTAACCTTGTTAGTTTGGTTAGTTAAAATACAAGAGAATACACCATACTAAACTAGATAAGTTAGTGTGATGTCTAGTAAACTAACTAAACAGGAGGATGAGCCTTAATTACCAATATATGAAAGTTGAATAACGGGTTTTATATGAAAAAGAGAGGATATTGACATTCACAGGAGAATACCGATATGTACACACACACCCACCTCTCAAGAACCCTAACTATGGAGATTAATCATAATCCAAAAGAAATCAAGCTTGGGAATCTTGCATGGAGGAAAAACTAGTCATCTAGAGTCCATTTATCATCAAGGTAACCTTTGATTTTGTTAAAATTAGTGTTTCGTACAAGTATAAGTCTGATGAGATTTGGGAGTTTCTAGTAAATGATATGTTGATGGCAAAAATAGGTCACCCTAGTGCTATGGAACCTTAATCATGTTTGATTAGGTCAAATAAAGTCATTACATACTTGGATGAACATGATTCTTGAGTATTCTTGAATATGTAAAGATGGGTTTTTACCCCTAGGTGGATGAACACATATAACTAGTAACCTTGACAACTCTTAAGCGTGATTATGGTATAAAATTGAGACAAAAGTTCTAAATAGTATGAGATGATGCAAACTAGAAAAATGTATGCTTTTGGCTAATCTTGAACTTTAGAAAATACCTAAAATGTTGGATGCACACCAAGTGTTTGTGAAATGGCTTAAAAGAATGTAGAAGTTATAAATTCTAGTTTATGATTGAAACAAAATACAGTATAGGCCTGTTTTGTAATAATCACATAAAATCATAGAAAATTTGTTAGAGGGTATACCATATATGCTTGGAAAGGTCTTTAAGTCCTCTTCAAACCATATTTGAATGTGAATACCTGATTCGAACTTTAAATGAGTCGAAATGGTCAATTGCAGCAGCTGGAAATAAAATTGTTGCACATAATATGTTGTTGTCCTGATTTAAACAAAATCATAGAAAATTCGTTAGAGGGTGTACCATATATCCTTGGAAAGGTCATTAATTCCTCTTCAAACCATCTCTGAATGTGAATACCTGATCAGATTTTAAATGGGTCAAAATGGTCAATTACAGCAGCTAAAAATAAAATCGTTGCACATAATATGTTGTTGTCCTGATTTTAAAAAAAAAAGCATATAAAATCATAGAAAATTCGTTAGAGGGTGTGCCATATATTCTTGGAAAGGTCTTTAAGTCCTCTTCGAACCATCTTTGAATGCGAGTACCTGATTCGGACTTTAAATGGGTTAAAATGGTCAATTACAATAGCTGAAAATAAAATCGCTGCACATAATATGTTGTTGTCCTGATTTTTAAAAAATCATACAAAATCATAGAAAATTCGTTAGAGGGTGTGCTTTACATGCTTGGAAAGGTATTTGAATTCTCCTCGATCCATCTTCGAACATGTTGAACTAATTCAGACTTTTAATGGGTCAAAATGGTCAATTACAGCAGCTGAAAATAAAATCGCTACACATTAATAATAATATTATTAGTCAAGAAAAGGCATAGAACTGTATATACTTGCTTTAGGCATGAAGTTATTATTGTTGGGAACAAATAGCACTTTATGTAGCATGCTTTAAGTGTTTAAAATCACTTACTAACTAGTTTGTATGAGTAACTTCACTAATGGGTCAAACGGTTAGTGAATGGAAAGATTCATTGAATAAAAAAAACTAGTGGTAGAATATATAGCATGCTTATTGGATAAGTGTGTGTGAATCCATAAGGTGTGATAGTCATTCTAATAGTTGACTAATCTAATCATCTTGTGGATATGATGTGATAGTTTGACTTTGACAAGCTAGGTAGGAGCTTGGAAAGGAACGGGTCAAACGAATACAAGTTCATGTATGAAGCTTGCAAAGACAAAAGGTGTGAATACGAGTGGCTTCGGGTAGGCATGGAGCCATAGATGTGAGACTAAGGAAGGTTGCATGAGGTAAGTCACCCAATGACTTAAATCTTGTTATATTCGTTTATAGATATATGCTAGAATTCTTACCTTGTGACTTATGTTGATAATCTTACTAAACTTGTACCTTGTTATTATATGTCCTTAGTTAAAGGATAAGAATAACCTCGTGTGATCAACTGGGTCATATCATGAATAAAATAGAATCTAGTATATTAGTGGCCTTAGTTAAAGGTGAATGTGCTCATCACATGACCCGATTGAACCGAGTCTTAATGTTAAATAATAAAATGTAGGATAAAGGTGCGTAAATATACTTCTGGCCTTAAATCTGAAAGTGCATACTTATATTTCCGGCAAATAAACCCGAAAGTATACGAAAGAACTACAGGCACTTAAATCTGAAAGTGTACAAACTGACCAAACGGGTCAAACGTATAAATTGTATTCGATTGGCATAAAACAAGTATAGAATTACTTTAGTAATCTTATATAGGCTTGCTTATAATCACACGGGTCAAACAAATAAATGTGTATATATATATAGGGAAAAGTTAATTTGAGAACACCAATATTTCGTGCGAACCATAAGAACGACATCTAAAACCATTCAAATTCAAAATTTCTTTTTACATTGATCTTTATTACTAAAATACAATCTCAAAAACACAATTTTCGCGTAAAAATTCAAACGTATACGAAAATAAATTGTTTTTATACATGTGTAAATTTACTATTTATGCATGTGTAAACTGTTTCATTTACACATGTGTAAAAAGTTAATTTATAAGTGTTTTTGCAAGAAAAGATAAATTATTTGGAAAGAAAATTCATTTATTAATGTTGCATTTTGATTATAATGAGTTTTGCATTAAAAATTTTTGATTTTGATTGATTTTTTTACTTGTTCTCACAGTTCTCACAATATTTAGCGTTCTCAAGATAACCCTCCCATATATATATATATATATATATATATATATATATATATATATATATATATATATATATATAGGGTAGGGATCATACGATAACCAACTTTAGGGAGAGAACCAGAGAACCATTGTCAACACAAACAAAAAAAACCTAAAAACCCCACCTCCACCCCCTAAAAACCTAAACCCACCCACCTCACTCCCTAAAAACCTAAACCCCACACCGCCCCAACCCCCCCCCCCCCCATTGTGAAATGCACATGTGCAGCTAACCCCACACCCCCCAAAAACCAAAACGCTCCATCCCATCCCCCCAAAAAGATACCCCCTCTTCCACCATACCCAAAAACTAAACCCTAAAGCTAAACTCATTAAAAAACTTAACTATAATAGTGAAATGCACATGTGCATGTAGTACAATTATCTTATTTATAGTTTTATATAGAGGTTTTTTTAAGTTTATTCACCAACAACCCCAAAAACCTAACCCCATTCCTATCATACCTAAAAACTAAACCCTAAAGCTAAACCCATGAAAAAAAAACCTAACTATAATAGTGAAATGCACTTCGCGTTTATTTAAAGATCATTGAATAAATTTTTTTCCACCTTATATATCTTATCACGTCCATTTAATGATCATTTCATTATGGCAATTGATAATTTATTCAAAAGTGTGCTCTAATAGTGAAATGCACATGTGTATACGGTATATGTATGTATATATATAACAGCAAAATGCACATGTGCATAAGACCTGACGTAATTATGACGTAAAAAAGGCCATTTTTTTGTTTTTTTTATTTTTTTTGTAATTTTTTTATTTTTTTCAGAAAGATTAACACTAAAAAAACATTTTGGTGTTTTTACTTTTTTTATTTTTTTATTTTTTTAGGTTATATAATTTTTTTATTATTTTTTTATTTTTTTATTTTTTGGTGGAAGGGTTTTTTTGTTCACACTTGGTTCTTTGGTTCTCTCCTTAAATGATGGTTCTCAAATGATCCAAATCCTATATATATATATATATATATATATATATATATATATATATATATAGGGTTGGGTTAAAATAAAAACCCTCATGAGTTGTGAAAACTCTAGAAACCCAATACTAACCATTGATCTTCTTTGATCAAATGCTGATATTCATCCATCAATATAATAATATATCAGATAACCTTTTTGTTGTATAAGGTTGAGAAGGGCAATTTAGTCATACACTATAACAAAATCTCTTTTCAAAAAAATACGAGCTTCATGCAATTCAGAACATCACTATTCACCTGACACACTTCACTTCCCAGCTTTGTAATTGTTTAATATTAACGTTTTTTAAGAATACCAAACATCTTCTTCTCTCTCATTAAAATCAAACACAACACTCTCTCATTATCCTTACAAGCGATCCTTCCCTCTCATTCAAACACATCAGACTCTGTAATGAGAGAGAGCGTTTCTGCATAGAACCGTCCGGTCAGATCTGGGACCGGCGGTCGGACCAGGGAACCGCCGTTAAATGGGTCGGACCGGTGATGAAGCTCTTTGTTCGATTTACAGTCGTCCCTTCGATTTGCAGTTTTCCTTCGTTTTGCACTCTCTTGCAGCCTCTAATATGACGGGCCGTGAAGCTCTGTTCGAGTTGCATGTCTCTTACAACTTTTTATCTATGGTTGAATCTCTTGTTAGAAATTAGATGTTTTAATCGATCGGAGAAGGAAGTAGAAAAATGATGGAGCAAATGAATATTATTATTCAAAAGGAAATAAATAAAAGATGTTAGAAACCCAATGACCAGTACACTATACACCACTACAACTGTCACCAGCTTTTTTCAATTATTTTAATTTCTATTTATTCTTAATTCTAATAGAATTATTTGATAATTTATTTGTATTTTTAATATTAATATTATATATGTGTTAAATCATATATATAATGTTATCCGGTTCTAAGATCCGGTTGGACCGGTTCAACCGGTTCAACCAGTGAACCAGTAGGGCGACTGGTTTGATGTCCGGTCCGGTTATAAAAACATTGCTCTGTATGATGTTATTTCTTTGAAACTGATTAAAACCTTTTTCGTACATTTTTTAAACTGATTTTTCGTACATTATTTAGCTATTTAATCATGAACGTGTAATGTTAATTAATCTAATAATGTTAATTTACATATTGTGTAATAGTTAGTGTTGGCAAGTAGTTTTTTTTTAGACCTTTAAGATGTTAATACACTTGGTCCATATGTAATAAAAATATATTAACAGTATTGGAATAATTGTAATATTGGACCATAATATGTAACAAAAAAATGTAACATTGTTTATACTTTCTTACAAAAATACATGCCCTATAAAAAAATATTAAATTATAATGAAAATGTGTGACAAAGAAAAAACAACAATAAAAGTTACTAATACCTCTCACCTACCAAAAAGTAAAAAGGTGAGATGTTATGTCAAAGTGTAAGTGGGTAATCTAAAGATACTGTTACAGAGATATGTTACACATTTTCATTAGTAAGTGTAAGTGGGTAATCTAAAGATATTGTTACACAGATATAGTAAGTGTAAGTGGGTAATCTAAAGATACTGTTACACAGATATGCTACGTAAACTGAAAAAAATGTAGCATTCAATGTTACACAAAAGAAAAAGACAAAAAAAATAGAAAAAGTAACAAAAAAGAAATATAGTAGAAAAAGATACTGTTACACAAAAGAAAAAGACAAAAAAATAGAAAATGTAACAAAAAAGAAATATAGTAAGTATAAGTGGGTAATCTAAAGATACTGTTACACAGATATGTTACGTAAACTGAAAAAAAAATGTAGCATTCAATGTTACACAAAAGAAAAAGACAAAAAAAATAGAAAAAGTAACAAAAAAGAAATATAGTAGAAAAAGATATTGTTACACAAAAGAAAAAGACAGAAAAAAATAGAAAATGTAACAAAAAAGAAATATAGTAAGTGTAAGTGGGTAATCTAAAGATACTGTTACACAGGTATGTTACGTAAACTGAAAAAAAATGTAGCATTCAATGTTATAATGTTACTGTTAACATTAAGAAGGGACATTAGAAATAAATTCTAATGTAACATCTAAACACATTTATTTACCTTACCTATCTAAAGTTGATATAAATGAGGCCAAACAAATTCTTATTTAAGTGGAGAAACTTAATATACCTACCTAGTGTGTATATTAAAAGGTTTGAATGTAAGTTAAGTTATTTGGTACGAAAAGGCACGTGAAGTGTGTCTAAAAAGTAAAGTAACTTTCACCAAAACAACTATACACACTAGCTTCCAAAAAATTTAATAATATAAATAAATGGAGGTGTTACTTATTGGAATGAAGGTGGATGTGGAATCGAGGCATAGTACAATGAAGATCTCCTTTATTGAAATGGATGTCTGCTTTGTTGTATGGCTGTCAGGAAAGAAGAAAGGTCAAAGGTATGTTAGTCACCTCATTGAAGGACATGGGAAAATGATGGACGATCTTGCCCTTGCTTGCTTTGAATCAGATGGTAGACGTGGAGTAAGGAGGATCATTGGATGGGTTTTCAAGGTTTCCACAACTCACATGGGTTTTCACTAGATACATAGCATATATATATATATATATATATATATATATATATATATATATATCTGCATATTTTAGCTTCATGCTAATGGAAACTTAGATACGCGAAACAAGGCAATCCAGCAGGCCCGGACTGTAAACTACGGTTGAGAGCTGTAGGCTACGGTCCAAGCAAGGCATTCAGGTCAGGAACCACGAACCGTAACCTACGGTTCACCAACCGTAGGCTACGGCGGGTAAATAACAAAATTATTTTTCTTATTTCTTCTACTTTATATTCGATCATATACAATACCAGACTCGGCTACTAATTATAATGGGTTTTTCTTGTATGATCAACCCTAGGTATGACCACTACGAAGCTGGAGTGATGATCAAGTACATTCGAAGAACCAAACGCAAATGAATCTCATGTTCAGTGCTTTCGCATAATTTTTTTGTAAAATGTAACCGATCATAGTGGATTTCTAAGCGTGTTCACTCTTAGTGCACGTGACACAAATCATAAACTGGTATTTTTATTTGACTTTGTTATAGTCAAGCCAATATCATTAAAAGTTTTAATAGTTCCGTATTTTTATAAGTTTTTAATTACATAAATTAAGGATAAATACCCATTTAATTAGGACATGTCTTATATATAAAGATCTCTGGAGTTTTATAGCACACATATCTCGAGGTGTTGATTTTAATGCTTCAAGCAATTTTAATCCTTTAGGGATTTTCATGTAGATGTCATTTTCATGTGTCCCGTATAAGTATGCGGTGACGACATCCATAAGTCTCATATAAAGTCCTTTAGAGATTGTGAGACCGACTAGAAACCTAAGGGTTATCGCATCCACTACGAGGGAATACGTTTCCTCATAATCAACTCCTGGGATTTGGGAAATCCCTTGTGCTACAAGCCGTGCTTTATATCGTACAATCTCATTCTTTTCATTTCTCTTTATTGCAAACACCCATCTATAACCTACTAGTTTGACATCTATGCGTGTTCGGACTACAGGCCCGAAAACATGTCGCTTTTCGAGCGAATTTAATTCGGCATTTATGGCTTCTTGCCATCTTGGCCAATCATTTCTGTGCATACACTCTTCTAGAGTTTTAGGTACGTAATCATTTTCATTTATTACATCCGTTGCTATAGCATATGCGAATATATCGTCAACACGTGTTTTATTTCGGTTCCACCTTGTACTAATTTGTACATAATTGATAGAGATCTCATTTTCATTCGATACTGTTTTTTCTTCTAAAATTTCAATTTCCTCTGGAATCATATTTGTCTCTTCCGAGACATTTACCTCTACTGGGGTTTCATTTATAATATTTTGTGCGTTTTCACCAACTGCGTTATTTTGCTCTTTTCGTTTTCGTGGGTTCTTGTCTTTTGAACCGATTGGTCTTCCACGTTTTCTTTGTATTGTAATCTCTTCAGGAATTACCTCAATTTGAGCAGGTGCATGTAATGCTAGTATTGTGACTTTGTCACTCGATTTGTGTCTGTGAATGCATCTGGTGATTCATTTTCTATTCTTTGCAAATGTATAATCTTTTGGACTTCATATTCACATTGACCACTTCGGGGGTCGAGGTTTGATAGTGATGATGCATTCCATGTTATTTCTTGTGTTACTGGTCTTTCTTTATTCTTATCTCCCCCTAAGACTGAGAACATTGTTTCATTAAAATGACAATCATCATACCTTGCTGTAAACATGTCCCATGCCAATGGTTCTAAGTATTTGATAACATGCGGGGAGTTAAAACCAATGTAAATGCCCAGTCTTCTTTGGGGTCTCATTGTGGTACGTTGTGGTGGCGATATTGGTACATATACCGCACAACCAAAAATTTTAAGGTGGGACAAACTTGGTTCTTCTCCGGAGACCAGTTGTAATGGGGAGTATTCATGATCAGCAGTTGGTCTTAAACGGATCAGTGCAGCGGCATGCAAAATAGCATGGCCCCATGCAGAAGATGGTAGTTTACATCTCATGAGGAGCGGTCTAGCGATTATCTGTAATCATTTAATTAAAGATTCAGCTAAACCATTTTGTGTGTGAACATAAGGCACTGATGTTCAACATTTATCCCAATCGACATACAATAGTCATTAAAAGCTTGGGATATGAATTCTCCTACATTATCCATCCGTATGTTTTTAATTTGTTTATCCGGGAAGTTAGCTCTTAATTGTATGATTTGGGCTAATAGCCGGGAAAATGCTACATTTTGGGTAGCTAGAAGACTCACATGTGACCACCTTGAGGATGCGTCAATTAAGACCAAGAAATAGCGAAATGGTCCACATGGAGGGTGTATAGGCCCACAAATATCCCCTTGGATTTGTTCTAAAAATGAGGGGCTTTCATGTATCAATTTAGTTTGTGAGGGCCAAGTAATAAATTTGCCCAAAGAGCATGCCGCACATGATAAATCTTGTGGTAGCAAAACTTTTAGTGTTTTAATAGGATGCTAGTTGCCTTTTTTATTATTCTTCTCATCATTATGCTACCAGGGTGACCTAAACGGTCATGCCATATATTGAATGTATCTTTATCTAATAATTTCTGCTTGGTCACCATGTATGATTCGATGGGATTATATTGGACCTTCCTAATTAAACCCCCTCACTTCTAATTTAACCCCCAAAGCAAAGCACCTCGCTTTGGCCAAAGCGAGACGCCTGGTTTAATTTTTTCAGAGATTCTCAAGCTTTACATCTAATCATACTGCAAAGCACCTCGCTTTGGCCAAAGCATAAAGAAACTCAAACCAAAACCCTCCCAACACAAATCCCAAGACCCCCCACCCAGATGTCCAGGTTCATCCCCCTAACCCAAAGCGAGGCGCTTAGGGTCTACTTTTCCACACTCTCATCCAACCTCAGACTGACATGGTACTAAATGTGACCAAAGCGCCTTGCTTTGGCCAAAGTGAGGCGCTTTGGTGGGAGTCAAAATAGAAGCCATGGGAGTAGGAATAGACAGACCCTTTATATTAGTACAGTATAATCCAGAGGATAAACCTTGTAGTTGTTCAACAATGGTTTCTTATCCATTTTTGTTGAAAACAATTTGAAGATATTCAATATTATTTTCATCTTTAGTTTTTAGATGGTAACCATTTTTCCGAATATCTTTAAAACAAAGTAAATTTCTTCTGGATTTACTAGAATATAATGCATTTTCAATAGTTAGTTGGGTACCCGAAGGTAGTATTATGTGTGCTCTACCAGAGCCTTCAATAAGGTTACAAACACTAGAGATGATACCAATAGGCGTCTCTCCTGGAGAGAACTTAGAGATAAAATTCCTATGCTTGAGAACATTGTTAGTACTATTGCTATCTGCCAGACATTCATCACCAATAATAGCTTTGCTAGAGCTAGCATAGATATATCGATGTGATGAACAGAAGATGTTCTGAATCGCAATACAAGGGCAGATAAATCTGTAATGTTGTCGACAGTAAAATATGTGAACCGGTGAAGAGGGCGATTCGTGCTGATAACGTGATAAGAATTAGAGAGAAATTGAAAGTGTTGAGTATTATTGAATAAATGTTCTCAAGATACAATCCATGTATGTATATTATACAAGTTTGATAACTGCCAAACACTTTTAGGGGATATATATATATATATATATATATATATATATATATATATTAGAATAATATGTGTATATCTGATTTATATCAAAACTAACATTTTAACTTTCTTTGTGGTTTTCAATCTCATGATTACTTGATAACATCATTGTCATACTCCGTAAATCCCATTAATAGGAAAGGTAAGGTGGGGGTCTAAAGAGGGTACGATGTAGACAACCTTACCTCTACCCCGTAAGAATCGAGAAGTTACTTCCAGTGAAACCTTAGGCTCAATTATTGTACACCATCATTGTTTAATAATACCATAAAAACATAGAACTACGACAAAAACTTAAAACAAACAAAATAATGGAAAGAAACTAACACTCAGATCAATAACAAGCAGGTGATCTTAATATTGGGTAATAGACACATTCTTAATCATTATCTTAGACAAAAAGGTGAACTTAAAAGTTAAGGAAATGTTAACAAATTGATCTTCATGGTTGATTTCAAATTAGGGATTTTTTTGAAAATGTTTTTTTATGCATAATAAAAGATACTAACCAAGTACCTTCAGTTGAATGCACAACCTTCATTCCTGCTATTACTTATTTGATCCGCTTGAAGAACTTGATTCCTCGTCTATTCCTCATCAAGATACTAGCATTATTGACAAAAGTGCAAAAGGATTTTCTGGCTTGGATTGGTCACAAATGATTATATGGAGTTCTGGGTTAACATAAATCTTAGTCACAATTTCACCACATTGTTGATTTACTAATAAGGAATGCAAATGGAATTGATCATTCTTGTGTAGAAATTTATTTAATTAACGGAGTTTTGTAAAGATCACGTGATGATTTTTTTTATTTTTACCTACAATCAGCAATGTTTATCCATTGCATTTACTTGTAATGTGGAGGTCAAAATTCCAATTACTGCTCAGGTATACCCCGTAGAGATGTGTCTTGGACTAAAGAGTGTCTAAAAGACAACATTTTGGTCAAGACTTGTGCAATGTGAAGTCTTTCAACATCAGACTGCAGACACATAGCAACCTACAAGACTTTGTGCTAGCACTATGTCTAGTATGAAATGTCGGGCAAGATACACAACCTAGATACTAGAACAAGCAAAGACTAATCTAAAACATTGTTTACCATAAACTGCATAAATTAGACCTTTTTCCCTTTCAACTGCCATCGCAACCACTACTTGCCCAAACTTTTATGTATCATCATTCCCAATATCACCACAAGGTAACTGTTCTCTACAACCACAACAATAACCATTGAAACCAACACTCCCCTTTCTTTCCCAACCCACCCAAGCCCAAGTGTAGGATCGTTGGACTCACCTAAACGAATTCGGATATCACGGGTTCTCTATTAGATAAGTGTGAAATCCTTATCTTGAAGTTTTGCAACAATATAACATTCAAACACACAAGTTATTTCTTTCAAATACTTTCCGATTGAAAAAAACAAAGCCCGAGTGTTTACAACTACATCTGACTAGCAAATTCACCAAACCTCTCAAAACTCTACCTAGGGTTCGGAAACTAATCAATATATAATATTGCCATTCGCCTGACTTCCTCACACGAATGGGTTAGGGTTGATACGAATGGGTTGGGCGAATGCGTTACTATCCATTTGTGTAAACCGATGCCATTCACCCTAACATAGTTACCAATATATCCTTGGTGTACAAAACGAGCTAAACAACATATATACGAATACCTATACTAGGCTAGGGACAATATAGAAACATGTACTAACAAAACGCCACCCACCTTCAATCTCCCTCATCGCCTCCCTAAGACCCTAACCCTCCCCATATCCCACACCCACACCCACAGCCTCCCCAACCTCCCCACTAAACCACCTCTCAATAAACTTAATGATTACCTCCCCAACACACCTCAACCCACTCCTCAACTCATGCATATACTCATACGCCTTATCCCCATCCCCAACATCAACACTAATGTCGCAATCTCTGCTTCCTCCAAACACAACCCCATATTAATCATATCCCTCTCCACCTGTTGGGTCTGCTGACCTGGAGAAGAACAGATGATCTAAAAAGCCAAAACATACTATATATATGATCATGAATAAAAGAGTAGATTACATGTTGATCCCCCCAAAAGACCGTTGACTCTAACATCTGTTTCTCTCCTAACATCTTGTAACACCCCAACCGATGGCGGAAACATCGAGGTGTCACGTAGTGACGATTGTTCAATAGGACATGGACTAAAGTGTAAATTTGAATACATTGATTAAATAATTTATTACATTGAAATGAAATACAATGATACTAACTGTCAACTAAATTGAAATACAATGAATCAAAATCTAAATATAAATCCGAAAGCTTAAAGGATGCATCTCAAAACAACCTGAAACATGTACAAAATATTTTGGTCAATACAAAAATTGTATTGGTGAGCATACCCTGTTTAAATAAATATAGTAGAAAAGTGTTTAGCAATTCATGTGTCGTATACTGTTTGCAGTTATGTAATAAGTGGTATCCGGGTCAAATCAACCCTAAGAGAAGAAAGCAGATATATATAGTATGCGCTAGTAGTAATGTAATACATAGCAATGACGAGGACTCTCAACAGAGTCACAAGGGTATAAACCATAGTACTATTCATTGAAATGCCAGGCCGCAACGGTTAATGATTTGACAGGTCATAGATACACAAAATGACACAAGCAAACACACATAAGAATTGCATTTAGTAAAAGAAATAGAAACTTGATAGTAAGTACATGAGTCACCCCAAAATAGTAAGACAGTAAAAAGGGGAAAGATATACTCACAGTTGCGAAAGCGATCAAAATCCACTTAAGCGGTCGTGAGCTAAGTAATGGGAATTCCGAGGAATTCAACCTATAATGTGTAAGAATACTAATAAGGAAATGTCTAAAAAGTCTAAGGTAACTAGGGTTTAAGGCATTAGGGTTTGCTAAGTCGATTTGGGGAATTAGAGTTTTTATGATAAGTCGCGTTAACGTAAAAGTTGTATATCACAAATAATATATAAAATGTTGTAAATGTGATTTAAGTAATATAATCATTATCAATTGAATATTTAGATAAAATATGTTTGCATAATTAAGACAAAATTTTTAGTTAATTTCTTTAACTAAATTAAAATAACTATAATGATCATAAATGTATAAATAAATAATTATATGTTTCACAATGATCCAATAAATGATAATTAAGATTTTCAACATAAAACATTTCTATTTTATAAGAAAAATATTTAAAAATAGATATTTAAATAGTGTGAATAAATAAATGTTCAATTATGTCTAATTAAACATAAATAGGATTAAAAATACAAGACATGATCCATAAATGTTATTTTTATAGAAAATGGGTGATTTCTGATGTAAACAAATTAGAATAATTTTCCCCTAATTTATATAAACTTATTTATATTTAAAACTGATTTAACGAGATTAAATTATGTTTAAATGATTAAAAATAGGAAAGTCAATAAAATTAAATGTTTTCTGAACCAATAATTTTTATATTAGTTCATGATGATGAGAAATAATTACCCAAAAAGTTTGAGATTAAAATCATTAAAAATGAATTTTTTATCAATTAAATATGATTAAAACAAATAAATTCGATAAAAATATAAAAATATGAGATTTTCCAGAAAATAAAAGTATAATAATTTTCTATAAGTTATCAAGAAGCTACACCTAAATTTTCATAATTTTTGGAGCAAAAATGAATTAGTTATGATTATTTAAAGATTTAACCAATATTATGTGGAAAAAAAATATAACAAGATAAATAAAATTAAACAAAAAAAAAATATCAAAAGAAAAAGGGTCTGATGTGTGGTTCGAACCTGAACCCTTTGTTTGTCCAAAGACACACACAACCACTAGACCACTTAGCCACTTGTTGTTATTTTTGATTTATATTTATATTTATACACTATGTACATAGTCATCTTCTTCCCCAAAAATACTTAAGAACCCTAACCCTAACACTAAATTCAATCACCCTTAAACGATACAGTTTACGATTAGAACCATAGGGCTTTTGTTCGGAATATTAAAGTAAGTAAAATGGCACAAAGAATTGGTACTTACAACACATGTATCGATCGAAAAAGAAGGAGAAAAGATCCGGACATAACCCGACTTTTTGACTTGCTTTGGACGCGATATGATTGATTTAAAAGTGGGTTTAGTTTGCTCAAGTGTGCAGGAATCTAATGAAATCATTGATTTATATGGTGAACGATTAAAAAACGCGTTTAATGATCATTCAAAGCTTCGCCGGTTTCAAGCTCTAATTTTGAACTTTAAGTGATAATTAATGTGTAATTAGGACCCAATAATGATGTGAAAATGGAACAATAAAACAGAGAAACGTTTTGGGATAAAGCAAATCGGTTACAACAGTTTAAAAGCCGCTATCCATGTTTGCCGGAAAAAATGTCCGGCGGCCGGAATGGGTGGCCGAAAAACCGGGTAGCAGGGAAGAAAATATTCAGCTTCTTTTTTTTTAAAAAAAAAACTTTCAGAGGTTGGCAGTATTGATCCCTTATGTTTAACTTAGGTTAGTATCTTGTATAACTAGGTTAGTTTTTCCTTTATAATACACTAACCATGTTAATAATATAAATTAACCCAAAAAAAATGTTTTGAAACCTTTATAAATTTTTTTATAAAAATCCCGTACGAATACATTTCACTTACGCATTTGATTAAAACTTATAACCGATTCATAACAAATATATAAGAAAAATATATGTTTGATTTAAATAAATTTTGAAAATGACGAAACTTACAGGGACTAAAATGAAAATATTTGGGGGACTATTATTGTCAATTAGATGAAAGACGAAGGTGACGGATGTCACACATCTGCTGGACAAGTGCTGATCACAAAGGATTGATGAAGAAACAACTTCTGAGCAAAAGACTGTTGAAGACAAGGACTGTTGGAGCCAACAGCACTTAGGCCCCAACAGATTATACAAGCCATTAGAGTTTTACCCATCAGCTGTTTAGTCATCAGTGTTTATCAATGTAACAGTGTTTGTATTCATCTGTTGTTTTATGTTGTTATATATCTGTTAGATGTCGTTGTCTTAGGTGATGTCAGCCATAGGTCATCAGAGGTTAGGTTTGTCTATAAATAGAACAGTGCATGTACTGTTCTATTCATCACTCCAAACATTCTCTTAAGACAAACACTGTGAGTGATCAGGCTGAAGGGGGAGATATTGTGTAATTGTACTAATCTGTGTTGACTAATGAGAATTACGATTTGAAAGCAATTATCCCGTTTGTTTTGATTTACAGTTTACTATTCCGCTACACTTTCCATATTTGTTTATCTCCATTCGTATTTCATTTATAAACTATCAAAACAAATCAAACTCAGATCCTAACAATTGGTATCAGAGCTTGGTCAATTAAATTTGATCTAACCAATCAATTTAATATAAATCGATCAGCTCACAATTATTGACATCGTTTTGTTTGTCGGATTGAAAACAGAGTAAAAGTTTATATATGCTCAAAGTTTTTTAAACACACTTTGTTTTACAAACAATCAGAGAATGGCTTCAATCAATCACGATCCACATAACACTGGAACAAAACACAAGCCACCGATGCTTGTTAGATCTAAATACAATATCTGGCAACGTCGGATAAGCCATGTTCTAGCTCAACAGAAAACTGGATGTTGGAAGTCGTTATCTTCGGACCACATGTTCCGATGGTGCCGAGTAGCGAAGATCCCAAGGTTCAAGAGCCAATGAAAATAGAAAACTACTTCGAGCAAGATTTTCATAAAATTGAGTTAGATGCTAAGGCCTTCAGCATTGTGGTCATGGCTCTACCAAATGATATCTATGCTGGGCTGTTACACTGTAACAGTGCAAAGGAGTTGTGGGATGCTTTGAAAGAACAATTTGGCGGGACTGAGGAGGTTATTGAAAACAACCGTGAAATACTTAACCAACAATATGAAACATTCAGTCATGTGAAGGGAGAGTCATTAACTCAACAATTTGAGAGGTTTAACTGTCTAATTAGTGAACTAAAACTGGTGGGTCTAACTTATCCTAATTCAACATTGAACCATAGGTTTTTTAGATCATTACCAGACAAATGGGACACTATTGCTATTGTTATGAGAAACTCAATTGGTTTCAAGGACTTATCTCTGACCCAGCATCATGGTAAGCTCTTGACCTTTGAGAGAGAGCTTAACCAGAAAAAGAAGCTTCAGGACTCTGGCAAAGTGTCTGATGATTATGTATTTGGTAATACAGCACTTTTGGGTCAGGATGAGATGCCTGGTAATAGTAAGGGTCAGGGTTATGATCATTTTATTGACATAACTTCAGGTTTTAACTCTGGTTATAACTCTGATTCTTATTCACCCAACTATGCTTTTGCAGCAAGTGGTGGTGATATCCAGGCATCTGATAACATTTCCTTTGAGTATAATGACCTTCAATATTTTGACCCTGAGGATTTGGAAGAAATGGACATATTGCACCAACTAGCTCTGCTCAGTATTAGAACTAACAATTTCTATAAGAAAACTAGCTAAAGATATCCAGGTTTACATGGCAGGTCAAAGGTGGGGTTGGATAAATCTAAGATTAAGTGTTATAAATGTCATAGACTTGGTCATTTTGCTAGGGAATGTAGGAGTCAACATGGTGCACCTATGATTACCTATCCAAATCAAAGGCCTCAGACAAACACTTACAAAGTTTCCCATAATACCCCTTGACCAAATATGCAAAACACTGCTCACTTTGCACAGTCCTCATCCATTGTTCCTGTCCATTATGTCCAAACCACTGTTCCTCAAATTCACTATGTTCAAACCCCTGTTGCTCAGGCTCAAATGCCAATTACTGCTACTCAACCCTCTGCCCCTGTAGAGACAAGTCAACAAAGTCAACAAAGCTTCTTCACACAAGGCTTTGTTCATTGGAGCAGTTTAACAGATGAGAACTTTGCTCTTGTTGCCAAGCTGAAAATGAACCAGAAAATTTTTGTTTCATGGCTTTGGACACAATAGTAGAAGAAGTTGAATCTGAGGATGTGGTGTCTGACTCTGAAAATGTGACTAATGATGTTGTCAATGCAGTAGTTCCAGATGAAAATCTGAAGAAGAGGTTGTAAATCTCTCAGATCCATGGGGTGATAATGATTGTGAGTGCAAGTGTGATTGTGCATTAATGGCTGCTGCTAAGGTATCTCCTCAAATCTTAAATGATTTGTGTTTAAACAAATGTGTAATAGCATTTGCAAACATTAAAAAGGTGAATGAAAACCTTAGGAAGAAAATTTTAGATGATGAAGTTCAATTTGAAAAACTTTCAAAAGAGTTAAAATCAAAATTGACTGAAAAAGAATCTGAAATCGGTAGTTTAAAACATGAAGCAAGTATAACCAAAGACCAGCTCCAAACTATGAGAACAAAATATCAGAGTTGTAAAAAGGAGCTTGAGTCCACCCAAGTTGAGTGTGAAAAATGGGTAGAATCATGTAAAGGTTTTGAGATGGTCCTCAACAAACAGACCAAAAGTCATGTGAAATTTGGCATTGGTTGTGAAACTACTAAACAAGTTTCTCAAAACATTGACAAAAGGGAACCAAAGTTGGTTGAGGTTATTCCAACTAATTTGGAGAGTCAGGAAATTAAAATCACTGAACCTAATGGTAAGAAAATTGTTCTTGAAAAACTTGAGGGTTCCTCATCATTTATTGAAATTGAAAAATATGAGTTTAAACCAACTTGGTCAGATGAGTGTGATGTTCTTGAAAACTTCAAACCAGTTGATTTTGAAACCCCTGCTGGTAAGAAGGCGCCACAGGAAAAAATCATTCCCTTGAAAGATCTTCCAGCAGATGCTCAAATATCTGTTGAAAAGAAGGTTGAAAAAGGGAAGAAAAAAAGAAAAGGGTGTACACTTGTTCTATGATTTCTGTGAAAAGAAGAACCATGTTACCAAAAACTGTTTTCTTCTAAAAGCATATGATATCAACAAAGAAACAAGTGTGTGTGATTCTAAAACAATATGTTCAATATGTGGTAAAAAGAATCATAAAACCAAAGAGTGTCTTTATCTCAAAAATTTTGATGTCAAAATACAAGAGTATAAAACTAAAAGTCAAGCAACTCAAGTGGTCAGTACCCCAAAAGGAAAGCCCAAACAGACTTTCACACCAGTTCAAACATCTGTTACTAAGAACCTTGAAACCTATGCTCCCAGGGTAGTCCAAGTAACAGATACGAAGGGGTTTATCCCTTTGCCCTAGATACACGAGGGGTCCCCCCCCCCCTACGAGGGGGTTTGCCCCTTCAACCCTACTGCTGTTGTTTCCAAGTTTTGATGAGCCCCCTCGAATCGGTCTAGAAACTTTCCGAAACATAACCGTTCGATATGAAATCAATATCTAACCTATCCACATCATAATACGTCATCTAATGACCAAATTTCGTATACAAATTTCTAGTTTTACCCAAAGTGGCAAATATTATGAATGTGTCACATCATGCATGAGAAAGTTTACATAAACAGTAAATAATCGAATTAACCTACATAATCACATTCATAACATCATTAGACTCATATCTAACCAACCTAGCATGATTCGTAACATGTTATCATGATTCCAACCTTCATATTAGCCCAAGATCTTATAAAAAAAATCCCTAAACGGGTCAAAACTCATATAACATCATGTTCAAGCAAAACACATCCTAAACATGTTTCTAATACATCAAAAACCATCAAAACAACATCATAACATAATCCTAACAATAAATAATACAAAATCCCTAATTATTAGATCAGCAACATTATTGAAAAATTGGGTTTTCATAGTAAAACTCATTAAAAGGTTTAGATCTTGTTTAAGATATGTTTGGGAAAGCTTTTGTTTATGAAAACACTTTGAAATCAAGTTTTGGACATAAAGGGTTTATAAAAACATCATTAAAATGAAAGGAAAAGATGTTGGATATGATACACACCTTAGATCTAAGCTTTGTTAAGGATTTGCAAGTGTTTCTAGGTTGGAAATCATTGGTTTTAGGGCAAAAACTTGTTATCAAAGGTTAGGGGCTGATAAGGAGCACTTGAGGGTGAGTTAGGGTTTGTAAATGATGAAAATATGTCAAAACGAGGTATTTATACCTGTTGGGGCTGCAGATAAGCGAAGGGGTTTGGGTTTAGGCGAAGGACTCGGCCTTTCTTCCTAATTTTGGGCGAAGGGCTCAGCCCTTCTCCTCTAGCTAAAGTCCCTCTCCTCTAGTAAAGCCCTTCTCCTTCAGCCAAAGCCGCTTCTCCTATAATTTATAGCATAGGGGTTTGGCTTTCCCTTAAAATTTAGTTAACACGCCAAAACTCGTATCATCATATAATTTCACATAAACACGATTTCCTAAGTTACCAATAATTGTATAACACGTAATTATCAATAAGTTACCCACATTACATTATTGTTTCACCAACAGACTAGATATGAGACTCGTGTGCGTGTGTTTCCCGGTGACCCTCCGAATCACCAACCCATGGACATTATGCGTGTAAACCGACTCCCGATGATTCCCCGAATCATCCAACCGACTCCCAATGATTCCCCAAATCATCAACCCGACTCAACTAACCCAGTTAAGTTCGTTTAGTAAATGTTTTGCTAATGTAGACTTAAGTGTTTGTTAGAAGTATTAATCTGAATTTGCCGGCTATCACAGAAGTCCTAATAGTGAAATGAAAGTCGATGTTTGTATTGATGTGAGTAATGAGTCTAGAAGGGTAATGGTGCAAAATAATGAGGAAGGACATGAACATGCAAATATGAACAACATCAATAAACGACATGAACAACGTTACTAAACGTTTACTCACACAATTGAACAAACAAGACGTGTGTTCATATTCATTTAACTAATTGAACGAAATTTATTATTCATATTTTCATCAAACGTTGAAAGTTTGGTTCGTTTAGCACACACTATTAAAAATTCCTCTTAGATCTGCATATCCACATAAGAATTGATGTTTTTTTATACCCCTTTTGACATTGGTTGGCCGCATGTCCATTAGTAGATGAAGCTTGCTATATTGTGTTCTAAAGTAGCATAATAGGGGTTGATAGCATCGTGTTTTCTTCCTTTTAATTCATTTTTTTTTTGTTTTGCTTAACTATTGTTGTACTTCCATATGCTACTTAAAAGTCGTTTCTCGCACTTTGGTCCTCCATTTTCCTGTCATCTCTTGTAGAGGTGTTTATCGGTTCGGTTTACGGTCAGTGGCGGAACCAGAACTTTTTAATTGGAGGGTCCAATTTAACCAAATAGTTATCAAGTGCAATTTAACCAAATAGTTATCAATTGGTTTAAGCAGATCGGATTACCAACAATTTCATCTTCTAATAGTTTTACTTTTTTCTCGACATCCTTCTTTACTATTATTGTTAGTTAAAAATGTTGTTGTGATTAGTATTTAACATTATTAGTTTTCAGCCTTAATGCTTGATTAGAGTCATTTTATTAAAATATCTTTTCAAAACAATATATTTATGCATTTAAAAAATAATGAAATAATTTGTAAAAACCATAAACAATATAAAATGGCGTATAAAATAAAAGGTAATTAAAATATATTGAAAAGTAAACGAATTTAGCATCCAAGTGAAAATTAAATTAGGTGTATAGATATGTAGTCAGGCTCAAAACTTTATGAGTGACTGACTCAGTAAAATATTTAGACAAACCGGAAAATAATTTAAAAAATTAGACTTTAAGTTGAGTTTTGAAAGTTAAAAGTGGGCCTTTGCAGTTTAAAAATAAAATAAAAGGCCAAAACAAATGGATACTTATTTAAAACTAGGTCATTTCATTGTTGTCTTCCTCAGTCTTTCCTCTGCCACTGCAAGTACTTGCTAAGTGGGTTGTCAACCGGAAAAAAAAAACACAAAACCATGATGATATTATGTATATCCACCCTTCACTTTCATTTTAGCTAGACGTATTAAAGAGTTATGAACTTCAAAAGGTTCTTCTGGTTAGTATCCATATTCAGTTAAAATTTGGTTGGCTGGAGGGTCAGTTGACCCCCTGACCCTCCTGTAGTTCCGTCCCTGTTTACGGTTTATTTGGTTTATTCGGTTCGGTTTATTTGGTTTTCAAAATTTTGTAACCCAAACCAAAAACCAAACCAAATTCAACCAAATTGAATTCGGTTTGGTTTCGGTTTAAAACCAAACAAGCCGATTTCAACCAAATTCAACCGAATTGAACCGAAGTTTTTTTTCTCTTACTTATATACCTTTGTGTTCCGAAATCTGAATAGAAAGTTAGCAATTAATATAAACCAAAAAAACAAACCACACAATATATTGTAAAAGAAAGTTTAAAAGCAAAATAAAACAAACAAATCCGAAAAATAGTCTTACACACAAACACAAAACATCATAGAAATTAAAAATGTATCATCAACATTGCCAAATAAATTAAAAGTTTGACTACTTGAATCCTCTGCATTCACTGTCTTATTAGAAGTTTATTACTTTTTTTTTTTTTGTAAACTCCAATTTTGTACAATATAATGTACGGTGAGACACATATAATTGATTCTTTGCAAAGACGTCCATGTATCAGTCATCTAACTAACTCTATGAACTGATTTTTTCAATTTAGCTTTAAGAATAACTTTCTCATCAATATATATGGCTTATTATATAATATTATTTTATTTAATAATTAATTAGTTTACCGGTTTATTCGGTTATCCAAATAAACCAAATTAAAAAAAAATGTAGAACCAAACCAAACACCAAATTCATTGTTCTGATCGTTTTTCGGTTACGGTTACGGTTCAATTTACAGTTTTTATTTGGTTTTCGGTTTTTCTGAACACCCCTACTCCCCTGTCAACCTTTTATGTTTTAACCATAGGAAAACGAACTTTTTATCCAACGTTTGGGAGGTGTACAGTAAACCTCAGGCCGCATGATATCTTAATAATCATCCAAAGTTTGGACCATACAAAATATACATCAAGAAACAAACAGCCAAAGTTTGGACCATACAAAATCCTCTACTAATAATACTGGCGGCCCACTTACATCCGAGTTGGCCTGAATTAACTTTCCCTCTTTAATTTATTTTGTAATAAAACAAACATTTCTACATTTTTAACCCTTTTTAATTCTATTTTAGTCCTTGATACTAAAAATATGTAATTATATATCGAATAGTTTTGTTATTCAAGAATAAAGAGGATTTTATAATTGGGTTTTCTTGTAGAGAAACAAAAATGACTAGTATAATAAAATCAAGTTATTATGGTCTCTTTACGTAAATATGCAATTTGCCAATAAGCCTTAGATCATTTGGTTTGGGAGAAGGGAGCCCCATCACTTTCTAGTGTGGAGGCAATGAGTTAGAGTCTCCTTGTTGCAATTTGCTCCAGGTGGGCTAGTGCTTTTATCAGTGTGGGTTTTCGGACAGTGAGTTATCTCTGGAATGGTAGGCAGGTCAGGTAATTAGCGTTGTCTGTATTCGCATGGCGTAAATGGCATTTTGCCAGTACGTGGAAGCTAAAAACAAAGAAATTGCAATTTAATAGAGCAATGAAGCTAGCTAAAAAATATCGAGAAGAACCTTAGAATATTTAGTTCCAAGGTATACGTAAAGAGGGGGCACAACAAGAATATCATACATAAAACAATGAGTTAATAGCTAAAATCGTCTCTGAGGTTCGGCCAGTTTTGTTACATCAGTCCAAAATCGAAACTTTATACATCCGGTTCCTTCTGTTTTCAATTTTGTTGCCAAATTCGTCCCTGACACTAAACTCAGTTAACTATTGTCGTTAACTCTGGGGGTATTTTTGTCTTTTTTGTTGCACCCTTTTTACATCTGGGTATTTTTGTTTTCTGGGGGTATGAATAACTCTGTTTAAATTGGGTTTTAAAAAAGGGGTCAGCCAAAAAGACAAAAATACCCTTAGAGTTAACGGCAATAGTTAACTGGGTTTAGTGTCAGGGACGAATTTGGCAACAAAATGTAAAACAAAAAGACCCAGATGTAAAAAGTTTCAATTTTGAAGATGTAGCAAAACTGGTCAAACCTCAGTGACGATTTTAGCCATTAACTCTAAAACAATGTTAATATTAAAGATATAAAACATCAAATCAATATATATCTAGGTAGTTAATTTAGTAATGAGTAGCAACATTACTAGCTAGGATGTCCCTTTTAGTGAGTTGACCTTACTGGGTGTCCTCTTAGTCGTTTTACGAGACAGTTGGTTTGTACCAAGGCATGCGGTTTTGAGGGCGAAAGCTAAGAAGGTCGCTAAGCACGAGGGCACCTATTTGGACTTGGAGAACCAACACGTGTTCCTGCCATTTCCATTCGACATATTTGGATCTCTGGCCCCTGAGACAATGTGTTTCCTAAACTGAGTACAGAAGGTGGTTCACAATACCTTGCAAAGCTCTAATAAAGTTAATTAAAACTATATAAAACCACGTAATAGGTTTTTTTTTTTTTTTTTTTTTTTTTTGAACGGCTAATTATTTTTTCACCCACGGGATTTGATCCCTCATTATTTGAAAAGGCAAAGCATTATCCAACACCTTGATACCGCAAGGCCAAAGACCCTTTGGTACGTAATGGGGTTCTAAATGATAATAACAATTTCTTCCGGTTTTATTTCAACCGGGTACTCTATTAGTATGTCCACTAAATATAATTCCATTGTTTGACTATATGTGTGGTAATGTTTGAAGTCAAAGGTTAATGATGAACAGATTTATTATTTTGAAACTCTAATTGATGTACGAATTTTAATTCTTCTCAAATTTTGTTGGTGTCGATAACTTCTTTTAAAATGTCGTTTTCATTTTAGAATATGATAAACAATGAAATAACTAAGGTGTTTGTTTTTGAAGAGGTAAAATGACTGCAATTTGCGGATTACATATGCAGACATCTGAAAGAGAAGAGGTGGACCAAACGTCTGCAGTCTGTGAGAAGAAGACTGTTTATTTGTTAACGTCTACAGCGTAACCCAAAACCATATCCCACCATAATCGAGACCTTTCACCGTGAACCAACACAATCCACTACAACCATAACCCACCACAACCCTCAAACAAACCATCATTATCAACAACCGAGTGTCCAACTTTAATTTCCACAAACAACGACTCATTAATCTGCAAACCAAAACAACCACCACACAAATAATATAACTTCTAGTCTCATTTGGGTAGAAGAGATGGTAATTTGCAAACCGGAAAAAAAAATAAAAAATTAGATGATTTAAAAGCATTATCATCATTGAAATAATAATATACCTTCCAATCACTTTTGACACAGAAGTTAATTTACTTCAAGTAACCCTTTTAAAGTTACACATAACATCTTTATCTAATATGGAAAAAAGTTAATTTACTTCAAGTAACCCTTTTAAAGCTGCACATAACATCTCTATCTAATATGGAAATGTTTATCCATAATACTTCCCTTTGTTTGGTTAGTATTTGTGTTATCAAGAAAAAGTTTACTGTACAAAGTTTAATAGCGTATAAAATGTAAGAAGTATTTTGAGACTTTGATAAAAATAAATCGATGGATGAGATTAAAAGATGAGGAGAGAGGCAAAATAGGTATAACCCATAATGGTTGAGTTCCACCCCCATTTTTTTTAACGTCCATAACTTTTTCATATGACATTATTTTTTTTTAAAAAAAAACACACCATAAAAACAAGCATTTTATCCTCTTTCATTTGCATACCATGTTGCTATACTTTAAAAAAACAAAAAAAAAATTGTTGGGTTGATAGTACTTGCGTCTAAATGTAAACACTTGATATTATTACTTGCAATTAAACATTCTGAATGTAATAATAGTTTTTTTGTTTTTTTAGCTTGTTTCTAATATCATGGGAAAGTTAGAATAATAGCCTAAACTGAACCTGAAGTTCGTTCAGTTCGTTTACAGGCTTAAATTATGGTCTGAATGCATATCATTTTATGAGACATTGATTCTTGATTGATTCTTCAATTGCTAGAAAATTATTATTATTAATTAATATTAGAACACATACAATGAGTCTACTTTGCACTATAGACTTAGAATAAGATTAACTTTTTCTGTGAAGCTCCACACTACCCTCTGCGTGAACATATTAAACTTTTGGAAATTAATCCAATCCCTCATCATCCTCGGTCGATCCAGCTCAGAGCTGGATAAAAGACTCCTCATTTCAGCCACCGAGCAACTTCCAGAACTACAGCCTTACCAAACCCTTTTAATTTCTCCTCCATCACAGCCATTAGAATCTGTTGACGTGTCTTCTCCAAATTTCTTAATTCTGAGTTTCTGATGCCTCCTCATTAGTCGTGACTAAATAATAACTTGATATGTGTGTAAAAACTTGATATTACCTACTTGCGTTTAAATAATAATAACTTGCGTCTAAATGTAAAAACTTGATATTACTTACTTGCGTTTTAGCATGTATAATTTGCGTTTGATCAGGTCGTTTTACCAGGTCGTCTTATCAGGTATAACTTGCGTTTCTAAAACGCAAGTATACCCTCAATAAAACGCAAGTTATCAAACCCAGCAAAAAATTTTTTTTTTAAAAAAGTATACCAATATTGTATGGAAATGAAAGAGGATGAAAAGCTTGTTTTTATGGTGTAATTGTTTTTAAAAATAATGTCGTATGAAAAAGTTATGGCCGTTTTAAAAATGGGGGTGGAACTTTAATGACGCTAAGAAATTACCATCATGCCCCTGATTATCAAATTTAATCATACGCTCCATATTGTTTCTTACACTTTGTACAATAGGTGACTTTTTACGTTAGCCTCTCCCGTTTTATCAATTAGTATTTCATGTGGTCTTGTCAATTAGTATTTGCAGGTTCTTCAAGACTTAAAGAGTGGATTTTCGTGTTCATGGCATCCAGTCTTATTTGAGAAGTAGTTGGCTCCCATTACGAGACCAACGACCTTTATTCGTAAAATTAGTTTATTTTAAAAAGGTAGTATCTTACCCTCCGATTCTCTTTATTGCTTAATATTTTTCTGAAATCTAAGTAAAGAATAAATATATAATAAGTCAAAGATTGAAATTAGACTTGAGGATGGTTTGCAGTACAATCTTGTTCAATGGGAGCTCAATATTTATAAGGGGTTATTTTGAATCACAAGGATTTAACTATTGATTTTGCTTTTGCATTTATATCTGTTTTTTATATATATATATATTTTGTTTTAGTGAAATTTGGATTGTCTTATAAGCTATTTTGTATTTGTTCAGCCTGACCTGTTAAAGACATAAAGTAATCTGAATCGACCCATTCATAAGTGAAACGAATCATACCTTTTCACGTTCAACTATCATCATGAGAATAAGAGGACTATAGTAGATACCAGTGTAAATTATTTATGCCTATAAGTAATACGTCTAAAGTTCTCCACCTTTAGACATAATTATTTAATTGGCATAGATAATTTGTTGTTACTTTAGGTTATTTGCTATTTCTATTCCACACAATTATATGGCTTGATTTTATAGTGATGTGGTTCTTATATTAACTATCATGTGGCTACTTCCAATGATGTGCAACAATAATGTAAATTCATGGGTTTAGTACTATTTAATAAAACTCACAAACTTACAATAGATACTTGCATGAGATACAAAAGTTTGCCAATGGTCTTGCATC
Source organism: Ambrosia trifida (assembly GCA_028751855.1). NCBI lineage: Eukaryota > Viridiplantae > Streptophyta > Magnoliopsida > Asterales > Asteraceae > Ambrosia > Ambrosia trifida. The sequence continues at coordinate 56,846,722 of CM054124.1, forward strand.
AATTGGATAAACTTAGAATTTATAGTGATTTTTATTGTAAACTGTTGCTAAAAAATACCGTTTTACCCTTTCAGTAATGTTATATTTTACACAAATTTTCTACAGCTTTTTAGGGTAAAATAAAAATAGTTATGACTACAAACATATACGGGAACATCCCATAAAATTTTGATGATGTTTCATGAATGTTTACTATTTAATAAAACTCACAAACTTACCCATAAAAACTAATCTGATCTTAACCTGACTTAATTTGTTTACCCAATAATTTGATTCCAAACAACCTTAGATGGCATGTAACTAATGTAAAAACCTTAAAACATCATTTAGAAACATTATAGCAGTACTGAACATGAAACTTACGATTAATCTTATAAAGTATCAATCTTTTCCACAAAGCTTATCTAGTTACTGTTCTTAGCCCTTATATGTGATGTATACTTGTAGCCTTCACATATGACGATATTTCATCAAATGTTAGAAATTCTTATTTTGATAAACTAGCAACGCAACAGGTGATATCATAGCCCGTTTTTTTTTTCTAGTTTTAACCAATTGGGGTGGAACGTGTATAAACCAAATCATCTTCTTTATACAATTCTTCTGTAACAATGATTTCATAAATGTAGCATTATTCTAAACTAGTCACTAAGATTTCATCAATAGGACAACTGGTGTGGGTGTGCCTCGTTTATTCTTTTACACACTCATCAACTCCAAAAGCCGACGATTAGTAGATTGTAGGCATTAAAAGTGAAACCCGCATTCACTTATTCATTCAGACACCTAGTGAGGATTGGACACAAGCTAGCAATTCATTAGTAAACCCAAACATTTTTTTTGTATATACAGTCCAAACCTATTTTAGCGAACCCATTTTTTTGTATAACATTTGGAAAAGGGGACCTTAAAGCACTCATAGCAGGTCCTGCATATTTTTGTGACTAAGTTTTGCTTATTTCAAAAAGGGGGTTGTGGTGGTTTTGAGTGGAGGAGAGTGAAAAAATTAAAATGTTACTGTTCATCTCTATGTTTGAGGTAACACTGTTCCTCTTCATTTATATTTTAATATTTTTTTAAGTGGTTGTAAGTGAAGTAGAGAATAAAAGGAAACAATAAAAGTATAAAAAGTATTATTAAATTGAAAATGAAAATAAAATGTAGTGATTTATAGTATAATATGAGAAACTTGTGAAATTCAGCTTATCCCCCAAATGATTGAGCTGCCCGTGTACGTCACCTAAGTGGCTAAGTATGTAACTTTTAGTATGTCCTAAAACTTCTTATACCAAGTAGTCACTCACCGTATAATAATAATCTAAAAGTTATTGTATAATAATGATTTAAAATCAATACATGTACGAGACAAAAGTAAGAATGTTAAATTTAAACCGTTGATATATTCAAGGGCGAAGGATTGTTAGGGCTAGGGGTGCCCCGACCCCCGCCATTTTTTTTTGTCCATAGTGTAATTTTACGCGTTTTCTTTCAAAAACTTTATACGTGTTAAATCCGGCCTCCACCGTTTTAAAGGTGCCGTGACTTTCGGCCCACACGAAATTTTCTTCCAAGCTTTGCAACCGAATATATTAGTGAGAGAAGGATATCAACTTAGTTTGTTATTTCAATATACAATAAAATGTCCATATGTCTATGATAGTGAAGTTTTTCCATAACTCACTAAAACATTCTATCTTCTTCGGTCACCATCTATCAAGTGACTCATTTAGAAGTGTCTTTAGGCTTATGAACCTACTCATTTAAAGATTTATATACTCTTTTACAAATAATTCCAAGGTTATACATTGAACCAAATATTATAAAATAACGAGTTGTGTTTGGAATCACATAGTTGATTTCAAGCAGTATTTAGCACAACGGATTAAAATACAACTTTCTAGATCATGATCTCAATCATAATTCTTTGTGTTTATGTTTATTTTATTGTAAAATTAACTTTTAGTAATGGTTCAATCACCTTGCTCACATGCACTACGCAAGTTGCTGTTTAATTAATATATCGCTTTCATCATTACATCAACCATGAGTTATTATCAGGTTGTTTAATTAGGATAATGATATTTCATTGAAAACAAGTGTGGTCATTTCTGTAAGAGCAAAATTTAGTTAAATTTTCTTCATTGGATGGTTAATTCTTTAAGTTTAGTTTCTCGAGTCAGATTCTAAAAGTTAAGTTTTTTTTTTTTTTTTTTTTTTATGTGAATCATTTTCTGTCACACCCTCAAAATCCACTTGCGGAGTTTTACCGCGAGGCGCATGACAAACCAGGATCCAAACCAACGATCACAATAAACAAGTCTAAATGAATATAAATGCAATTTCAAAACATAGTTTAAAAATCCCGTTTACAGCGGAAGCTTATTCAAAAACAGTATCTCAACCATAAAACAATAGTTCAACGTTCAAATGACCATGCAACCCTAGTTAGACGCCGTGCAGACGCGTGCGCCCTAGTCCAGTCGTGCTACCTTAGCGACCTGAGAAAACATGTAAAAGTTTACGTCAGCACAAAAATGCTGGTGAGTTTACAGGTTTTGTATCCAAGTACCAAGTCCACCTGTCCATACTATAACAAATAGAAAACCAGTATACGCTAGCTAGGCGTACGTTTTGTTACTACCACGATTGGAAAACCATTACTAACGCGAATACCAAAAGTATGCCCGATGTAGTTCCTGTTGTTCCTGTTGTTCCTGTTTGAGACAATATGCACCCGCCGACCCTCCAAGTCGACGAGCGGGGTTGGTCACTCCCAATAGCGCTATTCACATTTCCCCGTTGTGCAAACCCGCACATTCATGTTTCCCCCCGGGACTTCCAAAGATCGTGTAGTACACAATAGAAACCCATAGTATGACAGTAGTTACCAAATAATCGTTTTAACACATGTTTTCTCCCCCGAAATATGAAACCAGTTTAAAAGAGGGGCCGTAAACTCACCTTAAGTTGCGTTACTCCTTAACCCGAGTAAACCCAACTGCTATGCTAGTCCCGTAAGCGGCGACCTAACATACGACAGTTACAAGTACTTAGACTAATAACCCGCAGGTTAATTAGTCCCTAGATGTCCAGACCATAACCAAGTTCGTTTGAAAACACCGTGACTGTTTAACCGACCCAAAGTACAAGACTCGACATCCCATTGGTGACCCGAGACTCCCCGTGTTATGTTTACGCTCCAAAACGTACAATAACGCAAGTACACTTAACATACGTTAACGCACAACAAGTTATAGCACATAGTTCACGTATCACCGAAATACATCCAAATATATGTTACCAAGTTATTAGACATGTTACGGGGTTCCTAGCATGTTACTACATGTTAAATCGGGTCTCGGAATGCTAATTTACACTTACAGCAGCAGTACACGCGATTAGGAAAAGTCAACTAGCATTTAGGTTGGTCAACTAGCAATTAGGAGTCCTATTCGCCCCTATTATAGGCGATTAGGGGCTACTCCCCTCTATTATAGGCGATTAGGGGCTACTCCCCTGAACTTTCTAGTGATTAGGGCTAATCACCTGATCTTACACAAGAGTAGACCTCTACTCGCCTATAATATGGGCGATTAGCACCCTACTCGCCTATAACATAGGCGATTAGGAATGCTACTCGCCTGTAACCTTGCTGTTCCGGTTTTTCGCGCGTTTAACGCTCCAAATCAGATCCAGAACGTGTGTAACCACCCAATATCATCCCAAACACTATCCTAAACATGTTTAACCCAAAATCCTTCGTTCAACCTCGTATAATCAGTCCTGCATGCAACCAAGTAATCCAAACACCAACTCACATAGCATGCAACATCATACAAACACGCGTAATCATAACCCTAATATCCAATTACTGAGATTCCTATTATCATACTATCAATATCAATCCTGACCTAGCATGATAACCCATCAAATCATCATCAAGAATCATAAAAATCCTATCTTTCTAATCATACACACCCATAACGCACGTATATTAGTTATAATCCGATTAACAACCCTTATTGACGATTTTCAGAAAGCTTTTTCGTTTATGAACAGGTCTGGACCATTAGGGATTGATTAAAAACGTTTACAAAGTGTGATGGATGAGAATCAAACCTTAGGATTATGAAAGAATGATGGTTAGACCTTGAAACCTTGTGTTTTTGATCAAAATCGCCTTCCAGAGGTTGTTTATGTGTTTGGGGCGGTTATGGGACGACTAGGGTTGATATTAGGAAGTTTAGGAGGTTAAGCATGGTATTTATAGTCGTTTTTAGTCGTCCAGCCCGTTACTAGCGAGTATGCAGCAGTTTCAGGCGATTAGGGCTTGTAATCGCCTGATAGTTCATGTGATTGGGGCCTACTCGCCCTTAGCTACACACGAGTAGGACCCTACTCGCCCTTAGGGTCCCCTACTCGCCTCCCCTATAGGTGAGTAGACCTCCTACTCGCCTATAGGGGTTGGTTTTGTGCGTTTTGTGCGTTAAACCCCGTTTTAACATATGTTAATGCATATTCACGTACCGACAAGTCACATAATGATTGTAAACACATAACACAAGTAAATACACATATTTACACTCGTTCACCAATTCCCGGGATTCGAGACTCGTACGTTCCGTATGCCCTGACGATCCTACAAATCGTCACCGTTTGTACACTTGGTTAAGGACTGACATCTAACGAACCTCTAGACCAACATCCAATGATCTTCTAGACTAATCAATAGTTCCCGAACCATAACCCGACTTAACTAACCCAGTTAAGTACAATATACGCGTGACTCGCTAAGGTAGACTTTCATCTAGACAACGTTGTTAACCAGAATTTGCCGGGTGTCACATCATCCCCACGTTAAAAGAATTTTCGTCCCGAAAATTGCACAAGTACCAAAAGAACAAAAGAAATAACGAAGGAAGCAAACAAAAAGATAGAAACCAAGAGAGAGATTTACCCGAGTTGTCACATCATCCCCACGTTAAAAGGAATCTCGACCCGAGATTCATTCAGCTGCCGAAGAGACATGTCTCGACTCGAACGCTTCCTTAGGAAAGAGATGAGGATACTTAGACTTCATCTGATCCTCCCGTTCCCACGTATATTCCGGTCCCCGGTTCGAGTTCCACCGAACCTTAACGATACGAATCTTGCTGTGACGTAGGCTACGAATCTTGTAATCAAGGATCTCCACAGGTTCTTCCACAATCCGAAGACGATCATCAACCTTGATCTCTTCTAGTGGAACGATGAGAGACTCGTCAGCCAGACACTTCTTCAAGTTTGACACGTGAAAGACGTTATGTACGTTACCGAGCTCCGTCGGTAGATCAAGTCGATATGCCACCGGCCCAATCCGTTCCAGGATCGTAAATGGGCCGACATATCGCGGATTGAGTTTGCCACGCTTCCCAAAGCGTATGACGCCCTTCCACGGTGAGACTTTTAGAAGTACCTTGTCATTGACTTGGAATTCCAGTGGTTTGCGACGCTGATCAGCATAACTCTTTTGCCGGTCCCGTGCCGCCGCCAACCGATTACGAATCTGTACGATCTTTTCCGAAGTTTCGTACACTAGTTCAGGCCCAGTGAGTTGACTCTCACCCACTTCAGCCCAACAAAGAGGAGAACGGCATTTTCGTCCGTACAGTGCTTCGAACGGAGCAGCCTTGATGCTCGTGTGATAACTGTTGTTGTACGAGAATTCTACTAACGGTAAATGAGCTTCCCAACCTTTGCCAAAATCGATCACACATGCCCGCAGCATGTCTTCTAAAGTTTGAATCGTACGCTCACTCTGACCGTCAGTCTGTGGATGGTAAGCCGTACTCATGTCTAGTTGGGTACCCAAAGCCTTGTGCAAAGACTTCCAGAAGTGAGAAGTAAAATGGGAGTCACGATCCGAGATAATAGAAACTGGTACCCCGTGTTTAGAAACAACTTCTTTCAAGTAAAGACGAGCCAAACGATCCATGGTGTCGGTCTCCTTAATGGCAAGAAAATGAGCTGATTTCGTCAACCGATCGACAATCACCCATATCTTGTCGTTCCCGCTTGGTGATTTAGGAAGTTGTGTGACAAAATCCATAGTAATCCGTTCCCATTTCCATTCCGGAATTTCAGGTTGTTGCAGGAGACCCGACGGTTTCTGGTATTCCACCTTGACCTTAGCACAGGTCAAGCATTTGCTCACGTATGAGGCTATGTCCGACCTCATGTTTGGCCACCAGTAAAGCACCTTTAGATCTTGGTACATCTTATCCGAACCAGGATGAATAGAATACCGGGACTTATGAGCCTCATCAAGGACAAGCTCCCGTAGTCCCCCGAACAAAGGAACCCATATACGTTCTGCGAAATAGTGCAGACCATCAGACCTTCGCTCTAGGTGCTTGTCGGCACCGTGCATAGTTTCAGCTTTAAGGTTTTCCTCCTTCAAAGCTTCCAATTGGGCAGAATGGAGTTGATCAGGTAACGATGAATGAATAGTGAGCTGCAACGCCCGAACGCGACGAGGTTTAGTAGATTCCTTCCTGCTCAAGGCGTCTGCTACAACATTCGCCTTGCCAGGATGGTACTTAATAGCACAATCATAGTCGTTCAAAAGTTCGATCCAACGACGCTGCCGTATGTTCAAGTGTTGTTGGTCGAAAATGTGTTGGAGACTCTTGTGATCGGTGTAGATGGTGCATTTGGTACCGTACAAGTAATGTCTCCAAATTTTCAACGCGAATACCACGGCACCCAACTCCAAGTCATGAGTTGTGTAGTTCTTCTCGTGCACCTTAAGTTGACGAGAAGCATACGCAATCACTTTCTCGCGTTGCATCAACACGCAACCGAGTCCATGAATGGAAGCATCACAGTAGACAACGAAATCATCAGGACCCTCAGGTAAAGACAAAATAGGAGCAGAACACAGTTTAGACTTCAGTTCTTCAAACGCTGACTCTTGTGATTCACCCCAGTCGAACTTCCTATCCTTCTGAGTGAGAGTGGTGAGGGGTTGAGCAATCTTCGAGAACCCCTGAATGAAATGACGATAATAGCCCGCAAGGCCTAGGAATTGCCGCACCTCAGTTGGCGTCTTTGGTGCTCCCCAGTCCTTGATCGCTTCGATTTTAGCTGGATCGACATGAATTCCTAGTTCATTAACCACATGTCCTAGGAATTGAACTTCGCGTAACCAAAAGTCACACTTTGAGAACTTGGCGTAAAGTTGTTCCCGTCGCAAGAGTTCCAAAACTAACCGCAGATGTTCCCCGTGTTCGGTCTCGTTCTTGGAGTAGATCAGAATGTCATCAATAAACACAATGACGAACTTGTCCAGATATGGTTTACAGACGCGGTTCATCAAGTCCATGAAAACCGCTGGTGCGTTCGTGAGACCGAAAGGCATGACCAAGAATTCGAAATGGCCATAACGTGTTCGAAAAGCAGTCTTCGCAACGTCAGCCTCCCTGACGCGCAGCTGGTGATAACCGGACCTCAAATCGATCTTGGAATAATAACTAGAACCCTGAAGCTGGTCGAATAGATCATCAATACGTGGAAGAGGATAACGGTTCTTGACGGTTAACTTGTTCAGTTCTCTATAGTCCACACACAATCGGAAACTTCCATCCTTCTTCTTAACAAATAAAATCGGGGCTCCCCAAGGGGAAGAACTTGGCCGGATGAAACCCTTGTCCAAGAGTTCCTGTAACTGACTGGACAATTCCTGCATCTCGGGAGGTGCAAGACGATAGGGGGCCCGAGCAATAGGAGCAGCCCCTGGTACAAGATCAATACCGAACTCGACTTGACGATGAGGAGGAAGACCAGATAAATCATCGGGAAAAACATCAGGAAACTCGCGTACCACCGGAATGTCGTCGATCTTCTTTTCATCACCAGAGGAAACAGATAAAAGCGCCAATACGGCTGGATAACCCTTTCGAAGACACTTAAGGGCTTTCATGCTAGAGATGATGTTTAGCGGAACACCACCCTTGATACCGTACACAGAAAGAAATTCTCCATCAGGGAGAGGAATCCGAATAACCTTATCGTAACAGACAATCTCCGCGCGATACAAAGATAACCAATCCATTCCTACCACAACGTCAAAACTACCCAAAGGTACCGGCATAAGGTCGATGGGGAACGATAAACCCGACAACTCTAATTGACACTCCCGAAGAACACTAGTAGCTTCAATCGTTTTACCGTCAGCCAACTCAATAATATACTTGGTCTCTAATGGTACGGGTACTACATCTAGCAGTCGACTAACATCCATGGATACAAAACTCTTGTCGGCACCAGAATCAAATAACACGCTAACAGAACGATTATTGAGAAGAAACGTACCGGTGACTGTGTCAGGGTCCTGCCTAGCCTCAGCAGCTCCAATGACGAAGGCACGTGCATTTCTGCCGCCGCCCCCGTTGTTCCCATTCCCGTTGTTCCCACCCTGCTTCAGTTTTGGGCAATCCTTCTTGTAATGCCCAGTGTCACCACAGTTGTAGCATCCTTGTTTCCCTGTAGTCCCCTGAGTAGTCGGAGCTGAACTGTTAGTCGGAGCCTGAGTCGATGGAAGTGTAGCCCGACAATCCTTAGCATAGTGCCCAGTTCGCTGGCAGCGGTGACAACGGTTACTATCGCAGTTCCCTTGATGATGGCGTCCACACTTGTTGCATTTGGGCAGTTTTCCCGCATAACCACCCTGCTTGTTACCCGAAGAAGATGAACCCCCATTATCAAACCTTTTACCCTGCTGTGCAGACCCATATCCTTTCCCGTCGTTTTCCCACTTGCGCTTGTTGTTCTCTGGGGCCTTAACAGTTGAACCTTTCGCAGGCAAAATCCCCTCATTCACTTTTAAGTTGGTCATCCTATGGGCCGATCGAACTACCTCTGCATACGTAGGATGATTTCCAGCAGCCACTAACCCTGCAATTTCCGGTACTAACCCTGATACATAGTGTTCAATCATACGATATTCTGGCACGTGCAGATCGGGACACAACACTGCCAACTCATTCCGCCTCACAGTATACTTCTCAATTTCCGACCCAGTCATCTTGAGGTTCCACACCTCATGCTCCAGCTTCTGTACCTCTTCCCTCGGGCAATACTCCCGCTTCAGCAACTGCACAAAGTTCTCCCATGGCATAGCATATGCCTCCCCAATACCCATGTTCTGGGTAATGCCATTCCACCAAGTCAATGCCACGTCCTGAAATAACGCAGCCGAATACTTCACCCGATCTTCTGGGAGACAGTTACACATCAGAAATACCGACTCCACTTTCTCCAACCACCTAAGCAAGCTAACCGCACCCTCAGTGCCAGAGAATTCCTGGGGCTTACAGTCCCGGAACATCTTGTAGGTGCACATGGGTGGGGGTGGGTCAACAGGACCACCTGAAATGAAACGTATGAGAAACCATGAATAACGTAAACAAGGTTCACCAATGAGGCAAAGAAAACGGATAAAACAACTTACCACCACCGTTGTGCCCTAACTGAAAGGCAGCTTGGAGCAAGTTGTTCAGATCAGCCTGTGATAGGTTAATACCTCCACCACGACCACCAGCACCACCGCGACCACCACCACGTCCACCATTGCGACCACCTCCACGTCCTCCACGCACTCCAGACATGATTCTGGCAGAAAGAACGAGAAAATTTAGTTTCGCAGTTAAAGATAACCACTAATGTTCACAAGATCAAAGCCAGATCCAATCCAGGACTATCCCCTCAAACCCAGAGCTCACTAGGGCTTCCATGCATTTCGTTTTATGATTTTGTGTGCACCCAAAATGATAAAACGCTCTACATGGTCCTCCCAGTGTTCTCCTAGTTCAAAGATCAAATCACCGAACATAGACTCTTAACTACACACCGTAATACTACGGTAGTTTATGACAAGTGTTTCTATTGGAGTGCGAAAGGGAGATGTCCGAGCCTTGGACAAATCTCAAGAGCACACGAGTTACTCCAACAGACCACACTGCCTAGAAAACAAGTAACCCAACCTAAGATAGAACGGATGATGTAACGTAGAAAGACCAATGATTTAGAGACACCCCGACAAGACCATACGTAAACCACTATAACGTTTAATACCATGTGATCGTCTAGTGTGTGCGACTCGGCTATAGACTAGACTCTACATGCAGTCCTAGTTCACTATAACCATTGGCTCTAATACCAATCTGTCACACCCTCAAAATCCACTTGCGGAGTTTTACCGCGAGGCGCATGACAAACCAGGATCCAAACCAACGATCACAATAAACAAGTCTAAATGAATATAAATGCAATTTCAAAACATAGTTTAAAAATCCCGTTTACAGCGGAAGCTTATTCAAAAACAGTATCTCAACCATAAAACAATAGTTCAACGTTCAAATGACCATGCAACCCTAGTTAGACGCCGTGCAGACGCGTGCGCCCTAGTCCAGTCGTGCTACCTTAGCGACCTGAGAAAACATGTAAAAGTTTACGTCAGCACAAAAATGCTGGTGAGTTTACAGGTTTTGTATCCAAGTACCAAGTCCACCTGTCCATACTATAACAAATAGAAAACCAGTATACGCTAGCTAGGCGTACGTTTTGTTACTACCACGATTGGAAAACCATTACTAACGCGAATACCAAAAGTATGCCCGATGTAGTTCCTGTTGTTCCTGTTGTTCCTGTTTGAGACAATATGCACCCGCCGACCCTCCAAGTCGACGAGCGGGGTTGGTCACTCCCAATAGCGCTATTCACATTTCCCCGTTGTGCAAACCCGCACATTCATGTTTCCCCCCGGGACTTCCAAAGATCGTGTAGTACACAATAGAAACCCATAGTATGACAGTAGTTACCAAATAATCGTTTTAACACATGTTTTCTCCCCCGAAATATGAAACCAGTTTAAAAGAGGGGCCGTAAACTCACCTTAAGTTGCGTTACTCCTTAACCCGAGTAAACCCAGCTGCTATGCTAGTCCCGTAAGCGGCGACCTAACATACGACAGTTACAAGTACTTAGACTAATAACCCGCAGGTTAATTAGTCCCTAGATGTCCAGACCATAACCAAGTTCGTTTGAAAACACCGTGACTGTTTAACCGACCCAAAGTACAAGACTCGACATCCCATTGGTGACCCGAGACTCCCCGTGTTATGTTTACGCTCCAAAACGTACAATAACGCAAGTACACTTAACATACGTTAACGCACAACAAGTTATAGCACATAGTTCACGTATCACCGAAATACATCCAAATATATGTTACCAAGTTATTAGACATGTTACGGGGTTCCTAGCATGTTACTACATGTTAAATCGGGTCTCGGAATGCTAATTTACACTTACAGCAGCAGTACACGCGATTAGGAAAAGTCAACTAGCATTTAGGTTGGTCAACTAGCAATTAGGAGTCCTATTCGCCCCTATTATAGGCGATTAGGGGCTACTCCCCTCTATTATAGGCGATTAGGGGCTACTCCCCTGAACTTTCTAGTGATTAGGGCTAATCACCTGATCTTACACAAGAGTAGACCTCTACTCGCCTATAATATGGGCGATTAGCACCCTACTCGCCTATAACATAGGCGATTAGGAATGCTACTCGCCTGTAACCTTGCTGTTCCGGTTTTTCGCGCGTTTAACGCTCCAAATCAGATCCAGAACGTGTGTAACCACCCAATATCATCCCAAACACTATCCTAAACATGTTTAACCCAAAATCCTTCGTTCAACCTCGTATAATCAGTCCTGCATGCAACCAAGTAATCCAAACACCAACTCACATAGCATGCAACATCATACAAACACGCGTAATCATAACCCTAATATCCAATTACTGAGATTCCTATTATCATACTATCAATATCAATCCTGACCTAGCATGATAACCCATCAAATCATCATCAAGAATCATAAAAATCCTATCTTTCTAATCATACACACCCATAACGCACGTATATTAGTTATAATCCGATTAACAACCCTTATTGACGATTTTCAGAAAGCTTTTTCGTTTATGAACAGGTCTGGACCATTAGGGATTGATTAAAAACGTTTACAAAGTGTTATGGATGAGAATCAAACCTTAGGATTATGAAAGAATGATGGTTAGACCTTGAAACCTTGTGTTTTTGATCAAAATCGCCTTCCAGAGGTTGTTTATGTGTTTGGGGCGGTTATGGGACGACTAGGGTTGATATTAGGAAGTTTAGGAGGTTAAGCATGGTATTTATAGTCGTTTTTAGTCGTCCAGCCCGTTACTAGCGAGTATGCAGCAGTTTCAGGCGATTAGGGCTTGTAATCGCCTGATAGTTCATGTGATTGGGGCCTACTCGCCCTTAGCTACACACGAGTAGGACCCTACTCGCCCTTAGGGTCCCCTACTCGCCTCCCCTATAGGTGAGTAGACCTCCTACTCGCCTATAGGGGTTGGTTTTGTGCGTTTTGTGCGTTAAACCCCGTTTTAACATATGTTAATGCATATTCACGTACCGACAAGTCACATAATGATTGTAAACACATAACACAAGTAAATACACATATTTACACTCGTTCACCAATTCCCGGGATTCGAGACTCGTACGTTCCGTATGCCCTGACGATCCTACAAATCGTCACCGTTTGTACACTTGGTTAAGGACTGACATCTAACGAACCTCTAGACCAACATCCAATGATCTTCTAGACTAATCAATAGTTCCCGAACCATAACCCGACTTAACTAACCCAGTTAAGTACAATATACGCGTGACTCGCTAAGGTAGACTTTCATCTAGACAACGTTGTTAACCAGAATTTGCCGGGTGTCACATCCTATATAATTAAAATATTTTTGCATGTTCAAACTTTTCGCTTATTATAAATTAAGAAAAATTGCACGGATACTCCCTTAGTTTATACAAATTTCACTTTTAGTTGCATAATTATTAAAATTACATGCATGATCCCAGTAGTTTGACAAATGGTTACTCAGATAGCCCCTACAATGGATGTTAGTTAGTTTTCAAAGTTAAGCGAGTGTAAAATAACTAAATTACATGTACCATTAAAATAAAACACAAAAAAATATAAAATTATTTAATAAATTAAATACAAATGGGCCCACCAAACTCTCTCACCCAATCGGCCTTCCTCCAACCATCTTTGTCGGACACACACGTAACATAACCATCTCGAGAGTGCAGAGAGTGGAGGGGCGTGGGTGGGGGAATGAGTTGACACGTGACAGTGAAGGGGCGTGGGTTTGGAGGGGCTTGGGTTTTTGGAGGGTGAACGGGATTGTGTTTAGCGCTTGGGTTTTGAATAAGTTTGGACTTGAGTGGATGCCCCACGCCATAATTCTTGCGCCCACTCCATACAATCTCAACCTCAACCACCTTCCACCATCACTTTCTTCGTCACCCCATCCGGTCACTTTTGTTCTTAAATTAAATAATAGTTCACCCCGCTTTTGTTCTTGTACCATCATTTTCCAATACTACAGCACATAACCATCATGTTTCACCCTGGCCACTTTTGTTCACTAACCTTAATCAACCATCCTCAAAGTATTTGTTGATGTATAATAAGCTTTATTTTCTTTACCTTAACTTGTCGGAGAATGGTTGGAGACGACTAAAAGAATCCATGAACACTTCTACAACCGCATACCACTACCACGGAAATCTTTAGATGTTATCGTGGTTACATTAATTACCAGAATACTGATGGCTATCAGAATCCTAACCGGTGGACGGTGGGTCCCACATATATTTTTAAGTTTCTTTTAATGTTTTTAATTATTTTTTTTAAATATAAAGGGTACTAGATTATCCTCCAGGAGTATCCCGTGATAGACAAATCCAATATGATGTGACAAAATATATGTACTATAAAAATAATAGGCCGTTTTTTCAGAAATTTTTTTTAAAAGAATTTGGTATCAAATGATATGTCATGATGATGATAGGCGATCCTAATGTATAAAGTGAGCATTTGTTAATGAATGACATACATGTTCAATCTTTATTATGGATACACAATCAATCATCTTTGAGTTAACTGTCAATTTCGTCCCTGAGGTTTGGCCCAGTTTGCTGCTTTAGACCATTTTTTTTTTTGCAATGGAACCCCTGAAGTTTGGATTTTCTTGCTATTTTCATCCAATTCACTAACTGGGTTTATTTTTTCTGTTAAGTTAATGGTATTGTAGTCATTTTACCTATTTATTTTTGTTTTTTATTTTTTCACTCCCTTTTTATACAAAAAAAAATAACTTATAGTTGTGACCAAATAACCCGAAATTGATTAACCTGAATCTTACATCAAAAGCCCTATAACCCTAACTCCTAAATCAAGCTTCTCTCTTTTCTTCTATTCTTCTTCTTCTTCTTTATCATTAGTCAATCCTTAATCATCATCATGAAACAAGAATAATGCTAGGCGGATTATATTACGGAGGCATCCCACCACCACCACCATCATCATCATCATCCACAGACGACGACTCCAAAACCAAACCCCCGAACCCTACCTCCAATGTATGGTCCAGCTCCGTTAAAATGGCCCCACCTACTCTCTGCAATCCCCCTTCTTCTACCTCTCTCTCTCTCTCTCTCTCTCTCTCTCTCTCTCTCTCTCTCTCTCTCTCTCTCTCTCTAAACCCCTTATCAAACCCCCTCAGCTCTGTTAAAATGGACAATGTTCTTAGGCTAGATTAGGGTTTTGTTAATTTTCGCTAAATTGGGGGGTTTTTCTCGTGGTGGTGGTTAGCTGTGAGGGTGGTTGTCGTCGGCAACTCTATATTGGTGATTTCAAATGGTGGTGGCAGATCAGGTAGACTCACACTTTGTTCCTTGGTGTTAGGTGGTTGTTGTATCCGGAGTTGTTGTAGCGGTGGTTGGTTTAAGGAGGATGTAGTGCAGCAATGGTGGGTTTAAGGAGGAGGTGGTGCAGCGACAGTGGGTGTAGGGTGCATGTAGTGTGGCAGTGGTGCTTTTAAAGTGGTTAAGTGATGGGTAATGGTGGCTGGGACGATGGTGATTTAGTGTGTGGGGTTGATATAGTGTGGAGGTGGGTAAGTGAGCTCATGGTGGTGGGAGTTGTGGTCTGGAGATAGATGCAGGATTAAGAGAGAGAGAGAGAGAGAGAGATATAGAGAGAGAGAGAGAGATAGAGATACGGGTTGAGATGTGGATGGGAAAGATGAGTATGACATTGTTACGGTTTTAAAGCCTTTAAAGGGTGACAGTTTTTTTATTAAAATAATCATAGAATGAAATATTCAAATTATCCCTCATTTAAGTACGCAAGTCTACCCCTGACTTAACGTAATTTTTAACTGAGTTAGTGAAATGGACGAAAATAGGAAGAAAATCCAAACCTCAGGGGTTCCATTGCAAAAAAAAAAATGGACTGAAGCAGCAAACTTGACCAAACCACAGGGACGAAATTGGCAGTTAACTTATCATCTTTTCATGTTTCCCAAACTGTTTTCTTCACTCATACATAATTTAAGTTTTTATTTCAATAATCACCGCATAAAAAGTCGTTTTCTTTTTTTATTTTTTGTATAGCACTATGGTACTCGTTGAAAAAAAAGATAATAAAATTCTCATTAATTTGGTGTAATTGTTCTTCCAAAACAATGTCATATAAAAAAGTTATTAGCATTTGAAAAATATGGAGGAAAGTGCATGTGCCATGCACATATGAGAGAAATATTTTTTTTTTTATTATTTTAAATCATTAATGACATGGCACGTCACATAGCACACTTAATGGGGGAGACTGTCCTCTTTGAGTGTCATGTGGGATTTTAAACTTTGATTTATTATAATGGATAGATTTTAGTTATTTCATACCCACATAATAGAGAAAACTAACCGCATCCATTGTAAGGACTATCTGAGTAACAAATTGTCAAACCACATGGAATATGAGTGTAATTTTAAAAAGTTAGGGACTAAAGGTGAAATTTGTATACTAAACCTAAATTTTTAGAACTCAAGAAGATTGGTGCATTGAATAATTCTTATAAGTCAAAGCAATTTCTTTCGGATTAAGTTAGGGTCATGTCATTGAAGAAAATCGGTTGAGCCTTGTCATTGAACCTTTTTATGCCGGATTAAGTAGACAAGCACCAATATAGGGTGCATCTTTGGAGGAAGATTTTATATTTTTTATTCGATTCGTAAAGTTATAGATGTATCTTATGTAGTTCGTAACTTCATTTTGTTCGATGTTTTCACGTATTGTCTAAAATTAACGACTAACAAGTTAACGCTTAACAATTTAATATTCGATTGGGTGAACATAAACCTTACATAAGAAAAAAAAACAATAATAAGTTTCATCTGAAATTTAAAAAACAAATTCCAGTTAACTAACAAGGCAACAAGTAACAAATATTGTGGGACGGAGGCAAGGCGAGTTCTCGTCAATGGTGAGCCGACTAGCGAGTTCTCGTTGAATAGGGGGCTGAGGCAAGGCGACCCCTTGTCTCCGTTCCTGTTTACAATGGTCATGGAGGCGCTTCATGTGATGGTTTCTAAAACAGTTTCTGGTGGATTATTTTCGGGCGTGAAGCTTCCGCACAACGGACCGGTACTCTCACATCTACTATACGCAGACGATGCCCTCTTTCTAGGCTCATGGTCGGAGTCGAATGTACAAAATTTGAACCGAATGTTGAGGTGTTTCCAGCTTGCTTCTGGGCTGAAAGTGAACATTCACAAAAGCCAGTTATTCGGTGTCGGGGTCGGCGATGATGCCATTGACAGGTTTTCAAGTTGTTTGGGTTGTAAGCGTGGGACGTTTCCGGTTATCTATCTCGGGTTACCAATTGGTGGCTCTATGAAGCGAATTGGAAGTTGGAAAGGAGTCATTGACCGGGTGAATTCGAAGCTATCGATCTGAAAAACGAGGACCCTCTCTTTTGTGGGTAAACTTGTACTTGTGAAGTCGGTGCTGAGTGCACTACCGGTGTACTTTTTTTCTCTGTTTCGGGCACCCATGGCTGTACTAAAGACAATTGACGGTATTCGTAGACGGTTCTTATGGGGGGCATCAAATTCCAAGAAAATTAGATGGGTAGCATGGGATAAAATCGTTAAACCAAAGAAATTGGGTGGGTTAGGGGTCGGAAATCTTGAAGATTTGAACTTAAGCCTTTTGGTAAAGTGGTGGTGGAGGTACAAGACGTCTCCTAAACAACTTTGGGTTAAAACTATGGATGCTATTCATGGCGGTGCTAGAGATTTGGCGTTTATTCCACATAAAAAACATTGGGGCGGAGTTTGGAGTACGATTGATGATCTTGGCTCGGTCTTCATGAAGAAAGGGTTAGATCTACATCAAAGGTTTGGTTGCTCAGTTAAGGATGGCGGCATGACATCATTTTGGGGGGACAACTGGTTACCGGGTGAGGCGTTAAAAGATAGGTTCGCGGAGTTATTCGTTTTATGCAGGAAAAAGAAGGTGAAGGTGGCTGAAAATTATTCAAGGGCTGGGAATGTAATAAACTGGGGTTGGGATTGGGTACGGGCACCGACAACCACGGGGGAAATTGATCAATGGAATAGATTACTTACCTTGTTGGCTGCTCAACAAATACAGGTGGGGAACGATTGCTGGGGTTGGGAATCGGATGGGAAAAGGGTCGACTTCACGGTGAAACAGGTGAGGGCTGATCTTGCTGCTGCCACGCCAGGTCAGAATGGTTCGAACGGGTTCAAATGGAGCCAAATCGCATTACCAAAGGTCAACTACTTTGTTTGGCGGGCTACGAATGGGGGGATTCCTACTGCAGAAAATCTTGCAGCTAGGGGGCTAAACTTCGGCTCAACTTTGTGCAAAAGATGCGTAGATGAAGCTGAAACAATCGATCATGTTTTGGTGGAGTGTTTCTGGTCCAAATTGATATGGTGGCATGTATGCAAATGGCTTAAAATTCAGCCTCCTAACCAAATCTGCAGGTTAGATCAGCTGTTGGAATGGGCGAACAATTTACATGGCACGAAGAATTGGAAGAAGACGATTTATGCGGTGATTCTGATGTCTCTTTGGCGAATTTGGTTGGCGCGAAACGCAAAAGTTTTTAAGAACCAAGATACATTGGTGTCTAGAATGATAGAAGAAATAAAAGAAAACTCGTTTTGGTGGATGGAAAAAGATCGAAAGTGGCGGGACTTGAGATGACGAAGTGGTGGGCATTTGACGAGATCGACTTTTCATGACTTAATTTAATGATAGGGGCGGGGGCTTCTATAATCTGGCCGGTCTGTTAGAATTCGGTTTGTAGTGTCTAGTGGGCTGTTTTGGATTTCGGATAAATTCTCGCTATTCTGTTAATCTGTTTGATTTTATGTTTGGTGGACGATTGTATGTTTGTTTTCTTGGGTGGATTAATAAGATGGTTGTGTTTGCTTGTCAAAAAAAAAAAAAAAAAAAAACAAATATTGTGTATAGGTCAATTTATGGTCCCACCCTTCAGTCCATCTGTAGAGGATTTAAATACAAAGGTTGTTAACATATAAAGTATAAAAATGATTTTAATAGGTAGTGTAAATTTGATTTCCTTCGTGTGTAATCTTTATTTGTTGTTTCCTTAATTCATAATTTTTATGCGTAATTTTGGTTTTCTTTTATGCATAATATTCAGTTGTTATTTCGTTCATGAAGTCTGTTCGTAGGCAACTACTTTTTACACCCTCTACGTTAAATGTACTTTGTACATTAACTTACCCCTATTCTATACAATCTTTCAAATAAATGGACCTATTTAGTTCATGGAATGTTTCTAAATAGGAATTGGAAATGGTTAGATTTTGAAATTAAATTACTAAAATACCCTTACATAAATCCCTTCTCAGTCCCTCCTGTCGATCATCATTCCAGCCCAGACTCCTTCCAAAACCAATAATGACTCTTTACAAATAACGAAAGTTTGCATAGAAGAAGATTAAAAATTCTATCAGTGAAGGATTTATTTGTCATTTTAACCATTCCTTTTGGAATGTTACAAATTCCATCACGTAGCAGAAGGAATTCAAAACCTTATGAGTGAAGGATAAATTTCTCGTTCCCATTCCATTATTTGACCAACTAAACAGGATTTAGGAATGAATTTTTTTTTTAATTTCAATTCCAAAGAATTCTACAAACCAAATGGGACCTAAGCGTTAATAGTTAACACCCATTTTACAATCATAAAAAATCTCACCTCGAATCATATAAGCCCAAGTCCTAATTAAGCATACTTAGCTATTATTCCCCACGTTACACCCTAAATCACGATAACATTCAGTCGTCGGTGTTTTCTTCACCTTTTCTTCATCAACAGCTGCAAACGTAAATTGTTCCGACCTAGAAATATATATCATGCGATGATGTATTCAAATATTTTCTTATTTGTGGTTCGGTTACTAAAAAAATTCATGGGGCCAGTGACCCCTATAGGACCAATATGGGTCTACCCCTGTATATATGTATGGGTGAGTTTATTGCAAAAACACTAAATTATTGTGAAAAGAACCTACATTATATGAAGTAAGCAGCATAAATCTTGAAAAGCAGGGATGACAATACTGAACATACAGGTAAACCCAAAACTCAAAACATTCCAACTCGGTACGGGGTTGGGTAATCGGGTATAGGATTATGTTTTATTTTATTTTTCATGGGTATATGATCTGTTGATCTACCCGTTTACCCGACTTGATTACTCGAACTCACATGACTAGTTATTAGTCCAACTAATGTTTAGGGATGGTAAAAAATATCCCACGCACGGTGGGTATACCCAAAACATCCGAGGCACGTATACCCAAAGCCCGATGGGTATGGGATTTATTGTAAAATTTATGTGTGTCTGGGACGGCTAAGAGATTCAGTGATACCTAGTCTGATTACTCATAACAACATACACATTTACCTGAATAATAAACTCGAAATTTTTTATTTATATTATTTTTGCCTAACCTCTTGTCTATTAGTGTTTTCTTATAGTATGTTCAGTGGCGGATCTAGAGGGGGTTCCGGGGTTCCCATGAACCCTCTCGATTCGGAAAAAATTAAAAATTTTAGTGGAAAAGGTTAAAAAAAAATTAGTGAAAATCTATGAAAGAAACCCCTGAAAATCATTCATGGATTCGCCACTGAGTATGCTCATTATGTGCTTTTTTTAGAATATGTATTTGATAATATTATTTATATTTTGTATGTTGTGAGTAACATTAATAGAATTATTTAAAAAATATAATAATATTGTTTAATATGATAAAACTTTTATGCGTGTAGTGTATCATGTTTTAATTTGTAAAGTTGTTATATAAATACAAAGCATGTGATACTTAGACCATCCCCACTCACAACACAACCCGACATTTCAATAAAAAAATTCTCTCTCTTCCACTTATACAACCTAACCATAACACACATTCACAGCTTAACTCAACCTAAAAATACTTTTTTAAACGAACTCGGTTTATAATAAAATTTATATATGGATGTTTATAAAAAAAAGTTAAAAAATACAGTGTATTTAGTTTTTTTACTTGAATATTATAAGTTATTTAAGTAAGTAAGTTAGTGGGGAGTTTATTTGGGTTGCAATCATGGTTGCCACCACAACCAGATTATTATGACGAGATTGCAAACTTTTGATTTTTATAATATTATTTCCTTAAATGATCACAGACTCGATCATTGATGGGAGTAGCCAAAATATCACTATACAAGGAACTTGTTCTGGTGTCAACGCCATGACCCGTGCATGACGACCATGTGGGCTGCTTGGTCGATACTACTGCAAGTCTGCAAAGTACAGTTGGTCGACATCCGATGTCCAAATCTATGACTAGTATATCCTTTGGTCCACATTTAACGGCAATTGTGGTCAACCTTAGGTAATAATACACATTTTAGTTGTGGGTTATAAATTATACTCATTTCTATTTTTTCTATTCTGTTTTGTTTTTCATGTGGACAGGGTAAATAGGGTATGTTATCTTTTTGTAAAAAAGTATTAATAGCTAAATCACCCTTCAAACGTTTTTTTGCCGTTTAAAAAAAAAAAAAAAAAAAAAAAAAAAAAAAGCTAAATCATCCTTCTAGATTTTTTAAGGGTTAATTTATTAGGGTGGACGGGGCGCTACCAAAATTGGGCACGGGTACCCTACTACCAGCACGGTAACACCATCGCCACCTGTGTTGGTAGGGGTCCCGTGAACCGTTTGCTGGTTCTAGTTAACGGGCTGGTAACAATTGATAATAATTGCAACGGTTGTTTTTTAGTATTATTTTATTGTTTTTTGACCGTTTGAATGAATTTAATTAAAATGGTAACAATTGTTTGACCGTTCGTTAATCTAATATAAATGGTAAATCCAAATCCAATCCATCTCACACTAAATCGTTAATCAAAATAGTCAATTGTCCAGATTTAAGTTGATCATAAACAAATGGGAATGGCAAACCAAAACCCAAATCCTAATCCAATCCCGCCCCTACTAAACCGTGTGCGAGGATCAATCCGGACCTTAGAGGATGAACTTGCCTTGGTGAATAGCTATCTTTATGTTCAAGAGCAAGGACCCCGGGGAAGGCAAAGTTTTTGGAAAGCGGTTGCCACAAGATTCAAGGAACAAACGGGTGAAAACAATCGTTCAACGGACGCGATACGTGGAAAGTTTTTATCTTTAAAGGCGAAGTGCGCAATATTTCAACAATTAGTCGTTAATTGGATGAACCACAATCCGGCTTTAAACGAAGATGGATGGATTGAAGAAGCCCATAACGAATTCCAAAACGTAAACGACGATAACCCCCCGAGGGTCGAGGTTTGGAGAGCTATGAGAGGACGTTTTTATTGATGACCGATTATTATGCATTCTAATATGCATTGACTTGACCGACTCATTATTATCTTTACTGTATTTCTATATATTGGTAGAATGGATTAGGAAGCTTACCATTCTTTGTGGAGGTTAGTTAGACCATTACTCCTATATATTGTACATGCCTTTTCTCAATGAAATACACAAGAATTGATACATTATCATGGTATCAGAGCTGTAACAAACTCTGCATACCCATCGGCCGATTTCTTTTTTTTTCTGTTTTGCTTCTGTGTTTTTCGAAACACTCTCAATGGCCGATGAACAGACCACTTCCCCAACACACTCTGCTGCAGCCGAAAACCCACACAAACCACTCCATCCTATTTATTCCGTAACCAACATCACCAATAAAGTTCGTGTTCTTGATGGCGACAAAGTCACCTACTCCGATTGGGTGAAATTATTCAGGCTTCATGCCCTCGGGTATGATGTTTTGCCTCACATCGATGGCACCGGGCCACCGGCTAAAACTGACCCGACTTACGAGTCTTGGTCAAAAGTTGATGCCATCGTCCTTCAATGCATCCTTGGCATGATGTCTGATTTGTATGTGAAACGCATCATTGATGTCTTATCCAATCCCGGTTGCACCGCCCAACAAGCTTGGGATCGCCTCTATACCGTGTTTCTTAATAGCAAGAATGCGCGTGCCGCCACTTTGGAACATGCCTTTACCACAACCACCATGGCTTCCTGCTCGTCACTAAATGAATATTTTCAGCGGATGAAGGACCTTGCTGACCAACTCAATGATGTGGACCACCCAGTAACCGAGTCTCGTTTAGTTTTGCAAATGGTCACGGGTCTTCCACAAGAATATGACACCGTGGCCTCTTTTATCACCCAAGCCAAAAAATCTTGAGATGATGCTCGTGACAATATTGAACGCGAGCAACGTCGTCAAGCGGCAAGACAATCCAGTCAAGCGGCCCTCACTGTTTCTAGTGCACCGAATAACCCCACCAATCCAACCCATGTATCGAACCCCAACCCACCACAGCTGTACCACCCAACCCAATCCTATGATTATCGCAACCAAAACCACCCACGAGGATGAGGTCGTGGCCGAAGCTCCTACCGGGGCAGAGGTCGTGGCCGCTACTCGTACAACCAGCAATACTACCAACAACCTGCTCTTACTTCAGCCCAACAGCAACCTACTTCCTACGGCCCAACTCAACCAAATCAACCAACTACCTACGGCCCGCCCCAATCTCCTTATCCTTGGTGGGCCTCGCCACCGCCCTGCCCTCACCCGGCCCAATCACCCTGGCAGCCCACTTGGAACCGGCCCAACCAAAACAACACTTCTCAACAACCCACCTCAAACATACCCCCCACCCTCTGGCTACGGTCTCACCACTCCCTACAACCCATCATAGCCTTTTCCTACCCACTGACCTCGGTACCGCTTTATCCGCCTTGACACTTAATCAACCTATGCCGCAATGGAACATGGATACCGGAGCCTCATCCCACATCACCTCAGACCAAGGTAAAATCGAATCCCTTTTATCAAATTCAATTAATACTAATATTTTAGTTGGTAATGGCCAATATTTGCCAATTTTGGGTTCGGGTAAAGGCTATCACAAAACATATAACACCACCTATCATTTAAACAACATCCTTTATGCACCCACTGTTGTTAAAGACCTCATATCTGTCCGTAAATTTACCCGTGATAACCTTGTTTCTGTTTAATTTGACCCATATGGTTTTACTTTGAAGGATCTCAAGACTGAACAACCTCTTTCACGCCATTATAGCACCGGTGACCTTTACCCCTTCACACCACCACGTCAAGTCCTTTTAGCAGCTGAAACCAATAAGTGGCACGATCGTCTTGGACATCCCGGCCCACAAGTTTTAAAATTCCTTTCTAGTACTTTTCATATTCCATGTAATGAACAGTCTTTTGAATTTTGTGACTCTTGCCATTTATCTAACAGTAAACGGCTTTCGTTTGTTGCTTCTAATTCATTTACTTATGCCCCTTTTGATACAATTCATTGAGACTTATGGACATCACCCATTCTTAGTAATGTTGCATTAAAAATATTATATGGTTTTAGTTGATAATTTTTCCAACTACGTTTGGGTGTATCCTTTAAAATTCAAGTCGGAAACTTTTCCAACCTTTGTAAAATTTCATAAATTAATCCAAACACAATTTCACAAAAACATTAAAGCTTTCCAATGTGACTTAGGGGGAGAATTTGACAATCATGCTTTTCACAACTTTGCATCATCGAACGGTTTTACCTTTCGTTTTTCGTGTCCACAAACCTCCCAACAAAATGGCCGTTCCGAACGTATGATTCGACGACTCAACGATATCATACGTGCTTTACTCACACATGCCCACATCCCACACACCTTTTGGGTCGAGGCCCTTCACACGGCGACCTACCTTCACAATATTCTCCCCACCACCCGCCTCAACTACAACACACCCACATTTGCTTTATACCTTTGTCACCCTATATATGACCACCTCCGCGTCCTTGGTTGTGCCTGCTACCCCCAACTTCTCTGCCACTGAACCAAACAAACTCAACCCTCGCTCGACCCGGTGCATCTTCCTAGGCTACCCACCAAACTTTCGAGGTTATCGTTGTCTGGATCCTTCAACTGGTAAAGTCCATATCTCTCGACATGTTGAGTTCAATGAATCCAGTTTTCCCTTTCCCACAACTTCCACACCCAACACAAACACCTTCCTAGATGACGACACACCATCCACTACATCCTTTCAATTCCCATCAGGCCCACACCCCCATCCAAACCCACCCCCTGCCTCCGGCCCAAACCCGCCCACAACCTCACACGCTCCCACTGACCAGCCCACATCTCCACTGACCCAACAACATCCTCCCAGCCCGCAACTGTCCTCTAACCCCATCGGCCCTACCCATAATGCACCATTACCCCACCCTATTTCCCAAGCCCAAAATACACACCCCATGACCACACGCGGGAAGGATGGTATTCAAAAACCCAATCCCAAATATAACCTTGCCACACCCGCGGACGAAACCATTTCACCCGTACCTACCTCTCACCTTAAGGCCCTAACTGACCTAAATTGGCAAAAGGCAATGCTAACTGAATATAAAGCGTTAATTGATAATGATACTCGGGAACTGGTCCCTCGGCCTGCCAACCAACCTATTATTCGGTGCATGTGGCTCTTTCGCCATAAATTTAAACAGGACGGGAGCTTAGACAGGTACAAAGCAAGACTCGTTGTCAGTGGAAAGTCACAAACTGTTGGCATTGACTGTCACGATACATTCAGTCCAGTTGTCAAACCAGCATCCATTCGCACAGTTTTATCTGCTGCCTTAAACAACTAGCCAATTCACCAACTGGATGTAAAAAATGCGTTCCTACATGGGAACCTAGAGGAGACCGTCTACATGTTTCAACCTCCAGGTTTTTCTGATTCATCAAAGCCCAATCATGTTTGTCGACTTCGTAAGTCTCTTTATGGTCTCAAACAGGCACCCCGAGCATGGTTTCAATGGTTCTCCACATTCATTACTTCACACGGGTTCAAGGGTAGTATGTGTGATAGTTCGCTATTCATTTTTCGGCGAGGCATGCACATGGCGTACTTATTATTATACGTGGACGATATCATTTTAACGGCATCCTCTACCGATTTACTAAACAATATCATTGGCCTACTCTCTCGAGAATTCGCCATGACATATCTTGGGACTTTACAGCATTTCTTAGGCATTTCGGTTACACGTGACTCAAAAGGCCTATTTTTATCTCAGTCACAATATGCTCGGGACATCTTACATCGTGCCAACATGACTGATTGCAAACCATGTTCAACACCAGTCGACACCGCATCCAAACTCAGCTCCACGGATGGTACCTTATTAGAAGACGGGTCTTATTATCGTAGCTTAGCCGGGGCACTTCAATATCTCACCTTTACACGACCCGATATATCCTATGTCGTTCAACAAATCTGTCTCTTCATGCATGCTCCTCGTGACTCACACTTCGGTTTCTTAAAACGTATCCTTCGATGCATCAAAGGCACCATTGATTACGGGTTGCACATCACGCCGTCTTCGACATCTTCCTTGGTTGCTTATTCGGATGAGGACTGGACTGGTTGCCCTGACTCAAGACGATCCACGTCAGGTTATTGCGTTTTTCTCGGTAACAATCTCATTCCGTGGTCCTCCAAGCGTCAACCAACCGTTTCAAGATCAAGTGCCGAAGCCGAATATCGAGGTGTCGCCAACGCTGTTGCCGAGACTAGTTGGCTACGAAATCTTTTATTAGAGCTCCGCATCCCCATTGCACGAGCCACTATCATCTACTGTGATAACATCTCAGCAGTGTACTTATCCGACAACCCGGTTCAACATCAACGAACGAAACACGTGGAACTTGACATTCATTTTGTCAGAGAAAAGGTTCGCTTGGGACAAGTTTGTGTACTGCATGTACCCGCCTCCTATCAATACACCGATATATTTACAAAAGGTCTTTCGAGACAATTGTTTGAAGGCTTCCGTACTAGCTGGACCGTCCGTACTCACTCCCGATCCAGCTAAGGGGGAGTATTGATGACCGATTATTATGCATTCTAATATGCATTGACTTGACCGACTCATTATTATCTTTACTGTATTTCTATATATTGGTAGAATAGATTAGGAAGCTTACCATTCTTTGTGGAGGTTAGTTAGACCATTACTCCTTTATATTGTACATGCCTTTTCTCAATGAAATACACAAGAATTGATACATTATCAGTTTTATAATATTTTAGGTGTTTTCACTATTTATTTTACCGTGTTAAATAATGTTTGATAATTTGTTTATTTACCGTTCCTTAAAAAATAATAAAATATAAACATTTCAGTGAAGTGAATCAGTGGAGTCCTGCCTACAAAAAAAGTGAATCAGTGAAGTAAATCAATAAAGTGACGTGACAGTGTATAATTGGTTAAAATCAGTTAAGTGAAAACATCATTCTAGTTGCGCCCCTTTAAGCCTTATACAAGCAAATGCATGATAAAAACAAGGCCACAATTAACCCCTGGCGCATGTAACATATATAGGAGAAACTTCTTACTAAACAAGAACCACGTTTTTATATTATTATTGGTTGAAATTTGAAAACATCTATACGTACCCCTTTGGAGTTTTGAACTATCCATCATTTCATATTGTTTGCGGCTAAAAACACCTACGGATATCGAGGCAGCTGCGATATTAGATTTTCTCTAATAGCTCAAAAACAGTGGCGCAGGTTAGATGGGGTGGGGAGGGGCGGCCGACCCTCCCAAATTTTCGCTCAGAAGTTCCGATTATATAGTGTTTGTATAGAATTTTTTAGGTATATACGGTTTTGACCCCCACCCCCCCTTTTTTTGAAAAAAAAAATAGGTATATTATATAAATCAAAACTAACGATACAAGGTTCCCAAAAATTGGTTGTTTTACCGAGTTTATCGTTTTTCTTTGTTTTTTTTTCTTTTGGACCCATTTTAAGAGGTAAAGCTCAAGCGTTTGATTTAGCCCATTTATTTTTTTAGGAAAACTAATTTAAAAGCCCACTTAAATGATGGAAAAGAACAAAACCATAACATCTTTTTTCAAAAGAGCGAATGAAGAACAAATAGAGAGAATAGATAATGAAAATATAAGTAAACGTCAAAGAGGTTCAACAAGCGAACCGATTAATGAACCAGTTATTGAAGCGGATCAAAACAATCAACAAGGGCATGATATTCCTCAAAATCCACAAGCAAACATGAATGAAGTGTATTTATTGTTTGAATTTACCTGAATCGAATCACCGGCCCGAATATATAATCCGACCTGAACATATAATAGAAAAAAAATTTAGGTCTCATCCCGTGACTGGTGATTTCCGACCCCCCCGACCAATTTCCCAAGCTTCGCCACTACTCAAAAACATAGTCTTTTTGCATTAATAGTGCCATCTCTTTCGTGTATTGCACCTATAGTGTCATTCTCTTCCGGTTTTCACAAATGATGTCATCGCCATTAGTAATAGCGAAATATGTATACATTCTTACACATCCTGCAAAATTTCTGGAAAAGTTCTGCAAAAAGCTGGTCCCTTCTTCAATTCGCCGTTTGTAATGGTGAAAGCTGCCACGTTCGCCGTTCCTAATGGCGAAAGCCGCCATGTTCTGCCATTTCACCGGTTGTAACGGCAAAAGCTGTAAAGATTCTGCCAATTCGCCGCTTCTAATGGCGAACACTGTAAAGACTAACGGGAACCTTCAATGTTTGATAATAAATAAACCGGTTGCCCCCTTTTGTGTGCATGTTCCCCCTTCTTCAACCTTCTACCTTTTAAAAAACTCTCATCCATCCTCTTTATTATTAAAAAAACTCCCTTCTTCAATCTTTTTTGTTATTAAAAAAAGTCTCATTTCTCATCCATTTCAATTTCACAATTGTTTTTTTCAACTCCCATTACTAATGACGAATCAATATACTTGTGGTCCTCTCAATACAGACTTATTGTTTCTTAGTGGAACAGGAGAACACCGGGCAAACTACATATTTTCTGATCTCGATAAATTAAAAGACGAGGGGTTGTTACGGAACAGGAAAGGAAGCAAGAAGTTTTGAAGTTATATTCATGCAAATGCCATCCATCAAAATGTTATGAAGTATATACGTTTCGTTGGTTTTGCTAGTGTTCTCATGTGTGATTGTCAAAGGGTGGACAATGCATTAATAACTGCATTAGCCGAAAGATGGAGACCTGAGACAAACATATTTCACATGCCTTTAGGGAGGTCACAGTAACCATACAAGACGTAGAGGTTTTGTGGGGCATAAAGGTTGATGGTCCTGAAGTTTGTGGAAGTGATCAAAAATTTAGTGATGAAACTATTAAAGGTGACTTTTATGCTTTAACGGGTATTCTTTTGGAGGATAAAGCTATCAAATGCCAAAGAATAAATGTACCCTATGTACTTAAAAAGTTAACCGGCACTCCCTTTCCTCAAAATCCAATAGAGCCCTAGTGCATCCAACATGTCAGGGCGATTGTTCTTCTTTTAACTCGTACACAACTTCTTCTAACCTCTACTACCAACTAGGTTGATGTTAAATATTTAACCTATCTAACCGATTTACAAATGTGCGGGGGTCTAGTTCGGGTAGTGTTGTGTTAGCTTTTTTGTACGCTCAGCTACGCAAGGCTACAAGTACCAAAACTTTGGAGATTGGTGGTCCAACGTTACTCCTACAGTTATGGGCGTGGGAGAGATTGCCGTGTACAAAGCCTACGTTAGATCACTCACTAATAAACTTGGAAAAACCGTTTGGTGCTAGGTACTTCTTACATTAATTTAATATATAACTTAGAAACTTATTTTCCTTTATTTGATATTAACTTATTTTCGTTTTAACAGGTAGCAAGACTATTCATTGAGTTATACAAGGACCGCTTCGCATGTCTTAAGCGTGTACCGGTCGGAGTTTAACTCCTTGTCCGCCTCTTCATTTATTTGGACCCCCTATGATTCCGTTTTATACAACTTTCCAGAGATGTGTCGAGATGGTGAAGAAATATGGAGAACTAAGGTATATTTGATTTGATGGGATATTGTAGAACCCTATTGTCCTAGATGGGTCCTGCGCCAGTTTGGGATGTTTCAACCTATCCCGGACAGTCAATTTATGTCCAAAGAAGCTTACGAAGCGCTTCACTCCTCCGCATGGCGTGGTAGTGGGGAACTTCTTAACTCGCGCTCTAAACATAATATGTATATAAATTCATGGGAATCTCGTCGTGAGAACGTTGTCTCTCAACCGGTGCCGAGTTCAATATTCGCAAGTGACGAATATATGGGGTGGTTTCTCAACCATTCGGTTCTGTTTATAGGAAACCCAGCAAACACGGACCAAGGCGGGCATGGGTTTCCCAACGACGGGGGCATGGTTAAAATCTTTGTATGCAAAGCTATATTAAATTGTCTAATTCAAATTATTATTTACTATTTTTTTTCAAAATATAATACTGACACGTATCATATTCATGCAGGGGGATTTTGTAGGTCGGGTTTACTACACTGTTGACGAACCTGTTAGAAGTATGGCTAGCAAATATATGGGATATGCAGGTTTTCATCCTCCGCATATGGGAAGTTGGCCCGATTATGAGATGAGCACCGGAGATCGGCAACTTCCACCCATTCCTTAACAGTTGCCAAGGAAACGGAATCCACGACCCCGACCCCGAAACCGAAATGTGAATGTTGTGCAATCGGCGGGGGGTGTGATGCAGTCACTGTTTCCTGATCAATTTGGTGGTAGCCCATATCATTCTCTTGGTGAGATGCAGAGCCCTTTACATAATCAACATTTCACTGAACTTCTAAACACAAATATGGCGGGTGGTTCTTCGTCTGCTTACATACCAAATTTTGACACCCAAGGTTCTTCAATGGCCATCAACCAAACAAGTCAACACGATTTTGTTTCTCATGCAGTTCAATTTCCATTTGATTTTCTAGATGCATTGAGCCAACCTGGGTTCTATCCTCCCCCTATCAATGCAGCAAGACTGCCATAAACTTTAAGGGAGGAACAACTCATTGGGAGGAGAAACTTAGAGTTTGACTTAAATGTTGAGGCGAACAATGATGATTATATCCCTAATGCTGACTCTTTTTAATTGATATGTAATATATGTTTCTTTGAATGTATGATGTTGATCTTTATTATTATAATTTTTTGTACGTACTATGTCCCATTCGTATCATTTAATAATATTGTTAACGTTATTAGTATTACATTGATGTAAAATGTACTTTTTGAAGGTTTTCGCCACGTGCATGGCAGTCCATACCGCGTTCCGACAACGTATTTTTCTATCCCACATTCTTATATCACCTAAGGTCTATGAACGTGCACTGTTTGGGCCCGTAACACCCGATCCGACTACCCGATACGGCGGCCCGAAACGGCCACATTAGTCATTTTACGTATCATGCAAATATTCATTTTTTGTACGTACTATGTCCCATTCATATCAGTTAATAATATTGTTAACAATATTAGTATTACATAGATGTAAAACGTACTTTTTGGAGGTTTTCTCCACATGCCTGGCAGTCCGTACCGCGTTCCGACAACGTAATTTTCTATCCCACGTTCTTATATCGCCTGAGGTCTACGAACGTGTACTTTTTGGGCCCGTAACACCTGATCCGACTACCAGATATGGCGGCCCGAAACGGCCACGTTAGTCATTTTGTATTACACTTCTTCTTCTTCTTATTATTGTTATTATTATTATTATTATTATTATTATTATTATTATATGTATTAGAATTATTATTATACATATTAGAATTATTATTATTACACGTATTATTATTATTATTATTATTATTATTATTATTATTATTATTATTAGAATTATTATTTTTATTATTAAATACAAAGATTAAATTAAAACATAAAACTACAAATGAGCACAAAGCGTGCTTTTTCCGAGATTACTCAAATCCAGAGTTTGAGAATTTGAGTAAACAACCACTTCCATATTATAGAAATCTCTTGCAGATGTAACATCGATCCAATGAGCACCAAAGTGTGTTTGTTTTTCCGAGAAGACGAACTCTAACTTTATAAGGGTAACCCTAACTATGGTTAACATGGCAGCAGTTCCAAACGCATTGGTCATGGGAGGGCCTTGGAAGTTACCCTATCAAATACAATCAAGGGCTTCTTCATCCAGAATCTCCAGGATAAGTTTGTTAACTCTCCATGACGTAGATCTGGGAGGCAGACCACAACTCCAATATTATTAAATCTCCATGAAGATGTAACATCAATCCAAAGAGCACAAAAAGTGTGCTTTTCCCGAGAACACCATTTTCAACTGATAGCGCACGTGTAAATCAAGAAGTGTCTTCCCTAGACCGGTGACGACGCAAGTTTAAGTAGCAGATGTAACATCAATCCAAAAGATCAAAGTGAACAACAAATGAGCACAACAGTGTGCTTTTTCCAAAGATAAAACACGTTGTCGCCTGTGTAAATTCCTATGTGTTTTCCCTAGGCCGCTGACAACGCCGTTGAAAATAGAAGATAAAAAATGACACGCGAAAGTAAGTAGCAGATGTAACATCGATCCAAAATGATTTTGGTTATGAGTTTGTGTTTATGCAGCTGCTTGGGAATCACACTCCTAAAGAGGATGAGGAGGAGAAGATTATTACCATACAGCGTAACAGGTTCGAGTGGGCTGCATAATGGTGAGTTTTTGTTTATGTGATTAAAATTGATTTTGGTCTCCAAGAGGTTTTATGAAGCTGTGTTAGATAGCTAATTGGGGAAATTGCAAATGTAACATCGATCCAAAGTAGGAGTAGACAAACATGATGACAGCGGAAATACGGGCTCGAAAATCTGGAGCAGAAATACTTAAAATAAAGCGAAGATACTAGATTCTTATCCATGGATCTTGCTAGAAAAAAAAAAAGAAAAAAAATATTTTGGCATGATGTGAATGGCATAGCCCGATTCCTCTCCATGCCATGCTGGGACACCACATAGCAAGAGCCCATCCTCCACCCACCAACACCGCAACATCCACTATCGATGGCGGAAAATAAAGGGAGTTGGGAATTTCAGCTCTACAGCCCATACTCCTTGCATGCCATCGCCACTGCATGGAAAAGGATATATATGAACTCCATGCAAGATTGTGGACCACGAATTGGGACATCATTATATTCACCCGGGACTACATTATATTATTGTCTAATTTGAGACATACTTTTGAGAACATACGTTTGTTTCTTTGTTTGTGAGTTGTGCTTGTTTAAAATCCTGGAGAAACACTTCAATTTATAGTATTGAAAATGACGGTTAACAATTTCGCCATTACTAACGGCGAAGAACCGGATTTTGCCATTAGCAACGGCTAACACACAGATTTTTCCATTACTAATGGCGAAACCTACTTTATTTTGAATGGTTTCTCCATTACAAACGGTGAAGCACCTGAAGCATGTAAGACTCAACGCCGAATTGCAGGATGTGTAAGAACGTATACATATTTTGCCATTACTAATGGCAATGGCATCATTTGTGAAAACCGGGAGAGAATGGCACTAGAGGTGAAATGGAGGAGGGAAATGGCACTATGAATGCAAAAGACTCTCAAAAACACTTATTTTCTTTTCATCTTCACAAATATGTTAATGATCTTTACATTCGCAAGTTATCAATGCATTAGACTTGTTTTAGTCATTTTGTTTTGTTTTACAAAATACTAGTTGTTACTGATGTGTACTAACCCGAAATTTTTCGTTAAGCTATTGTGGACGAATGGTTTCAATGGGGTCACTTATCAAACGAGATGGCAAGAATTTGGAACGCATTAACCATGAATTTAGAGGATTCATAAGGACCCGGTTGTCACTATTAAAAACTTAATTACAAAAACAAGGTGATTGGAATCAAACATCAGGGCGGCAGGATGTAAGATTTGGTGATTAAATCACAAATCAAACACTAGGCCAATAAAAGTCGTCCCGTGGTGTGCATGCATGGAGAACGATGAGCGGCAAGGGGAGGAAGGGGCTAGGGCTGGGATTCTTGAACTCCAAACCATTCTCAACTAAATTTGAATATGTTCTAAGATGATTCTGTGTTTTAGGGATCTATTGGGATGAATACGGATATGTTCGGTGGTTGTGATAGTTACACCATGGATAGGAGATGACGGACGGGGGTCGGCGTCCCCATGGAGGTGGTCACCAATGTGATCGGTGCTATCAGATGGATACCCATCGATGCAATACGAACCCAGTTGGCTCAGTGCCCAGACTGGCGTGGGTCCAACCAGTTTTTGCCATCAGGTGGACCATGAAGTCCTCGACCTTGCAAGGGTGAAGCCGTTTCGGCCAACGGGTTTGTTCACGAAATCAAGCGGCTAGGGTTTGCATGTGGTTGTGTGAGTACATGCATGATGGTCCAGATTGGGTGTACGGGTTCCAAACAGGTAACGGATAACTAGATTGGTGGTATACCCGAACTAGGCTTTCGATGGATATAGGCTTTGGATGTGTGATCGGGTGTGGATGTAATTGGGGAATGTGGTTTGATGTTGATGTTATGAGACGAATGCTTAGACATGTAGTAACCATGTTCGTATGACGACAGGTGCGTGCTTATGTAAGCGTTCACAGGTCAGTGGCTTGCCGAAGGAAACCTTGGCAACAAGTGAGTTCTAATTCCCCTTTTTATGTGCTCTCAAGGTTAACATACACGCACTTACGTATGCTTACATGTGCTTTCATACGTTTACGTGTTTTCCATTAAACAATGAGTTTAAAGAGTGTACCGCTAAATGAACATTTTCTGTGATATCCGTCACCCTCATCTTTCATCAAGTTGTCATTTATAGTCCTTATACTTTCTAACGTTTTTCCATTTTAATAAAAGTTGAGTTTCATTCGATCATTATATTTTTACAAGGAAATGCCTACATTTTAACCGAACATGTATATAGAAACAATATTTAAATGTAATACATCTTGGCAATTGTAAACGTTGTTCTATTTAAAAGTTTATATTATTCTTGTTTAAACAATTAAAGTTTATAAGTTTTGTTAAGTTTTATAAAGGAAAATAATAAGTTTTATACATAATATAGCAAATCTAAAACTACAAGGGCTAAAAAGGTCAATTATTGAAAGTTATTTTTGAATATACCCATCCCCACCCCCTACTCGCATTTCCGGTCAGAAGACTCGCCGGCCGAAGTTCATTTCCGGCAAGATGAATTTTATTAATTCCGATCGATTTATTGTATAACAATTGTTCCAAATCGTTTCTCATGCCATAACCATCGAGTATCAACAATAATATGAGTTATAATCATTCGATATTGATGATTAAAAGTTGTTCTTGAACCGAAACAGCCAGAATTTATAATTTTAATCATATAATTTTCGAATGCTTCGCTCGTGATTTCGAACCTTTATCATATTTGTAAGTCCAATATATTATTGTCGTTTTGTTATTTCGTTGATGCTCTTTAAAAGCCCCATGAAATCGGGTTGCATTATAGTCGAATTGGAGGTTTTAAGAATCTAGGGTTAGGGTTATGCTTTGGAGAAGAAGATGAAGTGGTTATTATTATTTAAATATAATTTTTATTCAATCATAGTAACATAAGTGCTTGTGGTGTAGTGGTTGAATGTTGAGTGCAGCTGTTAGACCCGGGTTCGATTCCCTTTACCTACGGTCTGATCTTTGTTTTATTCGGGTTATAGTTTATATATATATATAGTATAAGGTTATATTAGAAACTCTTGTAATAGTGAAAACTCTAGAAACTCTAACTTCCGAGCTTTTTTATGAAAATTTTAGGGTATGCAATATACATGATTTTCAGCATTTTGGGCAAAAAAAAAAATAAAATCAAAAACGCGCCGAGCACTTTTAAAAAATAAATAAATAAATAAGTTTTCGGGTAACACATTGTTAACACATGTTAATTTTGCTTAACATGTGTTAGTCGAAAACTTATTTATTTATTTTTTTGAAAAAAGTGCTCGACGTTTTTTTGATTTTTTTGGCCCAAAATGCTTAAAATCATGTATATTGCATGCCCTAAAATTTTCATATAAACAAAAGCTCGGAAAGTCATAGTTTCTAGAGTTTTCACTATAACAAGGGTTTCCACAGGATCCTAACCCTATATATATATATATATATATATATATATATATATATATATATATATATATATAAACACATTCATCTTATAATATCTATAGAAAATTCATTTATATATATAAACACATTTATCCAGAGTTTTTCCATAACCCATCTCTAACTATATAATCTAAGAATGGGTTTGGTGGGCACCAACCCCACTCCATCTCAACAACTTATTTCGCTAAACACCATTATGGCTAGCCAACGAAGGGCGCCAAATGTGGGAGTCCCCACCAAAATTACGAGTGTGAAAGCAATTGTTGTGGGGCCAGATTTTTTTTCCTAACCAATAATTACCCAATCCATTTTTTATAGTAAATAGATTAAAAATAATTGTAATTTTAGTTACCACTACACTTTGTGGTGATTGTGTAGTTTAGTTATTGTTCTAGTACCTACATGGCACTACACATGGACCAACAAGAAGTTACATTTCTTAATTTTGTTTCTTACTTTTTAAAAACATCCTACATCTTATTCCTCATATTTATCTATACTAGGTTAGAGCCCCGCGTGTACACGCGGTACATATCCATGTCAAATGAAAAAAAATTCTATAAAGATTGTAGTATGCAAATTTATTTATTGAAAATTACGTAATACAATTCGTGTGAATTTTGGTTGATTGTATATTATCATAAAAAATTTTAATCTTACCTAATAACATATATATGAATCAACAAATGTTTGAGTTGACGTGATTTAAAAACAAATAATGAAATGAATAAACATATATTTATTGTACCGACATACAAATGAAGATTAAATTCGAAGTAAAGAAATGTAGTTTAACAAATCATACAACCCAAAAATTATAAGAAAAAAATTAAACAATTTATGCAAAATATGATCGCATACTTATTCATAAACTTCAAAATATTTTTTTATAGACAACATTTGCTATTTATTATTAACGTTGTCATCTTTGCCCAATATTAGTATCTTCAGGCCATCTCTACTTTTGTCACTTGGCAGCGACATAAAACTGCCCATGTGTAAAAACAGGATCTTTCAAATACAGACCTACTCTAAATAGGGTTTGTCCTTGACTCTTATTTATTGTCATTGCGAAACATAAAGTAAGAGGGAATTGTCTTATGTTAAATTTGAAAGGAATCTTCTTATCAGATGGGGACAGCCTAATTCTTTGAAAAAAAGTTCGCATTCCAATGTAACTCCCTGAATTATTTTAGCTTCTATAACACGATTTGACATGGCAAGACGATTTGAAACTTGTGGCTTTGAAAAGAATTTATGTCCACTTATAGGATCCCTGAACCATTTGAATAACAAAACAGTGAAATTTGTCAAAAACAACTCTGGTGAGGAAAAGAAAGACATTTGGCATTATAATTGTATTATCATCAAGAATTTAAGGTAAATATATCCAGAAGACCCTAAACTGTTTTGACGGTTTGACTCATAACCAATGACCTAAAAATCAAGCTAAAACCACGGTGAAAATCAATACTAAATGAGATTAAAAATGTTAATAAGTAACCTCAAAAAATGTAATCAATAATTCAAATCAATTAAATTGGGTCAATAATATTAAAAATAATAGAAAAATTAAATTGGGTCAATAATATTAAAAATAAATTTGTAAAAATAGTAATATAAATAAATGAGATAAAAAATGTTAATAAGTAACCTCAAAATTGTAATCAATAATTCAAAACAATTACATTAAAAACATCCGCATTTGAAATTAACTTACCAATTATCGACAAATTATTATTGACATCTTAAAATTAGCATATTACTATTAAAATGATTTTGATGATTATGTTTTAATGAAAACTGATTACAGAAAGTCATAATATAAAAAATTAATTTCGGTCAATAATATTAAACATAAATTCATAAAATTAATAATATATAAATGAGATTAAATTTTTTTACTAAATAACATTAAATTCTTGCAATTATTATTAATGTCAATAAATAACATTAAAACTCTTAATAAATAACATTAAAAATGAATAAATCTTTTTAATTGCAATCAAGACCAATCAGAATTCGTAAAAATGGTAATATAAATAAATGAGTTTAAAAATCTTAATAAATAACTTTAAAATCGTAATCAATAATTCAAATCAGTTACATAAAAACATCCGCGTTTCAAATTGACTTACCAATTATCGACAAATTATTATAGACATCTTAAAATTAGCATATTACTATTGAAATGATTTTGATGATTATCTTTTAATAAGAATTGATTAAACGAAAGTCATAATATAAAAAATTAAATTTGGTCAATAATTTTAAACATAAATTCGTAAAATTAGAAATATACATAAATGAGATTAATTTTTTTTACTAAATAACATTAAATTCGGTCAACTATTATTAATGTCAATAAATAACATTAAAACTCTTAATAAATAACATTAAAAATGAATAAATATTATTAATTGCAATGGAGACCAATCAGAATTCGTAAAAATAGTAATATAAATAAATGAGATTAAAAATCTTAATAAATAACCTTAAAATCGTAATCAGTAATTCAAATCAATTATATTAAAAACATTCGCATTTCAAATTGAATAAATCTTATTAAATGCAATGAACACCAATCAGAATTCGTAAAAATATGAGATTAAATAACTATTGAAGTTAATGGTTGCGAAAATTTGGGTAAAGATTGGTTTATCAATCAATCAGTCAATCAATCTTTGCTACATTTAGAAATCTAATTTACTCTATAAATTGATGACCAATTATGCCATAATTGTGTAAAATTCATTCAATTTTAGAAATCTAATTTCAAAACACAAAACCTTCTTTCGCAAGTTACACTATATACTTAGTTAAGTATCAATTCATAACAATTAGATAACTACACATTCATAACATACTTTTTTAGAATAAAAGATTTGTATAATAAGTGTTAAAATTAAAAAAAAAAACTTTAGTTGTTAATCGATTCTTAAAATTTGTATACATAGATATATGTTTAAAATGGTTGTCTAGAATATTCATTGAGTTAATATTTCTACTCCTAATCGATTCTATATTTTGAATAATATACAACTGAATGTTTTATTGTATTTAAATTATGGATTAAATTGATTCATAATGCATCATTAATACAAAAAAAATGGTAAAATTGATTCATAATCAATCATACATAAATTCGATAAATAAATTATGGTAAGTCGAAATTACAGATTTAATTGATTTATAATCAATCATACATAATAAAAAATTGATTAAAATTATATATAATTATGGATTAAATTGATGTTCCATCTTACGGATTAAATTAATTACTAATTACCAAAAATAATTTCGTATTAAAATTAAATTCGTTTCATTAAGTTATGGTAAGTCTAACTTATTGATTATAAATTGATTTATAATCAATCATACATAATAAAAGATTGATTAAATTGATTCATAAATAGGAATTAAATTGATTCATAATTACGAATTAAATTGATTCATAATTACCAACAATAATTTCGTATTAAACTTAATTTCGTCTCATTAAATTATGGTAAGCTGAAATTAGAGTTAAATTTAATAAATTTAATGAGACATAATTTCGTAAAATAATTTAATGAGACAAAAAAATGGTAATAAATTTAATGAGAGTTATTATAGTAAAGCAAATAAAATAAACCTAAATTTATTACCATTTTTTTGTCTCATTAAAGTATTTATATTTTAAATTGACTTACCAATTCAAATTCAATTTCATTAATTTCATTAGTATTAGTAATTATTAGTAATTAGTAATATATTCGTAAAATAGTAATAGAAAAATTCAATTCGGTCAATAAGATATAAATGGGTTTAAAAACCGTAATATTAGTTTTAGTATTAGTTGGAATGCTGTTGCACAATCAAGTAATTCTGTGTAGAGCAACTGAGATGGATTTGATAAAACTATCTATATAGATGAAGTGCAAAAATGGAAGGCATGTATTAAGACGTCAATCAATGAAAATTGATTGAAATTAGCGAAGTTATTGTCATCATATTTTAAATAGCATTTATGACTAATTAGAACAGTATAATATACAAAATTAACTGATAAATTAGTATTGATTAATTATTAAAGTCGTATAAGTAAAATTGGTAAGTTTCCATTATGTGTTTAGTATTTTGGTGTAAAAGATTTATAAGTTTTGAAATTCAAAAATAAGATATACTAAATGTGGTTTTTTTGTTTAAACATTTTTACAAGTAATAATTATGACTTACGAAATTCAAACGTATTATAAAAATGATTGGTTTGTTAGTTGTTTACATATTATAAATACGTCTTTTACATCTAAATATATATGGATTGATGTTATATATCAAACATGGTAGTTTATAAAATGTAAACTAAATATATAAATTAACATACTTTTCTGTAACAAAATCTATTTAATTTAGTATACAATTATAATATAAGTGATTTTTTTCCTTATATATTTGTATTATGGAAAGTTTAAAGTTTAGTATGAATATAGAAAGCGTAAATTATGATAAAGCATTAATTATGTAGTGCAAATTAGTATTTGAAATTTAAATATTGTCCTAAATTACTCCACCTATTATGGTTAACCTATATTACATAAATTATTTTAATTGATTGACAGTCAATATAATTAATACAAAAGAATAAATGTGAATTAATATTCAAATCTTAACAAATCACATTAAACGCTTAATATAGTTTTCAGGATCAAATCTTGATTGATTATTAAAGTCGTATAAGTAAAATTGGTAAGTTTCCATTATGTGTTTAGTATTTTTGTGTAAAAGATTTATAAGTTTTGAAATTCAAAAATAAAATATACCAAATGTGGCTTTTTTTTGTTTATTCATTTCTACGAGTAATAATTATGCCTTACGAAATTCAAACGTATTATAAAAATGATTGGTTTGTTAGTTGTTTACATATTATAAATACGTCTTTTACATCTAAATATATATGTATTGATGTTATATATCAAACATGGTAGTTTATAAAATGTAAACTAAATATATAAATTAACATATTTTTCTATAACAAAATCTATTTAATTTAGGATACACTTATTATATAAGTGTTTTTTTCTTTATATATTTGTATTATGGAAAGTTTAAATTTTAGTATGAATATAGAAAGCGTAAATTATGATAAAGCATTAATTATGTAGTGCAAATTAGTATTTGAAATTTAAATTTTGTCCTAAAACTACTCCACCTATTATGGTTAACCTAAATCACATTAATTATTTTAATTGATTGACAGTCAATATAATTAATACAAAAGAATAAACTCTTGGGTACATATCATTACCCCATATTATTGACGACATAGCTTCAACAACTTTTTTATTAAAAGTCCGCCCTGCTCCTGATGATCCAAAATTCGGTTTATAAATCGAAACCCTAACACACGAATGCATATAATCAGTCAATAAGCTGGTAAACAAAAACACGAATAAACAATTTACAAAATCAATTTAAAGATAAAGAAAACACTGAATTATAAAAATTTAAAGATTTAAAAAACATGTACCTAAGCAATTACAACATTACATTTGACATTGGTGTGCCCCAAAACAATAGCATTTGTCTCATTTGCATTTTCATATTCAAAGAGTATATACAATGCAGTAGAAAAAGCTTATCGAGTAGTCTTAAAAAACGTAAATATTAAATACGCTAACTTAAAAATAAATATGACAAAAAGAAGTAATAAAAGAAACATGAATTATTATAGACCCGACTCCTTTATAATTTTTGAAAAAATTATGCTTGGCGCCTAAGTTTCTTGGTCAACCAATAATTAATGCATTCAAGGATATTTACTACCTTTCCAAATATGTGGCACAAACTTAGAAAACTAATAATCCAAAATTAAATGCTCCATAATTATTTCAGATCCATATCCAGAATCCGAACTGAGATTTGGCTCCTTACTCGATCAAATCATATTAACATAACAATCCACTCTTTAACACCAAACCATATGAGATCCTTAAGAACAATTATGAACAATATATGAACATCATATCTCGACCTTAAAAGTCATGCATCCCATCCAACATAATAGTTAACATCACTAATCACAAACACATAATAATAAAAGATATAAACAATGACATTCTGCTTTTAGAAAAATAGCTACTTCGCATTAATAAACACACACACACAAAAAAAAGATCTACCACATACCTTTTAGTTGTAGCGGTGGATGGTATTCTAGTATTAAAATGAAAAAACTTCTAAACATTCAATATATTTCTTCACAACGGTGTGAAGATCGTTTGCACTTTCAGAAGTGATTCCATAGTATAACTAACCGATTCCTTTACAAAAAAGAGTGGTTCCATATTAATCAAATGAAAAAACATCAAAAAAGAGTCAATATATACCATCCGATTACTTTACAAAATGATGACATAAAGAAAACGAATCTGGAACCTTTATAAACCACGATTTCTTCATAAAGGTTTGAATATTGTTTCCACATTCTGAAGTGATTCCATATTATTACTAACCTTTATAAAACACGATTTTCTCTTTGAATATTAAACCGGTTTATGTCAAAGTAATTGATTGATGTTACGATAACATAAAAGTTTTCCAGTTTTGAGGATCATATGATATGCCTATTTTTAACGTTTATGAATCGGAACACGTTACAATGGATGAACTTCCTTCAATCTACGTGAAAAAGAGACATACCTAGAAGGAACAATGAATAAAAAGAAGAGTGATGAATGTGGTTTGGAAGATTTGTTAGTGAGGATTTGAGAGTGTAATGGAAGAATGTAGGAAATTAAAATGTAGAAAAGACTATTTATAGGGAGCAAGTTGGAGCTCCATATTCAATATGGATACCTTAAACTCTCTCCTAAGTCTTCATTCAACCCAAGTGACCTCAATTATTATATAGATAGATTTGATAAAAATAACATTTCTTTATTATTATTGTTATTGTTATTATTATTATTTTATTTCGTCCACTCATAAAGAATATAAAAAAGATATGAAAGCTGAATAGTGCAATGAATAAAAACATAAAGTTTTTCAAACTTTAGGAGGTGGTGTCGGTAAAAATGAAGTTACAATACAAGGGGTAAAAATATAAAATTTTAAACTTGAGAAGGTTATAGTGCAGGTGGTAACAAAAGTTTAAAACTTATGGGGTGGGCATTAGAAATAGGCATTAATAGTGGAATGGGCAAAAAAGCAAAACCTTAAAAGTTAAGGGTGTGATGACGCAATACAAATTTAAAGGTTAAAAATAAAAAATTTAAAACTTGAGGGGTGTGTAGTGGAAAAGCTACCCACACACACCCTTTTACGATATAGATAGACTAGATTCTATCCTTGGAGCTTGTCGAGATAGACAAATCTAATATGAAGTGACAAAAAGTGTGTTACGATGTAGCATAGAAATTAATGTACTATAACATGAGAAGGCAACATTTTTTTTCATGTGAATAAGAATGAAAATGTATATTAAAGAGAGAATGTATGTTTAGAAGAGGTGCAAAGGCAGAAACAACTATTAAATGGTTTCAATAAGGGGTGTCTTAAATATTTAGTTTTTTTATCAATAAAATATTAAATTGTTTTTAATAAGCGGAAATATAAAAAAGAATTGGATAAGAAAATAAATATTAAATAAGAGATAAACGTGAAATTATGATTTAATAATATTGTTTCATACGAAAAGATAAATAAGATAACTATAACATTTTTATTTATTATAGTGGTATTGGATTTTAATAATCCAAAGTTTCAATCATTGACCGATAATAATCCGTACTTCAAAAATTCCCAATAATAATTCCAACTTTCGAACATTTGGCCTCTGGTAAACCTTTTTTAACTGAGCACTAACTAGGTTAGTTTGTGCTGATATGCAATCTGACATGAAACGATGACGTGTACAACTTAATCTAACGTGGCATTTTATATTATTATATCATTATTATATGTCACATATCCTCTTATATTAATGTTAATAATTAATAATAATCGTAATAATAATAATCATTTGAAATAAAAAGCACCCCATCTCCCATCAACTCCATCCTTTATCCAACGACATCCTCTCCACCGCCACCTGGGACAACGTCTCCGGTCTAGAAGACCAGCAGAAACGACACCTACAAAAGGTCCACATCAAGCTTGAGGAAACAACCCCCCATAGAAGACGAAAACGCCGGAGCACAGGTTGCTCCTATCGTCAAGCTTGAAGAAGTCGCCGTTAGTATCGGTGAAGAAGACGAAGACGCTATTCTTGATCTGTAATATTCTTTTCTAGATCTGGGTTTATTTATTTATTTATTTATTTATTTAGGTTTAGTGCTTTTCATTTCAACTTCTATTTTAATTTAATATATTTTATGGTTTATGGGTTTTGATGTTTTAGTAAAGTGAAGTGTCTGGTTATAGTTTAAGGGATTTTATTATTTTTTTAGGTTACGGTTTTGATTTGAACATGTTTTTTATATATGTCGTAAAGTGAAGTTGTGTTAGTTTGATTTTATGTAGTCTTTAAAGTTATGCTTATTTGTGTTGGTTTGATTCAGTCAATGATGATGTGATTAGTTTTTTTTTTTTAATGGTAACTTTTATTAAAAACCAGCCAGCCCACAAACGGGGCGGCGACCAGAACAACAATTACAAACAACGAAAATTACACCAGTTAGCCTAAGATAAGGTCTTGAGCTTAGACCTATGTTTGGCCCACAAATAACCTATCGCTTTAACTTCCCCGATTATATCTTCCATACGGGCCGTCTTGTTATCAAACTTCAGACGGTTCCGCGCTCTCCATATGCTCCAACAACCTATGATGATGATACCATGTAGGATCTCTTGCTCGATACCTTTTAGCCCCGAGTGCAAG
Source organism: Ambrosia trifida (assembly GCA_028751855.1). Lineage (NCBI taxonomy): Eukaryota > Viridiplantae > Streptophyta > Magnoliopsida > Asterales > Asteraceae > Ambrosia > Ambrosia trifida. The sequence goes on from CM054124.1 coordinate 56,891,230, forward strand.
TGGAACTCCAATAGGTCTTTGATCGAGAACATAAAAAACCTTTGCACCTTGCACCACCCACTAACGTGTTCCCATAGGACCGCTACAAACACACAAGAAGTAAAAAGATGGGTAGTCGTTTCTTCAGCCGAATCGCACAATGGGTACATAACCTCCTCAAGCTGAATATTCCTCTTTTTGAGCGCCACCAAAGTTGGAATTCTCTCCATTTCCGCTCGCCACATAAAAACATTGCATTTCAAGGGAACCCATTTACACCATTTCATGACAAAATATTGCGCCGCCTCGCCTCCTCCTTGTAACGGGCTTTTGACCCCACCAACTGAGAACCCGTTTGTTGTTGCTAATCCCTCTGTAGCTGCTGCATAGACCCAAAACGACCCATTAGTTGCTGCAGCAACCCATTTCCAGCTGTCTCTGCTCTCCGACAGCCGAACAGCAGCCAGGAGGTTAATCAGTTGATTTAATTCTTCAGCTTCTTGACCCGCCTCAGGAGCCCTGATCCACTCGTCTACAAATGCCCACTCCTGTCCCACCTTTTGAATCCTATCACAGACTTTGCATCTTTTCCTCCTTTCCAACATAAACAGCCGAACGAATGAGTCTTTCAGAGGGTAATTCAGTAACCATGGGTCTAACCAGAACGAGATATCATGACCATTTCCCACATCGCCTTTGAAAAATTGTCGCAGAGGAGTACCCGATATCATAATATTATTGAGGACCTTCACCACATTGCTCCACACACTATTAAGATTTCGTCTCAAAGGGATAAAATCCCAATTCTTCCTGCTGAAGTGAATGACGTTAATAATGTTTTTCCACAAGGATTCCCCTTCCGATTTAAATCGCCACGCCCATTTCGCTATCAAAGCCTCGTTCACGTACTTGAGTTTAGATAAACCCAATCCACCTTCACGTTTCTGTATAGACACCCTATCCCATCCCACCCAATGTAATTTCTTCACATTCGTTGACCCTCCCCAAAGAAATCTCTTTATCATCGCCTCCAAATCGTTGATCACTTTGCGAGGAGCTTTATATAAAGAAAAGTAGTACACGGGCAACGCTTCCAATACCGCCTTTATAAGTGTAACTCTTCCTCCAATTGAAAGAAACGATTCCTTCCATTTAGAAAGACGTGCTTTGAAAATATCATACACCGGTTTCCAATTCACCACTCTATTCATGTTGGCCCTGACCATAACCCCCAAATAATTAAACGGGAGTTCCCCCGGGTTACACCCCACCACCGAAGCTAGTGAGTTCACCTCCGGATACTCAACCCCCACACCAAATAAATTTGATTTTGTAAGGTTGATTTTCAGCCCCGAACACATGTGAAAGCATTTTATGACTCTCACGACATTAGCAAGATTGACCCTCGACCACTCCCCTATAAGAATTGCATCATCCGCGTAAAGTAAGTGCGTCACGTTAGGCCCATCAAACGGAGTTTTAACGCCTTGAATAATCCCGAATTCCTTAGCATTGACAAGCATACACGACAATGCCTCCATCACTATAAGAAAGAGAAAAGGCGATATAGGATCACCTTGTCTCATACCTTTACCACATTGGAATTCGAATGTAGGAGCACCATTAACCAATACGGATGATCTAGCGGATTTCAAGATCCCCTTTATCCACGAGCACCACTTAGGAGGAAACCCCATTTGTTCCATAATATCAATCACAAAATTCCAATTTACATTATCATATGCTTTCTCGAAATCGATCTTCAAGAGGAAAGCTTTCTTATTGTTCTTTTTGCACCACGTAAGCAACTCATTGACCACTAGGGGGCCATCAAGTATAAATTTTCCTTTGATGAAAGCCGATTGGTATTCCGAAATAACCGAACTAACAACCAATTTGAGACGATTTGCAAGGAGTTTGGAGATAAATTTACTAATAATCCCGATAAGGTTAATGGGGCGATATCCATTCAAATCAATTGGATCCTTACTCTTCGGTATCAATGTTATAAATGAGGATCCAGACCCAATATTAATGTTGCCATTCAAGTAAAAATTCTCCGCTATATTTCGAAAGTCTTGTTCAAACACATCCCAGAACCGTTTGAAAAACCGGATATTAAAACCATCAGGACCCGGTGCTCGGTCATCACCACACCCAAAAATGGCCTCTTTGATTTCCGCCTCAGAGAATCTCTCCACAAGCATCCTGCGTTCAGCCTCAGATAGTTGTTTAAAATTGTTACACGTTAATTTGGGTCTAGTCATCCTCTGCTCAGTAAACCTCTCCATGAAGAATCGTCGAACTTCTCTTTTGACCAGCGCAGGCTTTGAAACCCACCTCCCGTTAATGGTTAAACCCGGGATGGAGTTCGATGCCTTCCTACTATTAATGATAACATGGAAAAACTTCGAATTCTCGTCACCATCAATCGCCCATCTAATCCTCGACCTCTGTCTTAAGTCCATTACTCGTCTGGCCTCGATCTCTTCAAGCACCTTTTTACATTCGTAAGATTCCATTCCTCCTCTATCGAAAGATTTCCGGTCTCCATCACAGATTCCAGATCTTCCAATTCAGCGGCCACCTTAGTCTCCTCCTCCTTATCCTTTCTGGACATTTCTTCTCTCCATATCTTCAACTTGGAACGAATGTACGCCTATTTACTGGTAAGGGTCGAGTCCGGGGGGCCACATATGAAGAATTCAACGCCGAGGATCTGACCACCTCTTGAAAACCTGGCAAATGCAACCAGGAATTGAAGATTCTAAATGGTCTAGCTCCAAAGCTCTCCGAATTAGTGTTCAACATAAGTGGGGCATGATCTGAATAAGGCGCAGAGAGTGTCCGAAGACAGGCCTCCGGCCATTTATTAAAGAAAGCCGAACACACGAGATACCGATCAAGCTTACTGGGTTTCTTTCCATTGTCACGGGAGCAAGTAAACTGTCTCCCCTTCATACTATATTCCAACAGGCCCGCGTCATATATGAAAGAATTAAAATTTGAAGCGCAATTTGCTCTAAACGCGGAGTTCTTCCTTTCTTCCCGAAACCGAACCGCATTAAAGTCCCCAGCGATCACCCACATACCTTGCCTATTTTCAATTTCTACTCTAATTTTACTCCAAAGGGCTTGTTTATCTGCAACCCGTTGAGGAGCGTACACGTTAACCACGTTAACCACCTCATTACTTCCTTTGACCAGGCCCTGAATTAGAAGGAAGTTTCGGTCTTTAACTGAACATATCTTGACAAACGACCCTGGATTCCAGGCACTGATGATACCCCCCGATTGACCAGTCGATCCAACAAAATCCATCTCAAACTCTTTATTCCCCCAGATCATCTCACCATCCATCATCGAGACATTTTCCATCTTGGACTCTTGTAATAAAATAAACTCGATCTCATGTGTCTTCCTGATACTTCTAACCCAAGGCTTCTTCTGAATCCCACCCAGACCTTTGATATTCAAAGATAGGAACTTCATCCTTGAACCACATTAATACCTTTATCTTTGATTGAGTCTCTCACCATTGAATCCTGATTGCTCAAATCGGCACCGATAATCATACCAACAACCTTAGTAGCACTGATTTCGGCATCAATATCCATATTCATACCAGCTACCCGGCTCATATTTTCTTCCTGAAACAACCTATTGTTCTTTCCAACAGAGGGGCCCCCGTTGTCTTCTTCCGCCGATGTCATTTCACCACTATGTCTTTCAACCAGATTTTGGTCTTCTACCTGTTGTTCCACATATGGACTCAAATTCCAAATAAATCTGTTAATGTCAAATGGGTCCTCCGGATCAATTCTTGATCTTTTCTTGGGCCTGTTATCTCCATTTGGGCTTATGATAAGAGGTATGTGTGACAACTCGGGTAAATCTCTCTTTTGGGTTCTATCTTTTTGTTTGTTTCCTTCGTTATTTCTTTTGTTCTTTTGGTACTTGTACAATTTTCGGGACGAAAATTCTTTTAACGTGGGGATGATGTGACACCCGGCAAATTCTGGTTAACAACGTTGTCTAGATGAAAGTCTACCTTAGCGAGTCACGCGTATATGGTTCGGGAACTATTGGTTAGCCTAGAAGATCATTGGATGTTGGTCTAGAGGTTCGTTAGATGTCAGTCCTTAACCAAGTGTACAAACGGTGACGATCGGTGGGATCGTCAGGGCATACGGAACATACGAGTCTCGAGTCCCGGGAATTGGTGAACGAGTGTGAATATGTGTATTTACTTGTGTTAGGTGTTTATAATCATTATGTGACTTGTCGGTACATTAATATGTGTTAACATATGTTAAAACGGGGTTTAACGCGCAAAACACACAAAAGGAACCCCTACAGGCGATTAGGAAGCCTAATCGCCCATAGGGGAGGCGAGTAGGGAACCTTAAAGGCGATTAGGGTCCTAATCGTGTATAAGTTTAGGCGATTAGGCCCAATCACATGCACATTCATGCGATTAGCAGCCCTAATCGCGTATAACTGCTGCACAATCGCATGGAACGGGCTGGACGACTAAAAACGACTATAAATACCATACTTAACCTCCTAAACTTCATTAGACAAACCCTAGTCGTCCCATAACCCGCCCAAACACATAAACAACCTCTGGAAGGCGATTTTTGATCAAAACACAAGGTTTCAAGCTTTAATCATCATTCTTTCATAATCCTAAGGTTTGATTCTCATCCATAACTCTTTGTAAACGTTTTTAATCAATCCCTAAGGGTCCAGACCTGTTGTTAAATGAAAAAGCTTTCTGAAAATCGTCAATAAGGGTTGTTAATCGGATTATAACTAATATGCATGCATTATGAGTGTGTATGATTAGAAAGCTAGGGTTTTTATGATTCATGATGATGATTTGATATGATATTATGATAGATCAGTGTTGATATTGATATTATGATGATAGGACTCTCAGTAATTGATTATTAGGGTTATTGTTATGCATGTTAGTATGATGATTGCATGCTATGTGTATATGTTTGGATTACTTGATTTCATGCAGGACTGATTATACGAGGTTAAACGAAGGATTTTGGTTTAAACATGTTTAGAATAGTTATTGGGATAATATTGGGTAGTTACACACGTTCTGGATCTGATTTGGAGCGTTAAACGCGCGAAAAACCGGAACAGCAAGGTTACAGGCGAGTAGCCTTGTTAATCGCCTGTGTTAGGGGCGAGTAGCCCCACTCGCATGACATTAGGGGCGAGTAGCCCCACTCGCATGACATTAGGGGCGAGTAGCCCCACTCGCGTGGCATCAGGGGCGATTAGCCCTGATCGCGTGACATCAGGGGCGATTAGCCCTGATCGTGTGACCATTCATGCGATTAGCCTCCCTAATCGCGTGTACTGCTGCTGTAAGTGTATATTAGCATTCCGAGACCTGATTTGACATGTAGTAACATGCTAGGAACCCCGTAACATGTCTAATAACTTGGTAACAAATATTTGGATGTATTTCGGTGATACGTGAACTATGTGCTATAACTTGTTGTGCGTTAACGTATGTTAAGTGTACTTGCGTTATTGTATGTTTTGGAGCGTAAACATAACACGGGGAGTCTCGGGTCACCAATGGGATGTCGAGTCTTGTACTTTGGGTCGGTTAAACAGTCACGGTGTTTTCAAACGAACTTGGTTATGGTATGGACATCTAGGGACTAATTAGCCTGCGGGTTATTAGTCTAAGTACTTGTAACTGTCGTATGTTAGGTCGCCGCTTACGGGACTAGCATAGCAGCTGGGTTTACTCGGGTTAAGGAGTAACGCAATTTAAGGTGAGTTTACGGCCCCTCTTTTAAACTGGTTTTATACTTTCGGGGGAGAAAACATGTGTTAAAACGATTATTTGGTAACTACTGTCATACTATGGGTTTCTATTGTGTACTACACGATCTTTGGAAGTCCCGGGGGGAACCATGAATGTGCGGGTTTGCACAACAGGGAAATGTGAATAGCGCTATTGGGAGTGACCAACCCCGCTCGTCGACTTGGAGGGTCGGCGGGTGCATATTGTCTCAAACAGGAACAACAGGAACAACAGGAACTACATCGGGCATACTTTTGGTATTCGCGTTAGTAATGGTTTTCCAATCGTGGTAGTAACAAAACGTACGCCTAGCTAGCGTATACTGGTTTTCTATTTGTTATAGTATGGACAGGTGGACTTGGTACTTGGATACAAAACCTGTAAACTCACCAGCATTTTTGTGCTGACGTAAACTTTTACATGTTTTCTCAGGTCGCTAAGGTAGCACGACTGGACTAGGGCGCACGCGTCTGCACGGCGTCTAACTAGGGTTGCATGGTCTTTTGAACGTTGAACTATTATTTCATTGTTGGGATAATGTTTTTGAATAAGCTTCCGCTGTAAACGGGATTTTAAACTATGTTTTGAAATTGCGTTTATATTCATTTAGACTTGTTTATTGTGATCGTTGGTTTGGATCCTGGTTTGTCATGCGCCTCGCGGTAAAACTCCGCAAGTGGATTTTGAGGGTGTGACAGTATGGCTTTGTTTTTCTTAGATGGGCTAGCCTTTTTCTTTTTAAAAATCTTGCGTTGACCTTCAGCCTCATCAAACTTAAAGAAATAAACCTCGTTGTCAGTCACTTTTTCTAAAGGCATTTTGGAATGTTTTCCATTTAATGTCATGTCACTATCAGTCTCCTGCACATCCACCAGAATAGACTGATGATCATCAACCTCGGACCCCACACCCTGTTGACCGTTTAGCTGCCCCACCGTCTCTTCCTCAATACTATCCGTTTCCGGCACTGGCGCTACCACCAGACCCACGCAATCCGGTTACCAGTCTCCCTGCTCCTCCGAGACCCACACCCTGAAAGCTTTGTCCTTCCATCTGAGCTTGATCGTCTCGTTAATCCTACCTCCATCCCCTACCAGCACCCCCACACACACCACCGATAGATCCCCCTCTTTGTCGTCCACCTGAGCCTCATGAACAACCTTTCCAAATCTGCCTGCCACCCAGTTCAATACTCTATTATCCGCCAAATGTAAGGGAACTCCATGGATTTTTACCCAAGCTACCCTTTCAAAAGGAAAAACTTGACCCTCTCAAACATCCAGTACAGAAAACCATTTCGACCAAGTTTCAGTCGATAATACAAACTTCGTTGCTGGGCTCATCTCCTTGAACTTTAGCATAACCGATAGCCCACCAATATAAATGATCTCCAAGCCATCCCATCCAGCTTCCACCAACCATTTATCCAGCTTCGCCATCGTCCTGATATCTACTGCTCTGCCAATCAGGGCTCTACCGTGAAGATCACTGAACGCACTAATCTCTTCTGGGATTACCACTTCCACTTCCGTTTTTTCTGACTTGAACCACTTGACATGTCACCCCATTCGGACGTAATGATCCGTTTTCTCCCTTCCAACATGTCTCTAAATGACACCCCATCCCCCATTTTGGGCGAATGAGGATCAGAATTTTGGAGAGGTTTAGATTGCTGACTGACCTGTTGTTCAACTCCCTGTTCAGCCTGTTCTTCTTTCCTTTTCACCTGAGCTAAGTTCTCAAGTATCCCCAAGTTTTCCACTGCAAACTTGACAATGTTCACTCTAAGTTTGAACTTTCCCATCTTAATCCCATCCAACTGACGCTCCAGCTCGCAAATATCCTTCACCTGTTTAAAAGAAACAAATCCAAATTTATTGCCACCTAGCTACATATGACTTCACCACCATCCCATAGCCCCCCATGAACTCAGCCACCTCCCATGGTGTACACCCATTATGAAGGTTGGTGATAAAAAATTTCATGATATCATTATCTTTGTTTGCTTCCGATCTGTTCCTTGTATCTTTTCTCCTCCTTATGACTTCTTGCCAATCCTCATCTTCTTTTCCTCTTCCGTTATTGGTTGTGTTCGCCATTTCTTGTAATGCAATTTGATGTGATTAGTTGTGATTCAGATAAAGATGATGACATATAATAATGATATAACAATATAAAATGCCACGTCAGATTAAGTTGTACACGTTATCGTTCCAAGTCAGATTCCACGTCAGCACAAACTAACCCAGTTAGTACTCAGTTAAAAAATGTTTACCATGGGCCAAATGTTCGAAAGTTGGGATTATTATTGGGAATTTTTAAAGTACGGATTATTATCGGTCAATGGTTGAAACTTTGAATTATTAAAATACAATACCCCTTTATTATATAGTAAAGTAATAATAAACATAAAGATAAAAAATATAAATTAATAAACATTGGGTTAATTTGGTTATTTGTAACCTAAATTTTTTTACGAAAAGTTAAGTGAGAAAGGTCTCACCAAATATAGTCTCCACCTCAATGGTTTTATTGATAACTAGCTGATTACACCCCGGGAGGGTCCCAGGGTTGAAAAATCTAATTTTACGTGATAACCTATTGCAAATGGCTCAATTTAACTAACCACAAAATCTCTCAATCATTGCATGTTCATAGTATTCTAATCAGTAATAACTCATATTCCCCACAAAATCTAATTTTACGTGATAACATGAACACTTTGTGTGTTTTTTTCCTGTATGAACGAAACCCCACAAAAAAATAGTCGATTTTTTCTCCGTTTTTTATATAGCACTATGGTACTCGTTGGAAAGATAATAAAACGTTCGTTAATTTAGTGTAATTTTTTTCTTTAAAAACTCTCGTATATAAAAGATATAAACGTTTAAAAATTATGAGAGGAAATATGAGAGAAAATTTCAAATTTATTTTTAAATTCTTTTTTCCTAAAAATAACTCAATTTAATTAAAAAGGAAACAATTCAAAAACACCATAAACTCTCTATTATGATGCCACGTAGCACTCTCAAGGGAAGGTTGAGGCCTCCATTGTACGTCACGTCAGCATATACGTTTTCTTTTATGTATATATATATATATATAGATAGATGTGGTTATTATATCATGAGGGGGCAACCCGTGACTAACATTTCGTCACCTCTTAATTGGTCTTACTATCTAAACGGGTATGATCGTAATTTATTAATTTTTTGTTGTTGATCTATAATGTTATTTATATGAGCCTCCTTAATGTTGCTTTCTGACCGAACATTATTTTCTTGAGCTGTAAATGTACACGTAACTTTCTTTATCAGCACGTGGTTATTTATCCTCATTCTAGATTTTAGGCCACGTAAATATGCGTTATTAAAATTAAAACTAGCGGGGTGTTCACGTGTCCGGACCACAATTTTTTATTGATGATTTAAGGGTGTGTCCAAGCTGTTGTTAGATTCAGTGCAATTTTAAGCAATAATTACATCCAAAAGTAAAACTTTTGATTAAAATATTTTAAAAACAATTTGATTCAATTATTTCTATTTGGTTACTAGGTTGTGAACATTGTATCCAAATGGTTTTTATTAATAACCGAGAATTTAATTTAAGCTGAAAATGTTGACTTGAGTTGAAATGTTCTAGAAGAAGAAGAACCCATTATTATTAATTATTATTATTTATTTATTTTTTCACTCCTTTAACAAGCCTTTTATTAGCAAACCATTTTATCTCAACTAATGTTTTCGAAGTACGACGCGTTGCGCCGTTGGCCATGATCTACGCAATGGGAGATCGAACGTAGGCGAAAGAACTATACGAACGTAGGCGAACGTAGACGAAAGAACTATATGAACGCACACGAACATATACGAAAGCACTATACGAATGTAGACGAACGTTGGCATAAGTACTATACGAACGTAGACAAAAGAACTATACGAACGTGAACGTAGACGACATAATTATACGAATGTACACGAACATAGATGAAAGTATTATACGAACGGAAACGAAAGTTGGTGGCCAACATGGGAAAAAAAAAACTTAACCAAAAAGTCGGTGTCCAGATTAGGAAAGAAAATTAAAACAACTTACGTTGACGAACAGAGACGAACGTACTGTACGAACGTAGACTAACGCCGCAAAAAAAATTACTATAGGAACGTAGACGAAAATACTATACGAACGTAGAGTAACTTGGGTTAAAGATCGGGTGTTACAGACAAACGGAGACGAAAGTACTATACGAACGTAGGCGGACACTACGTAAAAAAGAAAGAAATAAAATGTGGCAAAATAGGGGAAAAAAACTTAACCAAAAAGGGTGTTACAGACGAACAAAGATGAAAGTACTATACGAACGTATACGGACACTACGTAAAAAAGAAAGAAATAAAATGTGGCAAAAAAGAGGGGAAAAAACTTAACCAAAAAGTTGGTGGCCAAAACGGTGGAAATAAAAATTGTGGGAGAAAAACTTAACCAAAAAATTGGTGGCAAAGATAAAGTAAAAAAAATGTGGCCAAAATAGGAAAAGATAAACCTAATAAAAAAGTTGGTGGCCAAAACGTAAAAAAAAACTTAACAAAGAAAGCAAAAAAAAAGGGGCGAATCGAAAAACTTGAAAAAGGAACTATTTCTAATAGCTCTCCGTTTAATATATATAAAATTTTCCAATGGGACGAATTTTATTTGATTAAATCGAAAGAACACTAGTGTAAAAAGAAAGCTAAGTCAAAGTCAATAAAAAGAATTACTCTTCTATATTAAAAGAAAGACAGATCTACAGTATCCATATTTAATTGGGTGTTTGTGACGGCAACAAATGATATGTTGCCATTTGGCAACAATAGCTTTATTAATTTTTTTCTTTTTGCCTACCGTTTCTTTTGATGCTATATGTTGTAGTACTAAAAATTAGTCACAAACATAGGAATAAGTGGAGTGGTTAGCAACCTCCACTTTAGAATTGGAAGGTTTAAGTTCAATTCTGTCCATCATTTAAGGTTTACCTTTTTTTACCTCTTTACACTATTGTGTACCTTTTAGATTTCAAATTTTGACCACCTAAGCTTTTTAAACTATCAAACTTTGACCACTAAATTTCTTACTAACTTAATTTTTTTTCAATTTGACCACCAAACTTTTAGCTTTTAGCCGCGAGTATTTTTTTTTTGAAGCCCAAGCGAGAATAACAGTCACTTAATATTATCTTTTATGTCCTCGAAACCCTCCACGCAACAGGAGCTCTCACAGCGACACGCGATCTTTAACGTTCGCCAAACACTCAACGCAACAGGAGCTACCGTCGCGTTTCGCACAACAGCCGCACCCGCGGCGAAGCGCGGGCAACTAATACCTAGTTCAATGTAAACATGTGATGATCAACAAAAAAATATCATATTTTAAAAAAATTTATATCAAATAAAAAATTATACAACTTTACCCGATCTAAATCCGTCCAATTTTCGTAAAAAAATCTATATCTATATCTATATATTTGAAAAGAGTTAATCCTAAATGGCATTCATACATGCTTTATCCCTTTGAGAGTGCCATGTAGGATGTCATGTGGCATTGTCACACCCCGACAGCTCACAGCGGAAAGCTAGTCATGAGGTAACAGAAGTTGTTACTACAAAGTTTAACAACACACTTGATGGTACGTATGAGCATCTTGCAACCACCCTCTAGCCTAACATATTCACATTTCCGGTCTTAAGAAAGTTAATAAAAACATGTCATAGCCAAGGTGAAGCGAAGTTACATAGTTAATGTTTTACAGATTATTCATAAATAAAATAAAACATTGTTCATAGTTTTTAGATTTTATGGTCCCAACATCATGCTCATCGTAATGCCTGCTAAACCCATTCTCAAACCCCTAAGCATCAGTATCTGAAAAATATGCTTAAAAATATCAACAATAATGTTGGCGAGTTCACAGGTTTTAAAGCAACATATCATGTATACGTACTTATAATCTTGTTTCACAGTATGATAGAGTACAACTCGAAGAGAACCAGGCAGACTAGCTAGGTCTTGCAAGTATGATGTTAACCTAGGGCTCTTAATCAAACCATAACTTTTTCTTCCCGTTCCTGACCCCTAGTGATAGAGGAATTTGTGAGGTTATGTTTTCCCATTAGAACCGCTCTACCGGTCTGAAAAGGGGCGTTAACTCGATAGATCTACCAACATAAACTGAGGCCCTAATTAAAGAGCTAATGATTAAGACGTGCAAGGAAGTGTCCGTCCGGTAGGACTAACGAGGTACTCCCAGCAACTACTCGTACACTTACCCCGAGACATCATTTATTCTACAATCCTAGTCCTACCCTTCATACAGCATGTTAATCCCCCGATAGTAAAAACATTTAATTAAATTTAAGAAAAGGGGCAGTGAACTCACCTTATCGCAGCAATCCACAAATCCAAACAATCCAAATAATCCAAATAACAATCCTTCCTTACAATGCCCTATATTGCATACAGCTAATTCAGTAATTATCCTAAGTCTAATCAAGTCATTCACCAAACCTTTTTGACTTAGTTAAACCAAGGCGATTTACTTTCTATTAACCTTTTGGTGATTTCAACAACCAGTTTAGTTTTTAGTCATCTTATACACATTAAGAGGGTGTATGGGGTTGCGTTTTGAATCTGATTTTTAGATTATTGCATTTTGAAAACGCAGATAATCAGTTTTTAGTGTTTGGATTGCGTTTTGAAAACGCAAATAATCAGTTTTTTAGGCTACCAAAACGCAATAATCTATAAGCAGCTCCACCCCTGCTTTTCCAAAACGCATAATCTGTTTTGAATAATCAATCCCAAACACCCCCTAAGTCACATCAAGTCACCCATTCCGTGGGTCCATGCACATAATTAATTCATGTTATACCACATAATTTATCATCGCATTATTCATTTCATATTTTCCAATATTAGTTATAATGTCATTATAGCACGTAATAAGGTTCATTCCTACAATTTCTTCGCATATAAATTGTATATATCATTCATTCACCTATATTACTCATATAATCCTAATTTTCATCTTAGGACCTGTATATAATCCACCAAACATGACCAAATTTGCTGCTCGAAAACAGCCACTTATTCTAGCGATTACGCGTCTTAAAACTCACATTTTGGCGACTTCTAACACATAGTTTTGCATTGTAAGCATTTGTTAATATACGAAACACATCATACACCTTAAATAATGACTTTTACCCTCATTATAACACTAAACAACTTGTTTCAAATCAGATCAAAAATTAAGTGTTCTAGACTCATAATTCTTGTCGAAACCATGTGTTTTTGCGCATCTTTCGCAACCTACCTAGATTTTTAGTTTAAATCTTCCGCATATACCTTGTTACCTTTTATTTCTCATCAAAATAAGCTACAAAAACCATTTTTAATTCAGTTTTAGAAAACTTATTTTAAAAGTTCATAACTTGGCGTTTTAAGCAGATAAACATGCTTTGATCGTACATGCAAGGTCTCCCAAGCGTGTAGATTCAATCTAAACTTGTTTTGCCTTCTGATGTGTTGCCAAATGCATCACATTTATATATTAGTTTTGTATAGTTTTTAATCGTTTTTTGTTCGTTTATAGCGTGTCTTATATATTTATTAGCATGCTTATGTTTTATAGATGTTCGGGAGCTTAAGAAGTGAAAAAGAGTTTAATTGGAAGAAAAGTGAGCATATGAATGAAGAGGAAGTGAAGTAATGAAGATTTCTGGAAAAGAGGAAATTAGCGACCCGTTAATATTATCATATGGAATTAGCGGGCGGCTAGGAATGGAAGTGGACATTTTTACCCTTAATGAGCTGTGATAATTACCCTTGATGCCACTGCGACATTTCTGAATATTAGCGACCCGCTAATCTTTCTTTTCAATCCTAGCGGGTCGCTAATAGCGTGCAGACCCACAAAAGCCCATTTTCTTGGTTAAAACCTAATCAGCCGTCATGGGACAAGAACTTCGACTTCCAGAGCTTCTAAGGGACGATTTGGAGCACTTTTGACAGATCCTTTCATTCCGGTTGATGCCAGAGCGATCCAGAACAAGTTTTGAAGCAGAAATCATGATTATGAGTTGCTAAACATCCTGCGGTTTCTCCGGGTGAACGATTTGGGTATTTTATCAATTGTTTTCTGTTTGATATTCATTATTTGGATCAGGTTTTGTGAACACTTTAAAGTTCTTTGCGTCTGAATGTATGTTTGACTGATCTAGACAGTTTGGTTAATTAATATTATTGCATTTTGTTAGCGTATCTTGGTTTTCTTGCACTAGGGTTAATTTAACTTTGCAATTAATTTTATGATAGCTGAATTGGGTCGAACAACTTAAACAAAGTCATGTCTATGTGATTTCCTGGATAGAGTATTAGCATAATTCATTTGATAATTACCGAATCAGAAACCCGGAGTGACCGTTTTTCCATATTATTGTCTTTTATAAAACTCTATTAGCACTTCGTTTTGCAGCACTGCATCACCTTTTAACAATCTTCATAAAATTAATTTAGTTAATTTATTACTTTAAACATTACTTTATCAACAGACACTTTCCACAAACCCCCTAAGGTTCGACAACTTTACTTCATAATTAATCTAGCACCTTCATAAACAATATTTTCTAATCAACTAAGTAACATTCGCTAACCACACGCTCCTTGGATTGATACCCTATTTACCCTAAACTACCAAGGTTATTTAGGTTTTGTATGACCCGTGACGACCGGTTCATCACCTTCTTTTAGGCCTATGAATACTATCAAAACATACTCATAATTAGATCGGTAAAATAAGCTAAACATCCTCCAACAATCATCATTAAACCTAGCAAAACATAAACTCTCAACTTATACAAGTCATATTTTAATAATCTCATCCCTATATCACCTATTTAGACCATCATGAACATAAAAATATATTTTTATTTCAGACCTAAAACTCTTTTTGAAAACCTTATTGCATGTTTGTAAAATCAAATGATCCAAGCTCCATTTTGCATTTAATCACATAAGTACTCATTTACACACATAAATATATATGTTTATACATATATATATATATATACAGTTCATATACATATATATAAACACACGGCACACACTCACACATATCTTTTCATCATCATTTTCATGTTATCTTGCCACCATTGTTCAGTTTACAAAACCCACTTGCATGTTCTTATTTTGTTTGGTGAAAACTTGATTAAAACCGAAAATACCTAAAGATTTAAGCAAATTTTAGTTCATAAACATACCTTTATAAACTCTTGTGAAAGTGGTGGGTTTTGATGCTTCTCTCTCTAAAATCTTGGATTTTTGGCTTCAAGTCTCCCTAAACACTAACTTATCTATGTTATTGAGTCCAGTTTTTGTGATAAGATGAACAAAACAAGATGGTTATGGTGTTGGTGGTGGTTTTCGGCCAAAAGGAAGAAGAGAGGGAAGTTGGATGGTTTTTCTCTTAAGTGTGTGTGAAGAATGGTGTGAGAATGAAGGAAATGGAGATGGGTGGTGGGTTTACATGGGGAAGGGTGAGTAATAATGTTAATAATAATAATCATATTATAATAATGGGGGGCGACCGGATTGGGGGGGGGGGTTGGGTGTTATTATTTTTTTTTATAAAACTTATAACATAATACACAACCTCACCTTTTATAAAAACCTTCTACTACTAATTTAATTAAGGCTTTTACCCCTTTGGTCCATTATAATATTCCCTATATACCCATGTTTATTCCTAGCTAATTTACTACCTTAGAGGTTTCCCTACCGTATCGGGTCTTGAATTTGTGTTAAGTTCTATAATGCACGATTACTAAACCTTAACGGTTTAAAAACCGTCAAATATATCTATATTGGTTTCTAATAATATTTTCACCTTAAAAATATTACTCCATACCACTCCAAGCATCTCAGGATAAATCCCAGACTTTTAATTTTAACCGGGTCGTCGCCGTCATCCAATATGGGTAACCTATGAGCAAACGATCCAGAAATTCCTAAAATGTCGCCTAATTCCTTAATTACTACTTAATTATTGACGTCGTATCTCCAATGACTCCTATTACCTCCCATTTAATCTAACACACGTTGCTTGACATCAACTTAATAATTAATATTATATGCGAATAATTCTCGGATTTTGGCAGTTGTTACAGGCATTGATGTGACACCCGGCATATTCAGGTTAATACTTTTATACTTTACATACATGCGTTTCATACTTTACATGCATACGAGTCTATCTCAACGAAAACATTTTAAACAACTACTTAATATCATACTTAACTGGAATCAATTAAGTCGTACTGATGATTCGGGAATCATCGGGAGTCGTTACAATGGTTCGAGAGACCATTGGGTGTCAGTCCATAACCACGTGTACAAGAATCGGTGATTCGTGGAATCGCCGGGTTTAACGCACCCACGCAAGTCTCGAGTCCCGGGAATTGGTGATCGGGCGGGAACGTGTTATTTATCATGCATTATATGTTTACAATCATTATGTGACTTGTCGGTATGTGAATATGTGTTAACATATGTTAAAACGGGGTTTAACGCGCAAAACACACGAAAACAGCCCCTCTAGGCGATTAGGGAAGCCCAATCGCCTATAGGAGGGGCGAGTGGGGGACCTTAGGGGCTGATCGCATGACTGTTCATGCGATTAGGCCCCAATCGCATGAACTTACATGCGATTAGGCTTCCTAATCGCGTGTAAAGCTGCATAATCGCATGTTACGTGATGGACGACTAGAAACGCCTATAAATACCACCCTTGACCTCCAAAACATCATTTGTGCAACCCTAGCCGTCCCATAACATAACCCAACGCACAAACACCCTCTGGAACTCGTTTTTGCATCAAAACAACCATTTTCAAGCTTATTCCATCATCACCTCTTGAATACAAGGTGTGTTCTTCAACCCCAAACCTTTAAACGATTATGTTTTATTCCCTAAACGTCCAGACCTGACTTATAAATGTTTTTATCTTTGAAAATCCATTTAAAACCGTTTTTTAAACAAACCCACACCCTTACATGTGTTATATGTGTTATATGTGATTAAAGGTAGAATTTTTAGGATTGAATCATGGTTGTTTTTGTGTTATTATGATGTTTATGGCTGTTACAAGTTAGTATGATGATGTCCTAGGAGTTTGAATGGTTTTGGTTGTGTATTGTTGATACTTGATGTTTGACCCATTTGAAGGATTTTGGATGATTAAGGATGATATGAGGTATGTTGTTGATTGAATGATGTTAGGGTTTGCTCTAGGATGATGCTAGAACAGTAGGATGCTATCGGACAACGTGGTTATGCGATTTAATCTGAATAATTGCTATTTAGGGCAAGTTCTTGCATGTTGATGTGATGTTTTCATGCTAAGTTACTATTTTGGGAAAACGCTCGCATTCGGAACTGTTAGAACGATGAAAACTTAGGGGTTTTGCTTGAAATATGTTTGTTAAGGTGCTAGGATGATTATTGGATGTTTTTACATGTTTCGGACCTGATTTGGAGCGTTAAACGCGCGAAATTGCATTGTACAGTTGCAGCAGGCGATTAGCCTCCTAATCGCATGCTGCTATAGGCGATTAGGCCCCTTAGGGGGCGACTGGCATCCCAATCGCATGAACATATAGGCGATTAGCATGCTGATCGCCTGTTGACCATCCCCAATCACATGTTGACTTTTCCTAAATGCTAGTTTGATTCCTAATCGCGTGTAATGCTGCTGTATGTATATTTTAACATCCCGGAACATGATTTGACGCCTAGGAACATGATAGGAACCCCGGGATACACCCAATGACTTAGTGATACGTGTTCGGACCTGTTACGCGTTAATTGGACATTATGCTAGACTAGGTGAACTGTTGCGCGTATTAAGTGTTTAATTGCATATGTGGCATGATGTCTTGTATTTATCTAACACATGAGATGTCGGGTCACCAATGGGATGTCGGGCCTTGTCTGGTACGGTCGGTTAAACGTTGAAACATCATTTCATATGTACACGGTTATGGTCTGGACTACTAGGGACTAATCAGCCTGCGGGTTGTTAGTCTAACACCTTATACGCTCGTCATGATAGGTCACCGGTATTAGGGGCCGTCTATTGAGCAGGTTTACTTGTCGTAGTGCGAAGAGCAGCATCAGGTGAGTTTCACGGCCCCGCCTTACGCTTTACATTTTGGGGGAGACACATGCTTATACTTATTACATAAATTATCATGTTATGCTAGTGGTTGATTCATTTACATACTATACGATACGTAAAGTCCCGGGGAAACCATGAATATGCTGGATAGCATAACGGGGGAAATGTGGATAGATCTATTGGGATTGACAGACCCCACCCGTCGGCTGGGAGCCGGGCGGGTGCATATTGTCTCGGTCGTACGCTAAATCATTTCGGGCAAAAATCATATTTCGTTGTCTGTAATGGTTTCCGGTCGTGGTAGTATAACTCATGCGTCTAGCTAACGCTATTATTTCTGACATAGTGATAACATGATGGCTTTTATTACTTTAAACGTTTATTATAAAACCTGTGAACTCACCGGCATTATTTGCTGACGTTTTTAGCATGTTTGTCTCAGGTCGTTGAGGTAGCAGCTTATCATAGGCGCACGGAGTCACACGGCGTCTAGGATTCATATGCATTGTCATATCTTTTTCAGACTTACATACTTTTACATTTTGGGTTGTAATAAAAGTTACGCTTCCGCAGCGAATGGATTTATGAAAACTTGATGGTTGTTTATTTCATTTTACGTATCATATAGTGTCGTTTATTGTGACCGTTGACTTAGATCCTGGTTTGTCATGCGCCTCGCGGTAAAACCCCGCACGTGGAATTTGAGGGTGTGATAGATTGGTATCAGAGCCAATGGTTATAGTGAACTAGGACTGCATGTTGAGTCAAGTCTATAGCCGAGTCGCACACACTAGACGGTCACATTCATATAAGTCATGTCATACGGGAATTGCCGGGGTGTTCGTATTACATTCGTTATTATCATTTATGCTTACATCACCTATCTATTACTCTTATTTCCTAACTTGTTCTTCAACTTCGTGCTGGAAACGAGGATCCTTACTACCCTTGCACGGCGGTGGCGTACGTTGGAGTGGCTTCGGCATCCTGCGGAGATTTGTCCAAGATTCGGACATCTCCCATTTCTATACTCCAACGGACACACTTGCTTGCACACATTATCACACACTTGTACTTGCTGTTTTATATCTTGAACATGGGTGCCTGGTGGTTTGAAGGTCAGGCTAGGAGCACGCCTCGGGGACCATGTAGAGCGACTTATCATTTCGGGTGCACACGAAATAATAAGTTGAGATGCATGGAAATCCTGGTGGACTCTGTGTTTGATCTAATGACTATGATGGGATCCAATTCTTTGATTTACTTTATTACTTACGGTTTCTTCATGATTCTTTGTTATCTGTTCTGGAATCTGATGTCTTGTCTTTGATCTTGACAGAAGATGGCAGGACGTCGTGGTGGTCGCGTTGGTGGTCGTGTTGGTGGCCGGAATGGCGGTGGACGTAATGGGGGTCGTGGCAACATCAGCATGACCCAGGCGGAGCTGAATAATCTGATCCAAGAGCACGTGGCAGCTGCTATTGCTGCGCAGCAGGCCGCCCACCAGGGCCATGGTGGTAATTTAATTACTCCTACCCTCATTCCTTATCTTTTGTCGTGTGATGATCGTTTTCTGACCGTGTTGTTTTTTTTTTGGTATTAGGGGATGCTTTTCCTCCTCCACCACCTCCACCTCCTCCAGTCCACTGTACTTATAAGATGTTCCAGGACTGCAAGCCCCATAACTTCAGTGGGACTGAAGGGGCTGTGGGACTACTCCGTTGGTTGGAGAAGGTTGAGTCTGCTTTCTCCATGTGCAACTGCCCTGAGGAGTTTCGTGTGAAGTATGCTTCGGGGACGTTTGAGGGACGCGCTTTGACTTGGTGGAATTCGACTGTGCAGACTATTGGTTTACTGGAGGCCCATGCGTTGCCATGGACCGAATTTGTGTTTCGTTTGAAGAGGGAGTACTGTCCCAGGGATGAGATCAAGAGTTTGGAGCACGAGCTGTGGAATCATCAGATGGTGGGATCTGAGATAGAGGAGTATACCACTCGCTACCATGAGCTGGCACTTTTGTGCCCGGATTCTGTGATGCCTGAATATAAGGCTATTGAGTTCTACATCAGTGGGTTGGTGCCTGAGATTCGCGGGTTGGTGACCGCTAATGATGCTGCTACACTTCGGGATACCATTCGATTGGCTCACAGGTTGACTAAACAGAAGGTTCAGGAGGGTCTTTTGCCTCCTAAGGGTACTGTGGTGAAGACCTCTGACAGCAACAAGAGGAAATAGGATAACACGGTTAAGGGTACGGCGCAGCCTCAGCAGCAGCAGCAGCATAAGAAGTTTGAGACTACGGGTTCGTTTTCTGGGCAAAAGCAGGGTGGTTATACTGGTAGGCTGCCTAGGTGTGATCGTTGTGGGTATCATCATGTGGGAAATTGTAGCTTTTGTACCCGTTGCAAGAAGAACGGGCATCAGGCCCAGACATGTAGGGTGAATCTTCAGACTCAGCAACAGGTGGTTGCCCCTACTACTACCACTGCTGCACCTAGGGGTAACCAGGGATGTTTTAACTGTGGGGAGACAGGGCACTTTAAGAAGGACTGCCCCAAACTGAAGCAAGGGAATGCTGGGAGGAATGACAGGGGCAACGGGGGTGGCGGCAGGAACGCGCGCGCCTTCGTCATTGGGTCGGGCGAGGCCCGTCAGGATCCGGATACTGTTACTGGTACGTTTCTTCTTTGTGATCGTTATGCCTCCGTTTTATTTGATTCGGGTGCCGACAAGAGTTTTATATCTGTTGAGTTTAGCCGACTGTTAGACATTGTACCGACTCCCTTAGAGGTCAAGTATATTATAGAATTGGCTGATGGTAAGAATATTGAGGCAACTCATATTCTTAAAGGATGCCAGTTGGAACTATCGGGGTTATCTTTTCCTATCGACCTCATGCCGGTATCATTGGGTAGTTTCGACGTTGTAGTAGGTATGGATTGGTTGTCCTTATATCGCGCGGAGATCGTTTGCTTCGATAAAATTATTCGCCTCCCTCTCCCGGATGGAGAGATTCTTTTGGTTCATGGCGAGAAAAGTGGAGTTCCCTTGAGCATCATTTCATGTATGAAGGCGTATAAGTACTTACGTAAGGGGTATTCCGCAATCTTAGCTCTTGTTTCGGTTTCATCTAACGATGAGAAGAAGATCGAGGACATTCCTGTCGTTCGTGATTTTCCCGACGTATTTCCCGATGATTTGCCTGGTCTTCCACCTCACCGTCAGGTTGAATTTAGCATTGATCTTGCGCCAGGCGCGGCGCCTATTGCCCGAGCTCCTTACCGCCTTGCACCTCCCGAGATGCAAGAATTATCTAACCAACTGCAGGAGTTGCTAGAAAAAGGGTTCATTAGACCTAGTTCATCCCCGTGGGGAGCTCCTATCTTATTTGTCAAAAAGAAAGATGGGAGCCTTCGTATGTGTATTGATTACCGGGAACTGAACAAGGTAACTATCAAGAATCGTTACCCGCTTCCTCGAATTGATGATTTATTCGATCAGCTCCAAGGCTCCAGTTTTTATTCCAAGATAGATCTGAGGTCTGGGTATCATCAACTGCGGGTACAAGAAGCTGACATTCCAAAGACCGCCTTTCGTACACGTTATGGCCACTTCGAGTTTTTGGTCATGCCCTTCGGTCTTACGAATGCACCTGCCGTTTTCATGGACTTGATGAACCGCGTTTGCAAGCCCTATCTCGATAAATTCGTTATCGTGTTTATCGATGACATTTTGGTTTATTCTAAGAACGAGACGGAACATGAAGAACACTTACGGTTGGTTTTGGAACTTTTGAGACGGGAGCAGTTGTACACTAAGTTCTCAAAGTGTGACTTCTGGTTACGCGAAGTACAATTCCTAGGGCATGTGGTTAATGAACTAGGAATTCATGTCGATCCGGCAAAGATTGAAGCTATTAAGGAATGGGAAGCACCAAAGACGCCATCGGAGGTGCGGCAATTCCTAGGCCTTGCGGGTTACTATCGTCGTTTCATTGAGGGATTTTCGAAGATCGCTCAACCCCTCACCACTCTTACCCAGAAAGACCGAAAGTTTGACTGGGGAGAACCGCAGGAATCAGCGTTTCAGATGCTGAAACTTAAACTTTGCTCTGCGCCCATCTTATCCTTACCTGAGGGCACAGATGATTTTGTTGTGTACTGTGACGCTTCCATTCGTGGTCTCGGTTGTGTGTTAATGCAACGCGGGAAGGTTATTGCCTACGCCTCTCGCCAACTTAAGGTCCATAAAAAGAACTACACCACTCATGATTTAGAGTTGGGGGCAGTGATCTTTGCATTGAAGATCTGGAGACATTACTTGTATGGTACCAAGTGCGAAGTATACACCGATCACAAGAGTCTCCAGCATATCTTCGACCAGAAAGTATTAAACATGCGGCAGCGACGTTGGGTTGAACTCCTGAACGACTATGACTGTGCCATCAAGTACCATCCTGGCAAGGCGAACGTTGTGGCAGACGCCTTGAGCAGGAAGGAGTCTGTGAAACCTCGTCGTGTTCGAGCCTTACAGCTCACTATTCATTCTTCGTTGCCTGACCAAATCCGTTCGGCTCAATTGGAAGCTTTGAAGGAGGAAAACCTTAAAGCTGAAACCATGCACGGTGCTGATAAACACCTCGAACTTGGGTCTGATGGCCTGCATTACTTTGCCGAGCGCATTTGGGTTCCTTTATTTGGGGGTTTGCGGGGGCTTGTCTTGGACGAAGCTCACAAATCCCGGTATTCTATTCATCCGGGTTCCGATAAGATGTATCAGGACCTAAAGATACTCTATTGGTGGCCCAACATGAAGGCTGACATAGCTTCGTATGTCAGCAAATGTCTGACCTGTGCTAAGGTCAAGGTGGAGTACCAGAAGCCGTCTGGTCTTCTACAGCAACCTGAAATTCCTGAATGGAAATGGGAACGGATTACCATGGATTTTGTGACCAAACTTCCGAAGTCGCCCAGTGGTTGCGACATGATCTGGGTGATTGTCGACCGGTTGACAAAGTCCGCACATTTCCTCGCTATTAAGGAAACCGACAGTCTGGAGCGGTTGTCTCGTATCTATATTAAGGAAGTGGTTTCCAAGCACGGGGTGCCCGTCTCTATCATCTCCGATCGTGACCCTCGTTTCGCTTCCCGTTTCTGGAAACAATTACATAAAGCGTTGGGTACTCAGCTGGACATGAGCACCGCATATCATCCGCAAACTGACGGTCAGAGCGAGCGGACGATTCAGACGCTTGAAGACATGCTTCGAGCATGCGTCATCGATTTCGGTAAGAGTTGGGAGGTTCACCTACCGTTGGTGGAGTTCTCTTACAACAATAGTTACCACTCCAGCATTAAGGCGACACCGTTCGAGGCTCTGTATGGACGGAAGTGTCGGTCCCCTCTTTGCTGGGCCGAGGTGGGCGAAAGCCAACTCACTGGCCCAGAAATGGTGTACGAAACTTCCGAAAAGATCGTACAAATTCGTAATCGTATGGCGGCAGCTCGTGATCGTCAGAAGAGCTACGCTGATCGTCGTCGCAAACCTTTGGAGTTCCAGGTTGGCGACAAGGTTTTATTGAAGGTATCTCCATGGAAGGGCGTTATACGCTTTGGGAAGCGCGGCAAACTTAACCCTCGTTATGTCGGACCGTTCCCAATCTTGGAACATATTGGGCCGGTGGCATACAGACTTGACTTACCAGCCGAGCTTAGTGGCGTGCATAACGTCTTCCATGTCTCGAATCTTAAGAAGTGTTTGGCAGACGAATCTCTCGTAGTTCCTCTCGAAGAAATCAGGGTTGATGATCGTTTACGTATCGTGGAGGAACCAGTTGAAATCTTGGATTATAAGATTCGTAGCCTTCGTCGGAGTAAAATCCGTATCGTTAAGGTTCGTTGGAATTCTAATCGTGGACCGGAGTTCACGTGGGAACGAGAAGATCAGATGAAGGCTAAGTACCCTCATCTATTTCCTAAGCGTGCGTTTGAATCGAACTATGTGGCGTCCAAAGATAAATGAATCTCGGGTCGAGATTCCTTTCAACTGGGGGATGATGTAACAACGGGAAAATTTTTCTTTTCTTTCTTCCTTTCGTCGCTTCATCTCCGGATTTCATTTAATTTTCGGGACGAAAATTCTTTCAACTGGGGGATGATGTGACACCCGGCATATTCAGGTTAATACTTTTATACTTTACATACATGCGTTTCATACTTTACATGCATACGAGTCTATCTCAACGAAAACATTTTAAACAACTACTTAATATCATACTTAACTGGAATCAATTAAGTCGTACTGATGATTCGGGAATCATCGGGAGTCGTTACAATGGTTCGAGAGACCATTGGGTGTCGGTCCATAACCACGTGTACAAGAATCGGTGATTCGTGGAATCGCCGGGTTTAACGCACCCACGCAAGTCTCGAGTCCCGGGAATTGGTGATCGGGCGGGAACGTGTTATTTATCATGCATTATATGTTTACAATCATTATGTGACTTGTCGGTATGTGAATATGTGTTAACATATGTTAAAACGGGGTTTAACGCGCAAAACACACGAAAACAGCCCCTATAGGCGATTAGGGAAGCCCAATCGCCTATAGGAGGGGCGAGTGGGGGACCTTAGGGGCTGATCGCATGACTGTTCATGCGATTAGGCCCCAATCGCATGAACTTACATGCGATTAGGCTTCCTAATCGCGTGTAAAGCTGCATAATCGCATGTTACGTGATGGACGACTAGAAACGCCTATAAATACCACCCTTGACCTCCAAAACATCATTTGTGCAACCCTAGCCGTCCCATAACATAACCCAACGCACAAACACCCTCTGGAACTCGTTTTTGCATCAAAACAACCATTTTCAAGCTTATTCCATCATCACCTCTTGAATACAAGGTGTGTTCTTCAACCCCAAACCTTTAAACGATTATGTTTTATTCCCTAAACGTCCAGACCTGACTTATAAATGTTTTTATCTTTGAAAATCCATTTAAAACCGTTTTTTAAACAAACCCACACCCTTACATGTGTTATATGTGTTATATGTGATTAAAGGTAGAATTTTTAGGATTGAATCATGGTTGTTTTTGTGTTATTATGATGTTTATGGCTGTTACAAGTTAGTATGATGATGTCCTAGGAGTTTGAATGGTTTTGGTTGTGTATTGTTGATACTTGATGTTTGACCCATTTGAAGGATTTTGGATGATTAAGGATGATATGAGGTATGTTGTTGATTGAATGATGTTAGGGTTTGCTCTAGGATGATGCTAGAACAGTAGGATGCTATCGGACAACGTGGTTATGCGATTTAATCTGAATAATTGCTATTTAGGGCAAGTTCTTGCATGTTGATGTGATGTTTTCATGCTAAGTTACTATTTTGGGAAAACGCTCGCATTCGGAACTGTTAGAACGATGAAAACTTAGGGGTTTTGCTTGAAATATGTTTGTTAAGGTGCTAGGATGATTATTGGATGTTTTTACATGTTTCGGACCTGATTTGGAGCGTTAAACGCGCGAAATTGCATTGTACAGTTGCAGCAGGCGATTAGCCTCCTAATCGCATGCTGCTATAGGCGATTAGGCCCCTTAGGGGGCGACTGGCATCCCAATCGCATGAACATATAGGCGATTAGCATGCTGATCGCCTGTTGACCATCCCCAATCACATGTTGACTTTTCCTAAATGCTAGTTTGATTCCTAATCGCGTGTAATGCTGCTGTATGTATATTTTAACATCCCGGAACATGATTTGACGCCTAGGAACATGATAGGAACCCCGGGATACACCCAATGACTTAGTGATACGTGTTCGGACCTGTTACGCGTTAATTGGACATTATGCTAGACTAGGTGAACTGTTGCGCGTATTAAGTGTTTAATTGCATATGTGGCATGATGTCTTGTATTTATCTAACACATGAGATGTCGGGTCACCAATGGGATGTCGGGCCTTGTCTGGTACGGTCGGTTAAACGTTGAAACATCATTTCATATGTACACGGTTATGGTCTGGACTACTAGGGACTAATCAACCTGCGGGTTGTTAGTCTAACACCTTATACGCTCGTCATGATAGGTCACCGGTATTAGGGGCCGTCTATTGAGCAGGTTTACTTGTCGTAGTGCGAAGAGCAGCATCAGGTGAGTTTCACGGCCCCGCCTTACGCTTTACATTTTGGGGGAGACACATGCTTATTACATAAATTATCATGTTATGCTAGTGGTTGATTCATTTACATACTATACGATACGTAAAGTCCCGGGGAAACCATGAATATGCTGGATAGCATAACGGGGGAAATGTGGATAGATCTATTGGGATTGACAGACCCCACCCGTCGGCTGGGAGCCGGGCGGGTGCATATTGTCTCGGTCGTACGCTAAATCATTTCGGGCAAAAATCATATTTCGTTGTCTGTAATGGTTTCCGGTCGTGGTAGTATAACTCATGCGTCTAGCTAACGCTATTATTTCTGACATAGTGATAACATGATGGCTTTTATTACTTTAAACGTTTATTATAAAACCTGTGAACTCACCGGCATTATTTGCTGACGTTTTTAGCATGTTTGTCTCAGGTCGTTGAGGTAGCAGCTTATCATAGGCGCACGGAGTCACACGGCGTCTAGGATTCATATGCATTGTCATATCTTTTTCAGACTTACATACTTTTACATTTTGGGTTGTAATAAAAGTTACGCTTCCGCAGCGAATGGATTTATGAAAACTTGATGGTTGTTTATTTCATTTTACGTATCATATAGTGTCGTTTATTGTGACCGTTGACTTAGATCCTGGTTTGTCATGCGCCTCGCGGTAAAACCCCGCACGTGGAATTTGAGGGTGTGATAATTGAGTTATTTTAGGAAAAAAAGAATTTAAAAACAAAATTGAATTTTTCTCTCTCATGTTTCATCTCATAATTTTTAAACATTAATATCTTTTATATACGAGATTTTTTAAAGAAAAAAATTACACCAAATTAACGAGCGTTTTATTATCTTTCCAACGAGTAACATAGTGCTATATAAAAAACGGAGAAAAAAACGACTATTTTTTGTGGGGTTTTGTGTAACACCCCAAAAATATTAAATTAATGGTAATATGGTAAGTATATATATATGTGTATATATGTACGTTATTGCGAGTATGTATGTATGCGTGGATATATGTATGTATATGTGTGTACCCCTAGTTGTAAGTAGTGCATTGGTAGTTGTACATGTAACAAAAATAAAACTAACCAAGTTAGCTACTTAGTTAATTGGTAGAAACTTAGTTGGTAAAAAGGGGAGGGGTTAAACATGAACCAACACTCATCTTGAGGGGTGGGTTTTGGGAAGATTTGAAAGGCTAACTAAATAAGGGGTTAGAAGGAAAAATTGGGGGTTTTAGAAAAGAAAAGAATAGAGTACGCAGGGAGAGAGAGGGAAGCGACATAGAGGTCTCCAAATCAGCCTCCATAGCTACAAATTTGAGTAAGAAAACACCCTTGAGTCCCTGCATGTTCTTGGATTATTAACCCTCTTGTGGTGCTAATCTCATTGGTAAGTTGGTTACTACCAACTATGTAGTTTAATGAGTATATTAGTCATAGTTGTTATGTATGCATTGTTGTGGTTGAATTTGGTAGAATGAAAGTAGTATGAAGTATCCTTGTGGCTACACAAGGGTGCAAATTGGTAGAATGGTTTAAATGGTGGAAGCACCCTTAACGGGTCAACATAGTAGGAACACCCTTGACGGGTCAATATGGTGGAAGTACCCTTAACGGGTCAAAATAGTAGGAACACCCTTAACGGGTCAAAATAGTAGGAACACCCTTAACGGGTCAAAATGGTAGGAACACCCTTAACGGGTCAAAATGGTAGAAGTAAGGATTTCATCATGGTTCCATGGACTCCTTGGGTTCCTTGGATAAGATGATGATATTGTTTATAGCATACTAAATGTTTGCCTTGTTGATTTGTAATAGGTAAAGCATATGAATGAAGATCAAGTCTCAAGCAAGGATGGGTTATGCACGCTCACGTTTCTTTTGGGTTGGGTACCATGGTAGTATTAGGATCTTTGAGTCATTTAAACAAGTTGTTAATGTTTTGTACATGGTTTTGAATATGGGTCAAAGATTCACATGGTAGCCAACTTGGGCATTGTCTTTTGTAAACTTAACTAGTGTCGCCAAGGTTGTTGGTATGTCGTTGGACAAGACGTTTTGGGTATGTATATATAATGGATGTTTTTATATTATCCTTATGTTTAAAAAAAAACGAGTCTTACATTTTGTTCATACAGGAAAAAAAACACAAAGTGTTCAGGTTATTCATTAATCATGTATAGGCAAGTCATTAATTGTGTTCAAACCAGTAAATATGAATTTTATTTACAACAGGTGTTAGCATTTGAGTCATTGTTTTAGGTTAGGTTTTAATATTATAGTTATACATTGTTTAAGGTTAGGCATTAACATTGGAGATACATTGTTAATTGTTTTAGGCTAGGTGCTACCCGAAACTTTCCTGCATGTAACTGAAAAACGCATCAGTCTATTTCGTATGTAAAAATGATATGTCATATTAGATTTCTGAACCCCGTGACGCTCTCAGTATATAAATCTAAATAAATAATTATATAAATAACCTCCTTCCATACGATCCTATATATGTCTATACGGATCATATGGTGGAAAAAAAGAAATAGGGTATCAAAATACACCAAACTTTATATTTAGATCATGTGCTATTTAGTTGTTGCAAGTAGCAACTAGCAAGAAAGGTGTACTTGCTTCACTATTTAAAAAAGTAACTATACACCGTAATTCTAGGGGGACGGAGCGTCATTAGAATTGGGTACGGATACCTCACTATCAGTATGGTAATACTACCGTTATCCGTGCTGGTAGAGGTTCCCTGAATCAATTTCCGGTTCTTCTTACCGTACCGGTACAAAGGAAACGGTCATATTTTTTACCAATAATTAATTTCCAACGTTTTTTCCTCTAACCGTTAATTTTTTACCGTTTTTTTTTTATTTTTTGACCGTTTACATTTTGACCATTTTTTTATATTTTATCCTATATAAACCATATCTACACATACAATTTTACACAACTACATCTTTTAATATGGGTGGTGGTAATATATTTCCAAATACGTATCGTCGATGACAATCATCCCGCCTCGCAACACATCAACCGACAACACACCAACCAACTACACACACACCAACAACACACCAACCAACTACATGCACACCAACAACACATCAACCAACTACACACCCACCGACTACATAACCTCCCCCAACATTTGAATATTACAAACAACAAGATCCTGACGATTTGACCACCAAAGAATTGGTTTACGCATATGATTACGTAATGGCTCTACTACAACTAGGAACAATACAGGTTGGAGATAATGTACGAGTGCTGGGGCGTATCAATCCTCTTATAGTGCGAAACCCACCGGTTACGGTACAAAACCCCCCGGACGAAGGTTATGAAACTGATCACGGAGCCGAATACATAAATAATTCGGATGAAGAAATGTATTGACCGACACCCGAAAGTGAAGGATATCAATATCAATACAAGAGGTCGGACGGGCGTGATAGTGATCGTGACGTTTCTTCGCCCGAGTCAATTGCGTATTCTTTCTTTTTTAGCTATGTTTAAGTAGTATTTTAATTAGGTTTATGTTTATGTTTAATTAATGTTTTAATTAGGTTAATTATGTTTGTATTTTGATTGTTAATTTTTAACTTTATTTTTTTAACGGTTACTTTCATTAAATATTAAACAACATTAAACTTTAAACAATAAACAACATTAAACATTAATCATTAAACCTGTTGTGCAACAATCGCCATGTCGCAACATGGTTGAAGTTACTCCTGTGTGCATGATAATAGTTGCGGCGCGTGGCTTGGATTGCAATGTCTTCTTGAAGATTAGGATGTATCTCAAACTTGGTTTCATAGAGGGTGTTCCATCGAATACACTTGGTGAAGAGATCATGCCACTTACTAACGAGCGAATCCTTGTTGCGGTCATTTGTGTCGGTTATATTAGAATATTAAATCAAATGTAAAATATTATTAGAGTCAATGGTCTTTATTAGGTTGATTAAGAGAGTCAATGGTGTTTGCTAGGTTGACTAGGAGAGTCAATGGTCTTCATATGTTACCTATATTTCTCTCCTTGTATCTCGCATATTCATCCTTATAACAAGAGGAACATTGTACAAGGTTATTTGATCAATACAACTAATACCATTAACTTACATGGTATCAGAGCCAGCCTAGGCTCTATACTGTTTCCGCTGCACCACCAGAAAATACAAACCCTAGCCGTCACCGCCTTAGAAAAACCCTAGACAGGGCGGCGAGCTGTCACCGCCGCCGTCGCCCTGTCTGGCCGCTTTTTTTCTCTCTCTCTTTTTTTACCGTTTGCTAGTTTCACTTTTCCATTCCATTTTAAATAAGTATCAATTTTCGGTTCTAGGTTCTTGCCATTATTATTAAATCTATTTTCGGAACACCATAGTATCCCGCCGCCGCCATAGTGATTGCCTGCCTCCCATCTTATTGATTCCGCTTCTCCGTCATGCCACTCCTTGCTGCCCCACCGCCGCTGCTCATTAGACTACGGTCCCCGCTGCGCCGCTTGCTGGACTACGATCCGCCGCCGCACCGCTACTTGCCGCCGCCGCCTTGCCGCACTGGAGCCCTCATATCGGATAATAGAATCATTAAAGTCGTGGATTTTCATTAAAGATTATGGATTTCAAGATTATGAGATTATGGCAAAAGTTTTGACGAATATTGAAGACCGTTTATTATTATTGTTTTTTTCCTATGTTTTGGTTTTCCCAATCTAAGCTTCTGCTTTCCTTCCACTTTGACTGCGGGGGAGTATTAGAATATTAAATCAAATGTAAAATATTATAAGAGTCAATGGTCTTTATTAGGTTGATTAAGAGAGTCAATGGTGTTTGCTAGTTTGACTTGGAGAGTCAATGGTCTTCATATGTTACCCATATTTCTCTCCCTGTATCTCGCATATTCATCCTTATAAGAAGAGGAACATTGTACAAGGTTATTTGATCAATACAACTAATACCATTAACTTACAGGTTATTTAATTGAATTCCACCGACAAGTTGTTCCAAAACGAAGCACTCCGTAAATCGGCAGCATCATTTGTGTTTCTCACTGCCAAGTACGCTCTCGTTAACGCGATCTCCTCATTTACATTCCACGGGACCATTTTAACTATATGATTAAAGTATGATAACCGGTTTTGGTGTGATTTTGATATTGAAGTTATGGGGTTTTTATAGGTGTAAGAAAATGTAGCCGTTAGGTTGTAACGGTTAGAAAATTAATTACCGTTTGAAAATTAAAAAATGGTTACTTTTGAATTTAAATGAAAGAATCAGTGGAAGTGTTTCAGTGAAGTAAATCAATTGATGTGACAATACAGGATTGATTAAAATCAGTGAAAAAAAAATTAATTCTAGGAGTGTCCCTTCCCCTAACAAGAATGGTGAATATATAATCAAGTACGATTTGTTGGTTGGGGTAGCAACTAGCAAGAAATGTATGCTTGCTTCACTGTTTAATTAATAAAACTAGCGAGAGTTAGTTTAGTTTTTATTTAATTTGAATTTTATTAATGTGTTCGTCAACTTTAAATAAAAACTAAATGATGCAGTTATGTTTAACCATTTTTCCTCAACGTTTTGTATAAATTTTGTGGGAAACGAAGTTGTATTCAAAATAAACATTTTTTGTATCATAAGTCGTAATGATAATTAGAACCGTGACAAACTGAAACAATATCAATCAGTAGCGGAACTTGAAGATTTAATTGGAGGGGGGGGGGGGGGGGGGGGATAATTACATATAGAAACCGATTTTTTTTCTTCACAAAATAAAAACTATAAATCCAAAAAAAACTATTTTTTATACATAGACAACAAAGGAAAAGATATAACAAATCTAAAAGGCCTATTTTTCATACATGGTCATAATAGAAAGTTTATATTCGTTAGCGTATATCAACAAAAGATTTACCTACCGATATATATAAAGTGGGAATGACTCTGAGAGCATTTACAGTAAACACTTCATCTCTATCTTTATAATTACACTAAAAATCACTCCCTTTCTCTCTCCTTTTCTGTTTAATAATACTTATTCTATACTTTTATCATTACTTTTTCTCTCTCCTCTACTCACAACCACTTTTAAAAATATTAAAAAATTATGGAGGGTGAACAGTGTCTCCTCTAAATTTACTGATGAACAGTGTCTCCTCTATATATTTTGTCTCTCCTCTACTCACAACCACTTATACACACTCTATATAATATAGAGGCCCTCCTTATACGATTATGAAGCATCTACTGTGAATGCTCTAAGCTTGTAATTGTAATATTATGTTTTAGAGACAAATATAAATAAACAAATCTAAAGGGCTATAGAGGTTGAAAATAATAAGTGCAGAAAAATAAAAATGCCTGGCATCAAAAAAATGAAAATGACTGACATATCTCAATTCTCAACCACATATATATTTAGTTACGAGAACCAAAATAATATTTTTTTAACTGATGGTTACGAAAAAAAAGCAACGATTATGTTGCCTAATTTTATTCAAACATGCCAACACCTACATCTCTAACCCAAAAAACAACGGGGCCAAGGCCCCTGTTAGCCCTTTAAAAGATCCGCCGCTGATATCAATACGACAATACCGATATAGATTGGTATTAACATAACACGCCTTTATTTATATTATGTTTCTCTTTTCGGTTGCTATACTAAACGTCAATATAGCATCAGTACCGTAACAAACCAAACAGATACAAATTAAAACTATTTTCGTATATCACGTGAGGATTCTCACTTATATTTAACTCATAATTAAGCATTAAATTATTACATATTATATTACTTTGCTAGATTCTATGTTCTAACATGTTCATTCCCTCTCATGTCCCGATCATAAGTATTTCACTAATCTCTCTGGCTGCTGCACAAGAAATGATGAATCAAAATATATAATACTGTCATACTGAAACGATGAAAAAATAAAATTATCGGAGCCCTGAAAGTGTGGCTTGAGTGACGCTTACATAAGTTAAAGAAAATTTAAAGCTAGTTAACCTCAACCGAAAAGAGATAAGCGTTGACTTTAAACATTTAATACAAACTTATCCTAGAAATTGTTGTTAGCGGGGACCGCATTTTGGGGACCTTCAGTGGAGGTTGGCTTCTTTCTCTATGTGTTGCGGGGGCTTAGGGCTTATCTCGGTAGAGGACATCTCCGAATATGCTTTTGTGGCGTCCAGGGCCCAGTCGTGGAAATTGCAGGACCACATCTTGCGAAGCGCTGGTGTTATGGGGGTGGATCCTAACCTTGGTTTAAAAAAGC
The DNA here is from genome assembly GCA_028751855.1 of Ambrosia trifida. Lineage (NCBI taxonomy): Eukaryota > Viridiplantae > Streptophyta > Magnoliopsida > Asterales > Asteraceae > Ambrosia > Ambrosia trifida. The sequence continues at coordinate 56,924,714 of CM054124.1, forward strand.
GTGAGGCGCTCCGAGGCGTTTTGGGTCCAAAATCCGAAGCGCGAGGCGAGAGCTTCACGTATAGTATTAAAAAAATTATAAAAAAATATTTATATATGTCAATATGACATTTTCTACATGTTAATCAATCATAAGCACAAAAACATGATTATTAAACACCCTTGAACACTTAAAAAGCATATTCAAAACATAAAAACGACGAGGCACTACTGTAGCGCGCGCCTCAAGCGCTCGAGGCGGCGCTTCATGTAGTTCAGCGCTTTTTTGGCAAAAAAAAAAACGTTTTTCTTGTAGCCTCGCGCCTCAAACGCTTAAAGCGCACCCCAGGCGTGCTTTTTTAAACCAAGATCCTGACTACTCCCTTGCGCTTGGTAATATTGGAACAACTCTTCCGGACCTTAATCTAGGTGGTTATACCGATAAGGAGACTGCCCCTAAGGAACCTCAACAAACTTTGGCGAGTGCTCTGTATGGTAAACACGCACAGGATATGGAGGAGTGGTTCGATATGACCCCGCGTCAAAAGGCAGTGTTGGCTTGTCTCAAGGGGGCTCATGCCCAGGATTTTTTGACTGTTGCGCCCATTGAAAGTCTGGGGCAACGGATGTCGGCAGTTGAATACAGAGCCATCCTTAAATACCGTCTCATGATTCCCCTTTTTCCTCCAGACGACTCATGCCCCATTTGTAAAAAAAGCCTGTTTGGATAGATTTGGCGAGCATGCCCTCCACTGTAAGGAATTGACGGGGTTCAAGTATCGTCATGACTAGGTTCGAGATGTTTTATGGGATGTGCTTAGGCGGGCCGGGATCTCAGCCAAGAAAGAAGCCCCTGTTAACTTTCTGACTGACCCACGAGAGGGAAGATCTACCCTGCGTCCTACGGACGTCCTTGTGTTTGGCTGGGCGGGGGGGGGGGGGGGGGGGGGGGTAAGCACGCGTGTGTTGACCTCACTGGGGTGTCCCCACTGGTGGGGCTGAGAGATAGTGGATTCGTTTCGGGACAAGCGGAAGCTAGAAAGGTTGCTAAGCACGAGGCAGCGTGTTTAGAGAATCAGCATGTGTTCATTCCGTTTGCCTTTGACATTTTTGGATCCCTAGCCCCTAAGGCAATTCGATTTTTTGAGCGGGTGCAGAAGGTGGTCCACAATGACTCGCAAAGCCCGAGAAACCAAGGGTTTGTATTTAGTAGAATAGGCTTGCGATTCAAAAGGGGATAGCAGGGCAGTTTGTTGCTCGCTTACCCATTATCCAGATGTAACTTGTTTTAATGAAAATAGAGATATGACTTTGAAATTTATTTATTTATAACTAGCTTATTCTTCGAAAGCGCCTTTAGATAGACAAATCTAATATGAATTGATAAAATGTGTGTACCATAAAAGGAATAAGCCGTTTTTTTATATTTTTTTTTAAAGAATCAACTTTCGATAACTCATAAAAAATACTTCTAATTCTACGTTTGCACCTCTTGCTCGAGTAAGTCTCTGTGTCTAGACATGATTAATGAATTACCTGAACACATTGTGTTTTTTTTCTGTATGAATAAAAACCCACTAAAATCATTTTTTTTGTATAGCAGTATAGTACTCGTTAGAAAAATAATAAAACACTCATTAATTTGTTTTTTTAATATTTTATATAAAAGTTATTAATGTTTAAAAATTGTAAAGGGAAATATGAGAGAGAATGTGTCATTTGTCATTCAAGGTTTTTTTTTTAATAATCATAGAAAGTGACCCGTGGTGCACCAAAGAAGGAGAATGACCTCGTTAAACGTCAAGACAGCAAAAAAGACTTTCTTTTATTATATGTACTAGGTGGAATCTCGTGTGAAGACGCAGGAAGTCTATCTTTTTCTAAGATAATTACTCCTCACTTCTCAAACAAACTTTTAATACATGAAATATTGGTACATACAACAATAAACATATAATAATCCAATAAAATTAAACAAAAGATCCTCTAAATATCAACCCCTCTACTTCATTTGCAGACAAAAATTTAGCTAACTTCAATACAGTCACAACTAATAAAACTTCAAACATCTAAAAAATTATATATATACTGAACATCTAGGTGAAATCCCGTGTGAAAACACGGGAAGAGTATATCTTTTTTTAAAACAATTACTCCCCAAAATATAAAAAACATAATCAGGCCAACTGCTATGGTCTGTTTACTAAACACCAAATTAAGAAGTCAATTATTTGTTGCAAGAAAAATTGTGTTTGGTAACGTCTATTCAAAGGCAGTGGGTCAGTTAAGGAGATCTTTCTGAAACAGCTGTTACTACAAACAGTTGTTGACTCAAACAGATGTTCCTTCAACGGTTTCCTTTAAACAGATGTTGCCTTAAACAGTTGTTACTAACAATGACATCACATTTACAAATTCAAAAATCTTGATATAAATTTACATCAAAACTGATCAAACTTTGACAACCTAAAATAAGCATATTCAGACCTACCAAACAAACAGTCAGGAAGTTAATATAGTTAACTTAAGAACTACAATCAAACACCACCAATATGCAAACATGATCAACATCAAAATATTTCTACTGCCTACAAAACGATCAATGTTTAGTTATGACCAAAATTCCTTCTAATTCATCAAACATTAAATTACACCAGTCACCCCTTTTCAAACCTTTGGATTTTATAAAATTTAGCCATCCCCTAACCACAAACCTATGAAGTGAGAATATAAGAGTGTTAGTTATATTATTAAAATTAAATGCAAATTTAATTATTAAAATTTAACTTATACCTTTTTGAATTCTTATACTGTTCCACATAAAGTTTACACTCATTTACTTCACCAACATTCACTTGGACCAAAATCTTATGTGGCCAAGTAATCTTAGCTAACCTAACTATTGTAGAATGAAGCCGCTGAAAAGTTGATATATGTTGAAGACATTATTACTTAATTAAGTTTAGTAAGATAATGAAAAATACAAAACATAAAATAATATATAACTTACATAGCGTTTAGCAATCACAGCATCATACTCATAAACTTCAAAAGTAATATTCCTATCCAAATCATATGCCTGTGCAACCATTTAAAGCAAATAAATTAGTACATAACATTAGATATGATGTAATACTAATTGAATATAAATTCATGTTAAATTATCCAAATCATCTACCTATGCACCCATTTAAAGTAAATAATCTTCTATCTTCTATAATATATAAATGAAAGCTAATGAGGGACACATGGTACCTTATGGGGGCTTCCTTTAAGTTTTTCCCGCTCATTTTACCAGGTAAATTAAATGGGTCATGGATACTCCATCTACTATTAAATTATTTTTTTCTCTCATGTGCATGGCACATGCACTTTTCCCCATGATTTTTAAACGTTAATAACTTTTTTAAACAACATTTTTTTTTTGAAAAAAAGATTACACCAAATTAACAAGCGTTTTATTATCTTTTAAACGAGTACCATAGTGCTATAAAAAACGAAAAAAAACGAGCATTTTATTACTAATGGGTCTGCTCTGAAGCAAACTTCTAATGGCAACATCTATTGAGTGCAAACCACTGCTATCATTAGAAGTTTGTTTCATCATTTGTTGCTTGCTTCATCCGTGATAATCATCAGTGGTTTCTAATAAGCTCTTTCATTTATCAGTGGTTACCAAAGGCAGAAACACAACCACCAATGAGTGAATTTTTAGCTTTAGTTGGATTTAGTCTTCCCGTGTTTTAACACGGGATTTCAACTAGTTTAGTACTATATATAGATAATTAAAATCAAGTTAAATTATCCTCCTAAACTAAATGGTGTAGTCTTGCTTTTGAAGAGGCATGGACTAATATGTAGCATCGTAACCTAACCCTTTAAGAAAAATAATGCATGGGGTGGTGGTGGCATGAACGGTGACTGGGGGCTTCCACATCACTTTTGTTTTATTAGTTTTTTGTTTTAAAATTAACAATTAAATTAATTAAATTGACATAACATTTTATATAATAAACATAACATAAACTACAAATAAAAAATTACATAAAAATTAACCTAGCCTAAATTAAACATAAAAAAACATAATAAACATAGCTAAAAAAGCCTAATATAGTGTCAACCTGATCATTTACCACGATGATATGTGAAGAAATTCACCCCCGCTGTGGAATTCGTACATGATTTTTATGAGTGCAATGGCCTTATGGTCAGGGATATTGGCGGGTACTTATTGCAAGGTTGCTTGGTAGAGACCTTCTAATCGTTGGCACTTGTTTCGAAGATTGGTCCACTTACCACTACTAGAAAATTGGCTATTTGCTACAAAAGTTTTCATACGGAAAAAAATGCGTCACAATTTTTGACAAAGATGTTACGCATTTGTGACGATAAAAGAACTCTAACAAATTGGCTACACAACAGAGACAGATACTTAGGAAATTGCATAGGAAATGACGTAGGAAATGCGTCGCAAATTTCCTACACCATATATTCGTAGGAAATGCGTAGAAAATTGCGTAGTAAATGGTTTCCGACGAGGTTTTTTCCAACATCAAGATTTCGTTGTAAATGCGTAGCAAATTAACGAAATTTTGATTTGCTACGCATTTACAACAAAATCTTGATGTTGGGAAAAACCTCGTCGGAAACTATTTACTACACATTTATTACGCAATTTTCAACACATTTCCTATATATGGTGTAGGAAATTTGCAACGCATTTCCTACGCCATTTCCTATACAATTTCCTAAATATATGTCTTTATTGTGTAGAAAATTTGTTAAAAAATTAGAGTTTTTTCGTAGTCACAAATGCGTAACAACTTTGTCAAAATTTATGACGCATTTTTTTCGTAGGAAAATTTTTGTAGCAAATGGCCAATTTTCTAGTAGTGTGCGGTTGAGTGAGTCGGTGGTTCAGTTTGAACCACCGACTAAGTCCTTAAATTCCTGAAGAACGTGTGGCCAAATCGACCCTTGGCCACGTGAAGGGTGGTTTTTAATTTTCGTCCACGCTGTAACTAATGCGATCTCTTCCTCTTTGATCCAACGGGCATGATTGATTAATAGAATTTGGGTGGGGAAGTGGTAGAGAAATACAGTAACGTTAGCAACAAAGCTTTATTCAGTAACATTAGTTATTCTGTTTTGATACGTATAAACTTTAAACCGCGTTTTGCGGCAACGCTCCGAGTAAATTGTGTTACGTGACAACACACGATCAACTACTGAGTCTACTTGTAATAAATTAATGGTAAATTAACATATTTTTTTCTATTTATATGTATGTGTCAGCGTTTGGGGTTGTGTGTTTTTTTTTTATATTTAGTAATATATGGGTGTGTGACTTCATTTTTATACCTATACGTCTATTCTTATCATTTTAATATATGTCCAAAAAAAAAAAAATCAGTTTAATATATGTGTGCAATATATAATGCTTATCTGTGGATATAGTATATGTGCATGTGCATGTGGACCCTGTGAGTCGACAACTTCCCTGGTTAAGTCGGCCAACGCCGCCAACCGTTTCGGCGATCATGGGACACACTTTTTTCTTTCTTTCTCTATTTTTTTATACAGTCGACTGTTGTTTATGTGCACCGATGTCGACACCACTTTTTTTTTTTTTTTTTAAATCACCTCTCTTCTAGTATTATCGGTGGCTCACTTGACCCCACCTCAACCCCCACACGGCTTATTTTTTCTTTTGATAGTTATGAAGAGTTCAAACTTAAATATTTCATATAAAACATCGTACAAATGTGTCTACTTTTGTATGGTTCAATTATTTCATCAAAATGTGGTCTCAATATATTTTTATGTCTCTTTAGATTCGGTTTGGTTTCTACACGCTTATAACGTTATTTTTGCATATGTTAGTCCAAAACCGTTTGCTCGTCCAAAACTGTTGATGTAAGAATAGATCATCTAAGGGGGTGTTTCTAGCCACTTAATAAACCTCTTAATCATTCATCATTAAGAGTGTTGTTTTAACTAAAAAAAGCATCTAATTAGTTCCATTAAGAGCATGTTTGGCTCTCCTTATTTCCACCTCCTTATAACTTATAACTTTTCCAAAAAGTTAATAAGTTACAAAAAGTGTTTGGCAAAAGGAAAATGACTTTTTGTTTTAACTTTTTGTAAGCCTATGATAAGTTGTTTTGGAAAAGTAAGGGAGAAATGAATTTTTGAACCTCCTTATAACTTATTGATGGTTATTTACCTACATGCCCTTATTATATCCTTACGCATTCCCTCCTTATACCATTTTTGGTCATTTTACCTAAATAAGGTAAAACAAACATTTTTTTACAAACTAACTTATCAACTTATTGTTTTTCCCCACCACAGAAGCTAATCCAAACACTTTTTTAAAAACTCATTTTTAAAAAGTCATAAGTTCATAAGTCCTTTTAACAAAAAGTCCTTTTAGCCTCAAATAAGTTTATCCAAACATGCTCTAAGCTCTTAACCATTCAGCTAATAAAGGAAGTTAAACGTGTTTGTTAATCTTGTTAGTACAAAACTGTTGATGTCCGAAACTTTTGTCCGCAATAATTGTTCGCTCGGAAGTGTTTGTTAGTCCAAATGTGTTTATGTTGTTATTTTTGTATGTTTTGAGTTTGTGTGTCTGTATGTATACAACTTTGTAACTTTTTTGGTTTTTAACGAGCGATAATTAGAAAAAATTCTTAATTTTGTTGTCTTTGTTTATATGGTATCAGAGCATACATTTGCTCCATTGATTTTGGTTTCGATGTTTATGTGATTCGACATTCGCTCTCCATCTCATTTTCAAGTTTGTTTCTCAATCTTTGTTCAATCATTGTCAATGTCAACTTTGCAGGTATTGTTGCTTGCATTGTTTTTCTCAAGTTGAGATTTAACAATTTCTCAAGTTTTAAAAGAAATGAAGAAAGCACACCTACTTCATAAAACGGTCGCACATCGGTACTTCCCTTTTACGATAAAACTATAGTTATCTTGAGACAATCTTTAACGACGGAAATTAGTTTGCAACAAATATCATCAACATAAACGGGTCTTTGAACACCTTACTTGAAACAAGCTAGGATAAGTGTTGCTCTTAAATTAACATGAAACATAGAGCAAGTGACTGACATTGTAACAATTATAAAATATATTACATATATTTGAAGAGCTATGGATGAACAAAAGTTTAAAAAAAATGAGTACGCATGTTTTCATTACTTCATTTAACATATACAAAAAAGTATGGATGGAAGTATAGTGAATGTTAAAAATTGTACAAGCTTACTTTTGGTTGACTATCTAACTTATTTTCTCGTTTTATCAAAAGACTTTAGTGTTATCTCCGTCATGTGGCATCCTCTTTTCCTCATAATTAATATAAGATAAACTGAACATATACATGTAGTATGACCTATAAAATAGCTTTAGGAGTTTGCTGAACTTAATTAAAAGGTTGAATAGTTAGGTTGTCTGTTAATATATAAATAATATTCCATTTAGCTATCGAGATATACATCAGCAAGATTATTAACCTAGTCTTCGACATTCATGGCAACATAATGGTTGTTCGATGATTCTGATGATGCATATTGTTCAATCACATACGGATCCAATTTTTGGCTGTAAAACCCTGCAAAAAGAAGGTATAGTTGAAAGGTAGAAAAGGAGGTTACAAAAAACTAAAAAAAAGCCTTAGCATTCTCATCATTCTTGAAATGATCACGAACGGACTGCATTTTTGTATTAAATAAATATGAATATCCTTAAAGTGATATACAAAAAATAAACTGATAAAATTGTAATACCAAACCTTCTATGTACCTTATTAATGAAACTTGATGGATAGATAGGTAATTTTACATCAAGTTTAAGATGGCATACTAAGAACCATAGTATTTCAAAAACAAAATGGTCATTCGATGATTCTAATGGTGCATATTGTTCAATCACATACGGATCAAATTTTTTTGGTTGTAAAACCCTACAAAAAGAAGGTATACTTGAAAGATACGAAACGAGGTTGCAAAAAATTAAAATTTTGAAAACTTCTATACCTTCACCATCATCAACAAATCATTAGCATTCTAATCATTCTTGAAATGATCACGAACAGACAAAACACAATGGAGGTAACGTAAAACACAATGAGTACCACTTAAATATGCAATGAACAATAAGTTATAAAACACAATGAACAGTCCAATAACACACAATGAACGTCATACTAAAGACATAATGAACAAAAAACTAAAACACAATAAACAGTAGATTTAAACAGAATGAACAACATAATAAAACACAATGTACATAATAAATACAAAACACATTTAACACAGATTTTTTTCAATTTTAATGTAGCAACGTGGTACTCATATTAAAGATAAAAAAATGCTCGTTAATATGGTGAAATTAAAAAATAGAAAGAATATTGTATGAAAAGTTATAGACATTTTAAAATGATGGGGGATTTGACATATGAATTGCATATGGAGAGAGAAAGTCAACGAAAGTGGTTTCCTTTTATGTCTTCCTCTAATTTGTTATTTATTTTTTCCCAACAAACTAATCACAACCCTTCAAATATAAGATGAATGGACCACAATCCTCCTAACACTTCCTAGAAAAAAGTGTCTTGTATATTTGATCATAACCCTAAGTATATATCAAACAATGATTATTTTTATATGCTATACGTTTGTCAACAAGTAAACTAATTTGATATATTTCCTTATCAATATTGAGAGAGGAGGGGGGTGTCACGGATAATTTAATAATGTATATAGATTATTAATAATTAATTAATAATATACCTCTTTTAAGTTTTAATTCTCTATGTAAATAAAATACTTTATTCAAAATTAAGTTTTTCCTTTTAGAATAAACTAAATTTGTTAATTAAATCTAACCATCTAAACAGTTACAAAATTGATTTTGGAAGAACATAACCTCTAAATTCACTACGAAACAGTTGAAAATATTTTTTTAATAAATTGTTACAATTTGTTTGAATGTAATATTATTATGGTATAATTACGAAGTTATAAAATTTATAAAAGAATTTTATATTAAATATATTGTATTTTTTTTAATTATAACTTTTGTCCAAAACAATTATTAAGTATAAAACATTAAACGTAACCTTCCAAAAAAAAATAAAACATTACACGTAAAAGTAGTTAATGGTTTTAGATATACAAGAATGTACTTTTTAGTCATTTTACATTAATAATCTAAGCCAAACATTTAAAAGAATGCACTTTTTAGTCATTTTCCACCACATAACCTAATTCAAACACTTTTTTAAAAAACCCCTTTTTATAAAAGTAATAAGTCAATTAGCACTGTTAACAAAATATCACTTTTGTAGTTAAATAATCAATCCAAAACAACCTCTAAATTCATTAATGTTATTGTTCTTAAAATAATAAATTTACATAAGGGCATAATAAACTTTTGAATACAAACTTTGATTTACTCAACCTGATGTTCTTATATTTTCTGTTTGGTTTAAATGTATGATTAATTTTTTCATTTAAAATATTAAAGTCTAAATGTACTAACGATAATAAAATTAATTGTTATAGGTAGGTGCAAATTATTGTGCTGAAAAAGAAAAAAAATTGGTTTTGAATTTTCAAATTCAATATTTCCAAACTTAATGATAATAATGTTATCTAAAATTAGATTTCCCATAATTTTTATTAGTTTGAATTTTTATTATGAAATTTTCGTCTCAAAATTTATGATAAAATGGTCAGGCCAGAATAATGGGTCAATGGAGTATGTTATCCGCGCCACAACGAATTTTGTGGGATTTTTAAATAAAAAATTTAGGATGTTTTTAGAAAATATTTCTAATATATTCAAAAATTTAAAAACAAATATTGTGTATAAAGAAGCATCAAACAAAGATTATTTTTCAATTGTTATACATTTTTCAATAAACAAAAAAAAGTTGATTAATTTCTAATCAATTTAAAAAAATTTTAAATTCAAAATTTGAATATACTTCAAACCATAAATATATACCCTAATTAATAATACTAATTTTGATAGGTCAAATGATGAAACCTACAGTTGATTTGAAATGATATCTACTCAATTAATATCATCACACAACATACCTTAATTATTTACTCATATATTTAATAAAAACAATTTAGTCAATATGAAAATTTATGAAAACATTTCAAAATAAAAAAATGATTTTAAATTTGAATTTTTTTCGTATAATTGGTTATTAATTTTTAACTACATTCTTAATATTCAAAAATTTAAAAATAAATGTTGTGTATAAGGAAATAGGGTCAAGTTATTTTATAAAAGCTATAAATAATGAGAAGAGTGAGAAACCATTAGAAAATGACATGTGTCTAAAGGATTAAACAAGTAGAAGAACAATTTTGTCACAAGAAAATATACACATACAAGGCACATGTCATTTCCACCTTCATTTTTAAACGTCCGTAAGTTTTTTATACGTCATCTTTTTTTTAAAAAAAAATTATACCATAAAATTGAGCGTGTTTTTATCTTTAATATGAGTACCATATTGTTACCCTTTAGAAAAAAAAAAGGTCAAAAACCCAGTTACGTAAGACACAATGGAGATAACGTAAAACACAATGATTACCAATTAAATATGCAATGAACAATAGGGTATGCAACATAATGAATAATCTAATAAAATACAATGGATGACATACTAAGACACAATGAACAGAAGACTAAAACACAATGAATAATTTTGAAAAAAAAAAGTCGAAAACCAAGTTGCATAATACACAATGGAGATAACGTAAAACACAATGAGTACCTGTCACACCCTCAAATTTCCACTTGCGGAGTTTTACCGCGAGGCGCATGACAAACCAGGATCCAAGTCAACGGTCACAATAAACAACACTATATGAAATACGTAAACTCAAAACTTGGTTATCAAACCATTAAACCATAGCGGAAGCATTTCAAAGTTTAGTCAACCACAAAACCGTTTTCCAGAGTATCCAAACATTTATTTAAAATATGCTACTAAGCCTAGATGCCAATGCAGACCCGTGTGCCTAGTCCAACCGATGCTACCTTAGCGACCTGAGAAAAACATGCCAAAAAGACGTCAACTTATATAATGTTGGTGAGTTCCCAGGTTTGTTCAATATGTTACCAAGAGTTACCAAAGTGTTACCATGTCCATACTATACCAATATTACCAAGTACGCTAGCTAGGCGTATGTTTTATTACTACTACGATTGGAAAACCATTACTAGACACGTTTAGCAATGTTTAGCAATGTTTAGCCCGAATGTTCAGCATGTTACCAATGTTACCAGTTCGAGACAATATGCACCCGCCCGGCCCTCCAAGCCGACGAGTGGGGCAGGTCACGCCCAATAGATCTATCCACATTTCCCCCGTTGTGCATCCCCGCACATTCATGGTTTTCCCCGAGACTTTAAAAGATCGTATAGCAATGCAAAGTTAAAACCATAGTATGACATATGTTACCAAAATAGTTTAGCGCATGTTTTCTCCCCCAAAAGTTAAAGCTGTAAAAGTGGGGCCGTGAACTCACCTTAGATTGCGTTCTTCAGTAAATAATGAAGTGCCAAGCCCTTGATAATCCCACTACCGGAGATCTATCAAAATGTTCACATAAGTGTTCCGACTAATAACCCTAAGGTTATCTAGTCCCTGATTGTCCAGATCGTGACCAAGTATGTTTTAAAACGTGTTTAAGTGTTCAACCGACACACTGGACCATCCCGACATCCCGTTGGTGACTCATTACCCTAACTAATCAAATACACGTAGATTACACACAAGGTTCAAGCATAAAACACTTAGTTTGTATCAAAAATCTCATTTTTGAATCAATAGGGTCGAACCAGGAAGATTAATCCACCTTCGCCCGTTTTTAACCCACCTTCGACCCTTTGGAAAGCCACCTTCGACCGTTTTTAACATATTTGACCAAACTGTCCAGGTTCGACCCTGGGATTCCACATTCGACCACTCGACCGGTCGAATGTGCCCAGGTTCGACCCTGACAGATTGCTTTCCCCAAAAACGCTTCAAAAACATCCGAAAACATCCCGAAACATTATCAAACACTGCAGTCAAGCATGAACAACCTATCCCTACAAAACCCCACCAATTTTGCCCCAAAACCTATTCGTTTCAGCCCTTTCCTAAAATGGCAAAGATTTTGGAAGTGTCACATCATGCATGAAATCTTTACCCAATTTGGAAACTTTTCAAAATCAATCCATAATCATCTTAAAATGCTCAGTTTATCATATAATCGAAAACCCCCAATAGTTTTAATGATAATACTAACATGCAACAAGCCCTAGATTCAATAAAATCCCCAAATTAGACTTGATATCATCATCTATCTAATTATAACCTTCAATAATACTAAACCATCATTAATAGCAGCCCTAGATCATGTTTCTAGCATTAGCACAACAGCAAATCATCAAAAAACACATAATATCACATAACACATAATTAACATATGTTTATTGATATGAAAACCTATGTTTAATGATAGGGTTTAGGTTTAGAAAGAAGTTTAAAAGGTTTTTATTAACAAAGACATCCTTAGAACAGATCTGGACCTTTAGGGTTAGATAAAAACGAATTAAAATACTTGAACAAGGTTTAGAATTAAGAACACACCTTGGATTCTTGATTAGATGTTGTTGATAGGTTAGATTATGGAAAAATAAGAGCAAAAACTCCTTCCTTAGTGATTAAAATCGTTTGAGAGTGTTTTGAGATGGTTAGGGTTTGTGAAATGGTGAAAAATGACAAAGTTTGGTATTTATACTAGTCCACGTTCGCCCCTTTCACCTGGGCGAATGTACCCACATTCGCCCCTTTCACAGGGTCGAACGTGCCTTGTTCTGGTCGAATGAAATTCCTTCATTTCTACATTCCAGGTTCGCCCCTTTAGTAAGGGTCGAACCAAGAGTATTTTCTAGGTTCGCCCACTCGATGTGGTCGAACCAGGACCTATGTTTTTCTAGTTTTCCAATTTGTCGTGTTTAACGCATTTTAACGCACCTTAACATATGAGCATGCAACCTTAGTCTATGTTTAACATATTTAAGCATGGATGATTATCTACACATCATTTAAACACATCTTTGCATATAATCCACCATACGACAATTAATATACACATACACTTAATTAGTTTATGTAATTTCACCAACAACGGGACCCAGTACTAGTGTATTTCCAAAACGACTCCCAATGATCCTTCAGATCATTGAACCCTGGACAATCCTATCTTGACCCGACTCAACTAACCTAGTTAAGTCCGTTTATAAATGTTTCCCGCTAAGGTAGACTTAGGTGTTACTAAAATGTTTAAGCCAAATATGTCGGGTGTCACAGTACTAATTAAATATGCAATGAACATTATGGTAAAAAACACAATGATCAGTCTAATAAAACACAATGGACGACATACTAAAGACATAATGAACAGAAAACTAAAACACAATGAATAGTAGACTTAAACAGAACAAACAACATAATAAAACACAATGTACATCATAAATACAAAACGCATTTAACACGGATTTTTTTCAATTTTAATGTAGCAACGTGGTACTCATGTTAAAGATAATTAAATGCTCGTTAATATGGTGAAATTTAAAAAAAAAAAGAATATCGTATGAAAAGTTATACGCATTTTAAAATGATGGGGGGGGGGGGGAATTGACATATGAATTGCATATGGAGAGAGAAAGTCAACAAATGTAGTTTTCCTTTTATGTCTCCCTCTAATTTATTATTTTTTTTCCAACAAACTAATCTCAACCCTTCAAGTATGAGATTAATGGACCACAATCCTCCTCACACTTTCTAGAAAAAATGTCATGTACATTTGATCATAACCCTAAGTAAATATCAAACAAAGATCAGTTTTATGTGCTATACGTTTGTCAACAAGTAAACTAATTTGATATAGTACCTTATCAATATTGAGAGAGAGAGAAAGGGGGGGAGGGAGGGAGGGGACGTCAGGGATAATTTAATAAGGTATATAGATTATTAATAATTAATTAATAATCTACCACTTTTAAATTTCAATTCTCTATGTAAATAAAATACTTTATACAAAATTAAGTTTTTTTCTTTTAGAATAAACTAAATTTGTTAATTAACCCTAACCATCTAAACAGTTATAAAATTGATTTTGGAAGAACATAACCTCTAAATTCACTACGAAATAGTTGAAAATATTTTTTTTAATAAATTGTTACAATTTGTTTGAACGTAATATTATTATGGTATAATTAAGAAGTTATAAAATTTATAAAAGAATTTTATATTATATATATTGTATTTTTTTTAATTATAACTTTTGTCCAAAACAATTATTAAGTATAAAACATTACATGTAAAAGTAGTTAACGGTTTTAGATACATAAGAATACACTTTTTAGTCATTTTACATTAATAAGCTAAGCCAAACATTTAAAAAAAATAAGTTATTGACTTATTGGTTTTTTCCACCACATAACCTAATCCAAATACCTTTTAAAAAACCCATTTTTATAAAAGTAATAAGTCAATTAGCACTGTTAACAAAAAAAACACTTTTGTGGTTAAATAATGAATCCCAATCAACCTCTATATTCCTTAATGTTATTGTTCTTAAAATAATAAATTTACATAAGGGCATAATAAACTTTTGTATACAAATTTTGATTTACTCAACATGATTTTCTTATATTTTCTGTTTGGTTTAAATATATAATTAATTTTTTCATTTAGAATATTCAAGTCAAAAATGTACAAAAGATAATAAAATTTATTGTTAAAGGTAGGTGCAAATTATTATGCTGAAAAAGAAAAAAAATTGGTTTTGAATTTTCTAATTCAATATTTCCAAACTTAATGTTAATAATGTTACCTAAAATTAGATTTCACATAATATTTATTGGTTTGAATTGTTATTACAAAAATTTCGTCTCAAAATTTATGACAAAATGGTCAGGGCAGAACAACGGGTCAATAGGGTATGTTATCCGCGCCGCTACGAATTTTGTGGGATATTTAAATAAAAAATTTAGGATGTTTTTAGAAAATATTTCTAATATATTCAAAAATTTAAAAACAAATATTGTGTATAAGAAACATCAAACAGAGATTATTTTTCAATTGTTATACATTTTTCAATAAAAAAAATTGATTTATTTTCTAATCAATTTAAAAAAAAATTAAATTCAAAATTTGACTATACTTCAAACCATAAATATATACCCAAATTAATAATTCTAATTTTAATAGGTCAAATGATGAAACATACAGTTGATTTGAAGTGATATCTACTCAATTAATATCATCACACAACATACCTTAATTGAAAACATTTGAAAATATAAAAAATGATTTTAAAATTGATTTTTTTCGTATAATTGTTTATTAATTTTTAACTACATTCTTAATATTCAAAAATTTAAAAATGAATGTTGTGTATAAGGAAATAGGGTTAAGTTATTTTATAAATGCTACAAATAATGAGAAGAGTGAGAAGGCACTAGAAAATGACATGTGTCTAAAGGATTAAACAAGTAGGAAGAGTAATTTTGTCAAAAGAATATACACATACAAGTCACATGTCATTTTCACCTTCATTTTTAAACATCCGTAACTTTTTTATACGTCATCTTTTTTGTAAAAAAAAATTATACCATAAAATTGAGCGTCTTTTTATCTTTAACATGAGTTCCATATTGTTATAGTTTTGAAAAAAAAAGGTAGAAAACCCTGTTACGTAAGACACAATGGAGATAACGTAAAACACAAAGAGTACAAATTAAATATGCAATTAACAATAGGGTATACAACATAATGAATAGTCTAATAAAACACAATGGACGACATACTAAGACACAATGAACAGAAGACTAAAACACAATGAATAATTTTGAAAAAAAAAGTCGAAAACCAAGTTGCATAAAACACAATGGAGATAACGTAAAACACAATGAGTACCATTTAATTATGCAATGAACAATATGGTATAAAAGACAATGAACAGTCTAATAAAACACAATGGACGACATACTAAAGACATAATGAACAGAAAACTAAAACACAATGAACAGTAGACTTAAACAGAATGAACAACGTAATAAAACACAATGTACATCATAAATACAAAGCTCATTTAACACGGATTTTTTTTTTCAATTTTAATGTAGCAACGTGGTACTCATATTAAAGATAAAAAATGCTCGTTAATATGGTGCTATTTGAAAAAAAAAAGAATATCGTATGAAAAGTTATAGACATTTTAAAATGATGGGAGAATTGACATATGCATTGCATATGGAGAGAGAAAGTCAACAAATGTGGTTTTCCTTTTATGTCTTACTCTAATTTATTATTTATTTTTTTTCCAACAAACTAATCTCAACCCTTCAAATATAACATCAATGGACCACAATCCTCCTCACACTTCCTAGAAAAAGTGTCTTGTATATTTGATCATAACCCTAAGTAAATATCAAACACAGATTATTTTTATATGCTATACGTTTGTCAACATGTAAACTAATTTGATATATTTACTTATCAATTTATAAATGTTTAAATTCAAATTTTAAATATACTTTAAAACATGAAAATATTATCACCCAGTTAACATTTTTAATTTTTGTTTATCAGATGATGAAACAATTGATCTACACAATTAATATCATCCAACAACATACCTTTATTATTTAGTAAACATAATTTAGTTAATTCAAAATTTTATAAAAGTATTATAAAATATAAATTGCTGATTTTGAAGTTGATTTTTTTGTAATTAGGTAATATAAATTTATAATTAATTCTTTAATTACATTACTAATATTTGAAAATCTACAAAGGAATATGTACATAAGAAAGTCTTTAGTGATATTTGAGTTATTTGTTATTTTTCATACCTATCATATTTAATTTCAACTAGTTATGTTTATTTTTTTTATTATTCTCATATGTATATACGTTTAATATTATATTCAATTAATAAAATTAAACCTTTAAAATATTGTTATTTGTTGAACCGTGTTTCTATACGGGTTCTAACCTAGTTAAATAAATAAATCTAACTTTTAGTGAGAACAACTAGAAAAGTGACACGTGCCAAAAAATAATTAGAAAGTGACAAGAATCAAATAATGAGGCTTAAAACCAGTAAAAGTATAGTCAATTTTTATTTATTATTTAGATATTATTTATTTATAAAAAAAATATATATATTTTTTGTAACGGTGACCTTTTTCATCTTATTTAGGGGATCATTTGGTCACACATGCCAATCGCAGGCCCACCACCCCACATCTAGCTAGGCTATGTTGCCTTAACCGGGTCCACGCTGGCTTCAGTGTGGGGCTTGGTGTTCAACGAAAACCGTATTTTAACACGTCAACAGACGCACTTAGAGCCCAAGCAGGAACAAGTCCCCAAGGTATCCCCATCGTCCGGATTAGACTCTTGTTGGCTCGGATTTGAACTTGCGACCTCCAACAAGGTGGGTTTAATTACCACTATACCATGATGAAGGATCTCATTATAAAAATACTAGATTATCCCCCGGGTGCTTCCTGGGATAGATGAATATAATATGAAGTGACAAAATTGTGTACCGTAAAAGGAATATGTCATTTTTTCATGAACTTTTTTTAAATAATTAACACTTAAAAACTCATCAAACCTACATTTAATTCTACATGTGCACATCTTGCTCGAGTAAAGTCTCTGTACAACTTTGTCACTTCCTTAAGATATTCTAAAGTTGTAATGTGAACCTGGGAAAAAAACAACTAAATTGGTATCAAATGATATGTCATGATGATGATTGATTTAAAAGGCGTGCATGATAGGGTAATTAATTATCACTTATCATCTAAAGATTTATCTGATGTCTAACAATCATAGGCTACATGTAACAGGCTTAGCAACTTTTGTAATCAATTTCTAGCAACAACAATCAAAATACAAAAAAAAAAGGATTATTATCAAACTGACTACATCTGTGAATATATATGTAGTTAGTGGGTTTTTATATGTAAAAGAAGGTTCAACATATATACTATCATACCATTATTAGCGACTTGCCTATACATGATTAATGAATCACCTAAATACATTGTTTTTTTTTGCATGAACAAAACTCGCTAAAATGTCGGGTTTTTTTTTCAGTTTTTGTATAGCACTATGGTGCTCGTTGAAAAAATAATAAAACGCTGGTTAATTTGGTGTATTTTTTTAAAAAAATGTCGGATATAAAAGTTACTAACGTTAAAAAAATTGGGAGGGAAAAATAAGGTAAAGATATAGATAAAAATATTAGTTAACATATTTGAAATTTTAAAATAAGGTGTGGAGGCTCAAATAGTGTTATGTGGCACACCCCTTTCGTTTATTATTTACTAGATTTTACCCCATGAGCGTCCTGGGTTGAGAAATCTAATATGATATATCAATTTTACTTATAAAATAGACTGATGCGCTTTATAGTTACATCCAGGAAAGCTTTGGGTAGCACCTAACCTAAAACAATTAACAATGTATCTCCAATGTTAACGTCTAACCTTAAACAATGTATAACTCTAATATTAATACCTAACCTAAAACAATGTACAACTCCAATGCTAACACCTGTTGAAAATAGAATTCATATTTACTAGTTTGAACATAATTAGTGACTTGCCTATACATGATTAATGAATTACCTGAACACTTTGTACTTTTTTCCTGTATGAACAAAATCCCACAAAAAATAGTCGTTTTTTTCTCCGTTTTTTATATAGCACTATGGTACTCGTTGGAAAGATAATAAAACACTCGTTAATTTGGTGTAATTTTTTTATTTAAAAAATCTCGTATATAAAAGATATTAACGTTTAAAAATTATGGGAGGAAACATAAGAGGGAAAAATTCAAAAAATTTTTTTCCCTAAAATCACTTAATGTCACATTGCATGCCACATGACACACTCAAAAAGGAGGTTGCCCTCTTTGAATACCATATAAGATTTTTAGCTTTAGAATATATAGATATAGGGAGAGGCTATTGTACAAAACATTTTTAACATACAAAGCGTGAGAAGGATTCTCAACCATTGATTAGGGTTAAAACTAGCGGTGGTATGATCGTAATATCTAAACATGATTAATATTCAATTAAAAAGTCGAAGGGTAAATTAGAAAAATTATAATAATCAATTATTTTTTTAATTAAACCGCCCAAATCTTATTAATTCATGAGAACGATTACATTTACAGACAATCAGTTGATTTGCAATTCTCGTTTCATAACATGCGATCAGTCGATTTGCTCTGATTTCGAAAACCTACGCTTTGAAACATGCTCTATATTTTAAACAAAAAAAAAAAAACAAAAAAACAAAACATGATACTGATACCGAAAAAACTCCAAAATAAAAGAATAACATCAATTGTTTGCTACCCTAAACAAACGCACATTTGCTACCACTGCAATCAAGCATTAATTAATTGAAAATAAAAAATACAGAGAATGTTAAAGCATTAATAAAATACAGAACATGTTCGAGCAAACAAAACACACCTTAATCCATAAAACGCATGCAGTAAAACAAATAAAAACACACCTTAATCCATAAAACGATGCAGTAAAAACAAAACAAAACGCACATACTATGCAATAATTAAAACACATGCAATAATTAAATAAAACGCATGCACTATGCAATAAAACGCACGTTAGCTTCAACATATATATCACAACCATATACCATATCTATAAAACGCATGCAGTAAAACAACAAAACACACGTTATTAAAACATATAGAACGCATGCTGCTGTAACAAATAAGAATGAATCATCTTCGTTTCAATTGATAACCCACGAGCTTATAACTTGAAAATAATATTATTAATCTCTGCAATTGGATCTTTTGCGATTGAATGTTCCAGTTCAATGTTTAAGTCTGCTTAAATGAAAACAACATGATTACAGTAATAATGATTACGACTTAATGAAAAAAAAACCCAGAGAAACCTACCAATCATCGATAAACTCTTCAATTGAATATCAAATTTGAAACAATTTTGATCGAAATAAGTTTCCTGTGATTAGAATTTGAATTTGATAAAAGAATTTTGAAAGAAAATTACGTAATCGGTTACTAAAATTTAAATTCAATTTCACGTGAAAACAAGGATACATATTTTCAATCAAAATTAGAACGTGATTAATGAATGTGTAAAAGTCTATAATACCCTTGTAAGGATTATCAACAAATTTTATGGTTGTAACCGCTAGTTTCACGTGTTAACATCTAGTGACTTCCTATACTTTGTATGATAAGGTACTTTGTATATAATACTTTCTCTATAGACGTATAGATATAGTGATGTTAGATATTAAATTAAATAATAATAACTATAAATAAAAATAATTAAATCACATCTTCTAATTAATTATTATAACTAGATCATATTAGATTATATGTAATTTATCTAACAGGTATAAAGATAACTTTATTCAATCATAACTAACATAATATTATATGTTAATATGTATATCGAATCAGTTTCTGATTCCATGCTAATCCCCGTATAGCGCAAACAAGAGATAGTGGAATGCTACTCATTCCATTTTATTACAAAATATATCAACTCAATATATACGATTGTAACTACTCATCTCAGTACCATATATTATGCATAAAATAAAATAATTTAATTTAAGTAATACAACTTCTAAAACATTTGATACAGTTATTCAAAACATCTTGTTATTTTTAAACTAACCATCCGCAAGTTTTAAATAAACATCTTTTTTTTAAAAAAAAAAAATTACATTATAAAAACAAGTATTTTAAGTATTTTTATCACATTGCTTATTATACTATACTTAATTTTAAAAAATCAACATATCACATGAATGCTCGTGTAACACACCAACTACATTGTGCGGACTCGTAACAATTATAACCATATCAATGTTTTAGTACACATTTAAAACGACGTTCTCAACAAAAATTAGAAAGAAATAATATCTAAATAATATATTATTTTTAGATTTCTACTCATCGACCTAAACGTACACATACAGCCGACAACTCTTCCAAATACCAACTTGACAACATCGAAATATCCAAAAGCAAAAAACGCTAAAATAAACAAAAAAAAAAAAAAAACTAAAATAAATAAGCACGTGGGGTATCCAAATGATGTTCTGCACCTTGCAGTAAGCCATGATGTCTAACACCGACTCGCCACGTGTCCCACCCAATAAAAACACATGCCTAATTGTTTAATCAACTCATGTCCTATTTCCTACCCCCTCATCTTTCATAACCTGTCATTATCACCCCCTCATTCTAAACCCCCCTATATATATAATAACCATACCACACACAACCCTTCACATCTCAACCATCAATATCATCACAAAATGGATCTCCAAGCTTCTTTTGGCTTAATTTTCTTCACTTTCACTTTCGTTTTCTCTTTGTTCTCTTTGTCACTCTTCATCATCCGTTACAACCCGTGTTGTAACTGCGACGTCTGCTCCGCGTTCATAACGCGGAGCTGGACGTCGGAGTTTACCAATCTTTCAGATTGGTACACTCACCTACTTCGCAAATCGCCCACCGGAACAATCCATCTTCATGTGCTTAACAACATCATAACCGCGAATCCGGATAACGTCGAGTACATGATCAAGACTAATTTCGATAATTACCCCAAAGGCAAAGCGTTTTCCGCCATCCTCGGTGACCTTCTCGGCCGAGGTATTTATTATTAGAAAGAATATATTAGTTATAATTTATTGTTATATTATTACTGTAGTTAATGATAAATATTATTTCTACAAAAAGAATATATTATTTTTAATAAAATAATATATTAGTTAGAGTTTACTGTTTCATTATTACTATAATTAGTGTTATATTATTGTCATATTATTATTATATTATTATATAAAGATAGCGGCACAGCTTGTTGCTTGCTTACCCATTATACAAATGTAACTTGGTTTTCACTGTGAAATAACGTATATTATTCATTTGATCAGGTATTTTCAACGTTGACGGAAACTGCTGGCGGTTCCAAAGGAAGCTGGCGAGTCTAGAGCTCGGTAGCTTATCGATTCGATCACACGCGCTAAATATAGTGACGGATGAGATACAATCAAGATTAATTCCGTTCATAACAACGGTTTCGGACCAAAACGACAAGCAGGATGTCGTTTTGGATCTACAAGATGTTTTTAGAAGGTTTTCCTTTGATAGCATATGCAAATTCTCATTCGGGTTGGACCCGGGTAGTTTGAAACCAAATCTACCCGTGTCCGAGCTCGAATCCGCGTTCGACCTGAGCTCGAAGCTTTGCGCCCAACGCGGGGTGGCGCCGTCACCAGTGATATGGAAGCTGAAGCGGTTTTTCAATATAGGAAGTGAAAAAGAGCTTAAAAAGTCGATTAGTGTTGTGAAAAGAATGGCGGGTCGGGTCATTAAGGAGCGTAGAGAAAACGGGTCGGGTTCGGGTATGGGTATGGGTATGGGTAACGATTTGCTTTCAAGATTCATGGGGTCAATAAGTGATGATGATTATCTTAGAGACATCGTGATCAGCTTTTTATTAGCGGGAAGAGACACCGTGGCGTCAGCGTTGACCAGTTTCTTTTTGTTACTCACACAAAACCCGAAAGTGATGGAAAAGATCCGAGAGGAGTCGGATCGGGTCATGGGGTCGAATCGTGATGCATTCGCGAGCTTTAACGAGCTGCAACATTTGCATTATTTGCAAGCGGCTTTGCACGAGAGCATGCGCCTTTACCCTCCGGTTCAATTCGATTCGAAATTCACAAAACACGATGATGTGTTGCCTGATGGGACTTTTGTAAAACGAGGGAGTCGGGTGACATACCACCCGTATGCAATGGGTCGGATGGAGCGGATATGGGGTCCGGATGCGATGGAGTTTAAGCCCGCAAGGTGGATCCATGACGGGGAGTTTAAGCAAGAGAGCGCGTATAAGTACCCGGTGTATCAAGGGGGAGTTCGGGTTTGTTTGGGGAAAGAGATGTCATTAGTGGAAATGAAGAGTGTTGCACTTTGCTTGATTCGGAGGTTTGATGTTAGAGTGGTGAATCCTGATCGGATATTGCGGTTTGCGCCGGGGCTTACGGCCACCGTTAGTGGCGGACTTCCTGCGGTGATCCGACGAAGAGACCTGCCGTAGTATGGAAACTCTTGCAGAGGTCGAAATCGCAGGGTTGTGCTAAACGTACCATACTCGGTTATTTTTAGTAAATGTGCCTTCTTCCTCTCTCAAACTAGAGACTTTAGCATATAGAGTTGTTCATTAAATATATTTTGTATGTATAGATATTAGATAGTCTACATGCGGTAAAGACCGTGTGTTTCAACTTTCAACTGTAATGCTTGGCAGTTGGCATTCTAATGTTGCATTTTGTAAATAAAATTATGGTTTTTTTTTTTTTTTTTTGGAATCAATACAAGATAAGCTGTTATTGACTAAAGAATGGTTACTATTATATTGAAAGAATATTTATTATTTATATTGTCTTCAAAAATAGAATATTAATGTTGTGTGATTCCACTCGTTGACTTATAATTTTGGTTCAATGTATCACTAATCATCCTTGAAGGCCAAGGGACAACCCTTTCTTCTTCAGAGGGGACATACCACACATTCATATTACTACAAGAAAACAAAGTAATAGCGGCGATGATTGAGGTTCTGTCGCCAGTAAAGATATATCATTAGTGGCGACAAGGGTCGCCGCTAAAAGCCTCCTTGTAGTGATTCTGACCACATATGCATATGTCTATATGATCATTTACATATCTAGCTAATTTGTTTAGGGTTCCGACCTCGAGTGACCTTCTAATGTAACAGGTTTATCTATATGTGGAATCGGGAAATCATCTAGCGGGTTTTATCGATGTTAAAAAAGTTAAGATTTAAGC
Organism: Ambrosia trifida; assembly: GCA_028751855.1. NCBI lineage: Eukaryota > Viridiplantae > Streptophyta > Magnoliopsida > Asterales > Asteraceae > Ambrosia > Ambrosia trifida. The sequence goes on from CM054124.1 coordinate 56,948,693, forward strand.
TCAAGACAATTAAGAGTTTAAAACTACAACTAGTTAATCACAACCTGGTAGGAATTGGTAGTAACATACTAACATGTATCATTAGGGCTGCAAACGAACCGAACGAATACGAACAAGGCGTTATCGTGTTCGTTTGTTAAAAAAATATGTGTTCATGAACAGTTTATGAACACTTACCGAATGAGATTTCATGTTCGTATTCATTTGTTAAGAAAACAATCATGTCCGTGTTCGTTTGTTAATTTTGTTCATGAACGCACATGAACACAAACGAACATTCATGAACACAGACAAGTGTTCATGAACACAAATGAACACAAAAAAATGTTCATAAACATAAACAAACACAAAAGGACATATATTAACTTTCTAATAAAATAGAATTCACATACATATATGTTTATTTATTTGGGTTAAATAAAAATAAAATAATATTAAGACAAATAATAAAAATTTAAAACCTTATTAAATTATCGAACACAAACAAACAAGTTACCAAACGTTCACAAACATAAATGAACGAACATGGCCTCTGTTCATGTTCGTTCGTTTATTAAAAGAACGAACACAAACAAACTACCCGCCAAACAGTTTCGCTGAAAGTTCAATTCGTTTGTAGCCTACCATTCTTTTTTTCTATAATGTAATATTAAGTTTTTTTTCTAAGTCTATCTATCATGTTTATAAAGGGTTTGGATTATGAATTTTACCAAGTTATTGTATGCCCTAACAATTTTTACATATAAACAAAGAAAAGATTATGTGAATTGTGACGAAGAAGTGACGACGACGCCGAGTTCGAATCATGTGGTTATCAACATGGAGGAGGGAAGAGTCAGAGGAGGTTTTGGAAGAAGTCGACAAGGTGTTAGGAAGGGAGGAACCGGTTAATTTGATAATTTAGAGTTGTTAACAGAAGGTAGAGATGGGACGAGGGATACACATCTGAAATGGGAAGGTTGGGTGCCATTGAAAAAGGTAAACTTAATTGCTTGGCGAGCCGATCTTGATAGACTCCCTACAAGGGTTGCATTGGTGAGACGACATATTTATATTCCAGATGGTACTTGCCCGATGTGTAGCACGGTGGATGAGGATTTAAAGCACTTAATGGTGGGTTGCGGATTCGCTTTCGGAGTATGGAGTGGTATTTGTAAGTGGTGCAGGTTAGATCCCTTTTTTGCTTACGATTATGATGATCTTTTAATGTTGTATAAGAATGTTCATGGTGGTAAGTGGAGGAAAAAAATTATTAGAGGTAATGTAATGATTGGGATTTGGGCTTTATGGAATGCTCAGAATGCGAAAATCTTCCAAGGCAAAGATACCAAGGTTATGGAGGTGGTGGCTGAAGTTAAATCGAAGGCTTTCTTATTGTTAAAAAATTGATCGAAGAAGAAGAAGGAGGAGGAGGGCGTTCTAGTGCGTTGTAGATTCTTATCCAAGACACCGATCAACGATGCATAAAGAAAATTCAAAAACACTAAAAAGTTATTCACTAAACCTACTATTGTTTCATACCAAACAAGACTTACTAGTTAACTTCACCGACAAAAACAGTTGCTGAAATTAACAAAACCACACCAAAACACCTAATAAAAAACACCCTAAACAACCAAACAGACACCACAACTGACACAATCAAACCGTAAACCGTAAACCAAACATTAAGATCTCAAACAATTATACTAAAGATCTAAGAAAGCTGGCCACAATCAGCAATAACAACCGGTTTAGAAGTAGCCCCACTACCAGACCCAACCTTCTCAATCGCCTTAACAACATCCATCCCTTCAACAACCTGACCAAAGGATCAACCGGTAGTGGGCGAGGAAGAAGAAGAAGATGAAGAGGAAGGGGAAGGGAAAGAGGAAGGGGAAGAGGGATGGGAAGAGGGAAGACGACGGAGACGGACGGAGACGGAGACGGACGAAGATGGGCGAAGACGAAGACGGGCGAAGAAGAAGACGACCAAACCAACCTTAATGAATGTCTTTAATTAGAAGAAAAGAAAATATGTACATCGCACCTCAACGACTTACTATCTCAAAGAACATGTACCTCGCAGCTCAACTACTCACTACCTTATGCCTTTGGGTGTGGAGGAGGCCCATCATCCATGATGGTCCTCCATCTCAACTGCCACGTCAGCGTGGGGTAGGAGCATCATGAGGATGATGGTCCAAGGGTGTGGAGGAGGTCCATCATCATTTAATTCTTTTTCTTTTTTTTTTGTTTTTTTTAATAAATAATATTATAATATTAATATTACAATAAAAAAAGTTAATATTCTAATATTAATATTAAAAAGTTAATATTACATTAAAACCATTACAAATATTTTTTTAAAAAACACAACTAAAATTAAATTAACCTATTCGACATAAAAAAAATTACAAATAATCTACGCTTGTCCGTTGTTCCAAATATATTCAACCAAGTCCGCTTGAAGATTGTGATGCGTGTACTCGTTATGTAACGAGAACTCGTTTAAATATTGTTGATGTGGGTCGACAGGCACGGTATTCTCCGGCGGGGCATTCTCGTCATACGCATAGATGGCGACACCTTCGTCTTCGAGTATCATGTTATGCAACAAGATACAAGCATACATACACACAGATGGTGACGCCTTCGTCTTTGAGGGTTTAGTTTTTTTTAAAAGATATTGAGTTGGTTTAAATATATTTAGAGTGTTGAGAGAGTGTTTAAAAATTTGTGGGTAAAAATGGAATGGTTTGGTTGTTTAAATAAAAAAAAAACTTTATTTGTTATTCTAACGGTAAAAAATTAAGGTCCCAACGTTCAAAAATACTCCAACGGTCAAAAGATGAGCCCCGGCGTGACAATCCTCCCATCGCCGCCCATGCCGTGCCAGCCCTAGGGGGCGGTGTTTGCCGGGCCATCATGGGCAAGCCTCTCCTTGCCGTGCCTCTTGTCGGTACCACACCCAAAGGCCTTAGAGAACATATACATACCTCGCAACTAAACAACTCGCTACCTTCCAATAATTGTGCGCGGTCATTCACTACCGGTTTTGTAATATTCTGATTTTTTCAATAAATATAAGGAATAATGGAAATAAATAATCTCAACTATTGACTATTGGCCAATAACAATCCAAACTACGAAAATTACCAATAGTGGTCCCAACTTTCGACATATTGGAATATAATGGACCCAAACTAACGGAGGTCTGACTCCGTTAGCGTGGTGCTGACGTGGCATCCTAGGTGGCAAAAGATCCTACGTGGCATCCGACGTGGCATCCTAGGTGGCAAAATGATCATACGTGGCATGCCACGTCAGCACCACGCTAACGGAGTTAGACCTCCGTTAGTTTGGGTCCATTATATTCCAATATGTCGAAAGTTGGGACCACTATTGGTAATTTTCTTAGTTAGGACTGTTATTGGCCAATACTCAATAGATGAGATTATTTATTTTCGAATATTCCTAAATATAATGAAAATATTTTATCATTACATAATCCTCAATATGCATTTATTTATTTTTTTTATTTTTTGAACTGCAAAATTTTATAATATCGTAAGATGATAAAATTGAGGTTAAAAGTATGAATTTCTGGTTTTTTATTAACGGCTAAAATGACACTTATGGTAAACTTCAAGCCACTCGATATTTATCCCATGGACGTACTAGCGTGGATCGTTCTTCACACAGAAGCCAAAGAAAACATTCCCCAAGTGTGTGACGAGTGAGATTTTTATTATTATTATTATTATTATTATTATTATTATTATTATTATTATTATTATTATTATTATTATTATTATTATTATTATTATTATTATTATTATTATTATTATTATTGAAGATTTGAAGGGGTTTTGAATCCATGGATTGGAATTTTCAAAAATTAAACACTTAAGGGCTAATCCAAAAGCTTAGAAACTTACTATATGATTATGATAGTCTAACCATTAACCAAGTCCCATTTTAAGTGTATATAGTCTAACTATGATTATGGTTATGTTAGTTAATGGTTAACTTTGACAAAAAAAATTGAAATGTCACAAACCTTACCTTGATTCATGATTGAAATGATTAGGATCACTATTTGAACTTTTTTTAATGAAAATCCAAAGACTAATATTAAAAAGGAAAATCACGAAAATAGTCTCTTGATCAATGCTTTTACGAAAATGAATCGCTCCTGTCTCTTTGGAGAGACGGGTCACCAAGTTCGAGGCACCTAAGGCGTCTTCGGTGAGGTTTCCCATGAGAACCAATACAAAACCGACACCCCATCACTCCCTCTTTCTCTCCCGTCACTTTCTCCCTCTCTTTTGTTTTTTGTTTCTCTTTCACACACATACAAACACACACACACACACACACATATATATATATTATATATATATAAGCAATAAATAATACCTGATATATTAATTTCATCTATCCACTGAGGATTCAAGAAGAAATTAGCAGTTTAAACTTCAATCTATTGACTTTAGCTATTTGAAGCTAAGATTTGAATATTACCTTCAAAATTAGCAGTTTGACCTACTATGGTATGTAAAAAGGAAAAAAACTTTGCACAGGCAAATCCCCTTTAAGTTTGTCACCGGAAAAGCCAAGATTTGAAGCCACCATCACCACTCCTCATCTCTCTCTCTCTCTCTCTCTCTCTCTCTCTCTAAAGTTGTTACTGGAGACGTCACAAGATTCTTACCGAAGACGTCACAAGATTTTGACGTCACCAACAAATGAATCCACCGCTGTTCGTGAGGTAAACCTCACACCGGAGACGTCGGTTGCTCACCGGAGACGTCATAAAATTAACAGAGTCTAATTGAAAAAAACTATGGTCACCAAAGATGTCAAGCTGAAGACTGTCAAGAGAGCGAGACGTCACCAGAGACGCCTGGATGCTAAAACGTCACTGGAGACGTTTTAGCAGCCAGGCGTCTCTGGTTACGTCTCCGGTGGGTGCACCATGTTTGATTTTATGAAAGTGGAGTGTTCTAAGACTCATAACGCCCGACGATGAGGTGCACTTCCGCTTCGATTAGCTTCATAAACATAAACCAATTTGTAGATATAAAATTATGCTTGGAGGTTTCAATATTGAGAGAGGGAGAGGGAGAGGGAGAGGGAGAGGGAGAGAGAGAGAGAGAGAAAGAGGGGGGGAGATGTCAGGGATAATTATTAGAGAGAGGATGGGAGAAGGAGAGAGAGGGTGGGTGATGGCATGGCGATAAGTTATTGGTTGGATTTGGAGACGTCTGAGACATCTTAAAATGTGTGACCCGTCTCTTCAAAGAGACGGGATGGGGCTATTTTCGTAAAACACTTGGTCAAGGGGCTATTTTTGTGATTACCACATATTAAAATTTGGTGAAAACTCCAACGGTTGGTCAAACAAACTACTCCAAACCGCCACGTCATCATGCCATATCATTTCAAACCATTCCAAACCAAACCCCAAACCATTCCAAGCCTCCACCTCATCACCTACTTATCCTTTTATTTTATTTATACCACTCACAAAAAAACCTTTTTTTATTTAATCACTAAAGTACATTATGGGGCCCACCTGCTTTCAAACAAACCGGTCCATTGGAATGGATGGAACCAACTTGGTCCACCACCTCCAACGCTATCCTCTACTTTTGTTGGTCCTTCCGTTTCTAACAAACCCAAACATACCTCCAACTGGAGGTGCTCTTAGAAATTTAGAATGGATTATTCAAAGTGTCACATGACGCGTTCACCAAATGAAATTTTCAAGATTAATGAGGTGTAAAAATAGAGTAATAGTGCAAGGAGTAAAATCTCAAGGGTGGTGACGGTAAGAATGAAGTAATAGTGTAAAGGGTAAAAACGCAACATTTAAATGAGGGGTAAAAATGGAAGGTGTGAAAAACGTTTAGTTTAAAACTTGAGGGTGGTGGTGTAAAAAATAGAGTAATATTGCAAGGGGTAAAATGCAAAATTTAAAACTTCAGGTAGTGGTGGCGGAATTCGAACTTGAGGGTTAAAAAGCGAAGTATAATGTTGAGGTTAACAACAAAGTTTCAACATTAAAGGGCAAAAACTGATTTTAAATAACCAAATATATACTTTCATAAATTTATTTAAACCTAATTATAATTTTGAATTATAGGTTAGTCACTATCAGTTAATGGCGACTTCATTGTCTTGGAGTTCACAAGTGTGCGAGGGTTTTTTTTTTATGATAAAATTTCAATTATTGAAGATTTTAAGAAGGTTTTGAATCCATGGATGGAAGTTTCAGAAATTAAACACGTAAGGGCTAATCCAAAAGCTTAGTAGCATACTATATGATTATGATAGTCTAATCAAGTCCCATTATAAGTATATAGTCTTAACTATGATTATGGTTATGTAAGTTATTTGTAAACTTTAACAAAAATTGAAATGTCACAAAGCTTACCTTGATTCATGATTGAAATGATTAAGATCACTATTTGAACTATTTTAATGAAAATCAAAAGAGTAATAGTAAAATTTGGTGAACATGTTGATTTAGACTAAAATTTCCTAAAATGAGAATTTGGTAAATTGATTATAGTCAAATTGGCTAAAACTAATTTTAAATTAAATAACCAAATATACTTTCATAAATTTATTTAAACTTTGATATACATTTTAGTTATGGGTTAGTCACTATAGAGGATAGTTATTTCAGTGGTTTAGAGTTCCCAACTGAATATATCAAGCAATATTCTAAACTTTGGTATACATTTTAGTTATGGAGTTTATCAAAGCACGCATGGAGAATGGAGATGCTCGGGTTGTAGTCAAGATTGCTCATTTATGTTTCACAATCATGAAAGATGTTTACATATTCTAATTTTGGGTCATGGATTATTGGTTCTTTGATTGAGTATGTTGGTTGGTTTAGATTGGAAGGGTACTTGGGTAATACTTACACATTCCATTATAATGTTTTGAATTTCATAGGGTATGTGAAGGATTTCAACTTTTCTAAGGATGAAGGAACTCATGTCTGAGATTGATATATTGAGGAATATTAATCATCCCAATATTGTTTGACTACATGATATGATCAAGGTAGTTGTTAATATCACTACTACAAAAATACCCTTTCTTGACACTTTTTTTTATGACATACCCTATTTAATGACATGCAAAAGTGCATGTCATAAAAAAAATGTCATCTTTGATAAAAAATGATAATTTCTTGACGTTTTTTTATGCGTGTCAATAATTTTCCGTCATAAAATAAAAAACATGACGGTTTTGAAATCAGCGTGTCATGATTTTGTGTCACAAACTCAAATCCTTCTCTCCATGCACGCTTCCCCATAAAACCCTCCCCCCTCTCTCTCTCTCTCTCATGACAAAATAAACACATCAGACATTGCTCAAGTAATCTGCTCAAATCAAACCCTAATCCATGATCTACTCAAATCCATAACCCTCCTTCTCCTTCATTACGTTTATCGATGATCTACTCAAATTCATAACCTTCCCTCCTTCTCCTGCTCGTTCCAAACCCTCAAATCAGACATCGCCTCCTTCAACAATCTGAAGTTTGAAGTTCAAATCAGACATTGCTCAAGTAAGTTTTCTCTTATTTACATTTCCTAAATGAATTGTTTGTGATTAATTTTGGGGTTCTGAATTGGGTGTCAATTTAGGGTTTTTTCTTATGTAGTTCGATTCAAATTGACAATGTTTTTTTCTTATGTAGTTTGATATTAAAATATTTAGATTGTTGGTATTTTAACTATCAAAAACGTTGTAAATAAAACTTTTGTTGCAGGAGTGTTATTGCTTCACTGTTTTGATGATTAATCGTTCTTCCTTATGAATGCAGTTGGATCAAACTTACTATGTAATAGACATGGTATGTTGGGCAGGAATCTCGTTTTATGAATGCACAGCTGAGTTCAGATTTTTCTGGATGAACAGCAAGCTTATTGAGTCAGGTCTTGTGAGGCTCCCTCTACTTACCATAGATATAGATTTAGCCTCATTCCAGTTTATAATTGTGATCATGAGCAGTGGCGAAGCTTGGTTCTCAAATCGGAGGGGGTCGGACTTAATTTTTTTCAATCGGTAGTGGCCGGAAGATCAAATCGGCGGGGGCCGGACTCAACCCGTACTTAATTTACCTATGAAAACCGCAAATTTCTACCACTACGCCAAAAAACAGGGGGGTCGGGGCACCCCGTGGCCCTTCAAAACCTCCGCCCCTGATCATGAGTGGCTTCAAACAGCTTATACAGGGGTGGTACTTTATGTGAATGACGGGCTGCTATTTTATAATAAGTAAGCTTCTTAATGTGTATGTTTTTGTCTTTAGTTTGTGGTGTTGTATGTGATAAACATGAAGAAAACAATAAGATTTTTTTTTGTTATCGTGTTTCACTGATTTTACCTAATATTTGGATGTTTTTCTTTAGGCATGCACATTATCAAATAGGAAACACACCGTTGGTGCTTGTATGGAAGGATGAGACTTGTAGTCAGTATGTTATTGATACAGATAACAAAGGACATGTTCCAAATCAACAGCAGGTAATATGAGACTTGGATGATCTCCCCTTTGAAACCAATGCCATAAGTTGTCTGTTCAATACGTTATGGAAAATATAAATTGTTGTTCAATGAAATGCTAAAAGATAAGTGAAATTTTAAGAAAAAGTTTATTTAAAAGTTGACTTCTCATTTTCAAACCAGAAAATGATCAAAATCCATAATTTCTAAGGACTTGGAACATATAAACTAAAACTCACAATTTCGAGGGGGCTGACTCTGTGAAGAAGTAACATATTTACCATTGCCCTGTAAAAAACAATATATGGCAACATGATGAAGGTTGATGCTTGTTTTCATACACATGACACAACTTCCTTTATTGTTTTCTCTCTTTGTTTGCCGGTTACCTGTGACATTAGTCACATTTATAATCCGAAATTTGTTTTTTGTCTGTTTTGTGGATTTTATACGTTGTTGTTGCTGTGTTGTTGTAAGAAGATAATTAACTGCTAAAAACAAGCCAGGCAAGTGTCACCTCTTTGTATAACTAATATTTTTCATCTTGCTATGGGGGCTTTAAAATGTTTTATGGTTTCATTTTTGTTTCAAAAGATATTGTAACTTAGCAGATTTTGTTTTATTAGTTAATTGACTTCGTATCTAGTTAATTCCATAGTTGTTAAAAGCCATCGCCTCTTGCGCCTAGGCCCATTTTTCAGGCGAGGCGAGGCAATTGCGCTTTAAGTCAAGGAAATTGCGCTTTAGTTCACCAGGTGATGGTTTAGGACTTTAGGCGTAGATTCCGGCGAGATTCCCAAACTCCCGAGAGTTTCTAGCTGAGTTCTCTAAATTATGGCTAGATTCCAGCTAGATTTCTACTTTTATTTAAGGAAAACTATTTTTGTACACTAATATTTTTAAAACTTTTGATACTAATTAGATGATATCAAATGTTATACAGTAGTTTTTGTAATGTTATTTGAAAAAATAATACTGTTTTACTAATACAGAATACATTTTTACTTTGAAAACAAGTGTGCTAAAGATGTAGGAACAAATGAATACAGAATTTAACTCCAAAATTCAAAAGGTTGACCTGAAAGTCAACACATATAGCAATGGTTCTTGCATGGTGCTGTATGCAAAATGTACTTTTGCATGCAGCTAAGGTGGATTTGATAATTGCAAATATAATCTACTGGTTTGTGGCAAATTAAAGCTAGCAGTATCAGTTAGATTTGATACTTCATTTATTTACTTGAAGATTAAAGTTAGAACAATGAGTTAGGTTTAATGCAAATTAGTTAGTGTGATATATGTTGATATAAATGTATTAGAATTAGAATTCAGAACGAGGCTATAGCTCACTGGATTAGATCCTTATTGGTATAAATGTATTAGAATTCACAACTACAGCTCCTAAAGTTGCTTTCTTATTTTGTTGGGTTTAAATAATTGGCCGGCCTCGATTAATGTATTAATTTTATTGTTGTCTCAGGTTGGGAGAGGAGCGGATCATTACGGGGATGAAGACATGGATGCCGTTCGCGAAGAATGGCCAGGCTACGCCGCAACATTTATTTTCAAATGATCCAAACTTGTATTAATTTTATTGTTGTCTCAGGTTGGGGGAGGAGCGGATCATTACGGGGATGAAGACATGGATGCCGTTCGCGAAGAATGGCCAGGCTACGCTGCAACATTTATTTTCAAATGATCCAAACTTGTTTGTTTGAAGACAATGTAATGTCGATACAATATTTTTGTAAACGTTAAACGTCTCGGCTTAGTTTGTAATTTGATAAATATGGCCGGATTATATAATGAAATGATGTTTTTGTTATTAGTTTGCTAATTATTTTGCATATAATAAAATGGCTATAAATCTAGGAGGGTAAATATGTAATTTTACAGAAATTTTTTTTAGATTAAAAATTATGACACGCAAAAAAACGTCATAAAATTCTGTCATAAATTTTTGTCATAATATGTGTCGAAAAAATGTCAACAAAAACTGTCATAAAAACGCGTGTCATTAAAAAGTGTCATAACGTGTGTCAATAAATGTTGTCATAAATGTGTGTCATAAACAGATGACACGCGAAAATATGTCATCTTAAATTTATGACACCGCCATCCTTGACGTTTTTTTTCTTGTCATCAGACCCTTTTCTTGACATGCAATGCGTGTCAAGAAAGGCCTTTTTTCTAGTAGTGTATGTTATTTTGAAAAATATTATTTATATTTTGATAACAGTTAATATTACACTGTTACATTCATTTTTTTTTTATAAATGAAGGAGAATCTGAATATGATATTAGGTTTGAGGAGGTACTATCATACTGAATCTTAGAAACGAAGTGTAAGCATAAGTATATTTTAAGGGTTAAGATGATACATGAACCGTGGAGAGACATTAGTCAATTTCAAATGTATGATTTATGTGTGTATAGTTCTGGAACATAAAGCAGAATGTTCAAGTTGGTTCTGCATACTTGAGTTATGCTACTCGGGGGATGTAGTACGATGGATGATTTATGTATCAGGCTAACAATCTGTTTTTCGGTTTGTGGTTTCTGTGCAGCAGCAGTAGAGGCTTTTGAAATTTTAGTAGTAAAAACAGTCCATGATATCAACAAGAACTACATCGGCTATATTGGTGACTGCAATTATGTGTTGTTTCATCAATGGCTTGGGAAATCATCACATTTTTTTACTGTTTATAATTTTTTTTGAACGATCAATGGTGAACACCCATAACTAAGCCCCTCACCCTTCAGGTCCGGTCCCTGGGCCCCTCCTAAGGTCTAGCCCCTCATTTCAGAATAACCCTACTTTGAGTGTGATTCGAACATGTGATCTCCCACGGCAGGAACCCCACAAAGTGTGTGAACCTTCCCAAATTGTTTTATATATTTAGATGTTTGTATTGGATTGTGTTAATATTCCTCCAAAAACTATATGTAAAGTTGATGTTTCTTATTAGATTGTCAACCCGGGACGCTCCTGGGGTATAACCTAGTATTATAATATATATTTACATTTTAAATATTTCAAAGATTATTATGGGGATGATGATTCACATGTTATTTATTACAATTTAATATGTTGTAGATTTTACCATAAAAGATCGTAAAAAATATATATACATACATGCAAATCACAATGGGTAATACCCGACAAAGACCTGATACCCGCAAACTTGACCTATACCCGGTGAGTATTGGGACGGGTATGGGATATAATTTTATAACTGACAATGGGTATGGTATTAGCCAAACCTGACCCATACCCGACCCGTTGCCATCCTTATCATGAAGAGACCTCTTCCACTTCTATAAAGAAGCTGAGGGGCAACCCTTTCTTCTTCATAAGGGGCCTCTTCCGGATCATTTAATTTCTTCCTCATCCTTACATATATCACATACATACATGTACATGGTCATTTACATGTCTTTGTAGTTCACTGTTTTGGACTCAACCATTTAACATATTTAATTATCTTTGCGTTTGAATGGATAGGGTCCTAAATCCTGGAGCGGATCAGGATGCTACCCCACAAGATAGCTCAAAGATACAAGACATTTGTGGATAACCTATCAGCGCTAAGAAGATGAAGGTAACAAGCTCCACGGAGTCTCCATTGTGCAGGATAAACCATCTGCGTAGGATAAAGTATCTGTGCAGGCCTCCTAGCGTGTTGCCGCGGGATCTTACGCAGACCAATTACAGGCTGATGCGTGGCAGAGTTGGCTCAACAGTTCTAACCACCAACAGTGAAGGTAAAGGCCCCGTGTTCCCACCATACTGCACTCTTCAGCTTTGCGTCAGACATGACATCAGACGCCATCTAAAAGAAGCAGACAACCACTGTCACAGAAGAGCCGCCTGCGGCCACTCCTGTCGCACCACGTGGACAATTGGCAGGGAGGTACACCTTTTCTCTCTCTTCAGCATTAATTACAATCAATCTTATCTTAATTACTTGGTCCAATCCTAACTAATTGGGCCGAAATGAGGCAGGCCCATAACCCGGGCCCTAACCCATCGTCGAGGTTATGGGTTAGTGATGTTTAGCCTACTCATGCACTATATAAAGGAGGTCTCCCCTCCTCGTATGGCAGGGATTATTGCAACCGAGCAAGCCAACACCACTTTTGTGTCTGTACGTTGGAATCTTACGATTACCTAGCAACCGCCTCCTTTCGTATGACCCACTACAGTCTTTCTTTTCAGGTTCTGGTTCAAGCCACGAGTGTGCGCAAGGGATTATACCCTGCAGCGACTACGAGTAGGGATGAGCTCGGAACGGTATCGGTACCGAACCGATACCGATCCCGACAATACCGATACCGAAAAGTTCAAAAAACCAATACCGATACCAAACACATACGGTACGGTATCGGTACGACACCGGTATGGTATCGGTATTTTACCTTAAAATACCAATACCATACCGATCTCGTACCGATACCGATAATACCGAAACCGAAAATCCATAAATATGAGTACCGATCCCGAAACCCCTCGGTTCGGTATTGGTTCGGTACGGTATCGGGATCGGGACGGGACGGGACGGGATCGGTATTCGGCCTTGTATGCTCATCCCTAACCACGAGTTCAACATAATATGCACCTCGATTGAACTAAGTAACACTCGTTTTTTTCTTCATTGGCGACATCCGTACCGGCTAAACTTGTTTCTAACACATCCTTTAGCCCACCCATGGCTGACCCCATCCTAAAGCTCCCGTGTCCCCTATAACAGCTGACCCTCTGCGTCCGCCTGAGGGGGACGCCAAAACTCCACATACTATCACAAAACAAACTACAACACGGGTCCAAAAACCCGTCCAGTATTTGAAAAACTCTAACAGCGATGACGCGAAGTCAATCGACCGAAATGAGTGGTTATATCAAGAGCAGGCGTGCACAACTGCTAAATACAAAAAATGATGTAGAAACAAAAAAAAATGGAAAAAGGCTTAATCTCAAGTCCCCTTCCGCTAAACAAAGTCGGAAGGGCAAAGAAAAAACAGACGAACGGTATGAGAGTCGTAGCGGGGGTCGTGGTTGAAACACACCCGACCGGGGCTACGCCAAGACAGCCGATGATTCAGATGGTTACGAGTCCACCAGTGACCAAGACTACCATGAGCCGAGTTGCCAGCATAACTCTCGGTCCGCTACTGGCACATACGAGACTCATCATCACACGGATGATGGCATGTTCAAGCCATATAGGCCAAAATCATTCGCACAAAACTCTAAGTTCTGTGTGCGCATTGGCACCGCGTCCATCCCAAAACAAGCAAAAACTTCCTAACAGCATCGGTAAATACGTTGGCCTGCGTGACCCTACGGACCACTTACACGATTTTGAGTGCGCAGGAAGTACGATACTCTGGTCGGTTCAGGTCTGGTGTCATCTGTTTGCCTAGACACTAACCAGAGCCACCAAGGTGTGGTTTGATAATCTCCCTGCAGGGAGCCTCATGGACTTCGATGATTTAATCAAGAAGTTCTCCGACCGCTTGTCTCACCTACGGAAGCATAAGAAAGACAAAGCCCACGTATTGCTGTGCCAAAGCAACGACAATGAGTCCATCAAGGAATACATAATGCGCTAAAACAAGGAAGCGGTACAAATAGGATGCGGAGAAGAGATCACTCGTGTCGGCTTCATACAAGGCATCCGTAGTGAGAACCTCATGAAATGCCTTACAGGATAAGATGGCATCCCAAAATCTTGTGATGAAATAGTCACAGCCGTAAAGATCTTTGTAGCCTCCGAGCGCTCGTTCAAACAGGCGCCCGACATCGAACGAAGTTATAACATTAATAAAAATAAGGGGAAGCCGTCAGTTTGGTCACGCATCTCGGGATCCACAGACAAGGGTAAGTACTCGTCTTCCAACGATGCTCATCAGATGCTTAGCAACAAGCGGACGCGGGACAAGCGGGGACACTCCAAAAAGAACACCGATTGGACCCCGCTAACAAAAACACCATCTCAAGTGCTCAAGACGAAGCAGATAACTTTCAAGGAGCCCAAACCCCTTAGAAAGCGAAAGAACGTAGACACAACCAAGTTTTGTGACTATCACAACGATTATGGTCATCTTACCGACAACTGTAGTAGTTTAAAGATGGAAATTAAATCCGCACTCAAGACCGGCCAAATGGGCTGCTTGATCAAGAACGTTCACAGAGGAGCGCAGGGCCACCACAACGATGACAAGGGCGAGCGAAAGCAAATCTGCAACCTCAAAACACATATGATACAACGCACCCTGCACCACCACCACAACATGATCAGAAGGAACGCCAAATGCCAAAATCAGGGAAAGCGTTCCCCAAAAGAACACAGTGACGCTTGGAAGGAGGCTGGCGTCTTCCTCCCCCAAGTCCACGGCGGCCCGTCATCGACGGTTCCGCTAGTCATCACAGTCGTGTTTGAACATTATCGCACACGATACATGTTCCTAGACTGCTGAAGAAGCACTGTCATCATGTATGATCAGTGTTTTCAACAACTGGATGAGGAAGATAAAGCCCGCCTTGTTCCAGTTAATGAACCAATCTCGGGCTTCATTCATGAAGTCATCATTGTTCGGAATTGATGTGTTTGTGAATTGGAGTTTGAATATAAACGGTTGGAAGGAAATTGTATAGGAAATTTAGAGGGAAACTTGTAAGTTAGTTATAGAAACTATACATACATACACATTGATTAAAAGTACATCGGCCCCAATATATACATAACGAACGGTTGTGTCTAACCGTCGTGACCCTTCTAACTAACATAACAGTTGGTCTTGATATGTGACACACCGGTCAATCTATATCATTTCTAGACTTATGATATCTAAGATAATATTATTCCTAACATATATACAATATGATAATAACACATGTTTAATAAATCAAGGTTATATCTTCTAATAATCATGTCGGACGGTAAGCATGAATGCACAGAAGTGTGTGACTTTATGGTTTTACCCGCGATGTCTCACCACGACACTTTACTCGGATGGGAAGGGTTGGCACGATTCATGGCCAACGCATCAACGCCGCATCAAATGATCAGCTCCCCGACCCGCACAGGCGTCAAATTCACACGGGAAACAAGGACTACCACGCAGCCGACACTGCGAAGTCCCCAAAAATGGTCAAGATTGACACCCGCACTAAGCCAGAAAAATGGATTCTTAATCCTAAATTTCAGAGCAGACGGTGGTCATTGGCCATGTAATCTCTGACACCATCTGCACCCATTTAAAGCAGCTGCTCGTCAAGAACATGGACGTCTTCGGCTGGTAGCCGTCGGGCGTGATCGGTGTCCCACAGACAGTCACGGAACACAAGCCGAACACATATCAATCAGTAGAGTCGGCCATCCAGAAAAAACGCAAAAGGAGAAAACAAAGTCCATGAATGAACAAGTCACAGAGCTACTCAACGCAGGTATCTTGGGCCCCATTCGGTACCAAACATGGGTCACAAACTCAGTCATGGTCGGGAAAGCTACCGGGGGGTATGTGCGTTGACTACACAGACCTTTACAAGGTGTGTCCAAAAGTTTGCTATCCTTTGCCTGAAATCGATCTAAAGGTTGATTCGCTAGCTCCTTACCGTTTCAAATGTTTCTTGGATGCATACAAGGGCTACTATGAAATCCAGATGGTCAAGGAAGACGAAGACAACATAGCCTTCTATACAGACATGGGTACTTTTTGTTACACAAAAATGTCTTTCGGTCTAAAGAACGCGGGAGCTATATATTAGCGTCTAATGGACATGGCATTCACCAATGAAATTGGTGTTAGATTGGAAGTGTACGTCGATGACTTGGTCATTAAGAGTGGTTAAAAAGAGCAAGGAAGAAGGGCATATATTGGGGGGATATTCAGAAAACATTTGACCAGCTGTGCAACGTGCGTATGAAGCTCAACCCTGGCAAATGCTCATTCAGAATGGAAGAGGGTAAATTCCTCGGGGTAATTGTCATGTGGGATGGTTTCTGCGCCAACCCGGAAAAGGTTCAGGTAATCGAGTGAATGCCTTCTCCCGCATCCATCAAGGATGTCCAAACATTGATGCGCCGACTGGTTGCCCTCAATCACTTCCTCTCAAACAATGCTACAAGGTCCTTCCCGTTCATGGATACCTTTAAGAACTGCTTAAAAATGAGCAATTTTCGATGGACTCCCGACGCAGAGATAGCCTTTCAAAAGATGAACCGGTGCTTAATGAACCTCCCCACATTGGTTATGCCTCTACCCAAGGAGCCGCTAACACTATACCTTTCCGTCATAGAAAAGGGCATTGGGTGCGGTACTCCTAGTGGATCGCAAGGGAATTCAAACGCCGATACTCTACTGGATTCGGAAACATGATACTTCATCATGGAGAAGCTAGTCCTTGTGTTGGTCCACGTTTCACGAGGGTTGCGACGCTATTTCTAGGGACACTCCATTAACGTCCTCACCGATTACCGAATCAACGACGTACTTTTCAAACCAGAATTGTCGGTTCGCCTCGCAAAATCGTCAATTGAACTTGGAGAACACACCATCAATTACAAGCCCAGACCCCCGATAAAGGGTCACGTACCCGCTGATTTCACAAAGGAAATACTCGTCGACAAAGTAAAAGACTGCTTAGCAGAACAAGAGCTCGTGCGGCCCCAAGACGACACGCAAAAATGGTCCTTGTAACGCCTTGCTATTCTAGAGGTTTACAAATAAATATTATATTCGTGTAACCGTTTGAGTTACGTTTTAGTCATTAACAAATTTAAATTATTTAATTATGCCATATAGTGACGCGGTGAGAATACACCGGATATTAAACGACTAGTCGATTCTAAATCTAACGAATTTAAATATAATATACATTCCAAATACTCGTTTTGATTCGAGTTATATAAGTAAATTACACGAAATAGTTATTCCCTTTGATTAAACGAGTCCAGTTCATAGACGAGACCCGAGTCAGTAACGGGTTCGTATACGCAACAGTCTACCACCTAACCTACATCATAACCCTACCTATATAATATCTTATCATCTTCTTCCGCCTCCATTATTTTCCAAAACCCTAGACACCATCACCCTTCTTCTCCTACACCTCTCATCCTCCTTCCTCAACTTCATTTCCTACTCACTCAACCAACATGACATCGATACTCCTCTGCTCCTCTCGTTCTTTCACATCACCGTTCTACCCCGTCACAAACAGCGGCGGCAGCATCACAACAACATCACGATCAACGAGCAGCAGCGACGGGGAGGTGTTTCTTTTGGGTGTGGGCTCGATAACGAGTTCTGGTCATGGTGCAGCCAAGTCGTTCGGTTCACGTTTGTTCAGCACGACGAAAGGGATGGGGCGACAGCAGGTCGTCAGCCGTTTGACCATTCATTTTGGGTCTTCATCTCGTTACGCGCCGCTTATAATATTACTTGTACGTTTAATTATTTTTAACGTCTTACCCAAATAATATATTTCTCTTTACAAAATGTTACATATATATATATATATATATATATATTAAATCTATTACCTTTGATGTTTCTAGCCAATTTTATTTTAAACGTCCCCCTACATTTTTTAGGTACCCTCAACCATTAAATTTCATCACATTCAAGATTTTAAAAATCCTTGTTCAAACTATAATCTCATAACTTGTGTATAGGAGATACTCTAGCACCAACACTAAAGAGTACTAAATTTTGTCAAACTTTCATCACCTGAGGATTTCACAAACTATAGCAAATAAATATTTTGTCAAAGAGTCTTTTATTTCCACAAACCTATTTTCTAAATTTCAAATGTTTATGTAATAATTTATTGGCGTAACAAATGATTTTCGATGAAAAGTTTTATGGATTAATCAAAGTCTATTATACAAAACACCTCATTCTTGATTTTTGAAACCCGACATCGTGTTTAAAATCTCCGATATTCCGATCTAAATCCATTTAGTTTGTACTATTTATTCAAAAAAAAAAAAATTTAACCACACTTACTTTTTCCCAAAACCAATTTTGAAAATAAATTTTTTCTAATCACGGAAAAAAATTAATCCTTCGAATTCTCATTGATTTCTACTTGCTTCTAGCTAGTTTGAACTATCACGATTGTTGCATTTGCCACAATCATGCTTTATTCTGTGAAGACCCATTGTTTTCTCATACGCTTGATTCTAACATTGATTCAAAACTCATGATTGACCTTGTACTTGTTACAACACGCTATGCGATTACCTATACTTCATAACCTTCTTACTTCTTGTGTTCATTTTGTTGAAAACCCATTGATTAAGCTTCAAATACTTGATCTTATTGATTTGAAAAACTATTGATTTAACCATAAATATCCATACCCTATTTTTGTATAGGATGGACCCTGATTCCAAAACAAGTAATTATTTATTTATTTATTTATTTTTCACCAGTTCTGTAAACAACGATCATTTTAACAAATATCTCATCTAGTTTTACAAACCCACCCCCCTTTTCAAATGGCCTTTTGATGTTTTATTTGGCATACAAACCAAGATATTAACCAAATTATTTTCGAAATAAATGGTCAGGGTTCTTGCACCAGATACTCAATTTAATTTTGATTTTGAAAAAAAAAATATATATTTAAAAAAAATGAAACCCTCTTCAGATCACACAGTCTGCAATCTAAATTGCCTCAACCTAGATCGACTATCCACATTTATCTTTTATCCCAAACACGACTACTTTATTCCTTTTGATAACCTATAAACTAAACCATTTATCAACTATTTATACATTCACCATTCTTTACAACCTTGATTATAGTATGAGTTTTCATCATCCTCTCAAAATTTAAATGCATATTCTTCGCCTTTTCCGACATGAACTTGATTTCCATGACAACCAAAATATTGAAAGCTTGGTACTTGATTATTCATCTTACAATGGTTGTTTGTTGCATGAAACTTGATCTTTCTTGATACATGGGAATGTAATTATCTATTATATTTAAACATTTGATTATTCGCGATACTTGAATTGCTAGCTAAATATGACCGATTTGCTATAATCATCAACTAGTGAAACCAAACCTAGACTCATTAACTTTGTCTAGGGCATCACAATTACAACTCTCATGCTATACTTGATACTAGTCATATATACAAACTTGCTTGCATGTGTGTATTACGAATTTGCAACTTATGTGTTGAGCTCCGAAACAATTGTTACATTTAATCAACAACTGGTAGAGGAGGAAGTACCTGCTCAACAATCGGTAGAGGTTCCTACTCGCTGACTGGTAGAGGTCTCATTTTTCAATGCATTGTGCACTTTCCTTAAATTTAACTATGAGAACATGCAATTTGATACAAAGATTCATTAAACTCATTGATACAAAAACTTAGTCACAAGGTTGTTGAGCATTATTATACATGCGTAATTTAGAGTCATACAAAACCTTAATGTAAGGTAAATTGGTGATTGCGGTCCGGAATGTAATCATGAATTTACAGGTACGTTTAGGTGGTGTGAAATTCTACTAGAATTGTTGGTAGATACTCGGTACAAATTCGAAATACCAAAGGTGTAGTAGGGTTAGCTGCGGTACACCCTGTATATAAACACTAATGGTGTATCGAAGATGTGACTAAGGGTCGGACCAAGGACCAACTTTGGTCAACCTGACCAAATCACAATTAGCCTTGCCCTAAGTCTAAGCATAATCATTCAAATAATAATTAAAGAACATTTAAACGATTATCTGTTTAACACAAAAGCTTGCTACTTACCCAAACACAACAACACAAACTATAACCCTTACAATCCATCCTTCCATGAGTTCGCAACAGTACTAACAATCATTTCTAAATAAATTTTGAGGACGAAATTTCCTAAAGTAGGGGAGGCTGTAACGACTTGCTATTCTAGAGGTTTATAAACAAATATTATATTCGCGTAACCGTTTGAATTACGTTTTAGTCATTAACAAATTAAATTATTTAATTACGCCATATAGTGACGCGGTGAGAATACACCGGATATTAAACGACTAGTCGATTCTAAATCTAACGAATTTAAATATAATATACATTCCAAATACTCGTTTTAAATCGAGTTATATAAATAAATTACACGAAATAGTTATTCCCTTTGATTAAACGAGTCTAGTTCATAGACGAGACCCGAGTCAGTAACGGGTTCGTATACGCAACAGTCTTCCACCTAACCTACATCATAACCCTACCTATATAATATCTTATCATCTTCTTCCACCTCCATTCTTTTCCAAAACCTTAGCCACCATCACCCTTTTTCTCCTACACCTCTCATCCTCCTTCCTCAACTTCATTTCCTACTCACTCAACCAACATGACATCAAAACCCCTCTACTCCTCTCGTTCTTGCACATCACCGTTCCACCCCGTCATAAACAGCGGCGACAGCATCACAACAGCATCACGGTCAACGAGCAGCAGCGACAGGGAGGTGTTTCTTTTGGGCGTGGGCTCGATAACGAGTTCTGGTCATGGTGCAGCCAAGTCGTTCGGTTCACGTTTGTTCAGCACGGCGAAAGGGATGGGCCGACAGCAGGTCGTCAGCCATTTGACCATTCATTTCGGATCTTCATCTTGTTACGTGCCGCGTTGATCTGCTCAGTACATTCTATTATCTGAGTTACTTTCCTGTACATGAAAGTTAAACTTCTCTTTAAAAAAATATATTGGCGTATGGAACGGGATAGACGACCACAGGAAGGGAAAGTTTTCAAAGAATTATATTTAGTTAATACACGATTTCAATGTGAAATTTTTTAAAATTGCATCTTTGTTTGTGCTAAGAAGTATCTATATGCATATATAATAATAGAGTAGTTGCTGATATGTTGACTCTCTTTGTCAAACCTTTTTGTAAAATAAATCAACCAATATGTAATGCTTTTAGTAAATGTTATCAATAAATAATATTATATATATATACACACACTGTATACATACAATAATAATAAAAGAAATAATGTAGAACATCACAACAGTCAACATGAACAATCATATATCTTTGAAACTAAATATGACCACCTTCTTTATATTATTTTTTTTATTAATTGTAGTCTTGACCAAATGAAACTAGTCAAATGATATATTGTCTTGAAAACTATACATCATGTTGAAGTGAAAGTTCACCATTTTTGTTTATTAACCAAAATAGATGTTCAATTTTCTTTTGTACCAGGATTTGTTTCTTTTTTTTTTTCTATTAACTCATTTTATAGATGCAAATGTACTTCATAAATTCTATAATGAATATCATGTTTTTCATATATTATTTAAACTAGTAGTTCAAAATATAGTTCTCAAAATATAAATGCTTACATGTACGCTTATAATATCAAACATGACCACCCTTGTTTTAATACTAATAGATTTGTTGCATTGTTTTTGAACTATAGAATAATGACCGACTTATACTTTTACAAATTATTAAGACGACTACCAAGTGGTTGGATATACACACATATAAATACATACCCATGTATTTTCGATAAACCAACCTAAGTTACTTTCGGTTCGATAAGTCATACACATAAAGACACATTATTTTCAATACCAGTCTAGATAGTTGAATAAACTATCTTTACAACCAAGATATGAAATAAACTTATTTGCATTAGAATTTAAGGCATCGTTTATTTGTAATAGGATATAAGAGTTCAATTAATCCAAGTTCAGACTTATTGCTACTTGCTAGTACTTACACAGTGAATTTCAGGTGAGTTTACATAGCCCCCTTCTTTTACCGTTTTACATTTTTTTTGGGTGAAACATGTTAATCATTTATACTCAACATGTACAATTCTATTATGTGTCTTGTGTGAATATTTGATGCCAAATGTCTTAGACAAAAGTTGTTAGACTTAAACTTACATAATCATTAGCTTTGGCCAAGCCGGCGATATACAATGATAGATCTATTGGATTGACAACCCCACCTAGATTCGTTGACCATTTCTATGGGGAGCGCGGGTGATTGTTATCGTTCTAAACTTTATAAGGAGAACCGTGTATACGGGATGGACCTAAACTTTATAAGGAGAACCGTGTATACGGGATAGACCTAAACTTTACAAGGAGAACCATGTATACGGGATGGACCTAAACTTTATAAGGAGAACCGTGTATATGGGATAGACCTAAACTTTATAAGGAGAACCGTGGATGCGGGATGGACCTAAACTATGTCGGAGGATTGATTATGTGCATACTATACTTTGTGTTTTGTTTTCACATGTAGACTTAGATTAACATTTGACACGTGAATTGTACTACATTGCTTTAGGCTATTTTTGATGCAAACAAAATCTATGTATTCTCACCAGCTTTTGTTGACCCAAAATATTTTCAAACTTTACATGTTTCAGGTTATAGCTTTGCTTGAAGATTAGAGTTAATGCTTGAAGAATTATATTTAGTGTTTCTCGTTTGATGTACAAATTCTCTTAAAACAATTGTATGTAATTTATTTAATTAATTAATTATTGAAATTAATTATTTACAATGAGCTACTGAACAATCATCAATACGCGACATCCTGATGTTTCCGCCATCGGTTGGGGTGTTACAGTCCTTATACACTTATGGGGCCTCTAATGATGACGGGTCAAGCGCGGGACTTCGCCTTAACACCCCAGATAACAAAGAGTTCACATATGCTATCCGCATGGATTTCCAAAGCACATATAACAAGGCGAAATAAGAAGCACTTTTGGCCGGCCGCTCCATTGCGATAAAATCGGAGCCCACCATGTTTAAGCGCATGTGGACTCAATACTTGTCGTAGGACAAATTAACGAGACTTATGAAGCATGAGATGCTCTACCTTGAATAGGCTAACCTACTCATGCGCATGTTTGATTCGTGTACGTTCATCCACATAAAATGGAGCCAGAACAAACCAGTTGACAAGCTGAGTAAAACGGTCTTTACGGTTTTCGAATATATGGGGAAAGAAGTTCGCATCGAGTGTTTGACAAACCCCTATCCCGCAGCATCAAGTTAATGTCATCCAAACAGCTAACGCATCTTGGATGACACCGATCAAAGCCTACCACGT
Organism: Ambrosia trifida; assembly: GCA_028751855.1. Taxonomy (NCBI): domain Eukaryota; kingdom Viridiplantae; phylum Streptophyta; class Magnoliopsida; order Asterales; family Asteraceae; genus Ambrosia; species Ambrosia trifida. Next base: position 56,972,309 of record CM054124.1, read on the forward strand.
TTCCGAAATCCTGTATGAGAACAAACCAAAGGCACGGAAGCAACATCGGGCCGATCTTACATCGGGCCGCTACTCTGTTGTGTTGACTCTGTGGTTGCTTCTTTTCTTATAAGAGATATTTCATGAGGGCATCTGTGGTTTGCACACGGGGCCCCGAATGGTAGTTGCTAAGCTGATGAATGCAGGGTATTATTGGCCAGGCATGCACCTCAACGCAGTGACGGAGCTTCGCAAATGCGACTCCTACCAGCGTCACGCACCGAATACCCTGCGTCCGAAGAACAACCTTGTGCCTGTAACTGCGGCATGGCCATTTCAAAAATGGGCAATCAACATTGTCGGACAATTCCCTACAGCACCAGGAAATGTCAAGTTCCTTATCTTCGCCATAGACTACTTCACTAGATGGGTCGAAGTTAAGCCCCTAGCAAAGATCGACGGGGCACCCGTCAAAAAATTCATTTGGGGGTTCATCATTTGTAGATTCGGCCTACCATTCCAACTAGTGAGAGACAATAGCACGCAGTTCGCAAACCAACACCTACAAGAGTGGCTGGTGCAAACTCGGCGTGCAACAGATCTTCAAATCCTCGCGCACCCGCAAGGCGCAATTGGGAACCAAATGTACGGGTTGGGTCGATGAGGTCCCGCGCGTCTTGTGGGCACATTGTACCCTTACTAAAACGAGCAACGGCAAAACTCCGTTCAGCCTCCCGTACGGCAAACCTTGACTTGCTAGAAGAACGTCGCAAACTCGCCGCAATCAAAGAAGAAAAATACAAGAATCAGCTAGAGCGCTACTACAATTAGCAAGTGAAGTTGTGCAAATTCAATGTTGGAGATTAGGTTTTCCGCAATAACGATGCTTCCAACGCAGAAAAACATGGCAAATTGGTTCCTAACAGGGAATGACCATACAAGATACAAGAAATCCTAGGGAACGGTGCCTATGCGCTAGAAAAGTTAGATGGAACGCCTAACCCACGATCTTGGAACGCGACACAACTCCGCACTTGTTTTATGTAAAGTACTTGTAAGTACGGGCTACTCACGCCTATGTAGTTATTGATTAATGAAAATGTTATCTTTCCTACATTTATTACTTTAGTCATTGATTCACCCATTGGTCTTCAAGGCGTTGGGTTTTCTAACATCCAGCGCCGGACTACGTAACTATGTGAACATTTGAAAGTTATAAGCTACCACTAGGAAGACTACTCGACTCAACAAACAGGTGCGCATAACACAACAATGTAAAGAAGAAACATTTCATTAACACATGCGCTGAAGGCCTTAAATATTTACAAGGTACAAAATGGGAAAATTTACAACGCAACCTAGTCTGAGCCTTCATAATCTATCTCCTGTTCCTCATCCTCGGTTTCGCCTGACGTCCCCAGGCCAGCATCTACATCAGTTGTGGCCCAAGCCTCTTCCCCACGTTGTCGCGCCGCTCCAGCTTCCGCCTCTGCCCTCTTTGCCACCCCTAGGCAATCAGATTCTACAATGAAATATCTAAGGGTACCAGCGGGCTCCACATAGGCATTACACTTTGCCACCACGTCGAGGATAGGGAACTGAACTTGCTCAAAGCGAGCAAGCTCTTCCTCATATTCAGCCTACAAGGGCTTGCCAAAATGATCGGCCTCGTCGATGTGCCCCCGGTTCAACACATGGTGGAAGCTGCTATCAAATACATCAGTCCTCCTAGCGGCGCGGGTATCGGCGAAGATAGCAGCAACCTGGTCACCCAAGTTGGGCTCGTTCCAGAAGCTCTTGAATATCTACAAAAGAAGATCAAGTGTTAGAAAATTTTTAACAAAATATAAACGCGATAAAAGAACGATAAAGGGAGACTTACCCCAGACACGCCCTTCATCATAACCCACATTATCTGCTTCTACGCTTTTTCTTGAGCAATGGTGGCCTCTTCGAACAACGCCTGAGCGTTCTCAGCCTCTAGCGTAGAACCAACACACACTTCCTCCAACGAAGCCTTCTCTGCCTTCAACTGATCCTTCTCATTGGCCCACGTCCCCTTCTGGGACTCCAAGATGGAGAGACGCGAGGTCATCTCCATAAGCTCATTGTCTTTGTTTTGAAGCTCGGATTGTGCGTCCGCGACCTTGGAGTCGCGTTCTTCTAGGACATTGGCGTGGCCCTCTGCAGCAGCACACAACTGGGAGTTTTCATTAATGATCACTTGTATTTGCTCCCTGGCATTCATCATTTCAGAATTGGTGTGAGTGCAAGACCCGCTCCACCTCTTTTGGGCCTCTACTGCGCTGTCTCTAGCTGCTTCACCTTGTCCTTAGCCGCGTAAGCATGACTACGATACCGATCAACATCGGCCTTCATCTTCTTCTCCGACTCCCACAACCGGTACTCCTTCTGCGCCAACCCCGCCTGTGACTCTTTAAATTTAGCAATGCTGCGTTGGATTTCACAGTCACGACATTTTAATGAATCTAGCATGGCAATGTTAAGAGTCGCATTAACGTATAGATCGGAGACCAGGGATGAGCACTTCACCCCATCCTGATACTCCCTCTTCTTAGGAGGGACGACAGTCTCCACAAACTCCTCCACATACAGAGGGATTGCAAAGCGGGTGCTCTCCCGCAAACTCCAGTGGGCCTAATGTGACATCCGTCCCTTTTATTTCATCAATATTACAACTTTAGTCCTTCTTGTGTCAATGTGTTTACAAATTTAGTCCTCATACTTTTCATTCAACGCAAATCATTATAACCTTGAGTTGTATTAAACTTTTATATATATTTTTTGTACAAATACGTTCTATTTGGTTACGCATAAGAGGATTTATATTAGCATGAGTCTATAAAGGTTAAAAGGTTTATAAAAATGTTAAGGTTTATAATGTTTTATTAAGACTTTATCAAGTTTTAAAGATAATATATCCCATTATAAACTCCAAGGACTATTCTTGACATATTTTGAAAGTTCAAAGGGGTCCTTTGTTCCTTGCTCGTTGGTGCATGTTTCCGGTATCAAATCCTGCCGGATTCCGGCGGGAGCCGGCGAACCATAGTCTGACGATGTGTTTTAAGGCCCTTTAATGTCCGTTTTTGATTTCCAAACGTTTCTCCACTTAATATTAACTGATTTCTGCCTATTAACAATCATTTAACATGTTAAATCATGAATTTGATTTCGGATTTAATAAGGTAACGGTCGGACTTAAAATTGAGTTATATGTCCGTTTTTAATCAACCATTATATAAGCGAATGTTCACAAAAACTTTATGCACCTCTAAGAATCCTAAACCCACAATAAAACATCGCAAAATCGTAACCAGGAGGCCTTTAATCTGGATTCAAAGTTTTGGAGCTTTTTATTCATATCGAGTCATACTTGAGCATTGTAAGTCCTTTTACCTTGTGCCATTTTGCTCTTTAGAATATCCTTAACGAAAGCCCTGTAATTTTGGTATTATTGTCTACGATTTGTGCGTTTATTTGATTTGGGTTAGGGTTAGGGTTCTTGGTTGATTATTGGGGAAGATGATGAGCTTTAATAATTGTTTAAATAATATTTCGTGTTAAACATTTCAACAAAATACATACTTAGTCTAGTGGTTAATATATGTGTAAGACATACAAGGGCCTTGAGTTCGAGCCTCTTCCCAGGTGGTTTCCTTTTTTTTTCCTTTATTATTAGTCTTGTTTTTTTATATATCAATCCTATGAATACAAATTAATTCATAATAAATTCATTTTTGACCCAAAAATTATAAAAACTTAGGTGTAGACTTTTGACACTGTAAATAAAATTATCACACTTTTCCTTTCTAGAAAATGTGTTATTTTCATATTTTTATTAATTTAAATTGTTTTAATCATATTTAATTGATTATAAATTCATTTTACGTGATTTTAATCCCAATTTTTTTGGGAAATTATTTCTAATTTTTAGGAACAGTAATAGAACTTATTGATCTAGAAAACAATTATTTTAAATGTTTTTCTTATTTTTTGTCATTTAAATATAATTTAGATTCATTAAATCTGTTTTAAATGAAATTAAATTGAGAAAAATTATGGAAAATTTATTTTGACTATTTTTCATCAGAACATATTCATTTTTCAAAGAAATGTTATTTTTGGATCATATCTTGTATTTTAGTCTTATTTATGTTTAATTAGACATAATAAATAAATTATTTATTTATAATAGTTAAAAACCTTTTTATAAATATTTTTTTATAAAACAGAAATATTCCTATGTTTTAAAGTCATTATTATCATTTGGTTGAATCATTTGAGTAAGTCATAATTATTTGAGCAATAACTATTAATTATTGTAATTACTTGCAATTATAATTTATGTTATTCTTTGTCTTAATCTTTTTATCTTAATATTAAATTGGTAATAATTAGATTACCTAATCATGTTTATAAAATTTAATCATAATATTTTGATATAAAAATTTATTATACATTCGATTTATCGTAAAACCCTAATTCCCCAAATCAATTAAGCAAACCCTAATGCCTTCGAACCCTAGATACCTTAGACTTTTTAGACATTTCCCTTATTAGTATTCTTAACTTTATAGGTAGAATTCTTCGAAATTCCCAATTTTATTTTGTGACGAGCTTTGTTGGATTTATCGCTTAGCAAAAACTGTGAGTATATCTTTCCCCTTTTTCATGTTTTATTCTTTTGGGGCAGCTCATGTACACTATGTCTAAATGAAATTCTTTCACTAAATGCAATTCTCATGTGTGCTTGCTTTATGTTAGTTGTGTGTATCTATGACTTGTCAAAATCATTAACCGTTTGGGTCTGTCATATCAATGAATAGTACTATGGTATATACCCCTTGTTGACTCTATTGAGAGACCTTGGTCATTGTTATGTATGTCATTATTACTGTCAATAACGCATACTATATATAAATTTCATGTCACACTGTCTTAGGGTTGGTTTTGACCTAGTCTTGACGCTTTAGAATTATTGTATTCTGTATTTTTCCTCTCGATGTAATAAACTATTTAATTCAATGTATCCAAATTTACACTTTAGTACCATGAGCTATTGAACAATCGTCACTACGTGACACCTCGATATTTCCGCCATCGGTCGGGGTGTTACACCTAAAGATTCTATCGGACCCGGAGTATGCGAAAGTCTTCGCTTCCGTTGTCTTGACTTTTGAACCCCCCCCCCATGCAGAGGAGGGGCTTCACTTGACTTAGGCCCTATGGCCTCTTTCTCAATCTGGCAACACGGCATTGCGCTAGTCTGGCCCACATCTTTTCCACCACCCCAAGTGCCTCCTGCTGGGGTGGCTTCGGACACAAGCTTGTTGCCCTGTGCCTTTGCCAAGGCGGAGTCGGCCTTAGCCCTCGCCGCCACTTCTTTCTCTTCTCATAGTCGTTCTTCTTCGGCCTTTTTGGAGGCGGCTTCTACATTAGCCTTCCCTGCCGCCTCCTCTTTCTCTTTCGGCACCCTCTCTTCCCCCCTCTTCCACTCCGCCTCCCCATGCGCAAGCTTTTCAGCTATACACTTCTTTGTTATATCCTCTTCCGTATGAGTGGGAGAAGATGTCGGGATGATCTTGGGCCCAGTCGCTATAAAAAAGAGAATGAAACAAAGGTCAAATGCTAAGATATGCTAAACACGGTTCGGAGGTGGAGTGATATGCTAAGGCACTTACCGGGCACCTTCTTCAGAGTCTTCTGAAAAATAGGCTAGCGGTTCGGAGGTGGACCGATATCAAAGGAGAACCAGGGTTGTAGGACCTCCTTTGTGGCTTCTTTCGTTGGGGAAGGGCTAGAATTTTCAGTCTGCTGGCTCCCCCCTCCGTAAGTAATGTGTCTCAAAATTAGCAGGTTTTACATACATGTTTTCACCCATTCATCACCCGAAATCATGCTTTTATCTTGGTATTATCACGGTTTGTCTTCTTTTAATGATAATTGCAGGTATTGAAGGTGGAAAGTGAAAAGAAGTGAAAACCGGCATAAAAGACAAGGAATTGAAGACTTTCGGAGCTGATTCAGATGAAGCATGGCCGCGCTACGACCGTGCAACTGTCCCGGGTCAACAAGTCAACATTTCCAAGTAAACAGGGGCCAAATTCAGCTTCCAGAGAGGAGCACGGGCGTGCCACATACAAGAGCACGGCCGTGCATGTTGAAACGTGTTCCCTAAGGCTCAAACCGACCAAAACTGACAAAACTGCAACATTTACTGCCAAGCACGCCCGTGCTTGGGTCTTGAGCACGGCTGTGCTTGTCCTGGAGGAGACACTTTCTACAACAAGGACTCTGCAACAACCTGTTGTCGAGCGTGGGCGTGCCAAACCATGAGCATGGGCGTGCAGGGGCTGATTTGCCTATAAATAGAGGCCTCCACCCCACATTTTGGGCATCCCTTCTCCCATCCATTCCACCCGAATTTCTCTCACTCATCAGCCATCTTGGGGGTCTAGTTAGTGACCTTTGGAGCCTGGGATCACTCCATAATTACTACTTGAGTGAGAGCTTGAGAGAGATCACTACAAATCATCCAAAAACCCTCTTTAATCCTCAAAACCACCACTACTATGTGTTCTTCCAACACCCAACTTAGAGTGCAAGTTGTAAATCCAATGATTGGATAGGATACTAGGGTGTTGCTAGGGTGAAGACTGCTTTGGTATGGATTATATAATTTTTATTTGTTGAGTTGGTGTTTGTGTTCTTGTTTAATTCTTTTTACTTAAAACTTTGTTTGATGAATTAACTAACTAGTTACTTAGTATTTGGTCTTGTGGGTGTCCTGATAGGAAGTGGGGGGACTTATGAGTGTACCCATGGCGTGTAACAACCCATGCACTCATAAGCTAACCTAATCCCACTAATAGTGATTAGCCCGTTTGTGGGTAGAAATACACACACTTAGTGGCTTAATCCTCTACTATCAAAGATCTCACTTAGGGTCGGTACGGTCTTTATACTCGGTCCTGGTGATAAGCCAACTCTTGACTTTGAGACTTAGCCTCATTGTATATGTGAAAGCTTTGGCACAGGTCAAGGATTGGTGAACCCGTGTTGAAAGAAAACGGTCTTTATTTTCTTTCATTATTATACTGCCGCACAGTTAATAATAGGCCAATCACTTTTTGAAAGATTAATTAATTCGAGTAGGAGATGCACGTGTTCTGGTTAGTCACGACTCACCTATGATATCAAGTGGTATCTTGTTCGGTTATGCTCCGGCCAGCGGCAAGTTGTCCATAAAAGTTTTAAGTAATTAGATATCTTTATCACCACACTGGGAGGTGGATTCTTTGGGGTTGGGTTAACACAGTCTCGGGTAATCCTCCCCTCGTTGTTGAGAGGTGAGCTTACCAGGTCGGGAGACCCTCAATTTAACAACAAGAACACAACTCGTTATGCGAAAATGATCACCTCTGGAGAATGCATTTTTCAACTCTAAGTTAAGCATAAGTGCGAAACTTGAATACATCACTCAATTAAGTAATTACTATTAATCCTTTCCAAAGATAGTCAGATCCCAAAGCAACACTCCTTCTTCCTTATTGATTTCTACTTTGGTCATTCTCACTTTCTCTCTCTCTTTTCTATTTTTTACTTTAATTAAAAAGCAACTAAAGGCTAAGTAGGGGAAATCGTGTCCTTGGATTCGATACTCTGTACTTGCACAATTCTATACTATTCACGATAGGTACACTTGCCTGTTGTGTGGGGTTTAGAACGTTGAGCAAATATCGTTTTACTTTTATAAATTTAAAACTTGACTAAGTGTTTTAACTTAAAGTCTATCTTAATTACCCTTTTTCATCGAGTCCTGACACTTCCTTCTGGAAGTTGTCAATTTTAAGAAACAGACGTTTAAGTGACATAATCTACACGGCATCAGTAACCTCGGGCCCCCTTCCAGGAATCTTTACTTGCGTAGAAGCCAACTTGCTAACATGCCCTTGCGCACCCACCTTCTAGAGCCTCATCCTCTTCTTCTCCTTTGGTGCATCAGTATCTTCAGCAGTTGAGGAAGAGTACTCCCTATCGCTCGTGAGAACCCAAAATCCTAGAGGGCCGCGTGGGATGAACAAGCTCCTCTAAAGCCTGATGGACTCTTCGTGAGATATAACTACGCACGGGATCTCTCCCTACGCAGCAAATAAAACAGGGTTAGGTTCTATAGGAATCTGACCAGTTGCGCTGACGGATGGTGGCGCGTCTTCCAGGTTGGGCAGGTAAAATTTGCCCGCCAGCTCCTCCACCCACGACGGCCTGTCCGCCGGCGGGGCCTGCCACTTCATATTGGTATTTTCATGCGCTAAGAAGGCGTCAAGCTTCGTCTCACCTGCAAAAAACGTAGTTCACAAAAAACTTTAACACTGTCATATATGAAACGCGGAAGTGGATACTTACCCTCATCACAGATGAACGACTCTTGGCCCAGCACCAAGCGCAGCCGACTCATCCCAACATAAACCAGGAACGCCACCTGCCACAAGTTCGTGTCGTAAGGAGACGCGTGGGCTGTTAGATCAGTAAACCACTACTCCTCCTTATATCTTGCCATCACCGGGAAGTCAGTGAGCTTTTGGCGCTCACCAAGCAACTTCTATGACATAGGCACGGGAAGGACCCCCTCCTTATATAGAAGAATTTTTCCTTCCATTCAAAAAGGGATTTAGGGGCCAGCGTCCCCATTGGCTTCACCTTAGAGCGCGGTGCAAAATTAAACCACGACGTCGAGGTCTCCAAAACATAAAATACATTGAACTGCTCAAAGTCAGTTCAATGTCCAAGGAACGACAACAGGCGTCGAAATGCGCGAGCCTAAGCATTCTGAACCCACTAAGTTGGGTCACATGAATGCCATATGCCACCAGGGTGTCAATTTGGAACATGGTGGCCGACTGACAGAAGCCACACTTGATGAAGTGGGCTTCGTACAAGGCAATGTTCCCAGGGGGAATTGTCAACGTCGTACTCCCAGTTTTCGGCAACTCCAGCTCCCATGCCGGATCCAAATCCATGATTCGACAGAAGTCTTCGAACCTTTGTTTCACCTGATGGTGGTGGTTCCAATCAACTTTGCTACAGACTTCGCCTTCTCAGCCATTGTATCAGAAGATTTGTCAGGGTTAAGGAACTGCTTTGTGAGTTTTCTGATATAAAGGGAATGAACGGACGCTGGAAAGTTTGAAGAACAGTCGGAAAACTTGAAGGTTCGCCAGAGAAGTTGAGGGAATTCTTGAAGAGGAAGTTGGAAAATTTTTGAAAAGTGTAAGGAAGAGAGAGGGGAAGACACCTATTTATACCCATTGCATTAATTGCGATGGGATAACAGCTGTAAAACTGTACTGATGGTTCAGGCGGTGAACCAGCCAAAACGCACCACGTGTCACACTCCCTCAATGGCAGTTACACTCGAGCGCATGGTTGTCCATGCGCCTGACACCAGACGAAAACGTGGCCTGCCACGTGCTTGACACGATCTTCCATGATGACAGACATCCTGTCTGTCACCAGACACATCAGCATGCCTCCTCCGTTTCCTTAACACGCATCCTCGAAACCCTCCAAATAATTAATGCAACTTTTCAAATTCTGGCACATTTACTTTTAATCATTTCCAATGTTGTAAAACAAGGTTTCGGAGGCCGAGTACTCCCCTAGTAATCTCTACAAGGTGGGTTTCCGAGGTCCGAGTACTCTAGGCCTAGGCCGAGTACTCCCCGGGTACTCTCCGACTAGGCCGAGAACTCCCCAAGTACTCCCGACTCTGACTAGGGAGCGCCTAGCGACTTTTGCAACATTGATCATTTCTCATCATTAATACAGACGGTTGCGCATTAATTATTTCAAAAAGGGGAGAGACACGTCACCCACATGATTCCACCTCAGCATAATGCAGGTCACATCATCACCCTGCGATGGGTTGACGTAAAATCAAAAAGACGTTCTCCGCATGTTTCCTCTCAGGAACATGCCTGCCATGTCATTACCATGCGATGGGTTGACGTAAAATCAAAAGGACATTCTCCGCATGTTACCTCCTCGGGACCATGCTTGCCATGTCATTAACCTACGATGGGTTGACGTGAAATCAAAAAGACGTTCTCCACATGTTTCCTGCGATGCGTTGACGTAAAATCAAGAAGACGTTCTCTGCGTGATTACTTCTCAAAATCATGCTTGTCACATCATCCACATGCGTTACATTTTACATAACTCATAAGGACGTTCTCTGCAGAGAACGCATAATTTCAACAGATAAAGAATAAAACCGGATGAGCTATGACCCGCAACTTACTCATTTTAGTCCAGTACCCCACCTATTCTTTTCGCAAGACCAGGACACGCCCTAGACCAGGGGGACGTGAAGGGATAGGGTCCTAAATCCTGGTGCAGATAAGGACCCTTCCCCATAAGATAGCTCCAAGACAAAAGACGTCCGCGGGATAAACTATCAACGCTAAGAAGATGAAGGTAACAAGGTTCACGAAGTCTTCATTGCGTAGCATAAACCATCTGCGCAGGATAAAGTGTCTGCGCAGGCCTCCAAGCGTGTCGCCGCGGGGGTCTTACGCAGACCAATTACAGGCTGACGCGTGGCAGAGCTGGCTCAACAATTCTGACCACTAACAATGAAGGTGCATGCCCCCTGTTCCCACCATACTGCATTGTTCAGCTTTGCGTCAGACATCACGTCAGACGCCTTCTAAAAGAAGCAGACTGCCGCTATCAGAGAAGATCCACCTGCGGCCACTCCTGTCGCGCCATATGGACAATTGACAGGGCGGTACACCTTTTCTCTCTCTTCAGCATTAATTACAATCAGTCCTATCTTAATTACTTGGTCCAATTCTAACTAATTGGGCCAAAAGGAGGCAGGCCCATAACCCAGGCCATGGCCCATCGTCGAGGTTATGGGTTAATGATGTTTGGCCCACTCATGCACTATATAAGGAGGTCTCCCCTCCTCGTATGGCCGGGATTATTGCAACCGAGCAAGCCAACACCACTTTTGTGTCTGTATGTTGGAATCTTATTATTACCTAGCAGTCGTCTCCTTTCATACGACCCACTACACTCTTTCTCTTCAGGTTCTGGTTAGAGCCACGAGTCTGAGCAAAGTATTATACCCTGCAGCGACCACGAGTTCAACAAAATACACACTTCAGTTGAGGTAAGTATCACTCGCTGTTTCTTCAACGTTTAATCGGTCAACCAAGATACTGGGTTTATGGTTTAGGGTGACCTTCTAGCATGTCTATCTATCTATACGTTGAATCAAGACACCATCTAACAAGTTTGTAATAATATGTACAAAGGGGTAACCTTATTTCTAAATAAATAAATTAGGTCTATAGACTAACTAAAAGGGGGAATAATTACCAAACCAAATTCAGATGAATGTGTTAAATTAGAAGAAAAGAGAATATGTACCTTGTGAGCAGTCATTCGGTCGTGGTTTTGTAATATTCCTATTTTTCAATATAATATAATGAAAATGTTTTTTTTTTCTTACATATTAACGATGAATCCCTAAAAATGTATTCATATATAGTTGGTACCATTTCAGTTTAATGATAATTACTAAATGGAGTAAGATGTTTTCAAATGTCAAAATTAAGATTAAAAGCGTAAATTAGAACTTTTTTATTAGTCAAGGTGTTGAAAATGACATCAAGGAGGGAGTGGAGTTGGGAGCGTTAGGGGCGGGAGGCTGCAGTGGTGTCGGGCTGAAATGAAAGGTGAGAGATGGTGGTGTGGGGTGGTGGTTGAGGGTGTTGGTGCTGGACGGAAAAAGAAACAATGAAAGGTAAAGGAAAGCGAGAGGGTTACAACTGATGGCGGAAATTGATTTTGGCCCAAGGATCGGGCCCATCCCAAGTTCTCTAAGGGGGCAGTGGCCCTAGTGCAGAATTAGAGTTAATTTTTTTTTTTACTTGTTCACTAAGTTAGTTGATTAGTATAAATACATAAGTCTAGTTTAGGGTTTATTGTATCATTAAGAGTCTTTATTGTATTAAGGTTTTGAGCCTATTTTTCTTAGGCTGTTTGTTGTGCCTTCGGTGAACATCTCGGTGGAGATGATGTGTCAATTTCCCCCAAGGGGAACACCGCCCCCCTCCAAATATTTTTGGTGAGTTGGGGGAATTTTCCCCCTTCTCCCCTTGTAACATGATTGGTCATTTTTCTTTTTTCTTTTTTCTTTTTTTTAATTAAACTTTATATAATAAAAAAATGAAGGGGGAGTGGGGGAATTAGGGGAATACTGTCACACCCTCAAAATCCAATTGCGGAGTTTTACCGCGAGGCGTATGACAAACCAGGATCCAAACCAACGATCACAATAAACAAGTCTAAATGAACATATGCAATTTAAGAAAACATAGTTTAGAATCCCCAATTACAGCGGAAGCTTATTCAAAACATAATCCCAAAATAAACCAAGTGTTCAACGTTTGAAAACCATGCAATCCTAACTAGACGCCGTGCAGATGCGTGCGCCCTAGTTCCATTGTGCTACCTTAGCGACCTGAGAAAACATGTAAAAGTTTACGTCAGCACAAAAATGCTGGTGAGTTTACAGGTTTTGTAATCCAAGTACCAAGTCCACCTGTCCATACTATAACAAATCGAAAACCAGTGTACGCTAGCTAGGCGTATGTTTTGTTACTACCACGATTGGAAAACCATTACTAACTCGAATACCAGATGTTGTGCCCGAAAAGTAAACCAGTTGTTCCTGTTTGAGACAATATGCACTCGCCCGGCCCTCCAAGCCGACGAGCGGGGTTGGTCACTCCCAATAGCGCTATTCACATTTCCCCGTTGTGCAAACCCGCACATTCATGGTTCCCCCCGGGACTTCCAAAGATCGTGTAGTACACAATAGAAACCCATTGTATGACAGTAGTTACCAAATAATCGTTTTAACACATGTTTTCTCCCCCGAAATATGAAACCAGTTTAAAAGAGGGGCCGTAAACTCACCTTAACGTGCAAGCAAAGAATCCGAACAGCAAGCAATATATGCTACCGACACCCTAATAACAGTGTCGCTCAGTGAGTATAGGCGTAATATCATTACCCATATAACTCGTTTGTCCAAGGCGTTTTAAATGTTCAAAAGTGTGTATACGACGCCTAGTGATTCTACATGCAATAGTAAACCCTACGGACCCGTTGGTGAATACGTTGGTTACAATTAGTTTCTACATCCCGTATGTGTCTCAGACAAGTGTACTTCAGTTACATGTCAATTCCATACCACCTAAGACCTCAATTAATCACAGAAGCACATAATACACAATCTGTGTTTTCAGGACAGATTGTGCGCCATCAAAACGAATTTATTTAAAATAGCAATTCAGTGAGTTAACCTCCCAAATTTTTACTGAATTTTCTTTGGGATTCACTCGACAATACCTATTTTTGTTTTGTCTTAATTCCAAACACAAAAATTATGAAAATTCGTACAACACAGCTATGTCCAGAAAATCTCCTCAACAGGTCAGTTTAGTAGGAAAATTCTTAAAAATTGTGTATTCATCCAAACGAGATGAATCCACTTGGAAAAGCTCTATTTTTCCAGTATTGACCTACTGTAAAAATTTCATAACCTAACTCCTTGTAAATCTCAAGTTATGACCATTTAAAGTTAGCCCAATTTACAAATCCGAAAATCTGATATGACCCCTAATCAATTAAAATTCCAAAAACGACTCAAACGATGTCCAAATTCGATGGTTTTGCCCATTATGAAAAGCTAAGACCTTGTACGTTACAATCATGCAAAGAATCGATCAAACCAATTATTTTCAAGCCACGAAACAGACCCTACAAGTCGACATTCAGAATCTGTCCAGATTCCAATCGTGCAATATTATCAATTATATCAAACCCTAGTTGCATATTATCAACCAATAACACCTAATAATCATCATACAACTTTAGTAAGAATCATATCTGATCAAAACCCTAATTATACATCACAACCATCATTATTCACAAACCCTAGAAGTCTAAAACATCAAGAACATGCATAATCATGCAAAACATATAACATTCATTATGTAACAATGTGGTTGACCCTTTTAATCTTCTTAATCCTCATGTTTTAACTTTTATAAAATACTTTCAGACCTGGACAAACTTGTTATATGATTTTTATAGTAAAAACATAAGGTAAAAGCGTAAGAAATCATAAGTTATACCCTTAGCTCTTCAAATCAATCAATCGCGCGCCTTGGAGCCTCCCAATTGATGATCTTGAGCCTTTGCAGGAGTTTTTGGAGTGAAATATTCGTGTGGGGCAGTAAGGGGGCGATTAGGGTTGAGTATGGGGGTTGCATGGGGGTTAAGGATGCTTAAATAGTAGTTTAAGGCGGTTTAACCACGTCAGCGTGTTCCGAACACCCGTTCGGAATTGTGAACACCCGTTCGGAATTGTGAACACCCGTTCGGAATTGTGAATGGCCGTTCGGAATGGTTTAATCCATTTTGAGCGGCCCAGTTTGTTGTATAGCCTGTTTTCTTTGATGTTTTCATTATTTTGGGCCATACCAAGCGTAACCCCATGTTTTAAGACCCCAACCAACCTCATGCTCCACTTTTAATAATTTTTATTAACGTGTTCGGTTTAGGTTCACATAATCACGTATGGTTTTCACATAAGTTTGTCAGATATCACCGAGACACATAAGTTTATTATTCACCAACGTCCGAGGTTCACTGATCATGTAATCACATATTAACTCACACAAGGAGTCAAAACCCGACCCACACAAGGAGTCAAAGCATCTCATAACCCGAGATGTGAAAGTAGTCCCAAACCGGACTAGAAAACGTTTTGTAAGTTGTCTCAAACCCGAGACGCATGCTTTTGAGAAAAGAGTAGTGAAACTCACAACAATGCACGTATGTCCTATCTAGCTATCTAGCTAACCCTTGTTACGTATAATATACGTGTGACTCGCTAAGGTAGACTTTAATCTAGACAACGTTGTTAACCAGAATTTGCCGGGTGTCACAAATACCATTTCCAAACTTTGGAGGAGAAAATAAGGGAAATGATGTGACGATAATGTGGCACTTGGGAAAGTTGGAGGAAAAGGGGGCACACCATATAGTCTTAGGCTATGGTGTGTGGAAGACACTTCCCCCCCTATATGTTCCCCCAAGTCCACATCATTTCCCCCCTCTCTTCTCCTATCAAGGGGGACGTGTTCCCCCCTTTCCCTCCACTTTCTACCACACAAACAATATAATAATATTAAAAAGTTGATCGGGGCAAACGGGGAAATATCCCTTGGTCACCAAAATCACGTCAGCTCTTCGATCCCTTCCCCAACTTACACTCCATAGTCTTAGTATAGTAAAAAGTGAGTTCTCTTTAATCGTGTGTTTATTCTTTAGATTAATCTATTGGGACTTGAACAAGATGGAGATTGATATGGCGAGTGGGAACACTACTCCACACTCTTTCGTGCCGCAACAGGAAATTCGACCGCATAGGGATGAGTGATATCACTCCCCTCACCCTTGTTGTAAACTTCAAACCCGTGGGGTTATATACCTGTGGGACATATATCATTCTTTACACACACAAAAATAAAATATTCAAGTGTGAGTGAGGGATCTTGATGAACAAAGATCAAAATTGAAGAAAGATCTTTGTGGTAAGCTCTTATAATCAGATTCCGATTTTTTGAAGATGCTAAGTGGATTTTGAAGCGCATGTAATTTTTAGTAATAAAATGCAAAAGCTTAGAAATATACTATATAATTATGATATGCTAATTAGGTCCGATTTTGAGTATGTAATCTATAGTCATGATTATGAATATGTTATTGGTAAATTTTGGAGTAAATTGCCAAAATGGCCCCTCAGGTTTGGCACAAAATGCTTGTTTGGTCACTTATCTTATTTTTGTGCCAAAAGCACCCCTCACAGATCGAAAATTGTCATTTTGGCCCATATTTAACAGAGTTTTTAACTGAGTATGGAAAGTCAGTTAAGTCTGAGGGGTAATTTCATCCTTTCACTCTATTATTTTTTTTAAAGTTAATAACCCCCTTCTCCTTCCTTTGGCAGACCTAATCCCACCCTTTTCTCTCTCTAAACCACCACCACCACCACCACCACCACCCCCCCTTCTTCACCCTCCACCACCCAACATACATTATAGAGAGAGACATACTAGAGAGCGGAGAGAGAATTCTACTTTATTTTTAACAGAGAAATGATTTTTATATCACCAAACCATCCCCCCCCCTCTGTATATTCTGTTCTCTTTCTATCTCTATAACACCACCATGGCAGCACCATCACCTACTCCAACCCCTGACATCACCCTCGCCAATACCAGCCCCAAATCGAGCTGAAACCCCTAAAAACGCACTCACTGCTTCGTTTTTGAAACCTTGAAATTGAATTCGTTTTTTTATGTTGGTCAATCATTGTGGCATAAAACTAACCGACCCTGGTATAGCCGTATAGTTATTTCCTTCTACTGGGTTTTAGCCTCTTCACTAAATGTATGAACAGTGAAAGGAAATGATGAAATACCTGAATGTTTAGGGCATGAAAGAAGGTCGGTAGCAGATGTTATTGGATGGAATTTAGGTGAAGGGGCATGAGGTGTCGTCGTCGTGGTCTCGTCAGAGCTCCGCCCCTCTCTCTCTCTCTCTCACTCTCTCTCTCTCTCTCTCTCTCTCTCTCTCTCTCAGTAGTTAGGTGTGTGTGTGTGTGTGTGTGTTTGGGCAGACAATGGTTTTTGGAGGTGGTGGCAGAGCAAATAATAGGTTTGGGGGTTTTTTATATGGAGAAGATGAAGTACAGATGAAAGGACAAAATTGCCCCTGAGAGTTAACTGACTTTCCATACTTAGTTAAAAACTCAGTTAAATATGGACTATTTTGGCAATTTTCAATCTGTGAGGGGTGCTTTTGGCACAAAAATAAGATAAATGACCAAACAAGCATTTTGGGCCAAACCTGAAGGACCATTTTGGCAATTTACTCTAAATTTTGACTAAAACTGACATAATGTGAGATGTCATAAAGTTTATATGATTGAAATGAGTTGAAGAATCATTACCGGAACCATTTTTTAATGAAAATTCAAAGCTTAATAATAAGTATTGATGAAAATGTCGATTTTGACTAAACTTACCAGGGCACAACTACGATTTCATCTGGGTATCCACTACCTATTTAGGGGTGGCGCCCCACCCTCTTTAGATGCGTCAAATCAGTGGTGTCCCACTTGCTTTATTGGCCCTAATGACAATTTGATGTATTACTTAGCCATGTAGAAAAAAACTGATTTTAAATAACAAAACGTACATTAATTCACAAAGTATCTAATCTAAAGTCCAAACCTTTTAATATACACTCAATTCTTGGACGCTTGCACATACCTATCACGTAAAAACCTAGCAATACTCACAACAATACAAGAACTCAATTGCTAGTTTAACGATGAGTTGTTTCATAACTTTGGGTATGGATGTTAATTAAGTATTTAGCCACCATGGTCCAAGAACATTGAACAATCTATCCAACTACTATGAAGTAACAATTCGATTGGATTCTTTTTTTTATTTTTAACGGCTGGGCGGGTTTCGGTGTTTAAATATAAAAAAACCATTACTAAGGTTTGGCTTGCAAACCGTGAACATCACTACTATATCTAGGATAGAAACTATACTACTTTAGTGTCTTGGTGTTCATAGCTAAGGATAATCAATCAGTATTTTATATTATTGTGTGTAACAGTCAAAGTCTTATATGAGATAAGGACTTCATCTTGATAATTGATGATATTAAGATGGAGTCTCTATTTTGGATAGCGACTTCAACTATTAAAATATATAGTTTGGTACTAACCTAAATAAAAAATAAAAAAAATAGCCCCATTTATTCTTTATATCCTTTTCAGAAAGTTTCTTAATAATTGATGTATAGAATTTGACTACAAAATGTTTTGGTGGTATGCATTGTTATACTTTTAACCTTTCTCTTTCATCATCTGATCACATCAGGTAGTTAATGGCAAACAAATCATAGTTGAATGGCATATGTTCACTATATATGTCTTTCGATTTTCTTAAACTCTAGTGACCATTGCTATTTTTAGCATTATGGTCGTCATCATTGAGAAACTTGCATGTGACATGCTGATGAGAATAATTTCAAAGAAAATCAGGTCCTTATTTGTGATGTGAAAGGAAGATTTCAAAGGAAAAACTAAACATGCATCCAGTAAGGTTCCCACTATTATTATCACTATAAATTATATCTCTCATTAGTCATTGGTGCTTGTATCAATATGTATAGTGACATTTATGCCTTCACATTCTATGCACATACATTTGTATCAACTATATTATGATTTGGTAACGATTATCAATGTTGGTGGATCGCAGACAACGAGGTCCATGTGGATGATGATGGTATAAACATTATATTTTTAATAGAGTAGATTTTGCCATCCGGTTTCTAGATCGGGTACAAAAGGTAACACATATATAATAATTGCTCGACAGCCAGGGACCAAAGTTTTATTTTTAATAGAGTAGGTTTTGCTATCCAAAAGGGGGTGGCGGCGCTGCTTGTTGTCACCTTACCAGCCGTCCACTTGTAATGTGTTTGTGGGTTTATTAATTTAATGATTGGATTCTAAATATATATATATATATATATATATATATATATATATATATATATATAGATTTCAAATCAACGAAACTAGTTGATCACTATTGTAGTTTGTTTATATAAAAAATTGATGGAAACAACAAGTTATATGAGTATATGTCCATGCTGACATATAACAGTGTAGGGACGATAATCAAAATTGAACTCGATGATTAAACCTGAGCTTGAACATGCAGAACGGGTATTCGGTTATGGTACTGGGCATGAGTTTTGTTTAGAAAATTTTCACGACGACATGTATGAGATTAAGTAATACCTGACCGATTACCTAAAAAGCATACCAAAAAATAATAATAATTTTAATTTTAATGTTTCATCAACTATAGTATAGTAACAAATTATTTTAATAGTTTCATTTTCCATTTGGAGCATGTGTGTATATATATAAGCAGGGTGCCCATGCGATGCGACGAGGAACACAACCTCTTTTATGGGTATGCATGGTTCAGTTCAATTCAATTATTAGCATCAACTAAAACCAAAGTCATCGTTTAAATAATCTTATTAACCATTCGGATAATTGATTCGGTTTATTTGATCAGATTGTTGGTTTTCAGTTCGGCTAAGTTAGTTGTTAATAACTAAAAACAAACGCTTGCTAAAATATAAGTCTTCTAAATCATGGACTTATGGCCCTATCTTTTGGGGGCCCCATTCTAAGGTGTTATGTTATATTTGTATTGGAGTTGTTTGTGTAGTACTGGACTGTAACTCGTTCTAAAAAAAGGCAAGGCAGTTACTTTAAAAATTGAAAGCGAGGATCACTAGAAATCGAATCGCGTAGTAATAAAGAAAGGTCGTACACCTGAATCATAAATTCACGATCTTTGAAGTCCAATTATCTTCTATTGCGTTATTACTCTGATTCTTTTAACAACCAAAATCGAGATCGAAATCAAAATCTAAGGTGTGGTGATTAGCGACTTCGCTCATTCGAAATCGTGAATCAAAAATTTTGATTTGTTACGCATCCCTTAAAGGTAAATTGATAATCTATTAACTTTTGCCACTCATATATTAATTGTTGCAGCTTAAGAATTATACAGATAAATTATGACATATTGTGAATGATAACTTCATGTTTTTAATAAAATTCTAGGACTTTATTGATATTCATATATGATTAAAATTGAGATCAAAAATGAAAATTATAATTAAAGTTTCATTATGTTTATATTATCATAATCATAGTTGATACTTATATTTTGATATTCATTAACTGTTTCAACTTTAGGTTGTTTTTTATGTCCTATACTCCTGATTTTGTTTTATATCATTTTTCTTTAGTGTTTATTAAATTAATTGTTATGATTCTACTTATAATTGATTGTTTTTTACAATTACAGTTCACGATCCATTAATAGTTACATAAATTATCCATTGCGGTCTGTAACTTTATATAGCATAGTAGCTCTTTGGCAGTCACTCAACACCCAAGAATCAGGTTTGTCAAAATGTCATATTGAGGAAACAAGGAAATCAATGTATCATGGATGCCGATTGGGTAAAACACTATTTTGTGCCTTTGATTCATTTTTCCCGCTCCAACAAAGATATTGTTATGATTTTCGACCGTAGTCTCTCCTATGCTCAAATCTGAAAAGTGATTAGGTAAGTCGTTTACTTCTATTTTTTGCACGAATTCAAATCTAGCAAGAATATCAGGTTTAAAAGCTAACTATCAAACTATTTTTTAGCTAAAAGTGCCTTAAATTTAAAGTTTGCTTTAGGGCCCCAAAATGGTCAAGCCGGCCCTGCTTTATCACATAACACATCAACTTTTTAAATGTAAAAACTATTAGTAATATTATACTCAAATTAAAGAGAATAAAATGTTCGTTTATATGATGTATTTTTTAAAACAAATAGTAACGTATGAAAAAAATTATGGTCGTTTAAAAATCGTAGGGGTAGTTACCTTAAAACAAGGGGAAAATGCAACTATTCTTTAAATAAATAAAAATTAATTAGAGTTGTGGGAGTTAAAGTATAATTAAAATTAGGGTACTAAAGAGTAAATGTGTTTGAAAGGCTAATTTATCATATATTTTGGTTGTATCTTATGCATTAAAGGAAAAAAATTTCTTTAACTTTTGGATATCTTAAAATACCTCTCTCGTGCATTATATATATTGTAGATATATGAGTTATTAACTTATCTTTTGAGTTTTATATTAGAATGAATTTTATGTATTTTAGATATTGAAATCTTTTTATAGCGATAATAATAGGTATAATGTATGTAATTAATTATATTTCTGTTCAATGTTGTATAGAACATGAAATTATATAACAAATATGAAAATTAGACTTCAAAATTCCAACGCGTATGTTTTACGAAACTAACATGTAAACCTGATACCTGTAGGTATGATCATACTCGACATATACCTGATGAGCATTGTGCCTTATGAAACACAATATATTCATATGGTTTTAAAGCTATTTAGTGCACTTGTTTGTGATTTTTGTTTTATTGTTGAGTACTTGATATGTTAGTTAATAGTTAGTTACAAGTTTAAGTGTTTGTTTGTAAAGAAATAATAGTCGAGGGACTAATTGTGTCAAGTCTGTAAAATGTTTGAAATGTCGTTATAATACAGTTGGGGAGCTCCCACAATGGGCAGCTTATTTTTTGGGTTAATCCCCCCCCCCCCTCTCTCTCTCTCTCTCTCTCTCTCTCTCTCTAAACATTAAGCCCTATCGGAGCTCTTTTGGTATCAGAGCCACCGACCCTCGTCGGAGCTCTTTTAACCGTCACTCAATCACCACTCAACCACCACTCGCCACCATCAACTACCACTATAGTTGTCTTCTCCGGTCATTACAGTTCTGCCACCCAATTCTTTTCTGCTCTTCATTTCATTTCTATTAATCTTTTCATTTCAATATCGGATTAATCAATCTTGATTAATCTACTCCTGGATTTAGGGATGGCAACGGGTCGGGTATGGGACGGGTTTGAGCAATCCCAACCCCATACCCAATTATAAAAGTTTGTCCCATACCCGGCCCAAACCATTCAGGTATTTATCGGGCAATTACCCGTCGGGTATCGGGCGTACCCGCGGGTTTCGGGTATACCCATTAGTTTGTTAAATTTAACTATTAGGTATATCTAACATAAAACTCGTTGGGTGCTTATCGCACAACTAATAATCAATTAGATTTAATAATAATAGTTATAATTTTATGTTTAGCTTGTCCCACTTACTCTAAAAGAACCTATTATGCAAAAATAACAATGGCAAAACAAAAAGTAGTGAGTCAGGTTAAAACAAGTGAATTATTTCGGAAAACTGCAAATATATCATATGCGCGACATAACTAAATGTATAAAAAATTATTTTGGGTATATAATCGGGTAAACGGATATACATTATCGGGTAATCGGGTCGCGTAAATGGGTATTTCACCAAATCCCATACCCGTCCCATACCCGCGAAAAAATAAAAGAAAATCCCATACCCGCTTACCCAACCCCATACCCGTCCCAAATGTCTCGGGATCGGGTTCGGGTCCAATTGCCATCCCTACCTGGATTTGATCAATTCATGATTCAGTCCATCTTATTGTATTTTATTGATTCTTTTCGATTCTGATCAATTCATTTGATTCAACATGACAACTAGTACTAGACAACAAGAATTGGAGAAGTAATTCAAAGATAACCAGTTAACAATTGGAAAGATAGAGATTATAATGCAAGATTTGCAAGCTAATTCCCAATTAATCAATGATAATATGCAAACAGTTAATCAAAATGCTGAAGAAAACAAGGCTGCAGTGGTACAGATTCGATTGCAGATACAGTCATTAATTGATAAAATGAATACTATGGAGAACAATAGGGGTTTGGTTCCTAATGGTGGTAATCAAGAACCAAGATTGGGAAGATTGGATTTCACAAAGTTTAATTGATACTATAACCTGGGATGAATATAGTAGATCAGCAATTGCTAGGTTTTCTATGGATCTTTTGGAAGATGCCATGGAAGAATTAAAGAATTTAGATCAAACAGGTACATTACAAGAATATTGTGATGCTTTTGATGCATTGTTGAATAAGGTGACTCTGTCACAAGCTTATGTTGTGTAACACCCCGACCGATGACGGAATCATCAAGGTGTCACGTAGTGACGATTGTTCAGTGGCTCATGGACTAAAAGTGTAAATATTGATACATTGATTAAATAGTTTATTACATTGAAATGAAATACAACGATTCTAAATGCCAACTAAACTGAAACACAATGAATCTAAAATCTAAGTAAAATTCCAAAAGCTTAAAAGTCATTTTATAAATAACCTGAAACATGTACGAAAATAGTATATGTCAATACAAAAATGTATTGGTGAGCATACCCTATTTGAATACATATAGTAGAAAAAGAGTTTCGCAATTCACGTATTATACTGTCTACAATATAGTGTTCAAGTTGTGTACAGATGCCACCCAAAATCAAACCTTAAAGAATCAAAAATCATATATATAGTATTCGCTCATAAGTATCATTATATATAGTAGGCGACAAGACAATGTAGTTTACACATAACAATAACCAAAGACTTAACTCGAATACGTAAGTCAACAAGGGGTATATATCATAGTACTATTTATTGCTATGCTAGACCCACATCGGGTTAATGATTAAGGTCATAAGTACACACTATTAGCGATCAACAAGTAAAACACATACAAGAGTTGTGATTGTGAATATAGAATTAAACATGATTAAGTGAGTGAAGTAATAAGCATACATGAGTCACCCCAAAAGTGTAAAACATGAAAAAGAGGAAAGATATACTCACTGTTTTGCTAAGCGCGATAAATCCTAACAAAACTCGTCATAAGATAAGCTTGGGAATTCTGAAGAATTCAACCTATATATGTATAAGAATACTAATGAGGAAAGTGACTTGAAAAGTCTAAGGTGTCTAGGGTTCTAAGGCATTAAGGTTTACTAAGTTGATTTGGGGAATTAGAGTTTTTGCGATAAACAATTTAATATGTATCACAAAAATAATATGGTAAAAGTCTATGGTTATGATTTAGTAATCTAAATATTACCAATTTAATATTTAGATAAAAATATGTTTCGAATCATAAAAACGAACGACAAAATATAATTAATTAGACTATAATTGTAAATTACACAATGAATCAAACAAATGATGATTATGACTTTGGATCATATAATATTTATGTTTTATAAAATATTAAATTTATAAAACAGATTTTAGGCATTATGAATTAATAAATGATTTATTATGACTAATTAAGTACAAATAAAAATAAAAAATACAAGATATGGTCCAAAAATAATATTTTTATGAAAAACAATTACTTTCTGATGTAAATCAATGAAAATAATTTTCCCATAATTTTTCTAAACTTATCGAACACGTTACCGAACGTTCACGAACATAAACGAACGAACGCGACCTTTGTTCATGTTCGTTCGTTTAACTAAACGAACAAATTTGTTCGTGTTCGTTCATTTATTAAACGAAAGAACACAAACGAACTTTCCGCCGAACGGTTCATGAACGGTTCGCTGAAAGTTCAGTTCGTTTGCGGCTCTAATTATGGAGTTTTTATAGTGTTCTAGTTGTTTTCGGGACATGTTCCTTTATTTGAAATACTTTGGATGAAAGAAAAACAAATGCTTAATTTGGTAGGTATAAAGTTATGGGTAAATGTTTGAATACAAATGCTATATTTTATGAGAAGTGTGAGAAGGATCAATCAAGGTTGTAAAAATCGCGACTAGCCGACGACTGGTCGGCGATTAGTCGGTGATCGGCCAGCTACTGATTAATTTTGAGCTAATCACTCAATTAGTCGCTGGTCGGTCCTAGCCGGTCCAAGCCAGCCGAAATCGGCCAAAATCGGCCAAATCGGAACCCTAATTTTAGGTGAAACTTGGGTCAAAATCAGAAGTTTAGCAGGTTCTTACCTTGATTTAAACCAAGATCGGACTTATACTTGTCTCTATTTCCAGAAATCAAACCCACCAAATAGCTATTTGATGCGAATTTGGAGAGCTAGGGTTTTTGGAGTGTGGTGGCGTATGTAGTCTGATATAGAGAAGAGGGAAGAAAGGGGCGGCTTTTATATGATAGGGTGGGTTTTAGGTTTAATAAGTTTTGTTATTTTAACATTTAACCCCCTCTATCTTTATTACTTTACGATTGATCTCTAAACTTGTAAAATTGTACATAATAAGTATATAATTCATTTTATATATATATATGGTAGGGATCCAGAGAAAACCCTTGTTATAGTGGAAACTCTGACTTCTCGAGCTTTTTAGGGCCTGAAAAATTTAGGGCATGTAATATACATGATTTTAAGCATTTTGAGCCAGAAAAATCAAAAAAG
The DNA here is from genome assembly GCA_028751855.1 of Ambrosia trifida. Taxonomy (NCBI): domain Eukaryota; kingdom Viridiplantae; phylum Streptophyta; class Magnoliopsida; order Asterales; family Asteraceae; genus Ambrosia; species Ambrosia trifida. Next base: position 56,997,418 of record CM054124.1, read on the forward strand.
CGCCGAGCACTTTCTTTTTTTTAAAATGTTTTCGGGTAACACATGTTAAGCGAAATTAACATGTGTTAACAATGTGTTACCCGAAAACTTATTTATTTTTTTTAAAAAAAAAAGTGTTCGGTGCTTTTTTATTTTTTTTTGCTCAAAATGCTTAAATAAAATCATGTATATTACATACCCTAAAATTTTCATATAGAAAAAAACTGGGAAGTTAGAGTTTCCAGAGTTTTCACTATAACAAGGGTTTCCAATATATCCTTTACCTATATATAAATTTGTGAAACTACACATAGAAAATCTGATCCAATTAATCCTGATTAATCCCGATTAATCGCTAGTCCCCACCCCACCGGCCGACTAGCGCCTAACGAATTCTACAACCTTAGGACCAATAATTGACATGTATACATCATGTTTTGAATTTAGGTATGATGTTTTGGGTTGTTTTTTTTGCTAGTAAAACACTAAACACAACAATTTAAAACATAATGCAATGTATTATAGCCATAAATTTAAAACATAGCTAAAACACACAACAATTTAGAACACATGTTCTTGGCATGTTATTTTAAGTTTTTAAGCCTAAAATAAATTGATTTGTGTTTTTAATTGTTATGTTTAGTGTTATTTTAGCCTAAACAATTCAAAACATCATCAATAAGTCCAAAAAATAATGCTTACATTTCAATTATTAATCCTTTTTACACTTCTAACGAAATATGGCATTTTATACCTTAACCCCACCCTAAAGTTATGTATAAATCAACTGTAGTAGATATAATGCTGTCTTTAGATCTATTGTCAAAAACAAACTAATTGTACATTCTATGCACATGTCTTTATAAAATCTACAAACTAACTCTTGTTCCAACTTCACATGCAAAATTTGACTAATTTGTTTTTCTTAATTTAACAATTTTTTTATTAGTTATAAGATATTCCAATCAACAATCAAGTGCAAAATTTGAAATCAAGAACCCACATTGATCTTTTATACCTGAATAATAAGGGTTTCACATTTCCAAGCATCCTTTGGGAGATATAAATAAAAACAACATGAATTTATGGATTCAAGTTACAGACATAACATACAGGTGTTATTCAATTCTTGCAAACCTTAAAAAGTAAACCTGGATAGATAATCTGAAGTCGAGATCGGCTTTTATAACAGACACAACAGTCCGCCCATTCGGTATGGTAGTTGGTAGTTACTTTGTTAACTCGGTCAACAAGACGAGAGGGTAATTAGGTAAATATGTACCTAATTTGGAACCTTGGATATGATCCTGTGTACATAATGCAGATCATCAATCATGATTTGGGAACCGTCACGTTCAAGATTTTAACATCCTGGTACGGTTTATCTCCCTTGTCGGTCTTCACTTTCTCGATTGCCTAAAACAATATTTCATTTCAGAAATTTACATAATCCAACTTACTCGAATGTTTAAAGATTTAGTTATGACAAGTACGCAATACCTGAACAACATCCATGCCCTTTATAACTCTACCAAAAACGGTATGCTTATTATCTAGCCATGGTGTAGCGACAGTTGTAATAAAGAACTGTGAACCGTTTGTGTTTGGGCCTGCGTTTGCCATCGACAATGTAAAAGGCCTGTCATGTCTTAAACTGCAAAACAGCAAGAACAATTGTTACATTCTGGCTAAAAACTGGGAACGCTAAATTGTCTCTATGGGTTGGCGGGTTGAGCTCAACTTAAACCCCAACAAGACACAAACCCGACAACTGTGTCAGACCCATGAACCTGAACACACCACGAATATTCACAGGTTGATGCAATCACCACGCATTTAAGCCAATGTTTTATTTACATTTTGTATTTTTTGCATATAAATACTCTAAATTTATAAATTTACAAAACAAAATACAACTTATAAAGAATGTATATAAAACAATTGTGTTTAAATTACAAAAATTGAAGTCAATTTCTCTTTTTAGTTTTTATATATTGGCATAAAATACCCAACCATTTTAAGTTACGATATAAAATACATTTAAAAATATTTAAAAGAAATGAACTATTCAAACGAGTGCTCCCGTGAACTTGTCAGGTCAACCCGAACCGAACTCTTTAGACTAAACCCAAACCCGTGAATTTTGTGTCATGATTTTGTGTCATACATTCACACCCCTACTAAAAACCCAACCGCAAATTAATCATATACAACTATTACCTTTTGTGAAATTCATCTTCAAATTCTCTTCCCCAAATTGATTGTCCACCTGTCCCGTCTCCCAGAGGGTCTCCGGTTTGTATCATAAAACCTTTAATAACCCGATGGAATATTAAGTTATCATAATAACCATTTTTACAGTGTGTTGTAAAATTCTCCACAGTTTTGGGACACTCTTCTGGGTACAGTTTCATGTGGATATCGCCAAGTGTTGTATGCATAACCTTGATATCATCCGAACAAATATTAAAATATGATCAAAGTTGCTAAAAAGATAAAGGGAAAAACAAAATACTTACCACGTTCTCTGGAAGTGATGTTGTAACGGACTTTCCTATATCTGAAGCAGCCATAAGTTCATCAGCAGGTGGTTTTTCATTAAAGACGTCTCTACCCTTAGTGGCGTCTTCAGGTTCCTCTGGTTCTCTTCGACTATATATGCATAGATTGGATTTAGAAAATAACCAAACATTTTTTATAAACAAATTAATTAGGTGTCATACCTGAATAGATAGATTCGGTGTTTCTTGAAAGCACAACATAGCAGAGTAGGATCTGTTAGAGGTTCTTTGCTTTCATTGACATTTGCGGCAGCAGCGGGTATTTTCCTCACTTTCTTACTGCTTTGATCACCTTGGTATAACGCAATTCTTAAAAACCTATCATTATTTTCCACTTTTCCCAATATTCTGGCAACTTTATTCGTGTGCAGATTTATGATCTATCATTAAAAAAAAAAGAAAATAATATTTATAATTTATTGTACTTGATAAATAAACTATGAATGTTTGTAATGAGAAAGACGATTAATTTTGTACCTTTATCCCAAGGAGAGTTGGATAAATAATGAAATTGGAGCTTTCATCAAATACGGCGTTTGGCTGTGGTACATTTTCTGTTTTCTCAAATTCTCTTTCAACTGCCATTCTTCTACCAAAATCAATAGCTTCCAAACGGTACAAAGGAACGTCACTTCTTTGAAGATCTTGAGCATTCTAATCAAACCAGAGTTTGGTTAACCCAACAAAAAAATTATTAAAATAGACTAGCATTGAAATTTTTGAAATGTTTACTTATGAAAGGGTCGATTTGGGTTGCGTTTTATCTCAAAAGAGTTCTATAAAAAAGGAGCTATAAGGACAACAAATTGAACAGTTAGAAAGTCCCCAAAGTCAAATTTTTACAGCAAAACTTAAATGGTGTTAATTCAAAAAAATACAGACATTATTGTAATGATATATTTTTTGTCATAATTAACATAAAAAAAAGCTAAAATTGGTAAACATTCCACCCCCCACTAAAGCGACCTGTTTCAACAAGATCTCATTTTGACTCATTACCCGATCCACCTTGGCCTAATAACAAAGTTTCTTTTACAGAAAAGCTTAAAGAAACAAAGACGTTTTTTTGGAAGCCAACCTGGCCTGCAGTGTTGTAAAAGTCGGCCTAGGCGGCCGCCTAGGCGCTAGGCGGGACTGAATATAGGAATAAGAACCTAGTTGATGAAGATGAACTAGGCGTTTTCGCCATTAGGCGGGCCTAGGCGGTGGTTTTTTTTAATTTTTTTTTATTATTATTATTTTTTTTAATTTCTAAGTATTTCTTAGTATTATGTGTATATATCTAAGTATTTCTAAGTATTATGTGTATATATCTTAAGTCTTAACACATTTTAAAAAAAAAAACCTAAATCTGTGTGTGTATATATAAAATACGTATAAAAATACCAAAACACCTAATTTCGCCTAGTCCCTAGGCTGGACCTCACCGCCCGCCTAGCGCCTTCTGCAACATTGCTGGCCTGGCTCATTTCCACCCATACTCATTTCAGCCAGTTTACAACTTAACACATTACCCAACCCACCTGGGCTGCAGATCTTTCCACCTAAAATAACCAATGCCATGAACCTAATTGCATAGACAAAAATAAAATTACCTCAAGTGATTCATCATACACACGCCTTAGCTTGCCCGTTCTGTACCAAAATATACGTATTCTCCGATCAGGTGATGTGACTGCAAATTGTTTACCATCTGCACTTACCTAAGGGCAAGTAAGAAAAACAAAAAGAAAGTAATGTTATGATGGAAGCTAAATGATGTTCCTATATAATCGTGTGCATTTGGGAAAGTGAGTGCACATGCATTATAAGTTATAACTATGATCGCACGTTATTAACTTAAACTGGTGTTATTTAAACATTTCTGATCAACTTTAGAATTAATAAAAGTTTCAAAAAGACTGACAAATAGATTTATGTGTACGATATAACAATAAACAATAAATAATCTATGACTACGAGTAACCAACTCAATGGAGGAATAAACGTTCTTAATGTCACAAGAATAATTTAAATAACGAATATTACTTTTCAGTTCATACCTCAACAGCAGATACAGCAGTTTTACATTTGGCAATTGCAAATAGGTCAGTATCACTTTTCAATTTAAAATTAACCCTGTAGATTCCAACAAAGAACAAGCATCAATAAGCAATATAGAATATTTATGAGTAAAGGTTTAAATATTTTAAAGCATACCCAGTTTCAGGAAACTGAAGCGTAGTTGCATCCCAATAATCAATGAGTCCCATCGTATCTGCAGATACCACAGTATCAAAAACAGGGTTGTACCTCATCTCTTTTACAGGGTTCATATGTATCTGAAAAAAAAATCGAACACATCAATTTTCATGTCAGGTAGGTTTTTTGGAAACCGATAAGAGGAGATTAAAGTCAGCCTACCTGTTTAGAAATAATGGGTTCATTTGTTCCAGCACGTGCATCATATACATGAACAAATGAGGAATTTTTATCACTAATAGCAAATTTGGCTTTGACCGTCCCTGGTCTAAAAACCCATTGAACAGCACCGGGTGTATATGGAAGGCGTAACATGACCATCATGTCATAGTTATGCACATCATATATTTTGACTGAATTATCATTTGAAATTGTACAGCAAAGCAAACCATCTGCACTAACCTGCAATACTCAAGTTCAAAAGATATAAACACCTCGTTTACATGATGCCAAGCATAGAAAATAAAAAAAGTACTAATTACTAAACTGAAACTGAAAATAAACATAACGCACCGCCAGCCCCTCAATAGGCCCAAGGTGAGATCTGAAATGCTTAGCAAACTCAATGCCGAGACCTTTTTTCTTCCAAAATTTCAAGTGTCCTGAATGATTACAATAAAATCATTCATTCATTTGAATATATTTCCTTCTACAAAGAGCCGTTTGAGCTTCCACTAGTAACAACTAACAACAACATTATCATTTTGTATGGTTATTAGCTATATTTAACAATCCTAATGCAGTTTCTAAAAAATATAAAATACTTTATAATCACGTACGGATTGTTGGCAATAATTCTGATTCAAGGGGCTAATTCGTAAGTTTTGAATTAACTTTCGGTGGCTGGGAGATAAAGCAAAGTTCTTATTTAAAGTCTTATAATTTCCTAGTTCATAAAGATTAGATAGATCTGCATCCATAAGCATGCTAAGGCTATGTATTTTATGGTTCAAATCTGCGTGTTTCCTTGTATTTTTGGTTTGATCTGATTGGTTATTACTTATTCCAACACTCATATGTTATTACTATCAAACTAACGTAAGCATTCACATTTAGAAGTAGTAACATTACCATCTTGACTTCCTGTAATGAAAAAATCAGCCGCCGAAACCGCCACATGAGTGACCACATCTCGATGCATATAACTTTTCTCATACCTGCATATAATCATCTATAAGTTGCCAATTATCATAAATTATAAAATATAAATAAATCTTCAGGATTAAAAAAAAAAACACCGAGTTACAACAAATTTACAAGAGATCCTGCTTTAAACTGCATAATTTGTTTCACTTCGTAAGGTGGTATCAAAGATAACTTAACAACCTTGGTTTTAAAAATCGCGCCGCAAGGCACAGGCCTCAGTGCCTTATTTCACCCAAGGCACGATAAAAACAGAAAGCGCAGAAAAGGCGCATTCATTTGGATTTTTTTACGCTGAGGCACGCGCCTCGTGTACCTAGGGTGTTTTTATACAGAAAACCGTTGTAACTTCGGTTTTTAGCATAGCTATAAAAACGTGCCTAGCCTCCGATTGGTCACTGATTAATTGCTAGTAAGAGGTTCAACCAGTCTAGTAAGAGGTTCAACCAGTCATTTTTATTTAATCAGCCACTTAAGCGCTAGGCGGACAACAATGGTCAAATCCGGTCCTAATCGGTCAAAAATAGGTGGTAATCTAGCGATTCCAGCCAAACTTCCGTCCAAAACCTATATTTGGGCTGTTAATCCTATTTTTTTTAAATAATAATTTTTTTTATATTCATTTCTTAAACTTGTCACATTACATCAAAATAGAAGTATAGAAGGTAGACGGGCAACAAGCTGCGCCGCCACCCCTTTCGGAATTGCGAAACCCAATCTACTAAATACAAACTCATGTCCCCCTGGAGATGAACTATTGTTGTGGATAACCCGTTAGACCCTGTTCAAGAAACGAATAGCTTCTGGTGCTAGGGAGCCAAAGGTATCAAAATCCAAGGGGACAAAAACATGTTGGTTCTCTACACAAGCTTTAGCGTGCTAATCCTATCTACTTCAAAATATGGGTCGAAGGTGTTAAAACATGCCTACTTAAGAAAATTACATATAAAAATGTGTGCATATACTTATAAAACTAAAAATTTCATATATAATCCCAATCCGATTAATCCCTATTAATCGCTAGTCGGGTACCCCGCCGGCCTACTAAGGCCTAGCGATTCTTACAACATACTTTCTTGGCTTGTACACGTAGGTAAAATCATATAAAAACCTAATTTATAGCTATAATGTAGGTCGGGGAACCTAAAACCCTATAGAATACATATTTTAGACCTAACTTCACGCTTTTTAAAACCAATACAATAACCTAATGTCAGCTTAACTAACAAACTATAAAGTATAGCGTACGATCAATTCACATCACTCAGCAGTAAAAACCTAGACCATAAAACAAACTAAAAGCTCAATTAAAGTATTCAGCACTCAATTTATATAATAATAATAATAACAATAATAATAATATGTAAAAGTAATGAAAATAATGAGCCCTAATAATACATGTTAGCAGACGGGAGTGAATCGAGATAAGCTTGTTCGAACTGGAGCGGACGCTTCGGGCGCCGGACCGGGGCGGGTCCGGGTCCGACCATGGGTTCATCGTCTTCCTCGGGAATGTCTGGTAAGGAGGTTCCGTTGGTGTCTTTGTTGGGTATACTTTGAGGTTCCTCCATTGATGGTTGTGTACTGTTAGCGTAGGGGAGAAAGATGCTTGGATTTGTAAGAGAAGTTAAATGGTGAATGAAAGTTTTATTTTAAGGGTTTATGGGCCATGGTTTGCAGTAAAGCCCATGAAAATCTGGCCCATGTTTTCCAAAGTTTGCATAACTCATTATACATTCATCATACCCAATGACTGATTGGCCCAAACTTGAAAGGGTTGATGAATTCTCATTAATTAATACTAGCAGAAACTCATGTGTTGCGGCAGGGCTTTTAACAATGTTCGGGCAATAAAAGCATGTAGAATTGGCTTCTTCTGTGCATACTGCATGAATGATCACCCCATGCATTACTTTATGTATGTTCCATAGATCAAATGCAAAAACAAAACAATAATGTCTAAAATAATATCATTATGTGGTAAGCTTTTTTTACTAATGACGTTAGACTAATCATTGACTGCAGGATGTGTTTGACTTACGACATTTCATAAAGTGATGACCAAACCATGAAAATTGAATAGGGGTAGACTCCAATACATATGTATCTAATTGTGCTCTAGCAGTTGACCTAAATAAAATGACTTGGAATCGTGCTCATGTAGACCTAAACTTCGGAGTGTCAAGGAAAAGTAACAGTTCATGGTATGTTTCAGAGCTGAAACTGCACAACAATCTAAACAATAAAAGGACTTGGATGATATTATGGCGCCTTTCGATGAAATTGGACTGCAACACTGCAATGACAAACCAACATCAATCAAACACTCTTGATTCATTCAATCAAAGACTCTTTGTATAACCCATGAATCAAAATCTAATTAAAAATAGTTATCCACAATCACCGATGACATGACGATCGTAGAATGAAAAATGAGCGACAAACTTAAATTAGAACATATTAGGGTTTGATTGGAAGTTTTTGTTTATGGGGCCAACATTTGAAAAAGGAACATACAAATGTATTCCAAGAACCGTTAGTTTCTAACGTATGGATTAAGTGATTCCATGAATGAAATTAAGAACACTATCATTAATGCTTGGAATCATCGATCTGGATATATAACCGTATGATGGCATCTTAAAGAATTTAAAAAGGTGCGTCTCCGTTAGGAGAGTGGATGCGTGAAGCACATGTTCTACATTTAGCTTTAAGACCTGTTTTATTTGCAAATCATATAGATAACCATAGGAAATATATTTATATAGAGATATATACACATAGATATAGATAGATTTTTTAGCAAAGTGGTAGCATAATTTTTAAAGAAAGTACAAAATTGACTTATAGTTAAACTTTTTAGTATGTAATATTTGCGTAATTTCATAACAATAGTTCTTTTTTTAAGGGTGACTTTTTATGTACTGAGTACTGACCGAATTGGTCACCGGGTTTCGTCAAAGACGATTACCCGTTAGCTCCGCCCGCGAACGCGATGTTCTATCGACCCCCGGCCACCGCACAAACTGACCTTCGCCCGGAAACCATACTACCCCCACACGAGAAACTCGCTGGGGTAATAGCTGGGTAAAACCAGGTTGCCCTCATGATCAAATCATGCCTCGGTAGGAACTATCTATCTTCTATGCCATGATATTAAACTTTTCAAATGCTTCAATCGTTTTAATGCTATTATTAATTACTTTTAATAGGTTAAACAAGTTGATTTAATAGTTGTATTTAATTTGTCTTGATAACTAAATGAAATTACATTTTTACCCATTTAAATGAATATGAAATGACAATCTTACCCATTTATGACTAAACTAAATCAAAATGTCGCCATTCCTCCCAAGTTAGGCTTGTGATTCTTGGTCAGATCAATATCCATTCATATGTCGTTACCTTTATCTCTTCAACCGCCCTGTATATGGAGACGTTTCTGCCTTTGAAAATTGTTTCGTTTTTCAAACTCCATATAGTTCATAATACAAGCAGATAGACAGCATGTAATACCTTTTTTCTTTTTGATGATGCAGCCACCCATTCACACATTGTATTTGTTTAGCCACAAACCAATGTCTACTGAATATAAGCAATAAAGCAATATTTCGACATACAGTATAGAGTACATTGATCGAGGTGAAAATCCTAACAATAACTTAAAATAAAAACCTGATTAAAAACAACAGAAGTAAGTAACCTGTAACTTGATTCAAGCTTGTTGTTTACCAATCGATCCTCCCATGGCCTCCTTCTATACTTTCTGAATGATTACACATGAATAGCGATTAAATTGAAGTTCGTAAGTTAGGAAGAAAGACGATCAAATCGAAGTGTGCAAGTCTCGGCAAAATAAGAACAACGAACGATTAAAGCGAATGGGCCGATTAAATTCATGTCTTTATTGTGAGGGTACTTACTCCTTCAATCCACGATCGATTAAGATTCGCCCCACTTTGAATTTTGCTTTGAATCCCATTCAATTGGTCTTGAGAGTGAGGGAAATTGAAAAGAAAAAGATGCGGGTGATCAGAATTGGTGTCTTGAAAGAATCCAAGAGACGCGTCTTACTCATGGGATGCTTTAAGTGGTTGTACATACAGGTTTAAAACTTGTTTTGTTATCAAATTACTATTTTAACCACAAGGGAGATGTATTTATATAAGTTATAATAAAGTTAATTAAATTAAAATAAAAGGCATAAGTTTTTTTTTTATCAGCAAAGGACATCACCTCGGTACCCCGTTTCGAATCGCCTCCGCATCGTCCCTGAGGGTATAAGCCCTTTCAACGCCAAGGGGTGTATTTTTGCTCGCCTTGGGATTCAAATCGTGCACCTCCCCTGGGCGGGAACCTTCCTAAGGAGTAAACCCTCTCACCTCTCCCCAACTGAGCTAGGGGTCATGGGCAAAAATTGTCTTTAAAATTGCATTAATTATTGTTTTTAATTACTACAAAGTTATTTAATAGTTGCATTAAAATTGTCTTTGATAATATAATAAAATTACAATTTTACCCATCCAGGTGATTATAAAATGACTTTCTTGCCCATCCAGAACTCACTATATAGTATATATATACTACAAAGTTATTTAATAGTTGCATTAAAATTGTCTTTGATAATATAATAAAATTACAATTTTACCCATCCAGGTGATTATAAAATGACTTTCTTGCTAATCCAGATGTCACTATATAGTATATAATTATAGATTATAGATTATAGATTATAGATTATAGATATAGATAAGTGTGTCGGTTGAGGAGGCTTGAATAATTTGTACCAAAACAGTTATAACTAGTCTTAAGCCCTTAAGTTACAGTTTTGGGGTGGAATACATGCACGGGTATTATCTTGCTGATAGAATATACCCACCCTACTAATCGTTAAAGCTATTCTGCACCCGACCGATGAAAAAAGAAACAAATTTGCCAAGTATCGAGAAGCGACAAAAAAGGACGTTGAGCGGTGTTTTGGGGTTCTACAATCAAGATGTCACATCATTGAAAACCTAGCACGTTCCTTTGAACCAAAAAAGTTGTGTTTTATATGTATGCTTGTATTTTGTTACATAACATGATCCTCGAAGACGAAGGAACAACCAATTGTGAGTATGACGAAAATGCGGTAGAGGAGAATAATGTTTCGGTTAGCCCATAACAACAAGATTTAAACGCGTTCTCGTTACATAACGCGTACACACATCAAAATCTTCAATCAGACTTGGTTGAATATATTTGAAACTTCGGACACAATGACTAGCTTCTTTGTAATTTTTTGTAATGTCAAGCAATCTTGTATTTTTTTTTTAGTAGCGATTTTCTTTTTCTTTTCAATATAATGTAAGCTATATTATTAAGTTTAGAATTAATTTTAATTAATTTACATTTTTACATATTGAATATTAATTAATTAAAAAATGAAAAAAAATGAAAAAAAATGTAGGGGCTCATCCTCCCGTCTTACGACTATCTCTTGGGTTGGCCCTGCCTCACACTGACATGGCGGTTGATTTGGGGAACATCCTCAAAGGATGGTCTCTTTAGCTTAATGCTAGTGGGTGTGAGGATGGGCCTTAAAGGGAGGACTACCCGCCACCTTATCTACCACATCACTGAGGGGTTAGTCCTCCACAAAGGGATGGCCCAAGGGCAGGGCTGGCAATTCAGACACAAACAAGATAATCTGACACGAACCTACACGATTCTAACAGGTTTTGTGTTTGGCCTTAACATGTTTAGTGTCTATAACAGGTCGACACGTTAAGACCTATTTATTTTCGTGTCGTGTTTATGTTTACATGTTTCGTGTTCGTGTCTTAACAGATCTTATCGTGTTTCTTATCATGTTTTGTCGTATCTTGTCGTGTTAACCTGTTTTACTATGTGTTCTTTATCGTGTTAACCTGTTATACACATGTTCGTGTTTATAAGTTTCATGTTCGTGTCTTAATAGGTTCGTGTAACTAGTTATGCCAGCCATACCCAAGGGTGTGGGGTAGTCTTCCTTGGCTAGTCCTCCCCTCTTTTCAAACTCAATGTACAACCCATAAAGTTTTTTATACAAGCTCTAATATTAGAGCATTCACAACCCACCCACCAAACCTTCCTCCATCTTTAAAATTTTAAAAAACCTACTAAAAACACACTACAACCCATCCACCATTTTATACCCCATCTTTATATTATGAAAAATTGTTATCCTAGCTTTTCATATATGAAAAGCTACTATTCATCATCCACCAAATTATTGTGAGTGTATAAAAACGAGAAATATAATAAAATATGTGTTTGTGAGTAAGATAAAGATAAAAATGGTGGATGGGATGTGAGAACTTTTTTAAAATGAGAGATAAATTTTAAAAAGTATGATTTTTAGTTAAATTATAGGGTAAAAAATGGTGGATGGGATGTGAATGCTCTTAATAATAAAAAAAATTTAGACCCCTCCTAAATGTCTAGTGTGGGACGATCCAAGAAAGACGGGGGCGGTGTAGAACTATGCGAATTACCCGGGACGGGCTAGGGACATCTCCATACCCATAAGCCTAAGAGACTAGTCTGGAGGGTTATATGTATTTAATCTATCTACAACATTTTTTTTACTTCACACCATTTATATGATATCAAAGTAGATTTATATATTGATTAAGTATTTATTTATATTTATATTTGGAGTTTTTATTTTTACCAACTAATCTACTTTTGAATCAATAATTATTGACAAAATTTGGTTTATCCTCTTGGATCAATCATTATTGTCAATAATATCGAGCTTAAACTTTTTTTTAACGACTAATTTTCCTCCTTTTAAATGCATCTTTTTTTTGTCACTTATTAGGCTTAAGCTTCCAATATCAAGCTTAAACTTAATTGCTTTATACTTTATAGTTGTCTTACAATACATATTATCTATTTTATATAATGTCAGAATGTAATTTATAATGTTTTTTATATAATGAAATATAAGGTCAGAATTCCTCCAGAAAAAAAAAATATATTTTTAACAAGTATAATTTATAATTCAAGTTAATCAATTTCATAAATAACAATATTAAAATTTTAAATATAAAATAACTACTACATTTTTTTTTGGAGTTAACATTTGCCTTCCAAATAATAAAGTTTGAAGTTATGTACATGTCCAACATGCAACCCGGCCCGATGTACAAACTTTGATCCATTTCCATGGTTCCCTAAACCGAATCAAAATTTTGGTAAACATAAAAATACATCCACAAATTATATCTCTTACTAATAGTAGTCCACTGGAGTACCAGGACAACCATCATCCTCCGCCACGTCCCGGTGGCTATACGGTGGTGGTACGTACGGCGGTGTTGTACATCTCAAGAGCGCCCAATTGACCCCATGGAAAAACGGGTGGTGCTTGATCGCCGACGCACCCATTGTGGACCCCATTCGCTCATCAGGGTCCTTAACCAACAATTGAGATATTAGGTCTCGGGCCGCAGCTGGGACCGCAGGCTCTTTAGGGAACTCGAGAGCCCGGGCCATAATATTATTTAGTGTTAGCTCATTATCCATCCCCTTAAAAGGTGTCACACCATAAAATAGTTCAAACATAAATATTCCTAGCGTCCACCAATCAACCGCGCTACCATGGCCCTCACCTGACACAATTTCTGGTGCCAGATACTCGTGGGTCCCTACAAACGACATTGACCTGACGTCCACAGGCTCTGCCACAAACTCGGGCCCACCATGGTTTGCGGGCTTCTTCTTGCGCTTACGCCTAGGGTTGAAGCACGAGACGGATGGGACAATGCAATTGGGAAGAATACATGATGACGAGGCGAATTTGGGTGGGTCAACAGGGCGGTGGTCAGTTGGTGGTGTCGGGTTTTGGTCATTGCGAGTGGGGAAAACTTGAGCCGGAGTACAAGTAGAGATGTCACATTTCAACGAAAGATCGAAGTCGGTTAGCATAATGTGACCGTCTGATCGGACCAAAACATTTTCGGGTTTGAGATCGCGGTATACAATCCCCAACATGTGTAGATACTCTAGAGCTACAACCACCTCGGACGCATAGAACCTGTGAACATATGAAATCTTGAGTATCTAATAATTTTCACTAATAATTGAAAAACAAAATAATGTTTTGTTACCAAATGCTAAAGAAATATGAGTACTTTAGGCAGGGAACTAAAGTAATGGTAGTTAGTAGCATTTAGCAACTGTTTTTGTCTTTTGTAAGGACAAGTTTTCTTCTTTGAGGTTTTTCTTTACATCATTACTTAAAATAACCAATTATTGCTTGCATAATTTTAGCAATTATTCCTTCACATTCCCTACCTAATATCATCTATTACTTCCTACCAGCAAAATTGATTTAAATCTAGTAAAATAAGTTTCAAAAGTAATGTGCATGTACATCATTGCAATTTGTAAAAAGAAGTGATAAAGTATCACCCTACTTTAAAAATGAGAAAAGCCCAAATCTTGTTATTTTACTAAACTCATTCCTCTTAATTTTTATAAAATTAAGAATTACCATTTAACTTTCAACATTATTGCCTTAGAGATCACAAAAGTAAAATAGTTAAAAAGTTAACACACAATAAGAAATGAGTTGATTTTTTTTTTTTTTTTGCAACAAAATTTTTATTCATATAATCCTTATTAACAAAACACGAATCAGAATAAAACACCATACAATCCCCAAGAAAAAACAATGAATCCAAATTTCACTTTAGGTTATTGTACAAGTGCATTAAAAATCTGTACTGTTTTTTTCAGTCTGCAAGGTGCAGCCTATATGTGATGACGAAACCAAAGGGTAAAGGTTAAAAGGAAAAAAAACAAAAGGGTCACAACTGGTGAAAACATATGTTTTAGTGTTTTATCTGTTTACAAGTAGAACAAATCAAAGAATCAATAATTTTTAACTAATCCACACTAAACTTTCAATTATCTTTTCTGTGATACACTAAATACTTTTAATCACTTTTTTCTCTCTCACTACATTTATTAATCCTTTTATCACACGGGTTTTACATTTCTAAAAAATACCTTTACTACAAAAATACATATGTTTGTACCTTTAGAGCATCCCAAATACAGGGGTTTTAGGGGGTTCTCAAGAACCCACTTGGTTTGGAAAAAATTAAAAAATTTAGTGAAAATTTTTGAAAAGGTAGTGAAAATCAGTGAAAATATCCGAAAGGAACCCCCTGAAATCTATTCTGAATATGCCACTGCAAATACTAGAGTGTTTTCAAACGCCCACAAACATGTCACCTTCGTTGTCACGCGACATTTCAAATATCTATAAATCAAAAACACTTATTTGTTATACACTGCTACCCATTTTCTCTTTATCAAACCCCTACACATCAGTTCGTATCAGGTTTTTAATCTCGGATATCACACCCACAGTGACACTCGTCTGCTTTCAAGGACAAGTTAACGTTTTCTTCTTTGGGGTTTTTTCTTTTCATCGTTACTTAACTAATTATTGCATGTATAACTTTAGTACTTATTCCCTCACATGCCCTACCTAATATCATCTCATTACTTCCAATCAACAAAATTTAGTTAAATCTAGTAAAATAAGTTTCAAAAGTAATGTGCATGTAAATGAGGGAATAAGTACTTTTTATATTGCAATGATCTCTACCTAATATCATCTCATTACTTGCAATTTGTAAAAAGAAGTGATAATAGTATCAACCTACTTTAAGAATGAGAAATCACATGTCTTGTTATTTTAGTAAACTCATATATGTCTATAACTATAAATAACACATGTTCTTTAAAAGATGAAAATTATGTGAAAGTTCAAGATTTACATATTATCATAATTCGTAATAATTATCACAAAATTAGTATACCTAAGGTTATCATACTTTCAAGATTACCTAGAGATAACAAAAGTAAGTGCTACTATGTATGCTAAAAAGGTAATGATTCGGGGTTACCAAGTCGATCTAGAAATGATATATGATTCAAAACATGGTGTTAGACACGTAGACACAAACATCACGCATGTATTCCAGAGTTGACACGATCATGGCTCATTTAATAAGTATTCACTTCTGTGTTTTACTACTACATAGTTGCAAAGTCAAAACTAAAAACGTCAATAAAACATTGATGGTGTTTAAGCTACATTACCTACCGTAAATTTATTTAAATTTTTTATTTTGTAAAACAATTTTTATATAAATCACAAAAATAAAAAGGCCAAACCCTGAACCTACTATATTGACTCAAACCTGACTTATTTAGCTAATATGTTCACGACGGCGGTGGTGAGTTGTGGGTGATGGTGTTGACTGTTGACGAAGAGGGAGAGAAGGAATAATATATAAATATAAATATAAACGAAACGAAAAACAAGGGGTGGGGTGGGGTGGGGAGGGGATGTAATTATTGTATGATCAATGATGTTTCGAGGAAATGAGATTCTTGATATATTTGGTGATTTCGTTTAATTGACTAGTCAAAGATTTTTTTTTTCATTCTCTCACAGTAATTCATTTCATTCTGCTTCTATTCATGCGTACCAAATACTACCTAATACTCCTAATGTTCGCAAAATAAGACGAGCCATTGGACTTAGCTGCCATCGGTGGCCGACTTCTTGATCCTGTGGGTGCCCCAAAAACAATGACACACATGGCGTTAACGGAGACTCACACTGCTTTGACTTATAATTGAGTTCACATGGGCTCGACCGTATAGTATCATACTATATATCATGGACCATGAAACACTATTCACCATTTCACCTCCTTCGTATTCACCACTAACGTGTTCAGAACTTAAGACCATGCACCCTAGAAGTCCCACTAAGTCCCAATTATTAATTATCAGGATCTACAACTCTTATGTTCAAAACAATATAAATATAAAGTTATTTATTATATTTTTTAACGGAAAATGCTAATTCGACTCTACTTCTAAACCAATAAATCTAAATTACTCTCTTGCCGAACAACAAGTAACGAACCACACTTGTATATATAAGTACGTGGCCGGTGGCTCAACCTTGCCCGTGTTGCCTTAATTAGATGGAGTTGACAAGAGGAGTTGAGGTAGGTGGTTTGTTTCAATTTTAAACCAGGAATGAATGAGTAACGATTTTAAACCAGGAATGAATGAGTAATGGATAGATTTTGGGGAGTAGATAATTTTAAGGGGTGTGAGTTTGCTATTAAAAAAAAGACTTCATCTATTCACATCCCTCACTTGGCTCCCTTCACCCCCACCTGGCTTTAGAGCTTCTTGCTATAGTCATAGCAAGACACTTGGATATACTAGATACTAAAGCTTATAAAAAAGTCAATTGTGTGTATTTGTTTTATATTAAGATTATTTTCAAAAATATAATACAAAGTTTCCAATTTTCCTTATTGTACAAATGCATTAAAAACCTGTACTAATTTTGTCAGTCTGCAAAGTGAAACCAAGCGGTAAAGGTTAAAAGGAAAAAAACAAAAGAATATTTTAGATTTTTAGTGGTTTTGTTTTCCTATTTTAGGCAATTAATGCATATTATTACATAGAAAACAAATAAACAATTTTAATTTTTAACACATTCTGATGGAGTGGTATGGAGACTTAATGATAGGTGATTTGGACTTAATAGTCACAAGTTCGAGCCTTGAAGGATATTAGATTTTACCGATTATTCACTATCGTACCTTTGGGCGGGTGGGTGGTCGAGTTTTCTCAGGATTGATGGACCTGGAGGACCGGGTGCCTTGTGGGTATCCTGAATTCGTCATAAAAGGATTCCCACGAGCAATGTCTTAAAAACCGGTAAATACCGGCCGTTTATACCGGTATTACTGTTTTCGGATGACAATCCGATACGAAACACTCCGGTAAATATGTAAAACAGTATTGATTTTATATTGCTGGTAAAATCCGGTATACCGGTTTGAACCGCTATACCGATACCGGCATAGGTTATTTTTAGGGTTATTTTTAGATTATTTTTTTTTATTAAGGGATAACTTTTAAAAAATTTAAAAACTTTAGATTCTCTTTTGGATTATTTTTTAATTATTGAATAACTTTTTATAGTATTTTAGTATGCAATTATTTACCTTTAAATTATTTTTTATGTTAATGTTGTAATTTATGAAATTATATAGCTAAGTAATCAACCCGGTTGAATCGCCCATTACAACACAGTTCAACCATTTTTAACCAAATCTAGTATAATTAAAATACTGGTTTTTAAAACATTGCCCATGAGGCCCGTATCAACTTTATTGTCCTTTTAAAAAACTAATTCACACTAAACTTTCAAATGTGTTAATGTGATACATAGAATACTTTTAAAATTTAGTCACTTTTTTCTTTCTAAATATATTTATTAATCTTTTTATAAATTGTGTAGTACACTAGAACGGCTTTTTAATTTCCTAAAAAAACTACAAAATAAATAAATAAATAAATAAATAAATAAAAACACCTGCATTTTTAACTTCAATCTCCTAAACACTTAGGGTTTTTAAACATTCACAAACAAGTCATCTCACTTTTTTTAACAGCCAACGAAACGTTTCTTCTGCCCGACTATCCATGAGACCCGTAAACTGGCGAACCCAAGAACCCCCCCCCCCCCCCCCAGGACTATGCAAGGGGCTGGCCAGGGTAGTCAGGCTTGCCCACGAGGTTTCTGGGGAAAACCCGATCCCCACCCGTCCGAAGACCCGCTGTGGAAAACCGGTAAAACTCGGGTGAGATCAGCACTCGAACTCCTGACCATAGGTAAGGAGTCATCCCTCATTTCTCATTAATGTCCTCCAGATGTAGCTAGTGGGAGATGAACCCAGGCCTCTCATAAGAAACTTAGGCCCTCAACCAACTGAGCTACAATTGTTAGACAAACAAGTCATCTCACTTGCTACATCATATTTCAAATATCCTTTAAAAACATTTATTTTTTCAACAACACGACCAGTCTTATCAAACACTCACACACATATCACAACATGTTTTGAATCCTAGACCTCACACCCACAACGCTACTCGTCCGAGGGGCGGACCTAATGAAGAAGCAGGTGTCGCGTCCGTTGCAGCTTAACTTTGCGCGCGTAGTGAAAAATTTGTTTTTTTTTTTACAAAATTTGAAAAACGTTGCTACTAAAATGAAAAAAAAATGAAAAATGTTACTACTGAAAAAACATTTCTATATCCGCCACTAACTCGTCCTGTTTCCTTGGTTTCGAAAATTTCGGACCATGCCACCTAGACAGTGTTGTGAATGCCAATGACATATCCATGAATATTTCTAGTGGATTCCTTTTAAAAATTTCTTTATTTTTTTCCATCTAGTAGATTTTCATTAAAAATTATAAACCAAATGAGTTCATGATAACCCACATTTTTATGGTGGGATGAATGCTCCTAAGGTATATTTACATTCAAACATTGATTTTATAGTATTTTGGTTAAGACTAAAAATGGACCCCACTAACCACATGCTACTCCATGTATCCAATGAAACAAACCAAAGCAACAACAATATATATGATGCAATGCAAGGGAACATTATCCATTACCAATTTACCATACCAATCAACAAAATAATAATAATAATAATAATAATAATAATAATAATAATAATAAAACATGCAAAGTTTATAAAAGTGCTAACGTGCGCACCTGACAGCAGACTCCATGAACCGTTTACACAGCTGCCGTTGCCGGAGAATATGGAGGTCACCACCAGGACAAAACTCCGTCAACAAACACGACCAGTTCGTAGACTCCAAGGACGCATACAACGTTGGCAAAAACGGATGATCCAACGTTTCTAATATCATTTTTTCAGCCTTAGCCCGTCTTTCTTTATTACGGCTAGCAATATCTTTCTTATCCATAACTTTAGCAGCAAATAATAACGCTGCATTGTTAGTTGAACCAGGAACTGATGATTTAAGTGTAGCGAGGTATACGGACCCAATGTCGCCGGAGCCAAGACGGTGGAGGAAACGGATGTCGGAGATGGAGAGGTTTCCGGCGAGTTGGACAGCGGTCCGGCGAGGGTCGGTGGTGGAGGAGTGGAGAGTGTGGTGGCGGGAGGAGGAGGAAGGGGTGGTGGTGGTCCAGTTGGTGTCGGATGAGGAGCTAGTGCTGCGGTTGATGTCGGTGGTGGTGGTGGTGGAGTTGAAGGAGAGGCTTTGGAGGTCGTCGGATGGGTCGTCGAGTGATGGGGGTTTCATTATCGGAGTGTGGAGTATGGAGGTCGAGTGGGAGTGAGTGAGGAGAGGATGGAAAGGGAGTGTTGATTTATAGAGAGTATATAGTTATTGTGTATATGTTATAATTAAAAAATGTAGGAGGGCGCCAATGACCCGTCTCAGTTAGGGAGAGGTGGGAGATTTTACTTTTTAGGGAGATTTTCGTTCGGGAGAGGTATACGTTTCGAATCCTAGGGCCAACAAAAATACACCCATTGACGTTGAAAGGGCTTATGCCCTCAGGGACAATGCGGAAAGAGGATTCGAAACGGGGGTGCCGAGATTATGTCCTTAGCCGATTCCAAAAAAAAAAAATGTAGGAGGGCAATTTATAAGAGAAGGCGGGCGCTTAACGAAATGTTTACGGGTAGGTCAATACTTCCATGGTAATACTGTCATCGGTAGCATGGGTAGTGGTCTCGTGAAGTAATCACGGTCCTAGTTAACGGATTGTGTGTGAGGTTTTTTTTATAGGTTGGATAACTCGAGGTAGTATTGTTTTCAAAATTCTATTTCAGTGAAGTGATGTGATAATGTAAGATTGGTGAAAATCATGGTAGTTCAATGAAGTGTACTAAGATATACACATTTGTTTATATGAATCATAGTTAGAGACATTGTTTTTTTCTTATTGTTTGTTTTCTTTGCGTAATAGAGCAATATACCAGTTTACTAATTATAATTATATTATAAATATAATAGATTATTTCTCGCGTACTATCCGGGATAGACAAATCTAATATGAAGTGATAAAACCGAAGGAATAGATCGTGTTTTTAGAAAATTTCTTTTTTAAAGGATCAACACTTGATAACTCATAAAACATACTTCTAATTTTACTTGTGCACATCTTGCTCGAGTGAAGTCCCTGTACAACTTTGTCAATTCCTCAAGACATTCTAAAGCTTTGATGTGAACTTGAGAAAAAAAAAAACAACCAAATTGGTATAAGTTAATATGAGATGATGATGATTGATTTAAGAGGCGTGCATAGTGAGGTGATTAATTATCACTTATCAGCTAGAGATATACATGGTGTTTAAAATTCATAAGCTACATCTAACCGGCTTAGCAACCATTGTAATAAATGTTCCTAGAAACAACAATCAAAATATAAAAAATTAGATTCTTACAAAAAATGACTATATCTATGAATATATATGCAGTTTGCGGATTTTTATATATAATGACACGTTTAAAAGCATATACACTATCATACCATGATTGTTGACTTGCCTAAACATAATTAATGAATTACTTAAACACTTTGTGTTTTTTTCTACATGAAAATAACACCACTAAAAATTCGTTTTTTGTATATCACTATGGTACTTGTTGGAAAAATAATAAAACGCTCGTTAATTTGGTGTATTTTTTTATAAAAAATGTCGTATATACAAGTTACTAACGTTTAAAAATCATTAGTGAAAAATAAGGAAACAGATAAATATAAAAAAATTAATTAACATATTTAAAAATTTAAAATAATAATTAATAATTATCTTTATTTTCCATGATTATTGACTTGTCTAGATATAATTAATGAATTACTTAAAC
This sequence comes from Ambrosia trifida, assembly GCA_028751855.1. Lineage (NCBI taxonomy): Eukaryota > Viridiplantae > Streptophyta > Magnoliopsida > Asterales > Asteraceae > Ambrosia > Ambrosia trifida. The sequence continues at coordinate 57,019,127 of CM054124.1, forward strand.
ACTCTGTGTTTTTTTATACATGAAAATAAACCCCACTAAAAATTCTTTTTTATTTCGTTTTTTGTATATCACTATTGCACTTGTTGAAAAGATAATAAAACGCTTGTTAATTTGATGTAATTTTTATAAAAAAATGTCGTATATAAAAGTTACTAATGTTTAAAAATCATGAGTGAAAAATAAGGAAAAAGATAAATATAAAAATATTAATTAACATATTTAAAATTTTAAAATAATAATTAATAATTATCTTTATTTAAAATATAATTAATTTTTTTTAGGGAAATCAAGATGTGTGAAGGCCTTACATAGTGTCATGTGGCATACTCCTTTTTTTGTATATATATATATATAGATTAATAGGCTAACGATTTGAATAGTAACTTTGGTCTACTGCTTTTTATAATGCTTTATATAACATAATTTGTAACATTAATTCAATGTTGTGCTTTGGTTCAGTGGTTTGTGGTGATCTTTAAAAGCAGTTGACCCGGGTTTGATTCTTTAGGGGCCCTTTTTTGCTTATTTAATTTTAGGTGGTGTTTGGCAGATGGGTATTTATGGGTGTGTGTGTGTGTGTGTATGTGTGTGTGTGTGTGTGTGTGTTGGTGGTTCATTAGCCTTCTTCAATTTATAATAACATATCTCTGCCCCCTTGTGACACCCGGCAAATTCTGGTTAACAACGTTGTCTAGATGAAAGTCTACCTTAGCGAGTCACGCGTATATTGTACTTAACTGGGTTAGTTAAGTCGGGTTATGGTTCGGGAACTATTGGTTAGTCTAGAAGATCATTGGATGTTGGTCTAGAGGTTCGTTAGATGTCAGTCCTTAACCAAGTGTACAAACGGTGACGATTTGTAGGATCGTCAGGACATACGGAACGTACGAGTCTCGAGTCCCGGGAATTGGTGAACGAGTGTAAATATGTGTATTTACTTGTGTTATGTGTTTACAATCATTATATGACTTGTCGGTACGTGAATATGCATTAACGTATGTTAAAACGGGGTTTAACGCGCAAAACGCACAAAACCAACCCCTATAGGCGAGTAGGAGGTCTACTCCCCTATAGGGGAGGCGAGTAGGGGACCCTAAGGGCGAGTAGGGTCCTACTCGTGTGTAGCTAAGGGCGAGTAGGCCCAATCACATGAACTTTCAGGCGATTACAAGCCCTAATCGCCTGAAACTGCTGCATACTCGCTAGTAACGTGCTGGACGACTAGAAACGCCTATAAATACAATGCTTAACCTCCTAAACTTCCTAATATCAACCCTAGTCGTCCCATAACCGCCCCAAACACATAAACAACCTCTGGAAGGCGATTTTGATCAAAAACACAAGGTTTCAAGGTCTAACCATCATTCTTTCATAATCCTAAGGTTTGATTCTCATCCATAACACTTTGTAAACGTTTTTAATCAATCCCTAATGGTCCAGACCTGTTCATAAACGAAAAAGCTTTCTGAAAATCGTCAATAAGGGTTGTTAATCGGATTATAACTAATATACATGCGTTATGGGTGTGTATGATTAGAAAGCTAGGGTTTTTATGATTCATGATGATGGATTGATGTGTTATTATGTTAGGTCAGAATTGATATTGATATTATGATGCTAGAAATCTCAGTAATTGGTTATTAGGGTTATGATTACGCGTGTTAGTATGATGTTGCATGCTATGTGAATTGGTGTTTGGATTATTTGGTTGCATGCAGGACTGATTATACGAGGTTAAACGAAGAAGTTTGGGTTAAACATGTTTAGGATAGTGTTTGGGATGATATTGGGTGGTTACACACGTTCTGGATCTGATTTGGAGCGTTAAACGCGCGAAAAACCGGAACAGCAAGGTTACAGGCGAGTAGCATTCCTAATCGCCTATGTTATAGGCGAGTAGGGTGCTAATCGCCCATAATACAGGCGAGTAGAGGTCTACTCTTGTGTAAGATCAGGTGATTAGCCCTAATCACTAGTAAGTTCAGGGGAATAGCCCTAATCACTAGTAAGTTCAGGGGAGTAGCCCTAATCACTAGTAAGTTCAGGGGAGTAGCCCCTAATCGCCTATAATAGGGGCGAATAGGACTTCTAATTGCTAGTTGACTTTCCTAATTGCTAGTTGACTTTTCCTAATCGCGTGTACTGCTGCTGTAAGTGTAAATTAGCATTCCGAGACCCGATTTAACATGTAGTAACATGCTAGGAACCCCGTAACATGTCTAATAACTTGGTAACATATATTTGGATGTATTCCGGTGATACGTGAACTATGTGCTATAACTTGTTGTGCGTTAACGTATGTTAAGTTTACTTGCGTTATTGTATGTTTTGGAGCGTAAACATAACACGGGGAATCTCGGGTCACCAATGGGATGTCGAGTCTTGTACTTTGGGTCGGTTAAACAGTCACGGTGTTTTCAAACGAACTTGGTTATGGTCTGGACATCTAGGGACTAATTAACCTGCGGGTTATTAGTCTAAGTACTTGTAACTGTCGTATGTTAGGTCGCCGCTTTACGGGACTAGCATAGCAGCTGAGTTTACTCGGGTTAAGGAGTAACGGAACTTAAGGTGAGTTTACGGCCCCTCTTTTAAACTGGTTTCATATTTCGGGGGAGAAAACATGTGTTAAAACGATTATTTGGTAACTACTGTCATACTATGGGTTTCTATTGTGTACTACACGATCTTTGGAAGTCCCGGGGGGAACCATGAATGTGCGGGTTTGCACAACGGGGAAATGTGAATAGCGCTATTGGGAGTGACCAACCCCGCTCGTCGACTTGGAGGGTCGGCGGGTGCATATTGTCTCAAACAGGAACAACAGGAACAACAGGAACATACATCGGGCATAACATCTGGTATTCGAGTTAGTAATGGTTTTCCAATCGTGGTAGTAACAAAACGTACGCCTAGCTAGCGTATACTGGTTTTCGATTTATTATAGTATGGACAGGTGGACTTGGTACTTGGATACAAAACCTGTAAACTCACCAGCATTTTTGTGCTGACGTAAACTTTTACATGTTTTCTCAGGTCGCTAAGGTAGCACGACTGGACTAGGGCGCACGCGTCTGCACGGCGTCTAACTAGGGTTGCATGGTCTTTTGAACGTTGAACTATTATTTCATTGTTGGGATAATGTTTTTGAATAAGCTTCCGCTGTAAACGGGGATTTTAAACTATGTTTTGAAATTACATTTATATTCATTTAGAATTGTTTATTGTGATCGTTGGTTTGGATCCTGGTTTGTCATGTGCCTCGCGGTAAAACTCCGCATGTGGATTTGAGGGTGTGACAGATTGGTATCAGAGCCAATGGTTATAGTGAACTAGGACTGCATGTAGAGTCTAGTCTATAGCCGAGTCGCACACACTAGACGATCACATGGTACTAAACGTTATAGTGGTTTACGTATGGTCTTGTCGGGGTATCTCTAAATCATTGGTCTTTCTACGTTACATCATCTGTTCTATCTTAGGCTGGGTTACTTGTTTTCTAGGCAAGGTAGTCTATTGGAGTAACTCGTGTACTCTTGAGATTTGTCCAAGGCTCGGACATCTCCCTTTCGCACTCCAATAGAAACACTTGTCATAAACTACCGTAGTATTACGGTGTGTAGCTAAGAGTCTATGTTCGGTGATTTGATCTTTGAACTAGGAGAACACTGGGAGGACCATGTAGAGCGTTTTATCATTTTGGGTGCACACAAAATCATAAAACGAAATGCATGGAAGTCCTGGTGAGCTCTGGGTTTGAGGGGATAGTCCTGGATTGGATCTGGCTTTGATCTTGCGAACATTAGTGGTTATCTTTAACTGCGAAACTAAATTTTCTCGTTCTTTCTGCCAGAATCATGTCTGGAGTGCGTGGAGGACGTGGAGGTGGTCGCAATGGTGGACGTGGTGGTGGTCGCGGTGGTGCTGGTGGTCGTGGTGGAGGTATTAACCTATCACAGGCTGATCTGAACAACTTGCTCCAAGCTGCCTTTCAGTTAGGGCACAACGGTGGTGGTAAGTTGTTTTATCCGTTTTCTTTGCCTCATTGGTGAACCTTGTTTACGTTATTCGTGGTTTCTCATACGTTTCGTTTCAGGTGGTCCTGTTGACCCACCCCCACCCATGTGCACCTACAAGATGTTCCGGGACTGTAAGCCTCAGGAATTCTCTGGCACCGAGGGTGCGGTTAGTTTGCTTAGGTGGTTGGAGAAAGTGGAGTCGGTATTTCTAATGTGTAACTGTCTCCCAGAAGATCGGGTAAAGTATTCGGCTGCGTTATTTCAGGACGTGGCATTGACTTGGTGGAATGGTATCACCCAGAACATGGGTATTGGGGAGGCATATGCTATGCCATGGGAGAACTTTGTGCAGTTGCTGAAGCGGGAGTATTGCCCGAGGGAAGAGGTACAGAAGCTGGAGCATGAGGTGTGGAACCTCAAGATGACTGGATCGGAAATCGAGAAGTATACTGTGAGAAGGAATGAGTTGGCAGTGCTGTGTCCCGATCTGCACGTGCCAGAGTATCGTAAGATTGAACACTATGTATCAGGGTTAGTACCGGAAATTGCAGGGTTAGTGACTGCTGGAAATCATCCTACTTATGCGGAGGTAGTTCGATCGGCCCATAGGATGACCAACTTAAAAGTGAATGAGGGGATTTTGCCTGCGAAGGGTTCAACTGTTAAGGCCCCAGAGAGCAACAAACGCAAGTGGGAAAATGACGGGAAAGGATCTGGGTCTGCACAGCAGGGTAAAAGGTTTGATAATGGGGGTTCATCTTCTTCGGGCAACAAGCAGGGTGGTTATGCGGGAAAACTGCCCAAATGCAACAAGTGTGGACGCCATCACCAAGGGAACTGCGACAGTAACCGTTGTCACCGCTGCCAGCGAACAGGCCACTATGCTAAGGATTGTCGGGCTACACTTCCATCGACTCAGGCTCCGACTAACAGCTCAGCTCCGACTACTCAGGGGACTACAGGGAAACAAGGATGCTACAACTGTGGCGACACTGGGCATTACAAGAAGGATTGCCCAAAATTAAAGCAGGGTGGAAACAACGGGAATGGGAACAACGGGGGCGGCGGCAGAAATGCACGTGCCTTCGTCATTGGAGCCGCTGAGGCTAGGCAGGACCCTGACACAGTCACCGGTACGTTTCTCCTCAATAATCGTTCTGTTAGCGTGTTATTTGATTCTGGTGCCGACAAGAGTTTTGTATCCATGGATGTTAGTCGACTGCTAGATGTAGTACCCGTACCATTAGAGGCCAAGTATATTATTGAGTTAGCTGACGGTAAGACGATTGAAGCTACTAGTATCCTTCGGGAGTGTCAATTAGAGTTGTCGGGTTTATCGTTCCCCATCGACCTTATGCCGGTACCTTTGGGTAGTTTTGACGTTGTGGTAGGAATGGATTGGTTATCTTTGTATCGCGCGGAGATTGTCTGTTACGATAAGGTTATTCGGATTCCTCTCCCTGATGGAGAATTCCTTTCCGTGTACGGTATCAAGGGTGGTGTTCCGCTAAACATCATCTCTAGCATGAAAGCCCTTAAGTGTCTTCGAAAGGGTTATCCAGCTGTTTTGGCGCTTTTATCTGTTTCCTCTGTTGAGGAGAAGAAGATCGACGACATTCCGGTGGTACGCGAGTTTTCTGATGTTTTTCCCGATGATTTATCTGGTCTTCCTCCTCATCGTCAAGTCGAGTTCGGTATTGATCTTGTACCAGGGGCTGCTCCTATTGCTCGGGCCCCCTACCGTCTTGCACCTCCCGAGATGCAGGAATTGTCTAGTCAGTTACAGGAACTCTTGGACAAGGGTTTCATCCGGCCAAGTTCTTCCCCTTGGGGAGCCCCGATACTATTTGTTAAGAAGAAGGACGGGAGTTTCCGATTGTGCGTAGACTACAGAGAACTGAACAAATTGACCGTCAAGAACCGTTATCCTCTTCCACGTATTGACGATCTATTCGACCAGCTTCAGGGTTCTAGTTATTATTCCAAGATCGACTTGAGGTCCGGTTATCACCAGCTGCGCGTCAGGGAGGCTGACGTTGCGAAGACTGCTTTCCGAACACGTTATGGCCATTTCGAATTCTTGGTCATGCCTTTCGGTCTCACGAACGCACCGGCGGTTTTCATGGACTTGATGAACCGCGTCTGTAAACCATATTTGGACAAATTCGTCATTGTGTTTATTGATGACATTCTAATCTACTCCAAGAACGAGACCGAACACGAGGAACATCTGCGGTTAGTTTTGGAACTCTTGCGACGGGAACAACTTTACGCCAAGTTCTCAAAGTGTGACTTTTGGTTACGCGAAGTTCAATTCCTAGGACATGTGGTTAATGAACTAGGAATTCATGTCGATCCAGCTAAAATCGAAGCGATCAAGGACTGGGGAGCACCAAAGACGCCAACTGAGGTGCGGCAATTCCTAGGCCTTGCGGGCTACTATCGTCGTTTCATTCAGGGGTTCTCGAAGATTGCTCAACCCCTCACCACTCTCACTCAGAAGGATAGGAAGTTCGACTGGGGTGAATCACAAGAGTCAGCGTTTGAAGAACTGAAGTCTAAACTATGTTCTGCTCCTATTTTGTCTTTACCTGAGGGTCCTGATGATTTTGTTGTTTACTGTGATGCTTCCATTCATGGACTCGGTTGCGTGTTGATGCAACGCGAGAAAGTGATTGCGTATGCTTCTCGTCAACTCAAAGTGCACGAGAAGAACTACACAACTCATGACTTGGAGTTGGGTGCCGTGATATTCGCGTTGAAAATTTGGAGACATTACTTGTACGGTACCAAATGCACCATCTACACCGATCACAAGAGTCTCCAACACATTTTCGACCAACAACACTTGAACATACGGCAGCGTCGTTGGATCGAACTTTTGAACGACTATGATTGTGCTATTAAGTACCATCCTGGCAAGGCGAATGTTGTAGCAGATGCCTTGAGCAGGAAGGAATCTACTAAACCTCGTCGTGTTCGGGCGTTGCAGCTCACTATTCATTCATCGTTACCTGATCAACTCCGTTCTGCCCAATTAGAAGCTTTGAAGGAGGAAAACCTTAAAGCTGAAACTATGCACGGTGCCGACAAGCACCTAGAGCGAAGGTCTGATGGCATGCACTATTTCGCAGAACGTATATGGGTTCCTTTGTTCGGGGGACTACGGGAGCTTGTCCTTGATGAGGCTCATAAGTCCCGGTATTCTATTCATCCTGGTTCGGATAAGATGTACCAAGATCTGAAGGTGCTTTACTGGTGGCCAAACATGAGGTCGGACATAGCCTCATACGTGAGCAAATGCTTGACCTGTGCTAAGGTCAAGGTGGAATACCAGAAACCGTCGGGTCTCCTGCAACAACCTGAAATTCCGGAATGGAAATGGGAACGGATTACTATGGATTTTGTCACACAACTTCCTAAATCACCAAGCGGGAACGACAAGATATGGGTGATTGTCGATCGGTTGACGAAATCAGCTCATTTTCTTGCTATTAAGGAGACCGACACTATGGATCGTTTGGCTCGTCTTTACTTGAAAGAAGTTGTTTCTAAGCACGGGGTGCCAGTTTCTATTATCTCGGATCGTGACTCCCATTTTACTTCTCACTTCTGGAAGTCTTTGCACAAGGCTTTGGGTACCCAACTAGACATGAGTACGGCTTACCATCCACAGACTGACGGTCAGAGTGAGCGTACGATTCAAACTTTAGAAGACATGCTGCGGGCATGTGTGATCGATTTTGGCAAGGGTTGGGAGGCTCATCTGCCGTTGGTAGAATTCTCGTACAATAACAGTTATCACACGAGCATCAAGGCTGCTCCGTTCGAAGCACTGTACGGACGAAAATGCCGTTCTCCTCTTTGTTGGGCTGAAGTGGGTGAGAGTCAACTCACTGGGCCTGAACTAGTGTACGAAACTTCGGAAAAGATCGTACAGATTCGAAATCGGTTGGCGGAGGCACGGGACCGGCAAAAGAGTTATGCTGATCAGCGTCGCAAACCACTGGAGTTCCAAGTCAATGACAAGGTACTTCTAAAAGTCTCACCGTGGAAGGGCGTCATACGCTTTGGGAAGCGTGGCAAACTCAATCCGCGATATGTCGGCCCATTTACGATCCTGGAACGGATTGGGCCGGTGGCATATCGACTTGATCTACCGACGGAGCTCGGTAACGTACATAACGTCTTTCACGTGTCAAACTTGAAGAAGTGTCTGGCTGACGAGTCTCTTATCGTTCCACTAGAAGAGATCAAGGTTGATGATCGTCTTCGGATTGTGGAAGAACCTGTGGAGATCCTTGATTACAAGATTCGTAGCCTGCGTCACAGCAAGATTCGTATCGTTAAGGTTCGGTGGAAATCGAACCGGGGACCGGAATATACGTGGGAACGGGAGGATCAGATGAAGTCTAAGTATCCTCATCTTTTTCCTAAGGAAGCGTTCGAGTCGAGACATGTCTCTTCGGCAGCTGAATGAATCTCGGGTCGAGATTCCTTTTAACGTGGGGATGATGTGACAACTCGGGTAAATCTCTCTTTTGGTTTCTATCTTTTTGTTTGTTTCCTTCGTTATTTCTTTTGTTCTTTTGGTGCTTGTGCAATTTTCGGGACGAAAATTCTTTTAACGTGGGGATGATGTGACACCCGGCAAATTCTGGTTAACAACGTTGTCTAGATGAAAGTCTACCTTAGCGAGTCACGCGTATATTGTACTTAACTGGGTTAGTTAAGTCGGGTTATGGTTCGGGAACTATTGGTTAGTCTAGAAGATCATTGGATGTTGGTCTAGAGGTTCGTTAGATGTCAGTCCTTAACCAAGTGTACAAACGGTGACGATTTGTAGGATCGTCAGGACATACGGAACGTACGAGTCTCGAGTCCCGGGAATTGGTGAACGAGTGTAAATATGTGTATTTACTTGTGTTATGTGTTTACAATCATTATATGACTTGTCGGTACGTGAATATGCATTAACGTATGTTAAAACGGGGTTTAACGCGCAAAACGCACAAAACCAACCCCTATAGGCGAGTAGGAGGTCTACTCCCCTATAGGGGAGGCGAGTAGGGGACCCTAAGGGCGAGTAGGGTCCTACTCGTGTGTAGCTAAGGGCGAGTAGGCCCAATCACATGAACTTTCATGCGATTACAAGCCCTAATCGCCTGAAACTGCTGCATACTCGCTAGTAACGTGCTGGACGACTAGAAACGCCTATAAATACAATGCTTAACCTCCTAAACTTCCTAATATCAACCCTAGTCGTCCCATAACCGCCCCAAACACATAAACAACCTCTGGAAGGCGATTTTGATCAAAAACACAAGGTTTCAAGGTCTAACCATCATTCTTTCATAATCCTAAGGTTTGATTCTCATCCATAACACTTTGTAAACGTTTTTAATCAATCCCTAATGGTCCAGACCTGTTCATAAACGAAAAAGCTTTCTGAAAATCGTCAATAAGGGTTGTTAATCGGATTATAACTAATATACATGCGTTATGGGTGTGTATGATTAGAAAGCTAGGGTTTTTATGATTCATGATGATGGATTGATGTGTTATTATGTTAGGTCAGAATTGATATTGATATTATGATGCTAGAAATCTCAGTAATTGGTTATTAGGGTTATGATTACGCGTGTTAGTATGATGTTGCATGCTATGTGAATTGGTGTTTGGATTATTTGGTTGCATGCAGGACTGATTATACGAGGTTAAACGAAGAAGTTTGGGTTAAACATGTTTAGGATAGTGTTTGGGATGATATTGGGTGGTTACACACGTTCTGGATCTGATTTGGAGCGTTAAACGCGCGAAAAACCGGAACAGCAAGGTTACAGGCGAGTAGCATTCCTAATCGCCTATGTTATAGGCGAGTAGGGTGCTAATCGCCCATAATACAGGCGAGTAGAGGTCTACTCTTGTGTAAGATCAGGTGATTAGCCCTAATCACTAGTAAGTTCAGGGGAATAGCCCTAATCACTAGTAAGTTCAGGGGAGTAGCCCTAATCACTAGTAAGTTCAGGGGAGTAGCCCCTAATCGCCTATAATAGGGGCGAATAGGACTTCTAATTGCTAGTTGACTTTCCTAATTGCTAGTTGACTTTTCCTAATCGCGTGTACTGCTGCTGTAAGTGTAAATTAGCATTCCGAGACCCGATTTAACATGTAGTAACATGCTAGGAACCCCGTAACATGTCTAATAACTTGGTAACATATATTTGGATGTATTCCGGTGATACGTGAACTATGTGCTATAACTTGTTGTGCGTTAACGTATGTTAAGTTTACTTGCGTTATTGTATGTTTTGGAGCGTAAACATAACACGGGGAATCTCGGGTCACCAATGGGATGTCGAGTCTTGTACTTTGGGTCGGTTAAACAGTCACGGTGTTTTCAAACGAACTTGGTTATGGTCTGGACATCTAGGGACTAATTAACCTGCGGGTTATTAGTCTAAGTACTTGTAACTGTCGTATGTTAGGTCGCCGCTTTACGGGACTAGCATAGCAGCTGAGTTTACTCGGGTTAAGGAGTAACGGAACTTAAGGTGAGTTTACGGCCCCTCTTTTAAACTGGTTTCATATTTCGGGGGAGAAAACATGTGTTAAAACGATTATTTGGTAACTACTGTCATACTATGGGTTTCTATTGTGTACTACACGATCTTTGGAAGTCCCGGGGGGAACCATGAATGTGCGGGTTTGCACAACGGGGAAATGTGAATAGCGCTATTGGGAGTGACCAACCCCGCTCGTCGACTTGGAGGGTCGGCGGGTGCATATTGTCTCAAACAGGAACAACAGGAACAACAGGAACATACATCGGGCATAACATCTGGTATTCGAGTTAGTAATGGTTTTCCAATCGTGGTAGTAACAAAACGTACGCCTAGCTAGCGTATACTGGTTTTCGATTTATTATAGTATGGACAGGTGGACTTGGTACTTGGATACAAAACCTGTAAACTCACCAGCATTTTTGTGCTGACGTAAACTTTTACATGTTTTCTCAGGTCGCTAAGGTAGCACGACTGGACTAGGGCGCACGCGTCTGCACGGCGTCTAACTAGGGTTGCATGGTCTTTTGAACGTTGAACTATTATTTCATTGTTGGGATAATGTTTTTGAATAAGCTTCCGCTGTAAACGGGGATTTTAAACTATGTTTTGAAATTACATTTATATTCATTTAGAATTGTTTATTGTGATCGTTGGTTTGGATCCTGGTTTGTCATGTGCCTCGCGGTAAAACTCCGCATGTGGATTTGAGGGTGTGACACCCCTCCCTCTACAACCCGTTCGTAACATATCTCTACTCTCTCTCTCACTTTTACAACCCCTTTGTCTTCCTCTTTCATCCACCGTCTATGATCACCGTTTATATTTTTCGAAACCACCACTGTCATAGGTATCTAGTGTCATGCCGGAATCGAATGGCAGGTATTGATCTTCTCTTATACTCTCTCTCAGTCTGTTTCCCTCTATGCTTTTCTTTATAATCTATATTTGATAAGTGTGTGTGTGTTTATGTGTTAAACCCTAGTCGCCACCGTCTATGTTTGTTTTTTGGTTGTTAGATGATGGTAGTCGTGGGTTGGCCTGTGATTGAAGGGATGGAGGCTCCTTTCCTACTAAACCCTAGCCATCATCGTCTACATTTATTTTGTGTGTGTATCTCTAGCCGCCACAGTCTACATTTCTTTTTCGGATGTTAGATGATAGTGGTCGTGGGTTGGTATATGATTAAAGGGATGAAGGCCCCTTTCCTGCTAAACCCTAACCATTATCGTCTACATTTGTTTTGTGTGTGTATTTGTGTGCTAAACCCTAGCCGCCACCGTCTACATTTCTTTTTTGGTTGTTAGATGATGGTGGTCGTGGGTTGACCTGTGATTGAAGGGATGGAGCCTTTCCTGCTAAACCCTAGTCATCATCATCTACATTTGTTTAGATGATGGTGGTCGTGAGTTGGCCTGTAATTGAAGGGATGGAGATCTTGAGCCTCTATTGCTATTTTCTAATGGCATGCATTGATTTTCAGTTTCAGTTTCAGTTAAATATTTATTTTTTCATCAGCCTGCTTGCATGAGGTTAAAATAAAGTTTGTTGTGTGTTGCTGAATGGTTTTTTTATGTGTTTTTGGTTTTGTGAGGTTGTTGTTAATCAATTAGTAGAAAGGAATAGAATTGATAGTTTAGGTTGATCGGTTTAAAGTAATATGATTGATAGTTTAGTCTTTGAAGTTTTTGTGTTATGGTTTTACTATTGTGTGTTGTATTGTTTATTTTATAAATTTTTTTTATGAAGTTGTCATGGTTTTGGTTGTGATGTGTGTATGAACCTGTCAAGGCTAGGTCTTTGTTGGTGCATGTTTGTTATTGTTATTTGCATTTTTATCTGCATATAAAGTTATGTATGTGTTTGAATGTTATGATATATTGAAGTTGAGGTTGATGATCCACCGGATCCAACAATTGAAGATTTAAATACTTTCCATATTTAGCCGAAAACGATATGCGGTGGTCCACATGTGAAAGCAGTGGTCACTGTAGATGAACCTGGATGGTTTGCAAGGAAAAGTCAAAATGACGCTAATAATAGATCCTGATCAGGCTGGGGTCAAAAGGACCTCCTATGTGTATAAATAGGAGGTTGGTATTAGCTATTAAGGTTGATAGCGTGGCTAATTTTGTATGTATGATTGCTTCTTATGTATGTAAAACCGCTTCTTATGTGTTATAAAACTCAGTTTTGCTTATTTTTGTAGTGCAGTTAACAAGTTTAAAACCAATTTGGAAGTTTTCTTTATGTCATTTGCGAGTTGGATAACGGGTCAAAACATTTGAGCTTCTGTACATGAGGTTTACATCACTTTATTTGTTGCATTGTCTGCATGTTTATTGAGTTGTTTGCTGTTTTTACTGATTTTGTTAGCCCGTGTCTCTAGGTCTAGAATCGGCTCCCACATTAGGACCTACGTTGACACCTCTGAGTGATGAATCAACGATCTGGACACCAATGTGGCTTCGCCAAGTCTGTCAATTGTGTTTTTTGTGTATTTATTTGTTTAGTTGTTTACTATTCTTATTGATTTTGTTAGCTCGTGTGTCTGGGTCTAGAATTAGCTCCCATGTTAGGGCTTGCGTTGACACCTCTGAGTGATGAATCAACGATCTAGACACTAACGTGGCTTCACCAGGTCTGTCAATTGTGGTTGTGCCTCATGTCAACCTATCACAATTCTGAAACATTATTTTTGTTGATTGATTCATGTGATTCCAAATTTTTAGCGTAGACCATTGTGGTTTGCGCCAAGTAAGTTTCCCTAAATTTTCCCTATGTTCTTGAAGGTACTTCATGATACATGTTTTCCTGTTAAAACTCATGTTTTCGTTGTTTTGGTTTTTGTGAGCTTCGTACGCTTTCGTTTTTTTATGCGATCATGAGTACGTTTGGATGCGTGCATCGTTGATGCTTACATTAGTGATCATCATTTTGGTGGCATCCATGCATGTTGCATTTTGCATTTTGCATTTTGCATTTTGCATTTTGTTTACGTTATTTGTTTTTCGATCAGCTGATAACAACATTATGTTTTTTTAAGTGATTATAAGGTGGTAAGAGATTATTTTTAATAGTGGTGGCATCATTCGGATGGTGTACATTAATTTTCATTTTCGTTAAATGTTTATTTTTTCCTCAGGGTGCTTGCATGAGTTTAAAAGAATGTTTGTTGTGTGTGGTTGAAATGTTTTTTTTATGTGTGTGTGGTTTTCTCAAGCAAAAGTGAGGCTATGATGCATTTACTGAGCCTGTGATGTTTTGTTTGTTAGGTTTGACAGACTTTCTCATTGGTTATTGAAGGTTATGATTTGTATCTGAGTTGGCAACGCTGTACGTGATATTTACCTATGATGGCTCTGAAACTGGCAAGTGGGATGACTTAACACATGCAACCCCATGTGTTTGATTTTGTATTTAATTTGTGTTGCATGAACGCTAACTACATTTTACCAATATGTTTATTAGCATGCAAATTGAATGATTAATTGTGGGATGGTAGTGCTTTTGACGCCTTACGTATATATATACACATTATGATGAATAAAGAGGGCTTAAGGCGATGATGTTAAAGAAGGGTTGGTTATATTGTTTTGGCGAGGCGATAGTTTAATCGCAGCCACAATTAATTGCCCTTATCTGAGCCTTAATGTATGTTTCAAAAAAAAAGTGTGGCTATAATGCGTTTGCTGAGCTTGCGATGGTTTTGAAACTTAGATAATTTGGGTAATAGGCCAGCGATTTGAACAGTAACTTTGGTCTACTGCTTTTTATAATGCTTTATATAACATAATTTGTAACATTCATTCAGTGTTGTGTTTTGGTTCAGTGGTTTGTGGTGTTTTTATGGCTGTCAAATTGGAAAGTGGGATGGCTTCACAGAAGCAACCCCGTGCATATTGTAGCATGGTAGTGGTATTGACATATTACATATATATTAACAGATCATTGAAGCCATGGGCTTTAAAATTCTGTGAACCCAGGTTCGATTTTTTGGGGTTATTTTTTTCCCCAGTTTAAATTTTATGTGCTACTTTACATGTGGCTACCTATGATGTCTTCCTCGCCACCTTTATAAGCTTTTTCAATAGATCATTCCATTCATTTAACTACCATAATTTTCTTCTTATTCTGGTAGAGAACCTTCGATTCTTCTTTGTCCTTTTTCTTTGCATTTGGTTCTTTAAGGTAATTCAGAACACATGCATTCTGTTAAAACTTATTCTCTTTTTTCTTATGTTGTTTTGCGGTGTGGAAAAAAAAGAGGGCGTGAGGCGATGATGATAAAGAAGGGTTGGTTGTGTTGTTATGGCGAGGCGATAGTTTGGTCGCAGCCACAATTGATCACCCTTTCTGAGTCTTAGAGAGTCGACCTGTTTTCTATGATGAACCCTTATTTGTAATTATGTAGTTTCAAACTGGCTCCCATGTTAAGTGGCTCCCACGTTAGGACTTGCGTTGACACCTTAGAGTGATGAATTAACGATCTGGACACCAACGTGACTTCGCCAAGTCTCTCAATTCGTATTATGTACGTCACATTACACCACTTTATTTGTTGCATTGTCTATGTGTTTGTTCCGCTGTTTACCATTCTTACTGATTTTGTTAACACGTGCATCTAGCTCTAGAATTGGCTCCCACGTTAGGACTCGCGTTGACACCTCTGAGTGATGAATCAACGATCTGGACACCAACGTGGCTTCGGCAAATCTGCGAGTTGTGGTTGTTCTTCATGTCTTCCCCAAATTTGCTCTATTTTTGTTACATTTTTGGGGTTGCATGAATTTTGATGTATCACTTACCTCTGGACACGGGCTTTGTCACCTGAGTTGTTCAAATCTGTGTTTGGTTTATTGATATAAGACGTACAGTTATTAGTTGTTTAACTTGGTTATGATGAGTTACATATACTTTTTGACAACTATTGACGATGGCGTGGCAAGACCGTTGGATGACAGGTCTTAACCTGTAATCCGCCTTGCAGCCATGCTTCTGAAAAACTCTGAACCAATTAAATCATTCATCAGTCTTAGCTAATGCAGGTTTCAACAGCAATGATGGCTACAACGAGGGTTGCTTGGTGTTGGTTTGTGTCAGATCATGTATGAAGACATCATTTGATCACATTAGGCATGAACACATCATTTGATCACATTAGGCATTAAATAAGATTATAAGAAGCGCTATTATGTAAAGTATAATAAAAAGGAAACGCAATAAAATATCAAAACACATTAAATCGTAACAAAATTTAAAAAGTATAAATTTTAGTTTTATTTTCTGAAGTAAATTTATATAATTTAGTCTAGCATAGTTATAGAATAGATAATAAAAAAATATGTTATCATCCTAATTTTGAGTATATATGATCTTAGATATCATATATCTATATCCATTAAATAAGTGATGACTGTCAAGTCACTCAAGTGTTACAATTTTGTATAACTAACCCGATAATCATATCTAATCTCAAATATTATTTTATAATTTTTAAATCTTGCATATCAAACAACGTAACAAATTATTAGTGGTAATAATCACTTGTAAATTAAAACTGATTAATGGCAATTTAGTCCATCAGTGCCAAATGTGCCTGTAGTTGTTAGTTGTGACCGATCAGCCAACGAGCTTATAGCCCAACGGCATCCAAGTAAGGGTCGTCCCAGATTTACTCGGGTTCGAGTCTGATGGGGGGCGAGGGTTAATTTACGGAATCCATCCGGTTCCGGTGCATCATGGGAACAAGGGCTAGCGTAGGTCGAGAAGTCGACCTTGACTCCATTGCCGTTGTCACGATGGGTTGTCACGCGAGTTTCTTGCCTTTCAAAAAAAAAAAAAAAAAAAAAAAGTTGTGACCGATCAAAATTAGATGAGTTACTGCTAAAAGATTTTCTATTGATGACTTTTCCACTGATTTAACTGTTGGCTATTATCCGACATTGAAAATGTTGTGATGGTCTGATTTCGACAGATACATTCTCATAACAAATTATCCATATTCGTTCTTGTGCTTCTCTTTCAATTTTCTGATTGAACTTTAAAGTACCCTTTTGATTAGCTACATGTTACATGACTAAAAAAAAGTTATTCAAAGATAAACAAGTTATAGCCAATATTTGATGCAAAGACATTTGATTTTATCTTACATATCTTTGTCTTTCAAACCACCATCCACTCGGTAACACAAGATAACAACTCTGGATTCATTTCATTTTGTCTCACCATATATCGTTTTATATAAAAGTTATTTGATTAAAATGAAAGATGATTCATACACCAATCAATCATAACATATATATATAATATGGTAATCAAACATGATGTTATGATTAGAAAACAAAAATATGATATTTGTGGGGCAGAACGTACTTGTACCTTATTTTATGCATGATGGATGACGACCCATCACTTACCCACCGATCTTCATTTATTTCTTTCACCCAAGTGGATATCAAACCATGCATTTACACATGTACCCTCTTGTTTCTTTTCAGTTTTGCATTACATACTTTCATCATTTTTGAGATACCCCTTTGTCTTTTCCTAAGAAGGAGTAGCAACAAACATGACTTGCTCTTCTGGTAGATATGAGTATAAACAGTGGCGAAGCTTGATTTCGGAATTGGTGGGGGCCGAACTCAATTTTTTTCGATCGGTAGTGGCAAATCGGTGGAGGCCGAACTTAACCCGGACTCAATTTACTTATGAAAATCGCAAATTTATACCACTGCGCCTGAAAACAGGGGGGCCAAGCCCTTCTTATCCTTCGTCCCTGAGTGTAAATGACCTGAGTCGTTCATGAGTGACTTAAGATTTTTTTTAGCCTTCTAAATAGTGCACTCTGACCGGGAACCCAATAGCTTTGGGATCCAAAGAGCCAAAAATATCAAAATCAAAAGAGATGAAATAATGTTGATTCCGCCTTCAACACGGCCTGACCCGCCACAAACCCGTTTTACCTGAGGCCAACAAGGGTGGACACTCCGGTAATGTCCATGCAAGCATGCTTCCCACTCGTCCAGCCGAACACAAGAACATCGTAGACCTCCCTTCCGGCGGGGGTCTCTTTTTGTATCTCTACACGCTTGAGCATATCTCCGTAAGACATCCCTGACCAAGTAAATAATGCTGAACGCGATCCCAACTCAACCCGGATTGGTTTCACAGGGTTCGGTTTCTAGTCCCGCAAACCGGTTTACGAGCCAATCCAACCATTCAGATTTTTCAAAACATTTCAAAATACATATGACACAATGTTTCTACCAAACTGGATAACTTAACCATAATCAACCATCATGGCCTTATTTCACATGATCATATCTACATTCATTCATATAGACACAATTTAATGGGCCTGATTACGTGGGCTTCTTTTACAAGCCTAATCAGAACCGAACATTTTAGCTTGTTAAGATAAATGAGCAGGTTTGGCTAGGCTCGGTTTTTAAGCGAGCTTAGCGCAAACCCACTCTTGGTCAGCTTGACTTGACTTGGCTCGGATTGTTTATGGTGTAGTTTCGCCTTTTTAGTGGTCTTTCTATATGGCTATGAATAACAATTTCCTAAAATTAAGCCCATACCCGAACTCAGTCTAGTTATAACAAAGATTCTTATCTTGGAGCCCAATAGACCAATATGATGGCCTCTTCTAATTTACAAATAGAGTTGCACATCCAAACCGGTTAGGTGAAACAAATTCGGATATGATTTGGTCCACCTGTTTGAGTACTCTATACTTGAATATGATTTGGCCTCTTCTAATTTAAAATACGTTTAGTCCGATTCCAATCTAATCTGATCCATTATGGTTTACCTTTCCAAAGCTAGTTTCCAAGCCTATCCGCTTTGGCCCAATAACCGGCTATGTGCCCCTCTACTTCCAAACAAATGTAATGTCGCTTTACATGAATCTATAAAGAGTCAAATATTAAAGTGTTTTGATCTATAATATTAAAACTTTGGACATAGTCATGTTTACATAAATGACTGAAACATTGCAATTTATTAGGCGGTGAAAGGAAGATAATAGCGAACACACTACATGAACATAGAAAATTTATGCGGTGAATGTAAATAAGTGAAACGTAATACTTTAGTTCATTCGTTGGTAAAGACACTACGAGAATACTTTGGTGCATTTGTCGGTTTATACACTAAACTAGATTATATACCGGGAACGTCCCGAGGTTGAGAAATCTAATATGACGTATAAATTTTACATATGAAATAGAATGACGCGCTTTACAGTTACATACAGGAAAGCTTCGGGTAGCACCTAAACAAAAATAATTAAAAATGTATCTTCAATGTTTATGCCTAACCTTAAACAATGTATAACTCTAATATTAATACTTAACCTAAAACAATGTACAACTTCAATGCTAACAAATGTTGAAAATAAAATTCATATTTACTGATTTGAACATAATTAGTGACTTGCATATACATGATTAATGAATTACCTGAACACTTTGTGTTTTTTCTTTTTCTGTATGAACAAAATCCTACAAAAAATTGTTTTTTTTTCTCTGTTTTTTATATAGCACTATGGTACTCGTTAAAAAGATAATAAAACGTTTGTTAATTTGGTGTAATTTTTTTCTTTAAAAAAATCTCGTATATAAAAGATATTTACGTTTAAAAATTATGGGAGGAAACATAAGAGAGAAAAATCTAATTTTGATTAATTTTTTTTCCTAATATCAACTAATACCACATGACACGCCACATGGTATACTCAAAGGGGAGAATTTCCTCTTTGAATACCATGTATGATTTATTGCTTTCAATTATATAATAGATGAGCATTTTGTGCATACATTAATGTACTCACTGGAAAATACAATACAATATACGTGGATGATGTATTTTTGGTGAATTAAATAGTAGTAATGGATTCTTGGAACCTTTACGTAGTGAATACACTGATTTTTTTTTTGTATACTTATATAGTGTATTGAATACACTTTATTTATTGTATTCATGGGCGAATACACTATGTATATTCTAAAACATAGTTTGGTGTATTAGTCCGTGAATAGACTATTTGTGGATGGTTCGTATATTTTGTGTATTGACTAGTAAATATAGTACTATTGGATTCTTAAAAAGTCGGTGTATTCGTCGGCAAGTAGATTGATTATGGGATTCTTACTTAACATTAGTAAGCGTATTAGCGAGATATTTTGATCACGCAAAGTTCGTTTGTCATTTTTTTTCTCGTTCAATCTTCTATTTGTTTTTCTTCAATATTTGATGACGTTTTTGAAGTTTAGACACTTTAGAGCAAAAGAAGTTGATCCACATATTCAATTTAGATTCAGTTGTTCTTGTCCGCTGTCGATCCAATTTATTGATTTGTTCTCTTTTAATCCGTTGTTGATATTGGAAGTAATTCAATCAATCAATGTTACCGTTGGATGATCCGTTGAGAGTTTGTTGCATGGATGAGTATAAGTTCCTGGTTTTTCATCTAGTTCCTGATTTATGGTTACAGTTTGTTTAAGTTTGAATTTGTCCTTTGTTTACGTTAAGTTTCTGTTGCATGCATCCTCTATTTAAAGCTTTGTTTGCATTGAATAAAACTCATCCGATTAAGCTTTTCTTTGTTGATTGTTATCTTGGTTGCTCTATCATTTGGTATCAGAGCTTACCCAGGTTTCAAATCACACTCAATTCTTTCCTTTCACTCTTTAACCTTCTCAAATCCATGGCCAACAATAACAACACTAATTCATTGAATGCTACTCTCCCTATCTTCAAGGGTGAGGGATATGAATTTTGGAAGATCAGAATGAAAACAATTCTTATGTCGCAAGATCCGTGGGACTTTGTGGAGACTGGTTATAATGAAACTGATGGTGATCGAACCAGACTTCGGGATCATAAGAGAAAGGATGCACGTACACTTTCTCTTATTCAATCTGGAGTGCATGATGAGTTTTTCTCTCGTATAGCTGGTGCTGGAACATCGAAGCAGGCTTGGATCTCATTGCAAAATGAATATGAAGGCAATTCGAAGGTCCAAATGGTGAAGTTGCAAGGTCTGCGTAGGGAGTTTGAAACCATCCACATGAAAGACGGAGAACCAGTTGGAGATTTCTTGTCTAAAGTTATGAAGATTGTTAATCAACAACGGGCCTATGGAGAAAGTTTCACAGATCAAAAAGTGGTGGAAAAAGTTTTGAGAAGCTTACCAGTGAAGTGGGATCACATAGTTGCAACCATTGAGGAATCTAAAGACCTTAGTGTACCGACATTTGATCAGCTAATGGGTTCCTTACAATCTCATGAGGCAAGAGTAAATAGAGGAACTGAAAGTGTTGTTGAGGAACAAGCTCTACAAGCAAAAGAAGAAGAGATAAGTTTGTTCATGTGTGGAAGAGGAATGGGGAACTTCAGAGGAAGAGGCCGTGGCGGAGGTAGAAACAATGTACGAGGCAAAGCTGGTATGCAATGTTATAATTGTAATAAGATTGGACACTTTAGTAGGGATTGCCGGAATGAACCACATGCTGCTCCTGCTATTGGAGATGACAATGAAGAGGAAGAAGGATAGTTATTCATGGCCATGCAAGATGATCATGCTCTTATAGCAACAACAGAAGATGTAAGTCCCTCTCATATTTGGTTTCTTAATAGTGGATGTTCAAGCCATATGACTGGCCAACAATTATTATTGAAAAATACAGACAAAACCAATACTGTAGCTGTACGTATGGGAAATGGGACAAGGATTAATGTTGAGGGAAAAGGTTTAGTGAAACTTGAAGTAGTAGGAGGAAGATACAAAACACTGAGTGATTTTCAATATGCTCCTGCTTTGGGTTATAACTTACTCAGTGTGGGCCAATTAATGAAGTCAGGACATAGATTGGTGTTTGATGATGGGGCATGTACAATAGTAAAGAAGCAGACTGGTGAGGTTGTGTGTATGATACCAGTTGCAAGTAACAATAGATTCCCACTTGATGTTTCTGGTTCAAACAATGTGTCCTTTGCCACTATTATGGATGATTCATATTTGTTGCACCTAAGATGTGGGCATTTGAATGAAAGAAGCTTGCAAAGCTTAAGTTCAAAGAAATTGGCGTATGGGCTGCCCAAGATGAAGAGTTGGAATGTTTGTGAAGGTTGTGTCTATGGCAAGATGACAAGAGCTCCATTTTTGTCATAATCATCCAAGACGGTTCAGGTGTTGGATCCGATTCATGCAAATGTGTGTGGTCCAATGTCCACAAAATCACTAGGAGGCAACAGGTACTTCTTGCTATTTATTGATGATGTAAGTAGAATGATTTGGGTCTATTTTTTACAAAATAAACATGAAGTATTTGAAAAGTTTAAACTGTTGAAGGCTAAAGTTGAAACTGAAACCAATAAGAAAATTCAGGCCTTTAGAACTGATAGAGGAGGAGAGTTTTGTTCAAAGGAATTTATGGCATTTTGTGAGCATGAAGGGATAAGGAGGGATCTAACACCTCCTTATACTCTAGAACATAATGGAGTTTTTGAAAGAAAGAATAGGATAGTTGGTGAGATGGCATTAAGCAAGTTGCATGAGAAGAATTTAAGTAATGTGTTTTAGGAGAGGCAGTGGCTACAACTGTATATCTCAGAAATTTGTCTCATACTAAAGCATTAGATGAAGCAACACCATTTCAGTTATGGTACAATCATATCCCTATATATAGTTCATCATTTGAAAGTTTTTGGGTGTGTTGCATACAGTTTGATTCCAACGGAGCAAAGAAAAAAGATGGAAGAAAAGGCTTGTGAAGAAACAACGGGTATAACCTACCCGGAAAGACGGATAGGTTTGGTTTGATACTCGTGTTTGTTTAGAGTATAATCCTTCGCTCACACTAATGACGAAACCGAGACCCTAGGAGACGAGAAAGAGTGTTGTGTGTGGTGAAAGTAAGAACAGAAGAATGTAAGTGGTTCGGCCTAGAACGGCTTACGTCCACTGTAAAGAGAGAAGTATATTATTACTCAGAAATCGTATAAGATGATTACAAGTATTATCTCTCTAAGCTAATTCTTGCATGGGATGATCGACCCTTTGTAAAGGAGAGGAAGTCTCCTTTTTATAGGGAGAAACATGGGCCATCCGGTCTGGTGTAAGGAAGGAGTCACCGATCTTGGCCTTGGTTCGGGCCCAGATGTCTTCGGCCCAGAAAAATGGCAGGAACAGGTGGCCAAAAATGCTGATGTGAGAGAAGGCATGACTTGGACTACAGAAAATCCACGTGGCACCTCTTGATTGGGCGCAGGCGGCGCTTCATTCTGACACAGTATGGTTGACCACCTCTTGGCGTCTGACATGACGTCTAGTAGCAGGCAGACATGCTTGAACAGTGCTCTGACCGGCACTATTCACAGTAGCATGGTGGGAGCATGGGGACAGTCAAGTCGCCATTCCTTGTCAGTGGTCGTTGGACCACCCCTGACATGTGTTGCTATCTGATTGGCGCAGGATGTGTTCAGATGTGACCAAATCTTCTTAATTCTTGATCATCCGTACCTCCTACCAAAAGACGAGGTTGAGCAAATATTCCACGCATATATACAAGCACGGAGATTCCCTTTCCTTGGTGACTTCATAGAGCTGAAGTTATCTCGCGCGTGAGCTGGTTACGACGCGCGAGATTGGTTCCACGATAATCTGACTAGTTATCTCGTGGAGGCTTCCCCCCCCCCCCCCCCCCCCGCGGATAGAAGGTGTTTTTTGGGATAGGGAAGCTATCCGCACAAGGATTCGGTACCATATCCCTTCATCTTGTAAGTGTATCTGCATTGGTTATTCTCAAACCTCTAAAGCATACAAGTTATATGATCCAATGAAGAGACGTAAGATTACAAGTTGAAATGTAATATTGGATAAGCATGCTAAGTGGACTGGAAACCAAGAAGACAAGTATGGACTTCCCACTGAGTTTATTAATATTTGGGGGCTGATGATTATGAAGATGATAGTGGACTAAATATTGAAAGCAACAATACTGATGCTGGTCCAGGTGAAGCAGTTAATAATGAAGTCAGTAACTCAATTTCTGGTTCAAGTGTTTCTAAAAGTTCTAACAACGGCAGTAGTAGCAGTGAAAATCCGAGGATCAAACCTTTAAGTCAAGTGTACCAGACCACTGTTCCACTTGAACCAGAGCAAGTTCAGCAGCTATATGAATGTCAATTGGCTCTCTCTTCCATGGAACCTAGATCTTATGAAGAAGCTATGACTTGCGGACAGTGGAGAGAGGCCACGAAGCAAGAACTGGAGGCTTTAGAGAAACACAAGATCTGATCTTTAGTTGAGTTAGCTGCTGATCAACAAGCTATTGGTTTGAAATAGGTATTCAAGGTAAAAGTTGACGTGAATGGAGAAATTCAGAAATTCAAGGCCAGAATTGTTGCAAAGGGGTATGCCCAAGAATATGGAATCAACTATGAAGAGACCTGCGCTCCAGTAGCAAGGTTTGAAACAATTCGTGTAATTTTGTCTCTAGCTTCTCAACAAGGTTGGAACATCTTCCAACTTGATGTGAAGTCAGATTTCTTGAATGGACCACTTAAAGAAGAAGTTTATGTATCACAACCTCCTGGTTTTGAAGTTAAACGAGAAGAACACAAGGTTTACAAGTTGCACAAAGCTCTTTATGGTCTCAAGTAATCACTAAGAGCTTGGTATGATTTCATTAATTCTTATTTGAATTATAATTGTTATTTGAGACTTGCCTGTGAATCAAATGTATATGTTAAGAAAGCTGGTGAGAATGATATAATTATCATTTGCATTTATGTGGATGATATTATATACACCAGCTCATCTCAATCATTGTTGAAAAAATTTAAGCTGAAATGATACAAGAATTTGATATGACTGATCTTGGAAGGTTAGCTTACTTTCTAGGATTAGAAATCAATCAAACTGCCGAGGGAGTGTTTGTATCTCAAAAGAAGTATTGAACAGATCTTATTAAGAAGTTTGGAATGTGGGGTTGTAAAGGTGTTGTAACACCTATGAACAAAGGAGAAAAGTTGCAAGGGGATGATTCTGGAAGGGTTGATGCTACAAGGTTCAGAAGTTTAGTAGGCTTGCTGTATTTAACACACAAAAGATCTGATTGGCGATTGTAGTTGGATTTATCACTAGATATATGCAAGCTCATACTGCAAAACATTATGGGGGCTACAAGAAGGATCCTGAGGTATGTAGCTGCCACTATTGATTTTGGATTATGGTATGAGAAAGGAGTTGCAATCAAACTGATAGGATATTTGGATAGTGATTGGGCTGGGTCCTTTGATGATAGAAAAAGTATATATGCTTATGTGTTTTCAGTTGGAAGTAGTGTTGTGTCTTGGAGTTCAAAGAAACAGTTTGTGGTGGCCCTTTCATCAACGGAAGCAGAATACATTTCAGCAAATGGTGCAGCTTGTCAAGCTATTTGGATGACACAACTGCTTAGTGAACTTAGTTATGATCAGAAAGAACCTACTGAGATCGATTGTGATAATATTTCGGCTATCTTCTTATCAAAGAATGCAACATTGCACAGTAGAAGCAAGCATATTGATATCAAGTTTCAGTACATTAAGAGTTTGGTGGACACTAATCAAATTGTGCTGAAGTCATGTCGTACACAAGAGCAAGTTGCAGATTTGTTAACTAAACCTCTCGGACCTGAACAATTCAGCTATTTAAGGGAAGTGCTTGGTGTTAGGAAGATTGAATTAAAGGATGGTATTGGAAGTAATTCAATCAATGTTACCGTTGGATGATCCGTTGAGAGTTTTTTTTTTTGCATGGATGAGTATAAGCTCCTAATTTATAGTTCTAGTTTGTTTAAGTTCGAATTTGTCCTTTGCTTACGTTAAGTTTCTGTTGCATGTATCCTCTATTTAAAGCTTTGTTTGCATTGAATAAAACCCATCCGATTAAGCTTTTCTTTGTTGATTATTATCTTGGTTGCTCTATCAGTTGATGAAAGCCAAATTCATATATGAGAATTTGTTTCGATGTTGGCGAATGGCGAAGAGAACAAAACGGCTGAAAATCCATTGTACCCAGGGATGAGCATGGTACCGGTCCAGTACCGAACCGGTCCGGTACGATATCGGTACCCTGTATCATTTGCTCAACCCTAATTGTACCTTGGTAGTATTAAAAAAACTCAAAACACAACTGTGATGTTTTTTCACTATACCCAATGTATTCAAACAAGGATTGATGTTTTTTCACTATACCAACTACAACCCACCATAATCACCGTGAACCACTATAACTATAACCAAGTTGGGCCTTTTGGGTAATCATCGAACCGGGTTTTAAGTATGTGTTCAAGATTCTTTGGGTCATAAGTGACCGTCATGAGCACTTATTTCCGGGCCAGAAACGGGACTGCACAGATACACGTTAGGGGTGGGGAGGAGGGCGGCGTCGGAAAGGAGGAGGGTGGCGGCCGGGGGGGAGGGGGAGGGGGAGGAGGAGGAAGAAGAAGAAAAGAAGAAAAGAAGAAGAAGGACGAAAGGGGAAGAAGAATGTTAGGACAAAGAGGATTGGTGAAACCACTTTTGGAAACCTTAGTCTAATTCACTTCTGTCATTTTGGCTAAGTATAGAAGTACTGAAAAGAAAACAAAGAACTGCTGAAGAGAAGATAAGAGAAGTGCTGAAGAAGAAACTTCATCAGAAGTTCTGAAGTCCAAACCAGACAAGTTCACTTCAGAAGTACTGAAGACAAACTACTCATCAGTAGTTTGTCATTCATCAGCACTTAGCATCAGATATTTTCCACCGCCTTTTTGCATCAGTAGTTTATTGTTTATTATTACTTTTAGCTGTATTTGTTTGTTTCAATGTTGCAACTTGTGCAACTTGTTTCTGTTGTTTCTGTACTTGCTTTTTGGGCAAGATACATGTATGTAAACGTCTATAAATAGGAGGCTTCAACCTTCTATTTTAGATATTGATTTGAATAGAAAAATCCTTCAAACACTCTCAACTGTTCTATTCCATTTCAGTATTTATTGTGAATCTGTCTAAGTATCTAATTCTCATTTACTGCTTAGATTCATAATAAACACTTGTCATTTATTAGTTTCAATCATCAAGGGGGAGTAATAACTCTTCCTTAGTATAAAAAGTGTTGCTTTAACTTATACATTCCGCTGTGCTTATAATCTGATTTACAAGGGCTTGCTAAACACTTAAGTGTCAAGATAGCAAGTTCTTACTTAGCAAAAAGAGCAAACTGATCCCAACAATTGGTATCAGAGCATTGGTTTATCTGATCACATATCAATCTAACAAATTGAGAATCAGACACAAAGCTCTTATTGATATTCAATAAAAAGATCAAAAGTTCACTTTTTATCAAACATCCATCACTTAAAAGAGTCATCTGACAAATCTATACTCTTTAAAATGGATCCACATAATACTGGTTCTGCCACTAAACCTGCCATGCTTGTGAGAAATGAGTACAACATATGGCAAAAGAGAATGGCACATACCTTGTCACAAACCAACACAGGTTGTTGGAGATCTGTGATATATGGTCCTCACAAACCAGTAAATGTTAATCTTGAAACTAATGTTAAGGTCCTTAAGGACCCTAAAGAATATACAGATGATGATTTCCTAAAACTTGAGCTAGATGCAAAAGCATTCTCTATGTTGGCAATGGCTCTCCCAAATGAGATATACTCTGGCCTTTTACATTGTGAAAGTGCCAAAGAACTCTGGGATTGTCTTAAAGAACAGTTTGGAGGAACTGAAGAGGTGATTGCCAACACAAGAGAGATTTTAGCTCAACAATATGAGACATTTGCTCATATTAATGGGGAAACTTTAACTCAACAATTTGAAAGATTCTCCTCATTAATATCTGAGCTAAAGTTAAATGGTCAGACCTATACAACAGTGTCTATGCTACATAGATTTTTAAGGTCTTTACCAGACAAATGGGAAACATACTCCATTGTTTTAAGATCCTCACCAGATTTTAGCTCCCTCACTCTTACAAAACTCCATGGGAGATTACTTACTTTTGAGAGAGAAATTGATCAAAAGAAGAAATTACAATCATCTGGTAAAACTGCTGATGACTACCTACCAGGTAGTACAACACTCTTGGGACAAGATTCACCAACTTGTTCCTATGGATCTTATGACAATATTGACATAACCACTGGGATCTCATCAGAAAGATCTTTCCCAGGTTATGACAATAATGACCAAAGTCAAACTGCTGATAATCTATGTTTTATCATGGATGATTTGAAAAACTTTAGCAGTGATGACTTAGAAGAAATGGACATATTACACCAACTGGCCATGCTAAGCATTAAAACTAACAAGTTTTATAAAAGGTCAGGAAGGAAATTTCCAGGATTGACCAGTAATACAAAAATTGGTTTTGACAAATCTAAATTAAGATGTCACAAGTGTCAGAAGTTGGGACACTTTGCTAGAGAGTGTAGAAGCTCTAGCTTTAACCAATCACAATCTGGAAATAACTATAACCCCAATTATAATAGGAATAATGGAACTCAAGGGAGTGCTCATTTTGTACAGGCACAAGCTCCTCAACAGCAATACATGCCACAAGTACAATATGTTCAAGTGCCTGCTCAACAGATGCAGAGCCAACAATCAATCCCTCCCTTTCCAGCTGCTCAACATCCTCCACAGCCTCAACAACCCTCTCAACAAAGTCTTTTCACCTCAGGGTATGTTGACTGGAGCAGTCTCCCTTTTGACACCACCGAGTGCAATCCTGATGCAGACAACAAAGTGTTTGACATCAACTGGGGAGAACCAGACAATGGCAGAAAGAACTTTGCCTTAATGGCATTTGAAGGCTGTACTTCAAAATCTGCATTGTCACAGGTATCAAAAGAATCTTTGACAAAACTTTGCTCAAATTCTTGCAAAGAAACTTTTGCTCTCATAAGAGAGACAAATCTGCACTTACAAGGTAAAGCCAATGATTTAGAAAGAAAATACACACAGATAAAATGTGATTTAGAAAGAAAACTGTGTGCTAAAACAAAAGAAGTTTCTAAATTAACTGACTCAGCTATTGAAACCCAAGCACAAATTAAAATCATGCTAAATGACCTAGGAGATGTCAGACAAGAGCTTGCTGACACCAGGATCACATGTGAAAAATGGGTGGAATCTTGTAAGGGGTATCAATTATTGCTAAACAAACAAAGTGCTTCAAATGTTAAGTTTGGCATAGGATACCATCATGTTGAAACACCAACAGATTTTTCTCCTAAAACTACTGAAGATGGGAGAAGAATTGTTTCAAATGAAACTTCTGAAGGGAAAGAGTGCACATCTTTCCATGAAAACTTTCTAAACAGAAATCCTGGTATTTTCAAAGAAAGTACTTCAGAAGTATTAACTAAATCTAACAACAAGCCATCAGTAGTTTCATCTACATCAGGAGTTGAGACCCTGAAAACTACTGATGAGCAAAATCTCTTCACAAATGTCAGAAATTTGCCTTTAGATCAAAAACAAAAGGCAAAAGAGTGTGAAATTTGTGGTCTGTTCAACCACAAAACTGAATTTTGTAGATACAGAAAAGGAATTCAGTTCAATCAAAAAATTAAACAACAGGTTGTGGGAAATCAAATCAGAAATGATTATGAAAGAATCTTTAAACCCAAGAAACAACAACCTGAAAACACTTTTTCTCAGAAAAAGATAAAATCTCAACCAAAATCTTTTTCTCAAAATTCCTTGTCAGTAGTTAGACCAGAATCATCAGCAGTTTCACAAACTGCTGAGATACAAAATCTAATGAACATGGTGCAACTACTGATGACCAAGGTTGATGGTGGTCCTGAAAAGGATACCACCATGGTTCTTAATGAAAAATCCATTGCCAAAAAGACATGGATTTCTCAACCTGGTCAAGAACAAACTGTAACTGTTCTCAAGAGCAAACCCAAAGCCAAACAGGCTTGGGTTCCTAGATCTAACTAATTTGCTTTTATGTGCAGAGAGTTTCCAGGAGCTTAAACAGCATATGGTATGTTGATAGTGGAGGCTCTATGCACATGACTGGATGCAGATACCTGATAAACAACTTTATCAGCCAAAGAGAAGGATCTGTATCCTTTGGGAACAATGCTAAGGGATATGTGCTAGGACATGGCAATGTCTCCTCTGAAAAAATACAGTTTGACAAGGTCAATCTGGTGGAAAACCTTGAATACAACTTGCTGAGTGTGTCACAAATGTGTGATAAAGGATATTCTTCCTTTTTCACAAAGACAGCATGCAAGATCATCTCACCAGAAGGCCAGAAGTTGATAGAGAAGATCATTGAAGATCATACTTTGCTGATTGCCAAAAGATGTGGCAATGTCTATGCAGTGGACATTGAGAAAGACAAAGTATTGAACAACACTGCCTGTTTCTTCTCAAGGGCATCAACTTCAGAAACAGATCTCTGGCACAGGAGACTTGGCCATGTGAACTTTAAAACCATAAATAAAGTCACAAAAATGGGCTTGGTCAGAGGTCTACCTTTGAAAGTATACCAGTGTCAAGAACACTGTGTATCCTGTTTAAAGGGAAAACAACATAAGTCCTCCTATAAGTCTATTGAAGAATAAAAAACAACTGCATGTCTTCAACTACTCCATATGGACTTATTTGGACCTGTCAAGATTATGAGCCTTGGTAAGAAGAAGTACTGCTTAGTCATCATTGATGACTACTCAAGATTCACATGGGTATTCTTCTTATTCTCCAAGGATGAGGCTGCTGAAATCATCAAGTTCTTCATTCTACAAGTAGAGAAACAATATTCTCTATCTGTCAAAACCATTAGAAGTGACAATGGGACAGAGTTCAGGAACAAAACTCTGGATGAATTCTGTTTGTCTAAAGGGATTATTAGACAATACAGTGTTCCCAGAACTCCTGAACAAAATGGTGTAGTAGAAAGGAAGAACAGAACATTAATAGAAGGAGCAAGAACAATGTTAGCTGATTCTGGACTGCCCTTGTACTTTTGGGCAGAAGCAGTTAACACATCATGTTATGTTCAGAATAGAGTTCTTGTGGTCAAGAGACATTCCAAGACTGCCTATGAAGTTCTTCATGGCATGAAGCCCCTTATCTCCTTTTTTAGGGCTTTTGGGTGTCAATGTTTCATCTTGAACATCAAGGAATCTATTTCAAAGTTTACTGCCAAAGTTGACTCAGGTTACTTCCTTGGTTACTCTTCAACTAGAAAAGCCTACAAGGTTTTTAACTCTCACACCAGGATAGTAGAAGAAACATTGAATGTCAAGTTCAATGAGTCAAAACACACTCTTATTCCAGCACATCCTGCTGAACTCTTTGACCTTGACAACTTCCACTTTGGACCTGAAAAGACTGTTACTCCTTCCAAACCTACTTATTATGGTGATCAAAGGTTTGAAGATGAGGATCTTACACCATGGACTCCTCAAACAGTCATTAAGTCAACTTCAACACCATCAGAAGTTTCACAAACTTCTGATCCAACAAATACTGAAGGTCAAACTCAAACATCTGCTTCAGCACCTGCAACTACTGAAGAAGCTAAAACTGCTGAACCGGATATTATAGACCTCAGTAGTTTGTTTGAAGAACAAGAGCCACCTACACCTGTCAGTGGTTTACAACAACTGATTGAACACAGAGATCATCCACTTGATCAAGTCATGGGTGATATAGCTTCAGGTGTTCTTACCAGAAACCAGCTCTCCAACTTTTGCCTATTTTCAGCCTTTATTTCACAGTTGGAACCAAAGAAGTACCAGGAAGCCCTCAAAGACAATAATTGGGTGCAAGCTATGCAAGATGAACTGCTTCAGTTCAACAAGCAACAGGTCTGGGAAATCTGTCCCTTACCTCCAAACAAGCAACCAATTGGCACAAGATGGGTTTTCAGGAACAAACAAGATGAAGCTGGTATGATAATCAAGAACAAGGCAAGGCTGGTAGTTCAAGGGTACTCTCAAGAAGAGGGAATTGACTATAATGAAACCTTTGCTCCAGTTGCAAGGCTTGAGGCCATCAGGTTATTTCTGGCCTATGCCATTTCCAACAAAATTAAAGTTTATCAAATGGATGTGAAAAGTGCATTTTTGTATGGAAAAATAAAAGAGGAGGTGTATGTCTGTTAGCCACCTGGGTTTGAGGATCCTTCTCATCCTGAGTGGGTGTACAGACTGGACAAAGCTCTTTATGGGCTCAAACAGGCTCCAAGAGCCTGGTATGATACACTCTCCACCTTTTTACTCAAAAATAACTTTACAAGAGGTGCCATTGATAAAACTCTTTTCATTAAACATGTTGGAAATCATGTCTTACTTGTTCAAATTTATGTTGATGATATCATTTTTGGTTCAACAAACACAAAACTATGTGATGATTTTAAGAAACTCATGCAATCAAAATTTGAGATGAGTACCATGGGAGAACTGCAGTACTTTCTAGGACTGCAGATCAAGCAACAAACAAATGGAACTTTTATACATCAATCAAAATATGTTAAAGAATTATTGAACAAATTTTCTTTAAATGACTGTAAATCATGTTCCACTCCCATGACACCAATCACACAAGTTGAACCTGATGATCAAGGAAAACAGGTTGATCAAACCATGTACAGATGCATGATAGGTTCCCTTTTATACTTAACTGCTTCTAGACTAGATATTATGTTTTCAACATGTGTCTGTGCTAGATATCAATCAGCACCAAGGGAATCACACCTTATAGCAGTCAAAAGAATTTTCAGATATCTGAAAGGAACTCCAACACTTGGAATTTGGTATCCTGCTTCAAGCAATACCAAGTTATCAGCTTTTTCAGATAGTGACTATGCAGGGTGTAAGATGACAAGAAAGTCAACATCTGGTGGTTGTCAATTCCTGGGTAACTGTCTAGTGTCATGGCAATCAAAGAAGCAAACATCTGTTGCAACTTCAACTGCTGAAGCTGAATACATTGCAGCTGCAAGTTGTACATCACAGATACAATGGCTCCAATATCAACTTCTTGATTATGGAATCAAAGAGACCAAGACACCTTTGTTTGTAGACAGCAAATCTGCCATTGGCATCATTCAAAATCCGGTACAGTTCTCAAAA
Source organism: Ambrosia trifida (assembly GCA_028751855.1). Taxonomy (NCBI): domain Eukaryota; kingdom Viridiplantae; phylum Streptophyta; class Magnoliopsida; order Asterales; family Asteraceae; genus Ambrosia; species Ambrosia trifida. The sequence continues at coordinate 57,051,866 of CM054124.1, forward strand.
ACCAAACATATTGAGATCAGGTACCATTTCATAAGAGATTGCTATGAAAAAGGCAAGATTGAGGTGAAGCATGTAGCAACAGCTAATCAAATAGCTGACATCTTCACAAAACCCCTTGACACATCAACATTTCAGAAGTTAGTATCCATGCTTGGGATGCTAAATTTGTAAGTGTTTATTTTCTTATTTTGCAATTTTTCATTTTTCACTTACAAAAACAGACAAAAGTCTGAAACAGAAACTTCTGAAAAAGAGAGAAACTACTGATGAACAAAACATCAGTATGGGGATAATTTTCTGAAAAGTGTGTAACTTCTGATAAAATAACCTTCAGAAGTTATGAATAAAAGTATTTATAAAAACATTTCTCATCAGCTGTTAAAACTACTGAAGAGGAAATGGGAACTACTGATGAAGTAATCCTTCATCAGCAGTTTAAGTCAAAAGGGCAAATCTGACTTTTCCCATCATCAGAGGTTTGACCTAATCAGTTTAAAACCTCTGATAAAAAGATTTTTTACCTAAGGCGGTCTAAAAACTTCTAATAAAGAAGATTCAAGCGGTTAAAACTTCTGATAAATACCTTTTTCTCCACACTTATCCTTTCAAACTCAAAATATCCCTCCTTCTCTCTCAAAAACTCTCTCAATAACCTAAACCTGCAAATCAACTGTTCGATCAAAACCCAAACCACATGGCTCTAGTTCTAAAGCAAGGACACAATCAAAGGGCCTTCCTTGAAAAACAAGAAGGCTGGTCCCAATACGATGAGATCATTGATCTTGTCGTAAAATCCCAATATTTTACTGCTCTCACTATAAACCCACCAATTCACACTGAAACTCTGAATGAGTTCTGGGCAAATGCTGAGACGGTGACGGCTGATGATGAAGTCATTTCCCTCAACTCAAGAATAAAAGGGAAACCACTGACCATCACACCGGCCATACTGGCAACAAGACTGGGTCTGGATGATGTAACTGCCCCTGACCATGTTGCTAATTCTGATATTCACCTAACCATGACTGAGTGTGGTTATCAAGGTACTCTCTCCCATGCTACTATCTTCAAAAAATATTTTGAACCAAAATACATGCTTTTGTTTCATTATATTATTATGTGTTTGAGTCCTAAAACAGGGTCTTATGACCAGATGCCCTCCACTTTTCAACCAATATTTCATTCCATTGTGAATGAAACTAAATTCAGGGCATCAAAACTATTTTTCAATGAGTTGGTGTTACATCATAATAATACCAAGAAAAAGTTTTTGTTGTACCCAAGGTTCATTATGCAATGCATAATAGGGGAACTGGGTAATGAGGTGCTTGTGGGAAAAATTTCAACTTTAAATCCTTTAACATCACAAGCATACTCAAGGCATAACAAACCGGCTGCCTGGCCAGAAGATGATCAGGGAGAACAACAACAAGTCCCCCTGAAGCCCACATCTTCCAAACTCACACCACCAAAAGCCAAAAAGCCCAAGCCAACAAAGACAACAACCCACCAACCCAAAAGAAAAGCTGTTCAGGAGGTTGAGATGCCTGAACATGCTCATGAGCATTCTGCTCTTCAAATTGGTGAGACTGAAACACCCTCTCAGTCTCATCCATCTCAAACCCCACCAAGAGCACCCATAACCATTTTATTCAAAAGAAAAAGACTTAGAAAAACTATTGAAACACACTCTTCTTTTGAAACTGCTGAACAACAAATTTCACCTATTGCCCAAACTACTGAACCAACCCCACAAATTTCTGAACAAGAGGCAATAGAAATTGCCAAACTTCTCTCTGGGCTAAAAGAGAAGGTCCCATCTGATTATGTCAGTCCCCTACAACCACAACAAACAGGGGACATAACCCCAACATCAGACATGGATGTGGACATCTCTAGCCCTATCCCAAGAGATGAGGGTGGACCAGAGTCTTTAAGCCCAATTTTAGAGACTCTTGGGGCATCTGAGGCTGCTACTACTCAATTACCATCCAGTGGTGGATCTGAGGATAGAAGTAACATAGCTAAGACCTCAGATGTGGCAACTACTGATGAAGGCTTAATGCCTGAAGTAGGAAATCCTCAGAACCAAGAACAAGAGGTTCATGAGAGAACTGAGTTGGGCTCAGCTCATGATTTAACTGAGACAGTCCTCATTGAGGGCAACATCAGGGATTCAGATGATTCCATTAATTTGGATGATGTTTCAAAAACACAAACTACTGAATTGACGGCACATTATGAAGGTCCTGTTTCAGGGGTATCCAGGCTCAAGAAGCCAGTCACCCCTGCACAGGTTAAAGCCCACTCAATCCCTAAAACCCCTAGAGTGGCATCCTCTGTACAACATGAGGATCTCCCAAAAACACCCCCTTCACAACAAATGCCTACCCAATTCCCTGGGCAAATAAGCATAGACCTGAACCAGCTATGCAGCCCAGAGGGTCCCCTGTACCACATGATGAATACTCTCATCAGAAATCACTTCCAAACATACACAACTAACTTGGAGCTGTCTATCAAGAATCAATTTGGAGTGATCAAGACCAAGATGAATGATCTGTCCAACAAAATAGACTTCAACAGCAAACAGATTGCTCATCTTCAAGGACAATTCTCCCAACCCTCAACTTCAAAAGTTAAAATTGATGAATCCAAAAAGGGGGAGAAGATCAGGGAACCTAAGGAGTCATTCCAGGCCAGGATAAGGGCAAGAGTGGCCATCCTTGAAAGAGATCAAAAAGATCAGGCCAGGAAAGAAAAACTGGCCAAACAGTTTGGTGTCTCAGTGGAAGAAATTGAAGCCACAGAAAAAGAAGATGAGACCCAAACTTCTGAAGAATCCCTAAGGCACAATGAAGAAACTTCTGATGGCAAAAGTTCTGATGAAGAATCAGAAAGTACTGAAGACAATCCTTCAGTAGTTGACAAACCATCAGCTGTTGTCAACCCATCAGAGGTTAACACTTCCAAACCTCAAACCACTGAACCTTCCAGATCCACTGAACAAATCAAACCAACTTCTGCTCCTCCAAGGCCTACAACAACCACTACCATGACTGTCCTAACACCTGCTCCAATCTCTCAATCAACTGAACTTCTTGAGCAGAGGTTAAAGGCAGTTCAACAAAAAGCCAAGGAAGACCAGATTTGGAAAAGTCTGGAACAAAGGGATGATCTAGAGTTTGAAGAGAAGCTCCAGGCTTATCAAGCTGAACTGGAGAGACAGGCTGAAATAGACTATGTTGCTGAAGAAGACAAAAGACAACAACTGATGTCTTACATTACCAAGAACAGCAAGACTAAAGCCTATACACTCAAAGGACTCTCTGTGCAAGAGCTGACAAGAAGAGCACAACTGCTTGCAGATAAACTGGCCACTAGCAAAGAAGGAAAGGCCAAGAGAGCCCATATAATAGAAGAGTTAGTAGCAGAAGGCTATGGTTCAAAAGCCTCAGTATCCAGATGGAAAGAAGATAGACTAATGGATACTTACAAGAAATACTTGGCTGCCAAGGCTGCAAATCCAGAGAAGTTTCAAACTACTGATCCTTCAAGATCAGTAGTTAGAACTTCTGGTGTATCAAGTAGAAGAACTGCTACTTAGAGAAAGAAGGCAGAGGACAATGTCAAAACTGACTTCAAAATGGTACTACTTGAAGGAAGTTCAATAGTCCATTCAGATTTTGACATTGAGGAGAAACCTCTGTTAACACAATTCAGGGATCCTTCCACTTTTGCCTACCAAATACAAAAGACCATCAAAGAAAAGCTGCATACCAGAGTAGTGACTGAACACCATTTCCCAACTGTTCAGATGCCTGATATGCAACAACAACAAGGAAGAGACTCCCACCTGAGGCTAACTGAAACTGAAAGCATCCAGCACTCAGGACCATCAACCCAAGGGACAAGTCTGGTTCCCTATTCTTCTGACTTTAACAAGTCAAAGATACCTATCATCAGATGGTCACTTACTGATAACAACTCAGTATTGTTGACAAGAAGAGACCTCTCAAGCAGGGCTTACAAGAAGATCAGTGATCTGAAGAAACTGTCAACACAAGACCTGCTCACAATTCAACATCTAGAACCACAGAGAGGATCTCTATCTGATGGTCAGTTAAACCAGCTCAAGAACACCATGTACAAAGAGATATGGAAGATTGTTCAAGACAGAAGAAAAACATAAGGAATTAGTAAGGTTTTGGCTTCATCAATCCAGGGGGAGATTGTTAGGACAAAGAGGATTGGTGAAACCACTTTTGGAAACCTTAGTCTAATTCACTTCTGTCATTTTGGCTAAGTATAGAAGTACTGAAAAGAAAACAAAGAACTGCTGAAGAGAAGATAAGAGAAGTGCTGAAGAAGAAACTTCATCAGAAGTTCTGAAGTCCAAACCAGACAAGTTCACTTCAGAAGTACTGAAGACAAACTACTCATCAGTAGTTTGTCATTCATCAACACTTAGCATCAGATATTTTCCACCGCCTTTTTGCATCAGTAGTTTATTGTTTATTATTACTTTTAGCTGTATTTGTTTGTTTCAATGTTGCAACTTGTGCAACTTGTTTCTGTTGTTTCTGTACTTGCTTTTTGGGCAAGATACATGTATGTAAACGTCTATAAATAGGAGGCTTCAACCTTCTATTTTAGATATTGATTTGAATAGAAAAATCCTTCAAACACTCTCAACTGTTCTATTCCATTTCAGTATTTATTGTGAATCTGTCTAAGTATCTAATTCTCATTTACTGTTTAGATTCATAATAAACACTTGTCATTTATTAGTTTCAATCATCAAGGGGGAGTAATAACTCTTCCTTAGTATAAAAAGTGTTGCTTTAACTTATACATTCCGCTGTGCTTATAATCTGATTTACAAGGGCTTGCTAAACACTTAAGTGTCAAGATAGCAAGTTCTTACTTAGCAAAAAGAGCAAACTGATCCCAACAAAGAACATCAAAAGAAGGAGAAAAAAAAAAAGAAATATGTTGAAGACGAGAAGAAAAGAAGGAGAAGAAGAGGCGGAGAAGACTTTAGAAAACATTGGTTCAAGTCTGCACCAAAAAAGAAGTCAGGAAGGCCATTTTTAGTGAAAGGATTTCAAAAAAACAAACAAGCTGGACGCCAAAAAATGATCAAAAGCATGACGTAGACAAAAATGATCAAAATCACTTCTGACAAAAAAAACAAACACCAACTTACTACCAGCTTAGTATGGGTAGTACTACAGAAAAATTATGCGATATGATTACTTTCTTTTTAAATCATAAATGTTATATTAAAATGCTTAAAAATGTTATATTTTTTTTTAATTAATACTTTTTTAATATCACCACCAAATACGAAATTTACATCACAATAGAAGGTAGACGGGCAACAAGCTGCGCCGTCACCCCTTTCTGAATTGCGAAACCTAGTCTACTAAAGACAAATCCTTATAATAACATTTAGGGGGTTAACTTTTCTCGTTTTTAATCTTTATTTATTATCCTTTGCAATTTACGGTACTATACCCTATATGAAATAATTTATATAAAGCCAGACCATATAAATCATCCTGCAATACCATGCGTATATAGTATTTATATGCTTGAGAGGTTGGAAGGGTAAAATAGTATTTATAAGTGATAAAAAACAAAAGCATTTAACAGAGTAACTTCTTTTCTACTCTGTCTTTGCCCCTAAGGCTCTCATTGCATTTGTTTAGTCAATTTGTATAGGTGAGCCCTTCTTATGCACTCTTCAACCAAACTTTAAGTACAATCAAGTTTCTTCCATACTCTTTTGTCTTGTGACACTTCAACCATTCTTTTCCCCAAGTCTTACACAGTAATACTTGTTAATAAATCTAAAACTCTTTTTAGAAATAGCATATAAAAAATAATTAAATCGACTAAAGCTTTTAAAGGAAGTATTTTTGATACCGTCTATAAAATTTATAACAAACATAAAGAAGAACATTATACTCACTTTGTTTAAGAAAAGTCACGATGTTTAACTATTAGAAAATTGTAATAAGAGAGTTGGGTTTATTTCATCTATACCAAAATGTTTGTTTGCTAAGAGTTCGGGACATTAATCTAAAAGTTCTAAGGTTACATTTCGAAATATAAAATTTAGGATGGTTCTAAAATAATGGATTCGTCCTTCATGTCGTCTGGATCTAGGTGACAGCACCTCACTTCGCCAGACGTCACGGACGTGGGACTAGTTTGTAGGGGTGGTCAAGAACTAAATTCGGGATTTGCGGACTTTCAAATGGACGATGGGGGTGGGCTAGCTGACTAGCTCCACTTGCTTTGTTGATGTAAGAAGAAGTTTGTAATATGATTTGACGTTGAGGTGATGATTTGTGAAAGTCCACAATGCTATCATAGATGCTATAACGAAAGACATGTCTATATGGAATTTAAGATCCAATAGAAATTAGTAATGAGGCAAATAGGAGGAACATTAGGCTTTTCTTTTTATTATGACATAGAAAAGCCTAAACAAGATTATTGAGGAAGTCTTACATAAAATATACTCATGGTATGGCTATTTCCACCTCACCAACTCTCTCACTCCAAAGTTAAAAAATTCATAGTTGGGAAGGTGTTTTATGAAGTGGGTGCATGTTCACTATTTTTATCATTGTAACAATACCAAGGGCAATTTGGACTTTTCACTCAACTCAAGATGTATTGACAATAAAGCTACTAGATTTAATACCAATGTTAAAGCCAACTACCTAGATTGAGAATCTTGAACAGAAGCAAAAGAGGACCACAATTCCAACACAAAGCATATAAGGCTACATCAACTAAACAGAAACACAAGAGTTTTAGTCTTTTGGCACTATGGCATCGGATAGGCAACCACAAGCCCAGATGATGATGCGAATGAATAACACCGGGTTAATTAGTTATCATGGAAGTCCAATGCTCGGCGATGATGAAGACGAGTTGTCAAAATCTGCCTTGTTGACTTTTAGGGTTAAGGAGGAAGAGTTTAAGAAGAAGAAGATGGAGGTGAGGGAGAAAGTTCATGCTCACTTAGGCCGCGTTGAAGAAGAAACCAAGAAGTTGGCTGAAATTCGCGAAGTATGTAGATTAACTTACATTCTTCTTTGCATTTACTCTTTCAAATAACACAATTTCATTATATCGTTAACAACTTCACATCCATATTCACATGTGATTATAATTCTAATTCACTTCGTATAAACAAGTCTACCTAATATTTAAATATGATGCATAATACAGTTACATGCGTAACTTCATAACGGCATAATTGTTTCTTTCTCTACCACCACATCTCCTAAGCACTATCTACAATTAAGTACATATTAAGGTTATCTAAGTTCTTCACGTAAAACTAATTGTTTACTGAACGTGCTTTTGTATATATGTGTGTATATATAGTCGTGTTTTTTTTTTTTTCATTTTTATCTAAAGTTACTAATTTAAAAAAAATAAATAAAAAATCGAGTGTGAATAGGAACTTGAAGCACTAGAAGATCCAAGGAGGAAGGAAGTAACAACCGTTAGGAAGAGAATTGATTTGGTCATCAAAGAGCTAAAGCCATTGGGACAAAGCTGCCATAAGAAGGTGAAACATGCATCATCATCATCTTTATTATTATTGCACTTTTCTTTGCTAAATAAATCACTTTAATCATTATTATTGTACCATTAGTTCTTTTGATTCTGTTTAAATCCATATTCTTTATATTAATTATATGTTAAATCACCAGGAGAGAGAGTACAGAGAAGCTTTAGAAGCTTTCAATGAGAAAAATAAGGAGAAAGCTCAGCTTGTAGGAAGATTAATGGAGGTTATAATATTATGCATGCATATTTCTTAAAAAAATATAATAATATGTCACTGATTTTTTGGTTGATTGTATAGTTGATTGCTGAAAGTGAGAGAGTGAGGATGAAGAAACTTGAAGAACTAAACAACAACATTGAATCATTGAGTCAACTTGTTCCAAGATGATCATGATGAAATCAACTGCATGCACCAATTAACTGTTTTGTTTTAAGTAGTAATGCTCGTATAACTACTGGTTTTATGCTATGATTGTTTTTTTAATGATTTTTGCTTGTATTTTCACCTTTGTTTCTTAATGATTGTGTGATATTAAATCTGATAAAACTTATTGACTTGAAAAGAAGCTTTCATGCATTGATCTTTATTGTGTTGTTTCGTACATCAACCCACGATTGGATCAAACCTTGATTGACACTATTTTATTAACGATGAAACAGGAAATTTGTTGACAGCTACAAAGTCACCATGACGAAACGATTGATCAAATCAATACAATTTAATCGGTGGGGAAAACCACGATTGTGGATGTAGTCATAAATTTTATTTTTTTGAACATAGAAATTTTATTTACATTCGGCTAGCAAGTGACTAATTATGACAAATACATTACATCCCTAGATCAACTCATTTTAAACAGCAAAAGCACCACTCTATCCAACTCTTAAGAGAACTTTTTACACCTATTAGTAATCCATAGAAACGAGACACTACAAGGTACGGGACCTTTAGCGGTGACGCCCGTTGCCGTTAAAGGTATACTATTAGCGGCGACAAGGCCTTTAGCGGTGACGGTCGCCGCTAAAGGTCTTGCCAACTTTTGTCTGTGCCTAATACCCCTGTTGCTGCTAAAGGTGTCCCCGCTAAAGGTATTTATTCACGTGGCATTATCTTCAGTCACATAAAAAGCACCATCTTCATATGCTATCTCTATCTCAAAGTGTGCACGCGGAACAGATCTCACGTCAATTGGATTTTCTGAAAGCTGCCTATTTAATAACCCATGACCCACGAAAGGACTGATATGCTGAAAAATTACAAACAATGCTCACACATTAATATATGTTTTTGTATAAAAATATTTGTATAATGTATTGGAATGATGCTAAATAAACTTACCAGACGTTTGACGGTTGTGTATGGGTCTTTCAAGCTGCAATAGAAAAAGTTTTCAGGTGCAGATATCGCATCTTGATGGAAACTAATCATCCTGAATGAAAGAAGACTTTCCTCATATTGAAATATAAAGTTACATCCAGATGGGTACATACATTCATTGATCATCGTTCTCCAGCCGTCGTAGAAGAACCACTTTTCAGCAATGTTTAAAACTTTAACCTCAAACACCTCAGAGTTCAATGTTCGGATCTTGGTAATGCCGGTAGGATAATTATAATTCTGGATCCAATCACCGTAATCACGAGGTAACGCCTGAATCAAAATACACACAATTTAGGATATTAAAAACTGATTATTGTATAAAACATATACAATAAATCCATGTTAGATATCTTACCAAACAAACTCGGGCGTTATCTTCCATGTGTAACCAAAATCCATACACCATTGTGACACTGTTGTATATGAACTTGTACCTGTAACAAACAATACCAGTTTAACAACGATTGCATAATATAAAACAATTCAGTTTCTAAAACAGATTTAAAAACATAAAGTATTCAAATCATTAAAAACAGATTAACCCTAAATCAAAATCAATGCCAAGCTCCATAACAGATTAAAAAACAGATTCAAAAACAATTAAAAACAGAGTCAAAAACAGATTAATACAAGTTTAACATAATTGCACAATCTAAACGATTTTTCAAACTTCCAAAATCAGTCAAAACAGATTGAACAGATTGAAGCCTAAAACATAAACAATCGAACAATCAAACCATAAAAAATCAAATAATCTTCCACACATAATACATCAATAATGAAACCCTAAAACATGAATCTAAATAAATCAAACCTTAACACATCAATTGATCCCTAAAACCTAAATCGAAACCTAAAACATAAACCCTAAAACATCAATAAAAATCAAAACAATTAATAAAGCTGAACAATAATACACGCAAACTAAAGAACAATCAAGATAAATAATTTAAATCAGACAAAAGAGATATAACAGACCTTAATCGACACACAAATCAGGGAAAAACACGAAAAACATAAAGAAAAAACAACGACATGAAGAACGATTGATTAATATAGAATGGTAGAGATGAAACCTTGGAGAAGAGATTAAAAGAAGGGTTGATCGTGGAATCGCCTCAAGATCGCATGATTAGGGTTTGAGTTCACGAAGAGGATGATGGCTGATTTGGGATTTAGGTTATGAAGCGTGTTATTTTTTTGACCTTATATATTTTTGAGATTTTTGATTAAAAAAAACAAAAAATTTATAAAATCTCACAAATTCTCATGTGGCACAATGTGGGAGTAGAAGAGATTGAGGTGCAATGTGGGAGTTCCATGTGTCCCACATTGCTTTCGTTTATTATATGTATAGATGGGGATGACAACGAAGGACTTGCTGAATAGGCTATTGAAACTATTTTAGGATTCAAATCTTGTTTGCTTCTAGCCTTTGATAGCTTGCATACGTCATTCAAGTAAGTTCTTGTGCCCATTCTTTTAATTATTATTTTTCTAAATATTTTGGGCTAACGTGCATGCTAATCTAGCAAGATTATTTTTATGAAGTCACAAAATATTTTTATCAAGTTATAAATATTTTTGTGTACGATCGAAATACATATTAGCTCATACATATTTTTTTTTTGGTATGAAACATAAGTGTGCGGAATGCGCCTAATGAGTTATTATATGGTTTGAGTTATATGTGTCATTAGAAGTGGGATAGGCCTGCTCTGATTTATGGTATAGTTTTTGCTATGGTTGTCACATAGTTTATGCCTAATTTGTTATTATATGGTTTGAGTTATACGTGTTATTATATATATATGTATATATATATATATGAATAGACTGTTGTCTTGATTAAAGTGTGGCTTGAGTTTTTAGTTAATAAGAGGAATGCGCTTCATGTCTTGGCCACGTATTCGAAACCTTACTTGTTAGATCGGGTATTGTTTTGACTTGCTACCTGTTTAGGTTATATGGATTATATATTTATATATTTTTGTAAACTGTATTTGGCGACTACATGACCTTATAAACTGGGCTATGATGGAAGTGGGATATACTTGCTCTGATCTATCGTATTGGTTTTGTGTCATGGCTGTTGCTTAGTTTATGTTATACATGTTATTAAATATAATAAACTATGTTTGATGGCTACCTGATATGTCGAACTAAGCTATGACGGAAGTGGGACATGCCTACTCTGATCTCTAGTCTTGGTTTTGAGTCAGGGTTGTTACATATTTTATATTATGTGTTTTTTTATAAACTGAGCTATGACAGAGGTGGGAAATGCCTGCTTTAATCTCTAGCTTTAGTTCGCATAAATAGACTGGATTGTTCTTTGTGTTGAAAAGCGAGATGCGCTTATTATATATTTGGTAAGTGAAGTCTTGAGGTAATTAGGCAGTGTATGCCTATCCTAGACTTTGATTTTTGTTTTGCTTGGGGAAAAACAAATTAGCGAATTGCGATTATTGTTAACTCTGAGATTGAGGTATTTTGTTAATTCTTATTTTGACAAAATACTTGTTTATATAAATTTATAAAACTTGAACTCACTCAGCGTAGCTGACTTTTACATACATGTTAGATTGATTTCAGGTTAATAAAGAGTAGGAGATGGATGACTGCTTGGCGATGCGAGAAGCTACCTAGCAATTGAAGGCATTTCTAGTGGAAGACAACTTTTGTTTACACATGATAAATTTTAAATTTGATTTACAATTGGTACCCCACCCAGACACGGGCGATACGGACGAAATGATGGCACTCAGGGCTCTGGTGGTGGTGGGGGTGCCTCCTCCTCTTGTGCCTCTCCAGCGGGCACATCGACCTCGTCATCTGAAACTACATGGTCCACCTACATGTGGTCCTCCTCAGGGTCTGAATCCCTCGAGTCTGGCACGTATCCCTGCTGGACATCGTCAGCGTGCGGGTTGTCTGGTACGTGCTCCTCCTCAGAATCCGAGATGATGATAGGGTCGTCGCTGTGTGCCATGATCCTGGAAATCAATTGCACATGTGTGTGTTAGTAATCATGTGGCTTACTTACTATGTCTACTTGTATATGAAATATGTAACTGGCGTGGAACCTACGTGGCATGTTGGGATAAGTGTTGTATTTCTTTTCCTTGGAAAACATTTCAAAATCAATTTGTTTAGAATATAGTTTGACTCAAAAGAATCTCAATTCGCTATAACCTCGTGCTCTAATACCAATCTGTCACACCCCGCCTAGGCGGAAACACGAGATGCAACTTCGAATGATTTCCAAGCACAAAGGTCACGCAAAGCATCAATAATTAAAAGTAGGGAATTCCATTTGACAACATTTTCTTACAAAACTTTAAGTTAAATTGTCTTAAATAAAACCGTTGTTTGAAATTGTCAATACAAAGTTGGTAAGTTCATGGGTTTTTGTGACATCCGCCACCTCCATTTATAATCAATTGACAAATTTAGTCCTTATATTAGATTGTTGACTAATAGCTAGCATTTTCGATAGGAACGTTCTTACACGAACTTTAATTCGTCTTCCTAGAGTCTTTTCTTGACCACTCAATTACTTAGATACTTGCTGCATACTCTAACAACTTTTAGTCATAAACTTTTATAAAGTAGGGGAGTGTGACATCCGTCACTTTTCTAATAATAATAATAATAATAATAATAATAATAATAATAAATATATATATATATAAAAAAAAAAAAGATTTTATTATATAGATATACATTTTTTTTGTTTTATTTTTACCACTCTTAAAACCCAACACAACCCAAATCCATACCCCTTTTTTTTCCTTATTTTGAAGCCCATTCTATCTCATTTATTCAGAGCCCAGTCCAGAACAAACAGGCCCATATACCCTTGAGCCCATCAGCAGAAGCCCACTCTTCCCCTTCCCTTAACAGTTTAAAAAGAAAAAAAAAATGAACGCCTCTGCCAGGGATCGAACCCGGGCAGAAGCAGATACAACCACACGCCACCAACCACTAAGCCACAAGATGCCTTGTTGATATTTCTTGGATCACATTTATTTTAAACCCTCTTTCGCGTCTGTTTTTTTTCTTCTTTGATGCTGAACGACGCAGCAGCATGAAGGACAAGGAAGCCTCAAATCTTGGCCAATAAACACGCAAAATCAGTCAAACAGGTCTGGGTATTACGCACCATCATCACCTCTTGTTTCTAAAACAACCACACGCGTGATTAACGCGTTCAATTCGATTAAATACCCATTTATAAACTTTCCTAAATACTTCATTTGAAATCTGTATAAATACTTGATGTCGTGACAATTAAACTTGCAAAAACACTGATAAGGAGCCAAAAAACAAACCCCAAAACTCAATTACTCCTAAACACGTTCAAGCCTGCAAGAATTCGTCTCTGTTGACTTTTTTTTGGTTGACTCGCGAATTGAAGTCTTTCGGGTCTGGTATGTTTTAATTCTTGGTTGTAGTATGTTAATCGAGTACTGATAGATATTAACCCCATGTTTAATCAGAGTATAATTGTGTGCTTGAAACATTAAGAAATCTAGGGCTTGAATCAAATTGATTTGGGGAAGAACATGAATCATCGATAATATATATAGTTATTTTAAAACAGAAAATAAACAAACAACTGATCCAGATCAGTTGGTTGTGTTTGTTGTTGTTAAGCAAGACCACACAGGTTCGAGCCCTTGCAACAACATTTTTCTTTCTTGTGTTTTGTTTTGTTAAGTAATCAATTTTAAATATAATCACTAGTATTTATAAATTCATTTTTAAATACTAAAACACTTTTAAAAATTCTACAAAATTTATTTTATGTTATTCCAATGATAAAGTTCATCATCCAATTTTTAGTTTTTCAAAAATCATTTATTTAATTAATATATATAATAAATAATTCAAGTTTATTCAATTTTATTTATAAAATTCTATAAAAATATCTAAACAACTTTATAAAATTCCACAAAAATTATCCTAAACTTGTATATCCTGAAACATTTCAGAAATTATTTTTATTTCAGAAAAACCATTCATTTTATATTTTTAATTAATTTTTGTTAGTTTTAATCATAAATAATTCATAATAAATTCATTTTTCAATATTTTTGCACCAAAATTTTATATAAATTATTTCTATCCATTTAGAACTGAAATACAATTTTTTTTAATTCAGAAATTCTTTGGTTTTAATATTTTTAGATATTGAAGTCATATGTTGGCAATTTAAAATAATTAGATTAAATATTCTATTTTCAAGAAAATAATTTTATAAAAATTATTTTCATACTTAAAACCTTAAGTTGTGACTATATTCAACTTAAAGTTTTACAAAGAGACTTTTATTTATTTATTCATTAAATTTCTTATATTTAATAAACAAATTGTTATTAAACAAATAAACGTTTATCCCCAATTCGAAGCCCTAGAAATACATATATCCTAGAGTTATTTCCCTTACACATTATCGAATACTTTAGGTTGATCATTTGGGAGTAATCTCAATTCATATCTCGTTGTCCAGTTAAATCTCAAACTACTACGTGAACTGTGAGTACTTCCTATCCCCTTTTTACTTTTATACATTTTTGGGGTGTTACATGTACACTATTACAAATTTCAAATACAAGTTTACATTTTCACAATACAATTCTAGTACTATGTGCATTGCTTACAACGTGCTTTATGCTTAGACAATACATGTGGATTACATTTGTACTTAGTGAAATCATTAACATGGTACGAGCCGACCTTAACATTGGATAGCGCTATTTGGATTGACAACCCGCCTAGATTGATTCTCCCCCTTTTTCATCGGAGAATCCGTGGCCATTGTTAAGCTTTTATCCATTTATTGGATAAGTACACTACAGTTCATACAGTACATTATACAGTCACAGGGTTGATTTCGCTCATTTGTTTGATACATGGTTTACATATTTGCACTGTAGCTTGCACTTGAATTGTATAACTTTTTAACCTACTATATATATCAAATCTAGGAATGCTCACCAACATTTCATATGTTGACCAAACCTATTTTTGTACATGTTTCAGGTGCAGTTTGATCTAGTGCTTTAGCAAGAGACATTTAGTGCTTTATTTCAATTCAATTATTTCAATATTTACATTTCATTTAGACAAATGTAATTTCCATTTCCATGTAAGACAATTTTGATTATTCAATAATATTTACATTTTAGTACCATGAGCTTTTGAACAATCGTCACTACGTGGCACCTCGATGATTCCGCCATCGGTTGGGGTGTTACAGATTGGTATCAGAGCCATGGTTATAGGGAACTAGGTTACTAGATAAAATAGGCCTAGACTATAACCGAATTTCAACTTTCATGCATTATATTTCCTAAATTACCTTACCCTCATTTCCCTCTACTTTCCTTCTTCTATCTTTCCCTTCTACTCTCTCTCCATTCTTCTTATCTTTCGTCATGGTGCATAGAGATGGTGTCCTACAAGAAATGGAAAGTCTACATCATTATGGAACAGGGACAGTACCTTTCATGAAGACACTCTTAGGCATAATGCCTACTCGTATGTTGCTCCTTCAAAGTTGTTGAACTTTAATGAGTGTGATAAGGACACGTGCAATCTGGAAGGGTGGACGCCTGTACACTGGGTTTTCTGGCATAGGCAAGCATAGCGCATAAATCCATTTACGGACCTGTTATGCTTACCTGGGGATTCCTGGAGTGAGTGTCCACTTATAGGCTAAAGCATGTCTTCTTTGATCACCATTGGGTTCAAACTCCTTTGAAAAGTCAACGTTCTTGTCGGGCTTTACAGCTAGACAAGGGCACTCCAAGCATTTATGCAAGTTTTACAATAATACTCTCTCCCTTCATATACAATATCCTATATATCATGATTTTCATACATTGCTTACAAGTTCATACTTTCATAATCATTTGTATAGTTATACACTCACATTTCCTGATCTCATGATTATTCATTGACTACCTCATAGATGTCTGCTCGCCGCATGCTCCGTGATGCCAGCCAACGACCTGTTCGTGCTTCTGGACGACGTTCTGATCGTCGCCTCGCATCTTTAGTCGCCGAACAAATTGCTGCAGTGATCCCAAACCTTGTCAGTGAGATAACCCAGAATAGTAACAGTGCCAACACAGGAAGTACGACTCAATTTCGGTGCACTTTCAAACACTTTAACTCCTGCAACCCCACGAAATTCACTGGTGAGGAGGGTGCTACTGGCCTCCTCCAATGGTTTGAAAGCATGGAGAGTACTTTTGTGAACAGTGAATGTCCTGATGAACTCCGCGTTCGCTATGCTACCAGTGTCCTTCAAAAGGGAGCGTTAACCTGGTGGAATGGCGAAAAACGCAATCGAGGAGCTGATGTTGCTTTATCTTTATCTTGGACTGAAGTTAAGGAACTCATGATCACCAAATTTTGCCCTAGGAACGAAATCAGGAAACTGGAGGAAGAGTTCCATGGACTGAAACAAGACAGTGGTGAGAATCTTGCGTATAATACTCGATATCACGAACTTAGCATACTGGTTCCACACATGGTCACCCCAGTCTCTCGAGCAATCGAAAAATATATCGAGGGATTACCTGACCTGATTCAAGACGTTGTCACTGGAGGCAAAGCCACTACGGTAGAAGAAGCCATCCAACTTGCAGCCACATTAACAGACAAACACGTAAGGAAAGGAAACTTGGTTAGGAAGGGCACCAAGTCACCTACTGAGAAAACCACCAATGTTGAACCACCTAAGACTGTTTTAGCAAAGGCCGCCACTACTGCTTCGAACTCTAAGAAACGAATGGGCGATAATCTGAACCATACTGTTGTGGATCCTGTGACTCAACCTCCTATCAAGAAAACCTATACAGGAACCCATCCTCAATGCAGCACTTGCAAATATCATCATTCTGCAAATCTTCCATGCCGTCAATGCACTAGATGTGGGAGGTTTGGACACCTTGTTACCACTTGTCGAGTAATGGTTGGAACACAGAGTAATCATCAAACAGCTGCTCAGGGACCACTACAGATTACTAACGGTCGGGCATGTTATCATTGTAGAGACCCTAATCACATGCTACCCCAATGTCCCAAATTGAACAATGTAAACCTGGTGGCACATGGACGAGCTTTCAATATCAATACCAACGAAACAACTGATCAGGATGACGTTAATCCCACTGGTTAAGCTATGGATGAAATCTTCCCAAGACTCGAGAATCCAATACTTGTGTTTTCATTTTCATAATTCTATTTTCATTTTGTATCCAACTTTGTCGCACTCATTAGCATACAACATCTAGAAATTTCCTTGCGTATTATTGTGTATTAACACAGATTGAAAATTTATTATATTTATCATACAAGACTCTACCTTGCATTTATTTGAAACGTTTGGACTTGATACTTGATCTTACAGATGCTTTTCTAAGAAAACATCATTGGTTATTACATGAAACTAGATTTTTCTCTTAATTTGACTACGCATTGAACACCTAATTATTCATGATACTCGTAAACATTTAATTATTAATGATAACACTTACACTTAATGGTTGTAGTACTTACAAACTTGCTTGCATAAACATGCTATCAATTTGCAATCTATGTGAATAATAATTGCTGCACTTGATAGTGGTCATCATGCCTTTTTCAACAGTCGGGAGAGGCCCTACAACCTGCTCCACGACTGGTGGAGGCTATCGAACATACTCAACGATTGGTAGAGGTCACTATGCCTTTTCAAACAGTCGGGAGAGGCCCTACAACCTACTCCACGGCTGGTGGAGGCTATCGAACCTGCTCAACAATCGGTGGGATCATAGAAGGACATAAAACCCTAATGTAAGGTAAATTGATGATTCTGGTCCGGAACGTAATCATGAATTTACAGGTACATTAGGGTAGTGTGAAATTCTATTAGAGTTTTTGGTAGGCATCCAGTACGTTTTCAAGGTATCAAAGGTGTGGTGGGTTAGCTGCGGTACACCCTGTATACAAACACTAATGATGCATTGAAAGTGAGACTGGAAGTCGGACCAGGAACAAACTCTAGTTACTTGGTAGTTCATTTATAGTCAATCAACTCGTACATTTATTCTAGGATTCCTAAACTTGCAATTTAAGTGATTTACTAGATTCTTATTCTCCTTATTATTCGAGACAAACCTAATCCACTCCTTAACTCACACCCATCAAACCTCATACCCAAATCATTCGATTTTTTTTTTTTAAAACCACAGTTATCTTAATTTTTACCCAAGCATCCATAACCCTATGTTTCTAATAACTTCGGGACGAAGTTTCTAAAAGTAGGGGATGCTGTGACATCCGTCACTTTTCTAATAATAATAATAATAATAATAATAATAATAATAATAATAATAATAAATATATATATATATATAAAAAAAAAGATTTTATTATATAGATATACATTTTTTTTGTTTTATTTTTACCACTCTTAAAACCCAACACAACCCAAATCCATACCCCTTTTTTTTTCCTTATTTTGAAGCCCATTCTATCTCATTTATTCAGAGCCCAGTCCAGAACAAACAGGCCCATATACCCTTGAGCCCATCAGCAGAAGCCCACTCTTCCCCTTCCCTTAACAGTTTAAAAAGAAAAAAAAAATGAACGCCTCTGCCAGGGATCGAACCCGGGCAGAAGCAGATACAACCACACGCCACCAACCACTAAGCCACAAGATGCCTTGTTGATATTTCTTGGATCACATTTATTTTAAACCCTCTTTCGCGTCTGTTTTTTTTCTTCTTTGATGCTGAACGACGCAGCAGCATGAAGGACAAGGAAGCCTCAAATCTTGGCCAATAAACACGCAAAATCAGTCAAACAGGTCCGGGTATTACGCACCATCATCACCTCTTGTTTCTAAAACAACCACACGCGTGATTAACGCGTTCAATTCGATTAAATACCCATTTATAAACTTTCCTAAATACTTCATTTGAAATCTGTATAAATACTTGATGTCGTGACAATTAAACTTGCAAAAACACTGATAAGGAGCCGAAAAACAAACCCCAAAACTCAATTACTCCTAAACACGTTCAAGCCTGCAAGAATTCGTCTCTGTTGACTTTTTTTTGGTTGACTCGCGAATTGAAGTCTTTCGGGTCTGGTATGTTTTAATTCTTGGTTGTAGTATGTTAATCGAGTACTGATAGATATTAACCCCATGTTTAATCAGAGTATAATTGTGTGCTTGAAACATTAAGAAATCTAGGGCTTGAATCAAATTGATTTGGGGAAGAACATGAATCATCGATAATATATATAGTTATTTTAAAACAGAAAATAAACAAACAACTGATCCAGATCAGTTGGTTGTGTTTGTTGTTGTTAAGCAAGACCACACAGGTTCGAGCCCTTGCAACAACATTTTTCTTTCTTGTGTTTTGTTTTGTTAAGTAATCAATTTTAAATATAATCACTAGTATTTATAAATTCATTTTTAAATACTAAAACACTTTTAAAAATTCTACAAAATTTATTTTATGTTATTCCAATGATAAAGTTCATCATCCAATTTTTAGTTTTTCAAAAATCATTTATTTAATTAATATATATAATAAATAATTCAAGTTTATTCAATTTTATTTATAAAATTCTATAAAAATATCTAAACAACTTTATAAAATTCCACAAAAATTATCCTAAACTTGTATATCCTGAAACATTTCAGAAATTATTTTTATTTCAGAAAAACCATTCATTTTATATTTTTAATTAATTTTTGTTAGTTTTAATCATAAATAATTCATAATAAATTCATTTTTCAATATTTTTGCACCAAAATTTTATATAAATTATTTCTATCCATTTAGAACTGAAATACAATTTTTTTTAATTCAGAAATTCTTTGGTTTTAATATTTTTAGATATTGAAGTCATATGTTGGCAATTTAAAATAATTAGATTAAATATTCTATTTTCAAGAAAATAATTTTATAAAAATTATTTTCATACTTAAAACCTTAAGTTGTGACTATATTCAACTTAAAGTTTTACAAAGAGACTTTTATTTATTTATTCATTAAATTTCTTATATTTAATAAACAAATTGTTATTAAACAAATAAACGTTTATCCCCAATTCGAAGCCCTAGAAATACATATATCCTAGAGTTATTTCCCTTACACATTATCGAATACTTTAGGTTGATTATTTGGGAGTAATCTCAATTCATATCTCGTTGTCCAGTTAAATCTCAAACTACTACGTGAACTGTGAGTACTTCCTATCCCCTTTTTACTTTTATACATTTTTGGGGTGTTACATGTACACTATTACAAATTTCAAATACAAGTTTACATTTTCACAATACAATTCTAGTACTATGTGCATTGCTTACAACGTGCTTTATGCTTAGACAATACATGTGGATTACATTTGTACTTAGTGAAATCATTAACATGGTACGAGCCGACCTTAACATTGGATAGCGCTATTTGGATTGACAACCCGCCTAGATTGATTCTCCCCCTTTTTCATCGGAGAATCCGTGGCCATTGTTAAGCTTTTATCCATTTATTGGATAAGTACACTACAGTTCATACAGTACATTATACAGTCACAGGGTTGATTTCGCTCATTTGTTTGATACATGGTTTACATATTTGCACTGTAGCTTGCACTTGAATTGTATAACTTTTTAACCTACTATATATATCAAATCTAGGAATGCTCACCAACATTTCATATGTTGACCAAACCTATTTTTGTACATGTTTCAGGTGCAGTTTGATCTAGTGCTTTAGCAAGAGACATTTAGTGCTTTATTTCAATTCAATTATTTCAATATTTACATTTCATTTAGACAAATGTAATTTCCATTTCCATGTAAGACAATTTTGATTATTCAATAATATTTACATTTTAGTACCATGAGCTTTTGAACAATCGTCACTACGTGGCACCTCGATGATTCCGCCATCGGTTGGGGTGTTACAGGGAGACTGCTATATCAGTGCTCTGCCCCTCACCAATTACACATTCCTAAAGCCTTTCTCATTTAAACTCTCAACTTTCTAACTTTGGGTCAACTGTCAAAGATTTTGAAACTTTTACTTTGGGTATTAGACAATTATTTTAAATTTTGTCGAATCATAAATGACGAAATTTTCTTTTAAAAATATAGTTGACTTTTACAACGCCTTTTTTTTTTCAGAGAAACCTCCACTTGAAAGGAATTTCGAGACGGAATTTTCTAAAGTAGGGGAGACTGTGACATCCGCCACCTCCATTTATAATCAATTGACAAATTTAGTCCCTATACTTTTCAACGTTTTCAAATTTATTAAAACGCGAGTTACTTTTAAGTATTTAATTTAAACGTGAAAAGTTTAACACAAGTTTTAGGAAATATTAATTTTTTTATTCAATTTGTTCTTAAATAAAATCATAAGTTTATTAAATAAATTGATAAAAAAAAACTTAAATTTATAAAGTTTTCAAGACATTTTGGTTTAGTTATCTTAACTTGGTTAGTGTATTATAAAGGAAAAACTAACTATATTATCCAAAAACTAACTACAGGGACTGAATTTGCCAAATAAGAAAAGTTTAAAATCAGATCCTTCCTTGTTATTTCCCTCGCACGTTTTTTCCGGCCGAGTACTTGCCGGATCCGGCGAGTCTCCGGCGACTACTTAAAACGAGTTTAAATGCGTAATAACAACCTTTAAGTATTGCAAAACGGTTCAGCATGATTTTCCAACTGCTTCCAGTGATTACATTAACGTTTTTTAATTCAAACATTAAGTGGGTTTAAGATGTAACCGTCGCACCTAATCAACCAATACGTTTTCATTCACGAAGCTATAATATGATCCTACCAATTCATTTCTGCACCTCCACACATTCTAAACCCATGAAAAACACGTCTTAAACACGTTCAGAAGTGGTCTAAATCGGCCCTCATGCTTCGGACCTGCACATCCTTTATCGAGCTCTGTTACGCGTTGTAAGTTCCAACTTTTTGGTGCCGTTTTAACCTTTGATCATACCTGAACAATAGCCCTCTATTACAGATCTAATATCTGTGTCGAATTGGGTTATTGTATAAACTAGGGTTAGGGTTTCTTAGTTGCATTTGGGGAAGAAGATGAACATACTAATAATGTTTAAATGGAATTATCTTTGAGTTAAAACAACAAGTGACTAGATGGTGTAGTGGTTAGTTCTGCAAGGTTACACCGGGGGGGGGGGGGGGAGCAGGGTTTGAGTCCCACTGGTCCCGAATTTGGGATTTTATTTTTTGAATCTCTTTTTGTATATTATACAATCATATAAATAATACATTAATCTTAGAATATTCATATTAAATTCAATTTTTCTTCAAAAATTATAAAAATTTAGGAGTAGCTTCTTGACACCTCATAGAAAATTACCACATTTTTATTTTCTGGAAATTGTTTTATTTTCATATTTTTATTGAATTTATTTCTTTTAATCATATTTAATTAATTAAAAATTTGTTTTTAATGATTTTAATCTCAAACTTTTTGAGTAATTATTTCTCATCATCATGAACTAAAATAAAAATTATTGGTTCAGAAAACATTTATTTTTATTAATTTTCCTATTTTTAATCATTTAAACATGATTTAATTCTATTAAATTAGTTTTAAATATAAATAAGTTTATAAAAATTATGGGAAAATTATTTTTATTACTTTACATCAGAGAGTATCCATTTTCTATAAAAATAACATTTTTGGATCATGTCTTGAATTATTAGTCTTATTTATGTTTAATTAGACATAATTAATTATATATTTATTTATACTACTTAACATTTATTTTATAAATACATTGCTTATAAAATAGAAACATTCTCATGTTTGAAAGTCATAGTTATTATTTGTTGAATCATTGTGTAACTCATAATTATTTTTATTTATTCCAATATTTATGATTATTGTATTTATTTACAATAATTAGTTAAAGTAATTAACTAAATTATTTTGTATTTATTATTTAAACATATGTTGGCCTAAATATTTAATTGGTAATAATTATATTACTTAAACCGTAGTTTTAAACTTTGGTATATTATTATACAACTTTTATATTAATCCAATTTATCATAAAACTCTAATTCCCCAAATCGACTTAGCAAACCCTAATGCCTTAGACCTTAGTTACCTTAGACTTTTTAGACACTTCCTTATTAGTATTCTTATACATTATAGGTTGAATTCCTCGGAATTCCCATTACTTAGCTCACGACCGCTTAAGTTGGATTTTGTTCACTTTCGCAAACTGTGAGTATATATTTCCCCTTTTTCATGTTTTACACTTTTGGGGTGACTCATGTACGCATATTACTTCACTCACTTAATCATGGTTTATTCTATATTCACAATCGCAATTCTTGTATGTGTTTTACTTGTTGATTCGCTGATAGTGTGTACTTATGACCTTAATCATTAACCGCTGGGCGACCTAGCATAGCAATAAATAGTACTTGATTATTGTTATGTGTGAACGATTATTCATCGCCTACTATGAGCGAATACTATATATATGTGACTCTTGATTCATTAAACAAATGTTTGATTTTGGATAGCATTTGTACATAGCTTGAACACTAAATTGTAGACAGTATAACACGTGAATTGCGAAACTCTTTTTCTACTATATGTATTCAAACAGGGTATGCTCACCAATACATTTTTGTATTGACAAATTATTTTCATACATGTTTCAGGTTGTTCTGATATCACTTTTAAGCTTTTGGAACTTAGACTTAGATTTGAGATCTACTGTATTTTCAGACGTTGTATTTTGTATCTTATTTCAATGTAATAAAATATTAATCAATGTATTCAAAGTTACCCTTTAGTACCATGAGCTATTGAACAATCATCACTACGTGACACCTCGATGTTTCCGCCATCGGTTGGGGTGTTACAGTTTTAAATAAATGAACTTGTAATCCAAAACCGACTAGATCATTGCCTAGATAGGGCAATAATCAATATGTGATCTTACATGAGCCCATAACCAAACCTTGACATGTTGTTCCTTGCCCATTATACACTAAAGACAATGAATAAATGTGAAATACAAGCACTCTCTTGATATCTGTCATCCGGTCAGAGCGACTGACCAAGAGTTGGGGTGTCAACATAATATATCTATTCCGGTGTTTCATGGCTAAGTACATAGCTAATGGTTACGGTGTGATGTATAACATGAGGACTTTATGGATCCTGAACCTTATTGTCTCATGTTCACATAATAGTTATAAATGTAACTAAAAACAGTACGCATGTTTTTCCCCCGGAAATGCAAAACAATGAAAAGGGGCCGTAAGGATGTCTGAGTGCTAACTACTGATTGAATCTGATGTGGAATGTCTGAACAAAAGTGCCCTAGATTCACATAAGGACAACTTAGGTCTATGTATTGTACTGTTTACCATGCAATTCCTCACCCGACTTGTATTTTTGTGAATTGTGTGTGTATGTACGGCTGTACTAACAGTATGTGTAGGAAAAGTTGATTTTTGTCGTTATTAATGTCTACACTTAACCAATTATGGCAAAACCGAGGTTTTGGTCTTTCCATATGTCACTACATGCTATATAGGCTAAATATTAGTACAAATTATAGCATGTTGTTGTATGTTTTGGCCCTTTTTATGAAGAAAATGTCATTTACATGCGCTATACTTGGCTAACACATGTTTCTTAGTCCTTAACACATGTTTTTCCAAAAACTCTTTGTTTAAGCCTTTCTAACGTATGTTTGGTTGTTTTTAACATATGTTTGCGATTACACCATATTATGTATAATACTATTTCAAGTTCGAAAACAGTTTTATGGCCTATTTAATGATGTACATGCACACTAATACAACCGTGGACATGTATGTGGGCATGTGGGTTCGTGTTCGAGTGTTCGTGAGTGTGTATACATACCACTTCTTGATGTACAATATAAATGTGTTTTCTTGTAATTATTTCAACTTGTGAGTTCCATAATCGACTTTTATTAGTTTGTTATAGCCGTGTATGGTGTGTGCGAGTGAGGGAAATGGTCGGCTAAGTTTCATATAGGCCGAAACATGAATTAAAAGCAAATAAGGAATAGTTTGTTAACATACCACTACAATGTGCCTTAGAATGAAGATGGGGTCGATTCTAGATTGTTTCTTCCACTCTACCACCTCTAATCTTCGAAAGAAAGTCTCGTGGGGTTGTGGAGAGGTTGCACGATCGAAAATGGGCTCGGGTATAGGGTATAAGGTTCGGCCGAGGGTGTTTAGAGGTGAGGGGTTATTGTGTTCAAGTGTTTAGTGTTTCAAAGTGTGGTGTGATTGTTCTTGGACTCCAATTGATCGGTTTATAAAGGAGAGGGGGTGAGAGTAGTTTAGTTATTTGTGGTAAGTCAAAACTTGTGTGAATTAGTGATGAAAAAGGTAGTTTCTAATAAGGTGAAATGTGTTGTCTTAGAAACTTGAAATGTTTATGTTGGAACTTG
This sequence comes from Ambrosia trifida, assembly GCA_028751855.1. Taxonomy (NCBI): domain Eukaryota; kingdom Viridiplantae; phylum Streptophyta; class Magnoliopsida; order Asterales; family Asteraceae; genus Ambrosia; species Ambrosia trifida. The sequence continues at coordinate 57,077,367 of CM054124.1, forward strand.
TCTTGGATGATTTATATATGGGAAAAATAGAGTTTTGGAAGGTCAAATCTTATGGATCTATGAGATGGAAAAGCTAAGTGCCATATTAGTGAATTTCCATGGATAATTGTGACCATGTGGGAGGCTAATATATTTGTTAATGTAGGGTTATTATAACTGAAAACATGGGACAGGAAATGGGTATTTTTGGATGGTCCATCATGTATATTTTCCTTGTATAGTGATCTTGGTTTTATATTGGTGAAATACCTAGGTAATGAGATACATGTGTGGGTGTGTATGCATCGTATATATGTGTATGTATATAGAGAATAAGTGTGGTTCAAATAAATGAGATCACATGTGCATAGGGCCGATATTTGCATAGTTTTTAGCATGGATTTGGAAGTCAAAGTGGCCTAGATCAATGGGGTGAGAAGTCAAGTATCCAAATTGGTGATTTACCTAAGTCTTTGTGAGCATGTGATCAAATGGCTTGTGGGTTTGTGTCTTGTTCTTGTTTTCGGCCTAGGGAAGGAACAAAGGAAGCGTGTGGAAAGTCCATGTGTTGTAAGACTTATCTTGGGGTGGTTTCCTTTCTATCTTGGTGAAACATAGGGAATCAGATTGTGAATAGAAAGTGTAGGAATGTGTGTATGTGTGTCTTGATATGTATGTGTGTGTGTAGTAGTAGTAATGTCTTGTCCAAAATGTGTCCATATGTGTGTGTATGTGACTGTAATATATATATATATATGTATATGGGGTTGGGTTTTTAATGACACAAGCATTCATACATACATATATATACATTGCATATTTATATATACATACATAGATAAATAGTTTAGAAACTTGTTTAATATTTATTTATCTATGTGTGTTGATATGTTTATAAATAATCGAGTAGTGTCTGTGTACACGTGGTGATTTGGATTTAATCACTCTAGTAATCGTATTGGGCTAATTATTATTTCCAGACGTTGTTTGTTTTTGTTCTTATTTGGCCCACGAATTGGAATCTTATGTTCAGTTGTGTTGATTCTCGGGTCTAGAGTTTTGCATGGATTTTCCTATAGTTTATCAGGAACTATTCGACTAGTTGTGAAATTGTATCAACTACTATGTCTAATGCTAGACTATATGCATCGGGATTGACTTGTTGGAACCCTGTATAGTCCAATTATGATGTAACATGTGAAATGTAATGCCATGCACAATGTATATGTGTAGTTAAGTGTACAGACATGACCCGTGATTTCAACGGGTGTCACAAGGATAAAAAACTGTTGAACTAGTTGCTGAGAAGCGGTTTGATAGGCCATGTGACCCTGATTGTATTGGGCCTATGAGGGAATGGTTGACTGGATCGGAGATAATCATGTACCAAGAGTCAGATTTGTGAACTCGCGTTTAAGAGTGGTGACTTGGGACCCTTTATAGTTAAGAAAAATAATCTCTAGTTTTACCCATGCGGACCAAGCCGTGGCATCTGTTTCGAGTACACGAACCATGAGATCGTCAGATAGGGTGGCAAAATCCATTGATGAATAAGGGCATCAATCTTGGAGCAAGAACTATAGTTGTCATGGGTTTCTACTGGAGGGTCCGAGCCATCGATGTGACCTAAAACCTTGTATGCCTTTGCATGTAGTTTGAATAATTTAATCGAAGATGAATAAGTTACTTTAGTGTCATCTAGCATATGAACCTTATTTTTGAATGTTCGTAGTCATGTATGCAATGTAAAGGGATGAGGTTTCAGATTCAGGTTTGGAATTGGAAAATGATTTTGAAGATTGTTTGCCCATTGTATGTAACAGCCGAAGGTAACGCATACCATGATATTGTCTGCTTTGCCGCAACTCATAGATTTAAAACGCGTAATGATAGTGAGGGTGCCCACTCCCTTATAAGGAGTTCTGATCTTCCTTACACAACCGATGTGGGATCTTGCATCCACCCCCCTAGGGAACCGAGTGTCCACTCGGGCACATTGGCACACCGATCTAGGCCCCTTCTCTGATGCCATATATAGCAGCCCAAGGTAACCCATACCATGATAGTGTCTGCTTTTCCACAACTCACGGATTTAAAACACATCATGATAGTGAGGGTGGCCACTCCCGTATAAGGAGTTTTGTTCTCCCTTACACAACTGATGTGATATCTTACATCTAACCCCCTAAGGAACCCAGCGTCCACGCGGGCACACTAGCACAACGTTCCGGGCCCTGGCTCTGTACCATCTGTAACAACCCAAGGTAACTCGTACCATGATATTTCTGCTTTACCGCAACTCATGGATTTAAAATGCATCATGATAGTGACGGTGGTCATTCCCTTATAAGGGGTTTTGTTCTCCCTTACACAATCGATTTGGGATCTTACATTGTAGCCGTCGAAACTTAAAAAAAAAAAATCGAATAGAAAGAGAGTTGGGCGGCTAGGGTTTGGAGAGCCAAAGCTCTGATACCATAAAAATGTTTATGATTATCAAAATAATGTGTTACCTCTTCCGTTGATCAATACCCAGTAAATAGGGAGAAATAATACAAATACATGGAAAAGATAATGCTAAATTAATTACATGATTATCTCCTATTTAATCGTGATGTTGTGGGTAACGCATTCATAGCAGCCTTCCAACAGAAAATGTTCACTATTTTTTAGAACCAAATACCACCCAATTAAAAATGTACATACCATTCAGAAGTAGGGGTGAGCATTTCGTGGTTCGGATCCACGAGAAACTTAGACCCGACCCGTGAGAACCTTGGACCCGAACTTTTTTAAATATATGGGTCGGTTCGCGGTTCTAGATTTATGTGAATTATCGGTTTCGGGCCGGGTCGGTTCCAAACCCACGGTTCTAATATAAGAAATTAAGAACCACAAGAACCGTTTGTATCTTAATTAAAACATGACTTATTAATAGATTGATAATGTATGAAAAACAATAATTTATAAAAATGATCCAATAGATATGTATTGTTAACGGAAAAATAAAACAATACTCTTTTTTAGTCTTTTCATTATTCTTTTTTACATGTTATTGTAATTGATTTCACGTAATGTTAATACAATATTAAAAAAATATTATTTATAAAAATAACAATGTATTTTTCTTGAAATATTTTTCGGCTTGATGTATATGCATAGATGTGTATATGCATATATGTATATATCCAAAATTGAAGTAAATATTTATGTATGTCGCTCTGATGTGTGTGTGTGTATTTGTGATGTATACATAACATATTCACATAATGTTTCGAGTGATGAGAATGACAAAATTGTTACCAAAACATACGTCTAGAAACAAAAAAATGATTAAAAAAAGGAAACTCGTGAGCTATTGTTAGAACCATGTGAGGAACTCTTTTACTAGCATGGTAAAAGAATAGGAATATGTAACACTCTAAAAGCTTTTTCATTAAAAGGTTCTAGAGGGTCAGACCCTTTACCCGACCCATGAGAACCTTTAGGACCCAGAACCACATAGCCTTTTAAGGTTTGGTTTGTGGTTCCTAACTTCAACAATAAAAGAGTATACGGTTCTAGTGGGTCCGGGTCGGGTCGGTTCCTGACCCTTTGCACAGCCCTATTCAGAAGTGTCTTCTCCTCGATAATAACTCTTGCGAATTTTGTAGTAAACCTTAGAGATTCATCACCATGCCACACCCACCTATCTCTTGTGCTTGAGAAAACTTAATGATCCAAAATTCGTTTGATATCCAGCAATTTAGCCTCCAAAGGGGCAACAGGAGCAAATTCTCAATTCCAATTTTATTGCGTAATTTGGCTTTCTCTGACTTAGTATTTAATCCGTTCACTTACATAAGAATTATTCTCCTTTCTAACTTAAACAAGCATGGGAAGACATCTTTCAATACACCTATTCCGATCTTTCAATACACCAATTCCGCACCAGCTGTAAAGCCAAAATTTAGTAGAATTTCCATCGCCAACAGAACACATCAGCAATGAATTGATATCCACCCATATCTTTCAAATATCATGGGGATTTTAATAATGTTATTCCATAAACTAGGTACTAAAGTTTTACATGGGAAGCTCTTCCATACTCTATTAAAAAAATGTATAGCCACAATCACTTACGCCCACATAGACAACGACTCATTTTTTCAGTCTCCACATCTACTTCAGCAATAAAGCTAAGTTAAAAGCATGTAAGCTGCTGATACCAAGACCCACTCAGAATCATGTTCCACAACTCCCTCACCATCTTTTATATTCCGTTTTCCATCCGCCCAGAAAAAATGATCTTCTAATCCGCTCCATCTCCTCGATAATCTATTTTAGAAACTTGAGCAATGACAAGGAATACGTTGGAACCGTTCCTAACACTGATTTTATTAAAGTGACTCTACCCTCTACCAACAAGTTTTTTGCCTTCCATGTCAACAATCTATCCCTCAACTTATCCATAACTGGTTTCTAGATCCCAACTCTGTTCATATTGCACCCAATCGGTGTCTCGAGGTATTTGAAAGGTAGTGTCCCGGATTTACAATTTACCATCCTTGCCATATTTGCCATTTCAGTAGATCTAACACCCAATCCCATTATTACCGATTTCGAAATGTTTATACTAATCCCAGACGCGAGTGTAAAGACGTGAAGTATACGGGAAAAATTCACTGCATTATTTGTCGACCACTCACCTATTAATAAAGCATCATCGGCGTACAAAAGATGAGATAAACATGGAGCAGAGTTTGGTAATGTCACCCTATGAAAAACACCACTAGACACAGGTTGTGCATGGTCACACTAAATGCTTCCATCACCATAATAAATAGAAATAGGGAGTTGGATCTCCCTTCCTCAAACCTCTACTACTCGAGAACTCTGCAGTCCGAGAACCATTTATTAAGATGAATGTCTTGGAGGATCAAAGACAAGACGAAATCCATCCACTCTATCTAGCGGCGATTCCCATGGCCTCCATCACGGAATCAAGAAAATCCCAACATGTGGGTTTTATGTGATCCTGGATACAAATTCTTGCAAATCGTAAATATCATACATTGAATATGAGCTAACCATGGAAAAAATTTCTATGCTATCAATTCGTGAGATTACAATCTATGTTATTAACCAGGGAGATTTAAATTATGTGGTACAATATATGCCAGATATTATTATATTATCGGACTACAATATTTGGTGCTTTATTCAATTTTAGCAATAAACACACACACTGTACTTCTTGTAGCGCATTCACCATCTAAATACGACAGTTTTTCGGTTGAATCGTAAACCAAATCGTTAATGGCCATTCTTGATGCTTGTAAGCTGAAACCAAATTATCTAAACTAAAACCAAACAAAAGCAAACCAAATCAATACTACCGGACTAGTGGTTTCAGTTTAGTTTTATAGTTTGCGTATACCAGGTATTTATAATAAAAAAAAATTTAATTAGCATTAAAAATAGAAATATTGGATTTAAATAATCCCAACTATTAGCTATTCGCCATCATTGATCCAAACTTAAAAAAATCACTACTGACGGTGTCACCTTTTAACTTATTTTCCCTCTCCTATACTAACTAAACGTTAACCAGATGTGTGGCAAAAAAGTCAAAGTTTTGCAAATGTGGACAGCTTATGTGGCAAAAGTCAAACTTTTGATAATGTAGACTTCTTATGTGGCAAAGTTTTGATGGCGTGGACTGTTTATGTGGCAATCCACGTTAGAAAAACTAACTTAGTTAATCAAAAACATCTTTCATAGGAAATAGATCATTTTTCCCATATAGACTCCAATTTCTTCTCCATGTCATGTGTGCCGACTGAGCCACATTCTCTGAAACGACAATGTGATTTCATACCATGCCAAGACTTGAATTTTTCAAGTAAACTTTGTGAAAGTTTCTGCTCTGAAGAATACTGTGGATACAAAAGCTTCAGCGCCTCAACCTTCTTCTCTATGATTAGCTCTCTGTTATATTCACACGCTCTTGATGTTGGAGAAACCATTCATAAAGAACTTTCGCTATGGCTAGTTACTTGGTTGATTTATGACGCTTGGAAGATCCACCTTTGTCAAAGTTAGCTGATAGGAACTCTAATGATTGCTTGAGAGTGTTTGATGTTGTTCCTAATGATTGCTTAAGAGTGTTTGATATTGTTCCTTGACTAATATACAAATCGAAAGTTTTGTCAACCCGCTGCACCAAATCTTGTTGAGTGCATCCTTAGTGATCTCTCTTATACTCGCATAACAGTTTTCGTTGTTGATGAGCCATGGTTGATATGATTTTAAAAAAATTTCAATGGACATTTTATAGTGATAAATTATAACCATGTTTAATTTACATGGAGAAGAAATGTACCTTGAAACTTGTTTTTATATTTTATCATGTGGTGACGTTGATAGACTAAAGACAAGGGGTGCATGCACCAATGGGTCTCTATGCCGATTGTTGAGTGTTATTCTTTAAGTCCAAGTCTTGATGCAAAACTGCTATCGAGCCCCAGAGTCTTAGTCGAAGCTACCTCTCTATTCCTACAGGGTAGAGGTAATGTTGTCTACGTCCCTCCTTAGACCCTACCTGGCTTTGTTATTGGTGACATTTACCAATACCATGTGTAATGGTGGGTGAAATTTGGTAAGTGGAAGAAGCATTTTTTGACACTTGGCAAGTTAGACCACTTTGGTGGGTGAAATGGGCAAGGGGTGAAATTTAGTGGGTGAAAGAGGCATTTTTTTAAATTTAATAAACACACTAATATATTTTATTTAAATATTTCATTTAATAAAAAAAATAATTTAAGCAAAGCAACCATATTAGACCATGTAACTTACCAAATAATATTATATTATAATAACTCCAAACCTTCTCTTTCTTCTTTGTCAATAGTCACCTTCGTGCAACTCCTCTTTCTTCTCATTCATCAATGGTAAAACACAACAGTGATGAATATTTTATTTTAAACTAAAAAAAATATAACAATAATAATATGACTGTTGGAGATGTGGAGGCTTTTGATTGGAGGAAAGGAGTGAAGCTCGGCCGCGAAATATTTCGCGTGAGACTCGTTAGCGCCCAATTAACTTGATGGGGGCGGTGTTTGCAGGTTAATTGGGCGCCAATTTTCCCCTTTCACACCCCTTTCGCGCACCATTACAGGTGGTCTAAGTATGATGATAACGATTTTTCGATACCATGAACAAACTTTTTGCTTATTAAAAACAATGAACTTTTATGAATACGAGGCTTGAAGATGAAAACAGACTTTCCATATCATCTTTCAATTTCAATACACGTGTAGGTGGATCGACTCATCAAGTTCCCATTAAAATAGAATTCACACAAGGAAAAACACTTGCGACAAATTCAATTAACATATAAATATGTACATTGGACTTGGAAATTTAAAGGTCATACATAAAACGTCTTTAAAATTGATAAACTAATATCTCGCTACATTAATAAATATTTTGATTTCTAACATTATTAAATTTTAGAGGTTTTATTGTAGTTGTAGTTTTATTATTTATCATGTAAATATAAAACTACTTGTTGGTGGAATATAAGTTTTCTTCTCCGTTAAAAAAAATATAAAACTATTTACATATTTAATTATTTCACAAATAAATTAAATTGTCAAATGTTAATCCAGTTAATTGTTTCACAAAACTTAGCCTATTTAGAGGGTGTTTGGAATTGCGTTTTAAATATGATTTTTAGATTATTGCGTTTTGAAAACGCAAATAATCAGTTTTTAGTGTTTGGATTGCGTTTTGAAAACGCAGATAATCAGTTTTTTAGGCTACCAAAACGCAATAATCTATAAGCAGCTCCACCCCTACTTTTCCAAAACGCATAATCTATTTTAAATAATCAATCCCAAACACCCCCTTAATCACGATACATGATAACATCTAAATAAAACCTGTATAGAATGAATATTGATATCTACAGGGATCGATATTTACCTCGATGGATGGATTCAGAATATCATAATTTAGCCGGAGAGATGCGTAAGGACGGAGACGTTGACTGTGTAGCTTTCATCTTCAATGGTGTGGTGGTCCAATGATTGCCACGTGAAGGAAATTAAATTAGGGTTTAAGAGTTGGTACCACATCCGATTGCCGTGTGAAGGAGATATGGTACCAAGAAATCTTGGCAGTTATGTTTTCATTGTAAAAGGGATTAATAATATTCAAGTTTTACTCAATCATGAAGTTATTTTTTTTCATTGTATTTAAAAGAAATCTTTTAGTAGTTAAAACTAGGGGAAAAATTCTGTACAAAGTGTTTTTTTGGTAAGAACTGTGAGAATTAAAGGAGGGTATTTTTTTTCGAATTTTTTTCCCATATTGTTAAACATGTATTATAGTATTGAAAACTAAAATAAAAATAAAAATTGGTGTAGTGTAATTACGTGTAGAGTAATTACATAATTACTCTAGTGTAAACTATTGTATTTACTTTAATGACGTAATTACAATAAAAAAACATTTCTTTATTATGAATTCAATGGGCAATAAGAGAGTAGTAGAAATGCCTAAGTTGTAACCTTGATGTTCAATGATTTCAAAATTTCTTAACCTTGCTGTTCATTGATTTGAAAATGACGGGATGCATAAGTAAACCAATGAGTAGTAGCAATGCCTAAGTCGTAACCTTGCTGTTCATTGATTTTATAATTTCTTAACCTTGCTATTCATTATATTATATACTACTAATAGGTGAAATGTTTTAAACAATAATTGATGTGGTTGTGGCTAAATTCCATTAGATGGAATGTTTTGTGCAGTTGGTGGCTGCATTTGATTGAGTTATGTTGGCGGTTCTCGCCACATCTACAAAGCAACACACTTGTCACCCTATCCTGTGCACGCCCCACCCTTATTCCCTGACTTTCCTATCCATGCAAACACATTATCCACAATTACACTTTCTATTGACAGTGATGGTACCTGTTAGGACAAAGAGGATTGGTGAAACCACTTTTGTAAACCTTAGTCTAATTCACTTCTGTCATTTTGGCTAAGTATAGAAGTACTGAAGAGAAGACAAGAAACTGCTGATTAGAAGATATGAGAAGTGCTGAAGAAGAAACTTCATCAGAAGTTCTGAAGTCCAAACCAGACAAGTTCACTTCAGAAGTACTGAAGACAAAACTACTCATCAGTAGTTTGTCCTTCATCAGCACTTAGCATCAGATATTTCCCACCGCCTTTTGCATCAGTAGTTTATTGTTTATTATTACTTTTAGCTGTATTTGTTTGTTTCAATGTTGCAACTTGTGCAACTTGTTTCTGTTGTTTCTGTACTTGCTTTTTGGGCAAGATACATGCATGTAAACGTCTATAAATAGGAGGCTTCAACCTTCTATTTTAGACATTGATTTTAATAGAAAAATCCTTCAAACACTATCACTGTTCTATTCCATTTCTGTATTTATTGTGAATCTGTCTAAGTATCTAATTCTCATTTACTGCTTAGATTCATAATAAATACTTATCATTTATTAGTTTCAATCATCAAGGGGGAGTAATAACTCTGCCTTAGTATAAAAAGTGTTGCTTTAACTTATACATTCCGCTGTGCTTATAATCTGATCTACAAGGACTTGCTAAACACTTAAGTGTCAAGATAGCAAGTTCTTACTTAGCAAAAAGAGCAAACTGATCCAACAATTGGTATCAGAGCATTGGTTTATCTGATCACATATCAATCTAACAAATTGAGAATCAGACACAAAGCTCTTATTGATATTCAATAAAAAGATCAAAAGTTCACTTTTTATCAATATCCATCACTTAAAAGAGTCATCTGACAAATCTATACTCTTTAAAATGGATCCACATAATACTGGTTCTGCCACTAAACCTGCCATGCTTGTGAGAAATGAGTACAACATATGGCAAAAGAGAATGGCACATACCTTGTCACAAACCAACACAGGTTGTTGGAGATCTGTGATATATGGTCCTCACAAACCAGTAAATGTTAATCTTGAAACTAATGTTAAGGTCCCTAAGGACCCTAAAAAATATACAGATGATGATTTCCTAAAACTTGAGCTAGATGCAAAAGCATTCTCTATGTTGGCAATGGCTCTCCCAAATGAGATATACTCTGGCCTTTTACATTGTGAAAGTGCCAAAGAACTTTGGGACTGTCTTAAAGAACAGTTTGGAGGAACTGAAGAGGTGATTGCCAACACCAGAGAGATTTTAGCTCAACAATATGAAACATTTGCTTATATTAATGGGGAAACTTTGACTCAACAATTTGAAAGATTCTCCTCATTAATATCTGAGCTAAAGTTAAATGGTCAGACCTATACAACAGTGTCTATGCTACATAGATTTTTAAGGTCTTTACCTGACAAATGGGAAACATACTCCATTGTTTTAAGATCCTCACCAGATTTTAGCTCCCTCACTCTTACAAAACTCCATGGGAGATTACTTACTTTTGAGAGAGAAATTGATCAAAAGAAGAAATTACAATCATCTGGTAAAACTGCTGATGACTACCTACCAGGTAGTATAGCACTTTTGGGACAAGATTCACCAACTTGTTCCTATGGATCTTATGACAATATTGACATAACCACTGGGATCTCATCAGAAAGATCTTTCCCAGGTTATGACAATAATGACCAAAGTCAAACTGCTGATAATCTATGTTTTATCATGGATGATTTGAAAAATTTTAGCAGTGATGACTTAGAAGAAATGGACATATTACACCAACTGGCCATGCTAAGCATTAAAACTAACAAGTTTTATAAAAGGCCAGGAAGGAAATTTCCAGGATTGACCAGTAATACAAAAATTGGTTTTGACAAATCTAAACTGAGATGTCACAAGTGTCAGAAGTTGGGACACTTTGCTAGAGAGTGTAGAAGCTCTAGCTTTAACCAATCACAATCTGGAAATAACTATAACCCCAATTATAATAGGAATAATGGAACTCAAGGGAGTGCTCATTTTGTACAGGCACAAGCTCCTCAACAGCAATATATGCCACAAGTACAATATGTTCAAGTGCCTGCTCAACAGATGCAGAGCCAACAATCAATCCCTCCCTTTCCAGCTGCTCAACTTCCTCTACAGCCTCAACAACCCTCTCAACAAAGTCTCTTTACCTCAGGGTATGTTGACTGGAGCAGTCTCCCTTTTGACACCACAGAGTGCAATCCTGATGCAGACAACAAAGTGTTTGACATCAACTGGGGAGAACCAGACAATGGCAGAAAGAACTTTGCCTTAATGGCATTTGAAGGCTGTACTTCAAAATCTGCATTGTCACAGGTATCAAAAGAATCTTTGACAAAACTATGCTCAAATTCTTGCAAAGAAACTTTTGCTCTCATAAGAGAGACAAATCTGCACTTACAAGGCAAAGCCAATGATTTAGAAAGAAAATACACACAGATAAAATGTGATTTAGAAAGAAAACTGTGTGCTAAAACAAAAGAAGTTTCTAAATTAACTGACTCTGCTATTGAAACCCAAGCACAAATCAAACTCATGCTAAATGACCTGGGAGATGTCAGACAAGAGCTTGCTGACACCAGGATCACATGTGAAAAATGGGTGGAATCTTGTAAGGGGTATCAATTATTGCTAAACAAACAAAGTGCTTCAAATGTTAAGTTTGGCATAGGATACCATCATGTTGAAACACCAACAGATTTTTCTCCCAAAACTACTGAAGATGGGAGAAGAATTGTTTCAAATGAAACTTCTGAAGGGAAAGAATGCACATCTTTCCAAGAAAACTTTCTAAACAGAAATCCTGGCATTTTTAAAGAAAGTACTTCAGAAGTATTAACAAAATCTGACAACAAGCCATCAGTAGTTTCATCTACATCAGGAGTTGAGACCCTGAAAACTACTGATGAGCAAAATCTCTTCACAAATGTCAGAAATTTGCCTTTAAATAAAAAACAAAAGGCAAAAGAATGTGAAATTTGTGGCCTGTTCAACCACAAAACTGAATTTTGTAGATACAGAAAAGGAATTCAGTTCAATCAAAAATTTAAACAACAGGTTGTGGGAAATCAAATCAGAAATGATTATGAAAGAATCTTTAAACCCAAGAAACAACAACCTGAAAACACCTTTTCTCAGAAAAAGATAAAATCTCAACCAAAATCTTTTTCTCAAAATTCCTTGTCAGTAGTTAGACCAGAATCATCAGCAGTTTCACAAACTGCTGAGATTCAAAATCTAATGAACATGGTAGAACTACTGATGACCAAGGTTGATGGTGGTCCTAAAAAGGATACCACCATGGTTCTTAATGAAAAATCCATTGCCAAAAAGACATGGATTTCTCAACCTGGTCAAGAACAAACTGTAACTGTTCTCAAGAGCAAACCCAAAGCCAAACAGGCTTGGGTTCTTAAATCTAACTAATTTGCTTTTATGTGCAGAGAGTTTCCAGGGGCTTAAACAGCATATGGTATGTTGATAGTGGAGGCTCTATGCACATGACTGGATGCAGATACCTGATAAACAACTTTATCAGCCAAAGAGAAGGATCTGTATCCTTTGGGAACAATGCTAAGGGATATGTGCTAGGACATGGCAATGTCTCCTCTGGCAAAATACAGTTTGACAAGGTCAATCTGGTGGACAACCTTGAATACAACTTGCTGAGTGTGTCACAAATGTGTGATAAAGGATATTCTTCCTTTTTCACAAAGACAGCATGCAAGATCATCTCACCAGAAGGCCAGAAGTTGATAGAGAAGATTATAGAAGATCATACTTTGCTGATTGACAAAAGATGTGGCAATGTCTATGCAGTGGACATTGAGAAAGACAAAGTATTGAACAACACTGCCTGTTTCTTCTCAAGGGCATCAACTTCAGAAACAGATCTCTGGCACAGGAGACTTGGCCATGTGAACTTTAAAACCATAAATAAAGTCACAAAAATGGGCTTGGTCAGAGGTCTACCTTTGAAAGTATACCAGTGTCAAGAACACTGTGTATCCTGTTTAAAGGGAAAACAGCATAAGTCCTCCTATAAGTCTATTGAAGAATCAAAAACAACTGCATGTCTTCAACTACTCCATATGGACTTATTTGGACCTGTCAAGATTATGAGCCTTGGTAAAAAGAAGTACTGCTTAGTCATCATTGATGACTACTCAAGATTCACATGGGTATTCTTCTTATTTTCCAAGGATGAGGCTGCTGAAATCATCAAGTTCTTCATTCTACAAGTAGAGAAACAATATTCTCTATCTGTCAAAACCATTAGAAGTGATAATGGGACAGAGTTCAGGAACAAAACTCTGGATGAATTCTGTTTGTCTAAAGGGATTATTAGACAATACAGTGTTCCCAGAACTCCTGAACAAAATGGTGTAGTAGAAAGGAAGAACAGAACATTGATAGAAGGAGCAAGAACAATGTTAGCTGATTCTGGACTGCCATTGTACTTTTGGGCAGAAGCAGTTAACACATCATGTTATGTTCAGAATAGAGTTCTTGTGGTCAAGAGACATTCCAAGACTGCCTATGAAGTTCTTCATGGCATGAAGCCCCTTATCTCCTTTTTCAGGGCTTTTGGGTGTCAATGTTTCATCTTGAACATCAAGGAATCTATTTCAAAATTTGCTGCCAAAGTTGACTCAGGTTACTTTCTTGGTTACTCTTCAACTAGAAAAGCCTACAAGGTTTTTAATTCTCACACCAGGATAGTAGAAGAAACATTGAATGTCAAGTTCAATGAGTCAAAACACACTCTTATTCCAGCACATCCTGCTGAACTCTTTGACCTTGACAACTTTCACTTTGGACCTGAAAAGACTGTTACTTCTTCCAAACCTACTTATTATGGTGATCAAAGGTTTGAAGATGAGGATCCTACACCATGGACTCCTCAAACAGTCATTAAGTCAACTACAACACCATCAGAAGTTTCTCAAACTTCTGATCAAACAAATACTGAAGGTCAAACTCAAACATCTGCTTCAGCACCTGCAACTACTGAAGAAGCTAAAACTGCTGAACCAGATATCATAGACCTCAGTAGTTTGTTTGAAGAACAAGAGCCACCTACACCTGTCAGTGGTTTACAACAACTGATTGAACACAGAGATCATCCACTTGATCAAATCATGGGTGATATAGCTTCAGGTGTTCTTACCAGAAACCAGCTCTCCAACTTTTGCCTATTTTCAGCTTTTATTTCACAGTTGGAACCAAAGAAGTACCAGGAAGCCCTCAAAGACAATAATTGGGTGCAAGCTATGCAAGATGAACTGCTTCAGTTCAACAAGCAACAGGTCTGGGAAATCTGTCCCTTACCTCAAAACAAGCAACCAATTGGTACAAGATGGGTTTTCAGGAACAAACAAGATGAAGCTGGTATGATAATCAAGAAAAAAGCAAGACTGGTAGTTCAAGGGTACTCTCAAGAAGAGGGAATTGACTATGATGAAACCTTTGCTCCAGTTGCAAGGCTTGAGGCCATCAGGTTATTTCTGGCCTATGCCATTTCCAACAAAATTAAAGTTTATCAAATGGATGTGAAAAGTGCATTTTTGTATGGAAAAATCAAAGAGGAGGTATATGTCTGTCAGCCACCTGGGTTTGAGGATCCTTCTCATCCTGAGTGGGTGTACAGACTGGACAAAGCTCTTTATGGGCTCAAACAGGCTCCAAGAGCCTGGTATGATACACTCTCCACCTTTTTACTCAAAAATAACTTTACAAGAGGTGCCATTGATAAAACTCTTTTCATTAAACATGTTGGAAATCATGTCTTACTTGTTCAAATTTATGTTGATGATATCATTTTTGGTTCAACAAACACAAAACTGTGTGATGATTTTAAGAAACTCATGCAATCAAAATTTGAGATGAGTACCATGGGAGAACTGCAGTACTTTCTAGGACTGCAGATCAAGCAACAAACAAATGAAACTTTTATACATCAATCAAAATATGTTAAAGAATTATTGAACAAATTTTCTTTAAATGACTGTAAATCATGTTCCACTCCCATGACACCAATCACACAAGTTGAACCTGATGATCAAGGAAAACAGGTTGATCAAACCATGTACAGATGCATGATAGGTTCCCTCTTATACTTAACTGCTTCTAGACCAGATATTATGTTTTCAACATGTGTCTGTGCTAGATATCAATCAGCACCAAGGGAATCACACCTTATAGCAGTCAAAAGAATTTTCAGATATCTGAAAGGAACACCAACACTGGGAATTTGGTATCCTGCTTCAAGCAATACCAAGTTATCAGCTTTTTCAGATACTGACTATGCAGGGTGTAAGATGACAAGAAAGTCAACATCTGGTGGTTGTCAATTCCTGGGTAACTGTCTAGTGTCATGGCAATCAAAGAAGCAAACATCTGTTGCAACTTCAACTGCTGAAGCTGAATACATTGCAGCTGCAAGTTGTACATCACAGATACAATGGCTCCAATATCAACTTCTTGATTATGGAATCAAAGAAACCAAGACACCTTTGTTTGTAGACAGCAAATCTGCCATTAGCATCATTCAAAATCCGGTACAGTTCTCAAAAACCAAACATATTGAGATCAGGTACCATTTCATAAGAGATTGCTATGAAAAAGGCAAGATTGAGGTGAAGCATGTAGCAACAGCTAATCAAATAGCTGACATCTTCACTAAGCCCCTTGACACATCAACATTTCAGAAGTTAGTATCCATGCTTGGAATGCTAAATTTGTAAGTGTTTACTTTATTTTTTATTTTTTTTAAAACATATATGCATATCAGTTAGAATTCAAGTTAACACTTGATTCTACCCAACTCTACATCAAACTTCTACATCAATCACTTACTGTTATGCATAAAACATCTCAATTTTATTTTTTTTTTCATTATGGAATGCATAATAGGGGAACTGGGTAATGAGGTGCTTGTGGGAAAAATTTCAACTTTAAATCCTTTAACATCACAAGCATACTCAAGGCATAACAAACCGGCTGCCTGGCCAGAAGATGATCAGGGAGAACAACAACAAGTCCCCCTGAAGCCCACATCTTCCAAACTCACCCCACCAAAAGCCAAAAAGCCCAAGCCAACAAAAACTGCACCCCACCAACCCAAAAGAAAAGCTGTTCAGGAGGTTGAGATGCCTGAACATGCTCATGAGCATTCTGCTCTTCAAATAGGTGAGACTGAAACACCCTCTCAGTCTCATCCATCTCAAACCCCACCAAGAGCACCCATAACCATTTTATTCAAAAGAAAAAGACTTAGAAAAACATATGAAACACACTCTTCTTTTGAAACTGCTGAACAACAACTTTCACCACCTATTGCCCAAACTACTGAACCAACCCCACAAATTTCTGAACAAGAGGCAATAGAAATTGCCAAACTTCTCTCTGGGCTAAAAGAGAAGGTCCCATCTGATCATGTCAGTCCCCTACAACCACAACAAACAGGGGACATAACTACTACATCAGACATGGATGTGGACATCTCTAGCCCTATCCCAAGAGATGAGGGTGGACCAGAGTCTTTAAGCCCAATTTTAGAGACTCTTGGGGCATCTGAGGCTGCTACTACTCAGTTACCACCCAGTGGTGGATCTGAGGATAGAAGTAACATAGCTAAGACCTCAGATGTGGCAACTACTGATAAAGGCTTAATGCCTGAAGTAGGAAATCCTCAGTACCAAGAACAAGAGGTTCATGAGAGAACTGAGTTGGGCTCAACTCATGATTTAACTGAGACTGTCCTCATTGAGGGCAACATCAAGGATTCAGATGATTCCATTAATTTGGATGATGTTTCACACACTCAAACTACTGAATTGACGACACTTTCTGAAGGTCCTGTTTCAGGGGTATCCAGGCTCAAGAAGCCAGTCACCTCTGCACAGGTTAAAGCCCACTCAATCCCTAAAACCCCTAGAGTGGCATCCTCTGTACAACATGAGGATCTCCCAAAAACACCCCCTTCACAACAAATGCCTACCCAATTCCCTGGGCAAACAAGCATAGACCTGAACCAGCTATGCAGCCCAGAGGGTCCCCTGTACCACATGATGAATACTCTCATCAGAAATCACTTCCAAACATATACAGCTGACTTGGAGCTGTCCATCAAGAATCAATTTGGAGTGATCAAGACCAAGATGAATGATCTGTCCAACAAAATAGACTTCAACAGCAAACAAATTGCTCATCTTCAAGGACATTTCTCCCAACCCTCTGCTTCAAGGGTTAAAATTGATGAATCCAAAAAGGGGGAGAAGATCAGGGAACCTAAGGAGTCATTCCAAGCCAGGATAAGGGCAAGAGTGGCCATCCTTGAAAGAGATCAAAAAGATCAGGCCAGGAAAGAAAAATTGGCCAAACAGTTTGGTGTCTCAATAGAAGAAATTGAAGCAGCAGAGAAAGAAGATGAGACCCAAACATCTGAAGAATCCCTAAGGCACAATGAAGAAACTTCTGATGACCAAACTTCTGATGAAGAATCAGAAAGTACTGAAGACAATCCTTCAGTAGTTGACAAACCATCAGCAGTTGTCAACACATCAGAGGTTAACACTTCCAAACCTCAAACAACTGAACCTTCCAGAACCACTGCTCCCATTCAACCAACATCTGATCCCATCAGGCCTACAACTGTTACAACAATGACTGTACTAAACCCTTCTCCTATCTCTCAATCAGCTGAACTATTAGAGAAGAGCTTAATTGCAGCCAACAAAAAGGCCAGAGAAGATCAGATCTGGAAATCTCTGGAAGAAAGGGATGATTTGGATTTAAGCCATGAAGAGAAACTTCAGGCTTATGAAGCTGAACTACAAAGGCAGGCTAGCCTTGATGAGATTGCTGAACAAGATAAAAGACAACAACTGGTGTCTTACATTACCAAGAACAGCAAGACCAAAGCCTTTACACTCAAAGGACTCTCTATGCAAGAGCTGACAAGAAGAGCACAACTGCTTGCAGACAAAGTGGCCACAAGCAAAGAAGGAAAGGCCAAGAGAGCCCAGATAATAGAAGAGTTAGTAGCAGAAGGATATGGTTCAAAAGCCTCAGTATCCAGATGGAAAGAAGAAAGACTGATGGATACTTACAGAAAATACTTGGCTGCCAAAGCTGCAAATCCAGAAAAGTTTCAAACTGCTGATCCTTCAAGATCAGTAGTTAGAACTTCTGGTGTATCTAGAAGAACTGCTACTCAGAAGAAGAAGGCAGAGGACAATGTCAAAACTGACTTCAAAATGGTACTACTTGAAGGAAGTTCAATAGTCCATTCAGATTTTGACATTGAGGAGAAACCTCTGTTAACACAATTCAGGGATCCTTCCACTTTTGCTTATCAAATACAAAAGACCATCAAAGAAAAGCTGCATACCAGAGTAGTGACTGAACACCATCTCCCAACTGTTCAGATGCCTGATATGCAACAACAACAAGGAAGAGAATCCCACCTGAGGCTATCTGAAACTAAAAACATCCAGCACTCAGGACCATCAACCCAAGGGACAAGTCTGGTTCCCTATTCTTCTGACTTTAACAAGTCAAAGATCCCTATCATCAGATGGTCACTTACTGATAACAACTCAGTATTGTTGACAAGAAGAGACCTCTCAAGCAGGGCTTACAAGAAGATCAGTGATCTGAAGAAACTGTCAACACAAGACCTGCTCACAATTCAACATCTAGAACCACAGAGAGGATCTCTATCTGATGGTCAGTTAAACCAGCTCAAGAACACCATGTACAAAGAGATATGGAAGATTGTTCAAGACAGAAGAAAAACATAAGGAATTAGTAAGGTTTTGGCTTCATCAATCCAGGGGGAGATTGTTAGGACAAAGAGGATTGGTGAAACCACTTTTGTAAACCTTAGTCTAATTCACTTCTGTCATTTTGGCTAAGTATAGAAGTACTGAAGAGAAGACAAGAAACTGCTGATTAGAAGATATGAGAAGTGCTGAAGAAGAAACTTCATCAGAAGTTCTGAAGTCCAAACCAGACAAGTTCACTTCAGAAGTACTGAAGACAAAACTACTCATCAGTAGTTTGTCCTTCATCAGCACTTAGCATCAGATATTTCCCACCGCCTTTTGCATCAGTAGTTTATTGTTTATTATTACTTTTAGCTGTATTTGTTTGTTTCAATGTTGCAACTTGTGCAACTTGTTTCTGTTGTTTCTGTACTTGCTTTTTGGGCAAGATACATGCATGTAAACGTCTATAAATAGGAGGCTTCAACCTTCTATTTTAGACATTGATTTTAATAGAAAAATCCTTCAAACACTATCACTGTTCTATTCCATTTCTGTATTTATTGTGAATCTGTCTAAGTATCTAATTCTCATTTACTGCTTAGATTCATAATAAATACTTATCATTTATTAGTTTCAATCATCAAGGGGGAGTAATAACTCTGCCTTAGTATAAAAAGTGTTGCTTTAACTTATACATTCCGCTGTGCTTATAATCTGATCTACAAGGACTTGCTAAATACTTAAGTGTCAAGATAGCAAGTTCTTACTTAGCAAAAAGAGCAAACTGATCCAACAGTACCTGTGACGGTGATTTGATGATGATAATGTTCAAGTGATGGCGACTGTACTAGTGATGGTGGTTCAATGATGATAATGTTTAAGTAATGGCAATGTTGATTAAAGATCATGAAGATGATTATGGTGAATGACATTGACAAATGTGCGCCGTTTCTTCCACCAGCCATCTCATCTTTTTTTCTCAGAATCTGATTCTCCAATCACAATAGGTAAACTGATTGATTATCATTTCATTCGACAACCCTAGAATTAGATTATATGTAAATGTGTGTACATCTTTTTGTCAGAAAATTGTGAGGTGGTTGAGGATGCAAACAACTTCACCGTTTTTAACCTTTTTTATAGTTCGATTTTTAATACGTATTAAAGATGGGCAGCAATTGGCATTTTCATATACTATTAGAGATTATTTGTAATTGAAATTTTCTGTTTCATTGTTTCAAATTTCAATTCATGTGCAATTTAAGCATTATATTCATTAAACCCAAAAGGCTTTTGAGTAGAGCAAAAGTTGTTGTAGTTATAGAAGTTATATGCCAAAAAGTATTTATAAAAAGTAACAAAAGTAGAAGAAGGTTGTTAGGTATTTGTAACAAGGTCTGCTTAATTTGCTTCATAGATGAAATTTGTTATCAAGATTGGCCATGTTAGTTTGGAAAAGTTTTTAGTGAAAATTACTACTTCTGTAAGCAAATTTCAGTTTTCCCATTGTCAAAGTTTCATAAAATGGTAGCAAATGTCGTGCCTTGGAGGAATTAGTACCGAAGTAGAATTGGGGAGAAGGAAGAGGAACTACATTGTCGCTGCCGGTTGTTGTTCCTGATTGGTTACCTTAATATGGTAAATTACAACCTACCTGTTGGTAAGAGCAACTAATAATAACACTCAAAGATGAACACTCACAAAACTTATAACAAAGGCAACACAGATTCTTTATTGCTTTACTGAATTGAGAGAGTACGTACCAAAAAAAAAAGAACATCGACTCTTACTTAAATAAGTATAAAGCTAACGGCTAAAACATATGACTCGGAACAAACCAAAAGACTAGGACTTAACCGATATACCCAGACAAAAACCAACAACCTAAAACGGCTCCTTTATTGATCCAAACAACTAGCACGTGCATGCATGGTGCTGAACTTTAATTATATTCAAGACCCTCCCTTAATTAAAGTTTCCTAACACCCATCATTTCCCTGAACTGTATAAACTTGTCCTTACTAAGAGCCTTAGTAAGTATATCTGCCATTTGATCATCTGTCCTGCAGAACTCAAGAGAAACTTGTTTCTGTGTTACCATGTCTCGAATGAAATGATGCTATAGTTCAATATGCTTAGTCTTGCCATCCAAAACAGGATTCTTTGAAAGATGAATAGCTGAATTGTTGTCACACCAGATGATAGTTGCCTCCTTTTGTTCAATTCCAAGATCTTCAAGAATCCTCCTAAGCCGAATTGCTTGACAAGTGGCTCCAGTTGCTGAGATGTATTCTGATTCTATGCTTGACAAAGCAATTGATCCTTGTTTCTTAGTACTCCATGTCACAACTCCACTGCCTAAAGTGAAAGCATTTGCAGAAACACTTTTTCTGTCATCCAAGCAGCCTCCCCAGTCACTGTCTGTATATCCACATAACTTAATTTCCCTGAACTTTGCATACCATATTCCATAATGGATTGTTCCTGCTATATACCTTAGCACTCTTCTGGAAGCTTCTAGATGAATCTTGCTTGGCCTTTGCATAAATCTAAACAAAACATTAACACAAAAACTTATATCTGGTCTTGTATGCTGGAGATACATTAGACCACCAATCAAGCTTCTATACAACACTTCATTCACTGAATCAGCATCATCATCTAACTTCAACTTCTCATTGATATTCAGAGGAGTTTCTTCTGTCTTGCAGCCTTTCATGCCAAACTTTTTAATAATTTCAGCTGCATACTTCCCTTGACTTATAAAAATACCATCCTTAGTCTGCTGCACTTGAAGACCAAGGAAATACTTCAATTGACCCATATCGGACATTTCAAGCTCCTGCATCATCCCTTCTTTAAATTCTTTCATCAGCTTCCTGTTTGAGCTTGTATAGATAATATCATCTACATACAAGCACACATAGATGATTCCTTCTTTAGTCACCCTTTTCACATACAAGGTAGGTTCACTATAGCTTCTAATAAAGCCTTTGGCTAGAAAATATGTGTCTATTCTAGCATACCAGGCTCTAGGAGTCTGTTTAAGACCATACAAGGCTTTATTTAACCTGTAAACTTTAGTTTCTTCACCTCTCACCACAAAGCCTTGTGGTTGTTCAACATAAATCTCCTCTTCAAGTTTCCCATTCAAGAAGACTGATTTAATATCAAGTTGATCAATAATCCACCCTTGATGAGCAGCCACAGCTAGAACTGTTCTTATTGTTCCAAATCTTGCTACAGGGGCAAAAGTGTCCAGAAAATCCACACCCTTCCTTTGAGAATACCCTTTAGCAACCAAACGAGCCTTGTACTTCAATACATCACCCTTTGGCCCAAGTTTGGTGTGACATCTGTCACCCTCGTCTTTCATCTAATTGATAATAATAGCCCTTCAAAAATTTCCTTTGTAATCCCTGTAAGGTTCGTAGTTTTCAAATTTAATTTTTGAGCGAACTAAAATTTATCATTTGTATTTATCATGTATCGGGTAAAAGTTTTAATCAAAGGTGTATGTTGAAACGTATTTTGGAATGGATTCTATAAAACTTTCAAGTTTATAAAGTTTTAAATTTTTTAGTTAACAAAGGTTAAGTTTTATTAAGAAAAGTTAATAAAATCATAACATATTTAACCAAACTAACTTTGAGGGACTATTTATGTTGTTCCTGAAACTTGAATTAAAAAAAAGGAAAAGTCAGCCAAAGAATCACGTTCTTCCGGTGAGGTACTCCGGCGACGGTTTTAACCGTATTAACGTGTATTTAAATCGTTCTTTTCGACTTCTATACGTTTCTCTATCCAGGCCCAACATTTTCCAATGATCTAATAAAGCTTTAAACGCGTTTAAAACTGTTTTAATTGGGTCCGTTGTGTGTAACGATCGGATTCCTTAATCGTGTCAACGTCCGTTTTTTTATCAACCGTTATAAAAACCGATTACACTCAATCATTTCTGCATTCATTCTCCTCCCTCTTTAAATCTTATTCTGTTTTGTTCTTCACTTACACGGTCGGTGCTTCAAGCTTTTCCGGGCAGAAGGCCGATATCAAAACGAGCACCATTTAAGGTAAACAACCCACCTCTTTTTTTTTTTACTCACTTCTACTGTTTGAATCAAGTTCCATGCTTTAATCTGTCAACCGCTATTGAACGTGAATATTTTTGGTAACCAAAATCAGGGTCGGTTATAGGTGTTAAATGGAGAAGATGAACGGGAGCAACTTGGTTATATTAGTCTGGATTTGCTTTATTTATTTATTAAAGAAACTCTAGTAGACGCATAAGTCTACTGATTTGGATATCATATATATATTTTTTTCGTCACTGTGATATCAAATGGAAACAACTAAACTTTTGTTTATGGTTTGCTTCTTCTATGAGCAACCCATGAAGGTTGCTTTAACCATATATATACGTATGCATGTATATTATAAAATTGATTTTTTTTTTGTAAATTGATAAATAAATTCGTTGCTTTTGTAGGTATCACTATTTTACCCAACTACTTAGTTTAGTATATATATTTTCATGTTTTTTTTTTCTTTTCAAAAGTATTGGAGATAATTTCACATATCTTCATGATTCTAATTTTTAAACAATGATTTTAACGACTATTACCCACAAAGCGAATGCATCAAACCACTATGAAAAAGGATTTTGCACAACTGATCTCGAATGGTTGGTTATATATCGTTGGGTTTCTTTATTTCTTTGAAGGCGACAATTCAAATTCGATATCAAAATCGCTTACAATTTATATTCCAACTTCTCTAATTTCTCCAATTAAGTCTTGAAATCCTAAGTGTCTAATCTTGGAGAACTTAAGTCTTTCAATTTACAATGCTTCATATTATTCATTTAGGTTGAATTCTTTGGAGTTCCCTTTGCTTACTACGCCAGTGGAATTATTCCTACTTGCTAACTGTGAGTATATCTTTTTCCCCTTTTTACCGGTTTACTATTTTGGGGTGACTCATGTACTTACTATCAATTTTCTATTTCATCTTACTAAAATAGCAATTCTTATGTGTGTTTGCTTGTGTCATTTCGTGTATCTATGACCTGTCAAATCATTAACCGTTGCGGCCTGGCATTTCAATGAATAGTACTATGGTATATACCCTTGTGACTCTGTTGAGAGTCCTCGTCATTGCTATGTATTACATTACTACTAGCGCATACTATATATATCTGCTTTCCTTTCATAGGGTTGATTTGACCCGGATACCAGTTATTACATTTTGCAAAATAACACATGAATTGCTAAATTTTACCTTACTATATATATCAGACGGATGTACTCACCAATACATTTTATGTGTTGACAAAATTATTTTGTACATGTTTCAGGTGACGTTTGATCTTACATGCTTTCACGCTTAGGCTGGACCTAGTCCTTAAATAAAAGTTTGAATATTTATTTATCTATGTTTGGGATTTCTATTAAGACTTTTGTATTTCCTTTTTGGATAATGAAAGTTTGTTTGCTATTAATATTTACAATTTAGTCCATGTGCTATTGAACAATCGTCACTACGTGACACCTCGATGTTTCCGCCATCGGTTGGGGTGTTACATTTGGTTTTGAACAACCATTTTAGCCCAACTATATTTTTATCTGCAGGAGCTTCAACCAATTTCCATGTGTCATTCTTTTCAATACTTCTGATCTCTTCAGTCATAGCAAGCTTCCATTCTTTCCTGATCACAGCTTCTTCAAACACCATAGGATCACTTATGGACAAGGCAAACTGACATTCCAAGTGTTCTTCCATAGGATCAGTCTTCTCATAGATCTCACTAATGGACTTTGTCTTCAGAACTGAGGATGATGCATCAACTGTAACTTCAAAATCTTCACTAGAACATTGGTTTTCACCTGCATTATTTACTGTTTCATTGCCTTATGTGTTAGAAGTGCTTCCTCTTGTACCTTCATTTGAGAGACTTTCCAATGTAGGGTTATTTTGGTCATTATCTATACCAAGTAATTCATCAAACACACTAACATCCCACAGATGTTTGTTTTGCTCATTCTTTACACTTGACCAATCCCATTCCTTTTCTTCAAAACACTTAATGTCTCTCCTAGATATGACCTGCTTGGTCAAGGGATTGTATTGACTATATCCTTTAGATGGATAAGAGCTACCAATCAGAATACACTTAGCAGAAGTGGCTTCAAACTTGTGTTTATCACAACTAGGCTTTAAACCATAAGCTATACTACCAAAGACCCTTAAATCATCCACTTCTGGTTTGAAACCAGACTAGATGTGTAATGGGGTCTTATCATCTAGAGCCTTAGTAGGTGATATATTCAAAATATTCACAACTGTTGACACAACTTCTGCCCAAAAATAGCTAGGGAGACCTTTTGCTTGCAACATACACTGAGCCTTCTCTACCACTGTCCTATTTTTTCTTTCACTTACCCCATTTTGCCCAGGGGTATAGGGAGTAGTCAATTGTCTTTTGACCCCATGAAGTTCACAAAAGGACTGAAATTCATGGGACAAATACTCCCCACCCCTGTCACTCCTTAGTACTTTAATAAACTTTTGACTTTGTTTTTCAACTAAGGCTTTAAATATTTTGAATTTTCCAAACACTTTAGACTTCTTCTCTAAGAAATAAACCCAAGTCATCCTAGAGTAATCATCAATAAATAATAGGAAATACCTGCTGCCTCCTAGGCTCTTCACTGGCATGGGACCACATACATCACTATGCACAAGTTCAAGAACTTGAGTTGCCCTTTTGTTGCTGGTTTGGAATGGCATCTTATGCATTTTGCATAAAGCACACCCTTCACATTGACCAAACTCCTTCATCTGAGGCAAACCAACCACCATTCGTTTGTTATGCATTTGTTGCAGGGCCTGAGCATGAATGTGACCAAACCTGCAATGCCACAGTCTAGTCTCTTCGTGGCCTTTGACAGGTGCGCTGATCTTGACTTTAGTAGCATCTAAAGGAAACATGTTATTGGCTGCAAGTTGGACTTTCATCAATTCAGCCTGTGTTTCTTTGTGTATAATGGTACATGCTCCATCATCAAACATGAGAGCATACCCTTTCCTCATTAATTGTCCAACACTCATCAGATTATACTCAAGGTTAGGAGCATAGTAAACATCATCAAGAAATTTAAAAGTACCATCAGTCATCTTGATTTTAATTGTACCTTTTCCTTCAACAGCAAGATTCTTCTTATCTCCCAGCTTTACTCCCAACTTGAAGCCTTCATCTAGACTCACAAAACAGGACTTCAGACTTGTCATATGATTTGAGCACCCTGATTCAATGAACCAGAGACCAGGATTCTCATAATTATTTGAACTCATGGCCATTAACAAGTATGGTACTTCTTCATTTGAATGATCATCTTCCTCAGAATTTGTTGCAATCATGGCTTGTCCTTCATCATTGAACCAACATTCCCTCTTCACATGGCCATAACGATTACATTGATAACATTGAGGTCCTCTCCTGTCTTCATTTGATCTGCCTCTACCTCTTCCTCTATTATATCCTCTGCCACGGCCTCTAGTGTTTTGCTCATAGGATTGTCTTCTATTGGGTTGATAGACTTGAAGGGCTTGTTCATCTGATCTTTCTTTGTCATCATTCTTTACTTCACCAGATCTACCATTCATTCTTTCTTCTTGAGATTGTAATGAACCCATTAACTTGACAGGTGTCAAGGTGCTGAGATCAAATGCAACCTCAATTGATGGCACAACATAGTCAAACTTGGCTTTAAGGCTTCTGAGTATCT
Organism: Ambrosia trifida; assembly: GCA_028751855.1. Lineage (NCBI taxonomy): Eukaryota > Viridiplantae > Streptophyta > Magnoliopsida > Asterales > Asteraceae > Ambrosia > Ambrosia trifida. Next base: position 57,103,900 of record CM054124.1, read on the forward strand.
TTTCAACTATTTTTTGATCAACAACTTCTTCACCAAAGGCACGTTGTTGGCTTACAATGCTCATGACACGTGAAAAGTAGTCTCCAACAGCCTCTCCTTCCTTCATAGAGAGGTTTTCAAACTCACGTCTTAATCCTTGAAGTTTCACAGCCTGGACTTGAGAGTCTCCTTGGAGCTCCATCTTCAAAATATCCCATGCCTCCTGGGATGAATCAGCAGCAGCTATTCGGGAGAACAAGGTATCATGAACACCTTGTATCATCGCTAGAGCCTGTGCATCTCTTTTCATTTCTTTTCTTCTTTCTTCAATGTTTTCACCATGGCCAGTCATACCAAGGTTGACAAGTTCCCACAGACCCCTGGATCTGAGTATTGTCCTCATTCTCACACTCCAATGCTCACACCCTTCCCCTTTAAAGATAGGAAGTGGAGTTTGAGACGAATTGATTGAATTGCTCGTTTCACTCATGCTTAGTCTTCCTAGCTCTGATACCACGTGTTGGTAAGATCAACTAATAATAACACTCAAAGATGAACACTCACAAAACTTATAACAAAGACAACACAAATTCTTTATTGCTTTACTGAATTGAGAGAGTACATTCCAAAAAAAAAAGAACATAGACTCCTACTTAAATAAGCATAAAGCTAACGGCTAAAACATAAGACTCGAAACAAACCAAAAGACTAGGACTTAACCAAAATACCCAGACAAAAACCAACAACTTGAAACGGCTCCTTTATTGATCCAAACAACTAGCACGTGCATGAATGGTGTTGAACTTTAATTATATTCAACACTACCAACAAAACAATAGTCGAAACATTTTTCACCGTAAAGTTTGACTCGCGGTCCGATAGAAAGAAAGATAGGCAGGCAACAGTCGGCTCATTCCCATCGGCCGCTGCTCCCAGCCATCGCTACCACTGCTGGTCTGCCCATCGTTTTTGTGAGTCCGACTACTACAGTTGCGTCGTTGTCGTCGTTGCGCCGCTGCACCAGGTTCATTTTTTGTCCTTTCCAACTTATTTTTTTTATTTTTAGTTCAAATAAGATGTCATTCTTTCTTCTTGAGATAAAAACGATAGGAACTGCCAATACATACTGACGACAGGTGCTCTCCCGCAACCTCAATTGCGGCCATGGCGGACTGAACCGCTTACACACTATGAGCCTGATAATCACCGCCTACGCTTTCTCCTTAACTCGGCTATGGTAACAAAATCAAGAACATTGGTACGTTAAGGCTATTCTATTCTATTGTCTTAACCTTCTCTTGATTTTAATGTAGGAAAGTGAGGTCTAGGTTTTGAACACACTTAGGAAGGTCCATGGCACGATGATACAACTGAAGATTTGCGCATATTGAAATCGCAAATAGCGAATTCTTAGTGCCTGTGTATCATTTTACGTCTTGCAAGTTGTAAGTGATTCCAAACAAATAGGTATATAATTTTGTTAATGTCTAGGTTACATGGCAATTTGATGACCATGTTACATATTTGAATAACGTTTATACATGTTGATTTGAAATATTTAGAAACTACGTTATGCATCCCGTTAGTTTAAAATCAATGTAACCGATTTTTGTATGTCCTTTTAACTGTTACTAGCGTAGTCATTGTGCAGCACAAATATAAAAGCTTTTTTGCCAGTTTAGCGCGTCGCAACGCGCGCGCATGGTTATAAAACCTAGTTTAGTTAAAAAAAACTTCAATAAAATAGTTTATTCTATCTGAATTTATATTTAATAAATTGATTTTTTAATAAACTATAATTATCATTTTCTGTTTTAATTAGTTAAATAAAGTTTTCAAGAACATTCACAATAGAGCATGACAACTTTCACCATTTTTTACCATCGTAATATTCTAAATGACAGTCATGTCCTTTCACTCATATAAGAACATTCACAATAGGTTCGTCATCCCCATCCACATATTACACTTAAAATCACGACATTTTCTCTATCATTTTCAATTAAATAATAACTATAATAATTTTTGTATCTTCATTGTTACCTTTTCTCTCTCTTCTGCTAACAAACACTTTCAAAAGGTTTTTTTTTTTTTTTTTTTTTTTTTTTTTTTTAAATGCAGAGGAACAATGTTCCCCTAGATTTACCGATAAACAGTTAAATTTTCTTTCTACCCCACCATAACCTCATCATAAAATATGGAGGAGACACAAACATATGCCAGGGAACCTACTGTGAATGCTCCAAAGGGCATAAATATAATTTTTCTCTCATAACACCTTAGTGACGTTTTTATTTAAATACTAGATTATATCCGAGAAGTTTTCCGGGATAGATAAATCTAATATGATGTGTTAAAAATATGTGTTATGATGTAACATAGAAATTAACGTACTATAATATGAAAAAAAACAACAATTTTAATCATGCAAATAAGAATGAAAATGTATATTAAAAAGAAGATGCATGTTTGGATGGGGAGCAGAGCTAGAAACAACCGTTGCATGGCGTGATTGAGGCGATAGTTTTGAAGATGTGAATTTTTTTTTCTGCAAATGAGTGGTTTTAACCTATTCTGCACATGATAAAAATAGAATTCCTAGTTTGAACACGATTAGTGACTTGTCTAGACATGATTAATGAATTACCTTAGCACATTGTGTTTTTTTTCCTGTATGAACAAAAACCGACAAAAATCGTTTTTTTTTTCGTTTTTTGTATAGCACTATGATACTCATTGGAAAATAATAAAACGTTCGGTAATTTGGTGTAATTTTAAAAAAATATTGTATTTAAAAGTTAATAACGTTTTAAAATTGTGGGGAAAACATGAGAGAGAAAGAGACTTTTGGATAGAAATAAGGAGGATGTCACATGACACACTCAAGGGGGAAGAATTGTATCTTTAAAATTGTGGGGGAAACATTGAGGAAAAAGATAAAAAAAAAATAAATAAATAAATAATAGGAGCTAGAAGATAGTATGGAAAAAAGCTACTCGCCCCTTGTCCATTTATTTATTTATTTATTTTTTAATCTATATTGATAATAGTACTTATAACCATATTAATATTACTCCGTAGTATTATTGAATTTAACATTTCTATAACCTTATCTTTTCTACTCATCTTTCCCCTCGTTATTATTTATTACTTATTATTCATATATCAACAAATGATAATGATAATAGTATTACCTATAATAATAATTACAATATATAATGCATTTAACTCCCTCAATCCAGCTCACCCAAGTTTCTTGACTCATTCGTCATTGTTGCGCAGTTTATAAGCGCGCGCAACCAAAACCAATGCCTTCTTCTCGAAGGCGTCGTCAGCATTCTAGTATTGTGGCCGGTCCTTGCATCGCTGATGCAACACAGCCGTGCCCCTTTAAATTTTTTCACTCGTGTAAATTTGGTATTTCAAGCAGCGCCCGGCTGCTTGCCCACCTAAAACGCGACCATTTAGGGTGGGATGATGGAAGGGCCGTCCTGCGGAGCGCAATTTCTGAGGATCCAGACCTTTTTAGGGAGTTCGGTGGAGCCTTGAGGGGTATTAATCAGTGGTTGTGTGCGCGGTGCATGTCCCTGCATGCTCTCAGGAGGGGATGTCATCACGAAGATGGAGTCGTGAAGTTCTCCCAGTCCACCAATTGTGTCGATGACTTCATTGTGGGGATCCCTAAGCCCTGTCCACCGGTATCCCAAAATGTTCCTAATCCTGTGCACGGTGGGAGGGTTGCTGTAGATATTAGCCTTTTGGAACAACTTTTCGTTATGCCAATAGCGACTGTCAAAAGCATTCCGTCTTCTTGGCGGATGGCGTTTGCCCAGGCGTTAACGGTGACCATGCGTAGAGTTGTGGCTGCCCCTGGATCTATTGAGGCATGGGTTAAGTTGTTGTTGTTGCCTCCTTGCACCCTATGCGTTATACGACCGTCCTCTAGGCAGGAGCGGCGGTCTGGGAACCGCAAGTCCTTACAATGCAGCAGTATGATGCAGGCTTTAGCTATTTGGAAAGACGGGGCTGGGATGAAGGAACTCGTCCTCCAACTTCTTAACCAATCTGATGATGGGCTAGTTAAGGCGTCGAGCGCCCAGCCTGACTCTGATAACAGGGCCAATATAAAGCAGTGCTTGCGGAAGGTTGCTGATGGCCATTTCACGGCCGCAGTTAAGGTTTTATGTTCCTCCGGGGTTGCCTTAGTTGGGGATTCCACCTTGAAGGCCCTGATTGATAAACACCCCATCACCGAACCCCCTACATTGCCTAATGTCTTACCATATGAGGATGCCCTTCAGGTTGATTCTGATTGTGTGTTAGGGAGTATTAAATCCTTCCCTAAAGGGACTTCATGTGGGAGGGACGGCCTTAGAGCTCAACATATTTTAGATGCCCTTTGTGGGCAAGGGGCCTTGCCACCCTCTGATTTACTTTTGGCGATCACTGAAGTGGTTAACATTTTATTAGGGGGGCTTTGCCCAAAAGTTCTTGCGGAGTTTATCGCATCTGCCCCCTTAACTCCATTGCTCAAGCCCGATAACGGAATTAGGCCTATTGCTGTTGGGGCCATTTGGAGAAGGTTAGTCTCTAAAGTCGCAATGCGCAAAGTTGGGAAAGAGATGGCGGCATACTTAGGTGATTATCAATTTGTGGTGGGGATCCCCAACGAGGCAGAGGCTATTCTCCACAGCGCGAATAGGTTTTTGAATGCATTCCATGATAACGGATGCTTGGCCATGCTCACGGTCGACTTTACGAACGCCTTCAACTTGGTTGACAGGACGATTCTCCTGCGGGAAGTGAGCGTCCACTGCCCATCTATTTACCATTGGGTTCAGTTCATATATGTCCAACCTGCTAGGCTTTATGTGGGGGATTCTTGTATTGGGGCCTCCACTAGGGTCCAACAAGGAGACCCACTGGGGCCGCTTCTCTTCGCTCTAGTCCTACACCCGTTGGTCCGTCGGCTAGAAGAGTGTTGCTCCCTCCCATTTCATGCTTGGTACCTCGATGACGACACTATTATAGGAGAGGCCAGGGAAGTGGCTAAGGCTTTTGATATTATCTGAGCTGAGGGGCCGCATCTAGGCCTCACGCTCAATATTAAGAAATGTGAAATTTTTTGGCCATCGTGCAATGGGGAAAAAGTGAAGCCTGGTTTATTTCCTAACGATATCGGGGGACCAGAAGGTGATGTGAAGCTCCTGGGGGGTGCTGTTAGTCGGGACGGGGGATATATTAGATCTTTGGGTGCTAAAAGGGCTCGCCGGGCAGTGGATCTGATGGTTTCTTTGCAGAAATTGGGGGACCCCCAAAGTGAACTTTTGCTCCTCCATTCTTGCATGGGTGTTGCTAAACTGTTGTTTGGCCTTCGGACATGTCAACCAGTTTTTGCTGATGAGGACGTATCCATTTTCGACAAAGGGCTTCGTGAAGCGGTCGAGGATATTGTAGTTTGTGGGGGGCCGTTCTTTGGGGATTTTCAATGGCGGTTAGCGTCTCTACTGATACGGTTGGGAGGTCTTGGCCTGTGTTCGGCGGAGGATGTGTCTGCATATGCTTTTGTTGCCTCTAGAGTGCAGTCTTGGGGACTACAAGACCACATCCTACGAAACAGCAAGATAGTGGGGATGGACCTGGATTATGAGCTTGCCTTGGACAACGTTCGTAGCTCTCTTCCTGATTTAGATTTGGGTGGTTTTATGGATAAGGACACCACCCCAACAAACCTCAAAAGTTCTTGGTGAGTGTTTTCAACCGTAAAACCCTTCAGACTATGGGAGAGAAGTTTGCCATGTCTCCGCGGCAGAAAGCGGTGTTTGAATGCCTCAAAGTAGTGCATGCTCAAGACTTCTTAGCTGTCCTTCCTATTGGGGGGCTAGGGCAACACATGTCAGCTGTTGAATACCGGGCTATCCTTAAATATAGGCTCATGATTCCCATGTTCCCAATTGATGAGCCGTGTCCGGTTTGTAAAAAAACATGTCTAGATAAGTTTGGGGAACATGCCCTTCATTGTAAGGAGCTGCCCGGATTTAAATACAGACATGATCTGGTCAGGGATGTTTTATGGGACGTCTTACGAAGGGCAGGAATTTCGGCTAGGAAAGAAGCCCCAGTTAACTTTTTGACGGACCCCCTAGAAGGGCGGTCTACCCTAAGGCCAGCAGATATCCTTGTGTTCGGGAGGGAACAAGGCAAACATGCGTGCGTTGATCTCACAGGGGTGTCTCCGTTGGTGGGACTTCGAGATTCGGGGTTTGTGGCAGGGCAAGCAGCCTTGCGAGCAGAATCCCAAAAAGTTGTCAAACATGAAGCTGCCTGTGTAGAGAACTAACACGTCTTCGTGCCATTTGCTTTTGACACATTTGGAGGTCTAACCCCCGAAGCAATCCGGTTCTTGAAAAGAGTTCAAAAGGTGGTGCAGAGTAACTCCCCAGCGACGAAGGACCTAAGTTTTATTTTTAATAGAGTAGGTTTTTCTATTTAAAAGAGTGTAGCGGCGCAACTTGTGTCCCGTTTACCCGCCTCCCACTTGTAAGAGTTGTCGATTGAAAGTAATGAGAAAATTATGAAAATGATATTATTATATAAAAAAATTATGTAATTACTCCACAACTGTAATTACGTAATTACTCTACATCAAAATTTTTTTTTTGTTTTTTTAGATTTCAATACTAAAATAAATATTTAACAATATGGGAAAAAAATTTCAAAAAAAAAAAAATAAAAAAAAATACCTTTCTTTGATTCTCACAGTTCTCACAATAAAACACTTTGTACATGATCTTTACTCTCTCTATATATATATATCTCATATTGCCATTGACAAAATGATGACCTGATTTATGATCGATCGAACTCCTTTTCTTTACGGTCTTTTTCCTAGAAAGAAAATAGGAGAAAACACAAACATCAACCTTATCCAGAACTTAAATGTTAACGAAAAGGAAAAAATATTATTAGAGATTTTCTTGTAAAGTGGATGACCAATTACAATCACAAAAGAATTTATACACCAACTAAATTGAACAGTATTTTTCATGTGTGTTGTAATTTGATTGGACAATCATTATTTTTCTTACTTGTTATAATCTTATTGGCCTGTATAATATTTATAAATTGGTGCAGTTCATTATATGGCAATATGGTAATTTTTCTAAGAGTGGATCCTAGTTATTTCAAAACTCCAATTGGTTATTGATTTTTTTTTCATATAAAACTTTTATGTTTTAAGAGCCCATTTTATGTTTTAGATTGTATGTTGAGAATATATTAATTAGTGTTTTAAATTGTTAAGTTTGTGTTTTTCTATATAATACTATGCTAAAAGAATATAAAACATTATGCCTAAAATTTAAAACACATTGACTATATAGACTTCTCACACTCACTACTACAAAATCAAGCAATTGCTACCAAAATTTGCTACCGAAAAACACGGTAGCAAATTTTGAAACTTGCGGTAGCTAAACGATAGCAAGGGTTATAAATTTTACCACCATCTTTTTTCGGTAGCAAATCGATGAAAAAAACTTATTAAATATATCACTACGTTTTAAATAATAAGAAGACTGTAAAGGCACCAAATAATATTATCAGTACATAACCCTACATCACCATGGTAGCTTTCCCCAATCTTCAATCGTTGATGTAGCCTTCCCCAATCTTCCCCAATCGTCGTTCGTCACCATAACCTACATCACATGGCTGCACTCCATCACCATAACATCCGTCACCATAACCCTACATCGATTATCTGTCTACATCAACGATTCATCTGACGATTATCTCCGTCACCATAACCCTACATCAACGACTTATCTAACGATTACGGTATTCAACCGCCTGTAAGGTAAATTAGATCTCTGTAGCTGATTAAGTTTAGGTCGTTGTTTGGTTTTTGTTGTGAGAAACTGTGTAATTAGGGCTTTGAATCGACAATAGAACAGATGTTGCCATGATGTGTTATTTTCTGCATTGATTTGGATGATTTAGTTTATTTGAATAATAATAATAAGTTGAGTTGAAATGTGTGTGCAGGCGAATAAGTTGAAGGAACATCAGTTGTGGTTGTTGAACTCTGTTTCCTTGTTTAAGCCGCCTAATCGAAAGTCGAAATAGGCATCTAAAGAACTCTGTTTCCTTGTGGTTCAGATCGGTTCACATCGGTTGATGGTTCAATCAAAGTTTAAAGAATTGGCATTGAGGATTAGTTCCTCATTGGTCAGTTCAGTTGCTACATTTTTTGTACTAGTTTCAGTTTAGATATAGGATGAATATATTCATGCTGAATTATGTTTTGTTGTTAAGACTAGAGTTTTGATATCGATTGGAGTCCGTGAATATAATTGAACACATTAGTGCTTTTGTTATTTTAAATTTTGCAACCATAGTAGCCTTTAGGGGCATAGGTATCTTGGATTTAAAAAGAGCGCCTGAGGCGCGCCTAGGCACAAGGCGCATTAAGGCGCAGCCTAGGGCGCCTCAGGGCTTTGCGCCTATCCTTTTTCCCAAAGGCGCGCGCCTCAGGCGCTTTTTTGTCAAATTTCAGGCGCTTTTCTCCCTGAGGCGCGCGCCTCACGTAACCTGAGTATTTTTTATGCATAAAAATGTTGTACCTTGGTGTTTTTGGCTTGTACATATAGGTAAAATCACATAATAACCTTATTTATAGCTATATTTTGGGTAAATGAAACTAAAAACTCATGGAATATATAAAAAAATTATATAATTAGTGTGCGCTTCGGGTACGAAAATCCCACGCTTTTTGCGCTTTGCGCTTCGCGTGATGCGCTTAGACCTCATCGCTTTTGTGCGCCTAGCGCTTTTTAAAACCAAGATAGGTATATGTATTAACAATTTGACTTATATTAGAACTACAATTGGGTTGACCTTGTGAATTTATGGGTGCATTATGTATCTAGAAAGTTTTTTTTGCAAAACAATAAAGGATTGATGATATATGTTATATCTTTTCTATTACACTTCACACTCATGACTCATATTATAATTTAAAATTTGATGTGGAAGTAATATGATCTGTTGTAGTGTTTGAATGAAGTGCAATCTTATATGCTTGTTGAGAGATCATGTGAACTTGACGAGTCTGATCTTGTAGCTCTTGAGCAACTTCATTTGGTTAGTTTCTTCTTCTTCATCATATTATTTTTGTGCACACCAAATCATTTATGGCATGCGTACCAATGTGGGGCTAGCCTACTCGGTAGAGGCACATACCTCTTAGAGGGCAGGTCCTATGTTCAAACCTAAGCAAATGGAGTAGTTTGGATCAGTTAGTGTAAAGCAGAGTAGGAGTAACAATTGCCGTTTGAAAAAAATAAATAAATTTATGGCACGTGTACATGAAGCGCTGATGGGGGATGACAGGAGAGATCAGTAGATGGAGCAAATGTTGGATGACGGCTGAATATTATTAGGGTAGAAAGAGAGTGTGGAGTAAAACATTGTTCACTCTCAAAACATTGCAAAGTTCAGGTATTTCGTTGTTTTCTTGTCATTTTTATTACTCACGATTATTCACTCTCAAATATAGATCCAATCTATATATCGCCATGTAGCTTTAAGCCCATAAGCAGATATATAAAACATTGTTCACTCTCAAAACATTGCAAAGTGCTTGTTTCTGTTTTATGTAAAAACTTTAAGATGCCATCCAATGGTGTGGCTCTGTTCGGGTAAGACAATTTTTTTGTCCTAGCAACATAATTTATAAATATTTTACCTGTTGTTTAGCTAGTGTCTCTTGCTATAGATTCAGTTGCCATTTTATGACCTTGTTTAGCTCCTTTTACTGCCGGGTGGCAGACTAGTGATTTACACCCCTTGGTAATAGAGAGGTCTAAGGTAAATATTATTGTCATACCAAGTTGTGGATATGGAAATTTGATCCGGTTTGTGTTCTACTAAATTTTGTAGATTTAGTAATCAAGGGAAAACTACCCGAAATATTGGAAGTAGCTTAAGGGCTTTGTGGTCTGGTCCATGGAGTAGTTGGAGAGATGTTCCTAATGATTACAGGACGCGGCTGTTTGAGCGATTCCAGGTGTGTACTTGCATAATTATTATTTAACTTTTGGGTGATCTTAAACCAGTTCGAAGTGTTGATTACGCTGAGATTGAGATTCAAATGGATCCATGCTGCTTGAATTTTCTTGTTATTTGAATGATTCAATAAGCTGATGAGGTTAGGGACATATTAGTGGATTCCTTAACCACCTGCTTTACTTCTTTATGTGTGTTTTCCATTCTCTTGAGGTATTCTAGTTTGTGTGCATATCACTTAAACAGTAAGTTTCAGGGTGAAGTTACCAATGATGCCTTTTATAGATAATAGAATGAATTGAGTCATGTACCTCTAGAAAGGAATGTGGGGTGTTGATTATGTGTTAATCAATTAGTGCACAATTTATGATCTTTAAAGTTTACTAGACATTAATCTGCATCGCCTTAAAGATATTAAAGAAAGGCTAGTTTATTAGACATTAGGTTCTTTTTTTTTTTTTGAATGTGAACTTCATTAAAACAAGCTAACGGCCCTCAATTTATCCTCCCCCTATATATATATATATATATATATATATATAGGGGATGGTTCAATAGAGAACTCATTTTATTGAGAGAACTCGAGAACTCCTAATTAAATACAAAAAAATATAATAAAAAAATCATAACTCAAAATTTAAGTAAAAAAATAGAAAACTAGTTCGGAGCTTCTCTTTCCCACGTTATATGATGATTGTTTATATGTGAATAAGTTGTGAAATCAACAATTTGAAGTTGCTTATGCCAAGCTGCATATTTGGAAAATCAAGTGCATTAACATTTAACCATTATACACGTGGATAACCTGTTATACCTTTGGACGTGCTTTGATTGTGACTAAAATAAAATTGAATTGAATAGGCATGAAAAGTTTAAACGGGTCATTTGGGCCAAATAAGTAAAAGTTGCCTAAATCTTAGTGTAAAAGTTGGCTAATAGCATTGGTTGTTTTGTAGATTGAGAAGCTAAATGAGGTTATCAAGAACCTCGTTAAGGAAAAGGAAGAAGATAATGAAAGGTTCAATGGAATCATAGGAGAGATGAGGGCTCAAATGGAAAAAGATAAAGTGGAGAAACATGCAATGCTCATTAGGATGATGAAGATCGAGGCTAGGTTTACAACTTAGGTTATTTGAATGTTTAGATTTTCGTTATTTGAATGATTTGGAATTGGGTTATTTGGATTTGGTTTATTTGAATGATTTGGATTTGGTTTATTTGAGTGATTTGGATTTGGTTTATTTGAATGATTTGGATTTGGGTTATAATTTTGATTTTGAAATTTCATAAATGATAGCAAAGTTGTGACAAAAAACGGTAGCAAAGTGGTGACAAAAAGTGGTAGCAAAACGGTGACAAAAAAGGGTAAAAACGGTAGCAAAATGGTGACAAAAAGCGGTAGCAAAATGGTGACAAAAAGCGGTAGCAAGGTGGTGACAAAAAGCGGTGGCAAAACGGTGGCAAATAAACGGTAGCAAAACAGTAGCAAATAATAATACGGTAGCAAAACGGTTGCAATAGGGCAATTGCCATGTGTGATTTTGCTACTGAGTTTTTTGGTAGCAAAATGGTGGCAAAAGAGCAATTGCAACCGTTTTGCGACCGAAAATACGGTAGCAAAAGCCCTTTGTACAGGAACCCTACCCATAAGTTAATGAGCATTTTTGACAAAAGCACTTTTAAAGTTAAATAAGCAATCCCCAACACCCTCTTAGAATGTCACATTTATTGTTCAAGATACTTATACAAATGGGGCTTATACAAAAAAAAAAAGCATGTTACATATTTAAGCTTTAACAAATAGTAGTGTAGATAAAAGATTAGATAACACGTAGCATCAATTATCTAATTAATCTGTGATAATACATATGTCCAATCAGTCTTGATTAAACCACAACTAACCTCATGAAGTAGGTAGTGAAGTGTGAATCGGGCCACACACATGTTCTGGTCGCTGAACAATAACAAACCAGTCAAACTTAATATGAATTATTAAACTGTTTTATTGCCGTAGTCAGTTGCCCACGAGGTTCATTATCTACGTATAACATAATAGGGTCAAGTTATTCTACACAAGGTAATAAAAATGAGAAGGGTGAGAAGGATACAAAAAACACAATAGATCATGAAATATGACACAATGAACCATAAAATATAACACAGTGCCAAAAAAATATAACACAATGCTGAAGAAAAAAGACACAATGAATTGAAAAAATGACACAATAATGAAAATAAGAAAAAGACACAATAGTACATGAAAGACACAATGACATAACGCATATTCTAAAAACCACAAGCTAAAACCTCAAAAAAAACGAAGACCTAAAAACTCACGTTGTAGAGTTCGATAAAACGGTTCCAATGACGCTTGAATGAGTTCAATCGGAGTCCGTTTGATACCCTTCCTACGACTTCCTATTTTTCTTTCACTGTGTATTTGATCCTAACCAACATAATAATACAAACAATTAATAAAATAACGTTCATGACAATGATTTTCACGTTTACTGCAGAGTTTGATTTTCACGTTTATTGCAGAGTAATTTGTTGTTCATTAATTATTAATTCAGTGAGGCCTCATTGTGCATTCTGTCTAAAACATCAATCAAAGAAACCGAGAATTTTTCATATTAGTTATGAAAGATACTCAAAATAAGAATATAAAGCTTGAAGAATACAAGCTTGAAAAAGTAAGAGATTTTCATGTAAAGGTATAGAGTCCAGGAAAAGTATGCGTTAATAGCTAAAAATAAATAATAAATAAGCAATCGGTTTATTCCAGTGTTGTGCTTTCGGGCGGGTGAATGATCGGGGTTTCTCCGAAACTAATGGCTGGTGGGCTAGAGGCTCCGTCCGTTTGAGGTAATGGCCAGTTAGGACTCCTTTAGTCATTGGGAGCCGCGTACGATGTACCTGACATTTTCTTAGTTGACCGTTCACAAAAAATAAGTAATCGGTTGTGAAAGATATTTTAATTCTGTGAGCTTAAGTTTTTTTTTTTTTTTTTTTTTTTTACTTTTCTTGTTACACTTATATGCATTCTATTTTTTTAATTTAGAAAAAAAAATTTATTAAACAAATAGTAACAAAATATCATATATCAAATTAGTTAATAATTTCAATCATACCTAATGTTAAAATGTCGTTTTATTATTTATACATACCCTTATTATCAACTAATTTTAACGTTATTTTACTAATCTCATGAAAATAACATTAAAAATGACGGACGGTTAATCATGCATCAGGTGGTAACGTTGATAGCCAAAAGACAAGGTGGTACATGCACCAATCGGGTTTGTCCCGGTTGCTAAGTATTATGTGCCTTATGTCCAAGGCTTGATACAAAACCACTATCGAGCCGGGGGTCTCATTGGAAGCAGCCTCTCTATTCCCATAGGGTAGAGGTAAGGCTGTCTACATCTTACCCTCCTCAGACCCTACCTTAGCTTTTGCTATTGGTGAGATTAACTGAGTATAATGATGATGATGATGATGACATACCCTTATTATTAACTGCTTGTAATGTTCTTCATTATTCAAAACATATAATTCATATTGTTTCTAGAATCTAGATGAGTACGTGTGTTTGTTATATACATAGAAGAAAGATAATCAGAAAACCCTGTTAAGTTAAGAAAATCAAAACACCCCTACGTAACAAACAGTTTTTTATACATACTTTCTGGCATCTAATACATACACATATATGTACTAGTGAGTAACCCGCGCGTTGCGGCGGAAGTAAAAACCACATCAAAATGTATCAATTCATTATGATGTAAAATACATCCAAAACTTTTTGTTTAAATGCTATATTAAGTTAAAAAAATACTTGTAACAACATGACATAAGTATTCTCATCTCAAGTAAAGAATAATTGTATTAAACTATATATATTCATTAATTTTCTCTGTAGATTCTCATCTTTTGAAAACGATTAGTAAGATAGTAGGATGCACTGTGAGCCAGACTTTACTAAAATCGAAACCTACAAAAAATGTGTAAAATGTATAACGATTCTTATTATTTGGGTGCTTTAAGGAGTTACAAGTACAATACATCAATATATAAATTCTAATATAGGGTTTAGGAAACTTAATCCCCTAACCCGCAGACACATAATTAGAGATGGCTAAATTAAATAGAAGCTTTCTTCTTCGGTCATTGAATCCGGTGATCACATAGTTTAGATCAGATTAGGCATGTTTACGTGTATGAATATAGATAATTAGAGATGGCTAAATTAAACAGAAGCTTTCTTCTTCGGTCGTTGAATCCGGTAATCAAATGGTTTAGATCAGATTAGGCATGTTTACGTGTATGAATATTCATACACGTAATACTTTCAGAATTCAAACATTACCTCATGATTGAAAACACAACTTCCAGTAATTTTTCGATTTCTATATACTACGATCAAGTTTATAAAACTTTAACTTTTATAACGTATCTACATATAAAATATTATAATAAAAGATGTAGCATTATGAATTGTTTTTTTATATGTTTTCTATTTAATATGTTTAATGTAATTATAAAATTGAATGTAGTGAGGTTTCATAAACATCTCTTGACTCTTGACTTTCTTTTGATTAAATATGGTGTTCTAAAGACATATTTGCCCCTAAAAAGTAGTTATTTTATGCATTGTGTGTTGTATCATAAGTATCTATATTTATACCTCTTAAAATTTAAGAAGTCCTTGGGAAATGCTTTATAATATAGTATAGATAGTATAGATATAGATATATGTCACACCCTCAAATTTCCACATGCGGGGTTTTACCGCGAGGCGCGTGACACACCAGGATCCAAGTCAACGGTCACAATAAACGACATCTATATGATAAGAAAACAACGTAAACTACTATTGAGTTTCAAAACCGTTCTAACACAGCAGAAGCAAAATGTATTATTACAACTTAAAAGTAAAACTCAAAGTCTGAAATGTTTAACAAAATATGCATATGATCCCTAGACGCCGTGAGACTCCGTGCGCCTATACTCAATGCTGCTACCTTAGCGACCTGAGAAAACATGCCAAAAAGACGTCAACATATAATGCTGGTGAGTTCACAGGTTTTAAGTTCGTAAACGTTTTCATGTGTAAAGAAATTCCTCATAAAGTTCCAAGTGTGCAAAAGTTCCAAGTAAATAACAAACGTTCCCTTACTACTACGACTATGTTGCTAAAACCATTACTGACAAACGTTGCTCAAGTTGCTGCCCATGTGTCAAGTGTCAAGTGTCAAGTAGAGACAATATGCACCCGCCCGGCTCCCAGCCGTCAGGTGGGGTTCGTCACACCCGATAGATCTATCCACATTTCCCCCGTTGTGCCCCGCACATTCATGGTTTCAATAGGGACTTAGGTTTCGTCGTATAGTAAATAAGTGCCAAGCGTCAAGTGTCAAATGCCAAACATCAATGTTTAAAAGTGTCAAGTGCCAATGTTTAAATATGCCAAGTGCCAAACGTGTCACGTTTCTCAAAAGAGTCACATTCCCAAAAGGCGTCATGTTGCTAAAAGCGTTGCGTTTCAAAAGTGTTGTGTTTCAAAAGCGTCGTGTTTCAAAAGCGTTGCGTTTCAAAAGCGTTATGTTTCCAAAAGTGGTAAGTTTCATAAGAGTTGTGTTTTCGAATCATAAACGTTGCATTGCTAAAACGTGTGGCATGCTTCTCCCCCGAGAGAAAAGAGTATAAAAGAGGGGCCGTGAAACTCACCTTAGAGTGCGTCTTCTGATAACTAGAATTCCAACACGTGTATGATAATCCCAACTAATGACAACCTATCAATGAGTTTACATAAGTGTGATGACTATTAACCCGAAGGCTAACTAGTCCCCGATTGTCCAGATCTTGACTACGTGTGTTAAAAAGTGTGTTTAAACGTTAACCGGACATCCCAGACCGACCCAACATCCCGTTGGTGACCCATTACATCAATTAGTCATGCACATAAGTTTAACACATAAGTTTCAAGCATAAAACACTTAGTTTGCATCAAAAATCTCATTCCGGACATCAGATGGTCGAATGTGGTTTTTCCCATTTCCACGTTCGCCCGTTTTTCCCACATTTTGTTCCACGTTCGCCCGTTTTTCCCACGTTCGCCCTTTTTCCCACGTTCGCCCGTTTTTCCCACGTTCGCCCGTTTTTCCACATTCGCCCGTTTTTCCACGTTCGCCCATATTTTATTCCACGTTCGCCCATTCGAACCAATTTTATTCCACGTTCGCCCGTTTTCATCAGCATTTTATAAAACGCACCAAAACGCATCTAAACGGTCCGAAAACATCACGAAACATTACCAATCACAGCAGTCAACTATCATTAACATATTCCTACATAACCTTACCAATTTTATCCCGAAATCCGTCCGTTTTACAAGTTACCCGAAATAGCAAATTATGGAGATGTCACATTAAACGCATGCAATCTTTACCCAATTAGGAAACTTTATGAAATCAATCAATAATCAACTTAATATACTCAGATTATCATGACCAATAAACCCCCCAATCATATCCTTATCACTATCATCATGAACAAGCCCTAGATCTAACCCAAAATCCCCAAAATGAACATAACATCATCAATAATCAATTGTAACCTATCTCAATCATAAATCATCATCAATAACAGTCCTAGATCATTGTCATAACATCTATACAGCAATCAATCATCAAACAATGCATAACATCACATAAAACACCATTAACACATGTTATTTTGTATGAAAACTCATTGTTTATGAATAGGTTTTGTTTAGAAAGATATTAGGAAGGTTTTTATTCATGAAAACATGTTTGAATCAGATCTGGACTCTTGGGGTTTAATGAAAACGTGTTGATGCACTTTCTATGGACGTCACTGACGAATAAGACTAGGATTGAGTCTTAGTAATGTGTTACATGAGATTGTGGTGATCCATAAGGGCATTTTATGGATCTGACGCATTTGTAAAATATAGGAAAATACCAAAGCTAGATTCGACCTATATACACTGGGCGAATGTGGAAGTTTTCCACATTCGACCATTACTAATGGGCGAATGTGGAAATGCTCCACATTCGACCATTCAAAAGGGGCGAAGGTGGCTTTTGGGTATTGGACTATAAATAGCAATCTCATGTGTTATTGTTCATTTGGTGATTTGAGTTTGTACTTTGAATTCTCTCAAGGGGGAGGTCCCCGAGATAGATGTTTATCCTACTGATGACAGTGTCTGTAACCGTTTCTGAATTAATACGAATCTGTGATGACTTTGTTATCGTATGTTTCTGTCTCGTCTCGAATCTCCCGTCTGAAACCGAGTTGTTTTCGTTTAATTGATCCATGAATTCGATTTTCTACCGGATTCTCAACTGGTATTGAAATGCTTTAAAAATGATTTAGAATGAAGAACACACCTTAGATCTTTGTGTAGGAGATGTTTGTAGGTTAGATTATAGAAAACAAGGGCAAAAACTCCTTCCCCAATGTTTAAAGTTGCTAGAGAGTGTTTTGAGGCGTTTAGGGTTTGTGAAATGGTGAAAAATGACAAAGTGTGGTATTTATACTATGTCCACATTCGCCCCTTTTACTTGGGCGAATGTACCCTCCTTCGACCCTTTCACAGGGTCGAACGTACCCTGACTTGGTCGAATGAAATTCTTTAAATTCCATATCTCAGGTTCGCCCCTTTTACAAGGGTCGAACGAGGAGTATTGTCCAGGTTCGCCCATTCGATTGGTCGAACCAGGACTCAAGTTTTTCTAATTTTCCAATTTGTCGTGTTTAACGCATTTTAACGCACCCTAACATACGAGCATGCAACCTTACTCTATGTTTAACATATTTAAGCATGGATGATTATCTATACATCATTTAAACACATCTAAGCATATAATCCACCATACAACAATTAGTCTACACGTACACTTAATTAGTTTATGTAATTCACCAACAACGGGACTCGTATCGTGTGTGTGTGTGTGTGACTAACCCAATGATCTCCCGAATCATTGGACCCTGGACAATACGGACTATGTTCCGACTCTACTGACCCCGTCAAGTATGTTTAATAAACGTTTTTCGCTAAGGTAGACTTATGTGTTTATAAAATGTTGACCCAAACATGCCGGGTGTCACATCATCCCCCTGTTGAAAGAATTTTCGTCCCGAAAATTTCCCGAAGTCAAAGAGAACGAAGCGATAAAAAGAAAAATTTTCCCGGTCGTCACAATATAGATATAGATATAGATATAGATATAGATATAGATATAGATATAGATATAGATATTCGAGCGTTTTGAGCCCAAATTAATCTAAAAATGTCATGTAAATTTGTTAAAAAAATCATTTTTAACGTAACATATGTGTACCATTAAATAACATAAAACAACAAAATTTATTACATTAATAGAAAAATCTACTCGATGCATTTAATTACCTTATTTTATTTTATTTTGCTCAAAATGATCGAAAATATGTGTATTACATGCCCCAAAAAAACGATTAGTTTCATAATATTACACAGGATTTACACGGGAGTTCTAAAATCAACAAGGGTTTCACATAATGTTGAGTGGATTTAAAAAAAAATAGGGCTTGTAATATTCCTTGAGTGAATGATTTCTCGTCACTAGTCATGTGTCAGTGTTAAAATGACATAATAAATACTTCAATTATATGAAATGGGTCAATATATTGGTTATGGGTTAACCTTTATTTATTATTTTTTATAACAACTGTCTTTAACATCTTGCATAAGTTGGTTTTAGGATTGGGCTATTGGAATGGTGCTTGTAGCAGTCTAGCAGTGGAATGGATCATGGATTAATTGGTAGTGGCCTAGTATGGTGAAGAGTCCAGCCCAGTAGGAGTTTTATAATAATCTTGGCCTTGGGCCCAATTACTTTGCTAATACTTGTGCCAGGCTGGCAATCCTCGTGAAAGAAACACAATGCATGTCATCTGTTAGACGGGTTCATTCGTATCCGTTGATCTAATTGAAGAAACACATCTTGGTAGCTATAAATACGTTTCTGTTTCCTCAATTTACTACTTTTTGCTCATTTTATCTTTCATTCTCTCATTGTTCTCTCTCTCTCTTCTAATCAGTTTAGGGTTTCTTATAGTTGATTCAAATACGTCTTGTATTTGATATTGTGAGATCTATGTATTCTGGTAATAGGTATTGAGAGTATTGTTTTTGAGAAGTTGTTTGTTTGAGAGATTTCTTTAGATCTGTTGAGAGTTGTTAGATCTTGTAAAGTTTTTGATTCTTTTTTATTAATAAAGTTGTTTGATGTTTTCTAGTGTATCATGTTGTATTTGTAACATGGTATCAGAGCCCTAGGATTTGTTATTGGTCTTAGTTATCTTCTTCCGCTGATATTAAGGTTTTCTGGATTGTTTGAAGGTGGTTGTTCATCTTCTTTCAGTTGATTGTCCTGGTGTTCAGTTCTTGGAACATACTGGTTGTTCATCTAGGGTTTCTGTTCTTGAAGGAATACTCTAGACATTCTGAATCAGATCTACTCTTAAGATCTGTGATATTATTGAAAGGCATTTCTTCTTTTGCTCTCTGGTGTTATAACCCTAAGTGAAGGTTATAACATTACAAGTTGTCAGCGAACCCTTACTTGGGTCCCCTTTGGTGAGATCTTTCCTGGATTTAATTCTGTTATTAGAGTTTGTCCTAAGGAGTCTTTGCCAGGGTTTGCATCCACGTTTAGATTTAAGGTTTGTCTGGATTTTTAGGTGGCTCCTGTAAGAGGACCTGCACTGGCACCTTTTGAGTGATGAACCAGTGATCTAGATCACCAGTACAACTTCGCCTTGTGTCTGTTGATTTGCTTTGTTTGTTATTGTGAGCTAATTGTCTTTTCTGTGTGATCTACTGTTGTGTGTACCTGTTGTTTGATTAGCTATGGTTAATGAAACTGAAGGTCAAGGTGGAGGGGGTAATGTTGGCCTTTTTGTTGACCCTGTAACTCTGGTCAATAAGATAGATGCTGGTGATCCTCTTTACCTTCACCCTAGTGACTCCACTAACTTGACTATTGTGAGTATAAAACTTAAATGTATTGTGATGCGTTTGGTTCTAGTGTTTAAAAGGATGTCAATTTCCCCGGTGCCAAAAACTTTGATTTGTCAATCTCAAAGCGATGGTTTGGGGGAAACAACTGATTTTTACTAAAGCCTTTTTACAAAGTTTTAAATTTATAAGTAAATGATAATTACTCAGAAACTAAAAGCAACACATAGGCAGAGAACCTGACGTGCATAGTATAGCTTGCTAGGGCAAATACTGAGTATCGTATTCCAAAGAACACACTTTCCCCTACTCAACCTTTCATCAATTAACTGATCGGGTTTTAAAAAGAAAATAAAACGGAAGGGTTCTTAAAAAGAAAATAGTTTTGAAAAGGTTTTGGTTTTATAAAATAAAAGATAAATAGTAGAGTAGATAAATATGCACATCTCGGGGCCCTCCGGTTAAATAGTTAAGTTTATTATTAAAATTAATAATTTAAGATAGTTAAATGCGAGGAAGACTAGAGGGATCTTGAAGTGCTGAGTCCTTTATAGAGAAGCGGGGCCACTACTAAGTAGCATGCACAACCTTCCAATGTGGACCCTCATGAAGGTACTCCGCCAGGTCCTCGCATATAGCGGGCTCCTCAAACCGCGGTCAAATCTGTGGTCCTCGAACTTATCCTCTTCTTGAATTGGAGGATTCACTTTCGACCTGGAAACACCGTAAACCTCCCTTAGCTCTCGCATTCCGTACCGAAGGGTCTCTCCTAAGGGTCAATCCCGACAACCTCGTATCCCCTAAGTAGGTTAACGATCATGAAGATCGAAGGATCTCTCTTACAGTTAACTCAGGCGACTCGCACCCTAATTGGCTAACGGCGTTGTACTAACGAGAACTAGAAATAGAGTCTTTAATTTATTTATCTTTTAAGTGGCACTTTATTATTTAGTGATCAATTAAATATAAAGTTGGTAAAATGGATGACAACTTAATAACCCAACCCTTAACCTCCCGAACTAAGTGAATTCCTTGATAAAGGTGGCACATAATCATAAAGGCGTGCAATCCGAAGATCACTGGTGCACCCATTGGGAAACCGTCTTATACTAAGAAGATCACTCAATCATCTCATAAGTACAAGAAATGTGTCACTCAGATCTGGTCCACTTCAGAAGCCATTTCTTAGAATCCGGTTTGGATATCAAAAGCCCAAAGGATTTGTCTCACTACCGGTTTCCTCGCCTTGGATCTAGCTCGGGGCCATCAGAAACTGATTATACCTCTAGTTAATTAATTAAGTTAAAGTATTTTAAGTTATTAAATTAATCATCATTCAAACCTGCCACAATGATAAACAAACAAAGATTAGAAGAAGATAGCACAACAAGTAACTAAAAATAAACTACTATTACTAATAATAAAAGTCTACAAATCAAAGTGGGTTCGAGAATAATGAAAAGATACAACCATAAGAAATAGTCAACACAAGAACATGGCTATTCATAGACAAGCTCTCCATCTTCAAGTGATATGTAACTCACCCGATCCTCACGACCCTCGATATTTATTGCATAATTACTCTACGATCCCATGCTTGACCGAATTGTTCAAGGTAGGATGAGGCCTAACCTTGGTGGGTGTGTTAGGAGGGCCCTAAGGCCTCCCAAGGGACCCCAAGATCTCTGCAAGACTCCTGGAAGTCGACCAAAGAAGTGCTCAAGTCAAGGTAGAATGGGATGAACAAATGGTAGGGGTTAGCTTGCTATTTATATAGCTCAAGGGGAAGCACGGTCGTGCCAATGGTGGTCAGGGGCGTTCTTGCTGTCACACACACACGTTCTGTTGCTGCAAATCAGACCTTGTCTGTACATTCTGTCTTTGGCATGGTCGTGCCTTAGTCTTTGGCACGGGCGTGCACGTCCCCCTGACTGTGTTTTCTTGCTCTCCAAGTTTGCTGCATTGTCCTCTCGCGTTCAGGGACTTCGTGAAAGTGTGCGTGGGCGTGCTTGGTCACTCCCGGACTGATTTCAGCATTGTTTAAGTCCCGGGATTGTCTTCAAACATACAGGGAACAGGTTGGAAGTCTCGTATCTTCAGGAATCTCCAGTTTTTGCTTGTTTTCACCCGGAAATCCTCTGTTTCTGTCTTGGAGCTCCAGTTTCTTGATAAATACAAATAGGAACGAATTAAGTATCAATTATAAAAAAATATTACTCTAATTGTATCCTAATATAAGACTGTTTATGCCTGTTTTATATGTTAATTTTGTGAGTTATCATACTGATAACTATAGTGTATGGTCTAATGCTATGATTCTTGGGTTACAAGTTAAAAATAAACTAGGATTCGTAAATGGAGATTGTGTTAAACCTGTTGATGATCCTGTTCTTGCTAGGCAATGGGATAGATGTAATTCTATTGTGCTTACTTGGATTCTTAATTCTATGTCTGAAGAGTTATATCTAAGACAAGTATTCTCTAAACTTGCTAGTGATGTATGGAAAGAACTTAAAGAAACTTACGATAAGGTTGATGGCTCTGTGGTCTTTGATTTGTATCAAAAAATTAATAGTTTTTTTCAAGATGGTACTCCTGTTTCTGAGTATTATCAAAAGTTGAAGGTTATGTGGAAGAAATTGGATCAAATACTCCAATTACCTCCATGTACATGTGATGCTACTAAAGATTTTAACAATTTTAGTCAAATGATCAAACTTATGCAGTTTCTCATGTGGTTGGATAGTTCTTATCAAACTGTTAGAACAAATTTGTTAACTAGGGATGTTTTGCTTTCTGTAAAGGAGGCATATTCTGTTTTTTTTAAAGTTATTAATTTTTTTTCGATTCGTGTTCATTAAATAAAAAACATTACAAATTACATCAAGATATCGGGAAGGCGGGCAACAAGCTGCGCCGCCACCCCTTTCTGAATAGCAAACCCTAACCGACTAAAAACGTAACCTTGCCCACCCGGAGACGAGACACTACTTTGAATAACTCACTGGACCCTGGTCAGAAAACGGGTAGCCTCCGGTGCCAATGAGCCAAATGTATCAAAAGCTAGGGGTACGAAAACATGTTGGTTCTCCTCGTAGGCTTTAGCATGCTTTTCTACCTTCTTCGCCTCTGCTTTACGCACTGCTTGCCCTGCTACAAAACCACTATCCCTGAACCCAACTAGAGGAGATACACCTGTCAGGTCAACACAAGCATGCTTCCCTTCGGCCCACCCAAAGACAAGTAGATCTGCTGGATGCAGGGTGGATCTCCCTTGGTTGAGATCCCAGCACGTCTTAAAATGTCCAAGAGGAAGTTCACAGGGGCCTCCTTCTTGGTTGAGATCCCAGCACGTCTTAAAATGTCCCACAGAACGTCTCGAACCCAATCATGCCGATATTTGAACCCGAGTAACTCCTTGCAGTGAACCGCATGTTCCCCGTATTCATCCAGGCAGGCCTTACGAAAAATCAGACAGATTTCATCCTCCTGGTATATGGGGATCATCAAACGATATATAAGAATGGACCCGTATTCAATAGCGGACATGCACTGGCCCAGACCTTCAATCGGGATAACAGTTAGGAAATCTTGGGCGTAGGGGCCTTGCAAGCATTCAATAACTGCCCTCTGACTGGGGACAAACCAAAAAGTTCACCCAGGCTCTGAGCGATTTTGTCAAACAGGGCATTCACCAAAGTTTTCTAAGGCTTTGGAGGGGGGGGGGGTGTCCTTGTTAGAAAAACCGCCAATATCAAAACCTGGGAGATAGTCATTTAGCTTTTCAAGGGCCTGCTTGTAGTCCAAGTCCACGCCGACAACCTTGCTATTTCGTAGGATGAGATCTTGTAGGTTCCAAGACTGAGCTCGCGACGCCACAAACGCATATTCTGTTGTGTCTAGAGAAGAGTCACATAAAAACTCTAGTGTTAACAATAAGAAAACTCAAACTATTGGATTTCTTGCTAAAACAGAATAGTTTGTTGAGTTTAATAAAAGGTTTGGTAATAAAACTACTAGTCAATCATCTTTAAAATGTTATCATTGCAATAAGAATGGTCATTTGGCTTAAAAATGTTTTGAGCTCATTGGATATCCTCCTTGGATGAGATCAAGGGGGAATCAGTCAAAAAAGGGGAGGGTTAATACTAATAGTAGTAATAATGTTAATATTGATTCTAATACTCCTACTCCTTCTTTGACAAATGAGCAACTGTCTAAACTGTTGGGTCTTCTGAATGAAAAAACTAAAGAAAGTCCATAGAGATGCAATGTTTCAGGTAGTTTTTTCTGTGCTAATGTTTGTGGTAAACCTATATTTGGTTTTGCAAGTCATGTTGGGAATAACATTAGAATTGGTTGGATTATGGATTCAGGGGCTAGTCAACATATGGTTTTTAATGATGTTGATATAACTGATTATGTTGAAGTATCTAATTTAAACATCCATGTTAATCATCCTAATGGTACTAAAGCTTTGGTAACTAAAATTGGAAATGTTAATCTAGCTAATGGAGTTGTGTTAAAAGATGTATTAATGGTCCCTGAATACAAAGTTAATCTTATTTCTGTGCATAAACTTGCTAGGGACAATAAGTTGTATGTTGGTTTTGATGAGGATACCTGTTATATATAGGACCGGTTAACCAAGAACATCCTGGTGACTGGTAAACAGCTTGATGGTTTGTATTTGTGTGGAAATGCATGTTTAAAAACTAAGGTGTGTTTCAATTCTGAACTGTATGAAATATGGCATGCTAGATTAGGACACCCATCTGATCAAGCTGTTAACACTCTTAAAACTAAACTTAACTTAAGAGAATATGATAAAAATCAACCATGTGAGATATGTCATAGAGCCAAATAACATAGAGAACCCTTCCCACTTAGTGAACATAAGTCCACTCAAGTTGGTGAACTTGTTCACTTAGATTTATAGGGTCCTTATAAAGTTGTTAGTAGGGATGACTTTAAGTATTTCTTGACTATTGTTGATGATTATCCCCGGGATGTTTGGGTATGTTTATTAAAAAACAAAACTGTTGTGTTTGAAAATATTAAGGACTTTTTTAACATCATTCAAACTCAGTTTAATAAACATATTAAATGTTTCAAAAGTGATAATGGCTTGAATTTGTTAACAATCAAATGGCTAGATTTTGTAAAAACAAGGGAATAATACATCAAACTACTTGTGCCTATACCCCTCAACAGAATGGTATTGTTGAGAGAAACATAGGCATCTCCTTAATGTTGTTAGAGCTCTTTTATTTCAAAGTAACATTCCTATTAGGTTTTCGAGTGAATGCACATTGACTGCTGCTTATCTTATAAATAGGACACCTCCTGGAGTTTTAAGAGGAAAAACACCTTATGAGTTGTTGTATGGTTTTGAACCCTTTCTTGATCATTTAAAATTGTTTGGGTGTCTATGTTTTTACACTATATTAAATGAATCAGATAAGTTTAATAATAAAGCTGAAAAATGTGTTTTTATAGTATATTCAAATGAGAAAAAGGGATACAAAGTGTTTAGTCTTGATAGCAAAACTATTGGCTACTCAAGAGATGTAAAAATTTTGAAAATTGTTTTCTTTTTAAAGAAAACAAAGTTTATGAGTCATTTGATTCTAATCCTGAGAAACAGATTAATAGTTTAAATTGTTTTTTGATAATTTTGAAAACACAGACTCTCAAAACGTTTTTGAAGTAAATAATTGTTTTCTACTAAAGTGCCATAACACAACACATGTTAGTCGAAGAGCTGATAACTTTTGAGCTTAGATCGCTTCTTCCGGGTTCCTTTCCATGTAGAGGATAGCTCACCAACATTTAGAATGTCAACATCTTCAACACTTCTTTTTCCATTGGGACTAGTAGCAGAATCCGGTATAGCATCAAAAGCAGAAGAATCGGCCGTAACAGACACAACATCCTTCAAACAAACTCTAACACCTTAAATCTATTTGCACGAATGAACTGTTAAATAAGAACACAAACTCTACCAACACCTTAAATCTATTTGCACGAATACATACTCACCTTTGACATCACGTGGCTACCACCCTACGAAGATTATGAAAGATTAACACATTTGAATTCATAATCTGTTGAGGAACATTTGAAACTTATCACAAACTCAACAATTAATACAAATGACTTTAATTTAATACATCATCCGCATTATAATCTCCATTACCATTAACCACAACCAACTCAGCAATAATGATTGGATCATCACATATCTTCAGGACCGTGTAAACATGGTAGTCGTTTATAAGATTGTATTCAGAAACATCAATCTTAAAAACAAGCATCTTATCGACCAACCGAATCAATTCATGGGGAAACTTTTACTATTTCTCACCTTCAACTGCCTTTCTCTTATATCACTTGCAGATGATCCGACAATTCTCATAACATCTCTGTCAAACATCACAAACGATACACTACCAGTCTCATCCTGAACCCAGACATGCACCTTGAACCTAAGATAGAGGCAAAGTTTATCTGAAAACTTATATACTAATCGTTGCAAAGAATAATGTAATATAAACAACAAACTGTATATAATTTTCTTTACTTACTTTGTGGTGATGGATGTACACTGACAGTCACACTTAGGACAAAATAAAGCAGTACCAGGCAATTTCAGAGTTTCCTCAGTCACCTTTTCATCAAGCTGTAAGTATTTTGATTTAGTTACCATGTCCCCGAAACATCTGCGACACGCAACATAAAACCAACCATTGCTTTCTTGCACAATTTTTATTGTGGCAACAACAACACAAGACATTGGCTGCAAAAACAATATATCAAACCTCTATTGCTTAAGAAAAAAGATGTAATAACGTCAACAAATATTAAAGATATGTTAAAAATATTAAAACCCTATCAATCTCGGTAAGCTCGTCAACATGTTTCTTTTTGGATCCAACAATGAATTCTTGATGCAGTGGGTAAACAGACTGGTTGGAAAGTAGTATTTGAGAAGTAGAACCAGCTTGTTGTCATTGCTTCAATATAAAACTAAACAATGGAACAAATGATTAGTATACAAATTGGTAAAAGAAAGAAGAAAATTTCAAATATAAATATAAATACATAATATATTGACATTGTACATCCTTCTTAACTGGTTGACTTCATCTATTTCTACATTGAGAAACAACCAAGTTCCAAACTTGTCACTTTCTACTATAAATTGATCTAAATATAACAATATACATATATTTAGTGACCTCCATTCAATTGATCTACTATTAATAACAGGAATTACCTTTCCACTCCTTAACCTTTCCATGTTGTATAACAACCATCACATGCTCATTAGCAATGTTTTGAGAAATGAATTTCTTAAGCTGTTGTGCATAACCACTCCGCATAGTACATCGCAAAATTGTACCACTACATAAAAACAATATAATTTTAGAGGTAAATATATATACAAAAATGTTAAAGTCAAAAGTAGACTTGGTTGATTTATTACATCACTAAATGAGGTACATATACAAATGAAACTACCAACAATACTTTACAAACACAAAGTATACAAATGTTTTTTTTTTGTAAGGTAACTTTCATTCACAACAACCACGAGAGACCTTAAGACAAGGAACTCTGGGCAAAAAACAACCGATTACATCAAATCCAAGGGGTAATTACACCATTTTTTCCCAATCAAAATCCTTTATTCTAGTTCTATGACGAAACCAAAAGAAAGAGACAGACTTGATGCTCTCGAACACTTCAATCGATCTTCTAGATTTCTGCTGAAAAATACGAGAATTTCTTTCATTCCATATAGACCACATCGCTGTGAAGATAATACCACGAAGCGTAGACCTTTCCGAATGTGACAAGGTTTGCGCCTCAGCAATGTTTATGACATCTATCACACCAAAGGCATAAAACGGACTCAATCTACACCAGGCCATGATTCTGCCCCATATCTCAAAAGAGAAAACACACCCAGTGAATAGGTGCATCGCTGTTTCTTGACCCGTATAGCATAACTGACATCGATCATCTTGTAAGTGTACTCCTCTTTTAGTTAACTCCACACAAGTAGGTAGGCGATCTCGGATAGCCCTCCACACCATAATCTTACACTTCACGGGAACCCATACCTTCCAATTAAAAGTCGGAGTTCTTACCGTGTTGTAAGCCTCATAAAGAAGCTTTTTGGTAGATTGCACTGAAAAAATACCGCTCGGATCCCCTTTCCAGCACCATCTGCCACTGCCCCCTTCCAATTGAAACTCGAATAAGTCCTCCAACAACTAGAATAGCTCCGAGACCTCAGCTGGAGAAGATGGGTCAGACCTCCATCCCCACTCGACGGATTTAAACCCATTCTGAACTGTAACCCGGCTGCTCACAACGACCCATTTATCCGTTTCTAGTCTGAACAGATTAAGATAAAGTATCCGAAAAGGAATATCTCATAACCGCGTATCACACCAAAACAAAACTGTAGAACCACAACCCACTGATCCTGCAAAATAACTGTGTAGCGAACAACCGTTTGGCAGCCTCTTCTCACTGATTTTAACGATATTTTTCCAGCTTCCACTAGCCGAGGAGGAACACGGCATAGAATACCACCTTCGGGCCAACCCGTTGCAAGCCAAAACAATCCTTTTCCAAAGACTATTACCCTCCGTTTTGAAACGCCAAGACCATTTAAGGAGTATTGCGTCATTTGTATGTTGTAAATTAGAAACACTCAGGCCGCCATCTTTTTTAGAGGTAGTAATAACTTCCCATGAAACCCACGGGATCTTTCGTTCAACACTCGAGCCCGACCATAAAAACTTCCTCATAACAGCTTCAATGTTATCAATAACCGTTTTAGGGGCTTTGTATAGCGATAAGTAGTATACGGGCAAACTCTCTAGGACCGACTTGATAAGAACTAGACGGCAACCAATTGACAAACATCTAGCTTTCCATGAAGCAAGCCTATTCTTAATAACTTCCATAACCGAGTCCCAATTATAGATTCGAGACATATTGGCACCCACCTTTATACCGAGATAAGCAAAAGGAAGCGCCCCCCCTACGACATCCCAACACTTCCAACATATCAACCACCTCTTCATCCGTCGTACCAATCCTATACAAATTTGATTTAAATATATTAATGCGGAGACCTGAGCAAACGTGAAATATACGAAGAATTATAGTCGTATTTTGAAGGTTCTCCCTAGATCATTCACCCATGATTAAAGCGTCATCTGCGTAAAAAAGATGAGTGATGTCCGTATCGTTATCCGCGAGCCGCATACCTTTCAAATCCCCATTCTCCTTCGCCTTCTCTAATAAACATGACAAAGCTTCCATGACGAAGAGAACAAGGAAAGGCGATATGGGATCACCTTGTCGCAACCCCTTTTCGCATTTAAACTCGAAAGTTGGAGATCCATTGACAAGCACCGAAGCACGAGCAGAAACAAGAATGCCTTTTATCCATTTGCACCAAGTAGTGGGGAAACCCATTTGGTCCATAACAGACAATAAAAAATTCCAGTTAACGTTGTCGTACGCCTTTTCAAAATCGATCTTCAATAAGAAAGCCTTTCTACGTCTTTTCTTCATCCAAGCGATTATCTCGTTAACCGCAAGAGGGCCGTCTAAAATGAAACGATCAGAGAGAAACGCAGATTGCGATCGGAGATAACCTGACCCATGACCTTTTTAAGACGATTAGCAAGGACTTTGGAAAGTACCTTACTAACCATCCCAATAAGAGTTATGGGCCTATAATCTTTAAGACCCCAAGGCGTTTTGACCTTGGGAATTAAAGTAATAAATGACGAAGCACACCCCGGGTTAACAACACTCGACCCATGGAAATCCGACACAATACGAAAGAATTCATCCTCAAGCACATTCAAAGGCCGCTTCTTTCACCTCTTGTTTTGTAAATGGAATTATTAACGCGTCTCTAACAACAGCGGAAATGGTCTTCAAACCGGGACAAATAAGCTGTGGCCGATTAATTACCTCCTCTTTAAAGAGACTACGAAAAAACCGCATCACTTCTTTCTTTACCAGCGTAGGCTTAGACACAACCATAGATCCCATTTCTCGCTTTCCTCCCATCAACAACATTATGGAAATAATTCGAGTTTTCATCCCCCAAGGATGCCCAGTTCACCCGGGATTTCTGTTTCAAGTCGCGATTCTTACGAAGTTGAATTTCTTCTAAACATTTAGAACATTCTGACCACACCCATAATTCCTCTTCTTCTAATTCTTTATGTTCCATGAGGGTTTCCATATTTTGTTTGTCTGGACGCAAAGAGGCTTCGGTCTCCTTCTCGCTAATGCTCCACAATCTATGCCAATTCAAAAGAGAAGCTCACAATTTTTTAAGCTTGTTCAACATATTCAAATCGCTTGGCTCAACATTAATCCACCCTGAAAAATCCGACCTGATAATATCCTCACAACCTGGTTTTTCCAGCCACGAGTCGAACCAACGGAAAGGTTTTGCTCCGAAGTTGGACTCGATGACTGTAAAAATAACAGGAGAATGATCCAAGAGGTCTTTTTATAGTACTCTTACACAAACATTCGGCCAACTATTAAAAATACCATCACAAACGAGAAATCTATCAATCCTGCTTAATTTACACTGCCCGTTTCTAACCGTCATACAAGTAAACTTCATTCCTTTCAACTGATACTCACACAAACCAGCCTCTTCTATGAAATCATTGAAATCCCTAGCGCATACCGGGTCAAAAATAGAATTCTTTCTCTCCTCGTGTTCATGAACCGTGTTTAAATCACCGAAAACAATCCACCTCCCTTCATTAGACTGAATAAGATTAACAATTTTCGCCCAAAGACACCTTTTATCCCCATTATTTTGTGGCGCGTAAACGTTAAGCACATTTAGGCGAACCGACCCTTCTGTCAAGAGCCCCGACACACACAAATAATTATTGTCCTTTATCACCTTATCCTTAGAGAAAACTTTTGGATCCCAGAAACTAACCATACCTCCTGAATTTCCCACCGCATCAACATACTCAAAATCCGCTCCCAACCCTCCCCAATACTTAGAAATCACCCCAGAATTGACAGAATTGCTCATGGTCTCTTGCATACCAATAAACATAATATCACAATCGACTTTGATTTTATTAATCCATGATGCTTTACCAAAACCCCCTATCCCCCGAATGTTAATCGACATACAATTCATGACTTACCCGATTGTAACCCTTCATTATTGACTGCCTCACGAATCAGTTCTTCACAATTACCAAGTTCCACTCCCAATTTAGCACCCATAACTATAGTCTGCTTGACTTCATGACACCTCAACTGATCGGAAATATCTTCTCTACTGACATGGTTTTCCTGCTGCACTTTAGCCGATTGTTGTACATTGTCTATCGGCTGAGAGTTGAGGTCCAAGTCAGTTGAGTCTATAAGCCCATTTTCTAATCCTGGCCCCTCTCCCACTTGATCCAGTTGAGAGTTGGATAAGCCCAATAATTTATCTATGCCAAATATATCCTCATCATTCTTGGCCCGTTTAATCACTTTTAAACTTTCTTGACTACTAGTATATCCCACACTGGGCCGGCCCAAGTCTGCTTTTTTGAATTTCTTCCTTTTGTTCACGTGATTAATTGAATGGGACCCACCAAGATCAATATCTTGTTCAAACGGAAATTCAACCCCAGGTATGAATTCTTCATTAAAACCTTCTCCAACATCCTCCTCTGCATTAAAGTGATTTAAATCCGATACATCATTACCAAAAATTGGAACCATAGCTGTAACGGACATGTCGTGGTCACCCTCCGTCTGTGCTTCAACACCACCTTGATCTTTTTCCGGTGACTGTTGAACGTGCTCATCTTCTTCATCATTTTCAGCATTCGTGGAATTGCCCATATCACTTGGTACAACAAACTCGGGGAACCAGTCTTCATTATCCTCCATGACCCAAACCCGGAACTTACGATCCTTCCAGTTCAAAGTTATTTCTTCAGAAACCCGCTTCCCATCCCCTACCAAAACACCCACGTATTCGTACGATAAATCAACATCTGTATCCGAACGCGTGGCTTGGTGGACAACCTTTCCGAACAAACCCCCAACCAAATCAATCACCTCATTAGATAGGGCATGTAACGGGATCCCTTGGATCTTAAGCCAAGCTATCCTCTCAAATCCCAAAACCTGGCCTTCCCAAAGATCCACAAAAGCAAACTTATCCTTATACGTCGACGCTACCGTTTTGAACTTAACTACCATGTCCTGATCACTAAAAGTAATCAAAAGATCAAGACCACCAATATATTGGATCCTCTTTTCTTTAAAAGACAACTCTTTCAATAAGATCTTAATACTCTTCAGAACAGAGAATTCAGCCATTTGAACAACCACCGCCAAACCATGCACTGATCCAAAACCTAACCCATCATTATCCACAGAAATAGATCGACCCACCAGCATGTCTTTAAAAGATTTTTCCCCCACTTCTGTCGAGTTAACTTCTACGTTGCATGGGACTTCTTTTCTGGGCTCAGCCTTAGACGGTCTCTCAACCCTATGGTTATTAATCTCTCCTTCTTCTAATACGAAACATGCTACGTTAAACCACAACTTGTAATCCCCCATATGTATAGTTCTTAAATTCCTTAAAAGTTCTTCTTTATCTTTAACATCTAATAAAGATAAAAAACCAAAGCGATTACCTCCTTTGTCACGTTTCCTTGCTATGTATAAATCAAAGATATGGTCGAACGGACAAACATGAAGAGCCAAATCATTACCGCTGCGTCCCTCTGGAAGATTAGTCACAAAAACCTTGAGAAGCCTTCATTGAATATGATCCAGAATGGGTTTCCGGCGTTCAATCCCTAGAGAGCGTTTTAATAATATGGAAAACACTTAGCTACTCTAAGTCTTGAATATCAAAATTCATCCTTTCAGTTTCTTTTGGAAGTCATCCAAACACGTCTAGAGCTCCACACAAAATGACACTACGAGCAATATCTATACAATCTGCCTATAATTAGAAATATGGAACCCAAAATCAAAATAAACTAGATATTAAAGGTAAAGTAATAGACAAACCAATAGTCAAAAGTTCTTTTGCTTCGCCTTTAAGAACATCTTTTAAAGGGATGGAATTAAATCCGTACTCAACACATTGCCAGCCAACAACACGGCTAACAGTGGTACAACGATAAAACATGATCTTATAATCATGGGCTGCAACTTTGTATGGGTCCTTGTTTTCACCGACCCAAAATTTGGATAGAATAACCACATCATCCTCTTGAAGTTGACCGTAAAAAAGCGTGCATCAATGGACTCTTTATGCAGGCCTAAATCTTATCACCCTTAAAATAAACAAAAAGAAAATATCAAGATCAATCACAACAACCCTCATAACATAAAGTAAAAGAAAAACATAACATGACGAATATTTACATCATCAAAAGTGACATAAAGTAACTTTAGAGAAAACATACATTACCTGCTCATCAATCAATATAATTTCCATCTTAAAACTTTGTTTCCACTTTTGTATGATTCGGGCCTTCAGATACCAAATATCTTTCGATGGGTTCAGATCACAAACAAAACGATGAATTTTGTTATCAACATCGATTGACATGATTTTAAAGAATTTGAAAGTTGATTTTCTAAATTAATTTAGATGAGAGAATGGTTGTGTATAAGGGAAGCATCCGTTATATTATATACCTGTAAAAGTCACACTTCCTTGTGTTAATTTAAAATTTCCCTCTTAAAACTTCAAACTTAGGCGGCTGAATAGGTACTCAACAGATGTTCATATCATTTGTTTGTTAAGAAAAGAGCTCAATTATTGATCTAAACAGTTGTTCATTAATCGTGGTTAACGAACAGACATTGTTGTGCTTGTTTGAAAAAAAAAAAAAAGATGCATCAATATACTTAGGCTACGCGATGGCCGATATGGGATATATAGTGAAGGTGGATCGTGGGCTGACGTGGAGCTGAGGTGGATGGATTCATGGTCACTAGTGGAACATTACTACACTCATTAGTGATAGTGAAGATCCTATGATTTTTCATGAATATCACGATTTGTTTTTTGATTTGTGATTTTGTTTTTTAGTGATGGTGAAGGGGTAGTGAACCATACCCTTGAATAGTGGAAGAAGAGATAGTGATAAAGGATGCTAATGTAACGATGAGGTGAAGAATGGTAATGATGCTTCATTAGGAAACCACACTCCCTACCCTTAAAATGTTATAAAGTGAAGGTTTTCTTTTCTATAATTTTAATCTGCGGTCTCTTTTATCTCTACTACCTTATTAAGGAGGAGAGATGGGTAAGAAGGTAATTTCACCATCATTTTAAGATGGCATACAAAAGGTCTCATGCATAAATCTCTAACTTTTACCATTTTCTTCCATCTATGCCCTTATGTACAAGTCACTAATACAAATCAATTGCACCATTCAATACATTTAATTCATGTATTAACCTTTTGTTACCTAGAACCATTACCAAGTAATAGATTAATTCATGTAACTTTTTTTTAATGGATTAACTTTTTGTTACCAATGGAATTTGAATTATCACCACAAGAAAAGGCTAAGCCTTATTTAACACTTTGTAACCAGTAGGCTAAAGACTCTTTGGTTCATATGTGTAACTAAATGTTGCAAATAAAAATCAAGCACGGATCGGATTGGATAAATGACAGTATGGTGTATAAAGTTTTGGCAATTTAAAATGTGAATAAAAATACATACCTGCGGCAACGCGCGGGCATTCCACTATGTTTTCTAATTTCTTTGTCTTTGATGCTATCCGGTCCTCTTTAAAAACAAAATTGGATTTTTCTCTCTCATGTTTTCTTCTATAATTTTTAAACGTTAATATATTTTATATACGAGATTTTTTAAAGAAAAAAATTACAACAAATTAACGAGCTAGCATTTTATTATCTTTCCCACGAGTACTATAGTGCTATATAAAAAACGGAGAAAAATAACGACTATTATTTGTGAGGTTTTGTTCATACATGAAAAAAAAAAAAACACAAATGTTCATGTAATTCATTAATCATGTATAGGCAAGTCACTAATTGTGTTCAAATCAGTAAATATGAATTCTATTTTCAACATGTGTTAGCATTGGAGTTGTATATTGTTTTAGATTAGGTATTAATATTAGAGTTATACATTGTTTAAGGTTAGGCGTTAACATTGGAGATACAATATTGTTCCTTGTTTTAGGTTAGGTTCTACTCGAAGCATTCTTGTATGTAATCGTAAATCGTATCATTCTATTTCATATGTAAAATTGATGATTTCTCAACCCAAAACGTTTTCGAAGTATAATTTCCCTACTATATACAATATATAAAGGAACTTTAAAACAACAATTTCCAGTCAATTTTTTTTAAAGATGCACGTATGACATAAAGTTGGTCTTACTACAAATACATAATTTCAACGGATCCACGTGTGAATGGAGTTGTAAAAAAGAAAGCAACTGAAAATAGTAAAATATATATAATAGCACATATGTGTATGGTAAAAAGGTCATTTTTTTTGGGTCCGGTTATTTAGACAACTAGGGTTTTTATTTGCACAACCCCTCCACGGGTCGTCGAGGCCTGGACAGCCCGTGGAGGGCCAAAAAGGCATAAGGACGGGTCGTCCAGGCCCAGACGGCCCGTATAAAGGCAAAAGGACGGGTCGTCCAGGCCCAGACGGCCCGTCTAAAGGTTTAAATCCAATCCAATCATTGGTAATCATTGGCAATGATTAGGTGATGATTATTTGGTTTTTTTATAAGTGTAGTGTGGATGTTTAAAATGGGTTTGAATGTTTGGTTTTTATAGATGTTTGGTTTTTTATAAATGTTTGGTTTTTTATAAATGTTTTTTTTTATTTGTATAATATGATCTTTTTTATATAATTGTGTATATGAATATGAACGAATGTCGTTTATGTTGCCGAACTAAATAAAACCAAAATACGAACAATAAAGCATAAATAAGCATAAATATTCCAAAAATTTACATAAACTATGAGTTCAATAAACATTTATAAAAACCAAACATTCAAAACGAACAATAAAGCATAAATAAGCATAAATATTCCAAAAATTTACATAAACTATGAGTTCAAAATGTACAACCAAAGAAATATAACCCACCCGTCTAACCCGACCCACCCGGCTGATCCGACCCACCCGGCTGATCCGACCCACCCGGCTGATCCGACCCACCCGGCTGACTGGTGGACGCCCCACCATGCTGACTGCTAGACGCCCAATCCGGAAGTGGACGCGGCTCCAAACCAGCTTCTCGTCGTCTCTCATTCTCGCTCTCTAACAGCCACCGCATGTCACCCCGCATCGACCCCAACTGATCCAGGATCTGCTGAAGTACCTGGGTCGTGCTATCATGCAACCTGACAGCATGATAAACGCGGGCAGGACGCTGTAGCTCATCAACGGGGGGGTCTGGCATCTCTACATCCACCGGTGGGTCGCCGTCGGCAACGTGTGGCATCTGGACCTCAGGGGCAATCGGCCCATCGAGATGTCTGAGCGGCTCTGGCACAAAATGCTCGCCACGGTCGCCAGGAGGTCCGAAAGCACGCTGGTAATAAGCGTGTGGGTTGCTGCGAGGGACCCGTGCTGCCACCTTCATCTGCGTCATAGTCCTAATATTTAACGGCCTGAAATGCAAAACAACAATAATAATATTAAATAATAATATATAAAATTAAATAATAATAATAAATAATAATAATAATAATATTAAATTATAATATATAATAATAATAATCTTACCTGGCCATCATCGGACGAGGTAAGTTGTTCTCCTCAGCATGCGTCCACAATTCGCCCGGGCAAAGACGCAACGCGATGGCGGTGACGATCCCACCAATCGGAATCTCCCCCGCCGGGTGCCAATGAGGGTAGGTCGCGATGTACTCGGCAAAGCACCTGTGTAGCGCAACCGGCCTACCCCTCAAGATGCAGTAGAGGTAGAAAAGGTCAATCTGCTGGACCCTCTCGTTACAGTTACACCGTCCGGCAATCGACCAGCTAACCAAACGGTGTATGTAACGGATCAGAGGGTCCCGGATGTTGCTGGACCTATCCATCCTGCACAGAATAATAATAACATTATAAAAATTTCGGCAGAGTTTCCTCTGTTTTTGTACGAACCAGACAACACAAGTCGTCTACAAAAATCCAAAAACAAACAACCTAAACTAACTAAATAACAATAGTAATTAACTAAGCGAACTAAATAGCAATAATAATAACGAACTGAACTAAATGAAAACAATAACAATAATAATACCTCTCGCCGTCCTCCCCATACGCTCGACCACCGATAGTGGGCCACCAGGCCATCAGCATGTCGTCTGGCAAGGTCGTCAAGGCCGTGGTGTACATATCCTGGACAAGCTCCTCCTCTCTGTACCAGCAGCAAGTAGTAGCCCACTGGTCCATCGTATATGCGTAGAGCTGTCCGAATAATCGGAACTGTACCTCAGGCTCAGGCTCTTCGTCAGGACCTACTGGAGGCTCAACACCTGCTGGATGCGGCGCGTAGCGGAATGTCGAGATGAACTCGATCGTCAGTGGCCGATACGACTCATGGTCGAGGTCAGCTAACATCCGCCCCCAAGGGCTGTCGTCTGGGATCCACTCCTCAAACCTCTCCGCTCCACCGATCGCGCGTAATGCGGACCAGTCAACACTGCGCGATCCGTGTATCGGACGCAGCTCCATCTGACCCCAGCGCGCGATCTCGTAGTCGTCGTTATCGTGCCTGTAGGCCCAATCTCTCAAGTCGCCACCTGCAAGAGGATTCCCGTCCGCAGGCTGGTTACGGCGTCTTCGGTTGTTTCTGTTTGCCATATCTGCAAAACAAAAACAAAACATTAAATTTAGAAGATTGTAAACGTAACATTAGGCAGCAGGGAAAAAAACAAAGCGATTTGTCCGAGTTGTACCGAACCTACTTTCATAATAGTCTTTAACCTATTGTTTCGGATCCATTTGACATGTTTGGTCAGCATACTAAAAATATTTACAGACATTTATCTTAGTTACTATTTTAAAATCTATAAATTCAACTTTCAACTTCAATTCAACATACAAATGAACTTGGTCTACGATACCAACACACGCGAACAAAACATCCAAATCATCCAATACAATGCATTACCTAACTTAATATAACTTACACATTGCAAGTCCACTTAGATCTACAACACCTAAACACAAAACCTTATATCCAAATTACACCAAAACTAATAAACCTAACAATATCAGCATAAACATTCTTCATCTCTGCAATTAGAACCTAAATCCGACTCCATAACACATCCGATTACAAACACCTCACCGCCACATCCACCACACTGCCACCCACCCTCACCACCCTCACAGCCACCACAACCCACCCTCACCGCCACATCCACCACACTGCCACCCACCCCTACCACCCTCACAGCCACCACAACCCACCCTCACCACCACAGCCACCACACTGCCACCCACCCCTACCACCCTCACAGCCACCACAACCCACCCTCACCACTGCCCACCACCACAACCAACCTACCACCACCACAACCAACCTACCACCCACCACAGATTCACAATAATAATAATAATAATAATAATAATAATAATAATAATAATAATAATAATAATAATAATAATAATAATAATAATAATATTTCACAGTGAAAGAGTGGATACCTTACGAGAGAGGCAGAGAGACGAGAGAGGCAGAGAGACGAGAGAGGGCAGAGAGACGATGGTGGTTGTGGTGGGTGGCAGACGGTGGTGGGGGGTGGATGGTGGTTGTGGTGGGTGTTAGAGAGAGAGGGAGAAGAGGTGGTGGGTGGTGGTGGAGGTGGGGTGGTGCTGGTTTGAGAGAGACGAGAGAGAGAGGGAAATTGAAAATAATGAAAAAAATTGAAACTGTCTGGTGGTTTTGGGGGTTTTTTGTGTTTCACAACGGGCCGTCCAGGCCTCGACGGTCCGTTGTTTTTTAATTTTTTTTTAATTTAATAATAGAGGAAGCTTCCCTTGGAAGCTTTGTATTTGAGACGGGCCGTCTAGGCCTGGACGGACCGTCTTGATAGATAGAGGACGGGTCGTCCAGCCTCAACGAGACAATAATTTTGGGTTTCACAACGGGCCGTCCCGGCCTAGACGGTCCGTTGTGGTCCACTAGTGACAGCCCATCTAGGCCTGGACGGGCCGTCTTTGGCCAATTTTTTGCCTTGGACGGCCCATTAAGGCCTGGACGACCATAATTTTTTTTTTTTTTTAAATTTTTAGTGTATTTTGTATATTTTAAGCTTGGTATTTGTAGTTTTTATAAAAAAAAGGGAGTATATTTTTATAATAAGTATAAATGAACACATACAACAAATTTTTCCGTTCGTCCGGTCCGGTAACATACGATAAGCTAAGTTAAGTCGAAGTATTGAGGTGATCGAACATCAACCCTTTGTATACGGTCGTCATATTCCGTCTCCCACTCACTTGCCTCTTCATATCGCCACTTACGCCATGACGGATTCAGTTTTGGCATTGGGGCGCCTTCTGCCAACTCAATCTTGATGAAATGATTTTTGTTAACAAAAGCAAACGATACGAACGCATGTTCTTCAACGCTGTGTGGACCATCGAACATAGGGAAGTACGTCTCACTTTGATCATACGGAGAGAGAAATTGAACAACCACCTTAAATTTCTGAGCAATCAGTAATCCTGAGGCGGGCATCTCCATCCATTGGTCGTGCGTTGCTGGTCCCACTCCAATGTGATCGAATAAGTTGGAGACTCTGTCGTAAGTATCGTAATCTACTTCGTTTAAAATTAGCCTCCACCGGTCTTCATTCTCGACGATCTCCTCCTTAAGCTGTTTGCGGATGAAGTACCACATATCCTGTTGCCACCCTAAGCACACAGCTACGGATCGAAAGCCACAGTGACCGTCTCCATGGACATCCCGAATGTCTGTAATGTATCTATGATATGCAGGTGGAAGCCATTTCTTAAACCTTTCGATCTCCAGTTTGTACCTGTACCCATCAAAAAGTGAGATTTAATATGTGTATAAATATGTATGCATGTGTGAATTTATATATTAGTAGTTTGTACCTATCCCTTTCCAACAGTGGAAAATCTTCATCGTAAACAATCGGTTTGTCCCTTGATTGTTTACCTCTTCTAGAAGGCTTTTTGCCCTACGTGCAAAAAATTATATAACAACAACAACAACAACAACAATAATAGTAATAATAATAATAATAATAATAATAATAATAATAATAATAATAATACGAACCGCAGCCTTATCTTCCTTTTTTTCCTTTTCACTTGTTGTTGGCCGACCCCGAGTATCAGTTTGTACCTCAGGAGGTTTATGTTTAGTCATAATCGGATTCAACACCTCCTTCATCTTCTGCAACATGCTTTTTTTCACTTGCACCGGTTGCGACCTTAGTTGCTCAGCGAATGCATTCATTTGGTGCTGAAAGTCAAACTCGGGATTCTCAGCTACTTCTGGCATAAAGTCAAGTCGTGTCCAGAAGACGTCGATATCAGCCAGTGACACTCGTGTATCTGATATATATATTCAATCACAACAACAACAAATCAATAATTTTATAAAAATTTGGCAGAGTTTCCTCTGTTTTTGTACGAACCAGACAACACAAGTCGTCTACAAAACGCTTCAAACATTTATAATAAGTCTAAAAAATGATGTTACCTTTCGTATCATACAATTGCAATTGACAGGAACATGGCAATCCATAAGTCTTCTTGAGTCGGTGTTCACAAGACCTCTTTTGTTCCATATAATAATTTATCTTGTTGACCCCTCCGAGCATCAAATTAAGCGCTAGATGGGAAACCCTACCGATTACGTCTTGAAACAACGGTAGATCATGTTTCCACATTCTTGTTGATCGGCTTTGTTCGAAGGAGTGCTTTATCGCTACGCGCCGTGATTCCATAACTTTGTCTATTTCCATCACAAGCGCGTGGAGCGAGCTGTTCGGGCCTTTTATGTACCTCTTAATCAGAGCATGCTGACTCTCGACCCTGTTGGTCGTAGTCTGACCGAACGTAAGGTTTTCATTTGCCCATGCTTCCACAAACATTTCTTTATAATCTCGGAGCCAAACTGACTCCATGTAGTCATAAACCTCTGTAAAAAACAGAATAGTGATGTCAATACAGAAAATATGTACGCTTGTAAAGCAAAATAAAAAATAAAATATATACCCGTTCGATCCTGCCCCCAAAGTCGTCTGTAGAGCGCTTCAAGATTGAATTCGTAAGCCTCTTTGTCAGGAGATTTACACAGTCGACCAAAATACTGCAAAAATATTTCCCATTCTTCTTTTGGAAATCCTGCTTTATGATATTTTGCAATATTTCGTTGAATATGATACCTGCAAAACAACAACAATAATATTAATAATAATAATAATAATAATAATAATATTTCGTTGAATATGACACCTGCAAAGCAATTTCGTAGCATCCGGGAAAACTGAAGCACATGCACTCATCATAGCCAGATCTCTATCTGTAACAATTACACGTGGCTCCATACTCCCCTCCAGCAAATCTTTGAGCCTCTCAAGCACCCATGTGTAGTTACTCGTTTTCTCTTTAACGATAAATGCATGGGCGATACAAAACGACTGGTTTGTCGACGTCATACCCACAATTTGAACAAACGGGATTCTGTACTCGTTCGTTTTGTAGGTGGCGTCGATCAGCATCACATGTGGAAAGGCACGCCAGAGATTGTACGAGACCCGGTGTGAAAAGAAAATATTCTCAACAGCATCTGTCTCTGGATTCTGCTTGGTGAAATAAGTAAATTTCTTTTCAACCAGGATACTCTCGAGTATCTGCATAACAATAATAATAACAATATTTAATATTTAACAACAACAAAATTAATAATAGTCTATGACAATAATAGTAATTAATAATAATACCTGCATTGGGGTTTTATCGCCGTAAATTCTATGTTTAATCTTGCTCACTGTATTGTGTATGTCTCTTAGAATACATTTATTATTCGGGTTTTGTGCTCTGATGGCCAAATGTATGTTTGCCGGTTCCAGGCCTTGAAAATAAAGTGTTTCCACCATTTCTTCTTCTTGTGGTGTCAGCCGCCTAGCAAAAGCGTGACCCTCAACATGTATAAAAGGGTCGTGGTTATGATTCGCGTGTTTAACCTCCAACTTCCAACCCTCTTTGCGTAGCCTCCCTATTAACATAAATGGACAGTTAATCTTTTTGCTACCCGTAGACCTTACTGTGGCTGTAGTATGGTATTCGCCAGCACGGTCGCATCTCAGGTCTATCCTAATTTTTCTTGCATTATTTCCACTGCCTTTTGAAACAGAACGTCCTGTCACTAGGACGTAACCGCTAGCAAGGGCTCTATCGTAAGCCCATTGTTTCATCTCTTCAACAGACCCGAATACCTGAAAATTTATACAACAGTCTAGTCTAAATTCATACTACTCTAAATACCTGAAAATATATACTACTGTAAAGATATACTAGTCTAAATTCATACTAGTCTATATACCTGAAAATATATACTACTGTAAAGATATACTAGTGTAAATAAATAAACGCACCTGCTCGGTTTCATACGAAACATCCGGGTTAGGTTCAACTTTTATGTTAGCATCTTCCTAGTTGTCATCATTAGCACGATTCCCGCGCGAATGGTAACTCCCGTACGTGTACTGCGGGTAGCTTGGTGGCACGAAAAATGACTCCTGTTCCTCTACATATTCCTCGTTGAGATCGGGCAGCATGTTCCCGTCATTACCACGAACCCCGGATTTAACCTCCTCTTCACCAACTTGAACCTCGGGTTCATACCCTACGCTTTCAGAGACGTAAGACTCGTTCTCAGACAGGTCAACGGTTGAAAAGCTTTGTAAATATGTCATCGTGAGACCGGGAAGTCGAAATGGGTCGAGGGTTTTGGTGGTGGTGATGTTTTAAGGTTTGGTTCAAATGGGGAAGAAGCTGATCGTGTAATGGTTAAATCAGGAAATCTCAACGGGCCGTCGAGGCCTAGATGGGCCGTCTAGGGATTAAATGCCCTAACCTAACACATTTCAACGGGCCGTCGGGGCCTGGACGGCCCGTTCTTATGCACCTTTTTCAGACTTTTCAGTCTGAACTGCCTGCTTTTGCAGGAGTTCAGACTGATCACCTCGTACCTCGTACTTCTACGGGCCGTCTGGGCCTCGACGGCCCGTCGGTTTTGTCTTTTCTGTAAACAAACGGCCCATCAAGGCCTGGACGCCCCGTCCTGAAACCCTAATTTTTCTTAACGGCCCATCTAGGCCTCGACGACCCGTCCTAAGGTTGTTTAGGGTTTTTTGTTGGTTGTGTAAATAGTATCACCCTTTTTTTTTGTCTGGGGACTGCAAAATGCACGTACACCTCTCACGCCACTTGTTTAGGGTCAGCGTTTGCGTGTTAACCATGTGGTATTAACTATCTTTAACTCCAATTAAACATCACATCTTTCACTTTTTTCTCTCTTTCTTTTTTTTTTTTTTTTTGAACGGCTAACGGTACCACCCATAACGAAGCCCCGCACCCTCAGGTCCGGTCCCCGGGCCCCCCTAAGGTCCAGCCCCTCATTTCAGAATAACCCTACTCTGAGTGGGATTCGAACCTGTGACCTCCCAGGGCAGGAACACCACAAAGTGGGTAAACCTTCCCACCTCCATTGCAACCACTAGGCTACAACATCATTGGCTCTCTTAAAACGTAAAGGATTGCTTATGTGCTATAAAAGTTAAAATGTCACCTCTCCGTTAACACCCTTGATGTTAAGGTACACCTCATACCTTACTTCGAAGGAAACAATATCGTTAAAAACTCAAAAGAAACAATATTGTTAGAAGACTTTTGTTTATATACCATGACTTTGTGTTTTCAACATTCTCCTATATGTAGGACAGGTATCTATATTTTTCCTGATGTCTCCATTAGTCTATATGACAACATAACTAAGTGAACACTTATGTTGTCCCAGTGGTCCATGTGTGAGTCACGGGTAACGTGGCACTTATATGATGGTTCAAATGACAAGTAAATAATCTAATCTTTTTGTATAACAATGAGAGCTGATTTACTTATGTTATTCTATATACTAACATTTTAGATTGTGAACATTATTAATTCTTAATTGGACCAAGTTGATTTAGATGATGAAGCCACCACCCATTAACTAATTATTTTATGGTTTATAAAAAATGAATAATATAATTTGTCCGGAGAGATTTTTTTTAAAAGGCATTAATTAATTAATTAAGAAAACAATTATTGATAGTTTATTTTAGGATATGATGATATAATTATATATAACTAGGCATTTTGATAGTCGCGCATTGCGTGGGTTAGCATAGCGTTTCTTAGTTAGTTCGTAACATAGCACATAATAGAGTTTTCATACTTAGCTGCATACAATGTAGCATACTTAGCTGCATACAATTGGACACACAAACATGCATGTTCCTTACATATGTACATAACTTTGTTTTCCAAAACTGGGAGGCTTATGTATATTAGTCCTAACATGCTTTTACCATCAGTGGCGAAGCTTGACCCAAAGGTTCGGGGGGTCGGAAGTCACCGGGGGTCGGAAGTTACTAGTTTCGGGGGGTCGAAACCCTATATTTCCAAAATTTTCTATACAAATACTATATAATCGGAACTTCTGCGCGAAAATTCGGGGGGGTCGGTCGCCCCCTCCCGCCCCTACAATG
The DNA here is from genome assembly GCA_028751855.1 of Ambrosia trifida. NCBI lineage: Eukaryota > Viridiplantae > Streptophyta > Magnoliopsida > Asterales > Asteraceae > Ambrosia > Ambrosia trifida. The sequence goes on from CM054124.1 coordinate 57,148,835, forward strand.
CTTCGCCACTGTTTACCATGGTGTGCAATTAAAAGTTGGGGCAAAACGTGTGAGTCCTGTCGCGCCATAAAACTTGTCTAATTTTGGACTTCTTGTTAATACTTAACAATGTTAAAAATAAATCTACATTAGTCTTATAAAGTGAAAATAATTGCAAAATTAGTTTAAAATAATAAAATATTTATGTTATCTGTATTACTCGGTCTCTATGTAAAAAAGGAAACGGTGGATAGTTTTTACATTATTTGTTCATGTATGTAACTATGTATACGTATGTTTTTTTCTTGGTTTTTTCCTTTTATTCTTCTTCTTTTTTTTTTTTTTGGAATGTGTATTTTAGCGGAGAATCTAAACGACGCACAACCTCTCAACCACAGTTTGAATCCAGGCCAAACGCGGGTGTTGAATTTCTCACCCCTTAACCATGCATGTCACTTAACAACTTCTTTTTTCTTTCTTTTATAACTTCAGCCTTACGGTTTAGTTTTTTTTTTATATAAGCTGATGTTCACAATTTTCGTTATAATTGTAATAATATAACCTTTTGAGTGTGCATATGTGTTTCATTTTTCTTTGACATTCTGGTATAAGTTTCATTAAAAACGAAGTTGTAGCAATTGTTGATATCATACAAGTATCATGACGAACCGATCCACATCAATCAAGTACCCACCGTGAAGCCTTGGGCATCCCACTAGTTTCAAACAATTTCACAAATTCAATCTCATCCAGTTTAGCTAATTTTAGAGTTACATGGTTTAATTGGTTGCGGATCTCTCACATAATAGAACACAAACTCATAGATGCTTAAGTATACAACGGGTATGTTTAGCAAAACTAACTGGTAGCTGAAAGCCGGAAGCTGGTAGCTGCAAGCTGGTAGCTGGAAGTTTTTTAAATATATTTTGGTGTTTGGTAGAGTCACTACTACAAAAACAGGCATTTGCCACGGCAAAATCCATAGCAAATCCATAGCAAAAACCCATTTGCTACCGATATGCTATGGATTTGGTCCGTAGCTACAAGTCTCATCGCTAATTTATTTGCTACAAACTTTAGCTACGGAATATATATTTGCAACGAGTTTAGCTACCAAATGGGACGTCGCTATTTTATCTGCGAATTTGCTACCAAAAAGTTTGCTACGAATTTTCGCTACAGATTAGTAGCTACGACAATTTTGCTACATGGTTTGCTAGAGATATGTTAGCTACGCTTTGGTTTTGCTACCAAGTTTATTGTGGAATTATAGCAACGAATTGGCTACAGATTTAGCTATGAAAATTTCCTTGAATATTGCTATGAGTATAACTATAAATTTTGCTACAAACTTACCTACGAATTTTGTTAGGAACTTAACAAATATTTTCATTTTTACATTAATTTTTTCTGTAAAATATATATTTAGAAGCAAAATACAAAAACAAAACACATATGAAAGATAATATTAAAACCAATTTGATTCATAGTTCCAACAAAACCAAATGTAACACAATAAAGATCCAAAGTTTAACACGATAAAGATCCAAACTTTAACACGATAAAGATCCAAACTTTAACAAGATAAAGATCCAAATTAACTAAAAGCAAGACGAAAAACTTCAACATAACTCAACTTGGTGGCGGGTTTTGTGGCGCATTTTGTGACAACAATCGAATTCTCTCATTCATTTCGGCATATAACCTTGCACTTTCTTCGATTTTCTCCATCATAGCATGTTTCTCTATTTTATCTTTTTCTAACTCCGCTATTTTTTCCTTCAATTGTTGCACCTATAACATCGAAAGCAAAAATACCAATTAACATCCATTATCACACCTTATAAGATGACTCAATATAATAGTTCTAACCATATATACAACTAGTTGGTTACCCGCCGCGCGTTGCGGCGGCAAGGCAACAATTTCATTTGTTTGTAGTTCATTGTTGCAGACTAAATAACATGTTTTTACTTACAATTTTGAATTTGGAATATAATCAAACAGTTGAATTCAATATAAGCAAATTCATTTAAATAACCCATTAACAGATTTCATCACATGAAAATGCAGATTTTTCTTTTTTTTTTTACTATCAGAGAGAATACGAACCTCATCACTGTCACTATGGGTACTCGGCATCGACGGTGCACTAGGCATCACGTCACGCGGGTCAGCGAAGTTGCCAACGCCATATAATCTACCTTTTTTCTTGCCACCGACAGTTTGTGACAACAGTTCCATGTCAATATCTGGGTGTAAGCTGGTATCCTCTCCATATTTCTCAATAACATATTTATTATATGTGCTCTATGATAAGAACATAAAGAAATTAGTACTTTAAAATTGTATAACCATATTAGTAACTAGTAAAACATACATTTACAAAGTTAAAAGACTTACATAAGCTTCACTCGCCCTTGTGTCAACCCAAGTCACATTTTGTTGTTGGATGGTGTCTTCCACGTCAACGCCTTCTCCCGAACCATTTTCATCTAACCTACTACACCCAGACAACCTATCTAGTGGTCTTGACCCTTTCTTTGCGTGTGTTTGTAACCAAAACTCACCAAAGTTTGCACGCCGCTTTAGTGTCTTCTCCTATACATCAAATGGGTCAAATAAAAAAAGTGGCAAAACATGTTGAAAGTCGCACATAATCATTTTATTTAAAGATTTAAGCTTGTGATTATTGGAACAATATCGTTTCAACGATTATACCTCACACACTATATGCTAAAAGTGTTTTAAAATCTGTGTATGGACCACGCTCGTTTTGACTCATACTAGAGAATGACAATTTCCAGTTTGAACGCGTTGTCTATGTTACGAGACTTGTCCATCTTATGATGAGGATCAGGACTACTTTGTTAGACGGGGTGAAATCAAAACAGAGCAAGTCAAATATAAAGAGCAAAAGTGTATTTCTTTTGCTAGCTTCATTTATTTTAGAGTCTTAATCAATGTACAAGATTATTCTACTCAAAGAATTAAAGAGCATGTATTGTATGAAAAACATTCTCATTTGTTTATGCACATTTTATATTCTATTGTATAGGACTTTATGCACCAAATAGTAGATTCTACAACAGCCTAACATTTCCTCTTTCATAGACCCTAAAAAGTAATATTCTTAAGTCAAAAAATCAAATCAAATGTCATTTTTAATTAAAAAGGTCCATAAGTGTCATATTTAAAGAAAACAAATATGTGTGTGTGTGTGTGATAATGATGAAAATCAACATTTCTTACCATGTTTTTTCTAACCGTAGCAAAGCTCTTCGAGCCAAGTGTATGTCTACCACCGACTGCTTTTCCCCTGTTTTCACTGTTTTGAGATGACTTGTTTTTCCATGAATCTGTATTCCAAACCCCAACTAGCGTCTCCCAAGATTCTTGACTGATATAGAGTGGGTTAAACGGAAGAATGCCAGTCAAATCATTTCCAACATCTCCACCCTCTTTGAACGCACGGGCCTTGGCTTTATCCCGAGCTCTCTTCAACAAATCAGGACATTTTCCCTTAATGCACCTCTCCCAGCAAGAGTAAATTAAGGATTTTCACTCGTCTTTCCATTGATAGTATTGCTTACATAAAAATACTTATTAGTAACGTGTATATTATCTATTAAATGAAAGATTTATATTAGTTTAAATTTTTTTTCTATTGGTTCAAATTAGTAAAACTATTAATTTGAACTCTCCAATTGTTAGTGATCTTTGTTTTTTCATCCTTTTCAGCTTAACACATGGTGTTTAACATTTTATTATTTTTTTAACTTTTAACAGGTACCTAAAATGCAATGCTAACCCATCTACACTAAAATGGACATGTCTGACCATGATAAACTTTGACCCTTGTTGACAAACAATCTAGCAAAGACAATGCAATGCTAACCCATCTACACTAAAATGGACATGTCAGACCATGATATTTTATATTTATAGATTGAGTGGTAAATTATTATCTTTGACAGGTCATAGTTTGGGTGTGTCAGTATACAAAATTTACTTATGAATAGGCATTTTAATCCCAAAAGCCATGCCGCAAAATGGGACATTGGGTAGGCGATATACTAATTTTCACTAGGTTGTGTAAAAGGCGTTGAATGGGTAGGCGTTATACTAATTTCTACTCTTATTTTCTTTGCTAAACCACCCAATTATGCAAAAACCGTATCGTTATTTTACGTCCATTGAAAGGTTTAGTAATAACGAATTATTATCAATAATAATTATATCACTTTATATCAATTGTTGAAGGTGTAAACATGGGTTTATAATTATATCAGTTGAGGACGCAACATTCGTTTACTATCCTAACCATTTACTCACATAGCCATTTAAACTTAATATTATGCATTATCATATACAAATGTGAAGTAAGTATGCACCTGAAAACGCTCAAACAAGCGTTCACGATGGTGAGAAGGAACATCTTTCCATCCTTGCCATGGACATGACCACATAGCCTTCAAATTGGAACCAATGGTACGAGAAACATCATCATGAATATTAAATCTACAAAATGGAAACAATTCACCACAATTAAAAATAGTAATGATTAGATATTCACCTATAAAGAGAATTTTAACAAAAATATACTTAACTCGTTATTTTCAACCCAAATTAAAGGGCGATTTTCTGGTGTTGGCAGTGGAGCTGGGACGACCGGTCCACGCCCGACAATATCAACCGGCTCATCATCATCACCATCATTAGGCTCATGGTGCAACTGATTTGCATCCGCGGTTGATCTAGCACCATTTTTTGTATTACGGTTGCCGTTACCTCGCCCGCTACCTCGACCAGCACCTTGACCCCTACCAGCACCTTGACCCCTACCAACTCCTGCTGAACTGCATGCCATATTTTCTACAATGAAGAGAAACATATTATTATTCACAAGGATTGTTGTATAAGAACTAGTAAAAATCAATAATATTCGTCCAATTCGATTTTCATAAATTCACAGTCTACATTAAAGAGGAACTCTTACCACAATCCAAAAAAAAAAGAAACTAACAAGTAGGTAATGAACCTAATCACATATCTAGTGACTTTTGCTATCAAATAAGTAATGCATCCTTGTATCATCATATTAGTTAAAGGAAAAACTCTTTTAGGCTTATTTGCGCGTACACACATATATAATTATTAAATAATTAATATATAAATAAACAAGTTGGGCTTGAGCATAGCAATGTAACTATTCGTGAGCCGCTCAAGCTTTAGAAATTGAACTTTAAATGAGCCGAACTAAAGCCCAAGTTCTCTTAAAGTTAAACCTACCGAGCTAGAGCCTAAACGAGCTCGGCTCATTTGCACCGACTCAAAACCAGGCCCGGCTCTTAAGAGAGTAAAGTCAAGTACTTGCTTTGGGCCTCCAGTCGATCGGTTCGCATCTATGGTCAACCAAACAAGGTTTTTTATTGAGTATGAGTTTTTTTTAAAAAGCTTGAATTTCCTAAAAGCTCTTAAAAGCTCTTTGTCAAACATACTCAACGTGTGTGTATATATACACACTTGTGTCCAAAGTTAATTAATTAGAAGTATTTTTTACTAATTTTTCAAACAAAATATGTTAATTTTTCACTAACGTTCCAATAAAGCATGCAAACTCAAGTAACAATAGATGAAAGTCTATATATCTTCACACAGGTTATTACTATATAAAAAAAGTACATATAACCATCAAAACTATATGTTCCATGGATTTTTTAACCTATAATGCATGAATATAAAACGTCTGTCGTATGTTCTTCTTCAATCACTTATCCAGAAAAAACACAAACAAATTTAATCTGAAATTATGGCTGATGAAGATCCAACATTCAAAAACAAAAACTGAAATGAACTAAATGTGTCTTTTGTTTTTCATGTTGATGTGCTTCAATCCATGACGGAACCAATGTGCGCCCAGAGGGCCGGTCAAGTGACGCTCAAAGGATCACACTCAGGTCACTTGACCCTCTTCGCTGATCAAATACAAAAAGAATATATTATAACCCACCTCTATTATAATATTCTGGTTCCATCTAATACTTCCAGAGAGTCAAATCGGTATCCGTATTAGTGTCATCACTCCAGTCAAAACCCCTCTTCATCCCTGGTGGTGTAATCACCAACCCCTCCGCCATGCTATTATAAAAACCAGGCATATTAAACAACATCTCTTCATCAACAAAACCCGTCTCCGCCACCTCCACCGCCATGTTTCCGCCACCATTTTCCACTGGACAACACCCTGTCGAAGTTGATGACTCAATGTCATAACCTCTTGGCCCAAATGCAGCAGCTGCCTCAAAAGCAGCTTGTTTAATATCACTATCAGAAGTTGACACAGCCCGTTTAATCAAACGGGCTGAGTCACTAAAATTAAGTGGCGAGTCATCGCCACGTAAAGCTAAAGTTGCTGCATCATAAGCCCTAGCCGCCATTTCTGGAGTGGGAAACGTTCCCAACCAGATTCTATGTTTTGTACAAGGCTCACGCACTTCGCTAACCCATTTGGACCCGTTTCTTAATCTGACACCCCTATACACGGGGTGTCTTGTTTCCTTAAACTTCTTCCTACCCGTCTTTTTTTTCTTCGTCTTAGCCGATACTAGCGGCTCCGTAGCCTCAGTTTGAGACGACGATGACGAAGAAGAAGTTGAATAAGAGCATTCGTCTTCAACAGTTTGCATGTTTGTAATACGAGGAGAATGGAAGAAGTTGGTATGAATTTATAGTGTATATATTGGTTTTTTGAACAGTTATAACAAACAATATGAATAAAAGAATTGTGAAGTCCCAAAACATTGAGATGGGGATGATGTATACTTTGTCAATTGTCATTTAAAACACGTGCAACTGTGCAAGTTTAAGACCAAGTAAAACATAGAAACAAAAGAAAAAAAACATTTGGTTATTATAACGAAAGAGGACGGACGGAAACTGGACCACCACATATTGGTGACACGGATAGGAGTTCGAATCCTCTCCAAAAATAAGACAAGTTCAACATACTCGAAATATTTTTATAATCAAGCTCGTGTGGTTGAACTTGTTTTGAAAATAAATGTTTTTGATTGGTTTTTTTTTTTTTTTTGAAAATTAACTTTCATTAAACCACCAACAAGCTAACTATCCCCAAGTCGGGGAGAGAAGCCGAAAACCACAATATAAGAAAACCAAAATTACATAATTACATAATATCGAAACTAATTCATCTATCCCAATCGACTATCCCATTTTTGAATCTATTCTTGTACCATAAAAATCCCAAAATCTTTATGTCCGCGGCTACCTCAACAATCTTCATCTCCTTGTTCTCAAAAATCCTCTCGTTCCTCGCTTTCCAAATCCTCCAACACGCAATGATCAATAAACCATGAACCACCATTCTTTTGTCCCCCACTAAACCGTACGAATCATGCATCTCCACTATGTCTTTGACGTGAAAAACATAGAACCCCGGAATCTTGCACCAACTCGTAACCACATTCCAAACACCGGACGCAAACCAACACCCTGTAAGGATATGTTCAACCGTTTCATGGACTCCATCACACCACACGCACCTCGGGTTTTCCACCGCAATACCTCTACGAATGAGCGCTTCCTTGGTGGGGAGCCTATCTAAATAAGCCCTCCACATAAAAATGTTACATTTCTTCGGCACCCACTTGCACCACGAGAAACCAAAGCTATCCCCGGCATTAACCGCACCAAGCATCCATTTCTTAACCGCACTAACCGAGAACCCCTCCCCCTTCCCATCATCCCATCGCCACTCGTCCCTAGAGTCACAGCCAGCAACCTGCATTAATTGACCCTCAAGCTGATGTCGTTGCCCCGTTTCCAGCATAGAAGACGGTGCACGAACCCAATCCCATTTAATTCGCCGAATACCTCCTACCACTTCAAACCGGTCCTTCACCTTCACCCGTTTAAGCCGCTCCAAAGAAAATAAATCCGGGTAAACATCCTTTAAAGGCTGACTTCCAATCCAAGAGTCAAGCCAGAATCGGACCATATCTCCATTTCCCACTTTAGCCGTAATCAAACTGTTTAGACCCATCCCCTCAATCTTATGATTGTTCCAAAACTTAGCCAAGTTCTTCCACACTCCCGTAAAAGACGTATTGACCGGAACCATACCCCATCCACGGATAGACCCATGGAACGCGACTATCACCTTTCGCCACATAGCTAAACTCTCATTTAAGTATCGCCAAATCCATTTAGCCAACATCGCGTTATTATTCACCTCCAATCTAGCTATACCCAAACCACCATGCTTAATGTCTTTCGTCACATTCTCCCAAGACACCCAACTCATCTTCCTAACCTCTTCGGAACCTCCCCATAAAAAGCGCCTCATCAAGCCTTCTAGAGTTTGTATAACCTCCTTGGGAGCCTTAATTCCCAAGTACAAAATTTAAAACTTTTTTTTGGGCAAATTGGTGTAATTTTGTATTTATGTAATTTGTTTTCGGGTTGCACTACAACGTTCAGGACCTTTAGCGACGACTTCTAGTCCACCTTTAGCGGCGACAAGACAATTAGCAGCGACACATATCGTCGTTAATACTTAAGTTATGATGAAATCATGGACGTCGATCTGATCTTGATCAACGGTTGGGAGACGGCCTGTCATATTTTAACCTTTAGTGGCGACCAAACGGCAGGTCGCCGGTAAAGGTCTCTTTTCTTGTAATGTTGGTCTGTGTTTAATGAAATTTACTTTTAAAAAAAATAATGTTATAAATACCTTATTTAATACACAAATACAGATAGAGATGGGATCCCGTACAAATAGTTTTTAAGGTGCGTTAAAGGGTTTAGTCATAGTGTAATAATATTAGACTATAAGTAGTAGAGGAAGGTTCTTATATAAATGGTTCTTATCATAAAAATAGCCCTTAACGTGAGAAGTGAAGGAGGATGTTTTATTTATTTATTTATGTTAAAATGTGTTTGACCGTTACTACCAATAACTCCTGCTTATATCCTTGAGAGGTTGAACAATAAACATGAATAACTAAATACATACGCATGAAATATCCAAAATCTTTCTTTCATATACGATAAATGAATCGGCACAAATTCTTCATACATACACACATATATACGTTGTTGAATGGTCCGCCATCTATGGTGAGCTCAACCTCAAGCCAACCTGAACTAGACCACACATAGTAGCCTTCTCCTAAGAGCCTGCTGTAGCTATCTCTAGGAAACCCTAAGTCTAACACACATATATAGGCTATCACTAACATATGTTCGCTGGGTTGGGCCTCAGGCAAACTTATAACATGTTTTCCTGGGTCACCACAAGTTCGCCCATTACATTTTCGCCTATATATTGAATTGTATAGAAACGGTCACAAACTTGCACTAACAATTAATTTATTTTTTAAATACTGATAATCATTAGTCATAAATAATACACCAACAAACTCCCCCTTAACTGATGATTTCAGTTCTTCTCTGGTAAGACTTGATCTTCTGGCATTGCACTTTGACATTAAACCTTCACAGCGTCAACCTCTAGCGATCCACGAACAAGACTCGCTCCTTGAATGATACTTGAACGAACAACATCATAATCTGTTTTCGTGATCCTTGTCTTCAACCAGTTGTGTCTGACTATATCTGATATCTTCACAAATCAAAATTACTTTTAGATCTAGCTTAATATGCAACTTCCTTCCTATGAAGTCTATCCAAATTACTTTTAGATCCAGCTTAATATGCAACTTCCCTCCTATGAAGAATTACACCTGATTAATAATCTACAAAGTAACTGACAAATGATAGGTTTAATCTTCAACTAACCAGGAACAAATGATCAGCTTCATTACAAAGATACTTCGAAAAAATCTCACACACATGCTCAGTAATCTTCACTCTTAGTTTTCAATCCTCATCTGAAATACCTAATCCCCAATCACCCGCCATGATTCAAAACTAGGTTGACCATTTGTCACTCAAAATACTAAATAGAAAACAATAGAACAAAATCTTTTGGTAAAAACTGATACTTTCAATCAAAGCCCTGTGAAAAACACTCAACTCCGACTCCAAAGTATCATCGGAAGATTTAAAACGTGTTCACTTTTGGTGTTTCCCCCATTCACAACTTAGTTACTCATCCAAACGTGTCTATAAACACACTAGAATACCTGACCCACAGTTGTTCACACATAAGGCCCGGAGATAAAGCTGGAACTCCTTTCCAGAACAACTCCTCTATGGTGATAATACTCTGATAAATGCTGCCAACCGGTTAAAATTTTTCGAAAAATTATTATCACCAAAGTTTTCCTCCAAGAACATCTCCTTATTCTAAACATCCAGAAAAAAAAATCCTGCAATAAATCTTTTTACAGATTGCATACACTTTTTGTCCTTGGAGTTAGACGAACTCATCTGTGCAGACTAATTTGTCCAGTTCTCATCCGATAACCTACTACGATCCAAAACAGTGTATTAGGTGAACATGCTTAAAAAGCGTATATACTTAATAAGCGAAGATGCCTAAAATCGAAGATGTCCAATAACGAAGATAATCCCATAATGAAGGTACACCATCTTCGCTAATAATTTAACTTCGCTAGATCCCCAACCTCGCTATACGAACCTGCTTCAAACCCTAATTGAAAATTTTCACCTGAACACATCAAAAACTTCTAGATCTTGTCAAAAATCATGTAGAAGGCTATAGGAACTTCTGATAAAACATAAACCACTTTAGATCCGTTCGTTTTTACGTCCCCAGTGAGTTTTAGTGGAATTAAAACCCAAAATCAAGAGCAATCGTGAATCGGAGAGGCGATTAGACCTTCAGACTCGTAACCATGCTCTGATATCACTGTTAAAACGTGTATGACCGTTACTACCGATAACTCTTCATTATATCCTTGAGACATTGAACAATAAACATGAATAACTAAACACATATGTCACACCCCGCCAAGGCAGAAACACGTAATGCGGCATGAAAGGTTTTCAAGCACAAGATTCGAGCAAACATTCATAGTAACATAATATTAGAATACCAAATTTGTTCAAAGACAACAACCATTTCAAATGTATTGTTTTAGAAACCACATATTCTTAAGTTTTAAAACACAAAAATGATGATATTTGTGAATGAATGCTCAAATATGCCCCAAGTTCTGTCCATAGTTTTAGTTACCTGAAAAACATGCATAAAAGCATTGTCAACATAAAGTCGGTGAGTTCACAGGTTTAAAATACTTGAAAACATAAAGTTAATGTAATCCATGAATGACCCATAAATGTCTAGCTATGAAAATGATGATAATGAACGATCATGAGTCCATAACCAAACCTAGACGTGTTGTGCCTCGCACATTGTACAATAAAGACAATGTATCATCGTATGTGAAATATAAGCACTCTTTTCTCGTATGTATCCGGGTTAGAGCGACTAATCAAGAGTGGAGGTGTCAACCCAATAGATTTATTCAAGTGTTTCATCATGGCTAAATCCATAGCTAATGGTTACGGGTAAACTAATTGTACGAGGGCTTTATGAGTACTCTAAACATATTGTCTCATGTATATCGGTCTTCTAGGAATTCATTCTAAAACTAGTAAACAATGCATGTCTTTTCCCAAAATATAAAACAGTAAAAAGGGGCCGTGAAACTCACCTCAAGTCCGTGCGGAGCGCTAGCAAGAATATAACCCGGTGTGCTAGGAAAGTAGATCTACACGTCCTATAGAGAATGGACATCTTAGATCTATGTTCTATGTTTTCCTCAAACACATTGTTCACCCATCTCGTATACTTACGTTGGTTTGATTGATTACGTCTATACTTTCCAAAAGCTTGTTCAAAAATCAAGGTTTATTATGCTAAAAAAATACCTTTCAAAACCAAGACAAATAATCATATGTTTATGGTAAATAATCATATGTTTTTCCTTTAATGTATATAAAACTACACATCATTGTATATGTACAAATAAAGCACATGGTACGCACATACATTTATGTATATAAAAGTACTTGATACCCACGCACATAACTATATCCATACATATACTCACACGCATACAAACATATATCCATGTATATCCGTGCACTTGACACATACACAAATATTCATGTTTATTGAATCGTCACACCTACATACCCATATATGTATATGTTTCAACACATACACATCAACATTTATGTTTGTGGCATCTATACACTTGTATACAAAAATATTTATCTTACAATTACACCCATTATACATATATAACACACGCATACATATATATTGACACACACACACACGCACGTATATATACACACATATATCTCATGCACGCACACACATATACAAATCAAGGTGACTAATCACTAGTCTCTGTAAGACTAATGACTTGTTTAGGTGGATTTGATTACACTTATAATCCTATTAGATTTGATATGTAGGTGATGATGGTGTGGGTTTTGGTGGTGGCGGCCGAATGGTATCACAAATGGGAGGAAAAGAGTTTTGTTCTTATGACAAGTCAACATTATGGATCCAAGAGTTTTAAGGAATATATCTATAAATGGTAAGAACACATACTCTTCCATGATGTGTGACTAATCAAAGTGTGATTTAGACTAATCACTAAACCTTTGGTGTTGTGTGATTAGGGAACATATGACAATATGAATGGAGGTGACTTGTGGGGTGGTATGCTTTGAGCCGAAAAAAAAGAAGATAAAGAAGGGGAGGGGCGGAGATTGAGGGTGGTGGTGGTGAGGTTGTTTTGAGTAAGCATCTTGCTAAGATCCTTGTGTTGATCATTTGTTTCACCATATTTAGTTGAGTATGAAATGTAGATAGGATGGTTCATTAAGTAGGGGACAAAACATATGTATAAGACATAAAATAAATGTGATTGTTCCAATTGTTTGTATGGCTATGTGTTATTCATGCATGCACTTCTATAGCTATACATACATACATACATACATACCTTGCTCGCATAAATATATATGTAATTAATTTGTATTTTGGTGTGATCATTAATATACCAAAGAGTATAATGTGTGTGTGAATATATATATATATATATATAAGGTAGGGTTCCTGTAAGAAAATTGTTTTGTGTAGGAAGTGTAGGACGTGTTTTCAACCATTAGATTTAAAGATGGATGGTGGAGATTAAAAGATGGGATGTGTTTAAAATCTAATTTATATATTATAGGAATTAAGGGTAAGATCGTCAATATGTGTTTTAATTGAGGGTATCAAAGTCATTTGTATTAAAGTGTTTTGGAAACTGTTTTAATGCTCCTACATTAATGACTCTCTCTCTCTCTCTCATCTAAATATTATTATAGATAATTAATATTCAATTCTCTCTCTCTCTCTCTCTCTCTCCCCTACATTCAAACTCAATTCATCTTCCAAAAGAAAACGCAATAACACCCACAATATCTTATGCGCCGGTTTGTATTCATATTTTATAGTCATCTTCAATCCAACTTCTGCACGTATTTTAAACCTCTAACTAGCAGTGTTATAAAACACTACTAATTCGCATCTGTTTAAAAAACTATTGATTTGCATCTGTTTAAAAACACTACTGATTTGCGTCTGTTTAAAAACACTACTGTTTTGCACCGAGTTTAAAACACTATTGATTCGCATCTGTTTAAAAACACTACTGATTTGCGTCTGTTTAAAAACACTACTGATTTGCGTTTGTTTAAAAACACTACGTTAAAACACTACTTATTACTACGTGTTAACAAAAACGCAGCATTTAGAAAATCTTGTTTTTGGTATGAATAATTCGATTATTATAAGAAGATGATGATTAAATCTGATTATTATAAAAGATACTGAGATCATGTAGGAATTAAGAAGATGTTATGAATCAAGTTGAAAAGAAAGAATAATTAGTTATTTAAGGATAATAAATCTCCATAATCACTAGAGGAAGTTGCTAAAAAAGTGGGATTGATATAATTAATAAAATGGTTAAAAAGTCTAAAATGCCCATCATCTCAAGTTTTTATTAGATTTAATCCAACGGTTGAAAACACTTCCTACACAAAACAATTTTCCTACCGGATCCTCTACCTATATATATATATATATATATATATATATATATATATATATATACATACATACATACTCATGAATAACATCTTGAGTTTACTAACAATATACGTATAGATTCATTTGAAAGAGAGATAATGTTGAATTGTATCGATCAATGTTTACCCTCTTTTCATTGATATCATCATAATATATACAACTCCCTAAACTTAAGGAGAAAGGAATTGCCAAAAATAATTACAAGATAATCTACCTAAATTACAAATAATAATACATTCCTAAAATATATTGGAATATATTTTCGTATATTCCATTACACCCCCGCAGTCGAAACTGGAGGTGGCGGAATGTTGAGACTGGATCGAAAGTCGTCAAACAAGATCCTAGGCAAGCCTTTGGTGAAGATATCTGCTATTTGAAATCTGGTAGGAGTATGTAAAATCCTGATCGTGCCACGCTGTAGATGTTCACAAACGAAGTGTATATCCAACTCAATGTGCTTGGTACGTTGATGCTGTACCGGGTTACCAGAAAAGTAAATAGCACTGATGTTATCACAGTAATTAAGGGTAGCCGATTTTACTAGGTGACGCAGCTCGAGGAGAAGATTCCTGATCCAGCAAACTTTAGCAAAAACATTTGCAACTTCTCGGTATTCCGCCTCTACACTAGAACGAGATATAGTTGACTGACGTTTGGAGGTCCTGGATACCAAATTGGGCCCCATGTAAACACAATAACCTGAAGTCAAACGGCGAGTATCAGGGCAGCCGGCCCAATCTGCATCAGTGTAAGCCCATAAAGATAAGTCTGTAGAAGCCGAGATAGTGAGCCCGTGATTCGCCGTACCTTTGATGTAGCGAATAATGCATTTTAAAGAATTCTAATGATCAGCTCTGGGATCGTGCATGTGCATACATATTTGTTGAACTACATAGCTAATGTCTGGTCTGGTAAAAGTGAGGTACTGAAGAACACCTGCAAGGCTTCTATAAAGAGTTGGATTGTCAAATGTTGAACTGGCAGTAGCACTAAGTTTGGGCTTGGTATCAACAGGAGTAGCAACAGGATTGCATGAGTCCATGCCAGCAAGAGATACAATGTCCATAGCATACGATTGTTGAGATAAGAACATGCGGTTTGCGGACTGTGAAACCTAAATACCTAAGAAGTAGGTGAGAGGTCCAAGATCTTTCACAGCAAATTCAGCCGCAAGGATGGTAATAAGACGCAAGCGGAGTGAGTCAGACGAGCTCGTGAGGATGATGTCAGCCACATAAATCAACAAATAAGCAATGTCACCCCCATGATGATAGGTGAATAAGGAGTTATCACAATGGCTTTGAATGAAGCCGATGGATAGGACACAATCAGTGAAGCTTTGATACTTGGCTCGTGGTGCCTGTTTGAGGCCATACAGAGACTTCTTTAAAAGGCAAACATGATCAGGAAAGTATCTGTGGCGGAAAGCTATTAGTTGGTACATATAAACAGTCTCTGATAAATATCCATGTAAAAAAGTGTTAGCGGCGTCCAACTGATGAGAGTGCTAATGATAAAACCATACGAATTGTTGCCGGTTTCACAACTGGACTAAATGTTTCACCACAGTCCACACCTATCTCTTGGTTGCGACCATCACACACTAACCGAGCCTTGTATCTTTCCAAAGTACCATCGGACTTGTATTTGTGACGAAAAATCCACATACTGCGAATCACATGCATATTAGGTTGTCTCGGGACAAGTTCCCACGTCTTATTTTTAATTAAAGCATTAAACTCGTTAGTCATAGCATCATGCCAGTACGATTTTGACAGGGCCTCGAGTGGTGTTTTGGGAATGGGAGTAATAGTGGTAGTGGCCAGGTTAAAAATTTGCTTGGGTTTGGTTATACCAGACATTGCACGTGTTTGGATCGTGCGAGTGGGTATGGGTGGTGGTGTAGGGATTTGCCTGGGATGTTGAGTTGTAGGTGGTGTGTCATCGGATGGTGAGGGTGTCAAGTGAGGGGATGTGGGACGTGATTCGGGGGCTGGTGTCGAGGTACTGTTGTGGGCCGGTGGGTGGGAGGGGCCTGGTGCGGAATCTCGTGGGTAGGGAATTGGGCCAAGGTGTGATTGGGCTTGGGTAGTATGGTGAAGTGGGTCGGTGGAGTTCTGTGGTGAATGGGATGAGTCAGTGTGTGGGCCGGTTGTGTTTTGGGCTTGGTGAGTAGGTTGCTGGTCATCGAAATGGGAGGGAATGTTTATTTAGGGTATGGGTGAGGATCCAGCATGTGGTTGTGGTGGAATCAGTAAGGATGGGTGTATAGGGTCATCAAGAAAAGAGTAGTTTTGGGTATTATGTTTGTGTTTCTTCGCAAAGGGAAAAATACTTTCATCGAATAGGACATGTCGGCTTATGGTGATTTTGTTGGTTTTGAGGTCTAGACACTTGTAGCCTCGATGGTTTGGTCGGTAACCGAGGAATACACAAGGAGTGGAGCGGAATTCCAATTTATGAATAGTGGTGTTGGGTATGAGTGGGTAAGAAAGGCAACCGAACACCCGTAGGTGATCATATGTGGGAAGGTATTTGTAGAGGCGTTGGGTGGGTGTTTGGAATTCGTGTATTTTGGTGGGTATAATATTTAGGAGGTAGGTAGTGGTTTCAAGGGCGTGAGACCAATAGGTGTTGGGCATTGAGGAATGGACCAAGAGTGTTCTCATAAGGTTGTTTATGGTTCGGATTTTCCGCTCTGCTTTTCTGTTTTGTGAAGAGGTGTGTGGACAAGAAAAGCGAAAGTGCATTCTATTTTGCTTACAAAAGTTATGAAATTGGTGATTAGCATACTCACGTCCATTGTCACATTGCAATTGTTTTATTTTGGTGTTAAATTAGGTATGAATGAATGTGGTGAATTTGGTGAACATGGAAAAAACAACGGATTTATGTGCAATGGGATATGTCCATAGAAAATTTGTGTAATCATCTAAAAACAGCACATAGTACTAATATCCCCCATTGCTAATAATGGGAGAGGTCCAAACATCACTGTGAACAAGATCAAATGGCATAAAAGTACTTGTAAAAGAAGTAGCATGGGGAAGACGAGTGTGTTTCCCAAAAATACAAGCAGAACAAACTTTATTGTTTAAAATACCATAATTAATAAATTTAGAAGTTTTCAAAGTTTGCAAAATAGCCGGTCCAGGATGACCAAGGCCTTGATGCCAGATGTCTTGGGAAATAGCAGCAAAGGTAGAGGCAGTGTCGAGTTTGGTGATGTTGGACGGACTAAGTGTGTAGAGATTCCCCGAGCTATTTCACCGTAGGATAGGTTTCTTGGTCTGGAGATCTTTCACAGTAAAACCATAAGGGTCAAATTCTATGAATAATTGGTTGTCCATTGTAAAGCGACAGACCGAAATAAGATTTTTTACAAGGTAGGTGATTAAAGGCGGTTTCCCGAACTGGACCCGCAGAACACCCGTTCAGTCTAACTGAACAGCCGTTCGGAATGACAAGGTTCGTTTCGGGCGGCCAGTTCAGCGTATTGCATCTTTTCTTCGATGTGATTGTTATTTTGGACCATGCCAAGCGTAAACCCATGTTTTTAGACCCCGACCATCCTAACGGTTCATCAGTTACAACTTTGATAACACGTTCAGTTTAAATAACACAATCACGTAACAATTTACACATAGTTTCATAGAAACACGTAATTGCAAATAATATCAAACAATTAATTCACAATTATCTATTTTCTCAATTTACTAACGTTCAGGGTTTGAAACTCGTGTACGTAGTTCGGTAATTCCCCGAATTACCTCTGTTGTGCAGTTACTAGCCTATAACTATGCAACATGTGACTCACCTAACTAACCCTATTTAAGTAATATGCTATGAATTTAAGTAAAGTTAACTGGAGTTTAATTAAAGTGGGAACCTGAAAACGCGAGGTGTCACGGGATTTAGGAAGAACAAGGATCACACATCACTATCACCAAGATTGATGCCACCTTTTCCTTTTGTCTTGTACTCGACCAAAACCTACCAAGAGCATATGATCTTGTGCTTAGTTGTCCATATACACTAGTTTAGACACCAAAATAAAACATGACAAACCTCCTATGCAAGTCAACAATCCTTGGATACCAAATCATGTATCAAATCGACTAAGATCAAGGGTGAAGGCATGCCATCATATGCCCACATCTTGTACAAACTAGTGATTGAAAGTCTTGACCAATGCCCCAACCAATGTGATTAACCTTTCCTTTTTTCTTTTATCCACACTTTAAGTCGACCACTATATAATGAGGTCTTGTGATCACTTCCATTTCACACACAAACCTCTCAATCTTCATTTATTTCTTGAAGCATTCTGTTGATCACATCATCACACACCCACGAGTTGTTTAACCTTGGTACACACCCACACAAAGAGCCACAAAGGAAACCAAATCTACGTTGAGGAATCATGACACTAGAGAAGCTTTTTGATCATCTAAACCACTCGCCATTCTCACCTCTTGTTGGTATGTAATCGCACACCTCTAAAACTTCTTTTCTTTTGGCTTACATCTATTACTCGACCCCAACCCTTGTTCATGGTTAACCGACTTAGTTCATGATTACAACAATGATTTTTCTAAGTAACAAGCTTAATAACTAATAGTTGTTCAGAGATTTGTAATATATATACATACACATCCATACATGCTCGACATATCTATGTGGCCTTCGGCCAATACCTATGAACATCCACACAATACTGATCCATATATGTATGAATCCTAGGAGTTATTAAGAGAAATCCGGTTTTTGAAACCAAAACATGATGTTTATATCAACTTGGATATAACCTTTCTTTTATACAAAAAGGTGCGCGACTACGTGTAATATTATACTATCACGTATTCGAGGCCGACTTTTACCACCATAAACAAGTTTCTAAAGGGTGAGTTCGGTTCATATAAATTGGATTTGGATCAAAGATGTTATGGAAAGCTTCGGCTACTATGAACAACACATGTTAATATGGCCTAAGCATATGTTAAATCCTTTCATTGGCACTATCACATTAGAACACATGTTAAAACACTTGTTTTACCCATAATTTCACCACACGTGTAGATTGGAAAATATTACATCACTCATGACAACATGTGGGGCCCGGTGTAACACCCCAACCGATGGCGGAAACATCGAGGTGTCATGTAGTGACGATTGTTCAAAAGCACATGGAATAAAATGTAAATATTAATAGCAAATAACTTCCATTATTCAAAACGATAAAGTTTTATTTGTAATTTCAAAAGTTTGTATCACGGGGACTGGAATAAAATTACGATAAAGTTAGAAAACGCGCAAATGTTACACCCGGGTTGTTAACAATCAAGGTAGTTGTACAACGAAATGCCCGGAGTTCCCGAAAACATACATTTTACAATGTACACATAAAGCAAGTAATAAATGTCACGTACAGAAACTATGGCCCACATACAACTAACATAAGGGTCCACAAGTCGGGTGAACAACTTGTATAGTAAACGACAAGAACGTAAAACTTACTATGTCATTGATAATCATAGGGCAATCATTATCAAGATGGTAGTTACCCCACAGCTTTACCAGACCACATGTACTGTCATCAGGTGAGTGTCATGGCCCCATTTTACTGTTTTCCATTTCAGGGGATAAACATGCTACATTTTTGGTACATTTGTTGATGCACTTTATGTGGACGTCACTGTCGAATAGACTAGGTGTCATACCCCGCCCAGGTCAGGGCACTTACAGTGACCAGTCAGCGCAAACTTAAAGCGGAAACGTAATCTCATTACATAACTTGAGTATTTATTACAAGCTAGTGCGATCCAAGTACCACCAAGCTAAACAAAGCTTAACCATAATAAGATGAACCGTCTAAAGTATTCTAACTCTCAGCTAGGAACTCCCATTCCTTAGACCATCAACCAGTGATACGTGCTCGAGTAATAAAAATACGTCAGCACACAGCTGGTGAGTCACATAAACCGACTCATCAGTAAAACAGCCACATAAACATTTTATTGATCAAGTATGAGCTCCTTGCATGTCACCATAATCATAATCTGGACTAAGCGTTATATATTCACACATACAGCCTAGATACACCCCATGAGGCTGTACGTGTATGTCCACGCCCCGGGAAAATATAATGATCATTATAATATATATAACACCCTGGATGCCACACCTATGGTTCGATGCATATACATGATCAATCACCACCAAAACAATTTTATGAGCAAGTATCACGTTTTGAAAATAGTTTAAGTAACTCACCTCTTTATCCGTCCTTTAGCGGTTTACAACGCTAATACAACCAGGTACTATCTCAGGGTCGTGATACAATTATACCACCCTAGGTTAGGTAACGGTACACCTAACTAATTATTATTACAGTTGGATATTGGTTAGCACTACCTTATTTAAGCATGGATGATCAGTCCATGGCTAACTAAGGCTAGGCTACCCGATACCCACCCCTAATAATAATCCTAACACCTAAGATTAAAAACGCTAAACTACTACTAATAATAAATATAAATAATAATAATAAAGTAATAATTAACTAAACATAACTTAAAGGAAAACATACCTTATAAACTATCTGCGGCAAGTTGGTGTATAGTCTCCCCAACTCGTGCTCTAAAAATAACTAATAACAATACCTAACAGGGTATCGTAGGCTCGGGATTCTCTTATGCTAGAGCGTTCCCAAAATAAGTTATACCTTAATTAACTCATGTACATGTATTTATACTAAGCTTTAGGAGCTCAAACTTTCATTTTGTCGATGTGGGATGAATTCATAAGCTACCACAGACCTCTATATTTGAAAATAGTTTCGATGTGGGACTCCAAAGCACACCCAATATTTCCTCGGTTATTCTTTATCTTCGATGTGGGATTCTTGACTTCTCAATATTTTCTTTTCCTAAACTTATGATATGATTATAATATGAGACAAACTTCATTATTTTCTTTTACTTCTCATCGAATCAAGAATACAACTTAAAGAATTCTTATGCTTTGATTTAATATTGAAGTATTATTATAATTAATTCAGCCGTTTCACTCGTTTTTCTCGTATAACTTCTAAACTATAACGTTTTATTAACTTCCGAATATCCTGCTAAGACGAGCTAATTTTTATCTAAGTGCCAACCTAAGTTTCATTCAACACTGAGTAGGGTTCAAATATAACATAATATATTATATTATTACTAAACGGTTTCTTATAATACAAATGATTCTCCAGGATCTCATATATCAATTAACCATGCTATCCGTCACTTGCTCGCGAACTAATTTAAATACACACATATCTATCTAACATGTTATTGGTTTGCTTTGACAGTTAATGACCCGTTTCATTCACTAATAAATATGAAGCAACACATTTTATTTATATAACAAAAACGGGATGTTACACTAGGGTTGAGTCGTGTATTGTATTACACGAGATTGTAGTGATCCATAAGGGCATTTTATAGATCTGATGCATTTGTTTAAGGTAGACCTGGTTGGTTCGAACCATCGTGAGGTCGAACCAGATATAGAAAGGTTGAACCAACACATCATGTGTTAGTTCATGCTTTACACAGGTCGAACCAGTTCATTCGACCCTTACAGGAGGTCAAACGAGCTGGGCCAATTATTAGCAATCTCATGTGTTTTTTTTATAGAAGATTGTGAGTTTGTGCTTAGAATGCTCTCAAGGGGGAGGTCATGCCCGACCTCCCCCGGCCCAGAGATAGATGTTTATCCTACTGATGACAGTGTCTGTAACCGTTTATGATGTAATATGAATCTGTGATGACGTGATTTTCATCTATTTCTGTTTTGTCTCCAATCTCCGCCTAAAACCGAGTTGTATTCGCGTAATCGATCCATGATTTCGGTCCCATACCAAAATTTCAATTGGTATCAGAGTCGTGGTACCGATTTGAACGATCTAACAGTCGTTTGAATCAATCACAGCTCAATTTCATGGTTTTCAGACGTTAATTGCAGTTTTTGTTGAAAGGTTGAAACCCTAGAAACCCTAGATTCTTAATCGAACCCAAAATCATGTGATTTTTCCAAGTTTTGTTCATTCTAGGGTTAGGTTTTCATTTCCGCACCTTTCTGCACAAGATTCATCATTGAATTCGAACTATTAGAGTGTTTATGGACTGATTTGCGGAAAAGATTGAAGATGAACACGTTTTTCTACAAAAGGTCGAATGAAAGATATTGATAAAACCCTTCGAGAGGTCGAACGAGTGTTTTAGAGGTCGAACCAACTAGTTACAGAGGTCGAACCAGTTTGATCATGTTCATTCGACCTCACGACAGGTCAAACGAGAGATCTCAATTTTAGTCATGCGTAAATGAACCTCGTTCGAACTAACCAGTGTTCATTCGACCTTACAAAGGGATCGAATGAAACTTTATTCCTTGGTTCGAACCCTCGACATATCGAATGGAAAATTGGTTAAGGCAGTTTTTGAAGATTTCGGGAGAAAATTTTGATGCTAGACATGGATATTGTTGAAGAGAAATGAAGTTGTAAGGTTCGAATTCAAACTGATCCAGTATCAAGTGTTAAACTGTTAGTCATTGGTATTCATGTACAGATCTAGTGATTGTAACAGATGGGTTTCTGATCAGTTGTTTATGATGATGAAACGTGATATTGTGGGATAGTCAATTGAATCAAGAGTACTGTGATACGATGATCCGATTCAGATGACTATTATGGGCCTAAATAGACATATTTTATTTCGCAAGTTGAGAACAGTCAACCCAGTTCCAGTGTGATTGAAGGAACTTTTTCAAACAAAGTTGTTATTTACAAGCGAATCAAGACTGAGATCTCAATGTTCTGAAAGTAATGAGGGATCCCAGTAGGAGTCATGTGGCACGTAGATCCAACGAAAGTTTCAAGGTTATAGTCCTGAAGAATTTCAAGAGATATTGGTGGTTATTGTTGGGCCCCGTTGAAAACTTCAGTTTCTGAAGCATTTCAAGTCCGCTATGGTACCGGTAGTTCCCGCTGAAAACTTCTGAATGCTTGATCCACTCGTCTACGGCCAGTATTCTCAATCAGGAAGCTTGAAACATCAGAAACCTGTCGAACAGATGAAGTTACTCAAGAACATGTTGATTATCATTATCTTACGGGATCTCAGAGAAACATTGTCAAGCATCAGTCAAGGGGGGGATATTGTTGATGCACCGACGTGCCTGATACTTCAACAATACTGACTGAAGATGCAAGTTGTGCTTAGCATTCGCCAGCAACGTCCAAGGGGGAGATTGTTGATGCACTTTATGTGGACGTCACTGTCGAATAGACTAGGGTTAAGTCGTGTATTGTATTACATGAGATTGTGGTGATTTATAAGGGCATTTTATGGATCTGATGCATTTGTTTAAGGTAGACCTGGTTGGTTCGAACCATCGTGAGGTCGAACCAGTTCATTCGACCCTTACAGGAGGTCGAATGAACTGGGCCTATAAATAGCAATCTCATGTGTTGGTTTTTATAGAAGATTGTGAGTTTGTGCTTAGAATGCTCTCAAGGGGGAGGTCATGCCCGACCTCCCCCGGCCCAGAGATAGATGTTTATCCTACTGATGACAGTGTCTGTAACCGTTTCTGATGTAATACGAATATGTGATGACGTGATTTTCATCTATTTCTGTTTTGTCTCCAATCTCCGTCTGAAACCGAGTTGTATTTGCGTAATCAATCCATGATTTCGGTCCCATACCGAAATTTCAACATTTCATTTTGTGTGATAATCTACTGTGACTACCATGTGGAACATGAGATATTCGCTTCATGAGCTCAACAGTCCTCGTACTTACATTTACACTATAATCATTAGCTAACAAAAGCCATGGAACACTTAAATAGATCTATTGGGTTAACATCCCCACTCTTGGTTAATCGCTCTAACCGGTCACATACAAAAGAGTGTTAGTATTCTACTATAGTAATCATTCGCTTAGCTATCCTATGATTGGTCATACACGAATTTCACGAGCACTTTACATAGTACACTAAAACCTGTGAACTCACCGACATTATGTTGACAAATCTTTTACGCATGTTTTTCAGGTAATTGACTATGAGGATCGGAGACTTGGGAAAGAGGTTTGAGCATACACATCGTGGTACCATCACCACCATCACCAAGTGGTTTTCATTAATGTTGGTTATGTTATGTCTTGGCATTTGATACAATGGTTTTTCAGACAATATTATGTTTTACCCAATTATGTATGACAATGATTATCTCTTGATGGTAGCTTTCTAAATTACATTTTATGTATTGCTCAACCTTGTGCTTGAAAGCCTTTCAAATCACATCCTCGTGTTTCCGCCTTGGTGGGGTGTGACAAAGTCACTAGCTGCAACCATACTAATAATTAAGATTAATATCATTGTTGTAAAACAAACAAATAAACAAGATTCAAAACGAACTTAACAAAGCTTGTTTATAACGATGTCCATCACCATTTTCCCAAACAAATTGGCTAGACCACAAGATCACCTGTGTTGCTGAACCACAAGACCACCTATGTTGCTGAACCACAAGACCACCTGCACGTTTCTCATTCTTCCTTGCAGATAAAAACATCATAATACAAAAGAACCCATCAGATATCGGTCTTATGAAATAGAGTTAATTACTCAAACCGTCCCTGTGGTTTTGGCCAATATGCCAGTCCAACTTAAAACTTTAAAAATTTCTTGAATAATCCCTGACTTTTGATGAAATAGGCCAAAACAATCCATTTCATTAACTGGGTTAAGTCGGTGTCGTTAAGTCAGGGGTATAATCATCCATTTACCTCAATTATTCCCTGTTAAAATATAATAATTAAAAAAATTCAAAGAAATATATAATTAATATTTATAAACTTAAGTGGGACCCATCACCCACCTCATCTTCTTCAATCTATACCACCCACCACCATCTTCACCTTTCACCACCACCACCACCCACCATCTCCTTCACCTTTGACCACCACCACTGTCACACCACGCCTATGGCGGAAACACGTGGCGCGACGGTTCAAGAGGATTAAGCCAAGATTAATGCAAATCACAATATTAATTAAACAAACGGGCATTTATTCAACGTTGAAAATCATGTCAAATTATTCATACATAATCTTAAAATTGTTTTTGATATAAATAGGGAGGCTCCTCCCTATATCCCGAAATCCTTGGGATAGAGAGACGAGACCCCTTCACGACATCCAACGCCCAACTTGGAGATTCCCCCGACCCTGCTCGCCATGTTATCCTTCGTCTGTCAATTACCTGAAAGATATGTTTAAAAATCGTCAATATATAAATATTGGTGAGTTCACAGGTTTTGTATTTAATAAAACTCTATCTCATGGGAATATCCTTGTTATGACATTTATAGGAGTTGCAAAGTCCTACAATTTTACTTGAGCCTATAACCAAACCAAAACAATTAATAATGCCCCCGCCCCAAGTCGTTACTCGGTATTCCTACGACTTGATTTCAGAATACGTGCACCCCAGGCATACGCCGATGCATAATCGACGCTATCGATTAGGGGTGGGCCTTGTCAGGCACCAATAGTACTATCCAAATATTCCTTCGGTTTCACTTTCCTGAATTAATGATTATAGTGGGGAGGTCTCAACCCCGAGTGGCGATCACAACTCAAGTGTCCAACCCGTCAAACAAATCCCAACATATCTTTCCCCCGTAAAAACGTTAAATAGTTTAGAAATGGGGCCGTGAGACTCACCTGTAACTGTGCTCGGCTCAAAGAAGAAAATAGCAAGGTTTGTGATCTCGCACCTACAAATGTCCTAGGCGTATAAGTCACTACACCTATGGTGCATGT
Source organism: Ambrosia trifida (assembly GCA_028751855.1). Classification (NCBI taxonomy): domain Eukaryota; kingdom Viridiplantae; phylum Streptophyta; class Magnoliopsida; order Asterales; family Asteraceae; genus Ambrosia; species Ambrosia trifida. The sequence continues at coordinate 57,174,803 of CM054124.1, forward strand.
GCCTTGGCAAGTTGTACACCCAACTTCCTGACCACGTATTATCCAAATTCCCGTTTAATTAGCCTCGTATCCTAGGTTCATTGGCGATGGATTACCCTTTCCTTACAAGTCATATATTATTCTTGTTAATATTCTTTGTAACTTGTATACTATTATTCTCGGCACGACTCTACCCCATGTATAATTATTTTCCCATTTAAATCATTATACTTAGGATCGTTTCGCTCGATATAATATGATTTCTTATCACCCGACCCGACTCACTTTGCCACATATTTATTTTCCCATTCAAATAAATATGCTAAGTTCTTGTCGTTTGGTAGCATATTCTTAACGCCCGACTTGACTCACCATGCCGTACATTTATTTTCCCATTTAAATAAATGTACTAGGATCTTGTCGGTATTCACACGTTCATAGATATACTTCACCTACTCGTCTCGGTTTTCCTTCTCGCATATCCATTTTCCCATTCAAATAGATATACTAGAATTTCGTCGAAACGAGCATATGTACATATACCATTGCGTGGATACTACTTGTTAAGTTCATGTGTCGTTTAGCGTTTTTAATTCATTACGTTGTGTTTTCTCCCACGAATATTCTTTCTACACTTAGGAAAGTGTTACGCACGTTTCACCCTTGTTATATATATTTTATTTCTTAATATATATATATATATATATATATATATATATTCATCTGGCCGTAATGGCATTTCTCTCATATGTCCGTTTATCCGTTTACGTTAGTTCATGTAACTAAGTCCGTTAGTTAGCGTTTTTCACATTCACTTCCAATATGCGTTCTATGGATATTTCTTGGAAAATATACTTTTGTACGTTTAGCCCAACTTGTTCGACTTGTAGCCCAAAAATGTTTCCGATACTTTTATATTCCCATTTATATAAAAGTATCCATTTTTGTACAAGTTTTCCCAAGTCTCTACTAATATTTTATAAATCTTATTTTTATAAAATACTTATGTTAACTTATCCTTTTATTTTTATAAAACTTCCATTTTTATAAAAATACCTCTTTTAATTTATACATAAGTAAGTTTCTCATGTTTATCAAAAACTACACTTGGAAAAGCTATTATTTATGTTTTTGACACCGAACTTTCTGTTAATGCATTTTTGGACCAAAGTTTCTAAAATACATATTTTGGTCCCTCAACTTTCAAAGTTGTAATATTAGTCCCTTAACTTATATTTTTGCATTTTTTTCATCTTATCTTTCATGGTTAGCGTTTTTCTTCCATTTTAGTGGACTTTGAAGAATCATTTTCTTAATGCTTGATTATTTTTACTTCATTCCACTTCTAATAATCTTATAGTCCATCCTAGATGCTATTAACATGTTTGTTCCATATTTTTATCCAAAATATCAACTTTTCACTCATTCAAGTGAGTAGACTTTGAATATGGAGCTTTTTCACCTATGATCATCTAACCCATTTTAATATATTTTTGGCATTAACTTGTCATCTTATGATGATTAAAATCATCTTCCATCATATTCAAGTCCTTTTCATCAATCATGCTCTAATCATCCTTCAACTCAAGTGTATGTTCATTTTATTACATTTTCTCAAAATATTACATTTATTAATATAAATCCAAGATTTATTTATGTTATTATTCTTCCATTTTTAATCTAGCAAAACACATTATCTTTATATTTCAAAACCATTTCATTACCCATCAATGTACAACTTGCTTTCAAAAGCACAAAATATGAACATTAAGAATCAAACAAGGTAAAACTTACTACTAGCTCAAGGCTAGGGAAGACAACAACCTTGGATTGGATGGGGTTTAGTGTGCTTTTCCAAAGGGGTTAAGCTCCAAGCTCTTGAACACACAAAGGGGTTTTGATGGATAATGATTTAGAGATGATTTGTTAGTGTAAAAATTGAAAGAACAATGTTGATGGAAGGGTGTAAACCTACGGCCAAGGGAGAAGAAGAAGAAGAAGAAGAAGAAATTTTGTGATTTTGTTTCAAGTATTCTCAAGTGTGTTTATAATATCCCTTCAATATCTTCAAAGATTACTTGTATCTTGCTTGGATTGGATGATGATCTTTGTGTAAGATTATGGAAGATTGTGGAAGATATTTAAAAATCTTGGGGATAATATTAGAGGGTGTTTGGCCGAGTTTTTAGAGAGAGAGGAGGAGGTGATTAGTTAATTTCTTGGCCAATGAAATCCATGCATTCATATGATTAATGTTCTAATAATTGGGTTATTAAGGAGATGAAGAGTTAAAGGGAAAATTAAAAAGTTTTACCCACTTGGGTGGGCCATAGGCCGGCCCCCAAAGGGTGTGGGTGGGGTCCACTTTTGCTAAATAATAACCTTACTTAGTTAAGTTAATCTTGTGCGGGTACCGTCCGGGAATTCTTGGGTTTTTAATCGCGTGTCACCCGAATATTAAAATACCATTAATATTCCTTAAATTTAGTCCAGTTTAATTACTGATAATTTATTTCGGCTTTTGCCGGGTGGAATTACGTGTTACGCGCGTATCGGGTGCGGTACGCGCACTTTGCTCGTTACCGGGAGATTTGTACAATAAGCTTTCACGTATGGCTTTGGGTTTCCAAAATCATTATATTTTGTGAAAATATCATTTATTATATATATCCCGGGTGTCCGGGGTTCGTTTCGCTTATTTAATTTTTACCGGGTAATCGCCAGTGTCCAAACCGGATAGATTCGCTTGCGCATGATCCTATCATGTTTTGTCATTAAACTTATGCATTCCTATGCATTATTTGGGAATTGCTATCTTTCTAAGGCCTCAGTTAAACAATCAACACATAATTACGTTTAATTATGTTAATCGCGTTTAATTAATTAGTACGGAATTACCTTAATTTTGCCGGTTGTTACATTCTCCCCCCGTTAAGAGAATTCCGTCCCGGAATTCACTTTGAATCCTCCGGTATAGGGGTCTTCTTGAAAAGGGCGGGATATTTTTGCTTCATCCGGTCCAGCCTTTCCCACGTGAACTCCGGTCCACGCTTGGCATTCCAACGCACTTTGACCAATCTGATCTTACTGTGTCTTAACTTTTGGACCTTCCAATCGGTTACTTCGATTGGTTCTTCGACGAAGTGTAACTTGTCGTCAACGTGGATTTCGTCTGCAGGGATGATGAGAGTCTCGTCGGATAAGCACTTCTTCAAGTTCGACACGTGAAACGTGTCATGTACACCGTTAAGCTCTTGTGGTAACTCGAGCTTGTATGCTACGGGGCCTACTCTGGACAGGATTTCAAATGGCCCAACATATCGTGGGTTCAGCTTCCCGCGCTTCCCAAAGCGCGCGACACCTTTCCAAGGTGACACCTTTAGTAGGACCCTGTCTCCGACTTGAAATTCCAAAGGCTTTCGCCTCATATCGGCGTAGCTTTTCTGCCGGTCACGTGCCGCTTTGAGACGTTCTTTTATCAAAAAGACCTTATCCGTCGTTTCTTGAACAATTTCGGGCCCGGTAAGTTGCTTTTCTCCAACTTCGGCCCAACATAGAGGCGATCTACACTTGCGTCCATATAGAGCTTCAAAAGGTGCAGCTTGAATGCTCGTGTGGTAACTGTTGTTATACGAAAACTCTACCGGTGGCAAGTGTGTATCCCAATTACCGCTGAAATCGATTGCGCATGCCCGTAACATATCTTCCAAAGTCTGGATGGTTCGTTCACTTTGACCATCGGTTTGGGGATGATATGCGGTACTCATGTCAAGGCGAGTACCGAGGGCTTCATTCAAACTTTCCCAAAATCTTGAGGTGAAACGACTATCTCGATCGGAGATGATGGAAATAGGTACACCATGCTTAGATACTACTTCCTTTATGTACAAACGGGTCAGTTTCTCCAACTTATCCATTTCGCAAATCGGGAGGAAGTGTGCGGATTTTGTCAATCGATCAACGATTACCCAGATCATGTCATGGCCGCTTGTTGTCTTAGGTAACTTGGTAATGAAATCCATAGTAATTCGTTCCCATTTCCATTCCGGTATCTCCGGTTGCTGAAGCAAGCCGGATGGCCTCTGATGCTCGGCTTTGACCTTCGCGCAAGTCAAGCATCGCGCAACATATGCCGCTATATCTCTTTTGAAATTTGGCCACCAGTAAAATTCCTTCAAATCGTGGAACATCTTGTCTGCTCCAGGGTGAACCGAATATCGTGAACTATGAGCTTCGGCCAATACCAGTTCACGCAATCCACCGTACACTGGTACCCAAATTCTATTCATGAAATACAAGGTTTGATCCGCCTTTGGCTCCAGTGAATCAACCATTTTCCGTAGTCTTTCATCCTTGACATTCTCGGGTTTAAGAGCGTTGATTTGAGCTTCACGAATCCGGTCAGTCAGGTTCGTGTGGATGGTTAGACCCAAGGCTCAGACACGCAACGGTTTAACCCGTTCCTTGCGACTTAAGGCGTCGGCTACAACGTTCGCCTTCCCGGGATGGTACTTTATCTCACAATCGTAATCGTTCAATAATTCGACCCATCGCCGTTGTCGCATGTTCAATTCCTTCTGGTCAAAGATGTGCTGCAAACTTTTATGATCGGTGAAGATTGTACACTTGCTTCCATATAAATAATGTCTCCATATCTTGAGCGCGAATACCACGGCTCCCAATTCCAAGTCGTGTGTAGTGTAATTCTTCTCGTGGAGCTTTAGTTGTCTGGAAGCATATGCTATGACCTTCTCTCGTTGCATCAATACACAACCCAATCCCTGGTGAGAGGCGTCACAGTAAACCACAAAGTCTTCCGTACCATCGGGGAGTGATAGTATCGGGGCGCCACATAACTTATCTTTTAGCAATTGAAATGCCGCTTCTTGCTTTTCCGTCCATTCGAACTTCTTATCCTTTTGGGTTAGCATGGTTAAAGACTGTGCTATCTTAGAAAAGTTCTCGATGAACCTTCTGTAGTAACCCGCAAGGCCAAGAAATTGTCGTACTTTAGTGGGGGTTCTAGGGGCGTCCCAATTTTTAATTGCTTCGATCTTGGCGGGATCGACATGTATACCCTTCTCATTCACTACATGGCCTAGGAAGTGAACTTCTCGAATCCAAAAGTCACATTTCGAGAACTTAGCATAGAGTTTCTCTTTGCGTAGTACCTCAAGGATTAACCGAAGGTGATCCTCATGTTCTTCCTTAGTGCGTGAATAGATCAAGATATCATCAATGAAGACTATGACAAATTTGTCCAAATATGGCTTACACACGCGATTCATCAAATCCATGAAAACAGCTGGTGCGTTGGTTAATCCGAATGGCATAACCAAGAATTCATAGTGCCCATATCGAGTCCTGAACGCTGTTTTCGGTACGTCCTCCTATTGGATACGCAACTGGTGATAGCCGGACCTTAGATCAATCTTGGAGTAGAAACTGGATCCCTGAAGTTGATCAAATAAATCGTCGATCCGGGGAAGAGGATAGCGATTCTTAATGGTTAACTTGTTCAGTTCCCGATAGTCAATGCACATTCGAAAAGTGCCATCCTTCTTCTTTACAAATAAGACGGGAGCTCCCCAGGGTGAGAAGCTTGGTCTTATGAAACCTTTGTCTAACAACTCTTGCAGTTGACCAGATAGTTCCTGCATCTCGGATGGAGCTAAGCGATATGGCGATCGCGCTACGGGTGCAGCTCCTGGAACAAGGTCGATGCGGAACTCGACTTGTCGAGGTGGTGGCAATCCTGGCAAATCTTCTGGGAACACATCTGGAAAATCTCTGGCTATCGGGATGTCTTCTAACCTTCGCTCGTCGGCCTTCTTATCTACCACGTGCGCCAAGAATGCGACAAGACCTTTCCTTAAACACTTTCGGGCCTTCATGCTGGTAATAATTCTTAACGGCGTCCCACGCCTTTCCCCTTGGATCGATAGGGTTTCACCGCTCGCGAGGGGAACTTGAATTACTTTGTCGTTGCAAACAACGACGGCGCGGTGTGCGGATAGCCAATCCATGCCAACGACTACGTCAAAGCTACCCAGCACGACTGGCAATAGATCAATGCCAAACTCGTGACCACAGAGATCCAACTTACAATCCTTTGCTACTTCTCGAGTTTCTATAGTCTTACCGTTAGCCAGTTCTATAGAGTATGGTGTGTCTAGCTTACTAGTTTTTAGTCCAAGTAATCTTTTAAATTCGACAGACACGAAGCTAAAATCGGCGCCAGTATCAAATAATACAGGATCATAATGACCATTGAGAGGGAACGCACCAGTGACCACGTTAGGGTCTTGTCGTGCATCACCGGCACCAATCACGAATGCCCGCCCACGGGCTTGGTTGTTGAGCTTAGGACAATCCCTCTTCCAATGATCGAGCGATCCACATGCGAAGCAGGGCCTCGCTCCTCCGTTCTTTGGCGCTCCTGACCTGCAGTCTTCTGTCTTGTGCCCAGAACGGCGACACTTACCGCAAATCACCTCGTTCTTTCCTTGGTAACCTTGCTTTCCATTGTTTCCTCGTCCAGTGGCTACATACCCTTTCCCTTTCTTACCTAAACCTCCCGATGATCCCTCCTTTTTCCTTTCATCGCGCTTACGCTTCCCAAACCTCGGCTTATTTCCCTGTTCGCTTGACCCAACTGCTGAACTTGTACCCAGATTCTTACCCTCAACGCTGCTGGACTCGGTGAGCTTCAATCCTGATACTTTCCGGATCAGAGTGCCCATTCGAATGGCGTCTTCAGTGAGGCTTAAGGCGAGGTCGATAGCTTCGCGCATGGTCGTAGGTTTGGAAGCAGTGACCATGCCGCGTATCTGTGGCGCCAATCCGAATAGGTACCTTTCCACCTTTTTGCTTTCCGGGGTAACCAAGCGAGGCACTAACCGGGAGAGATCATGAAATCTGGACGTGTATCCAGCTACGTCCGATCCAACCATGGTGAGGTTCCAGAACTCGGTCTCTAGCTTCTGCACTTCACTCGCCGGGCAGTACTCGGCGATCATCAGTTTCTTCAACTCCAACCATGATAAGGAGTAAGCAGCATCGTCTCCCAGTGATTGCACTTGGTTGTTCCACCATGTTAGTGCTTGGTCCAGAAACAGGTTAGTGGAGTACATGACAGCTTGTCGCGGGGTACAGCTGCTGACACGGATCACCGCTTCAGTTTTCTCGAACCACTTGACTAGTCCGACAGAGCCTTCAGTGCCACTGAAGTTGAGTGGCTTGCAGTCCAGAAAAGCTTTGAACGTGCAACCACGCTCTCGTGAGGCCGTTTCTGCAATAATAAAATAGCATGTTATTATGGGGTAGGAGTTTCACGAAAACTCCGTTTGCATATATTCGAAACCCTCTTACCGGTAGGGGAGGTTTCGCGTCGGTCGCTCCCCATTCGATCTCGCGATCTTTCAGTGCGGGTGGCGTTGTGCTCCGCGAGAGCTTGGGCGATGCGTCCCGAGACTAGGGCTTCAAGCTCCTCGGGTGTTGTGGGTAGTCCTCCGTTTCCACTGTTGCTTCGGGTGGCTGGTGCCATTTTTCTTCAATAATCATTATCAAAGGTTAATTTGGCGATCATTCATACGATATCGTCATACATAAGGTATAAATAACAACACAACACATGAACACAATAATCACCACAACATCATCACACAAATCACAATATATACACAACAGGTAATAATAATCGTAGACAATCATAACACATATTTTACCATAACAAAATTTTCATTAATTTCAATACCACGAGTACAATGATTTGTTCGCAATAACAAAAACCGAGGATACATTCCTCATACATCGCTCTTTTGAAATACACTAGAAATATAATGTCATATACCGGCACAATCCCGCTCGGCTACGCAAAAATGCAAAAGGGTGCTATAACCCATACTGTGCTATCATACTACTACTACTACTATGTCTGCAGTGATCCTCCAAGTGTCTCTGAAGTATCGCTACTGTGGTGGCGGCGGCGGGTACTGATACTGGGGGGGCGTACATGCTAATGGTCATACTGATCGCCATAATGCGATCATACAAGAATTGGCGATGCGCAAAATGTGCGTCGCCCATAATCCTGCAATGAGCGTCCATGCTCAACAACTCTTCAGCATAATGCGCCAGCGCATCTCTGGCGTCGATGATCCTGGCCCACATGAGCTGGGCCTGCTGCTCCATCTGGTTCACGGTGCGCTGCACCGTATCGGTGAGAGTCTGAAAGTCTCTCTCCAAGGAGATCACTGTGGACCATGCTGGTCCCGACAGTGGGGCCATCCCGTGGGGCTGCGACGGCCCGGGGATGTCAGTATACGTCGGCTGGGATGGGCCGACTATATCGGGTATCGGTAGGGGTGTGAAGGGTGGGGCAAAGCCCTGTAGTCCAGTGAAGAAATGGGGTGGTACCTGGTATGGGTCTCCTGTACCTAGGGTGTATGGTGCAAGTGGGGTATCAGAAAAGGGGCTCCTGCATCCATAGTGAATGGTGCAGGTGGTGGTATGGGGAGCATCTCGGGTAGGGGTGGTAGTATGGGAAAGGTGGTGATAGGTAGCGTCATGGATACTGGTGAGGGGACTATGAGCTCGGCGAGTGGGACCATGAGAGGCTGTGTGACAGCGACCCACTCTGGAGCGGATATCACGGTGGTAGGGGTGGGAGGGCTAGCAGTGGCGTGAGCTGCTAAGCCTGCTCGGTGCAGCTCAGAGCTACGGGCTGAGCTGCCCCCAAGGATGTGCCCAGTAGAGGCTGGCCCATCCTGTGGTACGGGCTCTGGTAAGGCGGGTAGGGCGGCCGGTGCAGTGGTGGCGTGCCCTATCATCGGAGCGACGCGCTCCTCCTGGTCTGCTGGTGGGATCGGCACAGCAATGTGCTCCACCGATGCGGTCGACTCGTCGTCGGAGACGTCCGAGATCCACCCGTTGTGTCCTCGGGAAACGGGCACGAGTCTCATGCCCGGGGGAACGGGAATAAGTGGGGTGGGTAGGGGCTCACGATCGACGTGTGCATGTCGGTCGTATGGAGACTCCACGGTCTCCGACTGTGTGGGGACGGGTCTCGATGGACCTGCACAGCCTACAGGGAAGTCCCTGACAGCTCGAATGGGAAGTGCTGGCAGTGGTGCTGCCTGGAATGGCACTAGAGGCAAGTCAGCCTGCGGTGCCTCGGCCATCGGTAAATCGGCCACGGCGGCCACGTCGCCTCCAGCGGGGGCCCACGCTGGGTCCTCGCTCGGGTCAGTCTCATCGAAGCTATCTCCATCTGCGCCCTCTGCGGCGGCGTCAACCTCCATATCGTCATCCTCAGGATCGAATACCACAACCTCGATCGGCTCAGCTGGCGGTGCTGGAATGATCTGGATGCTACTGTCGTAGCTCGGTGCTACGCTCCCTGCGTCTGACATCCTGGCAAAAGAACCGTACTAATATTTAAGTATTAGTAATTAGGTAGTTAAGGCACACGTCTACGGTATCCTTCCTAACTTCTAATACTAAATTAACACGTATCCTTGCCCATGGCTAGCTTGGTCGGAATCTCCTCATACCCAAATGTTCGTTGGAAAATTAATTTATTGCGTTTCACATTTATTATAAAAGCTTTATCTTTTGAACCAATCCGGTTATAGTTTAGATTTTTAAAAATGTTAATTCGCTATAACCTTGGCTCTGATACCACTTTCTGTCACACCACGCCTATGGCGGAAACACGTGGCGCGACGGTTCAAGAGGATTAATCCAAGATTAATGCAAATCACAATATTAATTAAACAAACGGGCATTTATTCAACGTTGAAAATCATGTCAAATTATTCATACATAATCTTAAAATTGTTTTTGATATAAATAGGGAGGCTCCTCCCTATATCCCGAAATCCTTGGGATAGAGAGACGAGACCCCTTCACGACATCCAACGCCCAACTTGGAGATTCCCCCGACCCTGCTCGCCATGTTATCCTTCGTCTGTCAATTACCTGAAAGATATGTTTAAAAATCGTCAATATATAAATATTGGTGTGTTCACAGGTTTTGTATTTAATAAAACTCTATCTCATGGGAATATCCTTGTTATGACATTTATAGGAGTTGCAAAGTCCTACAATTTTACTTGAGCCTATAACCAAACCAAGACAATTAATAATGCCCCCGCCCCAAGTCGTTACTCGGTATTCCTACGACTTGATTTCAGAATACGTGCACCCCAGGCATACGCCGATGCATAATCGACGCTATCGATTAGGGGTGGGCCTTGTCAGGCACCAATAGTACTATCCAAATATTCCTTCGGTTTCACTTTCCTGAATTAATGATTATAGTGGGGAGGTCTCAACCCCGAGTGGCGATCACAACTCAAGTGTCCAACCCGTCAAACAAATCCCAACATATCTTTCCCCTGTAAAAACGTTAAATAGTTTAGAAATGGGGCCGTGAGACTCACCTGTAACTGTGCTCGGCTCAAAGAAGAAAATAGCAAGGTTTGTGATCTCGCACCTACAAATGTCCTAGGCGTATAAGTCACTACACCTATGGTGCATGTGCCTTGGCAAGTTGTACACCCAACTTCCCGACCACGTATTATCCAAATTCCCGTTTAATTAGCCTCGTATCCTAGGTTCATTGGCGATGGATTACCCTTTCCTTACAAGTCATATATTATTCTTGTTAATATTCTTTGTAACTTGTATACTATTATTCTCGGCACGACTCTACCCCATGTATAATTATTTTCCCATTTAAATAATTATACTTAGGATCGTTTCGCTCGATATAATATGATTTCTTATCACCCGACCCGACTCACTTTGCCACATATTTATTTTCCCATTCAAATAAATATGCTAAGTTCTTGTCGTTTGGTAGCATATTCTTAACGCCCGACTTGACTCACCATGCCGTACATTTATTTTCCCATTTAAATAAATGTACTAGGATCTTGTCGGTATTCACACGTTCGTAGATATACTTCACCTACTCGTCTCGGTTTTCCTTCTCGCATATCCATTTTCCCATTCAAATAGATATACTAGAATTTCGTCGAAACGAGCATATGTACATATACCATTGCGTGGATACTACTTGTTAAGTTCATGTGTCGTTTAGCGTTTTTAATTCATTACGTTGTGTTTTCTCCCACGAATATTCTTTCTACACTTAGGAAAGTGTTACGCACGTTTCACCCTTGTTATATATATTTTATTTCTTAAAATATATATATATATATATTCATCTTGCCGTAATGGCATTTCTCTCATATGTCCGTTTATCCGTTTACGTTAGTTCATGTAACTAAGTCCGTTAATTAGCGTTTTTCACATTCACTTCCAATATGCGTTCTATGGAAATATTATTCATACTTCCAATTCCGAACGTATATTTCTTGGAAAATATACTTTTGTACGTTTAGCCCAACTTGTTCGACTTGTAGCCCAAAAATGTTTCCGATACTTTTATATTCCCATTTATATAAAAGTATCCAATTTTGTACAAGTTTTCTCAAGTCTCTACTAATATTTTATAAATCTTATTTTTATAAAATCCTTATGTTAACTTATCCTTTTATTTTTATAAAACTTCCATTTTTATAAAAATACCTCTTTTAATTTATACATAAGTAAGTTTCTCATGTTTATCAAAAACTACACTTGGAAAAGCTATTATTTATGTTTTTGACACCGAACTTTCTGTTAATGCATTTTTGGACCAAAGTTTCTAAAATACAGATTTTGGTCTCTCAACTTTCAAAGTTGTAATATTAGTCCCTTAACTTATATTTTTGCATTTTTTTCATCTTATCTTTCATGGTTAGCGTTTTTCTTCCATTTTAGTGGACTTTGAAGAATCATTTTCTTAATGCTTGATTATTTTTACTTCATTCCACTTCTAATAATCTTATAGTCCATCCTAGATGCTATTAACATGTTTGTTCCATATTTTTATCCAAAATATCAACTTTTCACTCATTCAAGTGAGTAGACTTTGAATATGGAACTTTTTCACCTATGATCATCTAACCCATTTTAATATATTTTTGGCATTAACTTGTCATCTTATGATGATTAAAATCATCTTCCATCTTATTCAAGTCCTTTTCATCAATCATGCTCTAATCATCCTTTAACTCAAGTGTATGTTCATTTTATTACATTTTCTCAAAATATTACATTTATTAATATAAATCCAAGATTTATTTATGTTATTATTCTTCCATTTTTAATCTAGCAAAACACATTATCTTTATATTTCAAAACCATTTCATTACCCATCAATGTACAACTTGCTTTCAAAAGCACAAAATATGAACATTAAGAATCAAACAAGGTAAAACTTACTACTAGCTCAAGGCTAGGGAAGACAACAACCTTGGATTGGATGGGGTTTAGTGTGTTTTTCCAAAGGGGTTAAGCTCCAAGCTCTTGAACACACAAAGGGGTTTTGATGGATAATGATTTAGAGATGATTTGTTAGTGTAAAAATTGAAAGAACAATGTTGATGGAGGGGTGTAAACCTACGGCCAAGGGAGAAGAAGAAGAAGAAGAAATTTTGTGATTTTGTTTCAAGTATTCTCAAGTGTGTTTATAATATCCCTTCAATATCTTCAAAGATTACTTGTATCTTGCTTGGATTGGATGATGATCTCTGTGTAAGATTATGGAAGATTGTGGAAGATATTTAAAAATCTTGGGGATAATATTAGAGGGTGTTTGGCCGAGTTTTTAGAGAGAGAGGAGGATGTGATTAGTTAATTTCTTGGCCAATGAAATCCCATGCATTCATATGATTAATGTTCTAATAATTGGGTTATTAAGGAGATGAAGAGTTAAAGGGAAAATTAAAAAGTTTTACCCACTTGGGTGGGCCATAGGCCGGCCCCCAAAGGGTGTGGGTGGGGTCCAGTTTTGCTAAATAATAACCTTACTTAGTTAAGTTAATCTTGTGCGGGTACCGTCCGGGAATTCTTGGGTTTTTAATCGCGTGTCACCCGAATATTAAAATACCATTAATATTCCTTAAATTTAGTCCAGTTTAATTACTGATAATTTATTTTGGCTTTTGCCGGGTGGAATTACGTGTTACGCGCGTATCGGGTGCAGTACGCGCACTTTGCTCGTTACCGGGAGATTTGTACAATAAGCTTTCACGTATGGCTTTGGGTTTCCAAAACTCATTATATTTTGTGAAAATATCATTTATTATATATATTCCGGGTGTCCGGGGTTCGTTTCGCTTATTTAATTTTTACCGGGTAATCGCCAGTGTCCATACCGGATAGATTCGCTTGCGCATGATCCTATCATGTTTTGTCTTTAAACTTATGCATTCCTATGCATTATTTGGGAATTGCTATCTTTCTAAGGCCTCAGTTAAACAATCAACACATAATTACGTTTAATTATGTTAATCGCGTTTAATTATGTTAATCGCGTTTAATTAATTAGTACGGAATTACCTTAATTTTGCCGGTTGTTACAACCACCATCCACCCACCAACCTGAAACCTGTGCATCATCCATCCACTCACCGCTGTTGACTTAATGTTAACCCGTGTTGAAGTTGACTTGAGCCTTTGACCCAATCCTCTTCCTTACACAATCATCATCCACTCGGACCCCAACTCAATCGCCTCCACGTTATTCGAGCATTTACACAGTCATCGTCCTCTTCCTTACACATTTCATTTTCCCTCCTCTGATTCGAGCATTTAACAATAATATTAATCTTTTCCCTTTTACCCCTCCTCCTCCTTCTGTTCTTTTTGTCTATGTCTCTGCCCTAAATTCCAATCATCACTCACAACAATCAATTCAACCATAATATATCATACACAAACATGTTATTGCAATCATATAATCATGAAAACCCGTCACTAGAAAAATTCACAGGCCCCGTCAAATACCATACTAACCAATGGGACTGGGTAAAACAAAGGCCGAACAACTTATCTTTGATGGTTTTGAAGGCAAAAACAGGTGGAAGCTAGACTTAGGTTAAGACCTATATTCCTCCAGGGAATTAGGCGTTTACGACTATACCATCGATACATTGTTTAGTCGATTTGTCATATGTATGTATATAATATATTTACAGGGGATACTGAAAGCAGGAGTGGGTAGAAATGTAGATGGTATGGACCTTAATTTGTACCAACAGTCTCTGGAGGTGTTAAGACAATTTCAATCTAACCAAATGAGTCATTTAGAGCAGCTGCAATTAATGAATCACCAAAACAGTATCTTGCCCAGTAAGTATTATTATTATTATTATTATTATTATTATTATTATTATTATTATTATTCAGATGGTATCTGCAAGTTTTCAATGGTTAATCTAAATATGTGAACATGTATATTCTGAAAAGAGAAAATTGCTCGAATAGTCCCTGTGGTTTGCACAATTTTCACCTATAGTCCCCAAGTTTGTAAAATTACAGGTATAGTCCTCAACTTTTGGTGTTTCTTAACTCGGATAGTCCTTGGAGTGACTGTGAAATTACTAAATTATCCTTTTGATGGATGGAGGTTAAATAATCTGGTTAAGTAGATGTAAAATTACTAAATTACCCTTACCCCAATAAAATAATTTAAAATTATGTGGGCCCCACCCACTTCTTCTTCCACACTTCACCTTCCTCACCCATCACCTCCATAAACCACCACCACCACCACCCATTTCTTCTTCACCCATCCAACCCGAATACATTAGAACCCGACGGGGTTCCATTTTTATCAACGATTTTAAACACCCCAACCATCTGTCCATCTTTGGTCTCCGTCACCCACGACCCACCATTCAAACAGAGTAAACTAAATCCAGACCTAATAAACGACCAGAATTGGGGGTCGATTCCCTCTGTAATTGATATAAGGCTCACATCATCTTTTCATGATACTATATTCAGATCATCATCATGTTTCCTCTGTAATTGGGGTTCGATTCCCTCTGTAATTAGGGATCGATTCGAACCGACCACTTTATATCCATTCGATTGTTAGTAAGTTTATATAACTCTAAATAACAAAAATAGGCCCTAATTTGTAGTCATGACGCAACCAGAAGACGGAGGAGCTTCTAACAGAGAACTGTATGCTTTACTTCTTATGTCTCCTTAAGCTTCTGATGTGGCCCTCACTAGCAAATGGACTGAATTTTGTTATTTTATTCTTCCCCGTTTATTAAACGCATATATACACTGTGTTATATTTAGGATAATCGGGTGAGTTGAATAGGTGGTTCACGAGTATTAATTAGAACCGAAGGATGGTTCAAGGTGGTAAAGGAACATTGTTTGGATTTGGGATCTGGGGGTTGGCAAATAAAGGAGTTGTTGGGCTTCTGGTTTATAAACCAGGGAAGGGAACATCGGTGATGATGGCAGAGAGAGGAATGTAGTGGTGGTTTGTGGAGGTGGTGGTGGTTTATGGAGGTGATGGGTGAGGAAGGTGAAGTGTGGAAGAAGAAGTGGGTGGGGCCCACATAATTTTAAATTATTTTATTGGGGTAAGGGTAATTTAGTAATTTTACATCTACTTAACCAGATTATTTAACCTCCATCCATCAAAAGGGTAATTTAGTAATTTCACAGTCACTCCAAGGACTATCCGAGTTAAGAAACACCAAAAGTTGAGGACTATACCTGTAATTTTAAAAACTTGGGGACTATAGGTGAAAATTGTGCAAACCACAGGGACTATTCGAGCAATTTTCTCTTCTGAAAATGAAACTTAGCAATATTTAGTTTGGACGGTGGTGCGGAGATATGGAGACATATGGTGGTTGAGGACGGTGGTGAACAATGGTGGTGACGAAGGAGGAGGGTTTGGATGGTGGAAGTTGATTAACGGGGGGGGGGGGGGGGGGGTTATTTAGGTTTATGGTGGGGAATGATAATGGACCTGAGGAAGAAGACAATTTTATAGGTTAGTTGACCATTATACCCCTGACTTAACGACATTAACTTAACCCATATAACGAAATGGATTGTTTTAGCCTATTTCGTCAAAAGTCAAGGACTCTTCAAGCAATTTTTAAAGTTTTGGGCTGGACTGGCATGATAATGGACCTGAGGAAGAAGACAATTTTATAGGTTAGTTGACCATTATACCCCTGACTTAACGACATTAACTTAACCCATATAACGAAATGGATAGTTTTAGCCTATTTCGTCAAAAGTCAAGGACTCTTCAAGCAATTTTTAAAGTTTTGGGCTGGACTGGCATATTGGCCCAAACCACAGAGATGGTTATGGTAATTAACTCTATGAAATAAAACAAAATTGTATGCACAAACGCTTAAAAGTAGAAATCCCCACAAGATGAGTAAAGGAACTCATCAGATACTGATCCCATCATGACACTTAAACCGAGAACCAGTAGCAACAATATAGCCTATTTTATTTAGAATTTGGTAAGGTTAAGGTACGCATACCTACTGCGCTCACCAAGATGTATAAGACCATGCGTAGTGGGGCTTTATAAATATAAAGCCCCTGAATGTGATTGGTCCACGTGGCAGCTGAGTCAGCATGGAGAGAGAAACTGAAAAAGGGGTGTAGTGGTAGGGGCTTTATATATAAAGCCCCTATTAATATTTTATTATATCTTTTAAATTAAAATAATAATAAAATAATATTAAAGAGAGAGAGGGTATGAGGTGGCTTGATCTGATTGGAGGGGGCAAGTTGGAGATGGCGTTATATTTATAAAGCCCTTGCACACTTTTGAAAAATGGAGCCCCCCCGTAGCGGTGTGGGGGGCGCCATTTTTGTCCACCTCAGCCCAGGCGCTATATTTGGAGCCCGAGTACACATGCTCTAATACGAAGTCATGAACCAACCCATGATATTGAAGAATATGAAACGAAATGAAATAAGACACCACCCATCTCCGCAATTGACGTAATACAAAAAAGACATCACTCGCATCCGTAGTTGACATAAAACAAAAATGACACCCCTGCGTCCGCAGTAGACGTAAAACGAAAAAGACGCCACCCACATCCGTAGGTGATGCAATTACCAGATAACGTCACATGCAACCAAAATAAAATCACCCACCAATGACGGACCATCAAAAGCAAACACAACAACTCAATGAGTCCAGCACTTCACTCAATCTCTCCATAAGCCCGGGAGAAACACTAGATTGGGGGACCTATAGGGATGTGGGCCTAATTCTATGTGTAAATTAGGATAGGCCCATACCCAAGAAAGCCCAAAGATAGTGAACATAGAAAAAAATTACTTGCATGGGGAGTACACATACGTGTACAGCAACAGGGGCGTAAAGGTAATCGCACCCTCAAGTCCAATAAAGCTTGTGCAGGAAGCGTCGCGTAAATCAAGGAGACAAGCAGTACAAAAGGACAATCTTGCACGAACCAATCAGAGTCAAGGGACATGTGGCAAAGAAGGAGCACGTCCAATCAATCAGCGTTCGCCAACAAGAAGATCCTAACGTCTCTTTATGATGCGTGTGATTTTAGTAAATTTTAAAAGATGATTCAATGGTGTTAAAACTTGGTGTTCTTGAAAAAAACAAGATTATTTACCAAAAAAAACTATTGAAGTTTTAAATTTATAAATAAAACGATAGTTTCTAAATGATCTAAAACCCACACAATAGGCAAGCGTACCTATCAAGCGTAGTATAGAATGAGCAAGTGCTAAGTATCGAATGCAAAGACACGACTTTCATCACCCAGTTTTAAGTTGCTTTTAAAGAAAAAATATAAAATAATGAAAGATAGTAAAGTAGCCGAGACAACCAATGACCAAATGAAAGTGTTGCTTTGGGATCTGACGTGCCTTGGTATGGAATAATAGTAAATGCTAGTAGAGTGATGTGTTACAAAGCTATGCATAGCCACTATATCCTTGTAAAGATTTGTGTTCCCAGTTAGTATTGTGAGGGTCTTCCATCCCGGTAAGCTCACCTCTCAACCATGAGGGACGTATTACCCAAAATTGTGTGCACCCAACCCTGAAAAACACACCTCCCATTTTTGTGATATTTACATCCTACTATTCTTAATCGTTTGTGAATAACTTATCAATAGCCGAAGCAGCTAACAAGATACCAGGGGGCACAGTAACCTCATGCTTATCCTTTACTTGAACTAATAATCTTTCAAAAAGTGATTGGCCTGTTATTAATTGTGCGGCAATATAATCATAGATGTAAATATAGACCGTTTACACCAAACATGGGTTCACCAATCCTTGATTTGCGCCAAAACTAACACATAGACCATGAAGCTAAGTCACTCAACCAAGTCTTGGCTTATCACACGGACCAAGTATATAGACCATACCGACCCTAAGTGAAGTTTTGATAGTTGAGGATCAAACACAAGGTGTGAATGTTTTCAAATATAAATGGGCTAATCACATCACGTGGAGTTAGGTTAGCTTACAAGTGCGCAGGTTTTTACACACCACGGGTACACTCATAAGTCCCCCCACTTCCTACCAAAACACCCACAAGACCAATTACTAAGTTGATTAATTAATTAATTCATCAAACAAAGATAAAATAGTAGAATTCCCAAGAACACAAAAAATCACTCAAACTAAAGATAAAATAAATAAATAAATCCATATCAAGATAGTCTTCACCCTAGCAACACTCTATGAATCCTAGCTAAACAATGGCATTACAACAAGCTCACTAATCATGGTGAGGGTTGATGGTGGATTTGGAGAGTTTTGGGGTATTGAAGGTGGTTTCTCTCTAGGCTTACTTGCGCAAAGTATTTATGGAGTGATCCCAAACTCCAAAGGTCACTTGCAAGACCCTAAAATAGCAACAATATGGGAGAGAATCGAGTGGAATGGGATGCCAAAATAAGAAGTGGAGGCCTCTATTTATAGGCAAGCTGGCAGGTCAAGCACGGTCTTGCTCAGGGGTTGGCACGCCCGTGCTCAGCAGTCTGACATGGTCCACTGGTACAGGAAGTCCTTTCTGGTAAGTTTCGTCTTGAGCACGGTTGTGCCAAAGGTTTGGCACGCCCGCGTGATGACTTGTCGTTGGGGTCGTGCAAAAACCTAAATAAACTAGATAGCTAGAGTAAGTAGGGTATCGAATCCACGGGGAGCATGTGGTTAATATTACACGTTTCGTTTGATTATTAAAGATAAATATAACTAAATTAATTTAAAACTGATCTATGGATTTAATTGGGTAGCTAAACTAATAAAAACTGAACTTGACTTAGAAACAAATATGAGAAAAGGGTGATCTCTCCAGGATTCTGGTTAGCCAAATTCACCCGGGTTTGCAAACGAGTCAATTGGAATCACCTAGACATGATTTGTGGTTTAATATGATTGATAAAGAAGATTGATTAATGACTTTGCTGACCGCCGATTACTAGACCGCGACTGTTGACTCGGTTGATTATCACCTAGCAATATCTTAATGACTCGTAATATTGAAAGACACAACTTGCAAGTATTCAATGACCCTCGATAAGAAACCGTGTTGGTTGATGAAATCCAAAACAAGCATACCATTCAATAAACGTTCAACGACAATATTAAAATAAACCACAACCAAAAATTTAGAATTCAAAATTAATAAACATTCAATCCAATGTATGATAAACGTAGCAAAACCCTCGCAAAGATAACTAACCATTCACCCGAAAAAGATCACGAGTGACTTAACCTCGCATAGCTAGGGTAGACACCACCATCTCCTCTCCCGTAGTTCCTTGTGTTGCCTCTTCGAACTCCTCTGTTTTGTTCCTGTTGTGCGATCCTCTTGCCTTCGTCCTCATGCCTTTAGCAGCCGTCAAAACCCTTTTTAATTCTTCTCCAAGAATAATATGTTCAATACTATTGGAGCCCTCAAATTGATGGGCCACGACTTTATGTCACATTCATTTCTTTTTTTTTTCTTTTTATTATTACTTCATGTTGTTATTATTTTTATTATTATTATTATTATTATTATTATTATTATTATTATTATTATTATTATTATTATTATTATTATTATTTTTATTTTTATTTTTATTATTATTATTTTGTGCTTTTGTACCGGGTGTCTGCGACTTGACCAAAGTTCATTCGTATTAAGCTCATATCTCACGAACACTTACAAAACACATGTACACCAATAAATAATTAAGACTGCCTAAAAGCACACAGTAAAAGACTAAAATATATACAAAACTAACATATTAACAAGGTGTTTACCATAACACATCACCGCGCTTGTCCCAGATGTCGTAACTGCTTTTCAGTCTTCTCCCGAGTCTTGTGGTGCACGTTTTGAGGGAGCACGATCGTGCCAAGTGACGAGCACGCCCGTGCATGTTGACTTATTCATTATGGTTGACTTCGAAATGTTGACTGGTTGACCTGTGCATGAGCACGACCATGAACCCTCTATTCAGTCGGTAAAGTCTTCAATTTCCTTCCTTATGCGCCAGTTTTTCGCTCCTTTTCACTTATTACTTCCTGAAACCTGCATTTATCTCATAGGAATGATTTAGCTCTATTTTCTAAGGACAAAAGCACAACCATCTTCACGTTTTGTAAATTATAGGTGCAGAGGAAGTTTAGTGGAAACAGCTGCTACACATTTTTAACTTTTTGGGGGAAAGATACCTTAAGTCTTTGGCAAATGTAAATAATGGAAGATTTTAAAATTGAAGAGATTTTAAAATTTTATAACAATAAAGAATTTTTCCTTTAATGTCTAAAATATATACTTCTAGTTACTCCTTTTTATTGTAATATGATTTAACAGTTTATAACCTTATTCGCTAAAACAAAAAAAATAAACGTTTATTCATTGTAGTTGGTAAAATTTGATTTGGGATTTTAACTAGGTTTACGTTGTTGTTGTTGTTACCAAGTTCTATAGGTGATGATTTACGATCATGTGCAAATCCTACTTGTTTCTCAGATGATGGTCTAATTCAATTGCCTCAAATCATTACATACAGCTAATAATTATACGACATTTCTTTAGCCTTTTAGTATAATTGATTTAAATAATTTCAACTCCACTACGATGGTTTGAACCAAATTAATCTATATCTATACTACTATAAAATACATTTTCTAAGACAAAATGCTAATTTTTAATCAATTTAGGACGCCCTACAAAAGATTTTATGCATTTAGTACAAATATTTTATGCATAGTAGCGTGTACAGTGTTGTCCTGCGTCTTTTGACAAATCACTGCGTTCAATCTCTATTTAACGACATAAATATTGCTTGATATACCTTATTATATTATAATATAAGTCAAACTATTTAGTTTTATCCTAACATTTCTTTCATTTCTAAATCCTATTTAAATTTTTCAATTTAGGTCAAGAACTGTTATTTGCGTCAGGAACTGATGTCTTCATCACCATTTTGTGAAACCATCATTGTATTGTGTCCCCGTTGCATCATGCGGGCACCTCTATATTGAAGTAATAATGCAGTTATTTAGAAAGAACAAAACGATTGGATTCACATATATAGAAAAAAATATATACGGCTATCAAGCGGCACGTACGAATTATGTAGTTAACTAATTTTTATTTTTTTTAATAAGTCAAATTTGATAGATTTTGAATATAGCATCATATTACATGTGGACGGCTGGTAAGCAGACAACAAGCTGCGCCGCCATAACTAAATTTTTGATTTTTATCACATGATACACATACACAATCATGTGACCACAGCAGCGATCAATACACTCTTTTTTATGGGATTTTTAAATTCAGATTCTTTGAACACAAATAGTGATATATTATGACACAAAAGTCACAAACTAGCCGATATCGAGGGTTCAAATACTGTAATGAAGAATGATTTAGAATGGGAGGGCCTAAAGTTTCTCATGGGAGTCCAACACTTGTAGCCTAGTTGGTTGAGGGCCTAAAGTTTCTCATGGGAGGCTTGGGTTCAATTCCCACTAGCTACATTTGGAGGACATTGGTGGATGGGAAATGAGGGATGACCCGGCCATTGGCTTGGGTCGAGTCTTGATCCCGACCGGTTTTACCGACTATTTCACCGTCGTGCCTTCGGGCGGGTGAGTGGTCGGGTTTTCCCGGGAATTGGTGGCAATTGGTGGCCCGGGTACTCTCGAGTACCTGATTCGCCAAAAGGGTGCTCGGAATTGATTCGTTGGCCGTTCAAAAAAAAAAAAAAAAAAAAAAAAAAGAATGATTTAGAATGAATTGTTAGAAAATAATCATTATGGAACAGGATCTATCTATCTATCTATATCTATCTATCTATACATCTAATAAACCAAAGTCATTTTAATGACATGGCATCTAAAGAGGCATTCTCTTCTTTGAGTGTGTCATGTGTCATCCCATGTGGCATTGCGATATTTTGGGGGAAAAAAAATTAAAAACAAAATTGAATTTTTCTCTCTTATCTCTTATGTTTCCTCCCATAGTTTTTGAACGTTAATATCTTTTATATGCGAGATTTTTTAAAGACAAAAAATTACGCCAAATTAACGAGCGTTTTATTATCTTTTCAACGAGTACCATAGTGTTATATAAAAAACGGAGAAAAAAACTACTATTTTTTTGTAGGATTCTGTTCATACAGGAAAAAAAACACAAAGTATTCAGGTAAATCATTAATCATGTATAGGCAAGTCACTAATTATGTTTCAGTAAATATGAATTTTATTTTCAACATGCGTTAGCATTGGAGTTATACATTGTTTTAGGTTAGATAATAATATTAGAGTTATACATTGTTTAAGGTTATGTGTTAACATTGAAGATACATTTTTAACCAAAGCCATTTTAATGACATGGCATTCAAAGAGGCATTCTCTTCTTTGAGTGTATCATGTGTCATCCCATGTGGCATTGATTTTTCTCTCTTATCTCTTATGTTTCCTCCCATAGCTTTTTAACGTTAATATCTTTTATATGCGAGATTTTTTAAAGAAAAAAATTACGCCAAATTAACGAACGTTTTATTATCTTTCCAACGAGTACCATAGTGTTATATAAAAAACGGAGAAAAAACTACTATTTTTTTTGTAGGATTATGTTCATACAGGAAAAAAATACACAAAGTGTTCAGGTAAATCATTAATCATGTATAGGCAAGTCACTAATTATGTTTTAGTAAATATGAATTTTATTTTCAACATGCGTTAGCATTGGAGTTATACATTGTTTTAGGTTAGATATTAATATTAGAGTTATACATTGTTTAAGGTTAGGCGTTAACATTGGAGATACATTTTTAATTGTTTTAGGTTAGGTGCTACCCGAAGCTTTCCTGCATGTAACTGTAAAGCGCATCATTTTATTTTATATGTAAGATTAATATGTCCATATTAGATTTCTCAACCCCAGGAGTTTCTCGGGGTATAATCTAGTTATTATATATAATAAAAGAATATCAATCGACTCGGATCTAAAAATGTCGTCATTGTTGTTACGTTCATAGTTAATTTATACCTCATCTATAATCTATAACTTATAATAAAAGAATTGAGTTTGTATGAGGTGGCATTCAATGGAATGTGCCATGTGGCATCATGTGAAGCTTTCTTTTAAATTTATTTATTTTGTACTTTAAATAAAATCTATATCTATATTATCTTAAACTTTCAAATATGTTAATTAACTAGTTTTTTACACGCGGGCGTTGCCCCGCAAACCCGCATTTAAGCTAGCGAAAAAAACATACCAAATAAATACGACAAAACCCTTGGCCGTCTCCTAAATCAGAGCTTTTATTAGTAAAACATTAGGTTTATGACAACGTGTTCGAAAGTCTAGTATTTTGTAGTTGGGTTTACTTTTTTTATCATTTCTGTAAAAAAAAAATTCAGCACTCAACACATTCTATGTCCCTCATTTATGTAAAGCTATTTTCTAGGGTTTTCTTCCCAAAAAGTAAGATGTCAACACATTCGGTTATCTCTTTGACCGGCGATCACCCCGCCTCCAATCCGATGGTTATCGTTGTCGACATCTCTGCTTGTTGCCCCACCTTCAATACGGTTTGAGAACAACATCAAATAAGGTAGAAGCAGGACAGAATCGGCATCCACACCAAACCACCATATCGTGTTCGATCTGACCTTCATGTGCTATAACGATATGATAGCTAGCGGGATGATTAGATGGGCTTCCTTTGATTCAACTAATCAATTTTTTTTCTTTTTTCTTTGTTTTAATTAAAGGGGCGTTATTCGATTTCCCACTTATTGGATGTTATTGAAACGAGGGAATGAAATCCCTTTTTGACGTGACACTAATGTGACACTAAGGTGACAGAATGGAGCCCATAGAGGCTACATTTCACACTGTATACCCTAATTACAGAATCATAATTTGCAGGGTTATGTAGTTAGTGGTTGGTAGAGAGGTTCTTTCGCCATTTTAATGTTTGTACGTGTTTTGAAACTTCTTCTTTTCAGCACGTATGTTTTTTTTAACGACCAACTAAATATCATATGAAGTACTAGTGGGTTAGCACTAAACAAATTACGGCTCACTGGGCAGCCCAAGTCCACCAAGCCACCAATTCGGGAAGAACCCGTCGCTCGAAAGCCCACTGGGGTAAATCCCTCTAAATCAGATTCAAACTTGAGACCAAATGGCCCCAAGCTCTTATCTTCATTTACCCATATCACTTCACCAAATGGTAGGTTCAGCACGTATGTGTCTTGCTAATTCAATCACAATGTTTGTGAAAATTGAGATCAATAAAAAGAGAGAGAATCGCATAGTTGGTCCCTAGGGTTTACAGATATTGCACTCTTAGAGTCTTAGTCCTAAGGCTTCAATAATTACACATGTGGTACTTTAGTTTAATAAATTTGTACTCGTGTGGTCCCTACCACTAACATCGGTTAAATTACTCAGTTAAGTGGGTATGAATTGACTATTGTACCCCTGTAGTTA
The DNA here is from genome assembly GCA_028751855.1 of Ambrosia trifida. Classification (NCBI taxonomy): domain Eukaryota; kingdom Viridiplantae; phylum Streptophyta; class Magnoliopsida; order Asterales; family Asteraceae; genus Ambrosia; species Ambrosia trifida. The sequence continues at coordinate 57,199,689 of CM054124.1, forward strand.
ACTCTTCTTCTTCACCCAACCCCACCTCCCTTCACCATCCACCATTCCAACCCTACCACCCACCTTCACAAACCAACACCTCCACCTCCACCTTCAACAACCACATCCGCCTTGTTTTCCGACCAATATCCCATCTACTACTAACCTTTTATAAGGAATAATTAAGGATAAAATCTAATCTTAACAAGCACTACGGCCTCCCAACACGGAAACAAAACCGAAAGATTCGTAACTGATGAATCAGTGTTACGTAACACACGCATTGTATTGTATTATTATTATTATTATTATTATTATTATTATTATTATTATTATTATTATTATTATCATCATCATCTGCTTCTAAGACCCATTTCACATCATGAAACGGGCATCAATGGTTTCGTTATATCAAAATCATGGAGGTATGTACCTGACCTAACTAATATTGTTGTCATTGATTTTTTTGATATGACCTGAATTTGAGATATGTACCTGAAACACCTAGGTATCGTTGATGGATCTTGTTTCTTGATGATAAGGTTTTTTGTCAACATAATTAGGATGTAGACGAGGGGTAGTGAAGTAAATGGGCGTAACTGATCGGAGACGGTTGGTAAGAGGAAGTGATAAATGATGGTGAATGAGACAATGGAGATGGATAGGTACATGAAGAATGTATGTATCTTTAGGGTCATCTTTGTTGGTTTTGTTATAAAGGGTTAGTAGTAGATGGGATATTGGTCGGAAAAAGAGGCAGAGATGGTTGTAGATTTGTGTAGGTGACGGTTTGTGAAGGTGGGTGGTAGGGTGGGAATGGTGGATCGTGAAGGGGGGTGGGGTTGGGTTAAGAAGAAGAGTTAACTATAAGGGTAAAATAGTCATTTCATACCCACTTAACTGAGTAAATTAACTGATGTTAGTGGTAGGGACCACACGAGTGCAAATTTATTAAACTCAAGTACCACATATATAATTATTGAAGCCTTAGGACTAAGACTGCAATATATGTAATCCCCACGAACAAATTGTGCGATTCTCTCTAAAAAAAAGATAGGGTTGAAATTGTTTTGTGAGTAAATTATATACTTTTCAAGTTACTTGTAGGTAAAGTGAACATATATACACAAAGATAAGGTTGTTCATTTTTATCCGAAACCTGGAACCCGACCCAAATTCGAAACCACCCGAACCCGAATTAGGCACTACCTGGAAAACCCGAACCTGAATAAATCAAACCCAGCCAACTCGAACCTTAAATGGATTGGTTACTGGGTCATATTTCCCAACAAAAAACTCCAACCCGAAAAACCCGAAATCCAAAACCTAAACATATAATGTTTTTTTATAGATGCGGTTAAGTTTAGATTCTTAAGCATCTTAAACATCAAGTTTTAGGACTCGTAAACACTATTATATCATATTATTAAAAATAATATTTGAATTTTAATCATATTTTTTTTAAGTAACATGATGAATTTTAATGATAGTTTTGCAAAAAGAAAAACATTTTTTATATTACATCTAGCTAGCATCAGATATAGATGTAAGGATTATGTGGATCTGGTTTTCAAACATTTACTTTCATTACAAACATAAACTCTGTGAACTCACCAGCATTACATGTTGACAAACTTGGTATGTTTTCTCAGGTCGCTAAGGTAGCAGTCTTGGAATAGGACGCGCGGAGTAGGCATGGCAATGGGTCGGGTTTGGGATGGGTTTAGGTAATCCCAACCCCATACCCGATTAGGTATGCTTGTCCCAAACCCATCGGGTTTCTATCGGGTAATTACCCATCGGGTATCGGGTATACCTACGGGTTTCTGACCAACCCATTAATTTTAAAACTTATCCATTGGGTATATCCAAGTAAAGGTATGTCGGATATCTATTGGGTAACTACTAACCAATACATTTAGTATTATTAAATATGTATGTAAATGATTACAAGTATAAAGTTATATTGGAAACCCTTGTTATAGTAAAAACTCTGGAAGCTCTAACTTCCCGAGCTTTTTTTATATGAAAATTTTAGGGTATGTAATATACATGATTTTAAGCATTTTGAGCCAAAAAAATCAAAAACACGCCGAGCACTTTAAAAAAAATAAAATAAGTTTTCGGGTAACACATTGTTAACACATGTTAATTTCGCTTAACATGTGTTACCCGAAAACTTATTATTTTTTTATAAAAAAAGTGCTCGACACTTTTTTTTTTTGGCTCAAAATGCTTAAAATCATGTATATTACATGTCTTAAAATTTTCAGGCCCTAAAAGCTCGGGAAGTCAGAGTTTCCAAAGTTTTCACTCTAACAATGAGTTTCCACATTATCCTTACCCATGATTACAATGTATAAATATAAATATAAATACTTAAATCATATAAAAACACTTAAAGAAATAGATAACACATAGTACACGCTAATTATTGGTGTTTTTTTTAGTACAAGATTACAATCTAAATGGACAATTAGATATATTATGCATACATATTTAAAAACATATATAAGAAATTATATTGGGTATCTAATCGGGTAAACGTGTATAGTTTATCGGGTAAACAGGTGTATCATCAAATCCCAAACCCGCGAAAAAATAAAAACTAATCCAATACCCGATTACCCGACCCCAAACCCGTCCCAAATGTGTCGGGTTTCAGGTTTACCCATCAGGTTCGAGTTTGATTGACATCCCTAGCACGAAGTCACTCTGCATCCTGTCATTTCAGTTCACCATTTTGAACATTATTTACTTATGTTTTACAAATATTTGCTTGTGTTGGTTTTTGGAGTTGTAACACTTATTGCTTCCACTGTATTTTTGTTAAACCTTTTAAAACTGTGTGGTTGTTTTCGAACGTTATTTCAACTCATATAGTTATCGTTTATTATGACTGTTGACTTAGATCCTGATGTGTCACATGTCTCGCAGCAAAATCTCGCAAGTAAAATATGAGGGTGTGAGAGAAGCTCCCTTTCCACCCTTAAAAATACTACACGTATGGGCATCCTAAATAAAAACATTTCAAAAGCCAGTAGAAGAAAGAAGCTGCATATTTTGTTGTATCTTTTTATGAAGGGTTCCAGTTGTAATAGTAATATAATCGAAGGTTTTGCTGGTAAAGTAGTAAAAAGATGTAGGGGTATGTGTGCAATTGTGCATTTTATTTATTTAACAACGTGTACCACCATATATGGTCATGAAACATGAAAATATTTGTACATTGACGTTTGACTCCACTTTCAACTTCACGTGTGACTACACCCTTAAAAGTTGAAACAATCAAAGGACCATTTTCACTGTTCATAACATGCTTTCGGCACTTAAATAGTAAGACTCATTCAATGCACTTTATTCTTTCACACCATTTTTTTTATTTTTTTTATTTTTAGGCTCTGTCTATTTGAACACTCAAGTAATCTATTTTGATACTCTGGATATATCTCATATAGAGATATACGAGGCATATAGAGGACAAAAAGTTGCACACTGACTTCAAGGCATTGACAGTTTGCAACCTCGTACCAATACGCATCGTATAGCTCTATACGAGCATATAGGGTTTACTTTTTTAATTTTCAAACTTAAGGTTTAGTCGACAATGTGGGTCTGATATTTCAAATCAGGGCCGACCCTTAAGGGGTGCGGGGAGGACTCCCGGCCCGGGCCCAATTTTTCGGGGGCACATTGACCCTTCGGCAATTCAAGTTTTCTTAACAGTGATATCCTTAATTCGATGGATTTTTGTATGTTTGAGCCTCAAAATTGTTAATCAAGTATTAGTTAAAGTGAAGGGTAGTTCATATAAAACAAAAAGTAAAAACAAATGTTGAGAAAAAAAGAAAATGAAATAGTTTAAGAAAAAAAATGTAGGTTTATTAATAAATGTAGGACTAGAGAGGATGAAATGAAAATGGCTCACACTTAGTTGTTTTTGCTTTTTACCGGTTGGTTTTGACTTCCTTTTTATTTTTTATTTTTGTTATGAAACAAAAAAAATTAATTGCCAAACTTTCACCTCTCTATATTTCACTCTTTGTGGGATTTAAACTCCTAACCTCCTCCAAGAGGGTTTGTTCTCTCTACAACCTAAGTGTAAAATAAAATTTGATCCATTAATTTGATATTACTTTAATCGTACCTTAAAAAATAGTTTATATTATTTATTTCGTTAAAGCCTAAAGCTAAGGATAAGGGACACAATTTTTGCAACTCGGCCCGGGCACCTGAATTTTCAGGGCCGGCCCTGTTTCAAATATTGGGGCATTGGGCTATACGAGGTTTTTTTTACGAGGGCAATACGAGGAGTTCTTACAATATTATTGTTCTAAATAATTAAAAACACCAAAACATGAATCCCCGCTCTTGCAATCTCAGAAACCCTTGTTCTTGGTTTAAGCTTCTTGTTTAAACTTTGTAAAATTTATAACAATTGCACACCGTACTTAGTTTTCAAAGTTGAACTGACTCGTCTTAATACGTCAATACCAGACTAAATATTATATATACTTTTCGAAGTTGAACTGACTCGTATCAATACGTCAATAGCAGACTGAATATTATATATACTTTTCGAAGTTGAACTGACTCGTCTCAATACGTCAATACCAGACTGAATATTATATATACTTTTTGAAGTTGAACTGACTCCTCTCAATACGCCAATAGCAGACTGAATATTATATATACTTTTCGAAGTTGAACTGACTCGTCACAATACGTCAATACCAGACTGAATATTATATATACTTTTCGAAGTTGAACTGACTCGTGAAATAGTTATGAATCTTTTTAATTTTCAGCCTTTGACGGTGTATTTTAATTTTTTTTTTTTTTTTTTTGGAGAATTAAGTCTAGAAGAAATTTGTTCTTGGTTTAAGTTTCTTATTTACAGTTTGTCAATTTTGAATAAAAAAGTTGGATTTTTTTTAAAATAATTTTTTAAATAGTTTTGGTGACATTGAAACCGGTAATTGTATATACAACACAAACACAAATAAACATCAAGAACTATTAACAACAGTAAATAAACATCACAAACATAAATCACTGAAACTGAATATATACATATCAAACAACTAGTTCATACAAAGAAGTCATAATACTATTGAATACATACAAAATAACCGAAGCATAGAAGATAAAAGCTACTGATGATCTGCGTCATCTGCCCCATGTGGCTCTAGTGGTGGTCTGGCCGGTAAACCTGCTGCCTCTCTCCTGTCTGCCTTCGACTGAGCCAACCACCTCAGCCAGTCAAGAATAGTGTCCTGACCATGACGCAGTTTGTCCTGACCGCAATGCAGATCCCGGATACCGCTCTCCATACGGCGCATCCTCTCTACAACATCACGAGCCCCCCCCCCCCCCCCCCCCGTAAACGTGAGCTGGGTACTGAGGCGGCTATGGCGGCCCCGGGTCATCCTCTACCTTTGGCTCCAGATCAACCTCAAAACGAACTGTCCACCTCATCCACCATATCCTCATCAACATCCCAAGGATAAGGTGGGATGACCACCGGTAACTCCTCCGGCACAAAAGGCTGTCCCTCGGCATTCTTAAATCGCCGACTCATCCCAGGGAACTTGCGCGTAATGCGCATGCCGATGAGTGTCCTACGATCCAAACGAGATGGTTGGATCGGAGGTCGAAATTGGATGTCACCGTCGGGGAGAAGCCCCAAGTGACGAGCGAGGAAGGTGACATACGCACCGGCGTATAAATCTCCCCGCTGCTGACGGTGGAATGCGGAGGCAAACCAATCCGCCATAGAGCGCGCGAGCGCGCACGACCTCCGATATAATAGACAATAAAGATAAAAGAGGTACGTCCTTGTGCACCACTCGCGGGAGGCCAGGCGTGGCTGGATCGACGTAGTGATCAGCCGGTGTATATATCGGTAGAGGGGGTCACGAATGGCGGTCACCCTACCCTTATCCTTCTGAAAGCGGTGACTAGGAGCTATGACCGCCCAAAACCCAAGCAGCGTAGTGTTAGAAGCCGCACGTATACTGTCTCGAAATAACGCGCTATGCGTCTCAGGCTCCGTGTAAAACCCCAAGCGCCACGCGAACTCGCCCAGGGACATCTGGAACGTCTGCAGGGCAAGACGAAAGGTGATCTCGAAGAAAGGAGCCGCGGGATCACCCTCCTCTTCTGGTCGATCTGCTGGTCGTAGGGTATGCACACTCTCAAAAAGACGACTCCAGGGCGTATCAACACCGATGATATCACGTGCCCGGGCCAGCTCAGCAAACTCCTCGATTGCAGTATAACAAACGGATTTGTGAGCCGCGACCTGCATGATGGTAATAACAACAATAATAATAACAAATAATAATAATAATAAATAAATAATAATAATAATAACTAATAAATAATAAATAATAATAATAAATAATAATAATAATAACAATAATAATAATAATAATAATAATAAATACCTGCATCCTCCTAAGCTTCTGATAGCGGCGCCACGCCAAGCTGCCAGCAGGAAACTCCAAGTACGGGTGACCCAGAAATGGATCAACCCGTGGTGGTGGTCCCCCTCCCCTTCCTTATCCCCGTCAAACTCCACGTCGCCGACATCAAACATATCCGCCATACTGGGTTATTTTAAAAAAATATATATTATTTTAAAGAAAATAATGTTATCCTAAAAAAATTTATGTTATTTTGATAAAAAAAATAATGTTATTTTAAAAATATATATTTTTAATATAAAAATATTCATATAAGTTATTATTGTTATTATTAATGTAAAAGATTAATAAAATTAAAAAAAAAAACTATGAATGAATATGCCTCGTATTGCCCTGTATGAGGCATATTCATTCATCTTCAACAATTAAACCCAGATCTGATCATCATCATCAGCCCCAAATTCAAGTTTCATGAATGAATATGTCTCGTATTGTACTGTATGAGACATATTCATTCATCATCATCATCAAACCCAGATCAAAGGCCCCAAATTCAAAATCTAACCTAGATCTAATCCAATCAATCAACTAATCTGACCTAGATCTAACCTAATATGTGTGAAAACATAAAGAAAACATACTTTAATGCCCTGTTAATCCACCACCGAGTGTGTGTGTTTGATCGTCTGTATGTAAGAGTGTGTGTGCTTATGTGCGTCGTGTGGCAGGTATGACCCTCGTATTGGGGTTGATATGGGTCTTGATATGGCTCGTATAGACCAATACGAGGAGTATTAGGGTCAAGTATTGGGTTCAAGCCCAGTATCAACCCCAATACGAGGCTTGTTATATGTCTCGTATTGGGCTATACGAGGCATACAATGGTTTTGTTTTTTAATTAATTAAAAATACTAATTTAACCTTAAATATTCTAAAAAAATAAAAAAAAATTACTTTTATTCATTTCAATAAAATTTGATAAAAAAAACTTCAATTTTTGTAACCAATACGAGTCGTGTTCGGCTTTTTGTTTTGTTTAGCTAAACCTAACAAAATAAGCTGAACAAAACTGAAATGCAACGATCAATCGATTTAGGAAATAGACCACTTTTCAAAAACACCGAAATGCATCAATCAATCGATTAAGGAAATAAAACACTTTTCATATAACCGGAACAAACTCCACAAAACAAAGCAAACATCTTCAAAACCTAACAAAAGAAGCTAAACAAAAAAAAAAAAAAAAAAAACCAACACGCCTCGTATCGTTAACAAAAACTGAAAGTTTTTATCAAATAGGATTGAGATGAGTAAAACTATTTTTTTTGTGATTTTTTTTATATTTTTTAAAGTTAGTTTAGTATTTTTAATAATGTATAAAAGATAAAAAAAAGGAAAAAACCTTGGTATGTCTCGTATAGCCCAATACGAGGCATATAATGGGTCTCGTATTAGGGTTGGTACTGGGCTTGAACCCAATACTTGACCCCAATATGCCTAGTATTGATCTATATGAGGCTTATCAAGGCATCTTATATGCCTATATGCCTCATATTGTACTGTACGAGGCATACCATGGTTTTTTTAATCTTTTATAAATTATTAAAAATACTAAACTAACTTCAAAAAATATAAAAAAATCACAAAAAATTAGTTTTATTCATCTCAATCCTATTTGATAAAAATTTTCAGTTTTTGTTAACGATACGAGGCGTATTTGGTTTTTTTTTGTTTTGTTTAGCTTCTTTTGTTAGTTTTTGAAGATGTTTGCTTTGTTTTGTGGAGTTTGATCCGTTTATATGAAAAGTATTTTATTTCCTTAATCGATTGATCGATGCATTTCGGTGTTTCCCAAAAGTGTTGTATTTCCTAAATCGATTGATCGTTGTTTTTCAGTGTATTCGATAACTGATTTATTTATCAAATCGATTCATCGTTGGTATTCACCAATGTAAATAAACAACACAAATGTAAATAACTAAAATGAGTTTCATAAAACAAAGGATGCGGTTCTACATACAAAATTGCCGACGCTATCTGTCACACCCTCAAATTTTCACTGCGGGGTTTATACTGCGAGGCGCATGACATACCAGGATCCCATAGCCATAAGTTATATGAACGAACTCTAAATGCCCAAACCATTTAGTTCGTTTTCAAAAACCAAGTTTAGTTAAGCTGCGGAAGCGTAAACCAAATTTAAACCTTTTTAAAAACCATGCGCAAAACAACGCGCCCAAATTAAAACCATATGAAAGAAAATGTAAAAGCATAATATGTAATTTATGTGTATGCCCAAGACCCCAAATGCAGTGAAGTGTGCAGTGCTTTCTAATCCTGGCACCGCAAGCTAACTATCTGCAAAAGCATGTAAATCGTGGGTCAACAAACAGTGTTGGTGAGTTCACTAAGTAAAGTAAATGAATATGTAACTGCGCTGGTTTCCAAAACCACGTAAACAAGTAATTGAGTTGGTTCCAAAAACCGTGTAAACACTAGTTCATCGCATGTCAAGGGTAGCTAACCCATTCATGATAACTAACACCGATATATCAAACTGCTGATGTACGTGTAGCCACAAATGTGAGCCGCATGCCTTACATCATTGCCTATCAACAATGATAAAATCTGTTAAGTTATCATGAATGGGTTAGCTACCCTTGACATGCGATGAACTAGTGTTTACACGGTTTTTGGAACCAACTCAATTACTTGTTTACGTGGTTTTGGAAACCAGCGCAGTTACATATTCATTTACTTTACTTAGTGAACTCACCAACACTGTTTGTTGACCCACGATTTACATGCTTTTGCAGGTAGTTAGCTTCCGGTGCCAGGATTAGAAAGCACTGCACACTTCACTACATTTGGGGTCTTGGGCATACACATAAATTACATATTATGCTTTTACATTTTCTTTCATATGGTTTTAATTTGGGCGCGTTGTTTTGCGCATGGTTTTTAAAAAGGTTTAAATTTGGTTTACGCTTCCGCAGATTAACTAAACTTGGTTTTTGAAAACGAACTAAATGGTTTGGGCATTTAGAGTTCGTTCATATGACTTATGGCTATGAGATCCTGGTATGTCATGCGCCTCGCGGTATAAACCCCGCAGTGGAAATTTGAGGGTGTGACAGATTGGTATCAGAGCCACTCCTGTGCCGTTCGGGATGGTGGGTGCATACCTCATCAGGGACGATGAGACTCTAACAGGTGGTGAATGTGACACCCTAGGAAAATCCCACATCGGCCGTGGCCAGGAGAGATCCTTGGTTCATAAGTAATATTCTGCCTCTTAAATCACCAACGCGTTTTGGGGCTTAGTGTTAGTGGATGAGAGGAGAACTCCACAGTTAAGCGTGCTCAGGTGGGAGCAGTTTCAGGATGGGTGACCTCCGGGGAAGTTTCCACAAGGGCACCCAAAAACAAATCCGTGAGCTCTAGGTGGGCAAAGTGGACAATATTGGTGGTGAGAGGGGCCGGATGTTACAGATGGTATCATAGCCACTCCTGTGCCGTTCGGGATGGTGGGTGCATACCTCATCAGGAACGATGAGACTCTAACGGGGGGTGAATGTGACTGTGACATCCGTCACCCTCATCCTTTAGCAAATTGTCAATTATAGTCCTTCATGTTTGCTTATTTAATATTTCTCGCCCTTGTAATCTTGGATAAACAATTTATTAGGTTGTTATTAAAGGAAATGGGTTAAAAAACAAATTTTTTTTTTAGACCATGGCTACGAAACTTTGTGGTTTATATAATAAAGATAATATTGTGATGTTTGTTGATTAGATCCATGAGATCAATATTAAAATATATGCAAACATACCCTACAACCTAAGGTGACTTTTGATTATCTTTGATAAAAAGGAAATACACATATTGCACTTATGCATTCCTTGAAGTCAAGGAGTTGGCAATGAATCACAATAAATTTCTTCCATAAGTTCCAATTCTATATGTATGTAACTTAAATACTTTCACAATCAAAACTCCTTATTCTATGCTATAAATACTAACAAACAAAACAAGAAAAACCACTCCACACATTTCCTAGGACAACACCCGGATCTCTCTATATTTTGGCCACCACAAAATCGATGTCAAATCCATCACCACCTCAGTTAATCGACAAACCGGTCACCCACACTTAATACCCTTTGTATGGAATTAGTTAGTCTAGGACAAGGTGCAACATCAATTATGGTGTTTCAAGTATTCAAGAACAAGATTGGTTCCCTTCTTTCACACACCTTCTCCTTTCTTGCTTTGTGTGAGTACTTACCCTCCTAACATTTATTATTATTATAAAAAAATGTTAGAAGCTAGTCTTTGCATAGTGTTCACCTAAGTACTCATATATTCATATTTTATGTTCTTCGTGTTCACATAAATCAATTTGGAACATTAATGGCGAGTTCTTTGAATACATTTTGGAAAATTCGACCACTATGAATTTGATGTCCTTGTCATCAAATAAATTGAATTCAAGTTTGATGAAAACGTTAGCACACCTATTCACTAGAAGTCTATATTTATATATTTTTATGATTGCTTTAAATCTATAACCTTCCAATTTAAATCCATAACCTTCCAATTCATTGGCTTTTTCTTTACACCATTAAAGGATATTTAATGTCCATAAACTTCTTAAATCTTTTAATGCATTATATGAACGTATTTTAGTGAACTACATGGTTACTTTCAAAAGTTTACATAAGTCCCGATTTAACTTTTTTCTTAATCTTGTTAATACTTAAAACATACTAGAATAATTAGAGGGAGTAATCATTTTAGAAGTAAATATTTAAATATATTTTTGATGTTATAATATGGTCATTTATATATTGCAAAAACATTCAGAATCATACATATATATACATATTGGTTCAAAAAAGATAAAATTCTATTTTTATCTAAAAATAACATTTTATGATTGTATGTGTGTGGAAACATAGCACATACTAATTTTAAATGTTATGCGACGTATTTCAAGTATATCTTCTTGAAAAATATGTGTAATAATAATTATTATTATTATTATTTTATATACAATTATCTATTTACTTGTATATATCAAGTGTCGTGATATAGTTCTCTAAGCAAACATAAAATTTTATATACGAAACGAAACAAATTACGACTCGGGTAAAATTATTTACTTATTTTTTTAGTACATGTGTGTGAGGTTAAGTTTCAACATTTGCGTCAATCGATATTTATATATTTTTGGGAAGTTAAATATACATCACCAACGGGTTGTCGTGTCTAAGTGTTTTGAAAACAACGAGTTTTCCTATCGAGTTTAGCTACATGGGTGAACACTATACATGACCAACTTACATGCCAGAGGTATTTCAATAAGACCTTAAGATGTCCTTTTATGTTTAGGTCACGTGTTGTTGGGTTTCTTTTCCCGGGTTTATTTATTTGCTAGCTATTGCACACATTATCAATGTGAGTATATCTTTCCCCTTTTTACTGTTTTACTACTTTGGGGTGACTCATGTACCTATTAATCAAGTTTCTATTTCTTATACTTAATGCAATTCTCATGGGTGTTTGCCTTATGTGATTTGGTGTGTATTTATGCTTAATCATTAACCGCTGGGCGGCCTAGCATTTCAATGAATAGTACTATGGTATACCCCCTTGAGACTCTGTTGAGAGAATCTTGGTCATTGTCTTGTTAATTCATTATTCAAATTGTTAGTCATGTGTTAGTCATTATTCATAGGCTTGGTTTTGACTGATACTACTTATTACATAATGGCAAATGGTACCGCTCATGAATTGCTAAACACTTTTCTTACTATATGTATTCAAATCAGGGTATGCTCACCAATACAATTTTGTATTGGCATATATTATTTTGTACATGTTTCAGGTTAATTTGAGATGCATTCTTTATGCTTTCGGATATATATTTAGATCTTGATTTATTGTATTTCAGTTTAGTTGTCATTTAGAACCATTGTATTTCATTTCAATGTAATAAAATATTTAAACAATATATCAATATTTACACTTTTAGTCCATGAGCTATTGAACAATCGTCACTACGTGACACCTCGATGTTTCTTCCATCGGTTGGGGTGTTACAAATTGGTATCAGAGCCATGGTTATAGGGAATTAGGTTATTAGAATGCCTTTTAGCCTAGTCTATAACTAAGCTTACTTTCACGAGTCCTCTCGTTTATATTTCTCTTATTTCTTATTATTTTCTTTCAAGATATTTTCGTTATGATTATTTCTCGTTATTCTTTCGATATTTTGCCTGGAGAAGAAGACACTCGTATTCACAAACGAAACGATATCACCAAGTTAGGAGTGACATCCATACCTTGGTAATTAGTTTCACTCCTCTATATGCTATTTATCTTAGGAATATATCTTTGAGATAGGAGTGACATCCACACCTCAAAGAGTATTTCCTTCAAAAAGAAACTTAATCACTAGGCTGGGAGTGAAATCCTTAACTTAGTGATTGGTTTCATTCCACAATCGTTTTCAAATTTGAAATACATCTTTGAGTTAGGAGTGAAATCCACATCTCAAGGATCTATTTCTGCATCTCGTTTTTAATCTCGCTAAAGTTTTGGAATTTACTAGTGATGGGGCACGTGCAATCTGGAAGGGTGAGCGCCTGTATCCTGAGTTTTCTGTCTAGGCCTGGCATTTCGCATAAATCCCAATCAGACGAGGGACCCGTATGCCGACCTGGGAACTCGCGGGATAAGCATTCACTTATAGGCTAAAGTACACCCCCACAAGTCACTTGGAAATTTCAAATACTTGAGTTAGTCAAAGTTTCCAATAGAAACAATTTCAATGTTTTACATCATTAATAGTTATGTTTGTTTATCATTTGAAGATTTAATCACTAGATGTTTCATATGCCATTATTCATTGGTCATTTGCTTTTAGGTTCCTTATCATCATTATTAAAACTTTTTGTTCGTTATATTATCACATTAAAGCTTACACTATTTCACTTACACTCTGTGACTTTTACATTGTAAGAATTACCCTTTTTGCGTTAAAACGTTTTTTTTCCCACGACTTAAGTTTTAAACTCTGTGTTTAACTTTGGGCACATTCTGATTTTTAGGAATGTTGCGTCATCATACAGTTAAAATGAACATGGTTTTCCTAAAACTTACTATTTCAACCTGTTTTATATCTTCATGTTTACAAACTTACTTGATCGCAGTCACAGTATATCATTAAACTATGACCTTTAGTATCCCCTAGTGTCTCCCACAATACTTATAATAACATAAATGTCTATCTACACAATACACACTAGTACACTACTCTTTAAAACGATAATTTGACAACTTATCCTGTATGTCTTTTCACAAAGCCTATTCGCCAGATTAGAACACACTTTATACACACGTGTCATGAAACAAGCAACGCCATGAGCCCAAAGAGATGCCTTAACGATCCTTACAAACAAACGGTCTTTCTATGTATATATTTTTGTAGAAGTTTAACAATTAAAAGGTTTCAAGTTGACCCAGTAATACTCAGATTTTCTCAACAGTTCATAATAATTAAAAATTTTTAACTTTAATGAGATTTCAACCTATAAGTTAAATAAATGTCTAAATACGAAAAATTCTATTTCAAAAAATTCATCAAGGCATATGGGATCATTCACAACCTTCACGCCATTTTTAAACTTGGTCCTTTAAAACACATTAGATCTACACATACTTCATGAAATGATTTCATCTTGCATTTTATAAACTTGTATTGCATATTTTACAAGTCAAATGTAAATTTGCTTGTTTTCATATAACGTATCCAATATATATTTTTGGGAGAAATTTGCAACTAATAATAAGCCTTATAACAATTTTCAAACTCGACTTCTCGTAAACACATGAAAATGTGTACCTACAAAATCTTTTCAAGTGAACCTGTTTTGAACCTAAAACATTCTTCGGTTACCAAAAAGTTATCTTTTTACACTCGCACTCTTTCAGTCGCAAAAATTTTGGTCTAACAAAATATTGGACATACCCTCTTATCAGAAGGTTGCTAAATGTCTTTTATGGTATAACGTATATATGTAAAATTACTAAATTCTAACTCGCATGCCAATAGGTTATACACCTATTCCGTGTAAATTTCATTATTTTATTCTTGCACCATTTTTATTCATAGTTATCTCTAACACGTTATTTGTGATTATTTTTACACTGCTTATTTGCAAGAGTTTAACTCGTTTACTTTCATTTTGTGCAATTGTGTGATTTACTCGATTAATATTATACTATTTTTCAATCGAAATTTTATGCTATACTCATATACTTACATGAACACATATTTTGTATGCATATTTTCTTTCCTGTTTTGAGCAAAACCCTGTTATACTTTACATTATTTTGTTCATCATAATGGTCAATGAACATGCTAGTTGATAACTCATATGAGATCTAAGCCAGTGCCCACGTACGACTCGGATTAGAGTATTTCTTTAATCCGAGGGGAACGGTGTAAATCTTGGAGTTTATCAATATAGGTGTTTAGAGCCCAACGATGTGAACAGAAGTTACCGGTTAAGGGTGAACCCGAAAGGGAAGAACCTCTAACCATGTCTATTACTTACACGTTACTCTCATTACGGTTAAAGGGTAAACCCGAAGGGGAATGACCTCTAACCATGTGTGACACCCGGCAAATTCTGGTTAACAACGTTGTCTAGATAAAAGTCTACCTTAGCGAGTCACGCGTATATTGTACTTAACTGGGTTAGTTAAGTCGGGTTATGGTTCGGGAACTATTGATTAGTCTAGAAGATCATTGGATGTTGGTCTAGAGGTTCGTTAGATGTCAGTCCTTAACCAAGTGTACAAACGGTGACGATTTGTAGGATCGTCAGGGCATACGGAACGTACGAGTCTCGAGTCCCGGGAATTGGTGAACGAGTGTAAATATGTGTATTTACTTGTGTTATGTGTTTACAATCATTATGTGACTTGTCGGTACGTGAATATGCATTAACATATGTTAAAACGGGGTTTAACGCGCAAAACGCACAAAACCAACCCCTATAGGCGAGTAGGAGGTCTACTCACCTATAGGGGAGGCGAGTAGGGAACCCTAAGGGCGAGTAGGCCCCTACTCGTGTGTAGCTAAGGGCGAGTAGGCCCCAATCACATGAACATTCAGGCGATTACAAGCCCTAATCGCCTGAAACTGCTGCATACTCGCTAGTAACGGGCTGGACGACTAAAAACGACTATAAATACCATACTTAACCTCCTAAACTCCATTATACCAACCCTAGTCGTCCCATAACCGCCCCAAACACATAAACAACCTCTGGAAGGCGATTTTGATCAAAAACACAAGGTTTCAAGGTCTAACCATCATTCTTTCATAATCCTAAGGTTTGATTCTCATCCATAACACTTTGTAAACGTTTTTAATCAATCCCTAATGGTCCAGACCTGTTCATAAACGAAAAAGCTTTCTGAAAATCGTCAATAAGGGTTGTTAATCGGATTATAACTAATATACGTGCGTTATGGGTGTGTATGATTAGAAAGATAGGATTTTTATGATTCTTGATGATGATTTGATGGGTTATCATGCTAGGTCAGGATTGATATTGATAGTATGATAATAGGAATCTCAGTAATTGGATATTAGGGTTATGATTACGCGTGTTTGTATGATGTTGCATGCTATGTGAATTGGTGTTTGGATTACTTGGTTGCATGCAGGACTGATTATACGAGGTTGAACGAAGGATTTTGGGTTAAACATGTTTAGGATAGTGTTTGGGATGATATTGGGTGGTTACACACGTTCTGGATCTGATTTGGAGCGTTAAACGCGCGAAAAACCGGAACAGCAAGGTTACAGGCGAGTAGCATTCCTAATCGCCTATGTTATAGGCGAGTAGGGTGCTAATCGCCCATATTATAGGCGAGTAGAGGTCTACTCTTGTGTAAGATCAGGTGATTAGCCCTAATTGCCTATAAGTTCAGGGGAATAGCCCTAATCACTAGTAAGTTCAGGTGATTAGCCCTAATCACTAGAAAGTTCAGGGGAGTAGCCCCTAATCGCCTATAATAGAGGGGAGTAGCCCCTAATCGCCTATAATAGGGGCGAATAGGACTCCTAATTGCTAGTTGACCAACCTAAATGCTAGTTGACTTTTCCTAATCGCGTGTACTGCTGCGGTAAGTGTAAATTAGCATTCCGAGACCCGATTTAACATGTAGTAACATGCTAGGAACCCCGTAACATGTCTAATAACTTGGTAACATATATTTGGATGTATTCCGGTGATACGTGAACTATGTGCTATAACTTGTTGTGCGTTAACGTATGTTAAGTGTACTTGCGTTATTGTATGTTTTGGAGCGTAAGCATAACACGGGGAGTCTCGGGTCACCAATGGGATGTCGAGTCTTGTACTTTGGGTCGGTTAAACAGTCACGGTGTTTTCAAACGAACTTGGTTATGGTCTGGACATCTAGGGACTAATTAGCCTGCGGGTTATTAGTCTAAGTACTTGTAACTGTCGTATGTTAGGTCGCCGCTTACGGGACTAGCATAGCAGCTGGGTTTACTCGGGTTAAGGAGTAACGCAACTTAAGGTGAGTTTACGGCCCCTCTTTTAAACTGGTTTTATACTTTCGGGGGAGAAAACATGTGTTAAAACGATTATTTGGTAACTACTGTCATACTATGGGTTTCTATTGTGTACTACACGATCTTTGGAAGTCCCGGGGGAACCATGAATGTGCGGGTTTGCACAACGGGGAAATGTGAATAGCGCTATTGGGAGTGACCAACCCCGCTCGTCGACTTGGAGGGTCGGCGGGTGCATATTGTCTCAAACAGGAACAACAGGAACAACAGGAACTACATCGGGCATACTTTTGGTATTCGCGTTAGTAATGGTTTTCCAATCGTGGTAGTAACAAAACGTACGCCTAGCTAGCGTATACTGGTTTTCTATTTGTTATAGTATGGACAGGTGGACTTGGTACTTGGATACAAAACCTGTAAACTCACCAGCATTTTTGTGCTGACGTAAACTTTTACATGTTTTCTCAGGTCGCTAAGGTAGCACGACTGGACTAGGGCGCACGCGTCTGCACGGCGTCTTACTAGGGTTGCATAGTCTTTTGAACGTTGAACTATTGTTTCATTATTGAGATATTGTTTTAAATAAGCTTCCGCTGTAAACGGGGATTTTAAACTATGTTTTGAAATTGCATTTATGTTCATTTAGACTTGTTTATTGTGATCGTTGGTTTGGATCCTGGTTTGTCATGCGCCTCGCGGTAAAACTCCGCAAGTGGATTTTGAGGGTGTGACAGATTGGTATCAGAGCCAGGTTATAGT
This sequence comes from Ambrosia trifida, assembly GCA_028751855.1. Lineage (NCBI taxonomy): Eukaryota > Viridiplantae > Streptophyta > Magnoliopsida > Asterales > Asteraceae > Ambrosia > Ambrosia trifida. The sequence continues at coordinate 57,217,477 of CM054124.1, forward strand.
GAACTAGGACTGCATGTAGAGTCTAGTCTATAGCCGAGTCGCACACACTAGACGATCACATGGTACTAAACGTTATAGTGGTTTACGTATGGTCTTGTCGGGGTGTCTCTAAATCGTTGGTCTTTCTACGTTACATCATCCGTTCTATCTTAGGTTGGGTTACTTATTATCTAGGCAGTGTAGTCTATTGGAGTAACTCGTGTGCTCTTGAGATTTGTCCAAGGCTCGGACATCTCCCTTCGCACTCCAATAGAAACATTTGTCATAAACTACTGTAGTATTACGGCGTATAGCTAAGAGTCTATGTTCGGTGATTTGAACTTTGAACTAGGAGAACACTTGGAGGACCATGTAGAGCGTTTTATCATTTTGGGTGCACACAAAATCATAAAACGAAATGCATGGAAGCCCTAGTGAGCTCTGGGTTTGAGGGGATAGTCCTGGATTGGATCTAGCTTTGATCTTGTGAACATTAGTGGTTATCTTTAACTGCGAAACTAAATTTTCTCGTTCTTTCTGCCAGAATCATGTCTGGAGTGCGTGGAGGACGTGGAGGTGGTCGCAATGGTGGACGTGGTGGTGGTCGCGGTGGTGCTGGTGGTCGTGGTGGAGGTATTAACCTATCACAGGCTGATCTGAACAACTTGCTCCAAGCTGCCTTCCAGTTAGGGCACAACGGTGGTGGTAAGTTGTTTTATCCATTTTCTTTGCCTCATTGGTGAACCTTGTTTACGTTATTCGTGGTTTCTCATACGTTTCATTTCAGGTGGTCCTGTTGACCCACCCCCACCCATGTGCACCTACAAGATGTTCCGGGACTGTAAGCCCCAGGAATTCTCTGGCACTGAGGGTGCGGTTAGCTTGCTTAGGTGGTTGGAGAAAGTGGAGTCGGTATTTCTAATGTGTAACTGTCTCCCAGAAGATCGGGTAAAGTATTCTGCTGCGTTATTTCAGGACATGGCATTGACTTGGTGGAATGGTATCACCCAGAACATGGGTATTGGGGAGGCATATGCTATGCCATGGGAGAACTTTGTGCAGTTGCTGAAGCGGGAGTATTGCCCGAGAGAAGAGGTACAGAAACTGGAGCATGAGGTGTGGAACCTCAAGATGACTGGATCGGAAATCGAGAAGTATACTGTGAGGAGGAATGAGTTGGCAGTGCTGTGTCCCGATCTGCACGTGCCAGAGTATCGTAGGATTGAACATTATGTCTCAGGGTTAGTGCCGGAAATTGCAGGGTTGGTGGCTGCTGGAAATCATCCTACGTATGCAGAGGTAGTTCGATCGGCCCATAGGATGACCAACTTAAAAGTGAATGAGGGGATTTTGCCTGCGAAGGGTTCAACTGTTAAGGCCCCAGAGAGCAACAAGCGCAAGTGGGAAAATGACGGGAAAGGATTTGGGTCTGCACAGCAGGGCAAAAGGTTTGATAATGGGGGTTCATCTTCTTCGGGTAACAAGCAGGGTGGTTATGCGGGAAAACTGCCCAAATGCAACAAGTGTGGACGCCATCACCAAGGGAACTGCGATAGTAACCGTTGTCACCGCTGCCAGCGAACAGGGCATTATGCTAAGGATTGTCGGGCTACACTTCCATCGACTCAGGCTCCGACTAACAGTTCAGCTCCGACTACTCAGGGGACTACAGGGAAACAAGGATGCTACAACTGTGGTGACACTGGGCATTACAAGAAGGATTGCCCAAAACTGAAGCAGGGTGGGAATAACGGGAATGGGAACAACGGGGGCGGCGGCAGAAATGCACGTGCCTTCGTCATTGGAGCTGCTGAGGCTAGACAGGACCCTGACACAGTCACCGGTACGTTTCTTCTCAATAATCGTTCTGTTAGCGTGTTATTTGATTCTGGTGCCGACAAGAGTTTTGTATCCATGGATGTTAGTCGACTGCTAGATGTAGTACCCGTACCATTAGAAACCAAGTATATTATTGAGTTAGCTGACGGTAAAACGATTGAAGCTACTAGTGTTCTTCGGGAGTGTCAATTAGAGTTGTCGGGTTTATCGTTCCCCATCGACCTTATGCCGGTACCATTGGGTAGTTTTGACATTGTGGTAGGAATGGATTGGTTATCTTTGTATCGCGCGGAGATCGTCTGTTACGATAAGGTTATTCGGATTCCTCTCCCTGATGGAGAATTTCTTTCTGTGTACGGTATCAAGGGTGGTGTTCCGCTAAACATCATCTCTAGCATGAAAGCCCTTAAGTGTCTTCGAAAGGGTTATCCAGCCGTATTGGCGCTTTTATCTGTTTCCTCTGGTGATGAAAAGAAGATCGACGACATTCCGGTGGTACGCGAGTTTCCTGATGTTTTTCCCGATGATTTATCTGGTCTTCCTCCTCATCGTCAAGTCGAGTTCGGTATTGATCTTGTACCAGGGGCTGCTCCTATTGCTCGGGCCCCCTACCGTCTTGCACCTCCCGAGATGCAGGAATTGTCTAGCCAGTTACAGGAACTCTTGGACAAGGGTTTCATCCGGCCAAGTTCTTCCCCTTGGGGAGCCCCGATTCTATTTGTTAAGAAGAAGGATGGAAGTTTCCGATTGTGTGTGGACTATAGAGAACTGAACAAATTGACCGTCAAGAACCGTTATCCTCTTCCACGTATTGATGATCTATTCGACCAGCTTCAGGGTTCTAGTTATTATTCCAAGATCGATTTGAGGTCTGGTTATCACCAGCTGCGCGTCAGGGAGGCTGACGTTGCAAAGACTGCTTTTCGAACACGTTATGGCCATTTCGAATTCTTGGTCATGCCTTTCGGTCTCACGAACGCACCGGCGGTTTTCATGGACTTGATGAACCGCGTCTGTAAACCTTATCTGGACAAATTCGTCATTGTATTTATTGATGACATTCTGATCTACTCCAAGAATGAGACCGAACACGGGGAACATCTGCGGTTAGTTTTGGAACTTTTGCGACGGGAGCAACTTTACGCCAAATTCTCAAAGTGTGACTTTTGGTTACGCGAAGTTCAATTCCTAGGACATGTGGTTAATGAACTAGGGATTCATGTCGATCCAGCTAAGATCGAAGCGATCAAGGACTGGGGAGCACCAAAGACGCCAACTGAGGTGCGGCAATTCCTAGGCCTTGCGGGCTATTATCGTCGTTTCATTCAGGGGTTCTCGAAGATTGCTCAACCCCTCACCACTCTCACTCAGAAGGATAGGAAGTTCGACTGGGGTGAATCACAAGAGTCAGCGTTTGAAGAACTGAAGTCTAAACTGTGTTCTGCTCCTATTTTGTCTTTACCCGAGGGTCCTGATGATTTTGTTGTTTACTGTGACGCTTCCATTCATGGACTCGGTTGCGTGTTGATGCAACGCGAGAAAGTGATTGCATATGCTTCTCGTCAACTCAAAGTGCACGAGAAGAACTACACAACTCATGACTTGGAGTTGGGTGCTGTGGTATTCGCGTTGAAAATTTGGAGACATTACTTGTACGGTACCAAATGCACCATCTACACCGATCACAAGAGTCTCCAACACATTTTCGACCAACAACACTTGAACATACGGCAACGCCGTTGGATCGAACTTTTGAACGACTATGATTGTGCTATTAAGTACCATCCTGGCAAGGCGAATGTTGTAGCAGACGCCTTGAGCAGGAAGGAATCTACTAAACCTCGTCGCGTTCGGGCGTTGCAGCTCACTATTCATTCATCGTTACCTGATCAACTCCGTTCTGCCCAATTGGAAGCTTTGAAGGAGGAAAACCTTAAAGCTGAAACTATGCACGGTGCCGACAAGCACCTAGAGCGAAGGTCTGATGGTCTGCACTATTTCGCAGAACGTATATGGGTTCCTTTGTTCGGGGGACTACGGGAGCTTGTCCTTGATGAGGCTCATAAGTCCCGGTATTCTATTCATCCTGGTTCGGATAAGATGTACCAAGATCTAAAGGTGCTTTACTGGTGGCCAAACATGAGGTCGGACATAGCCTCCTACGTGAGCAAATGCTTGACCTGTGCTAAGGTCAAGGTGGAATACCAGAAACCGTCGGGTCTCCTGCAACAACCTGAAATTCCGGAATGGAAATGGGAACGGATTACTATGGATTTTGTCACACAACTTCCTAAATCACCAAGCGGGAACGACAAGATATGGGTGATTGTCGATCGGTTGACGAAATCAGCTCATTTTCTTGCTATTAAGGAGACCGACACCATGGATCGTTTGGCTCGTCTTTACTTGAAGGAAGTTGTTTCTAAGCACGGGGTGCCAGTTTCTATTATCTCGGATCGTGACTCCCATTTTACTTCTCACTTCTGGAAGTCCTTGCACAAGGCTTTGGGTACCCAACTAGACATGAGTACGGCTTATCATCCACAGACTGACGGTCAGAGTGAGCGTACGATTCAAACTTTAGAAGACATGCTGCGGGCATGTGTGATCGATTTTGGAAAGGGTTGGGAAGCTCATCTGCCGTTAGTAGAATTCTCGTATAATAACAGTTATCACACGAGCATCAAGGCTGCTCCGTTCGAAGCACTGTACGGACGGAAATGCCGTTCTCCTCTTTGTTGGGCTGAAGTGGGTGAGAGTCAACTCACTGGGCCTGAACTAGTGTACGAAACTTCGGAAAAGATCGTACAAATTCGTAATCGGTTGGCGGCGGCACGGGACCGGCAAAAGAGTTATGCTGATCAGCGTCGCAAACCACTGGAATTCCAAGTCAATGACAAGGTACTTCTAAAAGTCTCACCGTGGAAGGGCGTCATACGCTTTGGGAAGCGTGGCAAACTCAATCCGCGATATGTCGGCCCATTTACGATCCTGGAACGGATTGGGCCGGTGGCATATCGACTTGATCTATCGACAGAGCTCGGTAACGTACATAACGTCTTTCACGTGTCAAACTTGAAGAAGTGTCTGGCTGACGAGTCTCTCATCGTTCCACTAGAAGAGATCAAGGTTGATGATCGTCTTCGGATTGTGGAAGAACCTGTGGAGATCCTTGATTACAAGATTCGTAGCCTACGTCACAGCAAGATTCGTATCGTTAAGGTTCGGTGGAACTCGAACCGGGGACCGGAATATACATGGGAACGGGAGGATCAGATGAAGTCTAAGTATCCTCATCTTTTTCCTAAGGAAGCGTTCGAGTCGAGACATGTCTCTTCGGCAGCTGAATGAATCTCGGGTCGAGATTCCTTTTAACGTGGGGATGATGTGACAACTCGGGTAAATCTCTCTTTTGGTTTCTATCTTTTTGTTTGTTTCCTTCTTTTGTTCTTTTGGTGCTTGTGCAATTTTCGGGACGAAAATTCTTTTAACGTGGGGATGATGTGACACCCGGCAAATTCTGGTTAACAACGTTGTCTAGATGAAAGTCTACCTTAGCGAGTCACACGTATATTGTACTTAACTGGGTTAGTTAAGTCGGGTTATGGTTCGGGAACTATTGATTAGTCTAGAAGATCATTGGATGTTGGTCTAGAGGTTCGTTAGATGTCAGTCCTTAACCAAGTGTACAAACGGTGACGATTTGTAGGATCGTCAGGGCATACGGAACGTACGAGTCTCGAGTCCCGGGAATTGGTGAACGAGTGTAAATATGTGTATTTACTTGTGTTATGTGTTTACAATCATTATGTGACTTGTCGGTACGTGAATATGCATTAACATATGTTAAAACGGGGTTTAACGCGCAAAACGCACAAAACCAACCCCTATAGGCGAGTAGGAGGTCTACTCACCTATAGGGGAGGCGAGTAGGGAACCCTAAGGGCGAGTAGGCCCCTACTCGTGTGTAGCTAAGGGCGAGTAGGCCCCAATCACATGAACATTCAGGCGATTACAAGCCCTAATCGCCTGAAACTGCTGCATACTCGCTAGTAACGGGCTGGACGACTAAAAACGACTATAAATACCATACTTAACCTCCTAAACTCCATTATACCAACCCTAGTCGTCCCATAACCGCCCCAAACACATAAACAACCTCTGGAAGGCGATTTTGATCAAAAACACAAGGTTTCAAGGTCTAACCATCATTCTTTCATAATCCTAAGGTTTGATTCTCATCCATAACACTTTGTAAACGTTTTTAATCAATCCCTAATGGTCCAGACCTGTTCATAAACGAAAAAGCTTTCTGAAAATCGTCAATAAGGGTTGTTAATCGGATTATAACTAATATACGTGCGTTATGGGTGTGTATGATTAGAAAGATAGGATTTTTATGATTCTTGATGATGATTTGATGGGTTATCATGCTAGGTCAGGATTGATATTGATAGTATGATAATAGGAATCTCAGTAATTGGATATTAGGGTTATGATTACGCGTGTTTGTATGATGTTGCATGCTATGTGAATTGGTGTTTGGATTACTTGGTTGCATGCAGGACTGATTATACGAGGTTGAACGAAGGATTTTGGGTTAAACATGTTTAGGATAGTGTTTGGGATGATATTGGGTGGTTACACACGTTCTGGATCTGATTTGGAGCGTTAAACGCGCGAAAAACCGGAACAGCAAGGTTACAGGCGAGTAGCATTCCTAATCGCCTATGTTATAGGCGAGTAGGGTGCTAATCGCCCATATTATAGGCGAGTAGAGGTCTACTCTTGTGTAAGATCAGGTGATTAGCCCTAATTGCCTATAAGTTCAGGGGAATAGCCCTAATCACTAGTAAGTTCAGGTGATTAGCCCTAATCACTAGAAAGTTCAGGGGAGTAGCCCCTAATCGCCTATAATAGAGGGGAGTAGCCCCTAATCGCCTATAATAGGGGCGAATAGGACTCCTAATTGCTAGTTGACCAACCTAAATGCTAGTTGACTTTTCCTAATCGCGTGTACTGCTGCGGTAAGTGTAAATTAGCATTCCGAGACCCGATTTAACATGTAGTAACATGCTAGGAACCCCGTAACATGTCTAATAACTTGGTAACATATATTTGGATGTATTCCGGTGATACGTGAACTATGTGCTATAACTTGTTGTGCGTTAACGTATGTTAAGTGTACTTGCGTTATTGTATGTTTTGGAGCGTAAGCATAACACGGGGAGTCTCGGGTCACCAATGGGATGTCGAGTCTTGTACTTTGGGTCGGTTAAACAGTCACGGTGTTTTCAAACGAACTTGGTTATGGTCTGGACATCTAGGGACTAATTAGCCTGCGGGTTATTAGTCTAAGTACTTGTAACTGTCGTATGTTAGGTCGCCGCTTACGGGACTAGCATAGCAGCTGGGTTTACTCGGGTTAAGGAGTAACGCAACTTAAGGTGAGTTTACGGCCCCTCTTTTAAACTAGTTTTATACTTTCGGGGGAGAAAACATGTGTTAAAACGATTATTTGGTAACTACTGTCATACTATGGGTTTCTATTGTGTACAACACGATCTTTGGAAGTCCCAGGGGGAACCATGAATGTGCGGGTTTGCACAACGGGGAAATGTGAATAGCGCTATTGGGAGTGACCAACCCCGCTCGTCGACTTGGAGGGTCGGCGGGTGCATATTGTCTCAAACAGGAACAACAGGAACAACAGGAACTACATCGGGCATACTTTTGGTATTCGCATTAGTAATGGTTTTCCAATCGTGGTAGTAACAAAACGTACGCCTAGCTAGCGTATACTGGTTTTCTATTTGTTATAGTATGGACAGGTGGACTTGGTACTTGGATACAAAACCTGTAAACTCACCAGCATTTTTGTGCTGACGTAAACTTTTACATGTTTTCTCAGGTCGCTAAGGTAGCACGACTGGACTAGGGCGCACGCGTCTGCACGGCGTCTTACTAGGGTTGCATAGTCTTTTGAATGTTGAACTATTGTTTCATTATTGAGATATTGTTTTAAATAAGCTTCCGCTGTAAACGGGGATTTTAAACTATGTTTTGAAATTGCATTTATGTTCATTTAGACTTGTTTATTGTGATCGTTGGTTTGGATCCTGGTTTGTCATGCGCCTCGCGGTAAAACTCCGCAAGTGGATTTTGAGGGTGTGACACCATGTCATGATTGAACATTATTTCATTACAGTGGCTATTACATATTGATTACACGCATTTGTTCCTGATATTACTTAGGATAGAGTTATGGAAAAGCATAACACCCTAGTGTACGGTAAATCGATGATTACGGTCCGGAACGCAATCATGGGTTTACAGGTACATGAGGGTGGTGTGTAATTCTAATTAGGCTGTTGGTAGATAATCAGTACGAGTCCAAAGTATCGGGAGTGTGGTGGGTCAGCTGCGGTACACCCTATATATAAGCATAAACGATACTGCGGGAACGGACTAAGAGTCTGACCAAGAACCTACCCATTACTATCTTTTCATTAGATCGTTGACTAATAGCTAGCATTTCAATAAGAACATTTTAAATAAGCTTCAATTAGTTTTGTTGGAGCCTTCCTTATTGACCACCTCTATAGAAAACCTTAAACTTTGTAAACTCTTACACTCTCTGTCCTTAGTAAAGTTCGGTCAGAAACCTTTCTAAAGTAGGGAAGACTGCTTCATTAGTACCTCTGCCCCTCACCAGTTACACATTGCCAAAACCTTTCTCATTTAAACTCTCAACGTCTTAACCTCGGGTCAAACGTCAAGGATTTTTTAAACTTCTACTTTGGATATTAAACAACTACTTTAAATTTTGTCAAAACATGACTGATGAAATGTTTTTTTTAATATACTTGACCTTTACAACGCCTTTTGTTTCAAAAAAAAAAAAAAAACCTCCACTTGAATGAAATTTCGAGACGAAATTTTCTAAAGTAGGGGAGACTGTGACATCCGTCACCCTCATCCTTTAGCAAATTGTCAATTATAGTCCTTCATGTTTGCTTATTTAATATTTCTCGCCCTTGTAATCTTGGATAAACAATTTATTAGGTTGTTATTAAAGGAAATGGGTTAAAAAACAAATTTTTTTTTTAGACCATGGCTACGAAACTTTGTGGTTTATATAATAAAGATAATATTGTGATGTTTGTTGATTAGATCCATGAGATCAATATTAAAATATATGCAAACATACCCTACAACCTAAGGTGACTTTTGATTATCTTTGATAAAAAGGAAATACACATATTGCACTTATGCATTCCTTGAAGTCAAGGAGTTGGCAATGAATCACAATAAATTTCTTCCATAAGTTCCAATTCTATATGTATGTAACTTAAATACTTTCACAATCAAAACTCCTTATTCTATGCTATAAATACTAACAAACAAAACAAGAAAAACCACTCCACACATTTCCTAGGACAACACCCGGATCTCTCTATATTTTGGCCACCACAAAATCGATGTCAAATCCATCACCACCTCAGTTAATCGACAAACCGGTCACCCACACTTAATACCCTTTGTATGGAATTAGTTAGTCTAGGACAAGGTGCAACATCAAGTATGGTGTTTCAAGTATTCAAGAACAAGATTGGTTCCCTTCTTTCACACACCTTCTCCTTTCTTGCTTTGTGTGAGTACTTACCCTCCTAACATTTATTATTATTATAAAAAAATGTTAGAAGCTAGTCTTTGCATAGTGTTCACCTAAGTACTCATATATTCATATTTTATGTTCTTCGTGTTCACATAAATCAATTTGGAACATTGATGGCAAGTTCTTTGAATACATTTTGGAAAATTCGACCACTATGAATTTGATGTCCTTGTCATCAAATAAATTGAATTCAAGTTTGATGAAAAACGTTAGCACACCTATTCACTAGAAGTCCATATTTATATATTTTTATGATTGCTTTAAATCTGTAACCTTCCAATTTAAATCCATAACCTTCCAATTCATTGGCTTTTTCTTTACACCATTAAAGAATATTTAATGTCCATAAACTTCTTAAAAACTTTTAATGCATTATATGAACGTATTTTAGTGAACTACATGGTTACTTTCAAAAGTTTACATAAGTCCCGATTTAACTTTTTTCTTAATCTTGTTAATACTTAAAACATACTAGAATAATTAGAGGGAGTAATCATTTTAGAAGTAAATATTTAAATATATTTTTGATGTTATAATATGGTCATTTATATATTGCAAAAACATTCAGAATCGTACATATATATACATATTGGTTCAAAAAAGATAAAATTCTATTTTTATCTAAAAATAACATTTTATGATTGTATGAAACATAGCACATACTAATTTTAAATGTTATGCGACGTATTTCAAGTATATCTTCTTGAAAAATATGTGTAATAATAATAATTATTATTATTTTATATACAATTATCTATTTACTTGTATATATCAAGTGTCGTGATATAGTTCTCTAAGCAAACATAAAATTTTATATACGAAACGAGACGAATTACGACTCGGGTAAAATTATTTACTTATTTTTTTAGTACATGTGTGTGAGGTTAAGTTTCAACATTTGCGTCAATCGATATTTATATATTTTTGGGAAGTTAAATATACATCACCAACGGGTTGTCGTGTCTAAGTGTTTTGAAAACAACGAGTTTTCCTATCGAGTTTAGCTACATGGGTGAACACTATACATGACCAACTTACATGCCAGAGGTATTTCAATAAGACCTTAAGATGTCCTTTTATGTTTAGGTCACGTGTTGTTGGGTTTCTTTTCCCGGGTTTATTTATTTGCTAGCTATTGCACACATTATCAATGTGAGTATATCTTTCCCTTTTTTACTGTTTTACTACTTTGGGGTGACTCATGTACCTATTAATCAAGTTTCTATTTCTTATACTTAATGCAATTCTCATGTGTGTTTGCCTTATGTGATTTGGTGTGTATTTGTGCTTAATCATTAACCGCTGGGCGGCCTAGCATTTCAATGAATAGTACTATGGTATACCTCCTTGAGACTCTGTTGAGAGAATCTTGGTCATTGTCTTGTTAATTCATTATTCAAATTGTTAGTCATGTGTTAGTCATTATTCATAGGCTTGGTTTTGACTGATACTACTTATTACATAGTGGCAAATGGTACCGCTCATGAATTGCTAAACACTTTTCTTACTATATGTATTCAAATCAGGGTATGCTCACCAATACAATTTTGTATTGACATATATTATTTTGTACATGTTTCAGGTTAATTTGAGATGCATTCTTTAAGCTTTCGGATATATATTTAGATTTTGATTTATTGTATTTCAGTTTAGTTCTCATTTAGAACCATTGTATTTCATTTCAATGTAATAAAATATTTAAACAATGTATCAATATTTACACTTTTAGTCCATGAGCTATTAAACAATCGTCACTACGTGACACCTCGATGTTTCCGCCATCGGTTGGGGTGTTACAGTGACACCCTAGGAAAATCCCACATCGGCCGTGGCAGGAGAGATCCTTGATTCATAAGTAATGTCTTGCCTCATTAATCACCAACGCGTTTTTGGGCTTAATGTTAGTGGATGAGAGGAGAATTCCACAGTTAAGCGTGCTCAGGTGGGAGCACTACCAGGATGGGTGACCTCCTGGGAAGTTTCCACCGGGGCACCCAAAAACAAATCCGTGAGCTCTGGGCGGGCAAAGCGGACAATATTGGTGGTTAGAGGGGCCGGATGTTACAGATGGTATCAGAGCCACTCCTGTGCCGTTCGGGATGGTGGGTGCATACCTCATCAGGGACGATGAGACTCTAACAGGGGGTGAATGTGACACCCCAGGAAAATCCCACATCGGCCGTGGCCAGGAGAGATCCTTGGTTCATAAGTAATATTCTGCCTCTTAAATCACCAACGCGTTTTGGGGCTTAATGTTAGTGGATGAGAGGAGAACTCCACAGTTAAGCGTGCTCAGGTGGGAGCAGTTTCAGGATGGGTGACCTCCTGGGAAGTTTCCACCAGGGCACCCAAAAACAAATCCGTGAGCTCTGGGTGGGCTGTGACACCCGGCAAATTCTGGTTAACAACGTTGTCTAGATTAAAGTCTACCTTAGCGAGTCACGCGTACATTATACTTAACGAGGGTTAGCTAGATAGCTAGATAGGACATACGTGCATTGTTGTGAGTTAATATGTGATTACATGATTAGTGAACCTCGGACGTTGGTGAATAATAAAATTATGTGTCTCGGTGATATCTGACAAACTTATGTGAAAACCATACGTGATTATGTGAACCTAAACCGAACACGTTAATAAAAATTATTAAAAGTGGAGCATGAGGTTGGTTGGGGTCTTAAAACATGGGGTTACGCTTGGTATGGCCCAAAATAATGAAAACATCAAAGAAAACAGGCTATACAACAAACTGGGCCGCTCAAAACGGATTAAACCATTCCGAACGGCCATTCACAATTCCGAACGGGTGTTCGGAACACGCTGACGTGGTTAAACCGCCTTAAACTACTATTTAAGAAACCTTAAGCCTCTTGTATCTCCTAAACTCAAACCCTAATCGCCCCTACTGCCCTATTTACGAATTATTAACCCTAAACCACCTGCTAAAGCTCAAGAACATCAATCGGGAAGCTTGGAGAGCGTTCGGTTGGTTGTTTTGGAGTGTTTGTGGTATAATCTTCATTCCCTTATGTTTTAATCTTCTTTAAATTGTCTTAAAACATCAAAACCTTGTTTGTCCAGGTCTGAAAGTATTTTATAAAAGTTAAAACATGATGATTACGAAGATTAAAAGGGTCAAGCACATGGTTATATAATGAATGTTATATGTTTTGCATGATTATGCATGTTCTTGATGTTTTATACTTCTAGGGTTTGTGAATAATGATGTTTGTGATGTATAATTAGGGTTTTGATCAGATGTGGTTCTTACTAATGTTGTATGATGATTATTAGGTGTTATTGATTGATAATATACAACTAGGGTTTGATATAATTGATAATATTGCATGATTAGAATCTGGACAGATTCTGAATGTCGACTTGTAGGGCCTGTTTCGTGGCTTGAAAATAATTGGTTTGATCGATTCTTTGCATGATTGTAATGTAAAAGGTCTTAGCTTTTCATAATGGGCAAAACCATCGAATTTGGACATCGTTTGAGTCGTTTTTGGAATTTTAATTGATTAGGGGTCATATCAGATTTTCGGATTTGTAAATTGGGCTAACTTTAAATGGTCATAACTTGAGATTTACAAGGAGTTAGGTTATGAAATTTTTACAGTAGGTCAATACTGGAAAAATAGAGCTTTTCCAAGTGGATTCATCTCGTTTGGATGAATACACAATTTTTAAGAATTTTCCTACTAAACTGACCTGTTGAGGAAATTTTCTGGACATAGCTGTGTTGTACGAATTTTCATAATTTTTGTGTTTGGAATTAAGACAAAACAAAAATATTTATTGTCGAGTGAATCCCAAATAAAATTCAGTAAAAATTTGGGACTCTAATTCATTCGTTAAGTATTTTAAATAAATTGTTTTTTACAGCGCACAATCTGACCTAAAAACGCAGATTGTGTACGGGGTCTTTAAGTGACTATTTGGAGTTCTATGTGGTATGGAATTGACATGTAACTGAAGTACACTTGTCTGAGACACATACGGAATGTAGAAACCAATTGTAACCAACGTATTCACCAACGGGTCCGTAGGATTTATTTATGCATGTAGAATCACTAGGTGTCACTTACACGCTTTTGAACATTTAAAACGCCTTGGACAAACGAGTTATATGGTGTAATGATATTACGCCTATACTCACTTAATGACACTGTTATTAGGGTGTCGGTAGCATATATCACTTGCTGATCGGATTCTTTGCTTGCACGTTAAGGTGAGTTTACGGCCCCTCTTTTAACTGGTTTTGCTTTTCGGGGGAGAAAACATGTGTTAAAACTTATGTTTGGTAACTACTGTCATACTATGGGTTTCTATGGTTTACTATACGATCTTTGGAAGTCCCGGGGGGAACCATGAATGTGCGGGTTAGCACAATGGGGAAATGTGAATAGCGCTATTGGGAGTGACCAACCCCGCTCGTCGGCTTGGAGGGCCGGGCGAGTGCATATTGTCTCAAACAGGAACAACAGGTTTACTATTCGGGCACGACATCTGGTTTGCGAGTTAGTAATGGTTTTCCAATCGTAGTAGTAACAAAACATACGCCTAGCTAGCGTACTTTGGGTTTCGATTTGTTATAGTATGGACAGGTTGAACTTGGTACTGTGATTACAAAACCTGTAAACTCACCAGCATTTTTGTGCTGACGTAAACTTTTACATGTTTTCTTAGGTCGCTAAGGTAGCACAATGGAACTAGGGCGCACGCGTCTGCACGGCGTCTAGTTAGGATTGCATGGTTTTCAAACATTGAATAATTTGGTTTACTTTGGGATTATGTTTAATAATAAGCTTCCGCTGTAACTGGAGATTTAAACCATGTTTTTGAAATTGCATATGTTAATTTAGACTTGTTTATTGTGATCGTTGGTTTGGATCCTGGTTTGTCATGCGCCTCGCGGTAAAACTCCGCAAGTGCATTTTGAGGGTGTGACAGATTGGTATCAGAGCCAATGGTTATAGTGAACTAGGACTGCATGTTGAGTCTAGTCTATAGCCGAGTCACACACACTAGACGATCACATAGTACTAAACATTATGGTGGGTTACGTATGGCCTTGTCGGGGTGTCTCTAAATCATTTGACCTTCCTATGTTACATCATCCGTTCTATCTTAGGTCGGGTTACTTGCTTTCTAGGCAGTGTGGTATATTGGGGTAAATCGTGTACTCTTGAGATTTGTCCAAGGCTCGGACATCTCCCTTTCATACTCCAATAGAAACGCTTGCCATGAACTACCGTAGCATTACGGTGTATAGCTAAGAGTCTATGTCCGGTGATTTGAACTTTGAACTAGGAGAACACTTGGAGGACCATGTAGAGCGGTTTATCATTTTGGGTGCACACAAAATCATAAACCGAAATGCATGAAAGCCCTAGTGAGCTCTGGGTTTGAATGGATAGTCCTGGGTTGGATCTAGCTTTGATCTTGCGAACGCTAGTGGTTACCATTAGCTGTGAAACTAAATTTTCTCGTCCTTTTTGTCGGAATCATGTCTGGAGTGCGAGGAGGACGTGGAGGTGGCCGCGCTAGTGGGCGTGGTGGTGGCGGTCGTGGTGGTGGTGGTCGTGGAGGTGTGGAACCTCAAGATGACCGGGTCAGAGATTGAAAAGTATACGGTGAGGCGTAATGAGTTGGCAGTGCTGTGTCCTGATCTGCATGTGCCAGAATACAGGAGGATTGAACACTATATCTCGGGGCTAGTACCAGAGATCGCAGGGTTAGTGGCTGCGGGGAATCTTCCTACATACTCAGAGGTGGTTCGATCGGCTCATAGGATGACAAACTTGAAGGTGAATGAGGGTATCTTACCTGCTAAGGGTTCGACTGTCAAGGCCCCGGAAAATAACAAGCGTAAGTGGGATAATGAGGGGAAAGGATCTGTGCCAGCATCAGCACAACAGGGTAAGAGGTTCGATAGCGGGGGTTCTTCTTCTTCTGGTACCAAACAGGGTGGTTATGCGGGGAAATTACCTAAATGCAACAAATGTGGGCGTCATCATCAGGGGGACTGCGACCGTAATCGTTGCCATCGCTGTCAGCGACTTGGGCATTTTGCTAAAGACTGTCGGGCGACACTTCCATCGACCCAGGCCCCAATTACTAACTCGGCTCCTACTGCTCAAGGAACTACGGGAAAACAGGGTTGTTACAACTGTGGGGAGACTGGGCATTACAAGAAGGAGTGCCCGAAGCTGAAGCAGGGCGGGGATGTGAGGGATAGAAACGGTAACGGGAACAACGGGGGCGGTGGCAAGAATGCACGTGCCTTCGTCATTGGAGCCGCAGAGGCTAGGCAGGATCCTGACACAGTTACCGGTGCGTTCCTTCTCAATAATCGCTCTGTTAGTGTTTTATTTGATTCTGGTGCCGATAAAAGTTTTATATCTATGGAAGTTAGTCGACTGCTAGATGTAGTACCCGTACCATTAGAGGCTAAGTATGTAATTGAGTTGGCTGACGGTAAAAAGATTGAAGCTACTTGTATCCTTCGGGAGTGTCAACTAGAGTTGTCGGGTTTGTCGTTCCCCATCGACCTTATGCCGGTACCTTTGGGTAGTTTTGACGTTGTTGTAGGCATGGATTGGTTGTCTTTGTATCGCGCTGAGATTATTTGTTACGACAAGATTATTCGGATTCCTATCCCTGATGGAGAATTCCTTTCTGTGTACGGTATCAAGAGAGGTGTTCCGCTAAATCTCATCTCCAGCATGAAAGCCCTTAAGTATCTTCGAAAGGGTTATTCGGCCGTTTTGGCACTTTTATCTGTTTCCTCTACCGATGAGAAGAAGATCGACGATATTCCTGTTGTACGCGAGTTTCCTGATGTATTTCCCGATGATCTACCTGGTCTTCCTCCCCATCGTCAGGTTGAGTTCAGTATTGATCTTGTACCGGGAGCTGCTCCTATTGCTCGGGCCCCCTACCGTCTTGCACCTCCCGAGATGCAGGAATTGTCCAGTCAGTTACAGGAACTCTTGGACAAGGGTTTCATTAGACCAAGTTCTTCTCCTTGGGGAGCCCCGATTCTGTTCGTTAAGAAGAAGGATGGAAGTTTTCGATTGTGTGTGGATTACAGAGAATTGAACAAACCGTTATCCTCATCCACGTATTGATGATCTATTCGACCAACTCCAGGGTTCTAGCTGCTACTCTAAGATTGATTTGAGGTCCGGTTATCACCAGTTGCGTGTAAGGGAAGCTGACGTTGCAAAGACTGCCTTCCGTATGCGTTATGGCCATATTGAGTTCTTGGTCATGCCTTTCGGTCTCACAAACGCACCGGCGGTTTTCATGGATTTGATGAACCGGGTTTGCAAACCGTATCTTGACAAGTTCGTCATCGTGTTTATTGATGACATCCTGATTTACTCCAAGAATAAGACCGAACATGAGGAACACCTGCGCTTGGTTTTGGAACTTTTGCGACGGGAACAACTTTACGCTAAGTTCTCAAAGTGTGACTTTTGGTTACGCGAAGTCCAGTTCCTAGGACATGTGGTTAATGAACTAGGAATTCATGTCGATCCAGCTAAGATCGAAGCGATCAAGGACTGGGAAGCACCAAAGACGCCAACTGAGGTGCGGCAATTCCTAGGCCTTGCGGGCTATTATCGTCGTTTCATTAAGGGGTTCTCGAAGATCGCTCAACCCCTCACCACTCTTACTCAGAAGGATAGAAAATTCGCCTGGGGTGAACCACAAGAGTCAGCATTTCAAAAACTGAAGTCTAAACTTTGTTCTGCTCCTATTTTGTCCTTACCTGAAGGCCCTGATGATTTTGTTGTTTACTGGGATACTTCTATTCATGGTCTAGGTTGCGTGTTGATGCAACGCGAGAAAGTGATTGCGTACGCTTCTCGTCAACTCAAGGTGCACGAGAAAAACTACACCACCCATGACTTGGAGTTGGGAGCAGTGGTTTTCACGTTGAAAATTTGGAGACATTACTTGTACGGTACCAAATGCACCATCTACACCGATCACAAGAGTCTTCAACATATTTTCGACCAACAACATTTGAACATACGACAGCGTCGTGGATTGAAATTCTGAACGACTATGATTGCGCCATTAAGTACCATCCTGGCAAGGCGAATGTAGTAGCTGACGCCTTGAGCAGGAAGGAATCAATTAAACCTCGTCGCGTTCGGGCGTTACAACTCACCATTCATTCCTCCCTACCTGACCAACTCCGTTCTGCCCAGTTAGAAGCTTTGAAGGAGGAAAACCTTAAAGCTGAGATTATGCACGGTGCCGACAAGCACCTCGAGCGAAGGCCTGATGGCCTGCACTACTTCGCAGAACGCATATGGGTTCCTTTATTCGGGGGACTTCGGGAGCTTGTTTTAGATGAGGCTCACAAGTCCCGGTATTCTATTCATCCTGGTTCGGATAAGATGTACCAAGATCTGAAGGTGCTTTACTGGTGGCCAAACATGAGGTCGGATATAGCCTCATACGTGAGCAAATGCTTGACCTGTGCTAAGGTCAAGGTGGAATACCAGAAACCGTCGGGTCTCTTGCAACAACCTGAAATTCCGGAGTGGAAATGAGAACGGATTACAATGGATTTCGTCACGCAACTGCCTAAGTCACCGGGCGGGAATGATAAGATATGGGTGATTGTTGATCGGTTGACGAAATCAGCCCATTTTCTCGCTATCAAGGAGATCGACACCATGGATCGTTTGGCTCGTCTTTATCTGAAGGAAGTTGTTTCGAGGCACGGGGTGCCGGTTTCTATTATCTCGGATCGTGACTCCCACTTTACTTCTCACTTCTGGAAATCCTTGCACAAAGCTTTGGGTACCCAGCTGGACATGAGTACAGCTTATCACCCACAGACTGACGGTCAGAGTGAACGCACGATTCAAACTTTAGAAGACATGCTGCGGGCATGTGTGATCGATTTTGGCAAAGGTCGGGAAGCTCATCTACCGTTGGTAGATTTCTCTTACAACAACAGTTACCACACGAGCATCAAGGCAGCTCCGTTCGAGGCATTGTACGGACGGAAATGCCGTTCTCCTCTTTGTTGGGCTGAAGTGGGTGAGAGTCAACTCACTGGGCCTGAACTAGTGTACGAAACTTCGGAAAAGATCGTACAGATTCGTAACCGGTTGGCAGCGGCACGGGATCGGCAAAAGAGTTATGCCGATCAGCGTCGCAAACCATTGGAATTCCAAGTTGATGACAAGGTACTTCTGAAAGTTTCACCGTGGAAGGGCGTCATACGCTTTGGGAAGCGTGGCAAACTCAACCCTCGGTATGTCGGTCCATTTACGATCCTGGAACGGATTGGACCGGTGGCGTATCGTCTTGATTTACCGACGGAGCTCGGCAACGTACATAACGTCTTCCATGTGTCCAACTTAAAGAAGTGTCTGGCTGACGAGTCTCTTATTGTTCCACTGGAAGAGATCAAGGTGGATGATCGTCTTCGGATTGTGGAGGAACCTATTGAGATCCTTGATTACAAGATTCGTAGCCTACGTCATAGCAAGATTCGCATTGTAAAGGTTCGCTGGAACTCGAACCGGGGGCCAGAGTACACTTGGGAGCGGGAGGATCAGATGAAGTCTAAGTATCCTTATCTCTTTCCTAAGGAAGCGTTCGAATCGAGATATGTCTCCACTGCTGCTGAATGAATCTCGGGGCGAGATTCCTTTTTAACGTGGGGATGATGTGACAACTCGGGTAAATCTCTCTCTTGGTTTCTATCTTTTGTCTGTTTCTGTTGATATTCCTTTTGGTACTTGTGCAATTTTCGGGACGAAAATTCTTTTAACGTGGGGATGATGTGACACCCGGCAAATTCTGGTTAACAACGTTGTCTAGATTAAAGTCTACCTTAGTGAGTCACGCGTACATTATACTTAACGAGGGTTAGCTAGATAGCTAGATAGGACATACGTGCATTGTTGTGAGTTAATATGTGATTACATGATTAGTGAACCTCGGACGTTGGTGAATAATAAACTTATGTGTCTCGGTGATATCTGAAAAACTTATGTGAAAACCATACGTGATTATGTGAACCTAAACCGAACACGTTAATAAAAATTATTAAAAGTGGAGCATGAGGTTGGTTGGGGTCTTAAAACATGGGGTTACGCTTGGTATGGCACAAAATAATGAAAACATCAAAGAAAACAGGCTATACAACAAACTGGGCCGCTCAAAACGGATTAAACCATTCCGAACGGCCATTCACAATTCCGAACGGGTGTTCACAATTCCGAACGGGTGTTCACAATTCCGAACGGGTGTTCGGAACACGCTGACGTGGTTAAACCGCCTTAAACTACTATTTAAGAAACCTTAAGCCTCTTGTATCTCCTAAACTCAAACCCTAATCGCCCCTACTGCCCTATTTACGAATTATTAACCCTAAACCACCTGCTAAAGCTCAAGAACATCAATCGGGAAGCTTGGAGAGCGTTCGGTTGGTTGTTTTGGAGTGTTTGTGGTATAATCTTCATTCCCTTATGTTTTAATCTTCTTTAAATTGTCTTAAAACATCAAAACCTTGTTTGTCCAGGTCTGAAAGTATTTTATAAAAGTTAAAACATGATGATTACGAAGATTAAAAGGGTCAAGCACATGGTTATATAATGAATGTTATATGTTTTGCATGATTATGCATGTTCTTGATGTTTTATACTTCTAGGGTTTGTGAATAATGATGTTTGTGATGTATAATTAGGGTTTTGATCAGATGTGGTTCTTACTAATGTTGTATGATGATTATTAGGTGTTATTGATTGATAATATACAACTAGGGTTTGATATAATTGATAATATTGCATGATTAGAATCTGGACAGATTCTGAATGTCGACTTGTAGGGCCTGTTTCGTGGCTTGAAAATAATTGGTTTGATCGATTCTTTGCATGATTGTAATGTACAAGGTCTTAGCTTTTCATAATGGGCAAAACCATCGAATTTGGACATCGTTTGAGTCGTTTTTGGAATTTTAATTGATTAGGGGTCATATCAGATTTTCGGATTTGTAAATTGGGCTAACTTTAAATGGTCATAACTTGAGATTTACAAGGAGTTAGGTTATGAAATTTTTACAGTAGGTCAATACTGGAAAAATAGAGCTTTTCCAAGTGGATTCATCTCGTTTGGATGAATACACAATTTTTAAGAATTTTCCTACTAAACTGACCTGTTGAGGAAATTTTCTGGACATAGCTGTGTTGTACGAATTTTCATAATTTTTGTGTTTGGAATTAAGACAAATCAAAAATAGTTATTGTCGAGTGAATCCCAAATAAAATTCATTAAAAATTTGGGACTCTAAGTCATTCGTTAAGTATTTTAAATAAATTGTTTTTCACAGCGCACAATCTGACCTAAAAACGCAGATTGTGTACGGGGTCTTTAAGTGACTATTTGGAGTTCTATGTGGTATGGAATTGACATGTAACTGAAGTACACTTGTCTGAGACACATACGGAATGTAGAAACCAATTGTAACCAACGTATTCACCAACGGGTCCGTAGGATTTATTTATGCATGTAGAATCACTAGGTGTCACTTACACGCTTTTGAACATTTAAAACGCCTTGGACAAACGAGTTATATGGTGTAATGATATTACGCCTATACTCACTTAATGACACTGTTATTAGGGTGTCGGTAGCATATATCACTTGCTGATCGGATTCTTTGCTTGCACGTTAAGGTGAGTTTACGGCCCCTCTTTTAACTGGTTTTGCTTTTCGGGGGAGAAAACATGTGTTAAAACTTATGTTTGGTAACTACTGTCATACTATGGGTTTCTATGGTTTACTATACGATCTTTGGAAGTCCCGGGGGGAACCATGAATGTGCGGGTTAGCACAACGGGGAAATGTGAATAGCGCTATTGGGAGTGACTAACCCCGCTCGTCGGCTTGGAGGGCCGGGCGAGTGCATATTGTCTCAAACAGGAACAACAGGTTTACTATTCGGGCACGACATCTGGTTTGCGAGTTAGTAATGGTTTTCCAATCGTAGTAGTAACAAAACATACGCCTAGCTAGCGTACTTTGGGTTTCGATTTGTTATAGTATGGACAGGTTGAACTTGGTACTGTGATTACAAAACCTGTAAACTCACCAGCATTTTTGTGCTGACGTAAACTTTTACATGTTTTCTCAGGTCGCTAAGGTAGCACAATGGAACTAGGGCGTACGCGTCTGCACGGCGTCTAGTTAGGATTGCATGGTTTTCAAACATTGAATAATACTTTGGGATTATGTTTAATAATAAGCTTCCGCTGTAACTGGAGATTTAAACCATGTTTTTGAAATTGCATATGTTAATTTAGACTTGTTTATTGTGATCGTTGGTTTGGATCCTGGTTTGTCATGCGCCTCGCGGTAAAACTCCGCAAGTGGATTTTGAGGGTGTGACATGGGCAAAGCGGACAATATTGGTGGTGAGAGGGGCCGGATGTTACACTATCAACCTTAATAGCTAAGACTAACCTCCTATTTATAACACAGAGGAGGCAGTTCTACATACAAAATTACCGACGCTATCAACCTTAATAACTAAGACTAACCTCCTATTTATAACATATATGAGGCGGTTCTACATACAAAATTACCGACGGTGCACGCAGCGTCAGCAAAAATGTGAGCTGCGGGCGTCGGTTGATGCAACAAGAGACAAAGGATCCCCTGCCTGCATTCCGTATTCGCCAATGACGACACCAACGACCCACACAACATCAGCAAAAATGTGAGCTGCGGCCGTCGATGGATAGAACAGAAGACAAAGGATCTCCTGCCTGCGTCCCGTTTTCGCCAATGACGACACCGAACACCCACACCATCTGCAAAAATGTGAGCGGCGTTCGTCTGTTGATACAACAACAGACAAAGGATCCACTGCCTGCATCCCATTTCAGCTAAATATGGAAAGTGATTAAATCTTCGGTTGCTGGATCCGGTGGATCATCATCATCTTCAGCTTCATGCGACCACCGTGGTTGCTCGTCTGAAACATGCGAGTAGTGGGGTTGCTCTTCTGGAACTTGCGGGTTTTGTGATTGGTCGTACGAAGAGTACTGCGATACGTACGCATGCTCAACATCATGCTCGTAGTGCTGGTAGGTTTCCCCTACGTATGAATGTTCAACATTGGGTTCCTAGCACGGCTCATTCAGGTCTGGCAACAATGGTTTTTTTGTAACCGGACAAAACCTCTTGATAATAAGGAATACCTGCTACTTGAGAATTAGGAATACCTGTCGTTTCGTGAGAATTAGGAATACCGGATTCATCGAAAATATTAGTCCACCATAAAATTGAAAGAAGAAGAAAAAAAGAAACGATCGGAAGAAAAAATGAAGAAGAAAGGAAGGGAAGAAGAAGAAAAAGAGCAAAGTATTCAACTTTGGTTAAATACGCCTTGTATTGGTCTATATGGGGCAGGCATATAGGGTACAACTGACAGTTGCTTTATGTTACATCGTACCGGGCATCGTACAACTATGCCTCGTATAGACCAATACGAGGCATATGACAACAATCATTGGTACTTTGAGTATGTGCCAAGTTGACTGAAAAGGGTCACGTGAACCCTATATGCATCGTATTGGCCAATACGAGGCATATAGGGTTTCTTTTTTTGTCAGGCTGCTGTCTGAATGGGAGACAATAAAGCAAGTATTTCTCGTATAGAGCTATACGAGACATACTTTGTGTCAATTTAATTTTTTGGGGTGACCAAATTGTATGGCCCTAATTTTATGCACAACATTTTTTTATTTATTGTAGAATTTTAGGGTTTGATATAGACAATAACAACAACAATAGAGCCAACACAAACTCTCAACCAGAACAACACAAGATGTAGGCGACAAAACGGTGACAAAACTCTTATTAACCCAAACCAAAATCAGTACCCCCCAAATACCCAAAGAGATCTCAGCAAAACACTGAGATCAATAATGTGATACCCCGCAATTTCAGGTTCTCACTTTAACTAAACTCTAATTACATTCTTTGCATTCTACTTAACTAGGGTTAGCTAGATAGGTCACACATTGCATAGTTATAGGTTAATAACTGCATGAAGTGGTAATTCGGGGAATTACCAGACTGTATACATGAGTAGTGAACCTGGACGTTGGTGAACGATGATATTAAATGATTGTGAATTAATTGATTGAGATTGATTGCAATTACGTACTTCAATGAAACTTTGTGAAACTATGTGTAAACTGTATGTGATTACGTGAACTTAAATCGAAAACGTTAATAAAAATCATAATAGGTGGACCATTAGGATGGTTGGGGTTTTAACACATGGGGTTACACTTATTATGGTCCAAAATAGCGAAAACATCAAAGAAAACACGCTGTACAACGAAGCAGGCCACCCAGGGCGGGCCTAAGAGGAGTGAGCGGCCGCTCACTCCCGCCGAGCGGCCGCGCGCGGGTGACAGACTCAACCAAACTGACTCAAAACACTATTTAAGCAACCTTAATTAAGCCTCTTGTATCTCCTAAACTCAACCCTAATCGCCCCCTACTACCTAGTTACGAAAATATTAACCCCAAACACCTGTTAAGGCTCAAGAACATCGATCGGGATGCTTGGAGAGCATTCGGTTGATAGTTTTGAAGTGCTTGCGGTATAACATTCAATCTCTTATGTTTTAATCTTCTTTAATATGTTATTAAAACCTTATAACTAAGTTTGTCCAGGTCTGAAACGTTTTCATAAAGATTAAAACTTGAGGTTTATAAAGATTGCATGGGTTAAACATAATCTTATGCGATTAGTAATTGATAGGTTGCATGTTGTGCATGTTTATGATGTTTAGATTTTTAGGGTTTATGGTTTTGCATGTATTATGATAGGTTATGATCATGTTAGGTCCTATGGATGTTTTATGATGGTTTTTTATTATCGTTGATCGATTATATGCATACGTGAGTAGTTTAAATAAGAGTTTATGCATGATTAAAATTTGGACAGAATGTTTGGGTTGACTTGTAGGGTCTGTTACGTAACTTAAACATATTGGTTTTGATGATTTCTTTGTATGGTTGTATTATAAATGGTATTAGCTTTTCATAATGGGCAAAATCGTTTGATTTGGACGTCGTTTGATAAGTTTTTGAAATTTTCTTTGATTAAAGGTCATATCAGATTTTTGGATTAATAAACTAGGTCAACTTTAAACAATCATAAATCGAGTTTTACAAAGAATTAAGTTATGAAATTTGGACAGTTGGTCAACATTGTAATAACTTGGCTTTTCCAACTAGATTCATCCCGTTTGGATGAATACACGATTTTTGGGAATTTTTCTACTAATCTGATCTGTTGTGTGTATTTTCTGAACATAGCTGTAATGCGGCATTTTTCATAATTTTCGTGCAAAGTTTTATCACAAACTAAAAATATGGATTTGTCCAGTAGACCCCCTAGAATATATAGTAAAAGTTTCGGATTTTAACTCACTGGATAAGTATTTTTAATAAATTAGTTTTCATGGCGCATAATCTGTCCTAAAAATGCAGATTGTGTAAAGTAGGTTTAGGTGACTATTTGGAGTCTTATGTGCTATGTATTTAACTTGAACTTGAATGGACACTTATATGAGATGCATATGAAGTGTAAAACTGATGATAACCAACATATTCACCAACGGGTCCGTAGGGTTTACTTATGCATGTAGAATTGTTAGGTGTCACTTACAAGGTTTTGAACTTTTAAGCGTCTTGGACAAACGGGTTATATGGTGTAATAATATTACACATATACTCACTTAGTGACCCATATAATAGGGAGTCGGTAGCACACCTTACTTTCGAAGTTTGGATTTACTTGCTTGCATACTAAGGTGAGTTTCACTACTTTTTCTCAAAAGCATGTGTCTCTGGTTGGAGACACACACATTAATTCCTGGTTGGGAATTACTTACTTTTCTAGTCCGGTTTGGGACTACTCAGACAATGACTCTTTGGGAGAGTCTGGCATGATTCCTTGTGTGGATCACGCTTTTATCAGTTTAAAACTTTAACGGACATTTGTGAACTAAAAACACTCTATCACTGAAAGTCCTTACATATTATTGGGTTAATCGCTAGAGGCGAACGTGGTATTAGTTGATAGCGCTATTAGGTTGTGCAGCAATCTCATGTTTGCGGTGCTGGGAGCACGGGCATGAACTTCTGACCACATATGTTATGCTAGTGTTGATAGACACTAGTACCTAAGGCAGTTTAACGTATGGTAACATATTACTAAAGGTTCCCAATAATCCCATGTTTAGTTACAATGAGTGGGCTAGCTACCCCTGATACGCTTAAACTGACGACACTTGAACATTTGGGTTTTTGACTACTTTATACTTGTTGTTACGTGGTTTTGGAGACCTACGCTTTTACTTGGTTACGTGGTTTTGGAAACCCGCGCGTTTACTTACTCACCTTCTTTACTTTGTGAACTCACCAACTTTACGTTGACACACGATATACATGCTTTTGCAGGTAGTTAGCTTCTGGTGCCACGATTAGAAAGCACTGTACACTTCACTGCATTTGGGTCTTGGGTATATACCTAAATTACATATCATGCTTTTACGTTTTCTTTCATATGGTTTTATCTTGGGCGCGTTGTTTTGCGCATGGTTTTAAAATGTCTATGTTTGATTTACGCTTCCGCAACTTAACTAAACTTTTGATAAACGCTAAACTTGATTTTTGAAAAACGAACTAAATGGTTTGGGCATTTAGAGTTCGTTCATATGACTTATGGCTATGGGATCCTGGTTTGTCATGTGCCTCGCAGTATAAACTCCGCAGTGAAAATTTAAAGGTTTGACAAATAATAGAGCACAATACACATAGATATGCTGATTGATAAGATCAGCAGATCATGAAACAATGAAAGATACAAAGAAATAGACAAACAGACTTACAAAACAATCAAAACCCTAAGAAGACTGTAAACCATAGAGAAAACAAAAAAGAAAAGGTGAACGAATGAGAAAATAATTCGTCACTATTCTTTATATACTGCACCTCGAACCTTCCACCCAGATACTCATCCAACGGCCAAGATTACTCTAATCCAACGTCCATAAATAAGCCAGCTCAGCAATCTGTGTCAAGAAACACAAAACCCAACTAACAAATATAACGACCTGGTTCATGAACCAGCTCAATATTATTTGACCCAGGCCAATGGGTTAAACCAATCTTAAATGGGCTCCTAATACAATACCAAGCCCAACATCATAAATCCAGTAATTGAATTATAAGTTCTTTACAACATTTTAACATTTATGTACTTTCATACAAGTAATTTAACTAAAATTTCTTTTATTAGTTGTAACTACATTTGTTGATTTTGTTCTATTAAAAAACCTTCTTCGTATACTTAACTAACTTGTCAAAATTGTAATGGAAATTCACCTAACTTAATGTTAGGTGTATTTTTATGCTCGATGTATGATGTTTGAACATCTATTTTATTGCTTTTACACGTATTTATTTCATTCATATATTATATCATTTTGTAAAATATTTGGTTGGATTGAACATAATCTACTTTGGATTGTTTTTGTAAGTATGAATCGATTGCATGGGATAATCGAGAAACTTGTAAAGATTTGGATGATAAAAGAAGTTAGAAAGAACAATCGATAGAAGTTCAAGACAGCTGTTTTCCAGTGTTACAAAGGAATGCCACACGATGTAAAGACAAATTGGATTACACGACCATGTTTAGCCTAGTCAGTAACAAAACAGAGTTATGTTGACACAAAAATCTGCTTGTAACTAAAACTTCTTAAAAGTGATTTTAGGTTACAAGACCACGATTTCTAAATATGTTTCGGAGGGTTTTTTTTTTTTTTTTTTTTTTTTTTTTTTTTTTTTTTACACGGGTGATAGTAGAGTTTTTTTTTAGAAGATTTCATCTACTTTGAGTAAAGAACCTTGTTATCTTTCTGTTGTAACTATGCATTAAATTTTAGTGCTAAATTACTTTTTCTTAAGGCGAATTTTCTATGTTACGACCGATATCATCACAACCCTTCAGAAGGGGAATCCCTTAGCCACTCTACAATGGTCAGACTATGTTGTCTTAATCGGGCCCACGCTGATGCGAGAGTGGCCGGCCCAGAAGCGAGTCGAGGCTGCGCATAAGGGGCACTAAGGCTTCCACCCGGAAAATTTCCCGTCACCTGCCACTTGACAGATGTTGCACCCTCCACAAGAGGCAAACCTCTCTGGCGTAAATGCACGGTAATAGAAAACCGGGGGGCCACCAGAATCGAAACTGACACCTACAAGTAGGCTAGTTTCGACCATCACTTGGCAATACCCACATCTGCCTCCCATGGGATTCGAACCTAGCTCCTCCAAAAAGAAAGCCGGTTCTACCACCACTGGACTACACATGTGAGATTTTAGTGCTAAATTACTAGTTGATTTAGTCATTAAGTGTGGCAAAATCACATCAACTCCAACATTGTGATTTCTTGTTATCATTTCCGGGTCTTATTCGAAACATTTTAGATTCTTAATGAAATTGCACACTTTGTTAACCTTGTTAATAACTTCATTCATGATTTAAAACCTAATCTAAATTTGTTATTAATAATAATAGAGTTAAATGCTAATTTCGTCTCTAAAGTTTGATCTAGTTTGTTACTTCAGTACAAAAAAGTTTATTTTTTATTTTTATTTATTTATTATTATTTATTTTTTTGCAATTCAACACCTGAGGTTTAGATTTTTTTTGTTATTTTCGTTTTTTTCACTAACTCGGTTAAAAACTAACATTAAGGTGAAAGGTAGGCTTGCATTTTGCCTACTTAATGAGCGATAACTTAGGGGGGACGGGACGCTACCAGAATTGGGCACGGGTACCCCTTTACAAGCACGGTAAGACCACTGCCACATGTGCTGGTAGGGTTCACGTGGACCGTTTTCTGGTTGTTGTTACCGTGCTGGTACAAAGAAACGGTCTTTTTCTTGACCAATGATAATATGCCACGTTTTACCTTCACCTGTAACCGTGATATTTTGACCGTGTTTTATTTTTGACCATTTACATTTTGACCTTGGTTTATGTTTTACCCCTATACAAATCATACTTTCACATAACATAAACACGGTGAACTTTCATTAAAAATTTAAACACCATTAAACATTATACAACCGTAAACATTAATTATTAATTATATCTCGCAACAATCGCCATGATGCAAAATGGGTGAAGTTGGTCATTTGTTCACGGTAGTAGCTGCTACGAGTGAGTTGGATTGCAATGTCTTCTTGAACATTAGGGTGCCTCTCCATCGTGGCTTCATAAAGGACGTTCCAACGGAGAAACCTGGACCAGAGAAGAAACCACCTACGAACGATCGAATCCTTGGAGCGGTCATTTGTGCCGGTTAAATTATTGAATATCCCCGACACCCGGTGCCAAAACGAAATTGGGGTATCGACTTCATGAACCCATGTGTTTCTCACTACGAGGTAGGCCCTCGTTAACGCGATATCCTCCTTTGCATTCCACGGGACCATTTTTACGAAACGATTAAGGTATAACCGGGTTATTGTGTGATTTTGTTGTGTTGGATTAAGGTGTTTTTATAGACCAAACCGTAACGGTACAGATTCCAATGGTTGCAACGGTTTAAATGTAACGGTAACAAAATTAATTACCGTCTAACTGTACAACGGTTAGTTTTGTCAATTTTAAATGAAATATAATGAAATAATCAGAGGAGTGTTGCATACAAAAAAATGTTTCAGTAAAGTAAATCAGTGAAGTGATGTGGCATTGCAGGATTGGTTAAAATCAGTGAAAGAAAACTAAACTCTACAAGGGCCCCTTATTCCCTTAGACATTTCATCCTATGATTATTTTAATAATAATAAAAAAATTATCAGTCATCTTCTTCCCCCTTTAAAGATTAAAACCCTAACAATGACACCACCCACCCACACACTCTCTCTCTCTCTCTCTCCCCCCGTTTCTCTCTCTAGAATACCCATCACCTCCACCACATCCACCATCATACCACCACGTCCACCACCATAACCATCACGTCCTCCACCACCATTGTCATTTTATAATATTCAAAGTTCTCAAAAGCAATTCCAAACTTAGGATACACTTTGTTACCTTCAATGAACTATCAAAACTTCTGGATAGTAATATTCGTCCATCGCTAGAAAATTTAAGACTAGTGATTTCATCTGAATGACCATTAGCTACATAAATGTCCGGTCGACTTCCCCATCCAGGCTTTATACTCCATATCTATGTTAATAGAGTTAATCAGTAACCTATACATATATACATAAAATATATACTTGATAAAACAATTATTTTTTCATAACCAAATAAGAATAATCAAGGTGCAACAGAATACCTGTATAGACCCATCATCAATACCACCTGCAACTGACTTCCCTTCACGATCCCAAGCACAGGTGGTAACAGGAACCCTCTCGGGCCTTGCAAGTTTGGGTTTTATGACCTGTAGACAATTATAATCAAAATCAACCAAAATTTGTTTTTTTTTGAACGGCCAGCGAATCAATTCCGAGCACTCTCGGACACCCTTTTTGGCGAATCAGGTACTCGAGAATACCCGGGCCACCAATTCCCGGGAAAACCCGACCACTCACCCGCCCGAAGGCATGACGGTGAAATAGTCGGTAAAACCGGTCGGGATCAGGACTCGAACCCAAGCCAATGACCAGGTCATCCCTCATTTCCCATCCACCAATGTCCTTCAAATGTAGCTAGTGAGAATTGAACCCAAGCCTTCCATAGGAAACTTTAGGCCCTCAACCAACTGGGCTACAAGTGTTGGACAACCAAAATTTGTTTCTTTTTGTGTTCTTAGAAGTGACCATTTTGACCCATTTAGTTATAAATGGGTCAATTCACATTTGGTTTTGGGGAAAAAGGTGGGTCTTTTAGAGGAATAATGGAAGGTGAAGAGATTGGTCGGTAGAGTGTGTGGTTTGTGAGATGGGTTTAGATCTGGAAGGGATTTACGCCATTGATGCAGGTTAGACAGGAGGATTTGTACGTTGAATATGAGAGAGAGAGAGAGAGATATAGAGAGAGAGAGAGAGAGAGAGAGAGAGAGAGAGAGAGAGAGAGATGTTTGAAGACTATAGATTTTTTTTTTGTTTTTTATGTATAAAAAGAGAGTAAAAAAATTTAAAACAAAAATAGATTGGTAAATGCCTACAATACCCCTGAGTTAACAGAAAAAATAAAGCTAGTCAATGAAAAGGACGAAAATAGCAAGAAAATCCAAAGCTCAGGTGTTGAATTGCAAAAAATATTTTTTTTTTTAAAGTGACAATCTTGACCAAACATCAAGGATGAAATTAACATTTAACCATTAATAATATGTACAAATAGTGGTGTTGCGTTTGTTTATGAATTTCATTTCGTTATATATTTGTATAACATAATTATGTACTTGAACACTGAAGAACAATTTTGGTATAATCCGCATGTTAGACTTAATGATAAAGATATATGTAATTAGTTTATAATAGAGGGTCTAGAATGTAATTTGTTTATCTAATTAGGGTATGTTTGGTAAAATTAGCTCGTGAATAGTAGCTGGTAAATATAGCTTTTTAGATATATTTTGGTGTTTGTTAGATGTAATTAGTTTATAATAGAGGGTCATGTAGAATGTAATTTTTTTATCTACAAAATATATTTTGTAGACAAGATGCTAACCAAATAAGAAATAAAAAACATAGTAAAATGTTAGGGGACAGGTCGTTACCAGAAATGGTCACAGGTACCTCACTATCAGCATGGTAACACCGTCGCCACCCATGCTGGTAGTGTTCCCGTGAACCAAATTCAGATTCTAGTTATCGTGCTGGTAAACAGACGTGAGGCACAAACTTTCACACAAATTAGTTTTTTTCTTTATTTTTTTACTTCAAAAATTAAGATTTGATTTAAAATTTGATGAAGAACCTTTTAAAAGAATTGATCAATTTAAAATTAATTTTTGTTCTTATGAATAACAACTTGAAATATAATTAGTTTAACTTTAAAAAAAACTACAAAATGAGAGCACACACCCAAGATCAAGACAAAGACAAAATTACCTAAATAAATGAAAGTTAATATTTGGATGAAGGAGTGGAAACTTGGTCTGAGAAGAGAGGATAAAGAGGAGGGTTAGTTTGTGTGTGTGATGATGATGAAGAGAAGAGTGAAAATGAAGAGATGATGAAGATTCTGGAAGAAAGAAAATGATTGGGTGGGTTGTGAGTTGGGTTTAATATATTATTATTATTATTATTATTATTATTATTATTATTATTATTATTATAACATTATGTGTGAAAATAATTTATTGTTGGGTAAAGAATCAGTATAGTGTTGCCTCCAAAAAACGGTTTCAGTGAAGTGACGTGGCAGTGCAAGATTGGTAGAAATCAGTGAAGTTGAAAATATTTAGGGGTAGCAACCCCCCTCCCCCCCAATACTATACTAAGGGGTTGTTTGGTTGATTAAGTGTTGAATCATTAAGATGGTCTGAATGGTTAAGAGACTCTGAATGGTTAACAGATGAATCATTTAGCACCCCTTATTAGCTTAATAGTTCAGCACTTAATCATTTCATTCAGATGCTGAAACAAACAATTTGAATGCTGAATGATTCAGACCTGAATGATTAAGAGGCTGATTAAGAGGCTACCAAACAACCCCTAAGTAAGTAATATAACACTAAAGTTCATGTTTTTAGCAAATATATGGACAACTATATGTTAACAGTCACACATGGTTCTAACCTAATTCATTTAATAAACTTGTCATGTTCATATTAACCCGTTTAACAATTTTTATTATAACCCATGAAGCCGTTTAATTCCGGTAAGATAAATTTAAATATGTTTAAGTTAAGGTTTTAGCTTTGGCACATATAAATATATGAAAACTGTTCGGACTCGATGATTCAACAACTTCAACAACTAAATAAAATTGATTTAAATATAACATGTTAATAGAGCAGATGAAAGTGACTTCCGGTTAAGTTCACATGGGTATTAGGCTGTTCGTTGTGGACACGCGAACAGCCTGACGCGAGCCATTCGCAAGCCACGTGGCTCGCAAACACCACAACAACCCCACGCTAAGGCCCGTGCGAGCAGGTCACCACGAGCACAAGCGACCACGGTCACGGCGCTATTGTCGATCTAGGATTTTGAGTGGGACGCGAGCGATAGTCTGGAGTGAGCCATAACAACCCCACCGCCCCACGCGAGCGACTACCGAAGCGATGGTTTCGAGGTGGTCGCGCCCATTCGCTCGTGCACCACAACAATCTAAGGTCAATATGTATAATAAGACCGAGCCAAAACTAAAAATCATATGCCCATCAATTTCTGTGAATGGGTTGAAGTCCGTTTTTAGTGGCCTGGGCTAGTGGACTCTCACATTAGATTTAGTTGTTATCATGTAGATTATTTCGGCCCAGCTCAGTTTAAAATTGAAATTGATTTTTCTTAACCTGATAGCAATGTTTCTAAAACCGAAACGAAGGATCGATCCGGTTCCTTTGAAACATTGCTTATCAGTATGGGCGAACCTACATAGTGAGGTATGGGTTTACGTAAACCTACTAAGGGTTTTTTTTTTTTTTTTTTTTTTTTTTTTTTTTTATGTAATGAAAAATTTGCGAAAAATTATATCAAGATAGCGGGCAGGCGGGCAACAAGCTGCGCCGTCACCCCTTTTTGGACGGCAAACCCTAGCCTACTAAAAACTAAGTTTCGGTTTTTAAATAGAGTTATCATATAAAAAAACTGGAATGAATCCATAAATCAATTTAATATGAACCAATTTACTTAAATGAACTTGGTTCTAGTGATTAAGGCATTGTTTTATAAGAAGCTGGACATGAGTTCAAATATGTGCTTTCATGTTTTTCTCAAACCTTTTAAAATAAATGTTAAAAACTTAAAAACGGTTTCAAGAGTCACGACAAACACAATCCAAGAGTTTTTTTTAATTTTTATGGTTAAATCTTAATATTTCACCATAGGTATGATTACATTTGTCTTCATCTAGGTTAGGCACCATCTCATTGAAGCATTTAATCAAATAATCTTGTTTATCATTATGTATTTGGTGCAGAGTTTTCTCTGTAATACGATGGCTGGGGCGTTATCAAACATGCTATTTAAGGGATTTATGTCAATGGAGTATAGTCGCACAACTTCATCAGTAATGATATAATAATATCATTTTGTTTATAGATCAGAGTTAGGGTTTTTTTATTTTTTTTTTTTATTTTTTTTTTAAATTTGATTTTGTCACCGTCAATTTCTGCTCTCTTGAGATGAATTGCTTCAGAACTGACAGGAAGTACCGTTTGATAAAATTGATTACTGAAAGTGCAAAGTGTTGTAGACATATGAGAGCATCATGTCACTTTTGGTTATAAGTTACCGGATTTTGGTTGATAATATAGGATTACAAAGGTTATGCATTTCCATAGAATCTTTTTAGACTATCTTAATATTAGTTATCCACTTATACCATATTAGTTATACAACTTCACACAAAGTATTATAAGATTTTTTTTTTTTTTTAATTTTTATTTTATTTTATTTTATTTTTTTAAGGAAAAGGGTCTGAATTTTGACTTCCCTTTAGGTCCAAGAAATGGTTGAGCTACCCTTGGTGAATATGAATTGGTAAAATGACACCTTGGTTTGATCATGAAATGTTGGGGCCGACCCGACCCGAATATTCCAATGATGTGTTGTGAGAAATCTTGCTACCGAAAAAAGGTGAACACATAGGAAAAAAAAATCCTGAATCCGTCACCACTTATCGGTTTATATTATAAAATTTTAGTTAGAAGCAGTGACAGACTTAAGAAATGTTTCATTGGGTCGGTTTTTCGGTTCTTCTGAAACCTTGCTTATATATTGAGTTTATGATTTAATTAACGTTTTGGTTAGGAGCCTTGATGGACTCAGGATTCTTTTCATCGGGACTGTTTTCTAGTGCTCAGATGTCAGTTAACCCATCATTTAAATTTTTAGTTCGGGTGTATGACATTCAAGTTAAGAACAAATATTTATTATCAAAACTCGGGAGGACACCATAGTCCCCTTACTGCAAAGTGAGTTTCACTTCCATAATTAGGTTTGTAACACATTCACTATTTTAGAGTACACGATGTTAGAGCTTAATATCGATTTTATTAGGGATGATAAAAGAATACGAAAATTAGTGTAATTACACTAGGGTAATTATCACCAGCCCTATAATTAGTGCAATTACAATAATTACTTTTGTTATGTATAGTTGAAATTTTTTTACTTTATGTGACTGTTAATTTGTTCCCTTTTCTTCAATTCATACGTTTTGTACCATAGGCTTATTTGTGTAGGATCTTGCCTCATGATTAAAATAAATTGTGGTGAAAATCGAATTTTCTGAAAAAGTGACATCACCAAATGTTCTAGAGAAAAATAGCGAAATCGGAGTGTGATCAATCGAAAATTATTGTTTTCGGAAAAAAATGAACTTAATTTTATTGCATTTTACATTCCCAAGTAGTTCAGCCACGGATGCTTACGTAAAATTCAAAACTTTTATCTTGCGATGTCGAAACTTTTCTAATTAATTAGTTATTTTCTAGATCGTGAAATTTACTTTATCATGACAAGGTGTTTAAAAGGAGCTAACTTTGTTATATTCTCTATCAACTCTAAGGATGAAACTTTAATGAGTCAGGTATGCCACTCTTATGTTTAACTTAGGGGTCATTAAAGAGGTCGGATCCATAGGTTCAGTAGCGCTCCTAAGGAACTTTTTCATTCAGATCATTTTTTCATGACTCAGGTGTCACCGTGTCACTTAACTTGACATCCGAGTTTTTGGTTCGAGTTAGGTCATTGGATGGCATAAGTATTAATATTTTGTCTTTTGACATGGTAAAACTAAGAGCTCCAATGAAAATTTTGAGGTTATAATATAATGACCAGGAAAAAGCTTATCTACCGTTCAATAACTTTTTAAAAATAGTTACTGGAGTATAATCATATTCACACTCTAATTTTCTTTTAAATTCTTAAGATGAAACATATATAAATTATTTTTTCTAAGTAAGTTAAAAATATCCAAAGGGTCAACATTTAAAAATCCTAGGGTTTGGCGGAAAAACAGTAATATATATGTTTCATATAAAATAAAAATAAAATGTTATCTACCTTTCAATAACTGTTTAGAAACTAGTGGGTGCCCGCGTGTTGCGGTGGAGTAGGGCTGGCATAACAGGTTACACGAACCTGTTAAGACACGAACACGAAACTTGTAAACATGAACACGACACGAAATCTAATCGTGTCATTTTTTTCAAACACGAACACGAACCTGTGTATAACAGGTTAACACGATAAGACACGACAAGACACGATAAGGAACACCTACTAAAATAAGTTAACACGACAAGACACGACAAGACACGGTAACACACGATAAGACACGACAAGACATGATAAGAAACACGATAAGGCACGACAAGACCTGTTAAGACACGTACATGATAAGACACGAACACAAAACAGGTAAACACGAACACGACACAAAAATAAACAGGTGTTAACGTGTCGACCTGTTATAGACACGAAACCTGTTAAGGCCAAACACGAAACCTGTTAAACTCGTGTAGGTTCGTATCAGGTTATCGTGTTCGTGTCTAAATTGCCAGCCCTACGGTGGAGACCACAACACTTCAATTGGTGATTTTAAGTGTGTGTATAAGCTATTGTTCAGTTCACTTTGGTTTTGAGCCATAACCCAAACAAAAACTTTCGATTAAGGTATTTCAAAAACCGATTGGTTTCAATTATTCATTTGTTTCCGTTTGGTTAATCGTTTATGAACATCGATTCAATTAGTTTTCAATAAATAACTGATAATTTTACTTGAGCTGGAAATATGGACTTGGGTTGAAGTTGTCAAGAAGAACTCACTATTCTTAATTAATTTTTTTTGTTATTGTCCACTCCTTTATATGAATATTTCTTAATATCTTTGTTCTAAATTCATTATAAACATAATCTTTCTTCTCCGATCATAGAATCCGATGACTGTATAGTTTAGATCAAATTAGCCATACGTAGTAATTTTAGAATTCAAATCGTTACCTAATAATTAAAAACACGGCTTTCGTTATTGATTTCTCAATTTCTATATAGTATTATCAGGCTTATAAAAGCTTTGACTTTTATAAAGTACCTAATTGTATATAAAAGATTATAACAAAACATTTAGTATTATGAATTGTTTTTTATATGTGTTCTATTTAATATGTTTAAAATAGTTGTAGAATTGAATGTCATAAGGTCTTAAAAACACCTCATGACTCTTAATTACCTTTTGATTAAATATGGTGTTTAAAAGACAACTTTACCATTTAAAAGTTAGTTATTATATGAATTGTGTGTTGTATTATACGGAATCAAACTTGTACCTCTCAAATTTTAAGAAGTTCTTAGGAAATATTTTATAATATAGTATAGATATAGATAATAATTGAAGTACCTTATTCACACTCATATCTAATGGGGGGTTTTAGGGTATGGATTTTATTGTTTAGTTTAGATTAAAAAAAATTGAAAGAAGATGAAATAAGAGAACTACACAAATGGTCTTTGTGGCTTAACCTGAGTTTCACTTTTGAGTATTAAGGTTTTTAAGTTTCAGGTTGAGGTTTCAAGTTAAGTTTTTGTAACACTAACAGGTATTAGGACTAACGTGGTTTATTATTTAACTAGATTATCCCTCACGTGCCACACGTGAGAGTATTTTCGTCAAAATCCCTTTATGTTTAATATTTAACCATCGTTCAAACACATTATCCCCGCAACCACCACTACCATCTCTAAAACCTAAAATCCGTAACCACCAACCACCACCACCTTCCACCATCACCATTGTAACCCACCATTGTAACAGTCACCATCTTCATCACCACCACTATCGCCCACCATCATCTTCTCAGCAAACACTGTAACAACTTCATCAATTACCTTGCAACACCCAAACCAACTTCCCCACTCCCTATTCACCTTCCAAGAGAACCGAAACCATTGCCATTTGCGACCAGCTATCACCAGATTTAAGTTGCAATTAACGTTTCAAACCATTGTGTCCGTCACTACTCCATCATCGATTGTTGCAAGTAACATTTCATACCCCCAAATTGAACCTGGAACTCTGTTTTGGTTGATAAGACGAAAGTGGTGGTGGTTACAGGTTTAAGGTTTTAGAGATGGTAGTGGTGGTCGCAGAGGATGGTGTGTTTGAAAGATTGTTAAATATTAAACATAAAGGGATTTTGATGAAAATACCCTCACGTGTGTGGCATGTGAAGGATAATCCAGTTAAATAATAAACCTCGTTAGTCCTAATACCTGATAATGTTACAAAAACTTAACTTGAAACCTCAACCTGAAACTTAAAAACCTTAATACTCGAATGTGAAACTTATGGTAAACAGCAAGGACCATTTGTGTAGTTCTCTCAAATGAAATAACAAAAATGTCCTTCTAAACTAACAGAATTTAAACAATGCTAAGTTAGATAGGTGCAAGGTATTAAGGATTTAAACCGTAGGGACTCATTCGGCAAGATTAAAATAGTAAGGACTCAAGTTAGTTAATTTCTTTTTGAAACCACAATGATGCAAATTGAACTTTACTATATAAAAATTTAAAAGGTGTACATATACATATTTTGAGCCAAAGGTGATTATTAATTTTTTTTTAAACGACTAATTTTCTCTTCTATTTTATACTATTTTATTACATCATTTTTTATCACCTTTTAAACACATCTTTTTATTTTTATTGTGTCTTATAAAAGCTTAAATTGTCAGCCTCACATTTTGGGGTAAAGGTGTCTATTATCTAATTCAAAGACTATCATTTGGACCATGTTCTTTTAAATTTGAAGGACCCACACGCAAAATTCTACTCTTTTTATTGATTTCTCCTTCCAATTAATATTAAATAATGGTACCGAAAGGAACCAACCCAGAAGAAACAAGGAAACCTCTTAGATTTTGACCATTTCAATCCACTTTCATTCATCATAATCCTCATCCAGTTGCTGGAAATATTCATTTCCAAACACCAACCCAAGAATCCAATTAAAAAATGCCCGAAAACATGGATCAAAGCCATGTTATCACAATAGATCAAGAAGTGCAACTCATGACTACCCAAATGAAAGAATCACCCAAACTACTTCACAAATCAGCTGGCAAGAGTTCTTGTTGCATATTTAGAGTCCCCCAAAGTCTAGTTGAAAGCAACAAAGATGCATATCAGCCTAAAATTGTCTCAATAGGCCCATACCACTATGGACAAAAGGATCTTGAGATGATTCAAGAACATAAGTGGAGGTTCCTCAATGACATGATCGCTAGAACAAGTAAGCCACTTGGTTTTTTCATGAATATTATAGTGTCAATGGAGGATAAAATTAGAGAATGCTACTCGGAGTCTATAGATCGTTTTGCAAAAAATGAACTTGCCAAAATGATGGTGCTTGATGGTGTTTTCTTGATTGAATTGTTTAGGAAAGTTGGTAAGTTGGTTTCCACTAATGGAGATGATCCCATCTTTAAAATGGGTTGGATTTCTCCATTTTTGATGAGAGATCTTTTGAGGATAGAGAATCAAATCCCATTTTTTGTTCTACAAAAGTTGTATGAAGCGTCGAAACATCCGGACCATGACCATACACTTCAATCTTTAATCCTTGAGTTTTTCAATTACATGGTTGATAGGAAGCCAGAAGTTTTGAAGAAGTGTGAGAATCTTGATGGAAAACATTTACTTGATTTTTTTAGAAAGAGTTTCATAATTACTAAGAAAAGCAACTCAATTGATTGTAAGAAATATGATATGACCAAGAACCCTTCCCTTAAACTCATCCAACCCGCGACCAAGCTTGTTAATGTTGGGGTCAAGTTCAAGGCGAACTATGATGCCGATAGCTTCTTGGACATTGAATTCCAAAGGGGGTTGCTTTTAATTCCGCAAATCAACATGGATGATTTTCATAGTTCATTTTTTATGAATTGTATGGCTTTCGAGCAATGTGATTCTACTTGCTCAAAAGACATTACAACGTATGTTGTATTCATGGGGTGTCTAATGAGCACCTCAAACGACGTAGGTTTGCTTTCTCAAAACAAGATTATTGAGAATTATTTTGGAACGGATAAAGAGATTGCAAAATTCTTCAAAAATGTTGGGAAAGATGTAGCATTTGATATTAAGAGTCAATACCTATCAAACTTGTTTGTGGAGTTAAACGAGTATTGTAAGAATGGTTGGCATGTAGGTTGGGCAGGGTTTAAGCATACCTATTTTGAGAGCCCATGGGCCTCAATTTCGGCGTTTGCGGCTTTTATGTTGCTTTCTCTTGCGGCTCTCCAAACATTTTACACCGTTTTTCCGTACTATCACAAAAAAGACTGATACAAGTTATTTGAGACGGTGGCTAGTGGTTGAAGCAGCAGCAATTCGGTGATGGTCCAAGAGCTGGTGTTCGTTTTAGATAGTCCATCTTGTAATTAAGTAGGTTGTTTAGTTCTTTTGATTTGATTTGTTGTAACTGATCAATACATTATTTGTAAATACTTGTCATTGCTACATATAAATTGGTTATTTGATTAGCACTAGCTCATCATAGCATGCAGTTT
Source organism: Ambrosia trifida (assembly GCA_028751855.1). NCBI lineage: Eukaryota > Viridiplantae > Streptophyta > Magnoliopsida > Asterales > Asteraceae > Ambrosia > Ambrosia trifida. Next base: position 57,257,758 of record CM054124.1, read on the forward strand.
CTTTGTACCATTTATGTGTTATATTATGATTTACGAGCTTTAAAACTTATATACATCTTCAAAATATATGCTAGGATAGTAGGATTTATCAAAATGCTAGGTTATATATATATATATATATATATATATATATATATATATATATATATATATATATATTTTGAAAGGGCAAATTTCATTCACAAACGACCGGCGAATCAACCCCAATTAGGGGAGAAACGAAAAACAGTTGGAAAATTTAATTTGCAATACCTATAAGTGTATAATAAATAAACACAAATTTGTTAATCCATGCACCTTTTTTTTTTTGAACGGCCAACCAAACTTTTATTACCGAACTACTAGCAAGGCGCTAGCATAAACTTTACACAACCGAAAAACAAATCCGAGTGATCTTACAAACATCAAAACTAAACCCGTTCAAGAAATACAAACAGAATACGTGTATTAAGGCCGTGGATCGGACCTCCCCATCTTTACCGTGTCGAATCTTCGCCATGCTTCCTATGTCATATTCCCCATTTTCGCCCGATTCGTAATCCACAAATAACTCATTACCTTGATCTCATCAACGATCGTCTGAACCGAAGGCTCTTTATTGGTGAAAACGGCTTCATTTCTAGCTCGCCATAAACTCCAAAAGGTTGTTAACACCACCGCGTACAACGTCTCTTTCTGTCGATGTCCAGTCATAGCCGAATTATGCAGCCCCAGAAGATCTTTAACATGGAAAACCAACTGAGACGGAATGTTACACCACCTCCATATTTGTTGCCAAACTTCCATGACGAAAGGACAGCCCGTATACACATGCTCAGTAGACTCCGAATTCATTTGACAAAATCTACACGAGTTGTTCGCCACCGTAATGTTTCTTCTTTGTAACGCATCAGCCGTGGGAAGACGATCAAGATTGGCTCTCCACGCCACAACACAAACTTTTTTTGGAACCCATTTTGACCAGTTAACCTGCGTCTGCAGCTGAAACTGTCTGTTTTCGCTTATCAAAACTTTTACCGTGCTGACTGAGAACCCACACAACCCGTTTGGAGAGAAAACCCACCTGTCCTTAGCCCCGTTTAGTGCCACGTCGCCCAAAAACAGCATCAATTCATTAAGTTCAGCAGCTTCTGTAGTGGACAGATCCGCACGCCTCCAATTCCAACAAAATCCCAAACCCAAAGGTCCTGACAAATTAAAATCTGCACGAGTTAATCCATGCACATATCTCAAGATAAGTGAGAGTAGCTTTTGCATGAGTCTAAGTGTTTACTCTCAAGTTAGGCTCAAATCTATTTCGGTCATAATTATTATCTATAACATTTAATGATGCCTTAACTACAGTTCCAAGGAGTATTTTTTGGAATTTACGTTGTTGCATGTTAGAGGGTGTTTGGGATTGAGTTTCAAAACAACTTATTGACTAATTGGCTTTTTCAAAAAAGCTAACAAGTCAATAAGCTGTTTGTGTAACTCAAAAACACTTTCTGTTTTGACTTTTGACTTTTGGCTTTTGGCTTTTAAGGGTGGAAAAGCTGCTTTTGAAAAGTTATAAATCCTGGCTTTTGACTTTTGAAAAAAAATTACAAATTTACCACTCATACAACCAATATTCACAATAAGTTAAGCGAAGCACTTAAAAAAATACAATCTATTGACTTTTTGACGTTTCTCATCCCAAAAGCTAATCCAAACACTTTTTTTAAAACTCCTTTTCAAAAAGTCATAAGCCAATAAGCACTTTTAACCAAAAGCACTTTTACATTTCCAAACTCAATCCCAAACACCCTCTTAGTCAACAAAAATGGGACTTTCCCCTTTCTTGATCATTAATAGTTGGTTGTATCTGAGTCGATGGTTAGCGAGAACCATCAACAAACTCGCACCATAGCTCATACAACCACAACTGCGGAACAACCACTGCTTGAAGCTACACCTGTCACTATCAAGTGAAGCAGCTTAATAAACTACAAACGATTATCGGAATAGGTTGATCCATCCAACAATTCTTTAATCTTTATCACCACCATCTTTAATCTCTCCCTTTCCTCCCCCGTCCCATCTCTCTAAATAACTTGATATGTTCCGGTTTTTGTTTTAACTAAAACTTGATAGTGGTTTTCCAAATTTGCCAAAAAACGATCTTGAGGTCCACAAAATTTAGCGGTCGGTGGGGTGGCGAGGTGAGGTGGTGGCATAGTTGACAGTGGTTGTGTCAGAGATGGCATGGTGATGGTCGTTTGAGAAGATGGTGGTAGCAGCGGTATGAAATGGTGGTGGTCAACGAGTTACTGCTACGGTGTGAAAGACTTAGGGGTTGTTTGTTTTTTGCTCAGAAGCACTTCTGACCTCTTTTGTCTGCGTCGTGCAGACACGCGCAGACGTCCGAGGTCTGCAGATTGTTTTTTTGGAAGACCTTTCACTCAAAAAGGTCTTCCTGACCTCTTCTTGGTGCAGACTTGTTCCAAGTTCTTCAAAGGTCTTCTCCTCTTCTTTTCTTCTCACCTACCACCACCACCACCCACCACCACCACCGTCCACCACCACCACCAACCACAACCACCGTCCACCACCACCAACCACCACACCACGACGGTCCACCACCACCTACCACCACCCACCACCATCCACCACCACCATCCACCGCCACCACGGTCCAACACCACCACCTCCACCGTCTACCACCACCACCGTCCACCACCACCACGATCCACCACCACCACCGTCCACCCACCACCACCACGGTCCACCACCACCACCTCCACGGTCCACCACCACCGTCTACCATCACCATCCACCACCACCACGGTCCACCACCAGACTGTTGTAAAAAAATAGTTTATTTAAATTTCAGTTTATTTCAGCAGCCTATAGACGTTAACAAACAAACAATATTCTTCTTGCAGACTGCAGACCTTTGATCCACCTCTTCTCTTACAGACGTCTGCAGAAATGGTCCGCAGACTGCAGACCTTTTCCTGCATGAAAAACAAACAACACCTAAGGCTTTGTGTTGTGAGGAGAGACTAGCGCTTTGGTTTGCGAGTTTAAACGTAATATGAATACAAAAATTTCTTTTAAAAATATCATCAAAATCATCGTGCTACTTAAAAAATATTTTCAAAATTCAAACATTATTTGACAACATGATAAAATAGTGTTTAAAAGTCTCAAAACTTGATGTTTAAGATGCCAAATAATCTAAACTTAAACGCATCTATAAAAAAAGACATTAAATGTTCGGGTTTTTATTCGGGTTTCGAATTTCAGGTTTTTTTGGTTCGGGTTGTTCGAGTTTTTTGTTGGGAGAAAGTGACCCGATAACCGATCCATTTAAGGTTCGGGTTTGAGTTATTCGCGTTCGGGTTTTTCGAGTATCTCTAATTCGAGTTCAGATGACTTTAAATTCGAGTCGGGTTTCGAATAAAAATGAACATCCCTACACATCATATCAAACGACAGAGGTCTAATTACTAGTTACCAGGTAAAATAAATAAAAAGAGAAAATTGCTTGAATAGTCCTTGTGGTTTACCCAAATTTCACCTTTAGTCCTCAACTTTTAAAAATTACATCTGTAGTCTCTAACTTTTGGTGTTTTTTTAACTCAAACACAACAAAAGTTGAAGACTACAGATGTAATTTTTAAAAGTTAGAGACTAAAGGTGAAATTTAGAGAAACACATTGACTATTTCAATAATTTTCTCTAATAAAAAGTTACAAAGGACCTTATCCTCTATAGATAAGACAACTTAAGAAATTGCATGGAAACAATTTAAGCAGTCGGTCCCACGCGCAAAGTTCTTAATTAAACAAGTGAAACGAAACTACATAGAACAAACCATGAAACCCCTTAGATTTTGACCATTTCAATCCCCTTTAATTCTTCATATCCCCAATTTGTTTGCTCACTTTATTCACTTCCAAACACCAGACCAATAAACAAAATAAAAATGCCCAAAAACATGGATCAAAACCTTGTCATCACAATAGATCAAGAAGTGGAAATCATGAAGACCCAACTGAAAAAAGCACCAAAACTACTTCACAAATCAGCTGGTAATAATTCTTGTTGCATATTTAGAGTACCACAAAGTCTAGTTGAAATCAACAACGATGCATATCGACCTCGAATTGTCTCAATCGGTCCATACCACTATGGAAACAAGGATCTTGAGATGATTCAAGAACATAAGTGGAGGTTCCTCAATGATATGATCACTAGAACAAGTAAGCCACTTGGTTTTTTCATGAATGTTATAGTGTCAATGGAGGATAAAATCCGAGAATGCTACTCGGAGTCTATTGATCATTTTGCTAGAAATGAACTTGCCAAGATGATGGTCCTTGATGGTTTTTTCTTGATTGAATTGTTTAGAAAAGTTGGGAAGTTGGTTTCCACACATGGAGATGATCCAATCTTTAGAATGGCTTGGATTCCTTCCCATGACCGCACACTTCAATCTTTAATCCTAGAGTTTTTTAATTACATGGTTAATAGGCCAGAAAGAGTTTTAAAGAAGTATGCAAATCATGATGGACAACATTTACTTGATTTTTTTAGAAAGAGTTTCTTAAATGCTGAAGATAGAAACTCGGTTGAATGTGAGAGAACCAACTTCAAGGTTAATCTCATCCAACCCGCAACCAAACTTGTTATTGATGGGGTCAAGTTCAAGGTTAATCATCAAGCCGATAGCTTCCTAGATATCAAATTCCAAAACGGGGTGCTTTCAATTCCTCAAATCAGTTTGGATAATTTTTATGGTTGTTTTATACTAAACTCCATGGTTTTTGAGCAGTGCTACTTTCACTGTTCGCAACAATTTACAGCCTATTTAGTGTTCATGGCTTGTCTCATGCAAACCTCAATGGATGTTAGTGTGCTTTTGAAAAATTTGATTGTCATAAATCATTCTGGTATGGATAAAGGGACTACAAAATTATTCACCGATGCTGCTAAAGAGGTGACTTTTGATATAGAGAACAGTTACTTAAGTGGTTTGTTTATGGATGTAAATGAGTATTGTGAGAATGTGTGGCATGGAACTTGGGCCGAGTTTAAGCAGAACTATTTTGGGAGCCCCTGGATCACAATATCGGCATCTGCTGCAATTATATTGCTTTCTCTTGCAGCTCTCCAAACATTTTACACCATTTTCCCTTATTACCATAAAAGAGACTGAGAATATTTTCGAGGCGGCGCTTGGTGTTGAAGACTGATTCAAATCAGTTAGTTTGCATGCACGTGAATAAAATTTTATGTTCTTCTAATTTGAAATGGTTTGAATAAGGCTGTTAGTGAGATCCTACTTTCTAGCTAGCTAGAAGTTGTCTTTTATGTATTTAAGTAGCTATTTGCATTGAGTTTTTTTTATGAATTCGTGTATTTTTTTCAAAGTTTTTGTGTCTTTGGTAGTTGTCAGACTTGAATTTGTGTTTTTGGAACTTCGGCAATCTAAGATTGCTGAAGTGATGACATGTACAATGAGTTGGACAAAACCTTGTTCAAACATGGAAAGTGTGGTTGAGTGAGGTCGACGTGGCTGCTTTGTTGGTTGTGGGCAGATGAGATGGCACTTCCGCAATCTAAGATTGCGGAAGTCAAATCTCTTTTTTTTTTTGGCAAGTCAAGTCCATCGTCGTTGCTTTTTGCTGAGTGTCAGGTGTCATAAACTCAATCGTTATATTATATATATAGACATAAATAGTTAACCAACCTTGGTCAAGATGATATTGGAAGTTAGATCCGAATTATAAATGTGACACTTAAGACTTCAAAAGAATAAATGTATACATACACTCTACTATTGAAGATACGGGTAAGACATTAAGGGAATGTTTGGGATTGATTATTCAAAACAGATTATGCGTTTTGAAAAAGCAGGGGTGGAGCTACTTATAGATTATTGCGTTTTGGTAGCATAAAAAACTGATTATCTGCGTTTTCAAAACGCAATCCAAACACTAAAAACTGATTATCTGCGTTTTTAAAACGCAATAATCTAAAAATCAGATTCAAAACGCAATCCCAAACACCCTCTAAAACATTTGAGATACAGAGAAACCAACATTTTTAGAATAAGTCAACCTTAAACAACCAAAGGTCGTAAAATTGTCCACACGTGTAACCGTGATACTCGGTTACACCTACTAATATTTATAGTTATAATAGCATCTTGCATAGGAACCTTAGGTGGACTCGATCGACCACGACCATACTCAGTTACACCTACTAATATTTATGGTTATTTTTATGTGTGTTTTCAGTTTATTATGTTTTGATTGTAAATTTTGTTTGGAAACATTGTATAAATTTAGGTTATTTTATGTTTTGATACCACCACAACACAAGACAGGTAAAACTACTAATTAATCATAAACATTATTTGATGTTTACATAAGTAGATTGCTTAATTATTACACCCATTGTCTTATCAATTCAATATTCGGATGATGAGTTTAATAAGGTCTTGCTATATTTACAATCAAAAAAATATTTTGACACCTTGTATACGGGTAATATACGAGTATATGGCCCGTATACAATCACATCACACACAACAATGACTGGTATGCATATAACTCGTATACATATATATATATATGATTCGTATAACTATAGATGGGTCATATATAAGACTTGTAAATGAGTATAAAAGTCATGTACTTACGCAGCCAAACACATTCTGATATTTGCTTACTAGTAGACGACTCATATGCAAATATGCGGGTCGTATTCGTGTCAGAGTATCAAAATAAGATTACAGGTAGTGTGTACATTTAGCCCAAGCCTGCAGTTCATAATATTCATATGTGAATGTGAGACGCCACACGCAAAGTCTTTTCTTTCTGTTTGTTTCTCCTTATTAGTTGTTGTGGTGTGGGTGATAGAAATTACACTGAATTAAACAATGAAGCGTCTCACCCCTTGTAGTGTGGTGGTAAAGGTTTTGGGATTTTAAATGAGAGGTTAGGAGTTCAAGTCTCATATGAGACAAAAAAGGGTGTATCAAAAAGGGTGTAAAAATGAGGGAAGAAATTAATCAATAAAATAACGATGAAGCACCATACATATACTTTCGATAAGATATTAGATTTTTAGTAATTAAAGAAACCAATTTAAAGTAAAATTCTCGAAAACAAAGATTACTTGACCATAATTAGAAACCAACATGTAACTGTGTTTTATTCAAATTTTAAAAAACTAGCATGACAATTTTTATCACTATCTTTATTATTAGCATTTTAAGTTTTTAAACTCGAAACTCAAAAGTGTGAGAGAACCATGATCAACATCATCTAACACTAATCTATGGAATACACTATCGATAAAAATCTAGAAGTGGAACAATATCATTTCGCGACATATCTATTAAGGTGTCACAAAATTAGAAGTTACAAATAACAAAATTATTGACTGGATTATGAACTCCGTTGACTAATCTCTACTTATAACTTTCTTTATTGTATTTGATACTTACTTTTTTTTTTTTTTTTTTTGGAAGGTGTGTTTCAGCGGAGAATCCAAACGACGTATAACCCCTCAACCCCAGTTCGAATCCAGGTCAAACGCAGGTGTTGAATTTCTCACCCCTTATTGCGAGTGGGGGGACTCGAACCTGAGACCAAGCTCAGGCGGAAACCTCCTTAAGGAGTAAACCCTCCCACCTCCGACCACCGACCAGCCACTAACTTGTGTTTGTTAATCCTCTTCGCTCGCCCCTTTTATCTTAGTCATTGTTATTTTTTCATGAACACTTCAAAGAAAAAATTAATCTATATTATCTTATTAAGGAGGAGTGATGGCTAACATAGTCATTTTCATTTCCGTACAACTTAAGAAGCAATATGTACAACATACTTCAGCAAGAAATTTAAGGGTATTATGGGCATAGTTGTGACAATTAAGACCCTTAGGGGGATATGTTTGTAATTTTACCATCATTATCTTACTCACATCTTATGATTCTATTCCAATCTTGCCCTCATGACCATACCAATAGATATCCATTGAATTGTCTTTAAGAATTGTTTTAATTGTGTTTATTGTAAGGTGAGACCTTTGAGTGCCTCTGATGAAGTGTATATGTCATCTTCTTGATATTGAAGTTCATTATCTTCAATGGTTAGGAAGAAGAGCTCCAGATGAAAAAAGTTGCACTAAATATCTCCAAGGATGTGAAGAAATTTTGGATAAAATTTGAGAAGCTGGTAAGTCATATATGTAATTTAGTATATGAAGGGTTTGTTTTACATTATAATTTTGATACATATTTATTTTCTATAAAATATCATGTCATTTTAGGTGTTGTACAAGCATCGGTTAGAGCCTGATCAAAAGAAGAAAAAAAAACTCTTGATAAGCATCTTGAATTTCTTCTAGGGCAAACCGAAAGGTAATTTCTTGACCTATGAATTTGGTTATTTTACTCTCTAATGGGCCAACTAGGTAAAATAAAATAAAATTAGACAGGAAGAATGTTGTTTAAATGGGTCGGATGGGTCAAAAGTTTGCCAAAGTGTAATTTGTAAATTGTAAAACATAAAATCTCATTTTTTGATTGAAGTCTCATATTTTTTGTTTACTTTTCTCCTTCTTTGAGAGTTATTAATTTGTGCCATATTTACGCAAAACTGTAAAGCAACTAGATTTTTGTTTGTTTTTCAATTGGATGGTTTGTAAATGATATACTTCATGTATAAATAAGCATATTTAATTCAATGTTACCAACATTACAAACACAAGCATTATGTTATCTATATACATCTATGTGAAATATAGATTGAAAACACATTGCATAGTACACGCACTTAAATTTTCATGGATAATGAGTATGATATGTTGATTGATAACAAGACCTTTTGGTTTCATCATAATTGTGATAATGGGAACTTATGTTTTCTTTGCTTAACGCCAATTCATTGAATTAAAATTGAACTTGTGGAGTCTGCTATAATACTATACCCAGGTTAAAATTTGTATAATATATGACTGAAGTCATCTGGATCTAAAGATGGAAGAAATGATGTGATCTTGCTTAAGTTCTTGAAAGCTAGACTTTAAAGTCGAAGATTTTTTTAATGCTTAAGAACACATTTTTACGTAGAAAAGCTTGTCGCATTGACGATTTGGTAGATGAAAATATTAGATATGGACTTGATAAACTAATATGGAGTATCATACTTTATATTATCGCTCCCGCGGCAACGCGCGGGGTTCCTACTATATTATCTTATTAAGGAGGAGTGATGGCCAAGATTGTAATTTTGTCAAGCATCCAACTATTCAAGCAACATGTACAATTGAATTATGCTTACATGATGGGGGTAGAATTGGAACTTTATGGACATTTAAGACACTTAGAAGGGTATAATAGTAAATTTAGCATAATCCAATACCTCACATCCTAAAATCTTATCCCAATTCTACCCTCATGTCCAACATTTAGAATACAAAATACAACCTATGATGCATCTTAAATGTGAGACCTTTCAACCCCTCATAATCATTAACCTATCATAATTATCAACCTTTCATCATCATCATGATCAATTCATTAGTAACTTCTTCCTCTTATATATCTATATATTATCTATATGGGGTCAACAACAACAAGAATCACCACATAAATCACCAAACGCAATTCTTTGGTTTCTCACCTCAAAACCCTTCTATCATCACAGGTTCCTTACCGTATCTTTCATTTTATTTATCATTTTCTTTTTTTTTCTCTATGGCATTTCATTAAAGCTTGATACGCAAACATTATTTCTTTTCCGTATCTTTCATTTTATTTATTGTTTTCTTTTTTTTTTTCTCTATGGCATTTCATTGAAGCTTGATACACAAAGATTGTGATGTTAATTATTATTTTTTTTAGGAATCTTGATTTAGTGGGTCAAATAGTTTTTTTAAACATGAAACTGTGTTAACGGAAAAAAAATGAGTTTGTGGATTTATGGTGATTGATGATAATTGACAGGTGGGATTAACATTGTCTCTAAATGGCAAAAGATGGATTCGAGATCACCGGGGATAACGCGAAATGTCTCATCATCTCCTTATACTCTTATAAAGATTTTCAAAATCAAAGGTGATTTTTGTTTTAAGTGCCAATTTTTATACGTATCAAGCATTTTGCTACATGTTGTTTATAAGATTCAATACGTGTTGTCTCTTTATGTTTTTATTCCCTTAATTTTGATTCTTGACTCTTTAGTACTTTTCTATCATCATGAATTCTATATTTTCTTTGGCAAATATCGATATCTATACTATATTATAAAGCATTTGGGAAGGATGACTACAAAATTTAAGTAATTACAATATCTATATCTATATCTATATCTATATCTATATCTATATCTATATTATAAAGCATGAGTGAATGATACCCGTAAAATTTAAGTAAATACAACCTTTATTGCTTATAGTACAATGCTTGTTGAAGTCATTTAGGGAGTAAAATTGTCTTTCTACCCAACTGTTAAATTGTTGAAGAAATTAATTTAAGCATAATTATGAAATTGATGATGAAATTAACAATAATGTGGTGACTCTTTACATTCATAACCTCCATGTCTTTATTATGTTTGTATCAATGTTATAGTCTTATAAATATTATTTGGTATCTAAATAATGGGGTGACTCTTCACATACATAACTTACATATCTTTCAATTTTTATAGCCTTATAAATAGTTGTCTTTAATTTGGTATATGCAACATATCAATGAATAAAGTTCTCTCTTCCTTCATTCTTTCTTTCCATACATGATGTTTAGAGTCTTCTTCTCATGTTTATATAACTTGTATGTTGGTTGCTACTATATTGTTATTTTCCAACACGTTATTAGCACGAGTTTTCTTGTTGCTCTTTGTTTTAGCAATCTTAATAATGTAGTCTTAAAATCGTATTTGAAGGAGCGCAAACAGGCTGAAAAGTATGATACATGAAGATCAAGTGGTGAAACCACGTATTACATGTTGCCAGCAAAACAAGATAGATTTAATGAAACTGACATTTCTTCTGCCTAACAAGTTATTAAATTTAGAATCATTAGTACTAGGTTTGTTTTTGAAGTCACTTAATTCTTAGTTTCTTGCTTAAATACTATGTTTTACTTGTAATGTAAACCACTGAGTTTTTACTATAATCGCCATATACATACATTCATATTCTTTTCACGGCTAATTCTTTTATCATTAATTTTGGAGTTGTGTTTATATATAGTTAATGAATTCGGATACTTTTGTAACCAAAATAATATTAAACCCACGAGATATGTAAAATAACAAGTTAATAAATTTGCATAAAAAAATTCGTGTCTAAAATTTGTAGCAAAGACCATAGTTAAAAATACCTAGCAAAAATGGTAATTAACATTTTCATAGCAAAAACCGTGTATAAAAATCCATAAGCAAACATTTTTGTAGCAAATTCTATAGCAAACATTTTGGTATTAAGTAAATACAACATTTATTGCTTATAGTACAATGTTTGTAAGTCATTTAGCGGTAAATTGTCTTTCTACCTAAATATTAAATTGTTGAAGAAATTAATTTAAACATAATTATAAAATTGACGAGGAAATTAACAATAATGTAGTGACTTTTTACATTCATAACCTCCATGTCTTTATTACGTTTGTATCAATATTATAATCTTATAAATAGTGGTCATGTATTTGGTATATAAATAATGCGGTGACTCTTCACATACATAACTTACATATCTTTCAATGTTTATAGACGTATAAATAGTGGTCCTTTATTTGGTAACTAACTTGTTGTACTAACATGGAGGTCATGGGTTCAATACCCACTAACAACTAACATTAGAAGAAATTTGACCGTTCAAAAAAAATGGTATATGAAACATATCAATGAATAAAGTTATCTTTTCCTTTATCCTTTCTTTCCATACATGATGTCTAGAGTCTTCTTCTCATGTTTATATGACTTGTACGTTGGTTGCTACTAGATTGTTATTTTCTAACACGTTATTAGCACGAGTTTTCTTGTTGCTCTTCGTTTTTTTTCCACTTTGAATCCATAGTCTAACCTCGCCTTGTGCCGATACATTTACATAACAATGTAAAAATATAACCGTCACATGTATGTTGCTGTTATAGCCACTGGAATCAAAAGTGATTAGAAATCACAATCAATCTAATCCATCTCCATTCACAATTCAAGTAATAAATACATACCTTTTTCTTTGTGATGTATATACATAAAATACGAAAGAACAATTTTAGACACATTTACTGATTTGTGTAAATTTTTTCTTCAATTTTAGATTACTTTTTTTTTTTTATTCAGACCCACCTTATTTCCCTTGCAAAATTGGTTATGTTGTATTTTTTTAATGATTTTTGTATGTTAGGATTTAAATTAAAAAAAAAGGTTGTTTTATTATAGCTATCTAATAATCAATCAAAATTTTAGTAGCATAATTTGTTCCTATTATTGGTTGCTAATCATAATTTGAGTATAGAAGGTGATGGGGTGAGGGTTGCTTGGTTACGTAAGTATTGCAAACGGAGGCCAACGATTTTAATGGTCTGTCGTTTCTCTTTTATTGTTAATCTCAAATACTATTAAAATTCTTTAAAAGCCAATTGTTTTTCACTCAAATTGAATGAATTAGTAATTGAGATTTTATTAAAAAAATTTGAATTCCGGTCTGGTTCATCCGGAGATTGAAATGTTTTGATTTTTTTTTAATTTAGAAGGTAGGGATGAATAAAGATATGGACCAGTAATGACACCATGGCATAATTTTTTGTCAACCAAGTTAGTAGTTTGTTAACTAATTAATAGTTTGTTACCATCTTAAAAATAAAATCCATTAACAATATATTTACTAGATCTAGCACACCTTTAAAATCAAATACTACACAATATATCATGAGAGAATCGATAAACTAACAGTAACGAATATCGCGCGACAAATTGTCTTCCCGCAGCAACGCGCGGGTTCCCCACTAGTTTGAAAAAGGAAACTACACTAGTACACAAGACCAAGAAAAGTATATACCCGTTGACCAAAACAAGACCAAGACATTAGTATAAGAAATAATGAACAAATAGGATTTATATTGTAAGGACCATATCCTTTTTTAGATTTGATTATTTTAAAAATTGCGTGTTATTTTTTATGCAATTGGAGCCACTTGCATAATCATTGCTGAAAGGAAACTACATAGAAGAAACTAACAAATTTATAAACACCGGTGAAAGGAAACTACACAGAATAAACCAAGAAATTAAGGTCATATACTCCTATATAAACTTTCCAATTTACTTTAGTTCTTCATATCTCCAATTGCTCCATCCATTCACTTCCAAACACCAAATCAAGAATGCCCAAAAAGATGGATCAAAGCCATAGCCATGTCATCACAATAGATAAAAAAGAAATGGACACCATGATGACCCAAATAAGAAAACCACCAAAATTACTCAACAAAGTAGCCGGTAAGAGTTCTTGTTGCATATTTAGAGTCCCTCAAAGTCTAGTTGAAATCAACAAAGAAGCATATCAACCTCTAATTGTCTCAATCGGCCCATACCACTATGGAAACAAGGGTCTTGAGATGATTCAAGAACATAAAGGGAGATTCCTCGACGAAATGATCACAAGAACGCGTAAGCCACTTAGTGTTTACATGAATATCATAGGGTCATTGGACAATGAAATTCGAGAAAGCTACTCGGAGTACATTGATCTTGGCCCTAATGATCTAGCTAAAATGATGGTTCTTGATGGGGTTTTCTTGATTGAATTGTTTTTAAAAGTTGGGAATTTGGTTAGAACTGATCAAGATGATCCCATCTTTAAAATGGCATGGGTTTCTCCATTTTTGATGAGGGATCTTTTGAGGATAGAGAATCAAATCCCATTTTTCGTTCTACAAAAGTTATATGATGCGTCTAAACCTGAGGGCGTGAACCGCACGCTTCAATCTTTAATCCTAGATTTTTTCAATTACATGGTTGATAGGGAAAAAAATGTATTAAAGTGGCATGAAAATCTTGAAGGAAAACACTTACTTGATTTTTTTCGAAAGAGTTTTATAATTACTAATAATAGAAACTCGGGTAATGTTCAGACAACTAACGAACCCAACCCTTCCCTTAAACTCATCCAGCCCGCAACCAAACTTACTACGGTTGGGGTCAAGTTCAAGGCTAATCATAAAGCCGAAAGTTTCTTAGACATTGAATTTAAAAATGGGCTACTTTTAATTCCCCAAATCAATATGGATGATTTCTATAGCTCTTTTTTTCTAAACTGCATGGCTTTCGAACAATGTTATTTTCACTGTTCGAAAGACATTACAACGTATGTTGTGTTCATGGGTTGTCTCATGCGCACCTCAGCAGACGTGAGTTTGCTTTCGGAAAATAAGATTATCGAGAACTATTTTGGCACGGATGAAAAGATTTCAAAATTCTTCAATGAGGTTGGAAAAGACGTGGCTTTTAACATTAAGGATAATTACTTAAAAGATTTGTTTGTGGAGTTAAACGAGTATTGTAAGAATGGGTGGCATGTAACTTGGGCCGAGTTTAAGCATAACTATTTTAGGAGCCCCTGGATCACAATATCAGCAATTGCGGCTTTTATGTTGCTTTCTCTAGCCATTCTCCAGACAATTTACACCGTGTATCCGTATTACCATAAAAGAGATCGAGATTAGTTGCTAGCGGTGGTGACTCGTGGTTATTGCAGTGATAGTGTATTATTCTGGTTGTAAAGTTAGTTTAAATTGAGTTCATATTGTGTATTCCATCGTGTAATTTTTGGTATAATAAAAATTGGTTTTGTCATGTGGGTGTTTGTAGCTATCTCAAGTTTAATAGTGTACTTTATTTTATGAAATTGGGTGATTTAGTTCGCTAGTTATCTTATTACTAGTGGGTTTATCGCATGCGCGTTGCCATATTGTGAGTAAGAGTGGATATATGTTTATGAATCTTATCACAATGGCCTATCCAGATTCTCCAAAATGGCAACATAGATACTGCTTCCCACACTTTCTTATTCTCGTTTACCTTTTGATTTCCAACATACCTTAGCATATCAGAATCTGTCTCAACCTAAGTTGGATTTATATTTTGTTAATAATTTCAGGAGCACGGGTTCTCTCACTAGTTATTCTTATTTTTCTAGCATAGAATTGGAACCTGAACCAACTTGGCGGTACTTGAAAACAATCCAACAAAAAAACATAGTCAAATTGATAACCTAAAACACAAACACACTAGCTAAATCTATTTCAAAACAATTAAAGATTATAAGAATAACAACAGTGATGATGATAAAACATTGTTCTCAAAATTCTATGAAACAAAGTATTAGAATTTTCACCTTTGACAAGGTCCCGAGCCTCTTCAACCGCAATCTGTAATGATTGACAAAAAAAGAAAAAAAGGGTGTGAACTTCATTTGGATAAGACTTGCATAAGAGTTCACTTTACTAATAGGTTAACAGTGAACTTTTTTTATAATAAAGATGTCATTTAACTTCAAAAGTTTATACATGTATGCATATTGAAATGTTAAAAAGACTAAAATATCCTTATATGTCATCAATGAACAAAATAACGTAGCAACAAAAAAAACAACACCACCTTATCACAATTGATGACAGACCAACTATTGGGAATCATGGTATCGTATACACAGCGGAAGCGGTTTATATTATTATTTAAACTTAAAACCAATATATATATAAATATATATATTTGCGAAAATAATAATAATAATTTTATTAATCCAATTAATAAAATATTCCCAATCAGGATCTCGGTTAAACGCGTATAAACAAATAAAACATAAACAACCATAGGGGGTTTAGTAATCAACCTTTGACGACTACACCGGAATTGTAACACGCGGGTTACAACGAATCCTCGCTAGTAGGAAGTTCACACCGAGCACGAACCAACCGGGAAGAAACACTTTGCAAGAGGAAGGCGGCGGCTTGTGGTGGTTATTGGCCGAAACAAGGCAAAAAGAGGCGGCGGCCCTTTTCCCTTGTGTGGTGGCCGCAAAAAACCAAAGAGGAGGAGGCAAGGGTTTGTTGTTTTTATAAAGTGTTATCTAGAGTTTACTCCTTAACACTCCTTTTATAAAACAATAACTTACAGTAAGCCCCCTTGTTAAATATCATAATACTCCTTAATATTAATCTTATTAATATTAAGTCCCTCAAGTCTAAAACAATTATTATTTCATAAATAATAATCCACCTACATGTGAACTTGTCTGATTCGTGTACCAACGCGTAACTCTTCGGATTGTACCGGGTCGGGTTACGTTGATCTCGACTTTTAATTACATCGGACATACTATATATCCAACAATCTCCCACTTGGACGATTTTAATTAAATGAGTCAACGTGCGCAAAGTTGGACGCCTAGCTGCATCGCATTGCACCCAAACCAGTATGACACTTTACAGTCGTCAACTAGTTCTTTGAGTTCAAGTAACACTTTACTTAGCCAAATATTATAGCCCTGATAATTCTATCAATAAGTCCCTTCTGTATAGACATCCGTTGATCATAAGACATGGATCATTCATTCTTATATAGTGATCAACCATTCTCTATTCTCGTCTCTAATTCAAAGTGGTCTAACGAACTACCTTAGTCCGACCGTGGCCATGCGTTTATACCAGTTTGAGTTTACGAGGGCGCCAGAATGTCTAGACTTCTAATCCTATAGAAGTACAGAATTCCATCAGCGTCATACAACTCCCACTTAATCTTGGATTTCTCCCAACGCTACCCTTATTGATACCCATGTTTCAGGATAGTGTTAGATAACATCAAAGATAGTCCTTGATCAATGTAGTTTAGTATGTGCCTTAGGAAAAAGGACAGATTGAACATATCAATATCAAAACATCTCATGACACTGATCCATGGAGATCGTTTTGAAGCGAGTTACATCCAATATCATTCCCTAATGATATCTGTGAATTATGATCCTCAAACCCTTGAGCTATTCATCTCATGAATACAACCATCTCAATTCACAATAGTCTTACATTCAAATTCATTCCCATGTAATTTGATCGACTACGGACATTTAGAATACTCTTATTCAAGGATTTAAACATACAAATAATGAACACAATTACAAAATATTTAAATTTGCATTTAACCCATTAAATCAAATAAATATTCCATGTAACTGTTATAGTTCAAAATAAAACACCAATACTAATTACAGATCATGCCCACTGTCTAGCAACTCTAAGCCATATCTTTCCAGCATGCTCCTCATGCTTAGCTTGAGGTTAAGGCTTAGTAAAGGGGTCAGCCAGATTTAGATCTGTATGAACTTTGTTTATCACGATGTCTCCACGCTCTACTATCTCTCTAATATAGTGGAATTTCCTGAGTATATGCCTTGTGGTCTGGTGTGACCTTGGTTCCATTGCAAGAGCAATGGCACCAGTGTTGTCGCACAGTATCTCTATTGGTTTCTTTATGCTAGGCATAACATCGAGATCAGTAATGAACTTCTTTATCCAGGCAGCCTCCTTTGCAGCATCCGATGCAGCATTGTATTTTGATTCATAGGTGGATTGAGCAACCACACTTTGCTTAGAGCTCTTCCAAGTAATAGCCCCACCATTCAGAATGAAAACATATCCCGTTTATGATCTTGAGTCATCACGATCAGTCTGGAAGCTTGCATCAGTATAACACTTAACTGACAGTTCCTCATCCAGTCCTCCATATAATAAGAACATGTCTTTAGTCCTTCTCAAGTACTTAAGAATGTTCTTCACTGCAGCCCAGTGACTCTCTCCTAGGTTCTGTTGATATCTACTCGTCATGCTAAGAGCATACGAGACATCAGGTCTAGTACATAACATGGCATACATGATAGAACCAATCGCAGAAACGTATGGAACACCTTCCATTTTCTTCTTTTCCTCTTCAGTGTTTGCACACTGCTTGTTATTAAGAATGGTTCCATGTGCCATGGGCAAGAGCCCCCTTTTTGAATCTTGCATTGAGAAGCGTCGTAAGACCTTATCAATATATGTACTTTGACTCAAACCCAATAACCGCTTTGATCTATCTCTATAAATCTTTATTCCCAGAATATAAGCGGCTTCACCAAGATCTTTCATTGCGAAACATTTACCCAACCAGGTCTTAACATCTTTAAGTATAAGGATATTGTTTCAAATGATTAGTATGTCATCTACATAAAGTATAAGAAAAGTGATATAGCTCCCACTAGATTTCTTGTAAACACATGGTTCATCTTCGTTCTTGATAAAACCAAACTCTTTGATTTTCTGATCAAAACGGAGATTCCAGCTGCGAGATGCTTGCTTTAATCCATAGATGGATTTATTCAGCTTGCACACCTTATTAGGATTCTTTGGATCGACAATACCTTTAGGTTGAACCATATAGACATCTTCCAGTAAGTGTCCATTAAGGAACGCGGTTTTGACATCCATCTGCCATATCTCATAGTCATAATATGCAGCAATGGCAAGTAGAATTCTAATAGACTTAAGCATGGCTACTGGCGAGAAAGTTTCCTCATAATCAATTCCTTGAGTCTGAGTAAAACCTTTCGCTACAAGCCTTGCTTTGTAGGTTTGCACATTCCCATCCATGTTAGTCTTCTTCTTGAAGATCCATTTGTTTCCCACAGTCCGACATTCGGCAAGAAGATCAACCAAATCCCAGACTTGGTTATCATACATGGATTGCATCTCTGCATTCATGGCTTCTTGCCATTTCTTGGATTCTGAATCCAAGATTGCAGCTTTGTAAGTAGCAGGCTAAGCTTCATCAATCATGAAGATATCGTCATACCTTACAGGTGCACGACGATCCCTAATACTTTTCCGAACACTTGGTGTTTCTGTTGTTTCTTGAGTACTCTCAGGCTCAACTTCAACAACTGGACCAGTTACCTCTGTTTCTGTCTGAACAACTGGTTCAATCACTTGTGATTCTCGAATTTCTTCAAGATCCACATGGTTATCTCTAATCCCTAGCGCCAGAATCTCTTCCTCTAAGAAAGTGCCTCTGCGTTTAGTAAAAATCCTATTTTCAGTGGGGTGGTAGAATAGGTAACTGATCTTCTTACCGTATCCAACGAAAACCACTTTTTCGCCTCTGGGATCTAGTTTATCCGAAGATTCTAGAGTGACATAAGCATTACATCCTAGAGTTTAAGGTAGGATACATGAGGTTTCTTTCCATGCCATATCTCATAAGGCGTTTTATCAACCTTTTTCGTTGGAGCTATATTCACAAGTCTTGCGGCAGTTTCCAAAGCATAACTCCAAAAGGATTTTGGAAGGTTTGTTCGACACATCATTGATCGAATCATATCTAATAGAGTTCGATTTCTCCGCTCAAACACACCATTATGTTGCGGTGTTCCAGGTGGAGTGAGTTGTGAAACTATTCCACAATCCTTTAGATGGTCGATGAATTCCTGACTAAGATATTCACCGCCTCGATCTGATCGAAGCATTTAAATAGTTCTATTTAGCTGATTTTCTACTTCGTTTTGGTACTCCTTGAACTTTTCAAGAGTTTCATGTTTATGCTTCATAAGATAAACATAACCATATCTACTGAAATCATCAGTAAATGTAACAAAGTATCTTTCTCCATGTCTTGACATTGTTCTGAATGGACCACATACATCGGTATGTACAAGTCCTAACAGATCATTAGCTCTTCCTCCAACATTTGAAAAATGTCCTTTTGTTAACTTTCCACTTAAGCATGATTCGCATTTTCCAAACGACTCTGAACCCTTGGAATCTAGAATTCCTGCGGTTTTGAGTTGTTTAACACGATTCTCACTTATGTGACCAAGTCTACAATGCCACATATACGTATCATTAAAGTCCAACTTATTACGTTTATGGGAGATATTGCATAATATGTTATCGTTTTGGATTTCTATCTCATAGATCCCATTGTTGGGTTTTGCATCAAAGTAAAATACATCGTTAAAATAAGCAGAAATAAATTCACCATTGAAACGATAATTAAAACCTTGTCCACGCAAAGCCGAAAATGAAACAATATTTCTAGTCACACTAGGAATGTAATAAACATTGTTCAAAACAAGTTCTAAACCAGAAGGAAGTAAGAGAACACATTCTCCTATAGCCTTCACAGCAACTCTTTGTTCATTGCCAACATGGACCTCCAAGTCGCCTTGTTTCAGCTTTCTAATCTTTCTTAGTCCTTGCAAAACATTACAAATGTGGAAACCACATCCTGTGTCAAACACCCATGTTTTGCTAGGAAAAGCCAAGATTTCAATAACATATATACTTGAGGACTCTCCTCCTGAAGCCCCAGCTTGCTTCAGCTCAGCTAAATACTTAGCACAGTTCCTCTTCCGGTGCCCAGTTTCATCACAATGAAAACACTTGGCATCTTTCCGAGGTTTCTTATTGGCAACAGATTTGCCTTTGCCCTTCCCTTTGCCCTGATTGCCTATTTTCTTGGTGTTAGATTTCTTAACTTGACCCTCCTTGATCACTAGCACTGGTGCAGTCTTGCTAGGTATGTTCACCTCAGCAGTTTTGAGCATCTGATGCAGTTCTGCAAGTGTCTTTTCCATCCCGTTCATATTGTAGTTCATAATGAACTGGTTATATGACTTGGGCAATGAGTTTAGGATAATATCCCCAGCTAACTCATCGCTCAAGTGGGATTCCAGACGAGCCAAGTGATCAACATATGCCTTCATTTTTAGAACACGAGTGCTAACTGGCGTTTCTAGAACATACAACTTGTTCTCCGCCTTGAGAACAATTTTCAAGTTGCGGTGCCAGTCCATGAAGTTGGAGTGGTTAAGTTTGTCCTTCTCTAAGATGGACTTAAGAGAGAATTGGGAGGCAGAATTGTTTTTAGTTGACATCTACAAAGTTCAAAATCTAATTTATTAGTATTTAATGTTTTAAATATCCTAATTTATCTTATGACCCAAAAGCAAAATTAATTAGGATGAGACCCCGGTTCATCAATACACAGTGAACTGGCTTAGCACTGTCCACTGGTATGATTAGGTATGTAAACAACGATTGTTAATTGTGTCCACTACACAACTCTCCATTTGGGGTTATCGCTAAGAGCGATGTATGTTTAACCCCAACTATGCCCACTTGTCAAACAAGCGATGTTTGGTCCTATACTGTTAACTGTAACACCGGCCTATGTTACACAGGAAACGCGATGATTACCTTCACTCATGATCAACGCCCAGATGCAGGGTCAGCACTAACATTTGGGTTCGATATAGAACGAAGTGTTAACTCGTTAAGGGTGGCATAAAACATCAATTTAAAATTGGGATTTAATTTTAATATTTACCATAAATATTTTGAATAACTCGTAGCATGATGCGAGTTACACAATCAGTTTATAAAATCCAATTTTATATAATTCGTGATAATTGAAACTCCTTTCAACACTCGACATGATATAGTTTTAAATACCCTATTTAAACTATGTTGGTCATATTATCGCGAATGGACTTGTTTTAATATTAATAAAACTCCTTTTATTAAATATGCTTTTCGGTTTTTATAAAACTTGTTTTAATAAAACCGTTGTCATGATTGTGAAAATTTTATTTATTTTGGGTTATCTAAATTATTTACAATAAATAAACCACAACCACAAAACATAATAATAAAATTAAACAAATCGAGCCCGTAATAGGTCGTCCGTTTCGTTTTAGCCAGAAACGAAACAAACTAGTCAAAAGGGGTTTCAAAACTATTTTGATATAGCTCCCACTTGACCTGAGATCTCTATCTTCATGGAACCTGTTCATCTTTTTATCTTCGTCTTGATCTTGTACTTGTAGGATTACAAATAAATTTGAAATACAAATAAAACAAATCTATTCTAATCCTATCTATTACACTGGATCCAATATCCGTAATAGAAAAATACAAATCAATAAAAAAAAAAAACATCACAAACACAACCATGACAAGGGTCAAAATAACTAGGGCTCGATTCACATCACAATCCATGAACAACAAAAAGCTTTTGATCTTTTGTCAAAAAAATGATTTTTTTGAAAAATAAAACATAGATCAAAATTATAACTTTGCCATCTATACACACGTAACCGTGGCTCTGATACCACTGTTGGGAATCATGGTATCGTATACACAGCGGAAGCGGTTTATATTATTATTTAAACTTAAAACCAATATATATATAAATATATATATTTGCGAAAATAATAATAATAATTTTATTAATCCAATTAATAAAATATTCCCAATCAGGATCTCGGTTAAACGCGTATAAACAAATAAAACATAAACAACCATAGGGGGTTTAGTAATCAACCTTTGACGACTACACCGGAATTGTAACACGCGGGTTACAACGAATCCTCGCTAGTAGGAAGTTCACACCGAGCACGAACCAACCGGGAAGCAACACTTTGCAAGAGGAAGGCGGCGACTTGTGGTGGTTATTGGCCGAAACAAGGCAAAAAGAGGCGGCGGCCCTTTTCCCTTGTGTGGCGGCCGCAAAAAACCAAAGAGGAGGAGGCAAGGGTTTGTTGTTTTTATAAAGTGTTATCTAGGGTTTACTCCTTAACCCTCCTTTTATAAAACAATAACTTACAGTAAGCCCCCTTGTTAAATATCATAATACTCCTTAATATTAATCTTATTAATATTAAGTCCCTCAAGTCTAAAACAATTATTATTTCATAAATAATAATCCACCTACATGTGAACTTGTCTGATTCGTGTACCAACGTGTAACTCTTCGGATCGTACCGGGTCGGGTTACGTTGATCTCGACTTTTAATTACATCGGACATACTATATATCCAACACCAACAACGTATAAACAAAATGCGTGTAATGCAAATATGTTAGACCATTGATGCAGTAGCAAGTAGAAGTTTCCAAACGTTATTGGAAGCAATTAGAAAATTATTATACATATATTTAATGTGTATTCATCAGACTTTTGATATTTGAAAATGGAATGGTAGTTTCGAAATGTTATTTGAAGCAATTAGAAAGTTATTATACATATATTTAATGTGTATTCATCAGACTTTTGATATTTGAAAATGGAATGGTATTTGAATTTTAGTACATAACCATTAGCTTAATTGTAGTAGTTTTCCAATACGATGCCTCAGTACTTCAATGCACATTAGCACAACAATAACACAAACAAAATCACTATCATGTTAAACAAAATAACGTCAAATGTACAAGCAAATTCTAACCTTTCTAAAGTCTTATGAGAAGGAATGATGGCCACCTCTAAACAATTAGCGTCGACTGAATGCCACATAAGCTGCAAGAAAGGAAAAAAAATGGATAGACAATAACCTGACCAAAGAAGCACCGCAATCCATACTTCTTCAAAACATCGACAAACTAAATCGACGATTCCCTTTTCCTTTCATGCAGGGCAGACTAAAAGAACAAATCACAAACGATGATGATATACTACAGTTATAACAGAAAGCTATACCATTGAAATCCTTGCCTTTGTTGAAACCCTAATTCATGAAGTGATCGGAAGAAGTGACAGAACAAAATATGATAATACTGAAATTAAGTCGCAATTATGGATTGAATGAGAATTGCTGAGTATATAAAGGAGTTAGGACAGGAAACAAAAGGGTGGATTGATTCGTGTCTTCAAATTTCCACCACCATTCAAGAACATAAACGATGATTTGATTGTTATTGATATTCAAGGGAGAAAGCCAAGGGGTTTATAGTGGGTGGTGGTGTTAAAGTTCTAGAGAGAAGTAGAAGGTTAATTAAATGAGAGAATATGAAGTGAAAATAGAGAACTCTTGAACTTGCCCCATTGATAATAACCATTAACCTCAATATTAATGGGTAAAAGACTAATTTACCCTTTTATAAATGCATCAAGTGTTTGTACTTTAGGCAATAAAATTTGTAATTACTTAAATTTTACGGGTATCCTTCCCTTATGCTTTATAATATAGTATAGATTGATATCTACTAAAATTAGTTAGTTATTTTTATTACAAAATAATCATTGGCTTAGATGTTATTTGATTATGTACATACTGGTTAGGCTCAACCAAATGAGGTTTTGCCCATTGGCACAATCCAGCCCCCAACCTCTCCTGTATAATATATTAATATAGCAATGTTGTTAGTATGAAAATGTAATAAAGTGTCATTTTGTAATAATAGATAAGTGCAGGGGTAAAGTTGTCAATTAGTAAAGAAGTTTAGAAGTTAGTTAATGGCAGTTGATTAGGAGGGAACTTGTATACATAGACTGTTAATGCTTTGTAACAGGATTAGCTATGAATCAATAAGAAAATCTCCTTCCTCTATTTCGCTTTCATAATTTCATAGCTAACAAATTGGTATCAGAGCGTCGATTCTCTCAACCTCAATACCGACTATCCTAACCGTTTTAACCATCATCAACCACCATCAACTACCATAACTTCCGGCATAACCACCAACATATGTCGTCTTCTTCGTTCATTTCCCTCAATCAACTACTCTGTTCTTCTTTCAAAAACACTCTGTTTTCATTTCAACAGTCTGATTTTGATCAATTCCGATTGAAATCATTTCATTGATTGATCAACTTGTGCTCAATCAACTTTGTGAATAGATCAATCTGTGATCTGTTTACTCCTAATCAATCAATTTAGTCAATCATTCACTGAATTTCGCAATTTACCATCATAATCATGACGACAACAAGAAACCATAATCTTAAACAAAAGATCCAAGAACATGATAATACCTTAAGCAGATTGAAAGCAGTTGCTGGTCAAAATTTGACTGAAATTGAATGATTAAAGTCTTTTGCATTGCAGAATGCTGAAAACCTGCAAAAAAATGTAGAAAACTTAGCTACCATTAACACTCAAATGGAAGCTCAATGAAATCTTGAAAAAACAATTCAGAATAAATCTTTGGGTAACAATATATCTAATAGTAATAATGATAATGATAATGATAATGATAATGATAATGATAATGATAATGATAATGATAATGATAATGATAATGATAATGATAATGATAATGATAATAATAATAATAATAATAATGTGATTCCCAATAATCACAACACTCAAAAAATTCATAATGATAATAATAATAATATGGTTCTAAACATTCAAACAAATGTTGTGATGAATCATTACACCTACAATAATCAATTAACCAAGATTGAATTTCCCAAGTTTGATGAGGAAAATGTTGAGGGTTGGCTTTGCAAGGTTGAACAATTATTTGCGATTGATCAAACCCCTGAATCATTAAAGGTGAGGCATGTTATTGTACACATGTGTGATATAGCATTATTGTGGCATCAGTCATTTGTGCAGTCAAGGGGAGGAAATATAGATGGAATGAGTTAGTCTGAATATAAAAATGTAGTGATTGCATGATTTGGGTTGTTATTAAATCAAGATGCAATGGGTGCCTTGGCTTCTATAAGACAAACAGGCACACTTGACAAACTAAATTAAGAGTTTGATATGGCATTGACTCGTGTAACAATTTGTGATGAGTATGTTGTTAACTTATACTTAAGGGCTCTAAAACCTGAGATTGGCTACCAGGTCAGACTTCTAAGACCAAAGAACCTACCTGAAGCCTATTTGCTTGCCAGAATGCAAGTTGGGGCCCTCAATGCAATTCAACAACCCTCACTACCTAAAACCAACAGAAACACTTATAATACTCATAATAATAATAAGCCATTTTCCATGGCAAACACCAACAAATTGCCCTTGTTACCTAACCCTAGACCTATAAGTGCAAAGAAATGGACACTAACTCATAAAGAAATAGAAGAGAAAAGGGCAAAAGGGGAATGTTTTGGGTGTAATGAGAAATACTCCCAAGGGCATGTATGCAAAACTGAACAGCTCTTTTAATTGAATTGTGTGAGATTGAAGACACAAATGAAGAAGTAGAATTGGTTGAACTTTTGGATCAAGATTTACAAGAACAAGAACCCAAGATTTCACTACATGCTATGATATGAGTCCCTTCCTACTCAACCATGCAGGTAAAAGGTTCTATTGGCACCAAAACTTTACACATACTGAATGATTCAGGATCTACCCATAACTTTTTAGATGAAATTTTGGCCAAGAAGATGAAATGCCCTATTAAAGAAATTCCTGAAGTAAGTGTAACAGTAGCAGATGGAAATAAGATAAGATGCACTCAACTATGTAAAGATTTCCAATGGATAATGCATGGGATTTGGTTCAAAACTGATGTCATTTTAGTTCCTTTGACTAACTATGATATGGTTTTGAGAGTTCAATGGTTGCAAACATTGGATGATATAATGTGGAATTTCAATAAGTTAATTGACAATGAGGTTCAAGGTTAATGACCAATGGGTGGAACTGAAAGGAATTGAATCTAATAAAATGAAACTGTGTTATGTGAAGAAGATGGAAGATTGTTGAACCATGAAGGGGTGGTATCTGCTCAAATGTTCAGTTTGCAATCATATTCTGATGGTTGCTATCAACATGAGGCCAAAGTGAATAATGGAAGCAAGAATGAACCTCTGCAACAATTGTTGAACCAATATGAGGATGTGTTTGCAGTTCCCACAGGACTGCCACCGCAAAGAGATTATGACCGCAGAATTATTTTGAAAGATGAGAATGTTACTATTAATCAGAGAGCATACAGATACCATGTTGTTCAAAAAGATGTATTGGAAAAGCTGACCAAAGAGTTAATAGAATCAAGGGTAGTCAGGAACAGCCAAAGTGCATTTGCATCTCCTGGCTAAAACTAAAGATGGGACTTGGAGATTCTGTGTGGATTACAGGAAGCTTAATGAAGCTACTGTTAAGGACAGATTTCCAATTCCTCTTATAGAAGAGCTATTGGATGAGCTTGGTGGGGCCTCAGTCTTTTCTAAATTGGATCTTAAAGCTGGTTATAACTAGATAAGAATGCATGAAAAAGATATCCACAAGACTGCCTTTAGAACACATCAAAGGTTATTTGAGTTTGTAGTTATGCCCTTTGGGCTAACCAATGCACCTGCTACATTTAAGGCTCTCATGAATCAGACCTTTCAATCCTTAATGAGGAAATGCACACTGGTATTCTTTGATGATATCTTAGTCTATAGTCCAACAATGGAGCGGCATTTTATAGACTTGAAGCATGTATTATCTCTCCTTAGAACGAATTCTTTGGTAGCTAAACAATCTAAATGTTCTTTTAGGGGGTCTACTATTGAGTATTTGGGCCATATAATATTTGGGAATGGGGTACAAACAGACCCTAATAAAATTGTGGCCATTAAAAATTGGCTTGTGCCTCAAAATAAAAAACAACTTAGAGGGTTTTTTTTAGCTTAACTGGGTATTATAGGAGTTCATAAGGAACTTTGGGGTCATTACAAGGCCAATGACATAATTATTGAAAACGGATTCATTTGCTTGGAATGACTTGGCTTAATCAGATTTTGAACAATTAAAACAGCCTTCACTACTACACCTGTTTTAGCATTACCAGACTTTAATAAAGTCTTTGTAATTGAAACTGATGCCTCTGTCAAAGGCATGGGTGCAGTACTCATGCAAGAAGGCCACCCTTTGGCTTTTGTGAGTAAGGCTTTGTCTATAAGACAATAAAATATGTCAGTCTATGAGAAAGAATTATTGGCTATACTTATGGCTGTTAAGCAGTGGCATCATTACTTAATTGTCAATAAGTTTTTGATAAAGATAGATCATAAAAGCCTAAAGTTCTTACTTACTCAGAAGATTACAAACCCTTTGAAACAAACTTGGTTGGCCAAGTTAATGAGATATACTTATGAAATTTTATACAAGAAAGGGTCTGAAAATGTGGTAGCTGGTGGACTTTCAAGGGTCTCAGGAATGGCATTATTTGAAATGTGTTTAAGTGCCATTGATCCTATGTTGATAAATAGAATCAAGGCATCTTAGGAAGCTGGTGTTAAGGTCCAGTCCATGATTCAGAAATTGAATCAAGGAGAGCAACTCAACAATATCACTTGGGATGGCCATTTGTTAAAAAGAAATAATAAACTGTGGGTTGGCAATGATGCTGTTCTAAAAAAGGATATTCTCAAATTTGTTAGCTACGAAATTAAGAAAAAGAAACAGAGGAAGGAGATTTTCTTATTGATTCATAGCTAATCCTGTTACAAAGCATTAACAGTCTATTTATACAAGTTCCCGCCTAATCAACTGCCATCAACTAACTTCTAAACTTCTTTACTAATTGACAACTTTACCCCCCGCACTTATCTATTATTACAAAATAACACTTTATTACATTTTCATACTAACACATGCCTTCTCCTCCAAATTAACTTGTATCTTCTCTCCAGAAAGTGTAATAGGATCGATGATACTCTCCTTTACATTCCTTCATTGTATAACTAATTACAAAACCTTAATTTAGGTATGATTACAACAAATCGGGAGAGAATAATGGAAGCATAATATTTTCTAAATATACATATACTATTACACCCCTATAGTCGAAGTGGGAGGTGACCAGATGTTGATACTGGACTAAAATAGAATGCGCCGTAAACCTTTGGTAAATATATCAGCGATCTAATAATAGGATGGAACATGAAGAACAAGAACTTGACCGAAGCCTGCTCTCATACGAAATCGATGTCACGTTCATTGTGATTTGTGCGTAGATATTGTATCGGGTTGCGTGATAGGTAGATGACATTAATATTGTCATAGTATACCAGATTAGCATTGGTTAGCGGGCGATGAAGCTCTAATAACATATTGCGTAGCCAACATATTTCTGCAACGATATTGGCCACTACACGGTTTTCGGCGTCTACGCTTGAGCAGGATACAATGGCTTGATGCTTCCATGGCCAAGATATTAAGTTGTCATCATTGTAAACACACTAACCACTTGTGGAACGACGTGTATCAATGCAACCCACCCAATCGGCATCTGTGTAGACGAGTACAGTCGGATCAACTGTGGAACCAAGAGTGAGACTGTAGGACACGGTGCCTTGAACGTATCAGATGATTCGTTTTAGGGCGTTCTAATGATCTGTTTTTGGAGCGTGAATATGAATACAAATTTGTTGGACCATAAAGCTGATGTTAGGGCAGGTGAATCTCAAGTATCGTAAAGCCCCTACTAGGCTTCGGTAATGAGTCGGATCATGAAAGTTGTCACCCGAGGAGGCACTCAGCTTGGCACGTGTCTCGACTAGGATGTCAAAGGGTTACAAGTTGTCAAGCAAGCTCGTTCAATAATTTCCACAGCATAGACTTGCTAAGACAAAAACCACTACGCCAAAATATGCCTACGGCCACACAAAAAAAGTGTGACCATATGCCTTTCGCCACACTTTTTTTTTCCAGCTCAAGTGTGACCATAGGTCGAGTCATCGTAGGTATCATACGGCCACATTCACATTTAGTGGCCGTAGCACTTAAAAAGTGTGGCTAAAGGATACCAATATTTCTTTTTGAAATCAAGCATTTTGTCTATTAAATGTGACTAAAGGGTAGTAACGGCCACATGAAATTACTCTACGTGTGGCCATTTTAGTTATATAGTCGCTAAAAGTTTTATTTTAGCCACATCAATTAAAAAAAGATGTGGCAAAAATGATTGTTTTAATAAGCTTTCTATCTATTAACTGTGGCTAAAGGGTAGGGATGGCAACATGAATTCACTGTAAGTGTGGCCGTTTTTATTATATAGTCACATGAATTTACTATAAGTGTGGTCAAAAACTATTTATAGACACACGAAACAATTTTGTAATTATATGTGTGACTATACTCTAACTTTCGGTCACACATATTTTTTTCCTATGACATTTACTATTATTATGTCACATAAAAAAAGTGACAATGGTGTGGCTATTGCCTAACTTTGGTGACACAAAATCCGTTTTGTCCATGGCATTTGGTATTGTCTAACATTTGGTCACACTATTTCATTTGAAATAATTGTAATTTTATTTGTGACTAATGATTATATAAAGCCACTTGAAATAATTGTAATTTTATTTGTGACTATTGTCTAACATTTGGTCACACTATTTCATTTTACCCATGGCAATTGCTATCATTTCGTCACACAAAAATAAACAAAATTAAGATTGTGGCTAATTGTTATGTAAATCCACATGAAATTTATAATTTTTAGTATGACTATCATTTAACCTTTGGTCACACATAATTGTTATATAAAGCCACATGAAATATTATAACTTTATGTGTAGCTATTTTCTAACATTGGTGACACATATTTTCTGTGATTCTATATAGCCATTAAAAATGAGAAAACCAAATGATATTATAAAAATAATAAACCAAATTCCATACATAAGTTTCAAGCTTAAATACTAAAAATCTAATTCTCAGCCGGTTTTCATCTTCTTGTTCTTTTGCTGCAATTTTTTTAATCCATCTAGAGTTGTAAAACTCTTCTTTTGCTTCTTGGCGAACTTAGTTGTGGTGTTTTGTGTTTGATTGGATGGTGAATCTGGTAGCTAGAGAAACAAAAACAAGAAAACATATATAAAAATTCCTAATTTAGTTATACTTAATTCAAGATTAATTAAAAAACTAACCTTTTCTTCAGATTTGACAAGCGATTTTGGCCAAGGAACAAAAGAACCTAATGCTTCGCCAACTGTTTCTAACTCCCCTATTTGAATTGGTAAATATGTTGCCTCCTTTATAGCTTCATCAACAGAAACTTTATAGCAATTATCTTAGAATGGAACTCCATGAATGGTTTGATTTTCCATTGAATAATAAATTGTACCATATGCCACGCGGTTGGTCACATGACAAGAATACAGAACACACTTAAATGTCTACAAAAAAATATGGCAAATTAACATGATAAAGTTAAAGTCAATATGTATTTGCATTTTGCGCAATACATACATGTGGAACATTTTCTTGAGATTCCAAATGTGATGGCGTTTTAAGAAGTGGAGTCTCAGGCATAGATGAAATACTTTTTTTTTCCTAGTTTTCACACTTCCCTAAAAAATCAATTAATGACGTAAGAAAAATTAGCAACCCTGTGGAAAATTAAGAAAAGAAAATTGTCAAATACATACCATTATTAGCTTTTCTTATTGCACCGCTTTAGATATGTTACTCTGAGAAGTAACTTTTTTTTGCAGAACTTTACATGATACATTAGATGTGGTAGCCTTAGTATTGTCCTTAGATCCCGGATTGTTGTCCATACAATTGACCTAGAATTCAATTATTTAGGTTATGTTAGATTTACAATCACATGGAAAAATAAAAAAAATAATAAAAAGAAAATTATCAAATAGTTAATGTTTTTGCCGTTTCTTTTTGCACCATATGAGATGTGGCAGCATTATTAATAAGCTTAGATCCAACATTTTTATCCGCGGAATTTACCTGCAAAATGTAACAACAAAGAGAGAAGTACATATATTACCATTTCACTTACGTGGACATTTTTTGAAGTTGTAGCTAATATTAAGTAACATTTGATTAAAGTTAAAGCATTAATTTGTTAATAATTCACTTACTTGTGTTGGTGAAGCTTTATTTACAGACGATGCACAGCCCGGTAACACATGCCCCTATGCAGCCAATAAAGATAAAACTTGATTAAGTTTGTCATGTGTTTCACTATCGATCTGTAAAGAAATGTCAAAAGAATGTAGTTATATATTTTTAACAAATAAACATGTACTATATAAATAAAGAAGAAGCAAAAATGTTTTAAGTTAAACTTACTAATTTATTTGCCATAACTTTGGCATTATCATTCTTGTATTCTCCGGTTTTATTTTCCCTTGCTTTCCTCCACATTAATGCACGAGAGGGGATTTCGTCAATTGCAAGTTCATTATTTTGTACCTTATAATATATAAAACAGAAAGCAACATACACACATATCATATATAAAACCAAATAATTGCTATATACACAAAAAACAACTGAAGTTACCAGTTTATCTCTTAAATAAGTATATCCTCCTCGTCCCAAGTGATGATCATAAACGTACTTTAATCGTGCTTCTTTTGTTTTTTTTGACACATACTTATAACAAAATTTTAATTATTCCATTAGATTTAAAAAGAAAATACTAAAAATAAAATATGATCGAACAATTAAGCACTAGAATAATAATTCAAACCTTGAACTTGTCGGATTGTGTATATGTAACAAATTTGTCCCAGTCTGTCCCAGTCTGTTACACAATACACTATATACTGTATTGCTGATGTATCAGCACATTTAAAGCGATCAATTAAAAGTGTATTTGTAATTAAAACTGTTTGGATCTGACCCGTTACGCAATACACTGTATACTGTATTTGCTGCTGTATACAGATACATATATACCCGTTATGCAATCAGCTAGATATTTGGATCTGACCCGTTACGCAATACATTGTCTTGCTACTGTATTGCTGCTAACAGATTGCAAAATAGATGTTCATCCAGAATTAATATATTAGTTTCACAATTACATTGTAGATGACACATCTTTTGAAAATCTTGTCATGAATAAAGTAACTAAATCAATTAAAAGTATGGCTGCTGATCATCGATGCCACATAAAACACAAACAAATCTAAGCTCCCAACAAGACCTTTTGTATAGCTTTCGCCTTTCGCCTATATGCATAATGAAAGGGAGGACATCTTCACTTGGGCTTTAATTAAGCTAAAAGCTACACTAGCTAGACAAGTAAAGTTGTGACAGATAGAGACTTGGATTTGATTAATGCATGCTAAGACATTTCTCAGAATCCTACACAATTACATTGTAGATGACACGTCTTTTGAATATATATTCATGCCAAATTTTATTCATTACAAGATTTGCCGGATTCCTTAGATTATAACAAGCGACTTCATTCAATGTTGATTGATAAATATCCACTTAATTTTCATCTCTCAATACAAACAAACTGCAAAATTCCTAAACTGTTTATCTATTCAGAATCGAACCCTGTCCTTGTGGAGACGAAACAGAATGCGACGGACGAAACAATACTAAAGAAACGCTACAGTCTGATCAGCTGATGTCACTGATGAACAGTGTACAGTTGAGAACGGACTGTGACCTATGGAGATGGGAGGGCCCTGATGATGGGTCGTTTACTGTTGCGGACTGCAGAAACAGAATGTATACTGCTGCAGCCGCTAGTAGGAAGCATCAGATGCAGACTGCATAAACATAATGTATACTGCTGAAACCAAACCAGTTTCGACATGTTATCCAGTCTTGACCCATTAGCCAGCCCCTGACCCGCCCATTTTTGTGGCACTAAAACTAGAACATGAGTTGTGTTTAACCTCTGCATTTTGTCCTTAAAATGAGTTAGATGATTTCTAACTTATTTTTGCAGGCTTTAATGGTATTAAACTTTATTAATTTGAGCACACATACTTAAGCAAAAGTAGTATGGAGATTAATGATTATTAGAGTGTTTGGTGATGGTGTTATGCCTCTTAAAGTTGAGTACATATTTCGTTTAAGCTTTTATTACTTTTATCTTTTTTACATGCTAAATATTGTAGTTGATATGCTTGAGTGATGTTACAGTATGTGCTCAAACATCTACTTAGCCAACCCTTAAAATTTGGTTATGCTTAGTGATTTTATAAATTTTGGTTTTGATATGAACTTAACTAAATCATAGGCTCATAGCTACAGAAATGTTGCCACCAATCTTAATACATCCTGCATTCCAACTAAGCTAATAGAAATATAGAATTATAGTTTTCAATGTGAAAGATGAGTTGATCAGAATGACTGAAACATCATTTGACATGTGATGTGTTTAAAGCCTTTAAGCTAAATTGAATAATATAACTAGTAGTAACTATCGATGCTAAATCAAATAATGTAACGAGACGAGCTACTCATGAGCTACCCGGGCCTGGCTCGTAAAAAAAAGCTCGAAACAACCCGAGCCCGGGGGCCGCCCTAAAAACAAGCTAAATCAAATATTTATTTTCATGATTTAATTAATTTAAATTGTTTTAATCATAATTAATTGATTAAAAATTCATTTTTAATGATTTTAATCTCAATTTTTTTGTGAAATTATTTCTAATCATAATAAATTGAAATAAAAATTATTGGTTCAGAAAACATTTAATTTTATTGACTTTCCTATTTTTAATCATTTAAACATAATTTAATCTCGTTAAATCAATTTTAAATATAAATAAGTTTATATAAATTATGAGAAAATTATTCTAATTTGTTTACATCAGAAATCATTCATTTTCTATAAAACTAGGAATTTTGGATCATGTATGGTATTATTAGTCTTATTTACGTTTAATTAGATATAATAAAACATTTATTATTTAAACAATTTAAACATCTATTTTATAAATATTTTTTTATAAAATAGAAATACTCTTATGGTTTAATGTCTTTATTATCTTTGTTGGATCATTGTGTAACTCAAAATTATTTATTTATATATTTATGATTATTGTATTTATTTTAATTTAGTTAAAGTAATTAACTAAATTATTTTGTCCTAATGATTTAAAACATATTTTTACCTAAATATTCAATTGGTAAAAATTATATTACCTAAACCACATTTACAAACTTTGATGTATTATTTTTGACGTACAACTTTTACAGTAACGCGATTTATCATAAAAAAACTCTAATTCCCCAAATTGACTTAGCAAACCCTAATGCCTTAGGCCCTAGTTACCTTAGACTTTTTAGACACTTCCTTATTAGTATTCTTACACATTATAGGTTGAATTCCTTGGAATTCCCATTACTTAGCTCACGACCGCTTAAGTGGATTTTGATCGCTTTCGCAAACTGTGAGTATATCTTCCCCTTTTTACTGTTTTACTACTTTGGGGTGACTCATGTACCTATATATTAATCAAGTTTCAATTTCTTATACTTAATGCAATTCTCATGTGTGTTTGCTTGTGTTATTTTGTGTATCTACGACCTGTCAAATCATTAACCGCTGGGCGGCCTGGCATTTCAATGAATAGTACTATGGTTTATACCCTTGTGACTCTGTTAAGAGTCCTCGTCATTGCTATGTATTACATTACTACTAGCGCATACTATATATATCTGCTTTCTTCTCTTAGGGTTGGTTTGACCCGGATACCACTTATTACATAATTGCAAACAGTATACGACACATGAATTGCTAAACACTTTTATACTATATTTATTTAACAGGGTATGCTCACCAATACAATTTTTGTATTGACCAAAATATTTTGTACATGTTTCAGGTTGTTTTGAGACGCTTCTTTTAGGCTTTTGGATTTTATATTTCAGTCTTGTCTACATTGTATCTTAGCTAGACTTGTCACTTTAGAATTATTGTATCCTGTAATTTCATTTCAATGTAATAAATTATTTAATCAATGTATTCAAATTTACACTTTAGTCCATGAGCTATTGAACAATCGTCACTACGTGACACCTCGATGTTTCCGTCATCGGTTGGGGTGTTACATTTCCCTCAGCAGTCTTCACAGCAGCACCCTTGGGTGGCAAAACGCCTTCCGCCACCTTCAGGTTAGTCATCCGATGAGCTGATCGGACAACTTCAGCAATAGTGGGAAGATTCCCAGCAGCCACCAACCCAGCAATCTCGGGCACTAGTCCAGACACATAGTGCTCGATCCTCCTGTACTCGGGTGTGTGTAAGTCAGGACACAACACCGCCAGCTCGTTCCTCCTCACAGTGTACTCCTCAATCTCCGACCCAACCATCTTGAAACTCCAGACCTCATGCTCCAACTTCTGTATCTCCTCCCTTGGACAATACTCACCTCTCAAAAGCTGCACAAACTCCGCCCAAGGCATAGCAATAGCCTCTCCCAGTCCCACGTTCTGAGTAGTAGCATTCCACCACGACAATGCAGGCCCCTCAAATGTCGCAGTAGCGTACTTCACTCGGTCCCCAGTAGGACAGTTACACATGACAAACACAGATTCCACCTTCTCTAGCCATCGGAGCAGTCCCACCGCTCCCTCAGTTCCAGCGAAGTTATGGGGCTGACAGTCCCTAAACTTCTTATAAGAGCACTGAGGTGGGGGTGGATTGGCACCAACACCTGAAACACGGTACACGAGTAAAACACAAACGAAAGGACACGAAACCCAAAAATGAGGCAAGGTCGACAGAAATCAACTCACCACCCATGGCGTTAATTCCTGCCTGGAAATTAGCCATAGCCATATTCACTTGCTGCTGGAGCAAGTTGTTCAGCTCAGCTTGGGTCATGTTGATGTTCCCACGACCACCGCCTCCGGCACGACCACCGCCGCCAGCACGGCCACCGCCTCTACCACGACGTCCACCACCGCGAGCACCAGACATGATCTAACAAACCAAGAAATCGAAAGATTCAGATTCACTTCCAGTGTCAACCACTAGGAATTTACAAGAGTTAACCTAGGGACAAATTCAGGACCATACATCCAAACTCGAAGTCCATCGGGATTTTCATGCATCCCAGTTTATTATTTCGTGTGCACCCGAAATGATAAACTGCTCTACATGATCCTCCAGATGTACCCCTAATCTAGACCCTAGTCACCGAACATTGTCGCCTATGTGGCAATAGGTGCAAGTGTAAGAAGGCATGTGTGTGCGAGAACCAACAAATCAACCCCTCCTCCTTCAATCCAGAAGAAGAAGACAAGAGTAGGTAAGAACCCAAATAAAAACGGATGATGTAACAAAGAAACATGATGATGATGTAAGGACACCCCGACAACGTTAGTACATATTCCACTAATAGACCCAGAGTATGTGACCGTCTAGTGTGTGCGACTCGGCTATAGACCAGACTCTACATGCAGTCCTAGTTCACTATAACCATTGGCTCTGATACCAATCTGTCACACCCTCAAATTACCACTTGCGGGGTTTTACCGCGAGGCGCATGACAAACCAGGATCCAAGTCAACGATCACAATAAACGACACTATATGAAGTACGTAAACCCAAAAACATAAATTTCATAAGCGGAAGCATTTAAAGAATTTAATCTCTACAAAACAGTGTTCCCAAGTATCCAAGACATTTATTACAAAACGTGCACTAAAATCTAGACGCCAATGCAGACCCGTGCGCCTAGTTCCGTTCATTGCTACCTTAGCGACCTGAGAAAAACATGCCAAAAAGATGTCAACATATAATGCTGGTGAGTTCACAGGTTTGTTCAAAAATGTTACTAAAGTGTTACCATGTCCATACTATATCAATGTTACCAAGTACGCTAGCTAGGCGTATGTTTCATTACTACTACGATTGGAAACCATTACTAGACACGTTTAGCAATGTTCAGCATGTTTAAGCAGCCCGTATGTTCAGCATGATACCAATGTACCTGTTCGAGACAATATGCACCCGCCCGGCCCTCCAAGCCGACGAGTGGGGCAGGTCACGCCCAATAGATCTATCCACATTTCCCCCGTTGTGCAAACCCGCACATTCATGGTTTCCCCCGGGACTTTCCAAAAGATCGTATAGCAATAATAAGTTAAAACCATAGTATGACATATGTTACCAAAACAGTTTAGCGCATGTTTTCTCCCCCAAAAGTTAAAGCAGTAAAAGTGGGGCTGTGAACTCACCTTAGATAGTGTTCTTCAAATATAAGTAAAGATGTTTAGCCCTTGATAATCCCTCTACAGGAGATCTATCAAAATGTTCACATAAGTGTTCCGACTAATAACCATAAGGTTATCTAGTCCCCGATTGTCCAGATCGTAACCAAGTATGTTTTAAAGCGTGTTTAAATGTTTAACCGACACACTAGACCGACCCGACATCCCGTTGGTGACCCGTTACCCTAACTAATCAAGTACACATAGATTACACACAAGGTTTAAGCATAAAACACTTAGTTTGTATCAAAAATCTCATTTCTGCATCAGAACGGTCGAACCAGTCAGTTTTGAGTCTCCTTCGCACCTTTTTGTCTCCTTCGCACCATTTACAGTACGTTCGACCGTTTGATGCTTCCTTCGCCCGTTTATTCACATTCGTCCAATAAAAATCCCAGGTTCGACCCTGGATCCCTCCTTCGCACCATCGATTGGTCGAAGGAGGCCAGGTTCGCCCCTGTTGTATTATTTTTCCTAAAAACGCTTCAAACACATTCAAAACGACCCGAAACATCATCAAACACAGCAGTCAAGCATGAATAACTTATCCCTACAAAACCCCATCGATTTCCCCCGATAATACGTCCGTTTCAGCCCTTTCCCAAAATGGTAAAGATTATGGAAACATCACTTTCATGCATGAATTATTTACCCAATTTGGAAACTTTTGAAATCGATTCATGTTTAGCTTAAAATACTCAGTTTGTCGACTATCCGATCTTTCTTATTCATTCTATTGATCATAAATATTCATGCATCAAGTGTTAATCCAATAAAACCCCCAAATATCAATATATCCAATCCTAACCCTAGACAACCATAATCCAATCATTAACAACAATCCTATATCATGTTTCTATCATAGATATAGCAGCAAATCAGTGAACAACACATAGCACTACATAACACACAACTAACACATGTTATTCATTATGAAAACCTATGTTAAATGATCATGTTTTGATTTAGAAAGATGTTTAAAAGGTTTTTAATCATAAAAACACCTTTAGAACAGATCTGGACAATTTGGGTTAGATGAAAACGAATTAAAATACTTTTAAAAGATTTAGGATTATGAACACACCTTGGATTCTTGTTTAGATGTTGTAGATGGGTTAGATTATGAAAAAGAAGAGCAAAAACTCCTTCCTTAGTGTTTAAGATCGTTTGAGAGCGTTTTGGGACGGTTAGGGTTTGTGAAATGATGAAAAATGACAAAGGTTGGTATTTATACTAGTCTTCCTTCGCACCAACTCCTTGGTCGAATGTAGGCTCCTTCGCCCCTTTCACAGGGTCGAATGAGCCCTGTTTGGTCGAAGGAAATTTCTCAATTTCCACTTCCCTGGTTCGCCCACTTACATGGGTCGAACCAGACCCTTTCCTTCTCCTTCGACCACTCGAAGGGGTCGAACCAGAACCCCTTTTTAACTAGTTTTCCAGTTTGTCGTGTTTAACGCATTCTAACACATCCTAACACATAAGCATGCATCCTTAGTCCATATTTAACACATTTAGGCACAGATAATCATTTACACATCATATAAACATATCTATGTATATAATCCACCATACAACCCATAATCTACACATATACTTAATTAGTTCATGTAATGTCACCAACAACGGAACCCGGTACTAGTGTATTACCAAAACGACTCCCAATGATCCTCCAGATCATTGTACCCTGGACAATCCTAACTTGACCCGACTCAACTAACCCAGTTAAGTTTGTTTATAAACGTTTCTCGCTAAGGTAGACTTAGATGTTACTAATATGTTTAAGCCGAACATGCCGGGTGTCACATTTTTGGACTTGAAAGTGCTTCAAACTACTCTTGAATTGACGTAAACTTTTTTTTTAACGACCAACAAAATATTATTATCACCCAACGGTAGCGGGGTACTAGCGAAAAACACCCAATACAAAGTATGTTCGCATACTAATCCCCAAGCACATAGAGAATGAACAAAATAAAATTAAAGCTAGATCTACAATTGAATGACCACACAACATTGTGCACATTGAAGCCGCACCATTTCTCCCGGTCTAGTGAACTTTGTTTCGCTTGCGCCTTGACCAAAAGAAAGCTCAATGTTTTGATGTCACCCACGATCTTCTGGATAGAAACTTGATATTGTTTGAAAACCGCTTCGTTCCGATACTTCCAAATGCACCATAATGTTGTTAAACTCACTGCATAAAAAGCCTTCTACGCTCCTTTTGCACCTCCCATATGCTTGTATAATGATAAAAGATCCTTAAATTCAAAAGCAAAAATATTCCTAAGTTTGCACCAAGTAGAAACCTGTTGCCAAATATCCTACGTAAAGCTGCAAGACATAAATATGTGATCAATTGTTTCCGGCAACTCGTTGCAGAATGGAAAGCAATCAGAACAAACAGCAACGTTTTGCATAATTAAAGCGACTTTTGTTGGAAGTCTTCCTAACGTCGCCCTCCAAGCTAGTATAAAAACCTACCGCGGCACCCCAAGAGTTTTGTTCCAGCACTTGTACATTATTCTGAGACTGTCCGCGCAGCAGCTCCTTCTTGATACAGCTGACCGAGAAGCGACCCAGCCCACCAACACAGAGATGGACAGTTCACCCCTGCAAGCAGGCTATCCAGCTCTGCAGTAGCAGCCCCACCCAAACCCAATGAGTCCCAACCCCAAACCCAACCCATCCCAGAAGAGGATACCCGATCGGCGACCCGAACAAACTTGTCTCTCTCCATCCTGAACAGATTCGGAAACTTTTCCCCAAGCGGCTCCTCCAACACCCACCTATCTAACCTACAAACTAAGGAGAACATGGAGCACATAAGGTGAAATTAGTTGTTTATTTCTCAAATTTTAAACATTATGACTTCATGAAGTTTATAGTATCAAATACAAAATAAATAGAACTACACCCGTCAAAATGAGTGGGTCGAGTTGGGTGGCGGGTCAGAACGTGTTCGACTTAATTCAAAATTTTCGCTTTGGAACGGGTGTGGGTCAAAATAAGTCGATACAAAATATAAAGTATATGTGAGACAATTAGTATGTGTGTGTGTGTGTGTGTCAGAGTGAGTATGTAAGCTTGTTTGTGTATGTCTGATTTAAAATAAGAAAATTGAAATAAATTTTAATATTCTAACCTGCTCTTCGAGATCAAGACGGTAGATGAAGGAGGCTATAACATGTTTTACTCTTCAGTCTTCAATATAAATAATGAAGAACCCGTTCGTTACCCGCCTTGATCCGTTATGACCCGTTGGTCACCCACCTCAACATTTTTTATATAATGTATTCTGCTAAACATCCTTATTCAATAAATGTTGAATATAAACTTAAGCTAAGGGCATTTGATTAACATCACTTAAATAATAAGCTGATTACAATTAACACCAAAAACATGTTAGCCAAAATTTGATTAAGCTATAGTTCATAAAAAAGAATCAAGAAAAGAGGTAATAAGAAAAAAACTGATTTCATTCCTGAATTAGCAAGGGCACAAGTTGAAAGAGACTTGATGTGCTAAGACCCTCAAATTGGTAACACCATTCTAGCTAACACATTAGACAATTTCCAAGCTCAAGCTAAGATGCAGTCAGCTAGTCACACCATTTAGACGGAATTTAGATCCTAAAATCACCATTCAATTTTCTAGAGCTGCAAAGGTTAACAATTTAACTCTCAAAAGGGAGATAAAACATACATAGCTACTTAAAAAAAATCTACACAGCAGAGAAACATGAGTACTAAAAACGCTCTTGGTATACCATTAACATGAAATTGGTGAAACGTATAGTAGGGACGAAGAATAACACATCAAACAGACACACAAACAAGCAATAACATGTAAGGCCACCCAAAAAATAGATAAATAAAAAAAAATATAAGCTGATTGTCAAAACAATCAAGTCTCCAATGATGCAGCAAGAGAAAGCGTCTTGAGTAGGGCTGTACTTGAATCAATGCAAAGTTAATTTGGGTTGTTTTCATATATAAAACGGGTCAAACGGGTTATGTTAACATATTTTCCTCAAAAGTGACACAGACACACAAACCTGGATGGCTATGATGAAGTTCCTAATTCTTCATTAAACAATGTCGGCAGAACATCAAAAACTAATTGCACTTTCTCCCTAGTCCTTAAAATAAG
The DNA here is from genome assembly GCA_028751855.1 of Ambrosia trifida. NCBI lineage: Eukaryota > Viridiplantae > Streptophyta > Magnoliopsida > Asterales > Asteraceae > Ambrosia > Ambrosia trifida. Next base: position 57,299,650 of record CM054124.1, read on the forward strand.
TATCCTATTAGAGTGCATTGTTCTCATTGATTGCACAATTCTAACACAGATCCAAACTAAGTAGATTCACATAAATCTATTATACAATCAAAAATTTATACCAATCAAAGCTACTGTCATTGATTGTGAGTGTTCTAATTGATTAAACAAGATAAATACAATTATAATATCAACAAATTCACACAAATCTGTCACGCAATCTCAATCTAAACCAATCAAAGTAACAAATTACCTGCTGAAATTCTTGGCAACAATTGTAATGAGCACAAATTCTCGATAACTAATTTCACCATTTATAAGTCTCAGACTAGAAAACCAACAACATAATCAAAGGAAATGTAAACAATTCCTAATAGACCTAGACTACAATAAAGTGACACACCTAGACAAAAATATGCATTACTTTTCCCATTAGCTGCATCTTTTTATCACAATTACTTAACTATACAAATCATATCAAAAGGAATTATAATTTCAAATGTTAAGCAGATAAGTCATGAAATAAATGAACCGGTGAGCAAAAACGGACATTCATAATAACTCAAAAACAATGTATAACTTTTTTTTTTTTTGAAGGAAAACCAAATTTTCATTAACCAAGTAAATTACATAAGGATGTTAGGTAGGCGGGCAACAAGCTGCACCGACACCCCTTTTTGAATAAAAAATCTCAATCTGCTAAAAACAAAACCCCACCCTTGGGGGTAGAAAAGTTGCTGTATAACTAACTTACAAAAGAACAGTTTTACTCCATCAAACTATATTTACCATATTTACATGTCTAAACAAACTCGTGACATATATAATACAAACATTTTCAGATTAAAAATAAAAATAAAAATAAAAATAAACAAATACCTAACGGAAGATCTTCCACCAATGTCTTTACGGACCAGATGTCTGATACCTTTGGTGGTGAGTGTAGAGGCATAACGCCAATCGTAATCACCGTAACCTGCATTACATTAGTAAGATGAAATTTAAACAACATCTGGAAAATAATAAGTTGAATGAAACCCTAGAAATGGATTTAAAAAAAAAACAAATATCGGAGACAGGATCGAGTGAATTGGTGAGCGAGTGCTTAGATTTTCACGAGTAATCTCCTTGAAACGGTCTGCATCGTTTACAATTTAGAGAGATGAAGCAGGAGTGACAAGAAAATTGTAGTATGTATATAACTAGTAAGATACCCCGCGCTTCGCGGTGGGTTTAGGGTCGGTTTCAATTTGGGTATTCTGTCGGGTTCAATTTATTACGATATCAATAACTCGGTTGTAGGTGAACGGATTTGCCATCCCAATAAATATCTCAATAAATAAGTCAAACTTTGACTAAATGTCGAATACCTCGTCATATTCTATGAAACTGTTGTACTTCAAGTCATATAATCAAAACATAACTGATGGTGTTACCAGCAGATACACATCTCTTCACGATCTTGAGTGCTCAAAAATAGCGACTCACGTATAAGAACTAAACAAAAAAAATCAGAATAACTCAACAACTTGCACATGTTTGCGAGCGAAATACTACTCAAAAATCACAAAAATTAATCGCTACATTTGCAGCTTCTGCAGCCGGAAGCCTAAGCGCCATTTTCAACTAAAAAATGTTCAAAAATACAAGTTTAACCGACAAATTCAACTCGATTGCATCAAAACCTTTGTATATTCCACATCTGAAATCCTAACCGGCATTTTCAACTCAAAAACTACTAAAATAGCTACGAGTTCAATCAAGAAACACATCTCCTACATAAGGTGGATTAAAAATCGATTGAATCACAACTCGAAATCGCTAAAATAACCGCAAGACTAACAAACACGTCTTCTTCTAGAAACAGATTCAACAGATATTACCAATCACAAAACCACAGGAAGTAAAAGATAATAATAATAACATTTAACGATCTTGGTTCAGAGTTTTCAGAACCATGGCTGCAAGGCGGGTTGCAAGTTAGGACCTGCCATCCACTGGCCCTGCCACGCCATCGTCATCAGTAATCGGAAATCATATGTAACTCATCATAACCAAGCAAGCAAAAGGTTGCTAAAGAGGTAAAAAAAAATAACTTGTGAAACCGAACCCACAACCATCACCACGAACCAAAACTCCGTGAAAAACCTAAAGGGTCCGAAAAAGAAAGTATAAAGGTTACAACAACGTTGGTAACCATCTGTACAAAGCCACTGATTCAAGGCATAACATCATAATCGGCTTAATCGGGCCTTTTTCGGTAGCAACCAACTGTTACCGTGAGCTTTTGAACACCAAACAACCATCAAATCGTCAACAGAGATGGTGGTTTTACGACAACACGAAAACACCGCTATCATCAAAATGGTGGTAGGGTAAGGAGAAAACCCTCAAAATAAAGAAAACCACAGATCGAGGCAATAGAGGAAGAAGCTAGGTTTCACAACAACGATCAGAGAAAAGATTGAGAAGAGAGAGAAGGGTAGGTGGATAAGAAGCGAATGGCAGAAGTGTAAATACCATTCAGAAGTTGTCCATATTGCAAACTTTATGTCACACCCTCAAATTTCCACGTGCGGGGTTTTACCGCGAGGCGTGTGACACACCAGGATCCAAGTCAACGGTCACAATAAACAACACTATATGATACGTAAAAATGACATAATCAAACCATTAAGTTTTCATAATTGATCCAACGCTGCGGAAGCGTAAAACTTTATTACAACGTGAAATCAAAAGTACGAAAGTCTAAAAATACTAAATGAGATGCACATGAATCCTAGACGCCGTGAGACTCCGTGCGCCTACCAACAGCTGCTACCTTAGCGACCTGAGACAAACATGCTAAATACGTCAGCAAATAATGCTGGTGAGTTCACAGGTTTTTAAATGAATACCGACTCCAAATGTATACCAACTGCAAGTGACAATCGACTCCAACTGAATACTCATAATCAATCCAGACCACATGCATGCAAAATATATGAATACCTGTTACTACTGCGATTGGAAAACCATTACTGGACTCGAATACTGTGAATACTGAATACGTGCCCGAATGAATACTGAATACTGAATACTGAATACTGAATACTGAATACCTAAGAGACAATATGCACCCGCCCGGCCCTCCAAGCCGTCGAGTGGGGCGGGTCAAGCCCAAATAGCGCTATCCACATTTCCCCCGTTGTGCAACCTCGCACATTCATGGTTTCCCCCGGGACTTCCAAAGATCGCATAGTAATATAATGAATACTCTAAAACATAATGAATACGTGAAAACATAATGAATACTCCAAACCCAATGAATTCATGAATACCAAAACGTAGTTGACACATCTTTTATGAAAACATAGTTGAAACGCCTTTTATGAAAACATAGTTGAAACGCCTTTTATGAAAACATAGTTGACACATGTTTAAAGGACACAGCATGTTTTCTCCCCCGAAATTGTAAAACCAGTAAAAGAGTGGGGCCGTGAAACTCACCTTATTGTGCGTCTTCCGATAACTAGAATTCCAACACGTGTATGATAATCCCAACTAATGACAACCTACCAATGAGTTTACATAAGTGTGATGACTACTAACCCGAAGGCTAACAAGTCCCCGATTGTCCAGATCATAACCAAGTATGTTTTAAAACGTGTTTAAATGTTTAACCGACACACTAGACCGACCCGATATCCCGTTGGTGACCCATTACCCTAACTAATCAAGTACACATAGATTACACGCAAGGTTCAAGCATAAAACACTTAGTTCGTATCAAAAATCTCATTTTTGTTAACGTAGGGTCGAATGTGGCTTTAAGTGGTCGAAGGTGACTTGAACTGGTCGAAGGTGGGTTCAAACTTCCACCTTCGCCCCTTTTCTTCCACCTTCGCCCCTTTTCTTCCACCTTCGCCCCCCCCCCCCCCCAGTTCCAGGTTCGACCCTGCTGTGTTGTTTACTCAAAAACGCGTCCAAAAACATCCGAAAACATCACGAAACATCATGAGTTACAGCAGTCAAGCATCATTATCATATTCCTACGAAACCCTACCAATTTTACCCCAAAATTTATCCGTTTTACAAGTTTCCTAAAATAGCAAATTATGGAGATGTCACATCATCATGCATGCAAATATTACCCAATTAGGAAACTTTCTGAAATCGATTAATAATCAGTTTATCATACTCGGATTATCATGAACAAGAAACCCCTATCATAACCTTATCATAATCATCCCAAAAACAACCCTAAATCTAATTAAAAACTCCTTTAATCATCAAAACACCATCAACAATCAAAGGTAACACGTTTCAATCATAATCCCATCATTAATAACAGCCCTAGGTTGTTGTTATCTCATCTATATAACAAATAATCATCAAACAATGCTTAATACCACATAAACACATGTTAAATTGTATGAAAACTCATTGTTTATGAATAGGTTTTATTTAGAAGGATATTAGGAAGGTTTTTACCCATAAAACATGTTGATATCAGATCTGGACCCTTGGGGTTTAGATTAAAACAAGTCAAAATTGTATAAAAAGGATTTGTAATGAAGAACACACCTTAGATTTTCACTTGTAATGATTTAGAGAGTTAGGTTATGAAAAACAAGCTCAAAAACTCCTTCCCCAATGATAATAGCTGATAGAGAGTGTTTGGAGGCGTTTAGGGTTTGTGAAATGGTGAAAAATGGCTAAGGATGGTATTTATACTGTCTGCACGTTCGCCCAGTTTAAGTGGTCGAATGTGGAATTTTTCCACGTTCGCCCCTTTTTAGTGGTCGAATGTGGAACTTTTCCACATTCGCCCACTTTGTTTCCACGTTCGCCCCTTTTTCAAACCCCATTTCCACATTCGCCCAAAAGTTCCACATTCAGGTCATCAGCACATTTTTAACACATGTTAACAGCACTTTTAACACATGTTAACCTTTTTCCAGTTTGTCGTGTTTAACGCATTCTAACACATCTTAACACATAAGCATGCATCCATAGTCTATACTTAGCATGTTTAGGCACGTATAATCATTCGTACATCATTTAAGCAAGTATAAGCATACAATCCACCACACGACCCATAATCTACACATATACTTAATTAACTCATGTAATGTCACCAATGACGGAACCCGATACTAATGTATTCCCAAAACGACTCCCAATGATCCTCCAGATCATTGAACCCTGGACAATCCTAATTTGACCCGACTCAACTAACCCAGTTAAGTTTGTTTATAAACGTTTCTCGCTAATGTAGACTTATGTGTTCATAAAGTGTTGACTCAAACATGCCGGGTGTCACATCATCCCCCAGTTGAAAGAATTTTCATCCCGAAAATTTCCCGAAGTCAAAGAGAACGAAGCGATAAAAAGAAAAATTTTCCCGGTCGTCACATCATCCCCCTGTTGAAAGGAATCTCGCCCCGAGATTCACTCTTCGACAGTAATGAGTGTCGACCTAACCCAAGTAACGTTTCCCAGAACCCAAACGAAATGATAACCACGAACGAGAGATGATATCAACGAATACTCTGTGCCGGGGAACCGCCCTCCCCAAAGTGAATAGAAAACAATGAATCCCCCTGATCGAAGGCCTACTAGAGACTACTATGATCGGTATAAATGACACACCGGTACCGTCCAAGTAACATCTCCAAAGGACCCACATCAGACTCATGAATGCAAAATGATGACCAAATACCAAACTGAATGCACACAATGAATACGAATTGCCAAACAATGCGAACGAGAATGAATACGAGCATAACGAGAATCAAGAAAAGAATACTCACCAGTAACAGTGTCAGGATCCTCCTGGTTCTCCCTAGAGCCAATGACGTAGGCATGACCACGAGTAGTTCGACCGCCGCCTTCATTCCCAGCACCACCTGCAGTCCCTTGGTTCAGCTTAGGACAATCCCGCTTGAAGTGTCCATTATCCCCACAGTGATAACATCCCTGCCTCCCCTGAGGAGCAGTAGCAGTGGTAGTAGTAGTGGCCTGTGCCGGTTGTAGCTGAAGAGTAGTCCTACAGTCCTTAGCATGATGACCAAAACGCTGACACCGTCGACAGCGAAACCTCTCACAATCACCCGTATGATGAAACCCACACTCACCACACTTCGGGAGCTTCCCAGTATATCCCCCAGACCTCTGCCCAGATGATGCTCCCACAACTTCTTGCTTCTTTGTCTGCGGCTGGGACGACCCAGCGCTCTTTCCAGCACTCTCCCACTTTCTCTTGTTGTCCGCAGGGGCTTTCACAGCAGCACCCCTCGGAGGTAGAACGCCCTCCGCAACCTTCATGTTGGTCAGCTTGTGGGCTGCCCGAACAGTGGCCAACATAGTAGTGTGATCAGCAGCAGCAACAAGTCCAGCAATCTCCGGCACTAACCCAGCAACGTAGTGCTCAATCCTCCGGTACTCCGGTGTAGCCAAACCGGGGCACATCACAGCCAACTCGTTGTGCCTAGCAGTAAACTCCTCGATCTCCGACCCAACCATCTTCAGATTCCAGAACTCATGCTCCAACTTCATAATCTCGTCTCTTGGGCAATACTCTGCCCTCAACATCTGAACAAACTCGGACCACGGCATAGCATTGGCCTCACCCAGACCAAGGTTCGCAGTGGTGGAGTTCCACCAGGTCAACGCATGTCCCTCCAGTGTAGCAGAAGCATACTTGACGCGATCAGCGTCGGGACAGTTACACATAGCAAACACCGACTCAATCTTCTCCAACCACCTAAGTAGTCCCACCGCTCCTTCAGTCCCATTGAAGAAATGGGGCTTACAGTCCATGAACTTCTTGTACGTGCACCCAGTCTGCATCTGATTAGTATTTCCCAGGGTCTGCTGAGCAGCCTGGAAAGCAGCCAACGCAACGTTCAACTGTTGTTGCAACATGTGCTCCAACTCCGCCTGAGTCATGGTGATGTTCCCACCACCTCGCCCACCGCCATTGCGACCCCCGCCGCCACCACGGCGTCCACCAGCACGTCCACCAGCGCGACCAGACATGTTCTGCCAAACATGAGACAAGATACGCAAAATCACCAACAGATCGAGCTACAAGTGACCAAACGAATTCAGAACATGGTTCCAGCATGACCATTAGTCCGAACACGAAGTCCACCAAGATTTTCATGCATTTCGATTTATGATTTCGTGTGCACCCGAAATAACAAATCGCTCTACATGGTCCTCTAGGCGTGCTCCTAGCTAGAACTTCAAATCACCCGATACCCACATTCCTAAAAGAAACTGTTATCGCACGAAGATCCCAAAGTGAATAGTCACTCAGGAGTGTACTATGACAAGTACTAGTGCATGATAGTGTGTGTGTAGGCAAGTATGTACATTAGAGCATAGAGGGGAGATATCCAAAACCCGGAAAGATCTCAAGAATGCGTCGAAGGCACCCCAATGTACACTACTGCCAAGTATAAGCGATAAGCCCCTTCACCTTCAAACCCGAAGAAGAAGATAGAACCAAGGTAGGAGTAACAAAAGATAGATAATGTGATACTGTGTGATGAGGACACCGACACCCCGACAAGGTTAGTATGTTTTCCAAATGACACGACTCGTAACTATGTGTGACCGTTTAACGTGTGTGATACTCGGCTATAGACTAGACTCTACATGCAGTCCTAGTTCACTATAACCATTGGCTCTGATACCAATCTGTCACACCCTCAAATTTCCACGTGCGGGGTTTTACCGCGAGGCGTGTGACACACCAGGATCCAAGTCAACGGTCACAATAAACAACACTATATGATACGTAAAAATGACATAATCAAACCATTAAGTTTTCATAATTGATCCAACGCTGCGGAAGCGTAAAACTTTATTACAACGTGAAATCAAAAGTACGAAAGTCTAAAAATACTAAATGAGATGCACATGAATCCTAGACGCCGTGAGACTCCGTGCGCCTACCAACAGCTGCTACCTTAGCGACCTGAGACAAACATGCTAAATACGTCAGCAAATAATGCTGGTGAGTTCACAGGTTTTTAAATGAATACCGACTCCAAATGTATACCAACTGCAAGTGACAATCGACTCCAACTGAATACTCATAATCAATCCAGACCACATGCATGCAAAATATATGAATACCTGTTACTACTGCGATTGGAAAACCATTACTGGACTCGAATACTGTGAATACTGAATACGTGCCCGAATGAATACTGAATACTGAATACTGAATACTGAATACTGAATACCTAAGAGACAATATGCACCCGCCCGGCCCTCCAAGCCGTCGAGTGGGGCGGGTCAAGCCCAAATAGCGCTATCCACATTTCCCCCGTTGTGCAACCTCGCACATTCATGGTTTCCCCCGGGACTTCCAAAGATCGCATAGTAATATAATGAATACTCTAAAACATAATGAATACGTGAAAACATAATGAATACTCCAAACCCAATGAATTCATGAATACCAAAACGTAGTTGACACATCTTTTATGAAAACATAGTTGAAACGCCTTTTATGAAAACATAGTTGAAACGCCTTTTATGAAAACATAGTTGACACATGTTTAAAGGACACAGCATGTTTTCTCCCCCGAAATTGTAAAACCAGTAAAAGAGTGGGGCCGTGAAACTCACCTTATTGTGCGTCTTCCGATAACTAGAATTCCAACACGTGTATGATAATCCCAACTAATGACAACCTACCAATGAGTTTACATAAGTGTGATGACTACTAACCCGAAGGCTAACAAGTCCCCGATTGTCCAGATCATAACCAAGTATGTTTTAAAACGTGTTTAAATGTTTAACCGACACACTAGACCGACCCGATATCCCGTTGGTGACCCATTACCCTAACTAATCAAGTACACATAGATTACACGCAAGGTTCAAGCATAAAACACTTAGTTCGTATCAAAAATCTCATTTTTGTTAACGTAGGGTCGAATGTGGCTTTAAGTGGTCGAAGGTGACTTGAACTGGTCGAAGGTGGGTTCAAACTTCCACCTTCGCCCCTTTTCTTCCACCTTCGCCCCTTTTCTTCCACCTTCGCCCCCCCCCCCCCCCCCAGTTCCAGGTTCGACCCTGCTGTGTTGTTTACTCAAAAACGCGTCCAAAAACATCCGAAAACATCACGAAACATCATGAGTTACAGCAGTCAAGCATCATTATCATATTCCTACGAAACCCTACCAATTTTACCCCAAAATTTATCCGTTTTACAAGTTTCCTAAAATAGCAAATTATGGAGATGTCACATCATCATGCATGCAAATATTACCCAATTAGGAAACTTTCTGAAATCGATTAATAATCAGTTTATCATACTCGGATTATCATGAACAAGAAACCCCTATCATAACCTTATCATAATCATCCCAAAAACAACCCTAAATCTAATTAAAAACTCCTTTAATCATCAAAACACCATCAACAATCAAAGGTAACACGTTTCAATCATAATCCCATCATTAATAACAGCCCTAGGTTGTTGTTATCTCATCTATATAACAAATAATCATCAAACAATGCTTAATACCACATAAACACATGTTAAATTGTATGAAAACTCATTGTTTATGAATAGGTTTTATTTAGAAGGATATTAGGAAGGTTTTTACCCATAAAACATGTTGATATCAGATCTGGACCCTTGGGGTTTAGATTAAAACAAGTCAAAATTGTATAAAAAGGATTTGTAATGAAGAACACACCTTAGATTTTCACTTGTAATGATTTAGAGAGTTAGGTTATGAAAAACAAGCTCAAAAACTCCTTCCCCAATGATAATAGCTGATAGAGAGTGTTTGGAGGCGTTTAGGGTTTGTGAAATGGTGAAAAATGGCTAAGGATGGTATTTATACTGTCTGCACGTTCGCCCAGTTTAAGTGGTCGAATGTGGAATTTTTCCACGTTCGCCCCTTTTTAGTGGTCGAATGTGGAACTTTTCCACATTCGCCCACTTTGTTTCCACGTTCGCCCCTTTTTCAAACCCCATTTCCACATTCGCCCAAAAGTTCCACATTCAGGTCATCAGCACATTTTTAACACATGTTAACAGCACTTTTAACACATGTTAACCTTTTTCCAGTTTGTCGTGTTTAACGCATTCTAACACATCTTAACACATAAGCATGCATCCATAGTCTATACTTAGCATGTTTAGGCACGTATAATCATTCGTACATCATTTAAGCAAGTATAAGCATACAATCCACCACACGACCCATAATCTACACATATACTTAATTAACTCATGTAATGTCACCAATGACGGAACCCGATACTAATGTATTCCCAAAACGACTCCCAATGATCCTCCAGATCATTGAACCCTGGACAATCCTAATTTGACCCGACTCAACTAACCCAGTTAAGTTTGTTTATAAACGTTTCTCGCTAATGTAGACTTATGTGTTCATAAAGTGTTGACTCAAACATGCCGGGTGTCACACTTTAGGTTACTGTTCACGTTCTGTTTTGTTGTATATATAGAATTTTTAAGTGTGGTTAATATCTTAACTTTTTTTACACATTTACTATTATTCCATTACACAAAGTGACGATGGTATGGCTAATTGTTGTGTAAAGCCACATAAAATCTTATAATTTTAATTGTTGCTACTGTCTAACCTTTAGTCACACATATTTTTTCCCGTGACATTTGCTATCATTTCGTCACACAAAACTAAACGATGACATTAATGTGACTATTGTGTAACCTTTGGTCACACATATTTTACATGACATCTACTATCATTCCGTCACACACAAATAAACAATGTGGCCATAATGTGACGAATGTTTATGTAAAGCCACACAAAATTTTATAATTTTAAATGTGGTTATTGTCTAGCTTTTGGTCACACTATAATATATGTGGCCATAAGTTTAAAGTTTTGGCTACACCATCAAACAAATACCGTCATTGTAGATTACATTTGGCCACACTTTTCTAGTGTGGCTACTAAATGTCACTGTTTTTCTTTAATGTGTGGCTAAAGGTTTTGATCAGATGTGTTTTTGGTCACATGAAACAAATAACGTGGTCGTAGAAAATAAATGGTCACACGTTTTCTAGTGTGGCTACTAAACGTCATAATTTTTTCTTAAAGTGTGACTATAGGTTTTGAACTGTTATATATTGGTCACATGAATACATAAGTTGTGTGGCAAAAAGTATGTTCGGAGGTTTTGTAATATGAAAAATGACCTTTAGCCACACATTTAATCGAAAGTGTGGCAGGGTGGTTTTTGAAAAAGTGTGGCCGTAGGCCTATTTTGGCGTAGTGAACATCGTATCCTTGTGTCTAGAAATTGAGATACCAAGAAAAACACTTAGGGGTCCAAGATCATTCATGGCGAATTCACTTGCCAGATGCACCATAAGGTGGTGATGGACATCATTAGAAGAGGTGACTAGTAGAATATCATCAACATATAGTAAGAGAAAAGCTACATTCTGATGAAGAGTGAATAATGAAGCATCACGTTTGCTTTGATGAAAACCCATAGTGTGAACAAAATCGGGGAATCGTTGATACCACGCTCGTGGACCTTATTTTAGACTGTAAAGAGACTTCTTGAGATGACATACATGATCCGGGAGGTCTTTCTTTCGAAAATTGTAAGGCCCCAAACCCAGACACCCTACTGTCGTGTCTCATTACAGTGTACTGTTTAAAAACAAATAGTTCTTTTATAGACACACAACGGAATTCAACTAAAAACAACACGAAATATTTCAAAATCTCAATTAAATAATAAATCTCAAAAAAAAAAAAATATGAAAGCCATTCACCACAATCCAGAGTAATCCCATTCGCTAGGCAATAACATCACTGACCCGGATCACGTGCATAAATCAGCAACACCGAGCGAGTTCTAATAGTTTAGATTAAATATTCAAAACACCTCATAATATTTTAAGACGCAAAACATCGTTGAAAAAACATTATTATTTATTTAAATACTTTAACAACACGCTACCCAAAATGATCCGTAAGCGTTACTGGCTAATCACCAATCTCGACTCACAAGTTTGGCTCTATAACTCCTTACTTACGACCATAGTTATCAAAGGTGTGAGGCGCACTCAAGGCGCTTAGGCTTCACATGTGGCCTAGGCGAGAAACGCAAAAAAAACGTGGGCCTGAGAAAAAAAAAACGCAAATAAAAAAATAAAAAGGTCACCAAATCATTACAAAAAAAAACAATCTTCTTATAAAATAATAAAAATATAAACTGACTGATTTAGCCATACCTGTAAAAGGATTAACACGCCTTTATGTAGTAGACAAAATCAATTGGTGGTAAATCAATGAGTTAGGGTGTTTATATATTGAAGAATAATTCAGTATCTATAAGTGTTTTAAAAATCAAATATATTTAAAAACAAAAAGATTTGACCTAGATTTATATATATATATATATATATCTTTATAAATTGGTAGGTATTGATCGATTATATTAGTCAGGAGATTAGGTTTTAAAAATCAGATCGTGGCATTTTTTATCTAGGAGGAAAAAGCGGGATCTGGTGGCTTCTAGAAAATTGGTCGCCTAGGCGGTCAAGACGATGACTTTTGATACTATGCTTCCAACCAACCACATACTTTTTAACTCATCATTACTCATCACAAGTTTATCTATACCCTTTACACTACTGTACACGACACTATTATAACTCAACATAGAACACACTATATAATCATTTTTAACAAATACATAACGCATACCCACCAGTTTATCTATATGAATGCAAATAAATCACATAAAGTGAGAACCTAACACACAGTTTGGTCAAAACACAGGGTATATTAATGCAGATAAATCACATAAGGTGGGAACCTTAGACACAGTTTGGTCAAAACACAAGGAAGTGACCGATCACACCTCTTCACCACTTAGGCTACCCATCACGCCACAAGACAACAACAGTCATCTTCGCCACTAAGGCTATCCATCGCGTCAGAAAGACATCGATAATCAGCCACGCCACTATGGTACCCATCACGTCACAAGGACAACGACAATCATCTTGGCTACTAAGGCTTATATTTAAAACACCACAAGCGTGCTACATCTTTCACAAAAAAAAAAAAAAAAAAAAAAAAAAAAAAAAAAAAACACAAACACATAGAGACACACAACATGCCTAGAATTCAACATCTATCATCTCCTCGTGGACTAACCACTAGCATCTTAGTCTCATCATACTGATACAACAGATTAATCACACACCTCTTATAATCATCATTCACCTCGCCCATTTTATTTCTATGACTAAAAACTAATCATTTTAACATACGGATCGCATAACCGGATTGATAAGATTATCCAATTCATATTAAACCACCATAAAGTAAATACTTGATTCAATCATACCTCTAACACCAAACCATACGCCTCGAACCGACACCCCTTGATAGAAAGTATCACTAAACTTCTTGACTCATTCAATCGTGATAGAACAAACTCACTAAAAACATTTAATTCGCAAAACTCATTAATTTAATTGACACTATAACACGTCTAAAAACACGTTAATAACATGTATGATAGCCCCAAAAATATTAGAAAAGAAAAATAGAAGGATTAGAATTCACCTTAGCATATCGCTTCCTTCACAGCATCACATACTTGAAGAAATAGGCATAAATGTAACACTATATTTTTATCCATGAATTGCTTTTCATGACCCTAGGTTCCATGTATTTTGGGATTCCGGCTATCCCCTGTGTCTAAGTCAAGTATTCAATTCCCTCTAGGCTATTCCTACGTAAAAAAATGTACTCAATTCAATGTCGGCTTCTTCAAAACCTTTTTTCATTAATCCCATGCCATGATCACTGTCCCCATGCGACTTAGACTACGGGGCCGTTTGGCAACTTCTGAATGGGTAAGTGCTGACCCAGGAAGAAGCTAGTATGAATGGTTAACAGATTCTGAATGGTTAAGTGCTGAATTATTAAGTGAATGTATTTTTTTAAAACTAAATTAAGTTAAACTGATTTTTATAAAACAACAAATAAATGTATTTTTTATTATACAAATAAATAAAAGTGACATTTAATTAATTCAAAAATAAAAGCACATAATATAAAAAGGAAAATTACATAATTTCAATACAAAACTTAATATTAAAAACTAACGACCCCGTTTCTTAGTAATGTTTTCCTTCATTTTTGCCAACACTTGCTTTTCGATATCGGAGAACGATTCGATGTTGGTTGCCATGAGCTTGAAGTCTTCCCTTCGATCGGTAGCTTCTTGTTGCAACTGAAGTTTCTCTTTTTCTATCTTGGTTGTTTCTTCTTTCTCTTTTGTTTCATCTTATGTCTCCCCGATTGAGTTTGGTTAAATTTGGCGAATGCACTCATCAACTTATCCACCTTCGATTCGCCAACACTGTCTGTTTCACTTTCTTTCTTCTTTGCCTCCTTTTTAGCTTTGTTTATACCTTGGACGTTGGATTTCGGTTTCAAGAACATCCATGGAATCACTTTCAAACTCGGGTTCGTCATTAATGTTGATATGACAACGTGAATCCGAACCACCACCGCAATAATCTCCCGTCTCGAATGTTTTCGACCTTTTGTGCCTCCACCACTTCCGACCTTTCATGCCTCAACCACTTCGTTGTTAGTCGACGCCCACTTGGGACATTTTTTTTTAGAATTTGCCACACATTTACGTGTGGAAATGCATGTGTGTGTTTGGACTTATATCTTGCCATAGCCGTAGAAAAACCCACCTCATCACTCGTCTCGTGCCAACGCCTAATCTTCGATCGTTGATCAAGGTTGACATCTTTTGTTGCTCGCATGATTTTCTTCTCGATCAGCCCGCTTGTGTTTTTTTTTTTTTTTTTTTTTTTTTTTTTTTGCTTTTTTTTTCTTGGAGCTCTCGGGTTGGTAGAAAGTATATTTTTTTTGGTGTAAAATGAGATGTTTGCGTGTGTATATAAAGTGCCAAATTGTATTTAAAAAAACAAACAGAAAATAAACTCCAATGGCAAGTTGCCCGCTCCCCTAAAAAAACTTTGATCTGTGACAATCGTGAGGATTGTCACGGTCTTCATGCGTAACCGGTTTGGGGATTGTATGCCCGTGATGTCACGAGCCCTCATGGCTTGCCCTCATCACGGAACCACACCCATAGGCCTAATATCACCTTATTTGCAATAAGTCCCCACTCCCCCACACGAGTTCCTAATTACGCAATTTATTTTTAATGAAGTCGAATCTATTATATATATTTATTATCTATATAATAAATAACTAGGTCTTCTTTTTTCATTTGCGCAATTTATTTAAAGTTGTGAGTTTACTTCCTTCGTTCATTTACCTATAAAAACTATTTTTTATGATTGTGTTTTTATTTATGTATTGATATAAATTCGAGTTGGTCTACTTGACAAGTCAAGGTAAATATAATACGTTTTTAAGCTTATTTTAGGTGTGTTTCTAATTTTAGGTTTCGATTTCACCGCAACGCGCTAGGGTTAAAATTTCAACCCTTGATGTGAATATACCTTTCGTTTATGCGTATTGGTTTTCCCTTTATACTTGTTTTTTGGTTTTTTGTACGTATACTATGTATGAGTTTGGTCATGTATAAAAACGTTATGATTGTACAGTATAAATTTTTTTACTCTTTTGATCCAACTGCAATGCTATTGAGTTAAATCAGACACATCAAAACATGCATCTTCATATGTTTAACGTATCACGGTAACATTTGACCTAATTTGTTCGATCATATCAGACGCATGTCAAATTACTAGTTAGCAGTTGAAATTAAAAAAAAATAAAAAATTGTAAGGACCATATAAAGATAAGACAACTTAAGAAATTGCATGAAAATAATTTAAGAAGTCGGACCCACGCGCAAAGTCTTCTCTTCTATTGATTTCTTAAATAAGTGAAAGGAAATTACACAGAACAAGCCATGAAACCCCTAAGCTTTTGACCATTTCAATCCACTTTAATTCTTCATATCCCCATTTTGTTTGCTCAATTTATTCACTTCCAAACACCAAACCAAACAACAAAATAAAAAAAATGCCCAAAAACACGGATCAGCACCATATCATCACAATAGATCAAGAAATGGAATTCATGAAGACCCAAATGAAAAAAGCACCAAAACTTCTTCACAAATCAGCTGGTAAGAATTCTTGTAGCATATTTAGAGTCCCACAAAGTCTAGTTGAAATCAACAAAGAAGCATATCGACCTCGAATTGTCTCAATAGGTCCATACCACTATGGAAACAAGGATCTTGAGATGATTCAAGAACATAAGTGGAGGTTCCTAGATGATATGATCACTAGAACCAATAAGTCACTTGATGTTTTCATGAATATCATGGTGCCAAGGGAGAATAGAATTCGAGAAAGCTACTCGGAGTCTATTGATCTTGGCTCTAATGATCTAGCTAAAATGATGGTGCTTGATGGAGTTTTCTTGATTGAATTGTTTCGAAAAGTTGGGAAGTTGGTTCCGGCACATCAAGATGATCCCATCTTTAAAATGGCTTGGATTTCTCCATTTTTGATGAGAGATCTTTTAAAAATAGAGAATCAAATCCCATTTTTCGTTCTAAAAGAGTTGTATGAAGCATCTAAACGCGAGGACCATGACCGTATGCTTCAATCTTTAATCCTAGAGTTTTTTAATTACATGGTTGATAGGCCAGAAAGAGTTTTAAAGCAATATGCAAATCATGATGGAAAACATTTACTAGATTTTTTTAGAAAGAGTTTCATAACTAATAACAAAAAAAAATCGGTTACTAGAAGTTCGGTTAGTAAAAACTCGGTTGTTCCTGAAGCAATTGATAAACCCAACCCTGCCCTTAAGCTCATTCAACCCGCAAACAAACTTGTTATAGCTGGGGTCAAGTTCAAGGCGAATCATCAAGCCGATAGCTTCTTAGATATCGAATTTAGAAACGGGCTGCTTTATATTCCTCAAATCAACATGGATGATTTTTACAGTTCGTTTTTTCTAAACTGTATGGCTTTTGAGCAATGTTATTTTCATTGTTCGAAAGACATTACAACGTATGTGGTGTTCATGGGTTGTCTCATGAACACCTCTGCGGACGTGAGTTTGCTTTCGCAAAATAAGATTATTGAGAATTATTTTGGTACGGATAAAGAGATTGCAAAATTCTTCAATGAGGTTGGAAAAGATGTGGCTTTTGATATCAAGAATAATTACTTAAAAGGCTTGTTTGTGGAGTTAAATGAGTATTGTAAGAATGGGTGGCATGTAAATTGGGCTGGGTTTAAGCATACCTATTTTGCGAGCCCATGGGCCTCAGTTTCAGCGTTTGCGGCTTCTATGTTGCTTTCTCTTGCGGTTCTTCAAACAATTTACACCGTTATTTCGTACTACAAAAAAGATTGAGATAATCGATTAAAGGTGGTGGATGGTGGTTGCTGTTACAACACCTGAGTGTTGGTGTATTGTTCTCATAGTTGAATTCATATAAAATCATCCATCTTGTAACTATGTAGTTTATTTTGAGTAACTTTTGTTGTGTTGTAAGTGATCAATATAAGTTATTTGTAGATATATGTCATTGATACATAAGTTGGTAAGCAGGAGTGTATACGGTTGGTATTTCAAGGCATATTGTTTTAACACATAAGGATGGATCCCCCATGCCTTCATTTGCCTTTAGGGAGGAAGGGCTCCTTCCGACCAAAACACCACAATCATCTTCCACTTAAACTACCTGACCGAAATCTTGAACATCGGCGCCAGTTTTACCAGGCAGGTTATAGGGGTACTACCCAAGTTGTTAACACAAAAATTATGCGTCTATGTGGCTGTAAAGACAAACATATTGGGTCACAATGGTTTGTTAACATAGTGGTGTGACTACACGCTGTGAAAACCAACACGTTGGGTTACAGCGAGTTGTTAACACAATAATTAGACTATACAATAATGAAAAAAAACAAGTTGAGTTACAACAGCTTACAAGCATAACAGAAGTTTAAGTATGAGCTACAACCCACCCGGGAAGCCCACTAAGTAAGATGTTTACACATAGTATCCCAAAAAATCCCAACTGTTGAGTTGTGATTATTTGTTTTAATATATGAGATATGATTATAATATCCTTATTTTTTATAGATAGTGAATTATAAAAAAAATAAATAACAGTGAAAATTCTTAGTTTTATGTGATATTAAATATAAAAACCGTTTAAATGACTTGTAAGTTTAAGGGCATGTTCGCTATATTGTAATGAAATGGGCGATTTAATGGAATAGACAAATGAATCATTATCATTTCATATTTTGTTTGGCTAGCATGTGGAATGGAATGAATCATTAATTTGTGTTGTTTGGTAGGTAGAAAAAGATGAAGGAACAAAATCGATGGTGAGTAGAAATGGAAATGGTGAGTCGGTGGCAGTGCTAGCAGGTGGTGATGGGTGGCAGCGGTTGTGGGTGGGTCACAGTGGTGGGTAGGTGGCGACAGTGATGTATGGTAGAGTTATTGATGAAGGGTGAAAGAAGGAAAAAAACAGGAAAGCTGGACGAAATGATTTGAGGTGTCCAGAAATACGAGATTCCTTGTGTAATAGACGATTTCATTCCATTAACCAATGAAACATTATCGGTTTCATTCACCCACAATGATCCATTCCATTTTGTCTCTCATTATTGCATACCAAACATTACATAACTGTTATGTATAACATATTTATAAATAGAAAACAAAATTACTAAATCATATAAATAAAACTAAAGACAACTGAATTAGATTTGTTAAAAGTCTTGTTTAGACACGTAAATGAACCAAACAAATTAACTTTATAAAATATAATTGTATTAGATGATTGTAATCAGGATTACACAAATAATGTGATTATAAAGATGCACATATTACTAGTCCATGTGCTATCGCTAATATATTTTGGTCTACTACAAACAAAAACAAACGGGGTTGGTTTGTGTTTGGACTTTTGACTTTAACCAAACAAACAAGGAACATGGACACTTGAACGAATAATTACCTTTGTTCATGCTCGTTAATTAAAAAACCAATATGTTTATTTATGTGTGTTCGTTAATATCTAACGGGGCTCATTCACAAACATAAATTAACATAAGCGAACACACATGTGCCCTTGAATTTCTTTGAATTCTCATCCTTGATTCTTTAATCCAAATCAACATAAACAATGTGGCAGGTAAGGTGGTAATGTGAGTACTTTGAGATTGTGAGCCGTTCAAATTACTTTGTACCTTCGCACCATTTTTTTACGTTATATTTGATCATAGGTATATTCCACATCAAAACAACACTAGAGCAATAAACACCAGAAAATTTTTTCACTGGGTTCATTTTTTAAATACTCATATTTCATATGACGGATTATAAAAAAATTTCAGGTCGATTTGACAGTTCAAGTCGAGTAACGCTCATCACATAGGTTATAACCAAAACATAGCTAAATAAATGAATGAGAGATATGAAAACCTGCTTGGTTGCAATTCGGTCTTCGAAGCATTTCATTGCTAGATTGAGCTCTCTTTTGGCTTTACTGTTCATCAAGTTTCCCACTCAAATGTGAACAAACACAATCCAAAAGATGTTTCAGAAAATGCCCAAATAGCATATAAAAACCATATTCCACAGGAAAAAAAATAAACAAAAACCATGTCACAACCAAATTATCAAAAAGAATCATATTGAAATAGTTGAATAACAGTGCCAATCAAATGCGAACAAAACCAATCCAAAAGTTATTTCAATTTCATAACAACCCAAAAAGCGAATAATTCCAAATAAAACCAGTACCATTTAAATTTGACATCCATTAATGTGCTAATATGGGTCGAACAATGACCACCTATTTAGTCTTAATGCATAATATCCATAATTTAGTTTTAATTATCACCTCACTTGTAAGTTGTAATTATACCTCGACCCAATACACCAAAAAAGGAATCAAACCACCTAGTCTTAATGCATAATATCACCTTAATTATGAATCAATACAGCAAAAAAGGAAGTAAAAAAACCCCATACATTGAGACGAACAACTAGTAGGCACACCAACAACCACCAACGTATTAACATTCATATACATAAATTAAAAGTTTATTATCAAATGATTTTACGTGGTGCAAACCTATCTAGAAATTAAATTAAAACAACATTACCTGAGGCTGGAGGCGGAGTTGCAAGCCAGTCGGTCGGAATTGCAGGCAGAGTTGGAGGTGGAAGTAGTCAGAGGTGGAAGGTGTATACGACTTCGGTCTTGGTAACACCTGCGTGCCGCGGAGAGGCGGGAGCGGCTGCTGGGGGCTGGAGAGGATTAAGGAGGGAGAGTGGGTTTGTTTAAGTGAAAGAACGAACCTGTTCAAAAAAAAAAGAAGATGAAGAACGAACATAGATGTAAATAAAGCTTAGATGCGGCTTGCGAGATTCGAACTGGTGAGCTTGCGTGTAAAATTGGAGCTAACGACAATTAGCACACTCAATGTGTTTAGTTATGGGTTCCTACTAAAATTTATTTATGGGTTCCTTCCTTGTTTTTATATATATTAACACTAAAATTTCAAAACCGAATGAGTTCCCGGGAACCCGTTCCGGATAACCTAAATCCGCCCCTGATCTCGTGTATGTTTAAACTCTCCTTTAGGAGAAAGAAGGATTCGCTCAATACCAATATAAAGTGGATTTTTAAAAAATAGTTACTTTTCATAAAAAAATATTTTTTTAAATATATTTTTTTTTAATCCGTTATACTATAATGTGACATTACTCTATATATTTTTTTGAAACATTTTAGGGAACAGTAACTCTTTTGTCTTTTTCCTGTCAACTTTTTTGGGTTTTTTTTTTTTCCTCAAATTTTGAGAGGTGAAACCTCACATTCCTTCTAGTTAGAGTTAATTGCCAAAATGGCCCCTCAGGTTTGGCTCAAAATACTTGTTTGGTCACAAAATTATTTTTTCTGCCAAAAGCACCCCTCACAGATCGAAAATTGCCTAAATAACCCATATTTAACCGAGTTTTTAACTGAGTATTGAAAGTCAGTTAAGTCTCAGGGGCAATTTCGTCCTTTCATGTTCCAACCTTGTTCCCAAACACCCTCTTGTTCCCAAACACCCTCTCAATTGTCCCTAATCCTTGTTCCCAAACACCCCTCCTTCTAACCTACATATAAAAACACTCCTTCTCTCTTTTCCTGCACAAACCTTCACCTCTGTTCCGACACTCATCTCCACCTTCTTTTCAGGCAATCCTTTTCAGGTAACCCTTCTCCTCTGTTCCGATGATACCCGATAATCCCTCATATTCAAAATCACAATCCAACTTGAACTACGGACCACCGTCACCAGTCACTTCAAGCACCATAAGCTATTATCAAGAGGATAAGGATATCAAGTTACCTCGATTTGTTGAGGGTTCGGTCAGGGAGGCGGCGCCGCCGCCTCTGTCGTCGTTGTGTACCACCTCCAACAACCTTCTTCGTCTTCGCCTTCCTCCTTCCGAGCTCTCCCTCTCTGATCTCTAAGTTTCCCTACTGATCTCTCTCTTCCTTTTTCTGGCTTTCTGTCTCTCGTTCTCGTGTGAAGTAGGTGTAAGGGGGTGGGGGTTGTTGGTTTTGGGAGCGGCTCCGCCGGAGCTCCGCCTTGGCCGGCAGTGGAAGCCCTCAGGTCTCCTCCTCATGGGTTGCTCCACTTTCACTCTAGGGTTTTGTGATGTTGGGAATGGAGGTAGTGGACCGGTTTCTGGTCAGGCTTTGCTTTTGGTTCAAATTGTTTGGCTTATTTTTCTCGGATTCTTCGTGTTATTTGGGCTTCTGTGATTATCGGCTTTGTTGTGGATTTAATTGAGGTCTGATTTTTACAATGATAGTTGTTACTCTTGTATCATTTTGTTGTATATGTTGAGAACAGATTATTATTCTTTTGATTCATGTATGATTTGGGAATTAGGGTTAGTATGCTTCGAAGGGTTGTTGGAGAAGATGAAGTTCAGATGAGGAAGATGGGTTTAAAATGGGTTTTAAAACGTTTACAGATGAAAGGACGAAATTGCCCCTGAGACTTAACTGACTTTCAATACTCAGTTAAAAACTCAGTTAAATATGGGTCATTTAGACAATTTTCGATCTATGAGGGGTGCTTTTGGCAGAAAAATTAATTTTGTGACCAAACAAGCATTTTGGGCCAAACCTGAGGGGCCATTTTGACAATTAACTCATTATTTATTCTTATTGTCAAAACTAAAAATTAAACAATAATAAGCCCTGACCTATCTAACATCCAATTTGTGAAAATGAAAAAAAGTACAAAGACATATCAACTCCAACAGATAAATCGAGAGATTAAGGGCTAAATGAGTTGTGATCGGAGTCAAATGAAGTCAAGCCCACTAAGTTAGGGACCCTAAGTTTCGGTTTATCTTTTTTTACAGCCAAGCCGCTCGGAAAAAGACAAATAAATGTGAACGAATCAATAATTTAATTTTAACGTCGGAGAAGTGTAGGAGGTACAATGAAGAGACTCGTGGAAAGGAGGTGATGGTAACCAAATTTAGTGGCTATTGATGATGAGAAACAGCGGTCGATAAGAAATGGACATTGTCAACACTCAACAGGAAAGTTGAACTTATTGAATTATTGATGGTGGCCTTGTGAAAGTTGTAGGTGTCCATTCACACATTGTATGAGAACTGGCTTAACTTAAGCCCAAATCTAATCTCAATGTGCCCAACTTGGGACCAAATTATTCCATCATTATTTACACATTTAATGAACACTTGCCACGAAACAATATAATAATGGTCACATTTCAGCATCATACATGTGACTGAAGTTATATTTTCAAATCATCAATAAGTAAAAACTAGGTTTAAATTTCTCTAAGGATGAATCCCCAACTCACGTTAATACCAGTGACCACAAAGAGAAAGAAACATGTAATCGATAGATATTTCGTTCACGATAGGTGGATAAACTAGTGAAATTTCATCAACGGGTTGGATTATTGATATAAATAATAAAATTGAATTTTTCGAGGTGTGATGCAGGTATGGTATACCATCCATGGTGGATAAATCAGTCTTGTGATAACTCGTTACACTCGTAACTCATTCAGTATTGTGACAGATATAAAATTGAATTCGTTGTATGTGATCCACATCGACTCAAGTTCATTATGATAGAGGTAAATCAAATTCGAGTTCAACCTACATATTATACTCTTTTTTCGAATGAGACCAGCCTATTTTCCTTGTTGGGCTATGTTTTCCCTGAGCGCGACAAAGACATTTCTCATTATGTTATTTGTGTAAGGTTTCGCTTCCCATATCGTTTATACATGATTCAAACCTTTGAAGTAAAACCTAACTCGATTACACTTCACTCCAGAGGTTCTCTGCAAAAGATTAGATAACATGTTTGGCTACACAACAAGCTTTATTTATTATGTACTTTATATAATTTGTCTTTTGGGCAAAATAATATATGCTTAGTTGGGTATGTCTTCACATATATAACTCATGTGTCCTATGTTGTCCATTCTACTTTCTTGTCTCATAAACTAACTATTTTGTTACTTTTTCTCAAATAAGGAATTCCTACTAATTCAAATTTTATATTGTGTCGTCCAAAAATCTAATAAAATGAGAGACTGATCATTTTAAGTTAAAAAAGGTTCATAAAGTGGTAACTTTGTACGTCTCATACTTTATAATAAATTTGTTTGTTAATATAAGTATGATATTAAAGGAAAATCATCAATATAGCATATTTATAAATATATTATACCTCTATAAAAATAATAGATACAAATTAATACACTCTTAGACCCTATGTAGTCGGGCGCTATTTGGAGCGTGAAAAGCATCATAGCGCCCCCAACACCATTACATGGGGGCGCTATGGGTTAAAAATCAGCCAAAGCGTTATGTTTATAACGCCGGACATCATGATTCAAAACCAATCAAATGTAGCCACGTGTACAATTCAAACGAAAATATTATCAAACGGTCAAAATAGGGGCGCTATGGGTTAAAAATCAGCCAAAGCGTTATGTTTATAACGCCGGACATCATGATTCAAAACCAATCAAATGTAGCCACGTGTACAATTCAAACGAAAATATTATCAAACGGTCAAAATAGGGGCGTTGTGTTTTTCCCACCACCACTACATCCCATTTTGAATTCAAGCCCCATGCTGACTCAGCTGCCACGTGGACTAATTAGAAACAGGGGCCTTATGTTTTTCAACCCCCACTACACATGGTCTCATAGCTATGAAAATCAATAAAAGAACTAGAGATCAACTTTTTTACATAATATTTTGTGATTGTCCTTGGGAGTACAATAATTGACCTGTTTTTTCACCTAAATTGTTAAACTAAAGTGAATGCCTAAAATGAATTTTATGTCTTGTTAGGCTATACGGAATGGTAGCAGGATGGAATCGGGATGCCAGAGGTGGCTTTCAGTATCGACGAGAACTCTGCCCCCGCCCCGCCCCTTGTCTAGTGGTTGGTCCTGCAAACTTTCATCCCGAATAGCATAGCTGTCCCGATCATCACACAATCTTCCCAAGATTTATTTTGGATGCTAAGCAATAAATGGACACTGTGTAAACGAAATTAAAAAAAATGAATTAAATTTATCTGAATGTTAATACACGAAATTTCCAGGAACTAGTATTATTCTATAGAGAAAATTGCTCGAATGGTCCCTGTGGTTTGCACTTTTTTCACCTATAGTCCTCAAGTTTTCAAAATTACAGACATAGTCCCGAAACAGCGCGAAACAGTGAATTTTTTAACTCGGATAGTCCCTGGAGGATAACTGAGGTTAAATAATCCAGTTAAGTGGGTGTGAAATTACAAAACTACCCTTACTATATAAATAAAACCCTTAATCCCTACACCACCACCACCACCAACTTCACCACCCTATCACCATGGCCGGACCAGACCAGAAGAACAGAACCAGACCAGGTCTGGTCTGCCCAACCCGAACCGAACCACAACCACCAACAACCACCCGAACCAAATCTAACCACCGCCAATCGGACCAAAACACCACTAAGCTCCACCTTCACCCAACAACCATAAACCACCAAAGCCGTACACATCATCTTTCCACCGAACCCAGACCAAACCCCCAACAGAACATCATCAGCCATCATCATCATCACAACTACCACAACCCACAGATTGTTAATCGAAGAGGAGAAAAGATTGGGTTTTACCTCCTTGACCAGATCTGACCCGGTTGGTACAGCTACCACCGTGAACCGTCATCGTCCTCCTCTTCCTCCTCCCAAGCTCTCTCTCTCTCTACTTTCCTTCTGCATCTCTCTCTGTCTCTTCGTCGTTCCTCTCTTTCTCTCAGTTAATAATAATAATAATTGGTGAAAGGGTGAAGGTGAGGGGGTTGGTTGTGGTGTTCGACTGCAGGAGCTCCGCCGGAGGCAGTGGCAGGAGCACCTCCGGCTCCTCCTCATCTCTCGAGCTCTCTCTAAGAAGCAGCAGTAGAAGTGTGTGTAGCGATGCTTTTATAGGTAGGGTTTGGGTGTTGGAATCAGGTGGGATGGGTGGAGATGGGGGTCGGTGGTGGTGGAGGGTGGAGATGGGTGGTGGTGGTTTGTGGAGGTGATGAGGTGAAGAAGATGAAGTGGGGAAGATGAAGTGTGGGACCCACTAGTGTTATATTATTTTTTATTAAAGTAAGGGTAGTTTTGTAATTTCACACCCACTTAACTGGATTATTTAACCTCAGTTATCTCCAGGGACTATCCGAGTTAAAAAAATTCACTGTTTCGCACTGTTTCGGGACTATGTCTGTAATTTTGAAAACTTGAGGACTATAGGTGAAAAAAGTGCAAACCACAGGGACCATTCGAGCAATTTTCTCTATTCTATATTTCTATTATTTCATTCCACGTGCCCATAAATGATAAATCACTGTTTAGTTAGCATTCAAACGATTACCATTTTCTTTAAATTATTGCCACATATGATATTCAAGAGTCAAGACAATGTGTAAACTCATTTGTATATCAATTTTAAATATTTTTTAAATTATATTTATATAAGTTTCTGTATTTTAAAATTAGATTAAAAAAAACCTATTTCAGGAGAAAGACTTAAACTATTGTTGAAGGTGTTAAAAAGATTATTTAAAAGTTACAAACATCAATATTCATAAGTTCTAGTTTTATAATGGATGTTTGAATATATTGCATAAGTGTTGTGTTTCAGGAATTGGATCGTGATTGTAGCAGGCTTGGATTGTAGCTGGGATTGTAGCTGGGCTTGTTGATAAAGAATTTCAGTATTTGAAGTAGTCCGAGTATGTATCTGGACAGGCCCATTCTATTACGAAGCCCATAAGCCCAAGTGTCTATTCGTACAACTTAAGTCAGGTGTGGATGTCCATGCTTACGTGGCCAATCCGTGTGCTTATCAATCAAGGGTCCAGATCATTCAAGATTGTGTTTCTTTATAGAGATCGTGTGGTTTACATTGGTTCGGGTGTGTTACTTCCCGAACCAAGATATCCAGCTATAAAAGCTGATCATCTCCTCTGGTTTCGAGTTTAGCTCTCATTTTAGATCAGTCTCTTATTTTCTCTCGTTCTAGGGTTTGTATGAGTTAAAGATTTGATTCATCTCGAATCATCTCTTCTTTGTTTTCTCAGTTACAATCTAGGTTTAGAGAGTCAGTGATTTTAGAGAGATCATTGTAATATTGTTTTGTATTTCCAGGGTGTAAACATTAAAGTGGGTTGGGATCTTGAATAAAGTTGTTTTATGTTTTGATACCATGTGTTTTGACATGGTATCAGAGCTCTAGGTTTAGATTGAGTCCTGATACTTTTTGATCAAGATTGTTCTTGATCTGTGGTGATATTCTGGGTATTTGGTTCCGCTGTAAGTGAAGATTCAAGGTCGTTGTTCTGCATCGATTGGATCTTGGCAGATCTGGTGGATCTGAGAAGCTGTTTGGATTGGAGTTTATTTTTTGCTTCAATTGCTTCACATCTGTGTAACCCTAAGTGAAGGTTATACAGGTGTGAATTGGAGAACCCTAACTTGGGCCTATCCCGGTGAGATCTTTCCATTCTCTTACTTTTAGAGTCTATTGTTAAGGAGTCGATTGCCAGGACTGAGTTCCTGTTTAGCTGTAGGACTTGTCTAGGTTTAGTGGCTCCCTCGTGAGGACCTGGGTCGGTACCCTTGAGGAACCGGCTATCTGGATCACCAGCGAGGTTTCGCCTGGTCTTTTGTTTGTTTTTCTCTGTTGTGCTGTTTTCTGTGGTTTTAAGATTTGATTAAGTGTGTTCTTGATTGCTATCTGTGTGTTTACTGAGTGTTAGTTTGTGTTACCATGGTTGATGATCAGGATCCTCCTCAGATAGTAGGTCCTAATCAGGGTGCTGATAATGAAACACTTATCAGCAAACTGGATGTTAGTGATCCGTTGTATTTACATGCTTCAGATTCTAGTAATCTTACTATCACATCTATAAAACTAAAAGGGTCTGAAAACTATTCTGTTTGGGCAAATAGCTTAACTCTTGCATTACAAGTAAAAAACAAATGGGGATTTATAGATAAGTCATGTGTTAAAACTGAAACCAATCCTGTGCTTGCTAGACAATGGGATAGGTGTAACTCTATAGTCTTAACATGGATTCTTAATTCTGTAAGTGAGGATTTGTATCTGGGACATGTTTTTTCTAAAAATGCTAGTGATGTTTGGATAGAATTGAAAGAAACTTATGATAAGGTTGATGGTTCAGTAGTTTTTGATTTATATCAAAAGATAAATTCATTTTCACAAAGTGGTATGACTGTGTCTGAGTATTATCATAAACTGAACATTATGTGGAGACAACTTGATCAAATCTTACAGTTACCTGCTTGTACATGTGATGCTGCTAGGGAGTTTAATAATTTTAGTAGCATGATTAAACTGATGCAGTTTCTTATGGGTCTAGACAATGTGTACCAAAGTGTTAGGACAAGTTTGTTAATAAGAGACACTTTACCAACTGTTAAGGAAGCCTTTTCTATTGTTTCTAGGGAAGAGTCTCATAGAAACTCTTCTCTAGGCTCAAAGAAAAGTCAACCTATGGGATTTATGTCTAAGACAAATCAATCTGTGGATTTTTCAAAAAGAGTAACTAAAAACTATAATCCTGCTCTTAAGTGTACACATTGTAATAAGGTTGGACATTCAATTGACAAATGTTTTGAGTTGATTGGGTATCCACCTTGGGCTAAACCAAGGGGGGTACAAGGGAAAAGGGTTTCTGGTAATAGTGTGTTTGCTGAGAATACTGACATTCCTGTAACTTCCTTGACTAGTGATCAATTGTCTAAACTGTTGAGTTTAATATCAGATAAGACTGTTGATCCTCCTCAGAGTCATAATGTTTCAGGTAGTCTGTTCTCTCCTTTCTGTGCAAATGTTTGTGCTAAACCTATATTTTGTTTCAATGTGGGAGGGAACAAACTAAGAGTGGGTTGGATAATAGACTCAGGGGCAAACCAACATATGGTTACTAGTGAACATGATTTAACTGACTATATTGATGTTTCTGATCTAAACATACAAGTTAAACACCCTAATGGTACAATTGCATTGGTTACTAAAATTGGGACATTAAAGTTGAATGATAAAGTAACTTTGCATGATGTTTTTGTTGTTCCTGACTATTGTGTAAATTTGATATCTGTGCATAAGTTAGTTAAGGACAATCATTTGTTTGTTGGTTTTGATGAAAATAACTGTTACATTCAGGACTTGTTAACCAAGAAAGTCCTGGTGACTGGTAACCAACTTGAAGGACTCTATTTTTGTGGAGGTTCTTTTGTTAGTAATAAGGTTGGTATTACAAATAAAGAATATGAAATGTGGCATGGTAGACTTGGACATCCCTCTGATATAGTGTTAGAAAAACTAGAGGATGTCCTAGGTATAAAAATGACTAAACATGATGGCTTGCCTTGTGATGTGTGTCACAAGGCTAAGCAACATAGGGAACCCTTTCCCTTAAGTGACCATAAGACCTCTTGTCTAGGTGAACTTATACATCTAGACGTGTGGGGGCCTTATAGGGTTGCTAGTAAGGAGGGGTTCAAGTATTTCCTTACCATTGTGGATGATTATTCCAGGGCTGTGTGGGTTTGTCTGATGAAATCTAAAAGTGAAGTATTTGAACATATTCAGGACTTTATTAACATATTAAAAACTCAGTTTACCAAAACTGTTAAATGTGTAAGAAGTGATAATGGGTCAGAATTTGTAAATAATCAAATGACTCAATATCTTAAGTCCTTAGGTATAGTTCATCAGACTTCCTGTGCATACACTCCACAGCAAAATGGAATAGTAGAGAGGAAACACAGGCATTTACTGAATGTTACTAGATCATTATTGTTTCAGAGTAATTTGCCTGTAAGATTTTGGTGTGAATGTGTGTTAACTGCTTCTTACTTGATTAATAGGACACCATCATCTGTGCTAAATGGAAGAACACCCTATGAACTCATCTATGGTTTTAAACCCTTCCTAGGTCATCTTAAGTTGTTTGGGTGTTTGTGTTTTGCTACAATTCTTAATGAGTCTGATAAACTAAGTGAAAAAGCAGAAAAATGTGTTTTTATAGGATATTCAAATGAGAAAAAAGGTTATAAAGTTTACAGTTTAGAAACTAGAACAATCTCTTATACAAGAGATGTAAAGTTTTATGAAACCATTTTTCCCTTTAAAGATAAGGATGTTTATAAAAAACTATGTAATGAAAATTTTCAAAACATTGACTCATTAAATTTTTTTGACATGTATGACACAGAAACACCTAATCATCCTAAGCTACCCAATGATGAAGGAAGGGTACTAGGTAAGCAACTGAGTGAGACACATGGGTCTCAGCAGTCTCCTTCCAGTCAATCAAACTTGAAGGAACAGTCTAGTTCTCAAGTTGATGACAGTGGAAGTGATGACAGGGCTGAGCATGTGACACCAAGTGTTGATAACACTACAGAATCTGAGGGTAATGACCAAGTTAATCAGACCATTAGGAGGAGTTCTAGGAGTACTGTTCTTCCTAGGAGGCTTGATGATTTTATAGTAGAAGGTAAAGTCAAGTTTGGAGTTGAGAAAGTTGTCAACTATGCAAACTTGACTTGTGAACATAGGGCTTTTGTTAGTATTTTGAATAAAAGTCTAGAACCTAGAAGTTTTAGGGAAGCATCTAAGGACCCAAATTGGGTTAATGCTATGAATGAAGAGATAGAGGCACTTAATAGAAATAATACTTGGTCTCTTGTAGATCTGCCAGAAGGTAGAAGTCTGGTAGGGTGCAAGTGGGTATATAAACTTAAATACAAGTCTAGTGGAGAGATTGATAGGTTCAAAGCTAGACTTGTGGCTAAGGGATATAGCCAAAAACAGGGGATAGATTTTGATGAAACCTTCTCCCCTGTGGTTAAGTTTGTTACTGTTAAATGTGTTATGTCAGTAGCTGTTCAGAATGGTTGGAAGTTATTCCAACTTGATGTGAACAATGCTTTTTTGTATGGTGACTTAAAAGAAGAAGTTTACATGTCTTTGCCAGAAGGATACTTTTCTGACAAAGAGTCAAAGGTATGTAAACTGAATAAGTCTCTGTATGGGCTTAAACAAGCTCCTAGGATGTGGAATGAAAAACTTGTAGGTGTGTTATGTGATTCTGAATTTGTTCAAAGTAAATGTGATCACTCTTTATTTGTCAAAGTATCTGGTGATATTGTTGTATTCTTGCTTGTATATGTGGATGATATAGTGTTAACAGGCAATAGTATTAGTGAACTTGAAAAGGTTAAGAAATGTTTAAAAGAAAACTTTCTTATTAAAGATCTAGGTGAACTTAAATACTTTCTAGGAATAGAGGTGTTATCACAAGATGATAACATTTGTCTATCTCAAAGAAAGTATTGTTTAGACTTATTAACTGAGTATGGCATGTTGGCATGCAAACCAGTTAATAACCCTTTGGAGCCCAATCATACCTTAACTGCTGTCTGTTCTGATCACCCTGAGTTGATAACTAATATTACTGGTTATCAACAGTTAGTGGGGAAATTGATATATCTGGCACATACAAGGCCTGATATATCCTATGCTGTACACTATCTTAGTCAGTACATGCATAAACCAACAGAAGGGCATTTAAGGATTGCAATGAGATTACTCAGATATTTGAAAAGGGCTCCTGGAAAGGGTATTTTGTTTAAAAAAGGTTCATCTTTTGATCTTATAGCCTATTCAGATTCTGATTGGGCTAAGTGCATTGATACTAGAAAATCAGTGACTGGATTTTGCATCTTTCTTGGAAAAACTCTCATTTCCTGGAAAAGCAAAAGGCAGTCTACAATTGCTAGGTCATCAGCAGAAGCTGAATATAGAGCAATGTGTACAACTGCCTGTGAAGTTCTTTGGCTAGTTAATTTATTGGCTGAGCTTCAGGTTAAAGTTGAGTTACCAGTTACTCTATTTTGTGATAATAGTGCTGCAATATCTATTGCAGCTAACCCTGTGTTCTTTGATAAGACAAAACATTTTGAGGTTGATCTGTACTTTTTAAGAGATCTGGTGTCTAAGGGAAATATTAAAACCGTGAAAGTGTGTTTAGAAAACCAGGTTGCTGATATCATGACCAAAGGTCTTGGTGTTGGTCAACATGATAAGATTTGTGAATCTCTTGGAATGTTTGACCCATTTGGGGTTTGAGTCTAAAAGCCTCCTGAATATTGAGTTTGAGGAGGGGTGTTAAAAAGATTATTTAAAAGTTACAAACATCAATATTCATAAGTTCTAGTTTTATAATGGATGTTTGAATATATTGCATAAGTGTTGTGTTTCAGGAATTGGATCGTGATTGTAGCAGGCTTGGATTGTAGCTGGGATTGTAGCTGGGCTTGTTGATAAAGAATTTCAGTATTTGAAGTAGTCCGAGTATGTATCTGGACAGGCCCATTCTATTACGAAGCCCATAAGCCCAAGTGTCTATTCGTACAACTTAAGTCAGGTGTGGATGTCCATGCTTACGTGGCCAATCCGTGTGCTTATCAATCAAGGGTCCAGATCATTCAAGATTGTGTTTCTTTATAGAGATCGTGTGGTTTACATTGGTTCGGGTGTGTTACTTCCCGAACCAAGATATCCAGCTATAAAAGCTGATCATCTCCTCTGGTTTCGAGTTTAGCTCTCATTTTAGATCAGTCTCTTATTTTCTCTCGTTCTAGGGTTTGTATGAGTTAAAGATTTGATTCATCTCGAATCATCTCTTCTTTGTTTTCTCAGTTACAATCTAGGTTTAGAGAGTCAGTGATTTTAGAGAGATCATTGTAATATTGTTTTGTATTTCCAGGGTGTAAACATTAAAGTGGGTTGGGATCTTGAATAAAGTTGTTTTATGTTTTGATACCATGTGTTTTGACAGAAGGATGGAAATAAAAATAATCCAATCCCGTCACCCTTACAATCGAAGTGACTTGTGGTGTGTAACTTTTAAAAATAATTTTGACAAAATCATGAAAAAGTTAGGGTACGTTTTTATATATTTTGATGACTATATAAATATTATTATGGATGAGCTTGGTATCATGCCTTACCTTGATTTCACTAAAGTTTGGATGTGACACTTGGCAAACTCAGGTTAGTAACCTTTGTCAAACTAGTAAGTCTACCTTAGACTGTTCGGTGAACAGACGTGGGCTAGCCCCCGTCTCTTGATTTTTGCCCCGTCCCCATTGCTACACCTCCCCACTTCGCCGTCCCAGCCCCCGTCCCAACCTCCCCCGTCTCCCCCGTCCTTCTCAAGACATTTGGGACGCACCAATGGGGTTTTTTCCTTTTTTTTTTTCTTAAATCCAACGGCTCCTTCCAAAGGTAAGCTAGTTTTATTTTTTATTTTTTTAAATGCTTGGACATGGGGTTTTTCATGTCTGCACACCCCACCCATGTCTCAAGAATGGTGAGACACCACCTTAGTGATGTGGCAGCCTACGTGGCACTGAGACATGGGGTTTTTCATGTCTGCTTACCCAGTAGCCTTAGCGAGTCATGCATACATTACACTTAACTGGGTCAGTTGAGTCGGTTCGATGATTCGGGGAATCATCGGGAGTCGGTTTACGCTTACGCATTGTCCAGGATTCAATGATTCGGAGCATTATTGGGGGTAACATACACACACGAGTCTTGAGTCTCATTGTTGGTGAAATTACATAGTTGGATGCTCTATATATAATGTACGACTTGCAAATACGTGTTTATATGATTAGATATAATTAACGTATGTTAGAAATGCATATTCATGTGTTAGAATGTGTTAACATGTATTAGAATGTGTTAAAATGGAAAAATCATAAAATCTGAATATCTGGATTTTTGGTTCGACCTTAGGGGGGTCGAACCAGACTCCTGACATTTGATTCGACCCCTTAGAAACTTGGTTCGACCCTACGAAGGGGCGAACCAAAGCAGAGTATAAATACAACCCTTTGCAACATTTTCATCATTTCAAAACCCTAACCTGCCTCCAAGTGATCTCTTTTAACCTCAAACCTGTAGGGAGGAGTTTTTTTTATCTCGTTTTTCATATTCTAATCCAAAAACACGTTATATAACAAAAACAAGTGAAGAATGAAGGTGTGTTCATCATCTAAACCCTTTTAATCGATTTCCGTACGTTTTTTTTATCAAACCCTAAGTGTCCAGATCTGATTCAAATAAGTTTTCATGAATAAAAACCTTTCTAACACCCTTCTAAAATGAACCTATTCATTAAAAACGAGTTTTCTTGCAAAAACCCCAATATTAATAGTGTTAAATGATTTGTTTATGTGTTATATGATGTTGAATGATGAATAGATGTTATGTTAATGATTTAGGATTGTTTTGGATGATGGTTTATGAATGTTGTAAGGTTTAATTGATATTTGTTGGATTTTCACCCATTTTGGGGGTTTTATGCTAGATCTAGAGTTTGTCCTTGTTTATATTGATGATGATATGATTGGGGATTCACTTGTATGTGTTAATCTGTGCTCAATAGATCTGTACATGAAGATAATCTGATAGTTTCCATTTTAGGTAAAGTTTCCATTCATTGATGTGACGTTTCCATAATTTGCTATTTTGGGTAAGTCGTGATTACTATGTGAAATGGACGGATTTATGGGCATAAATGGTAGGGTTTCATGGGGATAGATTAGATAATGTCAACTGCTATGATTGTGACGTTTCGTGATGTTTTCAGGCTGTTTTGATGAGATTTTATCCGTTTAATGAGTTTCTGCATCAGTTGGGTCGAACTAGTTTTTGGTTCGACCTTTCGAAGGGTCGAACCAACTTATAAAAACTCATTCGACCCAACCATAGGGTCGAACCAATTTTCTGATGCCTATTCGACCCACTAATTTAGCACGAACCAAATTTACAAACTTTCATTCGACCTTTCGACTGCAGAAATGAATATTTGATGAAAACTAATCATCATCGTAATCAAGCTTTTGATTATTAGACTGGTAATCAAACTAGTCTGTCAAAACGATTTCTAAATGTCCAACACTTGTACCCCAGTTGGTTGAGGGTCTAAAGTTTCCTATGGGAGGCTTGGGTTCAATTCCCACTAGCTACATTTGGAGGACATTGGTGGATGGGAGATGAGGGATGACCCGGCCATTGGCTTGGGTTCGAGTCCTGATCCCGACCGGTTTTACCGACTATGTCACCGTCGTGTCTTCAGGCGGGTGAGTGGTCGGGTTTTCCTGGGAATTGGTGGCAATTGGTGGCCCGGGTACTCGCGAGTGCCTGATTCGCCAAAAAGGTGCCCGAGAGTGCTCGGAATTGATTCGTTGGCCGTTCAAAAAAAAAAAAAACGATTTCTAAATCCAGATAAAATAATAAATAGTTTAAGAAACCGTATGTGTATATAAATATAAATAATTTATATTTTGATATTGTAAGATAATAGAATGCTGAAATCATTAATCAATAGATGATTACAATATATAGAGAATATATGAAACCCTAGATAGCTAACCGAGCCCATGGGCTTCACACTAATAATATAGGTTCCAATACTCCCCTGCAGTCAGAGGGGTAGAACATCGAACACTCAGACTGAAATACAATAAGAAAAATAAACATAAAAGACAGCACAATAATAATAAAAAAGACTAGTCTCAATCTCGGTTCTTGAATTGTTGGTCTAATATTCTGCAATCTTCTTCTTTGCCAAAAAACATATCCGTACTCTTCAATAGTGACTTTATTTCGATCCACAAGTTCCTCATGTTTGATTTTGTTTCTTAATTCCCAGAATGGTAAACAAGATCCACTAGATCCCAATAAAGTAGCAATGTCATCTTTGTTGGTCATGACAATACAAAAGATAAAAGAAAGGATAAAAGAGAGGTTGTGGGAAAGAAAAAAAAAAGATAAAAGGAAGGACAAATAGACACCCTACGACTCTTGTCGTGAGGCGGGCTGTCAAAGAGATGAAAGAGCTGGTGAAAGCCCGGTGACCGTTGTCAGGCGAAGGTTTTGAGAAGAAGTGAAATGCTTAGATCAAAGAAAGATGTCCGATTAAACCGTCGTTTAATCTGCTGAGATCGGTGGTAGCGGACCATGATCCGGCTATAGAATAACGATAAAAAAAGAAATAGAATGCAATAGAGATAAGGCAAAAGAAAGCAACTAAAGATCAGAGGGATGAAACTCAAATAAGACAATGGAAAAGAAAATAAAAAAAATAAAAAGAAACATGGATAAAGAACTTCATGAGACGTGATGGTATCGAGAAAACATCAATAAGTAAAATCCATGACATGAGAATTCAAAGTTGGAAATAGCACTCAAAAGTATACTTAGGTGATGGAATTATAACCAAAATCTTGAACCGACGACTTTATTCAAACAAGAAACAGAATTATAGCATATATATAACTAAATAAAAAAAATAGGTGGCCGGACAGGGCGGCGGAGGCAGTGGCGGCACGCCGCCCTGTCTAGGATTTTTCTCAAAGTGGTGACGGCTAGGGTTTGATTATTTGTGTATGGCGTGGTGGAGATGTTAGAGAGCCTTGGCTGGCTCTGATACCATGTAAGATAATAGAATGCTGAAATCATTAATCAATAGATGATTACAATATATAGAGAATATATGAAACCCTAGATAGCTAACCGAGCCCATGGGCTTCACACTAATAATATAGGTTCCAATAGATATGGACTTTTCAGGCATTCGCTAGTTTGCCATCCAGGTTCAGCAGGTTCCCAGGTTCCCCCTCCATGGCTCCATCTCAATAGATGGGATCGAAATCGGGTTGACGAACCAATTCAAGATGATGGAATGAACTGATATAATAATGTGTGTTGATTTATTAGGAAATGTAATGGCAATGGGTCGGGTTTGGGACGGGTTTAGCTCATCTCAACCCCATACCTGATTAGGTATGCTTGTCACAAACCCGTCCCAAAACTCGTCAGGTTTGTGTCGGGTAATTACCCATCGGGTATTAGGTATACCCGCGGGTTTCGGGTAAACCCATTAATTTTTAAAGCCTACCCATTGGGTATATCCGACAAAAAACCAGTCAGGTATTTATTGGCTAACTTCTAACCAATTACATTTAGCATTACTAAATATATATGTAAGTGATTATAATGTATAAATATGAAATACGTAAATTATATAAAAACACTCAATGACATAGATAACAAATAATATTACACTAATTTATGGTAATTTTTAGCACAAAATGTCAATCTATATGGATAATAAGATATATTATGCATACATATTTAAAAAGATATATAAGAAATTATATTGGGTATCTAATCGGGTAAACGTGTATACTTTATCGGGTAATTGGGTCAAGTAAACTGGTATATCATCAAATCCAAACCTGCCCCAAACCCGAAAAAAAAAAACAACTAATCCCATACCCGGACCCATACCGAATTACCCGACCACAAACCCATCCTAAATGTGTCGGGTTTAATTTTCATCCCTAGAAATGTGGGGTTCAAATGGAGCTACAATACTGTTACAAGCCCTTTGATCTCTGGATCTAAATATCTAATGCAAAAAGGAGATAGGGTGTCCCAATAGAATTTGACTAATGGTTATGGATGGAAGAGATTACCCTTAAGACTATAAGGAGTGGGGGGAAAGAGGGGGATGAAGCGCCGTGTGGCACTTACGGGATCCTTATGGGGGGGAAAAATTGTGGGGAGTGGAAGGGGGGAAAAGGGAGGGGAAGGAAATAATATTATATTGTGTTAAAGTTAAAAAAAAAAAACAAAAACTGACCAATCATGAAGTGCCACGTGTCCAAGCCATTTGCCCCACGCCGGTGAAACCCAACCCCCCCGCCCCCCCCCCCCCCCCCCCCCCCCCGCCCCTCTCCCGCCCCTACCGGCGGCGGTGTCCCCCCCCCCCCCCCCCCCTCCCGCCCCCACTCCGCTTAGTCTAAACACCACTTCCACCCTTAGCGTTCACAAACATTGAGAACAAAAATAAAAAAATATGCTTCATTCAAATGAAATAATACCAAGACTTTAAATAAAAATCTTACATTAGTCTTATGATAATCAACAAAATCATAACTTTTCAATTAATAACTAACTTTTACATTCTTTTCAACTACTTTATCGATGATAATTTAAACAACTAAATATTTAAATACAATAAAACAATTACTAGCAATAGAAAATTTACTTTCCACCATGGATCAAAAAGTCTTTCATCACAAGGATTTTGAATTAGTAAATACAAAAAAAAAAAAAGGTGTGTGAATATAAGAAAAATGAAATATCCAAAATATTTTTCAAAGAAAGAAATATGAAAATATTATCCAAAATAATAAAAGAAATATACAGGTGATGGATTTGTTGACTTAACTAGAGATCAGCATGATACCAGTTCAATACCGGTATCAAAAATACCGGTACCCAAATTCGTCAAAAATGGGCACTTAGCTCTTGGTAGCATAAACTAACAAAGAGAACCCTTCCTTCTCATCTTTCCTCTTCTCCTCATTTTCCAACCATAACCTACTATCCAACCCACTTCTTGTCCTAAACAAAAACACCCCATGACCCGACCCGAAACCCAACAGATACCCGGATTCAGAACCCGACCCGGATTTAAAAAACCAATCATGAACATCCCACATTAGATCAACTTGCAACCCATCAACAAATATAGTCTGGTTCCCTCTAAAATTCCATCGGATCCTCTTGACCCGAACCACGACCCGCTTATCGATACAAACCGATAAACTCGGGTTCTTCACACCTTCATCTTCTCCGGTACACCGGATCAACACATCATGCCAACTTCCGGCACCGGAAAATTTTGCGGCAAAAATGGTATTGCCGGAAAAATGTTCCCGACGGGACACCAAATCAGAATTAATAATAATATTATTATTATTAATATTATTATTATTATTAATTTTAAACTTTTTGACAGCAGCTTCTTCCGACATATCTCCTAGAATTAATACCATTTCGGAGTTAACCATGATTAAAACATAGTACCCTTCCATTGGCTCTGCGCCTGCTCCGTACACAGCCGCCGAAAGATCGTAATAAACCTCGTACTTGATACTATTAATTTCGAACGTTTTGTTACCTCGTTTTTTGCGAAACAACCTCGTACTCGTGTTTAATCTGAAACCAGTGGTGGGGTCGTCGCCTGAGGTTATGTGAAGGCCTTGGACGGTGGAGTTCCGGCACCACGTGACGGTGATCACGTGACGGTCGCCGGTGGATGACGTGGCTTTGTATATGTTTGTAACGGCGGTTTGTATTGATGGGGTAATAATATTCGGTGTAACGGAATTTGTGACGGTTTTGTAGTTGGAACATGAGGTTTTTTCGGATACTTGAAGTGATAATTCACTGTAACATGAGATTAAACCCATCATTGTTGGTAAATGATAATAATAATAATAATAATAATAATAATAATAATAATAATATTCCGGTGGGAAAGTGTGGTAAGATTTTCCGGTGATGTTTTTCGACTGTTGTGTGGGGAATTAGGTGTGTAATGAATATGGATTTGTGTATTTATTTTGAAAACTTTGCTGGATTTATATTTTATTTTATTTTAATATTTAATTAATAATATTTATTTTTATTATGGATGGCTTTTAACTTTTTTGTGTTTTAATTATGGTATTGCCAGCTCATCTGAGATATTTGGGATAAAATAATGAAGGTGGAATTTCAGGTTTAGTTTGTTTTTGGTTTAAAGTTGAACAAAGTGTGAATCTATAATCTATAATCTATAATTTATAACTTATAATAAAAGAATTTAAATTTTTATAAGATAGCATTCAATGGAGGTTTCAATCCTTCACTGAATGTGTCATGTGATATTTTGAGGTGATAGTATTGAATTTATTATTTTAAATAAAAGATAAATTTTAAAAATTTTTATTTTCTTTTTTTAAATAAAATCTATATCTATATTATTTTAAAATTTTAAATATTTTAATTAATATCTTTTCCTTATTTTCCTCTCACATTTTTAAATGTTAATTATTATTTGAAAATTTCAAATATTTTAATTAATATTTTATCTTTATTTTTTTCTTATTTTCCACTCACAATTTTTAAACGTTAGTAACTTTTATGTATGACATTTTTTTTTGAAAAAAAAAAATTTACACCAAATTAACGATCGTTTTATTATCTTTCCAACGAGCACCTTAGTGTTGTACAAAAAACGAAAAAAAAATGTTTTTTAGTGAGTTTTTGTTCATGCAGAAAAAAACACATGTGTTTAGGTGATTTATTAATCATATATAGGCAAGTACTAATCGTGTTATGACAGTATA
The DNA here is from genome assembly GCA_028751855.1 of Ambrosia trifida. Classification (NCBI taxonomy): domain Eukaryota; kingdom Viridiplantae; phylum Streptophyta; class Magnoliopsida; order Asterales; family Asteraceae; genus Ambrosia; species Ambrosia trifida. Next base: position 57,339,550 of record CM054124.1, read on the forward strand.
TATGTTTTTAAACCTACTATTACATATATGAATTGCCCATGTTCACGTGCTATAACGATATGCTTAGCGTTAAAAGAGGTTGAGATTTTTTTAATCTGCTGGGAACGCAGCATGAGAGCCCCTTTTCGTACTATAAACATTAGAACAACTATCTTTAGCATTAAAAGTGGTTGAGACTGTTTACTTGTTTTATCATTTCTTATTGAAGGGGTGTTTGGGATTGATTATCAAAACATATTATGCGTTTTGGAAAAGCAGAGGTGGAGCTACTTATAGATTATTGCGTTTTAGTAGCCTAAAAACTGATTATCTGCGTTTTCAACACGCAATCCCAAACACTAAAAACTTATTATCTTCGTTTTCAAGACGCAATAATCTAAAAATCAGATTTAAAACGCAATCCCAAACACCCTCTAAGTCAAATTAGATTTTTCAACCCCGGGATACTCTTGGGGTAAACAGCTTATAACTTATAATAAAAGAATTGAATATTGATGAGGTGTCATTCAATGGAGGCATGTGTCACGTGGCACGTTGAGGTGAGAGTTTTTAATTTATTTTTTATTTTGTTTTCATTGATTCTACTACACTTATCTAACCTTAATCTCTTTAAAAATGTAAAAACAAATTTAAATTTTTCTCTCTAATGTTTCCTCCCATCATTTTTAACAGTAATATTTTTTATATACAAGATTTTTTAAAGAAAAAAATTACACCAAATTAACGAGTGTTTTATTATCTTTCCAACGAGTACAATAGTGTTATATAAAAAACGGAGAAAAAACGACTATTTTTATGGGGTTTCGTTCATACTGGAAAAAAAACATAAAGTCTTCAGGTTATTTATTAATCATGTTTTTTTTTTTAAAACCAGGTTCTTATATATAATGTTGAAATTTAGCCCAATCGGCATGCTATCATTGAAATTTTACTCTTCTAAAGATGGATAGGTATACTTCATCAAGAGAAGCTAGGAGAAATAATCGCGCAACACTGCAACACATGGTGTCACCTTATAGCAATGTTATTTTTTTTATTTATTTAATTACAAGAGTAATAATTATTACTATTAGTATTAGTATTATTAGAATGGTTATATTTTTCAACCCCAGAACACTCCCGAGATAAAAGCTAGTTTAGATAATAATTAAAAATAATTACTAGTATAAATGTATAATACATTTTAAGTTATAAAGTTTTGTCGGTTACTACTAAAATGAATGATGAGTTTAATGTGTATGAGTACTTTCGTATATTTTTTTTTGGATTATGAGTTTTTTTTTTTTTAATTGAACTACATTAACACACAAACTGGGAACACTCCTTTCCTAAGAAAGAAACGGAGCCCCAACAAAACCAATTACATAATTTTGGATTATGAGCTGACAAGGTGTTTTCGTGAAATATATTTTATATTCTTGTTTTGACGTGAAATATATAATTTTTGGCAAGGAGCTTTTAAGAGTTTTTAGGAGCTTCAAGCTTCATGCTTTTAAGAAAAAGTTTCTACTCAATAAAAAGTCTTGTTTAGTTGAAGGAGCTGGAAGCTTTTATGTTAGAGAAAAAGCTCTATACTGAAAAGCTACTAAGGGTATGTTTGGCAAGGAGCTTTTAAGAGCTTTTAGGAGCTTCAAACTTTTAAGAAAAAGTTTATACTTAATAAAAAGTCTTGTTTGATTGAAGGGGCTGGAAGCTTTTAGGTTAGAGAAAAAGCTCTACAGTGAAAAGCTACTAGTAGTAACTTTTAAGAAAAAGCTCTACTAGCTACAAGCTTTTAGTTAGTAATGACACAAATACCCATTCTATTTTAAAAATAAAATAAAAACCTTTTTTACAATCTTTTAATTATGACCATTTTGATCATTTTATACATTTTATTAAAAGCTCCAGCTACTCTACTAAACACCAAAATATATTTAAAAAGCTTCTAGCTAACAGCTTGCAGCTACCAGTCTCCAGCTAGTTTTTCCAAACATACCCTAAGGTATGTTTGGTAAGGAGCTTTTAGGAGCTTTAAGCTTTTAAGAAAAAGCTCCTACTTGGCAAGGAGCTTTTAAGAGTTTTTAGAGCTTCAAGCTTCAAACTTTTAAGAAAAAGCTCATACTCAATAAAAAGCATTGTTTGGTTGAAGGAGCTGGAAGCTTTTAGGTATGAGAAAAAGCTCTATAGTGAAAAGCTACTAGTACTAGCGTTTAAGAAAAAACTCTACTACCTACAAGCTTTTAATTAGTAAATGATACAAATACCCATTATATTTTAAAAATAAAATAAAAACCTTCTTTACAAGTTTTTAATTATGCCATTTTGGTCATTTTATACATTTTATTAAAAGCTCCAGCTACTCTGCCAAACACCAAAATATATTTAAAAAGCTTCCAGCTACCAGCTAGTTTTGTTAAACATACCCAGAAAGTCTTGTTTGGTTGAAAAGCTAAAAGCTTTTAGGTTAGGAGAAAAAGCTTTATAGTGAAAAGCTACTAGCAATGAGCTTTTGGGTATGTTTGGCAAGGAGCTTTTAACAGCTTTTAGGAGCTTCAAGCTTCAAACTTTTAAGTTCACAAAATAATGCTGGTGAGTTCACAGGTTTTAAGTTCACAAAACGTTTTCATGCATAAAGAGTTTTATCTCAAAATACCAAGTGTGCAAAACCTTCAAGTAAATAACAAACGTTCCCTTAGTACTACGATTGTGTTGCTGAAACCATTACTGACAAGCGTTGCATGTGTTGCTACCCGTGTTTGAGTTGCCAAAAATAGAGACAATATGCACCCGCCCAGCCCCCAGCCGTCGAGTGGGGTTTGTCAGACCCAATAGATCTATCCACATTTCCCCCGTTATGTATACCCACATATTCATGGTTTCCCTAGGGACTTCGTGTTGCGTCGTATTGTAATTTAAAACAAGTGTTGCGTTTCCAATAGCGTTGCGTTTCAAAGCGTTGTGTTTCAAAAGCATTGTGTTTCAAAAGCGTTATGTTTATAAACGTTGCATTGTTAAAACGGTGGCATGTTTCTCCCCCGAGAGAAAAGTGTATAAAAGAGGGGCCGTGAAACTCACTTTAGAGTGCGTCTTCTGATAACTAGAAATCCAACACGTGTGTGATAGCCTCAACTATTAACAACCTATCAATGAATTCGAATAAGTGTTTTGACTATCAACCCGAATGTTAACTAGTCTCCGATTGTCCAGATCTTGACTACGTGTGTTAAAAAGTGTGTTTGAACGTTAATCGAATGTACCAGACTGACTCAACATCCCGTTGGTGACCCATTACATCAATTAATAAAGTACATAGGATTATCACATAAGTTTCAAGCATACAACACTTAGTTTGCATCAAAAATCGCACACACGGAGTTGTAAGGTCGAATCAGCATACAAAAGGTCCAGGTTTAACCCATTAACCTAGGTTCGACCCTTTTATGGTTCATTCGACCTAAATATACGTTTATACAACCTAATATGAGTTCCTTCGACCTTAACACATGTTCATTCGACCTTAACATGTGTTAATTCGACCTAAATCAAGTTCGTTTGACCAACAGAGGCTACATTCGACCCCCTGGCACCTACCTTCGACCCCACGCAGGTCGAAGGAATGCCAGGTTTGACCCTGTAGTCCCATTTTCTCCAAAATCGCATCAAAATGTTCCGAAAAAATAACGAAACACAACAGTCAATTGTCATTAAAATGTTCCTAGAAAACACTACCAATTTTACCCCAAAATCTATCTGTTTTACAAGTTACCCAAAATAGCAAATTATGGGGATGTCACATCAAACGCATGCAATCTTTACCCAATTAGGAAACTTTCTGAAATCACTCAAAAATCAACTTAACATGCTCAGATTATCATGTACAAGAGAACCCCCAATCATTTCATTATTCATAACATCATGAAGAAACCCTAAATCTAACCCAAAATCCCCAAAATGAGCAAAACATCATCAATAACCAATTGTAACCTATCTCAATCATAAGTCATCATCAATAACAGTCTTAGATCATTGTTATAACATCTATACAGCAATCAATCATCAAACAATACATAACACAAAATAAAACACCATTAACATATGTTAATTTGTATGAAAACTCATTGTTTATGAAAAGGTTTTGTTTAGAAAGATGTTAGGAAGGTTTTTATTCATGAAAACATGTTTGAATCAGATCTGGACCCTTGGAGTTTAATGAAAACGAATTAAAATGCTCTAAAATGGATTTAGGATGAAGAACACACCTTTGATCTTTGTTTAGAAGATGTTTGTCGGTTAGATTATGGAAAACAAGGGCAAAAATTCCTTCCCTAATGATTAAAGTTGCTAGAGAGTGTTTAGAGACGTTTAGGGTTTGTGAAATGATGAAAAATGAGAAAGTGTGGTATTTATACCCAGGTTCGACCTCCATCATAGGTCGAATGAGACTTTTAAGTGGTCGAATGTGTATTTTGATTTCCCATTCCTAGGTTCGACCCCCCTATTGGTCGAACATGTACATGTGTTTTCCAGATTTTTCAGTTTTGTTGTTTTAACGCATTTTAACACATCCTAACACATGAACAAGCAATCCTAACCTATGTTAAGCATATAAAATCATGGATAATCATCTAATCATCGTTTAAACATGTATTTGCATGTTCTACACCATAAACAGATCAATTCACGTTTTGTTACTTAATCTAATTCATGTAGTTCACCAACAACGGGACTCATGACTCACGTGTGTGTGATTAACCCAATAATCCTCCAGATCATTGAACCCTGGATAATACGGACTGTCTTCTGACTCAACTGACCTCGTTAGGTATGTTTAATAAACGTTTTTCGCTAAGGTAGACTTATGTGCTTATAAAATGTTGACCCAAACATGCCGGGTGTCACATCATCCCCCTGTTGAAAGAATTTTCGTCCCGAAAATTTCCCGAAGTCAAAGAGAATGGAGCGATAAAAAGAAAAAAAAATTCCGGTCGTCACATCATCCCCCTGTTGAAAGGAATCTCGCCCTGAGATTCACTCAACTTCAACAGTAATGAGTGTCGACCTAATCCAAGTAACGTTTCCCAGAATGCAAACGAAATGAAAATCACGAACGAATAAAGATGACAACAGATACTCCATGCCGAGAACCGCCCTCCCCGAGGTGAATGCAAAACAATGATTCCTCCTGATCGAAGGCCTACTAGAGACTACTATGATCGGTATAAATGACACACCGGTACCGTCCAAGTAGCATCTCCAAAGGACCCACATCAGACCCATGAATACAAAACGATAACCAAACCCAATACTGAAGACACTTGATGAATACGAAACGCCAAACAACACGAATGAAAGCGACAAGAGTGCAACAAATAACAAGAAAAGGAGAACTCACCAGTAACAGTATCGGGATCCTCCACATTCTCCCTAGCACCGATGACAAAAGCACGAGCCGGAGCAGTTCGACCGCCACCCTCGCCTTGCTTCAGTTTAGGAAAATCCCGCTTTAAGTGTCCAGTCTCTCCACAGTTAAAACACCCATGGTTTCCCCGAGGACCAGGAGCGGGGACAACCGCTTGAGTCTGTTTTGGCTGAAGATTGGCCCTACAATCCTTAGCCAAGTGACCGACTCGCTAACAACGTTTACATCGAAACTCATTGCAACCCCAACATAGTGATACCCACACGTGTTACACTTCGGATTCCTCCCAACATAACCCCAGTCTTCTGCTCAGATGCCGACCCCGTAACATCCTGCCTTTTCACCTGCGGTTGAGACGAACCAGCGTTCTTCCCAGCACTCTCCCACTTTCTCTTATTGTTAGCAGGTGCTTTCACAGCCGCACCCCTCGGAGGTATTACACCCTCAGCAACCTTCATGTTGGTCAGCTTGTGAGCTACAGGAACAGTGGCCAACATAGTAGTGTGATCAGCGGCGGCAAGATGCCCAGCAATCTCCGGCACTAACCCAGCAACGTAGTGCTCAATCCTCCGGTACTCCGGTGTAGCCAAACTGGGGCACATCACAACCAACTCGTTGTGCCTAGCAGTAAACTCCTTAATCTCGGACCCAACCATCTTCAGATTCCAAAACTCGTGCTCCAACTTCATGATCTCATCCCTGGGGCAGTACTCTGCTCACAACATCAGAATAAACTCCGACCACGGCATAGCATTGGCCTCACCCAGGCCAAGGTTAGCAGTGGTAGAGTTCCATCAAGTCAACGCATGTCCCTCTAGAGTAGCAGAAGCATACTTGACACGATCAGCGTCGGGACAGTTGCACATAGCAAACACCGATTCGATCTTCTCCAACCACCGAAGCAGTCCCACTGCCCCTTCAGTCCCATTGAAGTAATGGGGCTTACAATCCATGAACTTCTTGTAGGTGCACCCAGACTGCACCTGATTAGTATTTCCCAGAGTCTGCTGAGCAGTCTGGAAAGCAGCCAACGCAATGTTAAAATGCTTCTACAACATGTTATCCCACTTCGCCTGAGTCATGGTGATGTTCCCACCACCTCGTCCACCGCCTGTGCGACCCCCGCCGCCACCCCGGCATCCCCCAGTACGTCCACCAGTACGACCAGACATGTTCTGCCAAACATGAGACAAGATACTTAGTACCACTATCAGATCAAACTACTAGTGATCGAATGAATTCAGAATGGGGTTCCAGCATGACCATCAGTCCGAACACGAAGTCCACCAAGATTCTCATGCGTTTCGATTTATGACTTCGTGTGCACCCGAAATGATAAATCGCTCTAAATGGTCCTCTAGGCGTGCCCCTAGCTAGAACTCCAAGTCACCCGACACCCACATCCTTAATAGACACTGTTATCGCACAATGATCCTAAAGTGAACAATCACTCAGGGGTATACTATGACAAGTACTAGTGCAGGATAGTGTGTGTGTGTAGGCAAGTATGTACATTAGAGCATAGAAGGGAGATATCCAAATCCAGGAAAAATCTCAAGAATGTGCCGAAGCCACCCCAATGTACACTAATGCCAAGTATAAGTGATAAGCCTCTTCATCTTCAAACCCGAAGAAGAAGACAGAGTGAATGTAGAGATGACCCAAAGATAGATAACATGATACTGTGTGATGAGGACACCGACACCCCGACAAGGTTAGTATGTTTACCCAATGACACGACTCGTAAATACGTGTGACCGTCTAATGTGTGTGTGTGATACTCGGCTATAGACTAGACTCTACATGCAGTCCTAGTTCACTATAACCATTGGCTCTGATACCAATCTGTCACACCCTCAAATTTCCACTTGCGGAGTTTTACCGCGAGGCGCGTGACACACCAGGATCCAAGTCAACGGTCACAAAGAACGAAAACTATATGTGAAAAGATACGTAAATCAAACCATGCAATAGTTTAAAAACTATGATTCAAAACACAACGGAAGCAAATTAAGTTTTACAAAACTGAATAACGATGAGACATAAGTTTAAAGTTTAACAATCCAAAACGTGAAACATGATCCTAGACGCGATTGCGACTCCGTGCCCCTAAACTCAACGCTGCTACCTTAGCGACCTGAGAAATCATGCCAAAAAGGATGTCAACATATAATGCTGGTGGGTCACAGGTTTTAAGTTCACAAAACGTTTTCATGCATAAAGAGTTTCATCTCAAAATACCAAGTGTGCAAAACCTTCAAGTAAATAACAAACGTTCCCTTACTACTACGATTGTGTTGTTAAACCCATTGTTGACAAGCATTGCATGTGTTGCTGCCCGTGTTTGAGTTGCCAAAAATAGAGACAATATGCACCCGCCCGGCCCCCAGTCGTCGAGTGGGGCTTGTCAGGCCCAATAGATCTATCCACATTTCCCACGTTATGTATACCCACATATTCACGGTTTCCCTAGGGACTTCGTGTTGCATCGTATAGTAATTTAAAACAGGTGTTGCGTTTCCAATAGCGTTGCGTTTCAAAGCGTTGTGTTTCAAAAGCGTTGTGTTTCAAAAGGGTTGTATTTATAAACGTTGCATTGTTAAAACGGGTGGCATGCTTCTCCCCCGAGAGAAAAGTGTATAAAAGAGGGGCTAAGAAACTCACCTTAGAGTGCGTCTTCTGATAACTAGAAATCCAAAACGTGTGTGATAGCCTCAACTATTGACAACCTATCAATGAATTCGAATAAGTGTTTTGACTATCAACCCGAAGGTTAACTAGTCCCCGATTGTCCAGATCTTGACTATGTGTGTTTGAACGTTAACCGAATGTACCAGACTGACTTGACCGTTGGTGACCCATTACATCACTTAATCAAGTACATAGGATTATCACATAAGTTTCAAGCATACAACACTTAGTTTGCATAAAAAATCGCACACACGGAGTTGTAAGGTTGAATCAGCATACAAAAGGTCCAGGTTCGACCCATTAACCTAGGTTCGACCCTTTTATGGTTTATTCGACCTAAATATAAGTTAATACAACCTAATATGAGTTCCTTCGACCTTAACACATGTTCATTCGACCTTAACATGTGTTAATTCGACCTAAATTAAGTTCGTTCGACCAACAGAGGCTACATTCGACCCCCAGAAGCTACATTCGACCCCCTGGCACCTACCTTCGACCACACGCAGGTCGAAGGAGTGCCAGGTTTGACCCTGTAGTCCCATTTTCTCCAAAATCGCATCAAAACTTTCCGAAAACATCACGAAACACAGCAGTCAATTGTCATTAAAATGTTCCTAGAAAACACTACCAATTTTACCCCAAAATCTATCCGTTTTACAAGTTACCCAAAATAGCAAATTATGGGGATGTCACATCAAAAGCATGTAATCTTTACCCAATTAGGAAACTTTCTGAAATCACTCAAAAATCAACTTAACATGCTCAGATTATCATGTACAAGAGAACCCCCAATCATTTCATTATCCATAACATCATGAAGAAGCCCTAGATCTAACCCAAAATCCCCAAAATGAGCAAAACATCATCAATAACCAATTGTAACCTATCTCAATCATAAGTCATCATCAATAACAGTCTTAGATCATTGTTATAACATCTATACAACAATCAATCATCAAACAATACATACCACAACATAAAACACCATTAACATATGTTAATTTATATGAAAATTCATTGTTTATGAAAAGGTTTTGTTTAGAAAGATGTTAGGAAGGTTTTTATTCATGAAAACATGTTTGAATCAGATCTGGACCCTTGGGGTTTAATGAAAACGAATCAAAATGCTCTAAAATGGATTTAGGATGAAGAGCACACCTTTGATCTTTGTTTAGAAGATGTTTGTAGGTTAGATTATGGAAAACAAGGGCAAAAACTCCTTCCCTAATGATTAAAGTTGCTAGAGAGTGTTTAAAGACGTTTAGGGTTTGTGAAATGATGAAAAATGACAAAGTGTGGTATTTATACCCAGTCCAGGTTCGACCTCCATCATAGGTCAAAGGAGACTTTTAAGTGGTCGAATGTGTATTTTGATTTCCCATTCCTAGGTTCGACTCCCCTACAGGTCGAACATGTACATGTGTTTTCCAGATTTTTCAGTTTTGTTGTTTTAATGCATTTTAACTCATCCTAACACATGAACATGCAATCCTAACCTATGTTAAGCATATAAAAACATGGATAATCATCTAATCATCGTGTAAACACGTATTTGCATGTTCTACACCATAAACAGATCAATTCATGTTTTGTTACTTAATCGAATTCATGTAGTTCACCAAAAACGGGACTCATGACTCACGTGTGTGTGATTAACCCAATGATCCTCCAGATCATTAAACCTTGGACAATACGGACTGTGTTCTGACTCAACTGACCTCGTTAGGTATGTTTAATAAACGTTTTTCGCTAAGGTAGACTTATGTGCTTATAAATTGTTGACCCAAACATGCCGGGTGTCACAATTATGGTGTGTTAACTCCAAAATTTTCGTAAAACTACAATTTGTTAAATATAAAATGTATATGGGCAAAACTAAAAGTGCCACCTGATTTAATTACAATTGTTTATAAAAACCCAAACTAAAAAAATATCACAAATCTTTCATTGGAGATTTTTTCCGGCTAGAAGACAACCACATGGAGAATAAAAGACAAGATGATTCGGTGAAGTATTTTATCACAAATCTTCCGGAGAGATGCAGCAGCAAAGACTTGGAAGAACTACTAAAAGGATATGGAGAGATAACAAAGATGTGCATCGCTAGGAAAAAAGATAAAGAAGGTCGAAGATTCGGTTTCGTAACGGCGTTAAAACCCCCCAACAAAACCCTAATCGTAGTGCTTCTGATTTAATTAGGTGGTGTTTGTTTTTTCTGCAGGAAGAATACTGTTTGTTTGTTAACGTCTGCAGGCTGCTGAAATAAACTGAAATTTAAATAAATTGATTTTTTACAGCAGTCTGGTGGTGGTGGTGGACGGTGGTGGTGGTGGATGTTGGTAGACCATGGTGGTGGTGGACCGTGGTGGTGGACAGTGGTGGTGGGTGGTGGTGGACGGTGGTGGTGGATCGTGGTGGTGGTGGTGGTGGACCATGGTGGTGGTGGTGGTGGACGGTGGTGGTGGTGGGTGAGGAGAAGAGAAGAGGAGAAGACCTTAGAAGACTTTGGAACGAGTCTGTACCAAGAAGAGGTCATGAAGACCTTTTTGAGTGAAAGGTCTTCCAAAAAACAAACAGTCTACATACCCCAAACGTTTGCGCATGTCTGCGCGGCGCAGACAAAAGAGGTCATAAGTGCTTCTGAGCAAAAAACAAACAACCCCTTAATCAGTGTTTCTGATTTATAAATACATCTCTAATCTCAAAACCCTGATTTTTTTAACTTTAAACTTCACTAAAACACCGAACACGTCTTCAAACCAAAGATCGTTCAAAAAAACGCACATACAACATGTACAATGGGTATTTCAACCACATAAATGACATAGATTTCACATTCGCTGCTATATCTATTACCTTTGGTTGCTTGCGATTAAAAACCTTGTTATTTCTTGACTTCCAAATAAACCACGTAGTAATCATAACAATACCGGACACCACGTCTCTACCTTTACTCCCACCATGAATCTTGGACTGAATATCAAATAAATCTCGCCCCCGGAAAGTGTATAAAGGATCAATCCTGCACCTCCTTCCTATGTGCACCCAAACACCATCAGAAAAACCACAACCCGTAAAAATATGGTCCCCCGTCTCAATGCGAAATCACAGAACACACACACTTGATTTGTAATAATAACATTTCTTTTTGCCAAAACTACACGAGTAGGTATCTTTTCCATTTCGGCATGCCACGCTAAAATAGTACACTTCAAAGGCACCAACGACACCCATTTTATTCTATAATTTCCCGAGTAATCTCCCCCTTTATCCATCGCCTTCTTAACTTAATTAGTTGTAAGGATACCAGAATCATCACCAAGCCACTTCCATCTATCGTTGGTGGCCGATAATGAAACCAAATTGAGGACCTCCCCACAATGTCGCCACTATTCTAATTCCACAGCATAATAAGGCAATTTTACCCACTGATGTGTGTGGTTTTAGTAAGTATTTAAAGATGCTTTCATGGTGTCAAAACTTGGTGTTTTTAAACCAAAGAAAAACGAGACTAAAGCAAAACATGAACGAAGTTTTAAATTTATAAATAAAACGATATTTGCTTAATATTCTAAAACTCACACAATAGGCAAGTGTACCTATCGAGTATAGTGTAGATTTGAGAAATATTGACTATCGAACCTGAAGACATAACTTTTATTGCTCAGTTTAAAGTTATTAAGAAAAGTTTATAAAAGTGAAGAAAACGAAAATAGCCTAGAGAGTATACAATTACCAAACAAAAGTGTTGCTACAGGATCCAACTTTTCTTGGTATTAACTAATAGTAATTATCTAGTTAAGTGGTGTGTCCAAATTATGCTTCCCGCGATAACTTCAAAACGATTTATGTTCTTGGTTGTTATTCTGAGGGTCTCCCATCCCGGTAAACTCACTTCTTAACTGTGAAGGACATATCACCCAAGATTATGTGCACCCAACCCCAAAAACACATCTCCCAAAGTTGAGATGTTGACATTTAACTACTCTACTCTTTTGTTAATAACTTGCCAACGGTCATAGCGGCTAACAAGCTACCACTTGATATGGTAAAGGCAATGCAGCCTCCCGCGTACGCTCATCCCTTACTTGAAATAATTAATCTATCAAAAAAGTGATTGATCTATTATTAATTGTGCGGCAATATAATAATAGAAGTAAATAAAGTCGTTTTACTTATAACACGAGTTCACCAATCTTTGGTTTGCGCCAAAGCTAACACATAGACCATGTAGCTAAGTCGCTCAACCAAATCTTGGGTTATCACGGTGAGTTTGTAACCATTCATTTTTTTCCTTGTAGATTCTAACCAATTGTTGGTTGCCTATATCTTTATTAGAGGTTAGGATTTTCACTCGATATTGGTCATTTTCAATTCTTGATTTTTAAAGTGAGAGAATCGCATGGTTGGTCCCTGTACTTTCTGAATATTGCATTCCTGGTCCAAGTGGTTCACTAATTACAGAGTTGCTCCCTAGGTTTGTCAAAAGTGCACTCGTGTGATCCCCATGACTAACGGCTGTTATCTTTTATGATTAAGTCCACCCACGTGCTTCCCACGTGAGGGTATTATGGTCTTTTTGTGTTACCCCATGACCCTAAATCCTTTTTTATTTATAATAAATACCCATTCTTCTTCCATCACCTCCACCTGCACAAACCACTACCACCATCACCTCCACCTCCACCTCCACCTTCACAAACCACAACCACCGTCATGAACAACCACCACCGCCGGCCACTCCCATCCCTCGAAGAAAGGTAATGTCTCTTCTCTCTCTTTCTCCCCTGCCAACTCCCTTCTTCTATTCTCAACCTACGTACAAACTCCACCCATCGCCCCTCTGTCAAATAAACCATAAAACCATCACCTCCACCCCCCGGTAGGTCAGATCCCCTAACCCTAATCGTACATAAACACCACACAACAAGCACACACACAAACAACCACCACCGGTCACAGTCAGACTCGATGATTCACCATCAATCAGCATCTATTCCCTAGTTTATTTGTTTATGAAGATGGAGGTGATGGTAACGGTGGTAGTGGTTTGTGAAGGTGGATGTGATGGTGGTGTTTGTGAAGGTGGATGGTGACGGCGACGGTGACAGGGTGGGGTTGGGAACGGTGCAGCAGGATGAGGCTTGGTCGGGTTGGGTTGACATATGTGGGTTCTGGGGTCTGGTTTGTGGGTTGCGACCGTTGTGTTGTGGGTAGGGTTGTGGTTAGTGGCGGTGGTTTATAGTCGGATTTGGGTGATGGTTGTGGTGGCAGAGAAAGACGGCGGAGGAGGTGCAGGGGTGATGGTTATGGTTTGGGAAAATGGTGGTGGTTTAAGGAGGAAAACGAAGAAGGGGGTGGGGTGGGGATATGTTTAATATTATCTTTTTTTTATTTGTGTTTTTAAATTGTTTTTGTATATATTTAAGGGCAAAAATGTAATTTACCTGTTTTTAACTGAGATAATTGACGACAGTTAGAGGTAAGGACCACACGAGTGCAATTTTGTTAAACTCAAGGATCAACTCTGTAATTAGTGAACCACCAGGACTAAGAATGCAATATTTGGAAAGCACAGGGACCAACCATGCGATTCTCTCATTTAAAGTGTTTCAAGGGTTGGGATTTCAGGCGACATTGCAAGAAGCATAGATGATTTTACATTACTTGATAATATGTTTTCAGTATCAGAATCATCACTGTTAGAGGAAGAAGGTATGGTGGTTGTCGGGGATGACGGTGGAGGCGGTGGTTGTTGGGGGTGGTCTGTCACAAGAAGAAGAAGGAGGGGGGGGGGGGGTGTTCTGTCAGCAGAAGAAGAAAATGGAGGGGGGGGGGGGTGTGTTTGATTTGGGATTTATAATAATAATAATAATAATAATAATAATAATAATAATAATAATAATAATAATAATAATAATAATAATAATAATAATAATAATAATAAGTTTCAAAAAAGTCCCTTAAGTTTATGTTTTTACATTTTTGTCAATGTAGACTATCCCTTAAGTTTATGTTTTTACATTTTTGTCATGAAGACTAACCAGGTTAGACCTTCGTTAGTTTAAGGGTGATAGAACAAAATAAGTTGCAAATTGGGAGTGCATATAGCCAAAGTGAAAATTGTGAGTATTACCCGCCAATAAGTGATAATTGAGAGTATTTAAATCAATTTTCTCCGTTAAAATATGCAGTCATAAATTACAATGGCTTTTGTCTTTTTTTTTTATTGCAATTCTATTCTTTCTCAATAAATGGTAGTAAACTCTTCTTCTTTTCTCTTTTTTTTTTTCTCTGCTAACGTGTATGATTTATGTCGATTTATGTACAAGTCACTTTTAAGGATTATCTGTTAATATTGTTTACTTTGATGAAAACATATATTGTTTATTATAATAGTCAATATCTTTTTGTTTTTTAAACCTGTTACTTTTAGTAAAGGGATGTTAACCTAGAACATTTTCTGTGTCTATTAGCATCAAATTCAAACCATACGTCACATGTCTTTTTTTTTTATTTTTTACTAGCTTATACCCCGGGAGCGTCCCGGGTTGAGAAATCTAAGTAAAATGAATAAAATTAGAAGTATCTAAGAGCATGTTTGGGATTGAGTTTAGAAACAACTTATTGAGTTATTAACTTTTTGAAAAAGCCAATAAATCAATAAGTCATTTTGAAAAGCCAGGATTTGGTGCTTTTCCAAATGACTTATTAACTTATTGGCTTTTTCAAAAAGCTAATAAGTCAATAAATCATTTTTCAACTCAATCTCAAACACCCCCTAAACTATAAAAATGACATCTATATAGCAATTACCTATTGGAGAGCGTCTCGGGTTGAAATATCTAATATGACATAATAAAATATCTAATATGACAACATAATTAATGACTTGCCAATATATGATTAATGATTATTATTATTATTATTATTATTATTATTATAAACAAATCTCTGCCATAAGTTATCATATTCTTATATAAAAAAAGGTAAGTGGGCCGGGTATCACCTAATCCCAGGCCCAAACCAAACTCACAATTTTTTAAACGAATTCCAAACCTGACACAATACTTGTCGGGTTACAAAAAATAGTCGTTTTTTTCTCCGTTTTTTATATAGTACTATGGTACTTGTTGGAAAGATAATAAAACGCTCGTTAATTTGGTGTAATTTTTTTCTTTAAAAAATCTCGTATATGAAAGATATTAAAGTTTAAAAGTTATGAGAGGAAACATGGAAGAGAAAATAATAAAGTTTTAATATTTAAATTTAGTAGATTAGGTATTTAATAGATTATGTTAAATAATATTTAAACCATATTTATTCCTTTTTTTTTAATTGGTCTAGAGTTGCCACATCACATTCTATGTGGCATCTCTCAAAAGAGAGATTACATAATATTATGACATGTCATCAAAATGGCTTTGGTTTATTATATGTATAGATTTACGTTTAACTCAAACTTAAATAAAAAACTTTAAAGTAAACACTACAAAACAGAGACAAAATAAACTATAAACTAAAATTTAAAATTCAAGCCAAACTATGAAACTGATATAAGATTTTTAACGTTGCCCTTAAGAGTAGCGACAAAATCATAAACGTTTTAATACAGTATTTTCATATGCCAATTTCAAAGGTCAACCAAAAACGACAAGTCTATCATTACAAGTTAAACGTACAAATGTCGATGAATCCTGAAACCACGACGTATATAGTGGCTACTTCTTCTACTATTAGATGAAATTAGAAGTTATGTAAACTAGGTTAACTAGCAGTATTCAAATCACCGATGATCTCCAGCCCAACTGGTTTGAGGTGGGAGGGTTTATCTCTTCAGGGGGTTTCTGTCCGGGGTTGGTCACAGGTTCGATTCTCGTCCATCGAAAAATTATACCCATTAAGGTTGAAAGGGTCCGCCGTGTGGGAGGACTTGAACTTGTGACTCGGAAGACTAGGAATTCACTATTTAACTACGCATTAAAAAAAGCATTATTCAAATAAGTTAGATCTATTAATAGATAGAAAATTAAAAATAATAATAGTTTGGTAATTGTTGGGGTAGTTTCTTTTTTTAGGTGTGTTTGTACCTAATAACAAAATGTTTTTGACATTATTACTAATTATGGGGCTGTTCCAAACATGTCCTGAAAAGAAGTGCATTTTGCACTAAGGAAAACTTGGTAAATCCACAAGTCTTGTGGTGGTTGCAACAACACAGGATCCAATTAGGCCACTTTAATTAGGCTATAAGCAATATGTAAGTCAACTTAGATCGATAGATCTAGTGTCATCTTCGTATCATTGGAAGTGTCCAATCACCATAACCTCTAGGTGCCTTCTAAGATTAGGGTGTGAAGAGGGCGTTGAGAGACAGATTTCTGCCACGTTAGCAGAGGGTGTTTTGCCCTCCAAACCTAAAAACCATAGATTTGTGGGCGTGGTTTCTGGGTTTTTTTTAATTTTAATTTTTCTTTTAAAAACAAATCAATTAAATTAAAACAGACATTTATATTAATTAAACAAATAAAAACAATAAAAATTCTATTACAAAAAATACATAATTTTTATTAAAAAAGAGAAAATTGCTCGAATAGTCCCTGTGGTTTGCACAATTTTCACATATAGTCCTCAAGTTTTTAAAATTACAGGTATAGTCCTCAACTTTTAGTGTTTCTTAACTCGGATAGTCCTTGGAGTGGCTATGAAATTACTAAATTACCCTTTTGATGGATGGAGATTAAATAATCCAGTTAAGTGGATGTAAAATTACTAAATTACCCTTACCCATAATAAAAATTAAAAAAATCAATTAATTAATAAAATATAAAGATGGCCCACTTAACCCCCTTAGCCAATTATTTTTCTCCACCTATTTTAGTGGGACCCACCAATTTCATCTTCCCCACCCTATCACCATCACCACCACCCACCACACCACCACCACCACCACCACCATCCACCACCACCTCCCCCTTCATTTTAAAACAAGATCAAACTAATGAACATGCCTATACATGGGATCGAAACAATATCAAAAAACTACATCCCTGACCCTAGTGATTTACACACTCAAAACAAAAGAAAATTTACTCTCTGTTCATAAATAAAAAATATACACTTGTGGTGCTTTTAGTTCTTTTTTCCCCTTTCGTGAAGTGGGTTTCATCCATACATTGTTTCCCTTACTCTTTTTCTTCTTTAAGCTGGTGGTTGCCTTTTTAATGTTAATCTTTTGGGTCGGTGTCAAAACAGGGGTTTCTTGAATCAATGGGGGTAATTGAGGATATATTCTTGAGCTTCTATAATGGGGTTGTTCAAGACTGTTAAGATGTTCGATTTCATCGTCCGAAGAAAGGGTTTTGGTGAAATTAGGGGAATCTTAAGGGTTTTGTTTGATGTCAGAGAGGTCTTCGGTGTCTGGGGTTGTGGTGTTGGTGGTGGTGGTGATGGGTTCTGGTTATGGAACTGGATGAACGGTGGTGATATCTTCGTTTAGATCGTCTTTGTAGGTTGCTTGAAGGTCTTCCATGGATGATTTGGCGGGTAAATTCAGGGAAGGTTTTTTTTTTTAAGGTGATGGTGGTGGTCAAAGTAGGGATGGGTGGTGGTGGTGGTGGTTTGTGGAGGAGATGGGTTGGGTTGGGTGGTGATGGTGATAAGGTGAGGAAGATGAAGTTGGTGGGCCCCACTAAAATGGGTGGAGAAAGATAATTGGTTAAGGGGTTAAGTGGACCCTCTTTGTTTTTTAGTAATTAATTGATTTTTTTATTTTTATTAAAATAAGGGTAATTTAGTAATTTCACAGCCATTTAACTAGATTATTTAACCTCCATCCATCAAAAGGGTAGTTTAGTAATTTCACACCCACTTCAGGGACTATCCGAGTTAAGAAACACCAATAGTTGGGGACTATACCTGTAATTTTTAAAAGTTAGGGACTAAAGATGAAATTTGAGCAAACCACAGGGACTATTCGAGCAATTTTCTCTAAAAAAAAAGAGAGAGAGAGAATTACATATTTTAATTATGAATCCGCTCATCGTCATTGTATCGTGGAAGATACCAAATGTGTTCAATCAAAATCCGCTCGAATGTTGTGATGTGTCTGTCTGTTAAAAATTTCACGTTCGTTTAATCATCTCGCTTCATCATTGATTTCTTCATTATTTGATTGTGTATCCTCCTCATAGTATTCGCAAATTGCGCGTTTTTCTTGTCCAAAATCATGTCGTGTAAATAATGTACGCGTATATCACATTTCTAACTTTATTTTTCATAATCATACACGACATGCTTAAAATACGCCATCTTTTCTGCAAAACATCAAAAGGTCGTTCGACGTCTTTTTGTGTCGTCATTTGAGCTTTGTTAAACTTTGTTCTTTTTTTTATCTAACGTTGTATCATGTGTAAACGTTTTTACAAACACAATATATTCAGGGTAAATTCCACCCGCTAGATTATATTCGTATTTGTACTTCACCCAGTTAAAAAAAAAAAAAAAAAAGAAAAAAAAGATACAACATCATTTATATAGTTGTTGAAAATGAGTGATTGATTAAGAGTATTTATATCGATTTGAAGTGGCCATACCAAAGAATGCATGCCAAAACCAAAGATCTTGTCATGCAACCGCTTCAAAAATCATAGTTGGTTTTTTTTTTATGATACCCACTTGTGTATTGGCCGCGCCACGCAGTCGGACGAACTTCACACTCCCATTTCGTACAATCTAGACAACGGATCACCCCGGGAAAAAAACATGTTTATCTTTATGAAACTCCAAAATTTGTTGTATGCCACTATATGTAGGTTTTCTCAAATATTTTTTTAAATATAGTTGAATAACATGCTCACAAAAATATTGAAGACTTTTCCTCGCCACTCGTTCTGACATTTTTAAATAGTCATCCATATGTCGGAACTAATGCTGTAAGCTAATTATCTAATTGCTGCCGTGACTTTTTACAACGTGTTGAATCCCATATTGTCGCGCACATTAGGTTTTTGTTGGAAAAAATCATATTTACATTCTAAATAATTTGCTATTCTTAGGAATAAACCTCGGCTCATATGAAAACGTAGCCTAAACCTCCTATCACAATATGTTCGCTTGGGTGGTAAATAATCTCTTACCAATAACTTATGTCCGGCGAGCCGATTGCGTACTATATACTCCTTTTGGGTTGTGAACTCATGTCGTCTTCAACGATAAATGACTTTTTGAACCAATGATATTATTAGTTCTGCTCCGTCTTCAGATGAAAATGATAAAACAAATTTGTCAAGTGACGACGATGATGATGATGATGAACTTGATTATTGCATTTTTTAGTAATAAGGAATTTGATAGTGAAAGAAGGTGTTTGTGTGGATATATAGATGGAATAGGTTGTGATTTAATGAGTTTATATATTAGACTTTTTTCTTAAACAAGCCTGTTCCAACGGCTATAAGCTACCAACCAATGGCTTCTCACCCCTCCACACCACCACACAGGGTATGTTTGGCAAGAAAAAGCTTCTACTTAATACAAAACCTTGTTTGGTTGAAGGAACTTGAAACTTTTAGGTTATGAGAAAAAACTCTATATTGAAACGCTACTAGTAGTAACATTTAAGAAAAAAACTCCTACTAGCTACAAGCTTTTAATGAGTTAAATGACACAAATACCCATTTTACCATAAAAATAAATAAATAAACATGATACAAGCTTTTAGTTATGCCCATTTGGTTATTTTAAACATGCATAAAAGCGCCAGCTACCATTCTAAACACCAAAATACATTAAAAAGCTACAGCTATCAGCTTCCGGTCATAGCTACCAGCCACCTGCTAATTTTGCCAAACATACCCACTGTGTGGTCTAACCCTCTTCTTTAACAAATGACTCAACTACCCTTTTTATAAATATGATGTTTATTGTTTAGAAGTTAGACCATGTGTAGTGGGGGGCTTTATTTATAAAGCCCCCCTTTCTGATTGGTTCACATGGTAGCTGAGTCAGCATGGAGAGATAAAGTGAAAAAGGGGTGTAGTGGTAGGGGCTTTATTTATAAAGCCCCTGTTTCTGATTGGTTGTTTATTTTATTATTTTTTTAATCTTTTAACTCAAAATAATTAAAATAAAAGACAAATAAATATAAAAAAAATTACAAATAATATTAAAAACACACAACTAACATTAAAAAAAAGTTACAACTAATATTAAAAAAATAAAAGTTACAACTAATATTAATTTAAACATTACATATTCCTAAATTACTTATTTAAACACTAGATAATCCTAATTTACTTATTTAAATATTACATAATTAATCCTAATTTTCTCCCCTATGGAGAGTAATTGTCCCAGTCCATGAGTGTGTAGTACGGCGGGGACACGGAATGATCGCTATCGCGACCGTCGGACCTCGCTTCCGAGGGGATGCAGCAGTACTCATGAGGAGGGGAAAAATTGTTTCGTTCTTCTTCTATAGCATTCCTTAAAGCTTCCAGGTCCTCCTCGGTTGGCTCCCGATCAGGAGGGGTTGGGGTGGGGGTGGGGTTCGGTTGGGTCTCCACAAACTATAGACGCCCCAATCCTCTCTCAGCCATAACATAATCTACGGACCACACAATCTCCTCTGCAGTGAAATCAGCATCAGGGTGTGTGGGAGTGTATCCAGGGAGTGGAGGAATGGAGGGGGCGGGGTTGGAGACACGTGGAGGAGGAGGAGGAGAAAAAAACACTTGTTGAGGAGGAGTGATGAGAGGGTGTTTTACCATGTTAAGATGTATTTAATTATGTGTTTTTAAGTGATTTATATCATAAAACATAGTTACTTTGAGAATGTTTGTAATTTGCAGGTGTACGGTGGTGAAAAGCACTAAACGGAGCATATTTGAGGGTTTCGGGACAAGTTAAGAAGGATTGGAAGTCACGCGAGAGCACCGGGGATGAAAACGCGAAGAATGGCCAATTTGTACACAAGGGCGCAACCTACTAGCAGACAGGGGCGCAACCTACCTCAGGAGGGCGCAAGCTTGCGCTGATAGGCAAAATTTGGCTGTTCTGCGCCCTTTAGGGCGCAACCTACTTCACCAGGGGCGCAAGCTTGCGCCCCTATCTGATTATGGACGCGAAATTTCGGGTTTTGGCCTTATTTAAGGGTTCTTTACTCCATAAACGAAAAAGACTTCAACCCTAGCCGTCTTGGACCATTCTAGGACGAATTTTATCATTCCAAAACACATTTTAATCATTCTTTTCATGCATCAATCATCAAAATCATCCATGGAAGCATACATAATCATGATGAGCGGCTAGTTTCTTTATGTAACCACCTCCGGGTGCACGGTTCGTTTGTGAAACCTTTAAACTTGTTTGATTTGGTTCTTGGATTGTTTTTCATTCACTTGAAGAATATTTGTGGTTTTAATCATTTAAACAATTTATGTGTGTTTCAATTACTTATCTTTTAATCTTTCGCATTCGGTTTTCTTGCATCGTGAGCAGTTTGATTATTGGGAGGGTAATTGATACATGTGGGTTGGTAATTGAATTGTACAGGTTATTATTAAAAACTTGTGTTCGGTTATCACTTGATTTAAAATCGTTTAACAAAGCCATGTCTATGTGGTATCCTATCATTTAACCAGCTTTGGGTGAATCATTGAACCGGAAACTCGGAGGGGGTTACTTCTTTATTATTATTGTTTACAACTTTTCAAACCCGTTTTCTTAATTCAAAGTAAAAGCAAAATAATTAGGTTTTAGCTTAATAGTTAGATTTACAAAACTACTCTTTCCACCAATTCCCTGTGGAGACGACTCGACTTCCATATACTACTTAATCTTTTCTTTTGACCAACCAAACGACATCGATCAAAATGGCGCCGTTGTCGGGGAATAGGTGCGCTTAGTGTAGTTTTTTGTTTTTATTATTTATTTATAAAAATCCTAAAACCCAAAAAAAAAAAATAAAAAAAAATAATATTTTTCTAGTTAGTTGATTTAATTTCCTTTTATTTTTGTTCAGTATTACACTTGGTGTGTTAGTTTGTACAGGCACAGTGACATGCAAAGACACTATGATTAGCTGGGTAGAAGATGACCCATGTGATTGTTGCGGGAGCCCGTATCATGTGTTTCACGATTGTCCAGTGGCCCGTAGGAAGATTGAAGCGTATAAGGAACAACAAGATCGAATCATATTCGGTTTCAAAAATCATAGAGGCTCACCCCTATCATCTTCACATCCTCAGCCACATTCAGCGAACTCCTACGGCTATTATCAGCCAAATGATGTGTATCAAAGGAAGCTACAATATCAGAACCGTCAGCAGGGGAACCAAAGAAATTATCAAAGAGAAATGCATAATCAAGGTTATCAACAAGGTCCACGTTTTGATTATGAGGAAAATTGGCAAGATCAAGGAAAGCATGTGGAAGAATTGGTTGACTCGGTTGCTTCATTTAAAGATACACTTATGGAGTTCATGCAGGAAATACGGAAGGATTACGAGATCCAGGACAATATGCATAAGGAATTGGTAAAGCAAGTTAACCAATTAGCAGAGGAAATCGCATATTTAAAGGCTATGAGAAACAAGACCACACAGAATCCTCCTATTCCTAAAGATATTACAGTAGAACCGGGTATGGTTAATGATGAGGTGGTAGATGAGATTATGGATGTTCCTAACCAAGAAGTTGAAGAAGAGGTCATGGAAATCAATACCATGCCAATTCCTTCAGTCGTTGAAGAGCCACATGAGGACAAGGTTGTGCCTGAGGATGATGGTGTAAAAGAAGTGGGAATGGAACTTGCAAAGCATGAAGCTGGTTGTTTAAATCATGTTAAAGACATAACTCAAATTCCCGCGGTTGTGATAGAAGAAGCCATACAAGAGGAAGTTACAAACCTCAAAAAGTATATGACATCTTGTGTACAACCACTTGCAAACACACCATTAAAGACTGGAAAATGTGCAGACACACCTCCTAAAGAACCAGTGAACCAGGTAACTCTTGCGTATTCTAACCACCCTCTTATATTTATTATAAAAACCGAAAAAGTTAGGGATGGTGGTTCGATTGGAAAGAAGAGGAAGGTGAGTTTGGAGGACCTTGGTCAAATTATTGTGAAGAGGCTCTTTAGTGATCCTACAAACGTGTCTAGGCTAAGAAGGAATGTGAAATTTCGACATGTGAACTACCGAACATACATTGGGAATTCGGTAGGTAAATGCGGATCTCGATTGTCACATGGTGATTTGACGGACAAGCTAAATGAGAAGGATAAAACAACCACTTGGAATGTCGACTACCGAGCATACATTGGAAACTCGGTGGGTAAATGTTCACTAAGACCACCATGAGAGATATAGAAAGTATGAAGTCCGGCTGAAGACTCATAAACTTAGCGCTCTCGGGAGGCAGCCCGAGGTACGTGTTTTATTTTTTTTTATTTTAGTTTATTTGTTTTGTGTGTTTTCGTTGTTTCATAGCTATTGGAGCAACCAAGTATGGGGAAGTTGTGCGGACATGATAGGTTTTGAGTATTCAATCCGATACACATCAGAGTCGATGCGCATTTGATGGGGGTGAATCAGGTCCATGTGCTCATTCCTTTTCTTTTGTTGTTGCTTGTTTATGAAAGTTGGTGCTGTGAAAAATCTGTTCGTGAAGGGAATGGTTTGTTTTGTTACTTTGGGGTGCTAGTCAGCTCTGGTAGGTAGTGATGGAGGTTGAACATGTTGAGTAGTGAAGGACTGAAAACCATACATTGGGGACAATGTATCCCAAGTGTGGGGATGGGTGACCCTATGATAGTTGAGGGGGAACACTTACATAACTGTGAGAAAAATTGAGAAATTTTCAAAATTTTGAAAGAAAAATATGAATGGAATTTTTTTTCTCGCAAGATGTCACCTTTTTCACTTGATCAGGCACAAAAGCCATGTTTTCAGTTGCTAATGAGTCCCTTGCCGAGTATGAAAAACGAGACCCTTGATCATGGTCATCCCTTTAAGTTTCATGAGAGTTTTTCTGACAAGCATTTTTATGGAAACTGAAAAGAGATGCCTAACTAGGGGTAACATGCTTTTAGGAATTGCATATGCTACATGTCGGCAACCTATATCCCTACTTTGTGAGAATTTGAGCCTACTAGATTGATAGATATTGATATATATTTTCATTTGTTGAGAGTAAGCCAAATGTTTCCTTGTTGCAGAATTTGTGTGATTTGATACATGCTAAAGCTGTAGGCAAAACATGCACATAGATGAGAAAGGCAAATTAGGAATCCCTTTATTGTGTTTGAAATCATTTGTTCGTGTTTTGTTGACCCGTTTATCCAAAAATTACCCTTAGTAGCCCATGTTGAGCCTATACCCTTTCATTTGATTAAACCTATAATATTACCCAAATTGACCCGTTTACCTTTGTGTAATAAATTGATGACATCCATTGTGTTTGTGTTTTGTTCAAGTGATTGAGTTATGCTTAAGTCGTAAAAAAAGGAAAAAAAAAAGAAAAAAAGAAAGAGAAAAAAAAAAGTATGTGTTATGGGTCAAATATGCCCAAGGTTGTTTGTTTAGTGTATTATTGTGTAGTATGAATAAGGATAGTCATTCAAGCATGTTGAAACTTTTGTTTTTAAACCAATTGTTTAGCCAAATCATTCCTACCTTTACCCTAAGCCCAAAACCTGTAAGACCTTTCGATGTGTGCATAGTTTACAGCTTCTGTGTGATTGTCATACAAACCTATGATAACAGGGTTACATTCTTGGTTTTTGAGCGACTTTTACTAGCACATTACAAGCTACTCCAGATATAAACCGAGAGGAGCGACCATTGTGAGGGGTGTGTAGATATATGTATGATGATAAGCATGTTAGGCTTAGTTAGGCAAGTCTTGATTTTAAAATGTGCAACACTTGCTTGTCAGTCTGTCAATCTCGATTGTGTAAGTCTATGGGATGGGTATGATTCGGGGCCTTGAAGAGTAGTTTCGGTATGGGAATTGGAGGCGGCTTGTTAACAAAGCGAGTAGTGTTTTGTAACGGTTTGATTGGGGACAATCAAAGGTAAGTGTGGGGATGTGATGAGAGGGTGTTTTACCATGTTAAGATGTATTTAATTATGTGTTTTTAAGTGATTTATATCATAAAACATAGTTACTTTGAGAATGTTTGTAATTTGCAGGTGTACGGTGGTGAAAAGCACTAAACGGAGCATATTTGAGGGTTTCGGGACAAGTTAAGAAGGATTGGAAGTCACGCGAGAGCACCGGGGATGAAAACGCGAAGAATGGCCAATTTGTACACAGGGGCGCAACCTACTAGCAGACAGGGGCGCAACCTACCTCAGGAGGGCGCAAGCTTGCGCTGATAGACAAAATTTGGCTGTTCTGCGCCCTTTAGGGCGCAACCTACTTCACCAGGGGCGCAAGCTTGCGCCCCTATCTGATTATGGACGCGAAATTTCGGGTTTTGGCCTTATTTAAGGGTTCTTTACTCCATAAACGAAAAAGACTTCAACCCTAGCCGTCTTGGACCATTCTAGGACGAATTTTATCATTCCAAAACACATTTTAATCATTCTTTTCATGCATCAATCATCAAAATCATCCATGGAAGCATACATAATCATGATGAGCGGCTAGTTTCTTTATGTAACCACCTCCGGGTGCACGGTTCGTTTGTGAAACCTTTAAACTTGTTTGATTTGGTTCTTGGATTGTTTTTCATTCACTTGAAGAATATTTGTGGTTTTAATCATTTAAACAATATATGTGTGTTTCAATTACTTATCTTTTAATCTTTCGCATTCGGTTTTCTTGCATCGTGAGCAGTTTGATTATTGGGAGGGTAATTGATACATGTGGGTTGGTAATTGAATTGTACAGGTTATTAGTAAAAACTTGTGTTCGGTTATCACTTGATTTAAAATCGTTTAACAAAGCCATGTCTATGTGGTATCCTATCATTTAACCAGGTTTGGGTGAATCATTGAACCGGAAACTCGGAGGGGGTTACTTCTTTATTATTATTGTTTACAACTTTTCAAACCCGTTTTCTTAATTCAAAGTAAAAGCAAAGTAATTAGGTTTTAGCTTAATAGTTAGATTTACAAAACTACTCTTTCCACCAATTCCCTGCGGAGACGACTCGACTTCCATATACTACTTAATCTTTTCTTTTGACCGATCAAACGACATCGATCAAGGAGGAGAAAAAAACAATTGTTGAGGAGGAGGAGGTGGAGAAAAAAACACTTGTTGAGGAGGAGGAGGAGAAGAAGAAGAAAACACCGGTGCACGACGTCTCCGGCGAGCGTATCGCAGGAGATTCGACGGCTCGGCAAGGTCATTTGGAAATCCACCACCCATAGCTGGTTTGTAGTGTAGTTTTTATAAAATTGTAGTGTGTTTGTGTAGTTTGTGTAGTGTGGTTTTTAGTTTGTGTTTGTGTTGTATGTGTATATTGTGTGTATATATATAAAATCTTTAAAAAAATAAAGATACCGTTCAAAATTTAAAGCTTCCAACGGTCAAAATTTTTTGACCGTTTTTTTTTGCCCCTCGCCACGTGTCAAGCCTTCATTGGACGGTTCAATTTTGGTTTGGCGTTATTTTTATAACGCTTGGGCTGTTTTGGCACGTATAGTGCCCCTATGTTTTGGTGTGGGGGCATTATTTTTCAAAAAAAATGCAAAAATAATGTCCCACTACGGTGGGTCTTAGAATCCTTTCATTCTTCTAAGATGATGTTTATTAAAAGACAAAGGAATCGTTCATATTGTACCAGGTTTGGATAGTATCAGACCGAAGATCAGGTCACAAAATCAATATACTACCTGACCAGGTTGGTCTTGACTCACGCTGTTGATCCGGCTATTAATCTAGACCCGATTTTGTATCGACCTAGTAATATTTATACATAAAAAAGTTACCATGGTAGAACATGATTTCGTATAAAATTATACAGGAGAAACATAAGGTAGATCGCTTTGATTTATAAATTCGAACATGTTCCAGTGGAAAGAGTAGATCCTATATTCAAAGTTTCATGTTTCAACTTGTTTGTAGAATATAAACTAAAATAACAATGATTTAATGAAACAGTTGTTGGCATGTCGTGTATGCAAAGAACACACAATTAAAAAATATATATATTTAAGTATGACACTTTAATTCTTTCTCACATTTCCGTAGGGTATAGAGCTATAAGCTATTATAATAATCTTGGTGTCGAGCTTAATTAATACCATTGGTTTTTTATTATAACTTATGTTATTTATATATGATATATAAATGACTTAAAATTTTAATATTATACCAAAATTAAATAACGAGATTACTAATCTAACATCTTAGAGTTCTTCTTTGTCGTTATTTAACGATGGAATATAATGTTAACATAAAATAAGTGACTTCTTAAAATAAATAAATAAGATGGCAAGAAAGTAAACGTGGTACACGACAAATTGATGTGCTGCTTTTAATGCACATTGTACAAATAAAATACGTTTATGTTACATTCCTTGTAGAATGAATTGCCCAAGAAAATCGATATCAATATTTATTAAGGAGTTTTGAAGTACAATTACCAGTTACCAATGAATTAAAAGTAGACGGTATTGTTTGAGCATTTTAGAATAATTGCAAGACATGTTTTAACTTATCTTATTATTATTGGTTAGCAACCTGTAATCAATGGGATTCTCATGGATGATGCGATGTGAATTTTGTAAAAAAATTAACTAATACAAGATCTCACATATACAAACACAAACAACACTCATACAATCAAGAACAACCAGAAATAGCGACAAGATAAGCGACCAAAATCTTATTATTATCCAACCCAAAAAACCCCCAACCAGTTGCCTAATAAGTTCTTCTAAACAGAAGAACTCTAAAATATACAATACTTGATCAACTGATTGATAAATAGTTGATCTGAAACAAATACAATACAAAGAAATATGGAACAATCTTACATAACTTTCCAAGACAAAAGACAAGACTAATAATACGGCTGATGATAGGATCTTCAACCTCTGGTTGATTCTAAACCCTAATCGCCAACGAGAAGACGGATGAACAATAATGAGAGAGAGAGAGACAATTATGAGCTGGAACCCTGCACAGTACACAATGAGAGCCCTTTTATAGAGCCATTAGAAAGATCTAGAGAGAGCACAAAACCATTAACCTCAGCCGTTAGATCATTCTTTTCACACGGATCGTCATCCAACGGCCAATAATGTACCGGACAACAATTTGTCTAACACAAAATATCTAGCCCAATAAATCATAAGCTCTCCAACTCTTTTTTGGGCCAGTGAGCCCAACAACTCTCTTGGGCCATTTTATAAGTATATTCAACCAGACCAATTAAACTTATAACAAAGTTTAATATTTATCAATGTAACAAAATGTATAACCATGAAATTATAAGGCATAACAAAATATTTTACCTTATATTTTAACACCCCCCCCCCCCCATTAATTTTATGGTTAAATAAATCTATCAAACCAAGTTTTGAACACAACTCATTATGTTGAGACTGCCCCAATCCCTTAGTTAGAATATCTGCAGTTTGATTTTCAGAATCTACCTTAACAGTTTCTAAAAATCCTTTAGAAATTTTTTCACGGACAAAATGCAAATCGATTTCGAAATGTTTTGTTATATCATGGAATACCGGATTAGCAGCAATAGATATGGCTGCTTTACTATCAGAGTATAACTTAACAGGCAATTTCACCTGAACATTTAACTCATTAAGCAAGTTTGTTATCTAAACCAACTCACAAGTTGTTGAGCACATAGCTCGATATTCAGCTTCGGCTGTTGATCGAGATATCGTGCTTTGTTTTTTTACTTTTCCAGGAAATCAATGATTTTCCAAGAAAAACACAATACCCTGTGACAGACTTTCTTGTTTAAAGACATTTTGCCCAGTCTGAATCAGAGTAGGGAAAAAGCTCAAAACAATCACTTTTCCTAAACATAATGCCTTTACCAGGACTTGACTTTAAGTATTTCAACAACCTTAAAGCAACCTGCAAATGCCCCTTGGAGGGCTTATGCATAAACTGACTTAAGTATTGCACTACATAACTTATGTTAGGCCTTGTCAAGGACAAGTAGATTAACTTTCCTATTAACTTTTGAAATCCAGTAACATTCTCTAACACTTTATTATTTTTAACATTTTTCATAGACACAACATAACTGGCTTCAATAGGAGTATAAAATGGCTTACAACCTAAATACCCAAAATCATTCAACAACTCAAGACAATACTTTCTTTGACTAAGACAAATACCTTCATCAGTATATAATACCTCAATACCAAGGAAATATTTCAGTTTCCCTAAATCTTTGATCAAGAATTTATCACTTAGACATTGTTTAACTTTAGTTATTTCCTGTTCATTATTACTAGTTACAACAATATCATCAACATAGACTAATAAAACAGCAAACACATCATTTTCAGTCTTAACAAATAATGAGTAATCACAAATACTTTGTACAAACCCCATATCAATCAGAACTGGAGTTAATTTCTCATTCCATTGTCTAGGGGCTTGTTTAAGACCATAAAGGGACTTAACCAGTTTGCATACTTGATTCTCACCGTTAGTGAAATACCCTTCAGGTGGAATCATGTATACATCCTCAGTCAAAGTACCATACAAAAAAGCATTGTTGACATCTAATTGAAACAAAGGCCAACAATTTTGAACAGCTAAAGAGATGACAGTTCTAACAGTCACCATCTTTACAACTGGAGAGAAGGTCTTTCCATAGTCTATTCCTTCTCTTTGGTTGTAACCTTTAGCTACTAACCTAGCCTTATACCTATCAACTTCACCACTAGACTTATACTTAACTTTATACACTCACTTACACCCAATGGCTTTCCTACCTTTGGGTAAACTGGTTAGAACCCAAGTATTATTCCTGTGCAAAGCCTCCATTTCAGCATTCATTGCTTCAACCCACTTTGGGTCATTAGAGGCTTCTGAATAACTACTTGGTTCAATTAGTTTATTTAAACTAGAAACAAAACACTTGTTTTCAACAGACAAATTAGAGTAATTAACTACTCTTTCAAACTCATACTTAACTTTCCCTTATACAACATACTCATTAAACCTCTTTGGTAAAACTGAATCCCTATGGGAACTTCTAAGACTAGTAAACCTTTCTCCCTCAAGGCTATTGAACTCATCAGTTGAACTACTATCCTCTGGACAATCAGTCCCCCTAGTCCTAGGTTCAGGTTGCTGATCAGGCAAGACCTGATCTACCATCCTGGCATTAGAACCAGGGTCATCTAATTGATTACCATGAGTGAGTTCTTGAGTATCAGTAGGGTCCCCTTCATCATTGGGAGGTTTAGTGTTTGACTCATTTTCTAAAAGTGTTTTAGACATATCATATTAGTCAAAGAAATTAATATGGTTTATTTCATTTGAAAAATCATTTTCCTTTTCCTTTTTAAAAGGGAAGATGTTCTCATAGAATTTAACATCCCTTGAGAACACTTCTTGTTTTTTATCAATACTCCACAGTTTGTATCCCTTTTTAAAAACAGAATAACCAATAAGAACACACTTATCAGCTCTACTAAATAATTTATCAGTTTCTGTTATGACAGTTTGAAAACAAAGACACCCAAAGTTTTTTAAATGAGTCAAAATTGGGGGGAACCCATAAAATAATTCATAAGGACATTTACCAGATAACACGGAAGAGGGAGTCATGTTGATTAGATAGGCAGCAGTTAGTACACAGTCAGACCAAAACCTAAGTGGAACCCCACTCTGAAACAATAGAGACCTAGCTATATTAAGAAGATGTCTATGCTTTCTCTCCACAACTCTATTCTGTTGTGGAGTATAAGCACAAGAGATCTGATGTATAATACCTTTCTTATTACAAAAAGATTTCATTTGATGATTTACAAACTCAGTTCCATTATCACTTCTGAAAATTTTCACAAGTTTTTAAACTGTGTTTTTACCATCTCATAAAATATTTCAATACTTTCAAAAACTTCATTTTTCCCTTTTAACATATAGATCCATACAGACCTAGACCAATCATCTACAACAGTAAGAAAATATTTGTACCCTTCTCTACTTGTAACCTTATAAGGTCCCCATACATCAAGGTGTACTATATCTCCTACTTCTTTAGTCTTATGTTCACTCAAAGGGAAAGGAACTCTAGACTGTTTAGCCTTGTGACATGCCTCACAAGGCTCAGAATTATTTAAATTCAGACCTAAAGAATCTTTTAACACAGCTAGAGCTTGGTCAGAGGGATGTCCAAGTCTAGAATGCCATAAACTAGATTCATACACACTATTAAATCATAAGTGACTAACATGTTGATCTGCAGCAGCAATGTACAAACCATCACATTCTTTACCAGTCACGAGGATTCTCTTGGATTTGGAATCCTGGACATAACAAGCATGTTCATCAAACAAGACAACCAATTTATTATCATTAGATAACTTTTGAACAGACACCAGATTGACACAATATTCAGGTATTAAAAACACATCTCTTAGATAAACTCCATCAGCTAACTTGACATCTCCCATCTTAGTTACCCTAGCACTTGTACCATTTGGATGCTTTACAAAAATATTGTATTTAGACACATCAACACAGTTGACCATTTGATCTTCATTACTGACCATGTGTTGGTTTGCCCCTGAGTCCATGATCCAACCACACTTAAGGGCAAACTTTAAAAACTTTGAACAACTTGAAAATTTCGATTCAGCATTGGCTAAAAGGGGAGAGAAAACCCCCAATAAGTGCGAGTTTTCAAGAAACCGCTCGAGTTTTAGCAAAAGCAGCTCCCGAAAACCTAAGGGTTCCTCCGCAAGGTTCGTCCACGGAGGGTGAGTCAAATTTTCCAAAAATACCATACAATTTAGACAAAACAGACATGTTGGAAAACCCATTGAAGACACAACTCTCACCTCCAACATTGGAGTTCTCTCCTTGACTTTCACTCCCAGACTTGTCACCAATAAGACTCATAAGTTTGTTTATCTATTCAGAAGTGAAAGGCATGACAGTAGAAGAAGATACAGTATTACTAGACACATTTGTTTTCCTAACACTTTTATTTTATGTTGTGTTACTCTTAGACCCTTGACTAGGTGTTTTCTTTTTGAAACCAGGGGGATACCCTACCAACTCATAACACCTATCTACTGTATGTCTAATCATATTGCAATGTGTACATTTTAGATTAGGATTAGGACCTCTGTTAACCTTCCTATTATTATCAAAAAAATTGATTTCCAGTAGATAGAAAAAACACATTTGACCCCTTTTGATTTGAGTTAGAACCTCTATGAGATTCTTCTCTTGAAATGATTGAAAAAGCAGTTTTGACACTTGGTAAGGGTTCTCTGGTTAACAAAGTTATTCTATCTGGCTGATATACTTCATCAAGCCCCATTAAGAATTGCATTAATTTGATTAATGTACTCAAATCATTGTAGTCCTTTGAGGCTCTACAAGTACAAGCAAGCAGCTGAATCATAGAATCAAAATTTTTGCATAAAGTGTTTAACCTATGATAATACTCAGCTACACTACTACCATTTTGAGTTATAGAGTTAATTTGTTGATACATATTAAACACAATTGACCCATTTATCTTGTTATATGTTTCATCTAACTCATCCCAAACATCTTTAGCCAATTTAGAAAACACTTGCCCTAAGAACAATTCTTCACTAACAGAGTTTAACAACCAAGACAACACAACAGAATTACACCTATCCCATTGTTTCATAAGACTATCATCATCCTCAGATCTAATACAAGTTCCATCAATAAAACCAAACTTATTCTTAGCTTGCAATGCAAGCTTCATAGAATTAGCCCACACGGTATAATTCTCTGTTCCTTTAAGTTTGATAGTTGTTATGGTAAGACTACTTGTATCACTGGGATGTAGATACAGTGGATCACTAATGTCCAACTTACTAATAAGAGTAACAACACCACCAGCTGGATCAGCACCTCCTGATCCTGCTGATGGAGGTATAAAGGGATTTGGATCACCCCTAATACCTTAAACACACACAAGAACACAGATACAAAACAATAATATCAAATAAATCACACAAGACCAGACTTCTAAGGCGAAGCTGTGACAGTGATCCAGATCACAGGTTCGTCACTCTAAAGGTGCCCGTGCAGGTCTTATCACAGGAGCCTGTTCCTAACCAAGACCAGACAATAACAATCAACAGAATACAATCAACGCCGGTCCCCCTAACCCGGCCAAGACTTCTAGACAGACACAACAAGATCAGAGGACTTACAGAGTACTCCAGCAGCAAAGCAAAGCACAATATAACAATACAATAATAACAGAACAGACTTACAAAGTGCCCAGCAATGCCAAACAAACAACAGATAACTTACAACAAGTGATCAACCACAGCAGATCCATAGCCAACAAGTTTGTTGACAACAGATCCTCAACAACCTTCACAAACAAAAATAAAAGATTACACAAAAAATAACAAGAAACAAGATCTGAGTTTCTGAACCTCAGATCTGTAGATCTACACACCAGATCAACAAAGACAAATGACTGACAGCAGAAGACTACCAGAATCGTTTTATTTTTGATATATAGGAGCCTTTGGCTCTGATACCATGTAAAAAACTTAGACTAATACAAGATCT
Source organism: Ambrosia trifida (assembly GCA_028751855.1). Classification (NCBI taxonomy): domain Eukaryota; kingdom Viridiplantae; phylum Streptophyta; class Magnoliopsida; order Asterales; family Asteraceae; genus Ambrosia; species Ambrosia trifida. The sequence continues at coordinate 57,373,391 of CM054124.1, forward strand.
CACATATACAAACACAAACAACACTCATACAATCAAGAACAACCAGAAATAGTGACAAAACAAGCGACCAAAATCTTATTATTATCCAACCCAAAAAACCCCCAACCAGTTGCCCAATAAGTTCTTCTAAACAGAAGAACTCTAAAATATACAATACTTGATCAATTGATTGATAAACAGTTGATCTGAAAGAAATTCAATACAAAAAAAAATGGAACAATCTTACATAACTTACCAAGACAAAAGACAAGACTAATAATACGGCTGATGATAGGATCTTCAACCTCTGGTTGATTCTAAACCGTAATCACCAACGAGAAGACAGATGAACAATAATGTGAGAGAAAGACAATTATGAGCTGGAACCCTGCACAGTACACAATGAGAGCCCTTTTATAGAGCCATTAAAAAGATCTAGAGAGAAAGCACAAAACCATTAACCTCAACCGTTGGATCATTCTTTTCACACGGATCGTCATCCAACGGCCAATAATGTACCGGACAACAATTTGTCTAACACAAAATATCTAGCCCAATAAATCAAAGCTCTCCAACTCTTTTTTGGGCCAGTGAGCCCAACAACTCTCTTGGGCCATTTTATAAGTATATTCAACCACACCAATTAAACTTATAACAAAGTTTAATATTTATCAATGTAACAAAATGTATAAGCATGAAATTATAAGGCATAACAAAATATTTTACCTTATATTTTAACAAATTTGAAATTTATATCGGAATGCGGAGAAAAAACTTAAACACATCTGGTATTCAACTTATTTTTGAAGTTAACGAACGCAAGTTAAGAAAAGATCAAATTAGATAAAAAGTAACTTGGTTTAACATGTATACTTTTATAAAATGCAATAATAATTACATAGTAAGATCTTTGGTGGTTAAATTAAAACTTAAAAAAATACAATAATAATTACATTGTAAGATCTTTGGTGGTTAAATTATAAAATGTAGAAGTGATGGTAATTTGTAGAAAGAAAAAGAAAATTACTATTTATCATGTTTTTTTAGATTAGATCAATAAAGATATATAATCCGTAAAGGTTTGCCAACGAAAATAGATAGTAAATTTTTAGTAAGAGTTAATAGCCAAAATCGTCCATGAGGTTTGGTCACTTTTGCCACTTCAGTCCAAAACCCAAACCTTTTACATCTGGGTCCTTTTGTATTACGTTTTCTTTTGCCAAAATCGTCCCTAACACTAACCCAGTTAACTTATCTCATTAAGTTGACGCGTATTTATGTCTTTTTGCTTTCCTAGTTACTATACTTGTTTCCAAACACATCCAATATTTCCTCCCTTTATAAGCTTCTTATCTTCTTCTTTTTCAAGTCTGTTATAAGACAATTTCACAAACACACACTTACTGTGTGCAGTCGAGAGCCCAGCCGGAAGGTCACCGGTTCAGGTGACCGGCGCTGGTGAGTTTCTTTCCCTCTGGTAACCATCTTCTCCTTCTAAAAATTATAACTATCAACCAAAACCAGCCGGAAGGTCACCGGTGGTGATGGCTATGGCGACGGGGTATCAGTGGTCAAAGATGGGGATATGAACAGTGGTGGTGGGTGTACAGAAGTGGTAGAGGGAGGATTGTAGGTGGTGGTGGCGCTAGTTATATGTGGGAACAAGGGCGGCGGTGATGTGGGTGGTGGTAGCGTGGTGGTAGGTGGAAGTGATGGTGGTTGGATATTTTCTCTTTGATATCTTATGGCTGCAGGACATCATTTTGTGGGTAAAAAGAATGGCTGTATACAAAATGTCCAAAATGCCCTCGATTTTCTAGGTAAAAAAACATAAATACCCCTCAACTTAACGAGATAAGTTAATTGAGTTAGTGTCAGGGACGATTTTGGCAAAAAAAACGTAAAACCGAAAGACCCAGATGTAAAAGGTTTGGGTTTTGGACTGAAGTGGCAAAAGTGACCTAACCTCAGGGATGATTTTGGCTATTAACTCTTTTAGTAATGCAGAGTTTTGACTGGGCTTGCCAGTCTTGTCAGCCCATTTGGATCAACTGATCAATTTGACTTGTAATGGGCTTTGGGCTAAGATAATAATGATACGAGAACAACTCCATCTCTCAAATTTCTACATCTAGCAAGCAAGCTTCATACCTGCGTTGTAGTGAAATGACCACAAAAATTAAGAATCAATATCATCAAATTATAGTGACACAATATAGTTTAAAAAACAAAAGAAAAGTTCATGCTATGCGGGTATATTTTTGAAAACCTCAAACGATCATGTGTTACACCGGGAAGATGAGAAGATCTCACATGAAACAAAAGAGTGAATTTAGTTTGCCAAGAATGACTGTCCGATGAACTCAACATGAGGGTTGTAAATATTTCAAACTACATGTGTTTTCATCAGACAAATCATCCTTGGCAACCTAATAAAACCACTTTTCTCTTCATGTATGAACCTCTCGTCATATTCATTTATTATACTATGTTTGATTCATGTTACGTGTATGTAGGAAATTAACCCTATATTTATAGATGGTATATAATATCATGCGATGTCATTTCCTTTTCGTATTTAGAAAACCTCATATATTCCACCTTCATTAATATGTCAATCCATACTAGTAGACAATGGTACCCACAAGATTCTAAACATGTTATGAACTTATACTAGTTGAAATGATTGAATGCGAATATAACAGTGATTAAAGTGGCAAATGTTCTTCATTTAATGGCCATAATCTCACATATACATATAAGGGGGAAAGATTATGTACAAACTGTTTTTTTGTAAGAACTGTGAGAATCAAAGGAAGGTATTTTTTTTTTTTCGAAATTTTTTTCCCATATTATTAAACATGTATTATAGTATTGAAAACTAAAAAAAAACTTGGTGTAGAGTAATTACATGTAGAGTAATTACATAATTACTCTAGTGTAAACTAGTGTATTTACTTTAATGACGTAATAACACTAAAAAATTTTTTTTAATTTTTTTTGTATTATTCATCTAGAAAGTATGTTTAAGCACAGTGGCGATGCTTAATAGGGGCGGGAGGGGGCGGCCGACCCCCCCGAATTTTCGCGCAGAAGTTCCGATTATATAGTATTCGCATAAAAAAATTTGGAGATATAGGGTTTCGACCCCCCCCCCCCCCCCCGAAACTGGTTTTCGACCCCCCGAAACTAGTGACTTCCGACTCTCCGATGACTTCTGACCCCCCGAACCTTCGGGTCAAGCTTCGCCACTGTTTAAGCACATGGGAAAAAAATTCTAAGAAAATAAAATAAAATTTTTTTACCCCCTTTGATTCTCACAGTTCTTACCGAAAAACACTTTGTATTTGATCTTTACTTATCTATATATAAGTACATTAAGTTGACTTTGGCTATTTGATCGCTCTTCACACATTGAAAGTATATATACCCGTATCACAAGGTTCTATTTGTTTTTGTCAAACCTTATCCGGATTTGAGTTTGGTTCAGTTGCAACTTGGCTAAGTGAAATAAAAGTGACATTTATTAGTTCTTTTCATCTAATTAGTTGACTCTTTAACTAGGGTTTTAGATTCCATTTTTATCCTATCATGAAGCATGGTCCAAAACTATTATGAAAGATATATAATTCATACAAAGGGAATATATTCTTCAAATCTTTAGATAGGAATTAAAATGTGATGTAGATTTGATAGGCGTGTATGCTAGTCGTACCAAAGCTATATCTTCGTGTCTACTAATGGAGGTTTTCTTCGGTAAGTAGATATGATAACGGAGAGTCAACTCAACAAATTCATGGGGATGTTCCATATACACACTCCTGGATAACTATCCAAGAAGAATTGCATTGTTGATGTCAACTATTTGAATATCTAATCCTTGAGAAGGCGAAAATAACAAACTAGATAGTGGCTAGTTTGATAACTAGCTAAAGGTCTCTGTGTTATCAATGATCCCCGTCTAATGAAAGTCCGTAGCAACAAGTAGGCTCTATAACGATTAACAAAATTAAGGTGTCTCTTTGTCTAGTAAAACTGGTTACACCAAACAATAATAGATTGAGAAAAAGCATGCACCATTACTAAGTCTAGTTGCAATATACCACATCATTCTTTTTTGTGCACAACAACCCACCATAACAACCAAAAGTATTCCTAAGGAAAAGTAGTGGGTCGGAAAGGGAGTGGATGAGACATGAAGAAGAACATAGGGGGAGTAATTTAGCTGACGCGTATGGTGAAAAAAATGTGTTACCATTAAATCTGAAGGATAGGGTAAGAAAGATGAAATAGGGGCAGATTTGGTGGGCACTTAAGAGGGCAGAGGTGCGGGTGTGTTGGTGTGGGTGCGTGAGGAATAATTGAAAATGATGCTAGGTTAGCAGTAAAGTGTCTATATACATACAATGGTGTACGCCACCATTAGGCATTCCCCACTGACCAACCCCACGACCAACATGAGGGAAGTAAATCACATGTCTAAGAGTAAATCAGATAATGCATGGGAGATGGGTTGAATTGTTCAACCGCAACACGACACATATTTTATTCGCATAAAAAACACCAATATTATTATGCGCACACTTTAGATCTTATGACCTGACTACGACCCATTTGCCCATTTTTCTAAACATACCAAATGGGTTAGCATGAAATGTCAAGTTGTAAATACGTTAATACGAGTTGGTGGGTTGTAAAAAGTAGGGTAAAACGGGTCACAAATGGGTTAGTGGGTTGACCAACCTGTTTATTAAACAAGTTCAAAAGTCGACCTATTTAACTAAACGGGTCAAACAATCAACACAAATACCTCCAATTTCTTAAACATGTTAGATACGTCAACCCAAAACCTGAATATTTTTTTGTCATGTTTTAACCTGTGTTGAAAAATCGTCACCCTTAATATATGGAAAAATGCAGTATTTTTAGTCTGACTAAGAAAAAATAACCAATCAGGTTTCGTGAGACTTTTGGAAAGTCCATAGAATGAAATATTATTAGGCCCAAAAATAGTATAATGTCTTAACATAATCATATTAGCATATGTTTAGAAGATATTGTATAGTATTATTAGATAGAGATTACTTCCATTCTTATCTTGTATTATTTCCCCTATATATAGGGCCTTGTATTCATTGTAATGATCATTGATAATAATACACCATAAACCACTTTTATGGTATCAGAGCTACGGCTCACAAACCCTAATTATGCCGCCCTAATACTGTCGTCCATCTAATCCCTTTCCTGTCCTTTTTTTCCCGATCATGACTAAAGACACAGAGATCCCTGAAGCCTCGGCCACGGCCGGCAAAACAAACCCTCTTTATCCTGCCTATTCGGTAACCAACATCCAAGCAAAAATACGAACTTTGGACGGCACAAAAGTCACTTATACTGCGTGGGTTAAACTCTTTCGATTGCACGCGGTTGCATACAAAGTCTTACACCATTTCGCCGACACAAACCCTCCCACCGAAACTGATGACGAGTATCCTATGTGGCTCGAACTTGATGCGTTAGTGCTGCAATGGATTCTCAACACCATTTCGGACGGCCTTCTGCCTCGGCTTCTTGTAACACCCCAACCGATGGCGGAAACATCGAGGTGTCACGTAGTGACGATTGCTCAATAGCTCATGGACTAAAAGTGTAAATATTGATACATTGATTAAATAGTTTATTACATTGAAATGAAATACAACGATTCTAAATGTCACCTAAACTGAAATACAATGAATCAAAATCTAAATATGAATCCGAAAGCTTAACGAATGCATCTCAAATAACCTGAAACATGTACGAAAATAATTTGTCAATACAAAAATGTATTGGTGAGCATACCCTGTTTGAATATATATAGTAAGAAAAGTGTTTAGCAATTCATGAGTGGTACCATTTGCAATTATGTAATAAGTAGTATCAGTCAAAACCAAGCCTATGAATAATGACTAACAAGTTGAATAATGAATTAACAAGACAATGACCAAGATTCTCTCAACAGAGTCTCAAGGGGGTATACCATAGTACTATTCATTGAAATGCTAGGCCGCCCAGCGGTTAATGATTTTGACTAAGCATACACACAAATTCACATAAGGCAAACACACATGAGAATTGCATTAAGTATAAGAAATAGAAACTTGATTAATAGGTACATGAGTCACCCCAAAGTAGTAAAACAGTAAAAAGGGGAAAGATATACTCACCTTCTAAGATGCTATGTTAATCCACACAAAAGTTGTTAAGATGAAAAGTCGTCTACACGAAGGTTTTAGTGTGTAGACCCGTTTTGCTTTGTTTTTAATACTCGATCGTCTCCTTTAATATTTGACAACCTAAAGGTATATTCATTTAAAGTTAGTGTCGTGAGTAATATTCATGATGGTTTGTAGTTTCTACTTTTTTTTGGAACCGTTGTTGATTGTAGTAAAATAGTTTTATTTGGACCGTTACGATTAACCACATATGTTATATACGCGAAATTATTTTATTTCAAATTAAGTAATATCATTTATAAAATAAAAATATGTAATTTTGTGATTATATATATACACACACCATATTCGTGAGTAATTCGCATTCATCCAATTATGAACAAACTGAAAATCACTTTGTACAACTTGATAGTTTATTTATAAAACCATCCTATTGTAAAACTAAATTTATAAAAAAAAATTTACTCACCAACATATGTGTGATAAAAAAAAATCATGTAACTTATGAAATTATTATGCATGGATTTATTTAGTAATATATATTAGTAAAAGAAACCTTGTGAGCCAAGACTATTGTTTCTATTTCTTTTGAATATTATAAAATTTATAAATGGAACAAGTCATAACCCATTATAGTGGAAGTTCGTCTTCTCTGATATGTCACCGGAATTTATTGCAAGTTTTAAATTACCAATATTTACAAATGCTAAATGCATCACATGTATGCGTTTCAAAACAAAACTATCAAAGTGAGTTCATTTACGATACCTGTAGCTAAAGAGAGATAGTCGAAACTTGGTGTCATGGAACTTCGCAGTGTTTCTATGCGGTCATTAGCTAAATATGGGTTGTACATTTAGATATGATATAGCGGCTGTTATGATGTCAATGGTCGTGGTACTTGTGTTGGTTGTTTCCGGGGGATGGAAAAGAGACGACGGAGGCGATGAATGTTGGCTGTGATTTCCACAAAATATCTGCCAGACAAAACTAGTGTGTTTGTGAGATATTTTTACTGAAAGTGTGTTGTGAGTATATAAGTTTTGGTGTATTGTAATTAATGATTCTTTGATAGTGTCGGTTACCAAATTCAAAAAGAAATTAAACATAAAAATTAATCACCTCAATTACTTGACGTTATGAATGGTAATCGTTAACAATTCTAGACAGTAAAAGAAGGTTTGGGACCTCTAATTGTGTGGTTACCAATTGGTTCTAAACATATTCCAATTAATTTATAATAAATATATATATATATATATATAACGTTTTTTTTATTATTAATAACAATAACGGTCGACATCATTTTGTAATAATAATTATATTATTTGTCACGTTACTAAAATAAATATTAAGAGTATTAACTAATAATTTAGTGAAAAAAAATGGTTCGGGCATGCGTCGCTAAAAATTGACCGGTTACATGACGACTTAAACTCATTTAAGAATTTGACATAATAAATCGGTATTTTTTTTAGTTACAACTTTTCACGTATTACAATACCTACCCAAAATGTTACGCTTGAGTATGGGTTGTGTGATTTTAAGATTTGGATATTGTCACTTTAGATCCCTTATTTTATGGGGGAAATCACAAATGTTACACTTCTGGCTCAGGTCTCAACCGCCCGGCTGCTTTGGAGACGCAATTATGCAAACTCACATTTGCAAACTGTTCATCGGTCTACGATTATTGTGAGCGTCTCCATGATCTTGCAAACCAACTAGAGGACGTCGATCACCTAGTCACCGAATCCATGCTCGTCTTACAACTCATTCGCGGACTCCCACAGGAATACAACACCACTGCCTCACTCATTAACCAGAATAATGTGGACTGGGATACCGCCCGAACCATGCTTCATGAAGAAGTTATACGTATGGTAGCCCGAAAATCCACTTCGTCTTCTATCCTTCTCATTCAGCAGCAGCCGTCCACACATCAGTCTTCATCTTCGGTCACACCTAACCCCAACCCGAACTCGTTTACTGCTTCTTATGGTTCACCGAGGGAGGGGAAGGGGACGGATTATTACATACTTACAGGGCACCATCCACTACGGTATTTGAATTATCAAGTCTTCAGTCAATTCTCTTGTGGCCTATTCTGATGCAAACTTAGGCGGCTGTCCTGACTCTCGCCATTCCACCGGTGGCTATTGTGTTTTCCTTGGGGGTAATTTAATTTCGTGGTCTTCGAAGCGTCAGCCCACCGTTTCCAGGTCAAGTGGGGAAGCAGAGTACTGCGGCGTTGCAAATGCAGTCGCCAAAGCAACTTGGAACCGTAAACTTCTGCTTGAGCTTCACATCCCTCCTTTTCAGGCATCCGTGGTCTATTGGGATAATGTGTGTCGTCTATTTGTCAAACAACCCGGTTCAGCATCAACGGACAAAACCTGTTGAGATTGACATTCATTTTGTTCGCGAGAAGGTTCGCATTGGTCATATACGAGTATTACATGTCCCTTCTGAGTCTTAATATGCTAACATCTTTACAAAGGGACTATCTCGTGAACTTTTTCATACTTTTCGGTCCAGTTTAACCGTCTGCTCCATGCCCGATCAAACTGAGGGGGAATCTTAGCATAATCATATTATCATATATTTAGAAGATATTGTATAGTATTATTAGATAGAGATTACTTCCATTCTTATATTGTATTATTTCCCCTTATATATAGGGCCTTGTATTCATTGTAATGATCATGGATAATAATATACCATAGACCACTTTTATAAGAACAGACTTTTAAAAAGTCTATGGAATGTAATATTAGGCCAAAACATACTATAATGTTAAAAAGCAACCATCAGACTTTCTACTTTTAAGGATATGATTGACATCCATTGGGATAGTATTATTCACCTCTCTTTTTTCTGAATTTAATGGTATAAAAGTGTATTCTTCGTTGTTGTATCATTTTGTAATAGCTATTCTAACTGGTGCATTAGGTTACGTTAGCAGCTGATTTGATTACATTGATGGTTAAGCAACAACATAAATTTCAACCGCAACCAATTACGACTACAAGAGTGCTTCATTAGTTCAACAAAAAAAAGCGACCAAAACAGATGCTTTATGTTTAAAGAAGACACCGAACTGAAAAATGTACATGTAATCAAGATTAGTGGAATTCACAACAGAAGGTATGATAATTCATACCACAGCGATGTCAAATAACACACATAGTCAAGAGTTATATAATGTCTGTCTTGCTTAAAAAAGCTAAAAATGTAATTTTATAATGTCTGTCTTGCTTAAAAAAGCTAAAAATGTAATTTTATATGTTGTCTTGAATTGAGGTCCTAGACTCACCCTTTGCGCCTTCATAGACAACATTATTTCAAGAAATATAGTAACAACTATTGTGAGAATCATCAACATACACTCTTTATTTGTCCATAATTCTTTGAGAAACAACTAGAGTATTGAAGGTATCTTGTTAGGAATCCAATGCCATAGTGGAAAACAACAAACGAATCTAAAACGATAAACACGCAGAAAAAAAAACATAAAGCACACGAGAATATACATAGTTTCAATTCAATGTCAAACATGTGGTTCTGTTGACATATATACATAGTTTCAATTCAATGTCAAACATGTGATTTATATAACTGTTCTCTAATTGTTGCCTTGTTGGTACAATGGTATTGTTTGTTTACATGATGATGGAATAATGGACCATTGATCGTGAGAGGAGTTAGGTTGCTGGACATGAAGCCGAAAGTAGACAAGATCAAGAACTAGATATGTGATGACTAGATTTACATGTCTTGAAAAGCTAAGGGACTCGCTATGCTAAAGCTGAAATGTGGAAGGCTTAATGTGCTTATATTAAAAATATTGCTTGACTACTTATAGTCAAAATAGCAACAATGAAGGACAAGAAGAGATCTCTTAATCTTGCAAAAGGATTTCCTCATCAACAATGTAGTCTTTAATCTTCTTTGTCATTATAGGATTCAACCCTGTCTTATCTTCTTGTTTGATTTAGTTGTTCATCACCATATATTATTTGTGACTAGTTATTTTGAATGTTTTAGTGTTCTCTATGTATTCATCTTTTTTATGACTTGAATATATGACTAGAGGTTTTGTTTAGTTACTTTGATGTTATCAATTTAACTTGGAGGTTTGGATTTCTCGATAGGTTTGCATTCGGTGTAAATCCTCCATCTACGGGCTGCAACTAATATTCTTTATTAGCTCTCAGTACAAGAAATTACGATGCCTATGATATGTATAGAGAGTAGTTACGAGTTATAACTTAATGAACAAGAAAAATGAAACGGGCTTCCATCCAAGTCTTCTAAACATCTAAGCTCCATAACAATATATAAACCCAAGCACACATTAACCCAACAAGTACCACTACTTGTCTCTTTTTTCACACTTGAGGGATTTGTGCTTCCACCACCTAAGATCCCTTCACAACCTCATCAGCTCTCAATCTCTTGAGGGATTTGTGCTTGCTACGACCATCACCACCTCATTAGCTCTCAATCTCTCGTTCATATACGCAGTCGACAAATCCAGATTAGACGAGAGGGATTTGTGCTTCCACCGCCTAAAATCCCTTTGCAACTTCCACCCAAGGAGGTGGGCTGGTGGTGAAGATGTGGGGGTTGGGTTTTAATTGCATTGTTTTTAGTTTATATTAATTTGAGTAAGTTAAGTATATAGTCTCCTTCATGTAATAGTAGAATGTAAGATTCTAATCTCAGTTTGTTAAAATAAGAAGAAAAGAAAATCATAGAGTCGTAGGCAATAAACTAGTTTAGAGACAAAACTAAGATTTTAGCCTAACTATATAGTACATTAGTAGTTTAGTACCATATAGTTAAATCTTGATATTTGAGAATATTTTTAAAAACATACTTTTGGTTACTAATAATCTTTGATATTGCATTTGACTGGGCTTGTCAGTTTCCTTTGCCTATTTCAAGCTACGATCAATTGGTATTGTATATATAATGGGCTAATTTTTTGGGCCAAACTATGCTTAGAAAATTACGTGTCTACAACAAATTGGTAGGAATATGATCACATTAAACTATGCCGTTTTGTTGGACTAATGTAGCCGATGAAGACAAGCTACTGAGCTAGGGCAATCTTTAAATTCTTGAGAGTTTTCATATTTACCTTTTTTCATTCAAGACTCCATCTTTAGCTCTAAAGTATAAAGATTTTGTTATAATGAATCTCTCTCTCTCTCTCTCTCTCTCTCTCTCTGATTCACTATTCCCATCTCTAAAATTTAAGGACTGTAAGTTTGTAACTCAAGCATATCGGTTTATACTTTCAGTATAGAAGAAAAAGAAAGAACCAATGAAATGTCTCTTTGTAGTTATATTATTTATATTTATAATAATAAAAATTAATAAATAAAATAAATAGAAAGTTGTTTTTAAAAACATAGTGATCAAACCGGTTGCAAGTCACACGCATGCGTTTTCATTAATAAGACTAGTGGGAATGCCCGCGCGTTGCAGCGGAGTCCCGACTAATATCAAATTCAGTTATGATGTCTATCGTACCGTAGATGCATACATTGGTTTTGGTAATGGTGATTATGAGAGTGTGGTGATTGATTTAGACTCTTAATTTCGAATCCGCAAAAGCAAATATACAGTCAATCAAAATCAAATTAACAAGACATGCTTGGTCACCGATTTTGGTGTTGCTGATGATGAAATGTACACGCTAGGTACAAGCTTGAGACGATTAAAAAAGAGGAAGATACAATTGATATAATAAATGAAGATTGACGAACATGAGGAGAGCGTATACTCTCATACTAATCATCTCTCTTGTCGAGAAGGAATTTCCCAAATTATCAACATTAGCGTCTTAAAAAATCAAACCGAATTTCAAACATTATATTCCATTCATCGGAAATATGCCCAACATAACTCATATTTGGCCGTAACAATGGAAAATATGCCCAACATAACTCAGATTTAGCCGTAACCAAATTTGCATTATTATGAATACTATGTAAAAGTACATGCCTCTTCAAAGATCTATCTTCATCAACTGAGCAAGGGTTAAGGTCTGATGTAAACATTTATAAAGTAAGAAAAAACAAAAGCTATAATTAAACCCATGAAAAATCAAATTATGATGGTTAAAAAGTAAGATAAAAATATTGGAGACCAAGCTATATGGGAAAGTTAAACTAACATGCTCAATGAACAACTACATGTAATTAAGGCGGATCCAAACACCCAGGGTTCGGGTTATCATTCTAAAAGTGGATAAGACGATTTATGTTCGAGAACATCCAAGATCAAGATAGGTAGTACGGATAATAATTTAAATAAAAACTTTCTCAAGAAGATTTATATTTTACCACTCACAAACACCATGAAGGATTCGGGTTATCATTCTAAAAGTGGATAAAAGACGATTTAAGTTTGAGAACATCCAAGATCAAGAAAAGTGGTACGGATTTTAATTTAAATAAAACTTTCTGAAGTAGATTTATATTTTACCTCACAAACACCATGAAGTAACAACCTATGGAAAGGATCTTGAGCATACATCACAAGAACCAGACTGGACGGGTTGGGTTTACAAAGGCTCGTATGTTCACACCTGAAACAGTACATTCCAGGTTATGTACCAATCAAGAAAAGCACATATTTCAAGGTAAAGATAGCAAAATGAGACGGTTAGTCGAGTTGGGTTATAGGTTAATTTTGTATAGGTCAAAACCAGACTGGACGGGTTGGGTTGACTACAAGCACTTTTGTCCAAAACTTATTGTTATTTCATAAACAATCAGTATGATTAACTATGATTGCAAAAATCACAATACTTTAATAACGACTTAATATATTATTAGAATAACTAAAGAGGTTAATCCATTAGACCCATTTGCTTTTACGAGAACCTCACAAAAATTCAGATATTTCAATTGCAACGACTTAAATTCACAGCCATCTTACAAGCAAAAAAACGGAGGTGTACATTATAGGTTGTAGAATACCTCAAAACCATTAACAAGCTTAGGAAGAAAGCTTCGGCGAAATGCCTCTCTAGTTCTGCAGTCAACCTTATGCCATGCAGTCAGCGCGGCTATCTTATCAGCATCCACGCTGCTTTTCTTCTTTGATGAGGAACCTTTAAGGGCCTCTATTGCACCAGCCTACAGGGGAAAAACTTAGGAGGCTGAAATATTTTTACAGCTACAAAAACATGAAACATAACAGATCACGTCTCCGTTCAATTTTGTTTAAATAATAATAAAATCTCTAAATACAATTACGAAAACCTTTTCTGATCATAATAGCTAACTAATAGCATATAAACAGCGTAAGATAGTATTCTCGTTGCTAAGATATAAACTTTTTCAAGCCAACCTACCATATTAAAGGAAGTACTGAAAAGAGGAAGCAGAGTTAAATTCAACAATAGGATGTTGACATCGGCGTCAGAAGAAAGACCAGATTTAAAATCACTTTTTTCGGAAAAATATAGATTGACAAACAAGAGAAGTGGAAAACCTCTTTATCCATGTCTATATTCCTAAACTTGTCCCACTCCGCCACATTTGTCATGGAAAACGACGAAGCATGTGCCTCATCACCTGCAAAGTGAACCATAAATGAATGATGTATCATGTTGCCAGGTCAGCAAATAAAGAATATAGCATGGGCCATGGAGACTAATATTATTGCTTGGCCAACTAAAGAAGGAAAGATAAAAGGGGAAACAAAATGCAAATGCATTTAACTTAGCACGCATTATTATTGTTTGTATTGGACTTCAAATAATGAATTAACTTCTAAGAATTACCTAAACTTATACAGGGAAATGCATCCAGCTTTACCTCTTTTGCATCATGAGGTAAGTTTGAAAGTTGGTTACATCAAACAGTAAAACTTAAAGTTCAATATATACAACAACAGTAGGTTTAAAGTTGTTAAGTTGGATAATTTTTTCTGCAGTTTGCCAGAAAATAGAATTGTATATAGATAGCATGCAAACTCTAAAGGTTCTAAATAAAAAGCGTTTTAGTTATGTCACAGTGGTAGCCCAGCCCTTTTGGTTAATACTACATACGATGTTATAAAATTGACATTACAAGTCTTCAATTCATCTGGTCAATAGTTGGTTATGCAGATAAGTCTTGCTTTGCATTGCATGCGTGATTAGATTTAAAGTAGGAAAGAGATAAAAGCCAAGCCACTACTATCCAGTTACACTTACACACACATATATACTAATTATTAAAGTGCCTTACCAAAAGGCGGTGGAGCAAACAACCCTCTAATTTCATCTCCAATCAAACGCGGTACAAGCTCCAGCAATATACGATCATTTATCCATCTACGTGCCCGTCTATTGCTGACCTGGAAAATTTTGATTACGTGTGTCAAGTGTCAGGCGTATTTTTCAGAAACAGGGGCCATAAGCCTGATTAAAGGTTACATACAATTCAAATCATAACAAAATTTTTACTTAAGATTATGTGAACCCCCAAATAGTTCATCACCAACTAAAACTTACAGCTGCAACTTCCTCCTTCAACTCAACTTTCTTCCTCTGCCATGATTATTAAATCTGTCTTATACCCATTTCAAAATCCTTCTGCTCAACAAAATAACACAATTACACAAAAACATAAAAATAATAACCCATTAGCAAATACATTAAATTTAATCACTTTCATAACTCATAGACATAAACCATCCTCAAAGTTACAGTCTAACAGAACCATCAGACACTGAATAAAAGTAACATCTGCTTTTATAACTTCCACAAATAATAAAATTATATAAGCTACATTTACATCTCAATCTCACAATCAAAATAAAAAAGTAGCCAGATTTGGGTATAAGATGACAGTATCACACAATTATCTAATCCACACATGTAATGATTGAACTCTAAATACATATATAATATAGCTGGGGACCAATGAACGGGACCCCAGATAAAACGAAATTAAGAGCTTACTTACTTGGAGTACATAACAGGTCAGACATCGCCTCAAACCACTACCCAAATAGAATCACCAACATTCGAACCATAAATACTAAACCATTACAACTAACGCCTTCATTGCAGCCATCCATTTCAATTACCCCTCAATGAAGAGTTTCATTAAGCAAGGACAATATGGGGGTGGGGGTGGGGGATTGGAATTCAATTTCGTGATTACTGTCTTCAATTGGAAATCAGTTACAAGATTGTTGGTTTGTATTCAGAAGAGTAGATCTTCATAACTGATGTATATAATTGGCGTATGAAGGAGAGTAGAGAATATGAAGGGAGGAAAGGGCAAGAGGGGAAATTTTATTTGATATTGTAAAGGAGATGGATAGTGAAATGTCTAGATTACCCTCTAAAGTGTCTTAATTGTCACTATTATCCCCATTATACCCTTATTTTTTAAGCTTAAATATATTGTACATGTTGCTTGTTAAGTTGTATGGAAATGCAAATTACTAAAGGGTACATCACTCCTCCTTTATAATGTATTATAGATTACAAACGTTGAAGGAGAAGAACAACCGCGAATTTAGCTTAACAAGAATGTTTGATGATTAGTGAAGAACTTTGAATCAACATGATCAAATTTACAATATTTAACACAAGAATTTCAAAATGAATGACACAAGAATATTTTATAAAATCCTGAACGCAATGTATGCTTTGGTAGGAAGATGAGAAGGTGTGACATGAGATAGAAAAGCGTATTAAGTCAGCTAAGGAATGATTGCCTGACAAACCAAACACAATGTCATATCAAAAACCTTGAGTATGTTGTAATCAGACAAATCATCCTTGGCTACCTAATAAAAACGCTCTTCTCTTCATGTATGAACCTCTCGTCATATTCATTTGTTGATTTATATATGGTTCATGATACAATATGTAGGAAATTAACCACGTATTTATAGACAATGTATATGTAATATCATATGTCATTTCCTTTTCATATCGTCAAGCTTCTTAACATATATTCCATCATATATATATATAGGGTGAGGATCCTGTACAAAGTGCATTTTTTGTACAAAGTGTGAGAAGTGTATATAGGCATTGTGTTTTAAATTTTAAGCATGATGTTTTATATTCCTTTGGCATAGTATTATATAGAAAAACACAAAAATTAACAATTTAAAACACTAATTAATGTATTCTCAACATGCAATCTAAAACACCATACGAAGATAGTAATCAGTGTGTTTTAAATTTAATGTCTAGAATACATTTGATTGTGTTTTAAATTGTAACGTTTGGTGCTTTTCTATATAAATCAATGCAAAAGGAATCAAAAACATTATAGCCAAACTTTAAAACACAATAACTATATAGACTTCTCACACTTTGTACGAAAAATGTACTTTGTACAGGAACCTATACCTATATATATATATATATATATATATATATATATATATATATATATATATATATATATAGTGGAAGGGTAGGGAGAAAACCCTCCAAAATGAAAAAACTCTAGAAAACCCTCAAAAAAACCTACTTCCCGAGCTTTTTTTTTTTAAAAAAAAATAGGGCATGTAATATACATGTTTTTGAGTGTTTTGAGCCAAAAAAATCAAAAAAGCGCCGAAGGGTTTTTTTTTTTTTTAAAAATAAGTTTTGCATCATAACATATGTTACCAGTGCAAAAATAAGCTAACATGTGTTATGATGCAAAACTTATTTTTTTTAAAAAAAAAAAAACCCTTCGGCGCTTTTTTGATTTTTTTGGCTCAAAACACTTAAAAACATGTATATTACATGCCCTAATTTTTTTTAAAAAAAAAAACTCGGGAAGTAGGTTTTTTTTAGGGTTTTCTAGAGTTTTCTCATTATTTAGGGTTTTCTGTGGATCCATCCCCTATATATATATATATATATATATATATATATATTGATCTACACGGGTAGATAATGATACCTACATGATTCTTGTAGGTACGTGATGAACTTATACTTGTTGATATATATAACACAAAGCATCAAAGCGAATATAACCGAGATTAAAGTGACAAATATTCTTCGTTTAATGGCCAAAATCTCACAAGGAAGTACGTTAAGTTGACTTCGGCTATGCGATCGCTCTTGGCCTAGTGAATTTATATATACCCATATCAAAGGTTCCATTTGTTTTTATCAAACCTTATCAGGATTTGAGTAAAGTATAAAGATATGACTTTGGGTGAGCAACAACTTGGCTAAGTGTAATAAAAATGACACATATATTGATGCTTTTAATAAAACTAGTTGACTCTTTGATTAGTCATGTTTATTCTATCATGAATCATGGTCCAAAATGGTAGTAAAAGATATATAGTTCACATAATAATGCAAGTAGCGAGCTGCAAGAATACTATGAGCAATAGAATTTCTTGCAATATTATTATTATTATTATTATTATTATTATTATTATTATTATTATTATTATTATTATTATTATTATTATTATTATTATTATTATTATTCATTAACTTGTTACAATGTTACCTAAATATAGTGATTGAAATTTAAATTTTAATTAACACGTAAGGATATACATTCTCTCTAAACTTTTTCACTCTTTAAATTTGGTTTTTGTTTATTTATTTTTATAAATAAACACGCAATTCTATATAATCATTTGGATATGTAACACATTACACATAGTAGAATAACACATAGTAGAAATGTAGAATAACACATAGTAGAATATGTGGAAAATCGGGGATGTGTACGGTTGAAATGAGATCACACCAAACAATATTATTAATGCGTTTCTTGGTTGGATTGCAAAGATGACACGTATGCACCCATTTTCATTATATATTTTAACACCTCATCATTTTCCTGATATTTATTACTCGTATATAACATGTCATGACACGTAATACTTGCAAAAGGGGTGTATACACTCCACGAAAAAACAAATATAATAATATATACATTTATGATTTAACTTAAACTATTGTGTATAATAATAATGATTAAGAAGCCAAGACAATGGAGGAAGGTGGGAGGTACATGGGTATTGTTTGGGTTTGATTTGACTCACATAAAATACCATTTCTATTTCGGCATTCAGCCAAACTGTTTTTTATTTTTATTTTTAAATATACTAATAATACCACACGTGAAAATACTACAAAATTAAAAATTATACTTGTATGATGCTTATAATGAAACGTTCATGAGTGTACACATAGCACATTCATATGCATCTAAAGTGGATTTTCAAGCAATTTGTCTATTATAATGAGTATCCGATTTACGTATGATGTATGGCCTCAGGCATGAATGAGGCCTGACACATTAAGCCTAACGCAGCCAGCAATCTCATCTTATTAAAGATGACCTAACCCTTCCTATCAAGGGATTCCGATGGCCTCTTCTTTCTCCCGATTGCTTCTACTCTCATGGCTTTGTCTCGTCTCTTTTCATTCACACAAAAGAATCCATCAATTCTTTTACTATGTCCACATGGAATAAATATACGTAACGTTTGTATATTTATCGATAGCCATTATAATCATTTATTTTTTTGGAAGGTGTGTTTCAGCGAAGAATCCAAACGACGCACAAACCCTCAACCCCAGTTTGAATCCAGGCCAAACGCGGGTGTTGAATTTCTCACCCCTTAGTGCGAGTGGGGGGACTCGAACCTGAGACCATGCCCGGGCGGGAACCTCCCTAAGGAGTAAATCCTCCCACCTCTGACCAGCTGGGCTGGACATCATTGGCAATTATAAACATTTATATTATGATGATCAATTATAAATATTATCCTAAGCCCAATAACATATATGTCTTTGATGGGCGGACTATCATTAGATAGGCCTTATTAGGGTGTCCACTGGGTATATATAAATAGAGATGTTATTATGAGATTAGGGTTGACACACAATCATAACAACATAACACCATTAGCCGCCCCCCTCTCTCTCTCAATGTGTTCATAACTAAAGAATACATAAACCATCAGAACTGCATCCCCTAAAGGGAACCCAATTGTAACACCCCAACCGATGGCGGAAACATCGAGGTGTCACGTAAGAATGAGTATACAGTAGCACATGGTATTCAAGTTTTAATTGAAATTTATTTAAAGCAAAATATCCAAAATTTGATAATACATAACGAGTCTTGAATGAAATTCTAATACATCAAATAGCCAAACAAAACATAAACTTCAAATTGTCTCTTCCTGCTAGCACTAGACTTCAAGCATCATTATTTCCTGTTGAGTTTGTAAAAAATGGGGGGGGGGGTCAACTAGAAGTTGGTGAGAATACATAAGCCATGTCAAGCAATTAAGTTTAAGAATAATAAAAGTTTAGCAATTCATATGTCTATCGTAAGTTTAAGTCTACATGAATAAACATGAAGTATAGTATGCACATAATCAAACCTCCGACAAGTTTAGGTCCATCCCGTCATCCACGGTTCACCTTAATATCACGTTGGAACGATAACAATCACCCGCGCTCCCCATAAAAGATGGTCAACGAATCTAGGTGGGATTGTCTGTCACACCACGACAAAGGCGGAAACACGTGGCGCGACGGTTCAAAAGCATAAAGTCAAGGTTATTGCTAAACACAAGTAATTTAAGAAAATGGGTCATTTATTATGACGTCAAATCAGTTTCAAACATTACACAAAAGTTAATTGTTTTTGAAATAAACATAGAGGTTTCTCATATATATCCCAAATGCCTTGGGAAATAAAGGTGAAACCCCACAAAAGTTCGACGTCGCATTGGAGATTCCCCGACCCTGCTTGCCTGATCTTTCATCTTCTAGTTACCTGAAAGATATGTTTTAAAAAGTTTCGTCAATATAAATATATTGGTGAGTTCACAGGTTTTCAGTTTCTAAAACTTGAATACTTGGGAATACCATGTTATGACAATATATAGGAGTTGCAAATTCCTATAAATCTACTTGAGACTATAATCAAACCAAGACGTATATAAATAAAATGCCCCGCTCCAAGTCGTTACTCGGTTTCCCACGACTTAAGTTCAGAATATTTGCACCCCAGGCATAACCTAATGCATAATCGACGCTATCGATTAGGGGTGGGCCTTGTCAGGCACCAATAGTACTATCCGAATATTCCTCCGGTTTCAATTTCCGAATAAATGATTATAGAGGCGAGGACTCAACCCCGAGTGGCGGTCACACCTCAAGTAATAAACCCGTCAAACATTATCCCTAACATATCTTTCCCCCGGAAAACGTAAAAATAGTTTAAAATGGGGCCGTGAAACTCACCTGAACTGCGTCTGGCTCAATAGGGTGAATAGCAAAGGGGTGGTCTTGCACCTACAAACGTCCTAGGCGTATAAGTCACTATTCCTATAGTGCATGTGCCTTGGCAAGTTGTACACCCAACTCCCGACCACAAGTTGTTCCAAATCCCGTTTAATTAAGCGTGTATCCTAGGTTTTGTTGGCGTTACATTACCCTTTGTGTTACAAGTTATATATTATTCTTGTTAATATTTCCATAACTTGTATCTTATTATTATCGACTCGACTTCACTTAACGTATAATTATTTTCCCATTTAAATAATTATACTTAAGATCGCATCGCTCGATATAATATATATATTTCAATCCTCGACCCGACTCACTTTGCCACACATTTGTTTTCCCATTTAAACAAATATGCTAAGATCTTGTCGTTCGATCGTATATTCTTAACGTCCGATTCAACACACCACACCGTATATTTATTTTCCCATTCAAATAAATATACTAGGATTTCGTTGGTACGACATACACATATATATATCCTTGTCTTCTCGTCGCGGCTTTCCTTCCCGCATATCTACTTTCCCATTAAGTAGATATACTAGAATTTTGTCAAGACGAGTGTACAAATATATATAAAAATGTAATTTTCCTTGTTAAGTATATACGTTTGTTTTAGCGTCTTATTCGTTTGTGTCATGCGTTTCTCCCACGAATTAATCCTCCAACACTTAGGAAAGTGTTTATTTGTTTTCACCCAAAGTATATATATATTTTACCTCTTAAAATATATATTTTTCTTATCTTGCCGCAATGGCATTTTCCTCATATTTTGTCCGGGTATGGTTCGTTAACGCGTTTTAGTTCGATATCTTAACTCGATTAGTTAATTTTTCCAAGTTTTTCCCAGCATGTATTTTATAGAAATATTTTCCATATTTCTTCCTATTTTCCCATGTTACTTGGATGGTTAAAATACTTATGTATTTTTAACCCAACTTGTCAACTTAACTACAAAAATGTTTCCAACACTTTTATATTCCCATTTATATAAAAGTATTCATTTTTGTATAAGTTTCCCAAGTTTGTTTAATATTTTTATAAAATCTCTATTTTATAAAAATCCTTATGTTAAAACCCTTTATATTTTTATAACTTTCAAAAATACACTTTTATACAAAATACCCAAGTATTTTTACTAGTATTTACAAAAATCATCCTTAGACTTTATTACTTGCATTTTTGACACCAAACTTTCCATACTTGTATTTTTGGACTAATAGTTTCTAAAATGTCCATTTTAGTCCCTTAACTTTCAAAGTTACAACTTTAGTCCCTTAACTTACAAAAGTTGCATTTTTCCACTCTAACTTTCAAAGTTAGCATTTTTCACTCAAAATAGTTAACTTTGAAGATTCAACTTTTTATTGGTAAGTTATTTTTGTATCAAAACACTTATGTTAGTCTTATATTCCATATGGAAGACTAATTATGTGTGTGTTTTATGTGTATGTCCATTTCATCAAAATATCATTCATCCAAGTGAGTTAACTTTAATTTTCCATCTTAATCATTTATGAACTTCTAACATGTTTTACCACATATTATAACTTAAATGATCATAATAAGATGAATTAAAGTTAGTTTTAACATATTCAAGTTCATTTCAAAGTCTTACCCAAAACATCATCCTACTTAGTCTTACATGTAAAATTTATATATTTTCAAGACTAATACATCATCATCAACAAATCCATGGTTTATTTTCATATCTTTAATCTTCCATTTTACACATGAAAACCTATTAAAGATTATGTTCAAAACCATTTTTAAACCCTTCATGTACAACTTGCTACAAGGAACACATACATGAATAATAACAATCAAAAACAAGATTAAGAAGCTTACTACTAGCACAAGGCTAGGGAAGACAAAAACCTTGGATTTGAGAGGGGTTTAGTGTGTTCTTCCTAGTGGTTTAGCTCCAAGCTCTTGAAACACACAAAAGGGGTTTGGATGATGGATGATTTTAAGTATTTTAGAGATGTAAAAACTTGAAAGAACAATGTGTGTGTGTATGTGAAAACCCACGGCCAAGAGGGAAGGAAGAAAGAGGTTTGTTTTGCTTGGTGATTCAATCTTCTAACATGTGTTATTATATAACTATCACATGTAATGATGCCAAATATTCAAGAGATCTTATGGAAGATTATGAGTGTACTTGGGAGATTTTGAAAAGAGATTATGTGTGTGTGTGTGGATGAGCCGTATGTATGTATGCAAGGATGGGTGTTTTCTTGCAAATCTTGGTTAAATCTTATAAGGCATCATGAACCTACTTACAAGACCCAACACACACATGCCTACTCTAATGTGATTTATGTTTTAGAGTTGCCTTGGATTATTAGGGCCATTGGCCGAAAATTTTGATCAAGGGGACAAGATTTTGTTGCTTTTGTACTTCATGTTCACTTACAACTTTTCTTCCACTTTTGTCTTTTGCATAAAGCATGCTTTACTTAGGCTTAGATGATTATAATTATTAAACACAAAACATGGGTATTTCATGGCCCTTAGGCCGGCCCCTTGTGGGTTTATGTGGGGTCCACAACTTCAAATAAATACCCATTGTTTGTTAAGTTTAATCCCCCGTCGTTCGGGCGTCGTTCGGGTATTTTTCGGGTTTTAATCACGCGTTATCCGGACATTAAATATACCTTTAATAACCCTTAAATATAGTCTATTTTAAGCGTTGAATGTTTATTTAGGCCTTTACCGGGTGAATTTATGAGTTATACGCGTATCGGGTGCGATACGCGCATTTTATTCGTTACCGGGAGATTTGTACAAGACGTTTTCATTTATGGTTTTGGAGTTCCAAAACTCATTATATCTTATGAAAATACCCTTTATTTTATATCCTGGGTGTCCGGGATTCGTTTCGTTTATTTAATTATTACCGGGTAATTGCCAACGTCCATACCGGATAGCTTATTCGCACATGATCCAATCATGCTTTACCATTAAACGTACGCATTCCTATGCACTATTTGGAAATTGCTATCCCCTAAGGCCTTGATAATTAAATCACACATAATTGCATTTAATCACGTTAATCATATATTAACTAATTGTACGGAATTACCTTATTTTTGCCGGTTGTTACATTCTCCCCCCGTTAAGAGAATTCCGTCCCGGAATTCACTTCGAGTTCTCCGGTACAGGTGTCTTCTCGAATAAGGCGGGGTATTTTTGCTTCATCCGGTCCAGCCTTTCCCACGTGAACTCCGGTCCACGCTTGGCATTCCAGCGCACTTTGACCAATCTGATCTTGCTGCGCCTTAATTTTTGGACCTTCCAATCAGTTACCTCGATTGGTTCTTCCACAAAATGTAACTTGTCGTCAATCTGGATTTCGTCAGCAGGAATAATGAGAGTTTCGTCGGATAGGCACTTTTTCAAGTTCGACACATGAAACGTGTCGTGTATTCCACTAAGCTCTTGAGGCAACTCAAGCTTGTATGCCACTGTGCCTACCCTGGACAAGACTTTGAACGGATTAATATATCGCGGGTTCAGCTTTCCGCGCTTCCCAAAGCGCGCGACACCTTTCCAAGGTGACACTTTCAGTAGGACCCTGTCTCCGACTTGAAACTCTAAAGGCTTTCGCCTCATATCAGCATAGCTTTTCTGGCGGTCCCGGGCCGCTTTGAGGCGTTCCTTTATCAAAAAGACCTTATCCGTGGTCTCTTGAACAATTTCGGGCCCGGTGAGTTGCTTTTCTCCAACTTCCGCCCAACATAATGGCGATCGGCACTTGCGTCCATATAGAGCTTCAAACGGTGCGGCTTGAATGCTCGTATGATAACTGTTGTTATAAGAAAATTCTACCAATGGCAAGTGCGTATCCCAATTACCTCCGAAATCTATCGCGCATGCCCGTAACATATCTTCCAAGGTCTGGATGGTTCGTTCACTTTGTCCATCCGTTTGGGGGTGATATGCGGTACTCATGTCGAGGCGAGTACCGAGGGCTTCATTCAAACTTTCCCAAAATCTGGAAGTGAAACGACTATCCCGATCGGAGATGATAGATACAGGTACACCGTGTTTGGATACCACTTCCTTAATGTACAAACGGGTCAGTTTCTCCAACCTGTCCGTTTCGCGTATCGGGAGGAAGTGTGCAGATTTCGTCAATCGATCTACGATTACCCAGATCATGTCATGGCCGCTTGTTGTCTTAGGTAACTTGGTAATGAAATCCATGGTGATTCGTTCCCATTTCCATTCCGGTATTTCCGGTTGCTGGAGCAAACCGGAAGGTCTCTGGTGCTCAGCCTTGACCTTTGCGCAAGTCAAACATCGCGCAACATAGGCTGCTATATCCCTTTTGAAATTCGGCCACCAATAAAGTTCCTTCAAATCGTGGAACATCTTGTCTGCACCCGGGTGAACCGAATATCTAGAACTGTGAGCTTCGGCCAATACTAGCTCACGCAATCCACCATATACTGGAACCCAAATTCTATTCATGAAATACAATGTCTGGTCCGCTTTTGGTTCCAGTGAATCAACCATCTTTCGTAACCTTTCACCTTTGACATTCTCGGGTTTGAGGGCGTTCACTTGAGCTTCACGAATTCGTTCAGTCATATTCGTGTGGATAGTCAATCCCAAAGCTCGAACACGCAATGGTTTAACCCGTTCCTTGCGACTCAAGGCGTCGGCTACGACGTTCGCCTTACCGGGATGGTACTTTATCTCACAATCGTAATCGTTCAATAATTCCACCCATCGCCGTTGTCGCATGTTCAAATCCTTCTGATCAAAGATGTGTTGCAAACTCTTGTGATCAGTGAAAATCGTGCACTTGGTTCCGTACAAATAGTGCCTCCATATCTTGAGAGCGAACACCACTGCACCTAATTCCAAATCGTGTGTAGTGTAGTTCTTCTCATGGATTTTCAGTTGCCTGGAAGCATAAGCTATTACTTTTTCTCGCTGCATCAATACACAACCCAAACCTTGATGCGAGGCATCACAGTAAACCACAAAATCTTCCGTACCGTCTGGAAGTGACAGTATCGGAGCGCCACATAACTTGTCTTTTAGTAACTGGAATGCTGCCTCTTGCTTTTCCGTCCACTCAAATTTCTTATCCTTTTGGGTTAACATGGTTAAAGCTTGCGCTATTTTCGAAAAGTTCTCGATGAACCTTCTGTAATAACCCGCGAGGCCTAGAAATTGTCGTACTTCGGTAGGAGTTCGAGGTGCTTCCCAATTTTTAATCGCCTCGATCTTGGCTGGATCAACGTGTATGCCCTTCTCGTTTACCACGTGGCCTAAAAAGTGAACTTCCCGAATCCAAAAGTCACATTTCGAGAATTTAGCATAGAGCTTCTCTTTGCGTAATACTTCAAGAATTAACCGAAGGTGCTCCTCGTGGTCTTCTTTCGTGCGTGAATAGATCAAAATATCGTCAATGAAGACAATGACGAATTTGTCCAGGTATGGCTTACATACGCGGTTCATTAGGTCCATGAAGACCGCTGGTGCGTTGGTCAAGCCAAATGGCATCACCAAAAATTCATAGTGTCCATACCGGGTTCTGAAGGCCGTTTTTGGTACATCTTCTTCTTGTATACGCAACTGGTGATAGCCTGACCTCAAATCGATCTTGGAGTAATAGCTGGAACCTTGGAGCTGATCAAATAAATCGTCGATCCTGGGGAGAGGATAGCGATTCTTGATGGTTAGCTTGTTCAGCTCTCGATAGTCGATGCACATGCGAAATGTGCCATCCTTCTTCTTCACAAATAAGACGGGAGCTCCCCAAGGTGAGAAACTCGGTCTTATAAAACCTTTGTCCAATAATTCTTGTAGCTGGCTGGACAGTTCCTGCATCTCTGACGGAGCTAGGCGGTATGGCGATCGTGCCACAGGAGCTGCTCCGGGAACGAGGTCGATGCGGAACTCGACTTGTCGAGGTGGCGGCAACCCCGGCAAATCTTCTGGAAATACATCCGGAAAATCTCTGGCGACTGGAATGTCTTCCAACTTTCGCTCGTCGGCCTTCTTGTCCACTACGTGTGCCAAGAATGCGACAAGCCCTTTTCTCAGACACTTACGAGCCTTCATGCTCGAAATAATCCTCAGTGGCGTCCCGTGTCTTTCCCCTTGAATTGAGAGAGTTTCACCGCTTGCGAGGGGAACTTGAATAACTTTATCGTTGCAAACCACAATGGCACGGTGCGCGGACAACCAGTCCATGCCAACAACGATGTCAAAACTTCCCAATACAACCGGTAATAGATCAATCCCAAACTCGTGCCCACAGAGTTCTAACTTACAATCTTTTGCTACCTCTCTCGTTTCAATAGTTTTACCATTAGCCAGTTCTATAGAGTAGGGAGTATCTAGTTTGCTAGTTTTTAAACCAAGTAGTCTTTTAAACTCAATGGATATGAAGCTAAAGTCAGCACCGGTATCAAATAATACAGAGGCATAATGACCATTTAGAGGAAACGTACCAGTGACCACATTGGGGTCTTGCCGTGCGTCACCGGCTCCAATTACAAATGCCCGGCCGCGGGCCTGATTGTTGACTTTGGGGCAATCCTTCTTCCAATGGTCCAATGACCCGCAAGCGAAGCAGGGTCTGGCCCCTCCGTTCTTCGGTGCTCCAGATCGGCACTCTTCAGTCTTGTGCCCGGTGCGGTGGCACTTCCCACAAGTTAATCCATTATTTCTCCCCTGGTTTCCCTGTTTGTTACCGTTGCCACGTCCCGTGGCGGCATACCCCTTTCCTTTCTTGTTCGAGCTTCCCGACGCTCGATCCCCTTTTCCCTCATCCCTCTTTCTTTTCCCAAACCTCTGCCCGTTACCCTGATCATTAGTTACAATGGCTGAACTTGATCCCTGTTTCTTGGCCTCAACACTACTTGCTTCAGAAATTTTTAATCCGGAAACTTGGCGGATCAGTGTACCCATGCGTATGGCATCCTCGGTGAGACTGAGCGCAAGATCAATAGCCGCGCGCATGGTCGTAGGTTTCGAAGCAGTGACCATGCTGCGTATTTGCGGTGCTAGGCCGAACAAATAGCGCTCAATTTTGTTGTTCTCAGGGGTAACCAGTCGTGGCACCAATCTGGCAAGATCGTGGAATCGAGACGTTTATCCAGTAACGTCTGCTCCCACCATAGTGAGGTTCCAAAACTCAGTTTCCAACTTCTGTACCTCACTCGCCGGACGGTACTCAGCAATCATCAGTTCCTTCAGTTCTGCCCACGACAGAGTGTAAGCAGTGTCATCACCCAAAGACTGCACCTGACCATTCCACCATGTCAGTGCTTGGTCTAAGAACAAATTAGTGGAGTACATAACCGACTGACGTGGGGTACACCCACTGATGCGAATGACAGCCTCGGTCTTCTCGAACCATTTGACCAGACCAACTGATCCTTCCGTGCCGTTAAAATTGAGCGGCTTGCAGTCGAGGAAGGCTTTGAAAGTGCAGCCACGCTCTCGCGAGGCCGTTTCTGCATTAATAAAGTTGTATGTTATTACGGGACAGGAGTTTTGGGATATTCTCCCATTGCTTTATCAATTACTTTCAACTTCTTACCAGTGGGGGAAGTTTCCTGTCGGTCACTTCCAGTCAAGTCGCGAGATCTTTCGGAGCGTGCAGCTTCGTGCTCCGCGATCGCGCGGGCTATGCGTTCAGAAATCATAGTTTCGAGCTCAGCCGGTGTTGTGGGCAGTCCGTCTGCTCCACTATTGCTTCGGGTGGCAGGTGCCATTTTTCTTCAATAATAATTATCAAAGGTTAATTTGGCAAACATTTATACAATACAAAGCATAAATAACAAACCAAAGCATGAACACAATAATCAACACCATGTCATCACACAACATACCAATACATCATACAGAAACCCAACATCACCACACAAATATACAAACCACAACACATGGAGTAAGCAATAATAATCATAGACAACAACATATTTCACCATAATAATAAGATTTTTCATTAATTTCAATAATATCAGTACAATGCTTGTTCATAATACAAAATGGAGAATACATTTCTCATACAATACATTGCTTTTGAAATAATAAAACATCATATCATACGCCGTAATACCCGTACGGCTAGGCAAAATGCAGACGAGTGTCATAACCCGTGCTGTACTACCATAATGCTGCTAATATGTACATAAGCTGGTGTGTCTTCTGTGCATCCCCTGATACATACTACTGTGGCGGTGGCGGTGGGTACTGGTACTGCGGCACATACATGCTAATCGTCATGCTGATCTCTGAGATGCGCTCGTACAAAAACTGTCGATGTGCCCAGTGTGCATCCCCAGTAATCCCGCTCTGCGCATCCATGCGCAAGAGCTCCTCTGCGTAATGCGCCAAGGCATCACGAGTGTCAATCATCCTAGCCCACATCAACCTCGTCTGCTGTTCAACCTGATTCACGGTGCGCTGCACCGTGTTGACTAGAGTCTGAAAATCCTGCTCTAAAGTGATGGTCGAGGTCTGGGCGGGTCCAGAGGAGGGTGTCATCCTGGGAAGGTGGGATGGTCCGGGTATATCAGGGTGTGTGGATGGGAAGGGCCCGAAGGGGAATGGTACTGGTATGTGTGGCAGTAATGGAGTGAAACTGGGTGGCCTGATGGAAAAGTAGGGTGGCATCATATAAGGGTCTCCTGCACCTAGAGGGTATGGTGCAGGTGTCATGCTGGGAATGGTGGGGATGGGTATAGTCATGGCAATGGTGGGTGGTGGCATAGGCTCGGCTAGTGGGGCTACTAACGGCTCAGAGACAGTGGCCCACTCTGGAGTGGATACCACAACAGTGGGGGTAGGAGGGCTCGCGGTGGCAAAAGCTGCCATGCCTGCCCTGCGTAGCTCAGAGCTATCAGCGGGGCTACCCTCGAGTATGTGTGCTGCTGGTCCCTCCTGTGGTACAGGCTCGAGTAGTGCTGGTGGGGGTATGGGATCAGCAGGTGCATCCTCTAACATTGGAGCCACTGGCTCCTCCTGGTCAGCCTGAATCTCTGGCACCAACATGTGCCCTACCGAGCCCACAGACTCGTCATCGGAGTCGTCGGATATCCATCCGTTCCTCCCATGGGGAATAGGCAGGAGTCGCATGCCTGCTGGGACGTGGATATGAGGTAAGGGTGCTGGCTCGTGCTCCACATGAGCCTGCTGGTCGAATGGAGACTCTACTGTCTCCGAATGGGCTGGGATTGGCCGGGACGGTCCGGCACAGCCCTCGGGAAAATCCCTAAAAGCTCGAATGGGGCGTGGGGCTAACGGTGCGACCGGTACAACGGGTAGCGGCGCGTCTACCACAGCGGGTGCCCAATCAGGATCCTCGCTAGGATCCGTCTCATCCGAGTCATCATCCGAGCCTCCGTCGGCGTTCATCTCTACGTCTTCGTCCTCTGCGTCAAGCACTACTAGCTCTACCGGCTCAGGCGGTGGCGCAGGAATGATCTGGATGCTGCTATCGATACTAGGCGCTATACTTCCCGCGTCGGACATCCTGGCAAAAGAACCGTACATGTATATATGATTTAATTAAATTAGACAGTTATGGCGTACTCTATAGTAACCTTCCTAACTTCTAATTTTCACGTTACAGCATAACAATACTCATGGCTGGCTTGGTCGGAATCTCCTCATGCCCAATGCTTCTTGAAAATTACTTTTGAAATATCTTTATTTTTCTTTTGAAAACTTTATCTTTTAAACCAATTCCGGTTATAGTCTAGTTTTTAAAGAAAATACTCTAGTTCGCTATAACCTTGGCTCTGATACCACGTTCTGTCACACCACGACAAAGGCGGAAACACGTGGCGCGACGGTTCAAAAGCATAAAGTCAAGGTTATTGCTAAACACAAGTAATTTAAGAAAATGGGTCATTTATTATGACGTCAAATCAGTTTCAAACATTACACAAAAGTTAATTGTTTTTGAAATAAACATAGAGGTTTCTCATATATATCCCAAATGCCTTGGGAAATAAAGGTGAAACCCCACAAAAGTTCGACGTCGCATTGGAGATTCCCCGACCCTGCTTGCCTGATCTTTCATCTTCTAGTTACCTGAAAGATATGTTTTAAAAAGTTTCGTCAATATAAATATATTGGTGAGTTCACAGGTTTTCAGTTTCTAAAACTTGAATACTTGGGAATACCATGTTATGACAATATATAGGAGTTGCAAATTCCTATAAATCTACTTGAGACTATAATCAAACCAAGACGTATATAAATAAAATGCCCCGCTCCAAGTCGTTACTCGGTTTCCCACGACTTAAGTTCAGAATATTTGCACCCCAGGCATAACCTAATGCATAATCGACGCTATCGATTAGGGGTGGGCCTTGTCAGGCACCAATAGTACTATCCGAATATTCCTCCGGTTTCAATTTCCGAATAAATGATTATAGAGGCGAGGACTCAACCCCGAGTGGCGGTCACACCTCAAGTAATAAACCCGTCAAACATTATCCCTAACATATCTTTCCCCCGGAAAACGTAAAAATAGTTTAAAATGGGGCCGTGAAACTCACCTGAACTGCGTCTGGCTCAATAGGGTGAATAGCAAAGGGGTGGTCTTGCACCTACAAACGTCCTAGGCGTATAAGTCACTATTCCTATAGTGCATGTGCCTTGGCAAGTTGTACACCCAACTCCCGACCACAAGTTGTTCCAAATCCCGTTTAATTAAGCGTGTATCCTAGGTTTTGTTGGCGTTACATTACCCTTTGTGTTACAAGTTATATATTATTCTTGTTAATATTTCCATAACTTGTATCTTATTATTATCGACTCGACTTCACTTAACGTATAATTATTTTCCCATTTAAATAATTATACTTAAGATCGCATCGCTCGATATAATATATATATTTCAATCCTCGACCCGACTCACTTTGCCACACATTTGTTTTCCCATTTAAACAAATATGCTAAGATCTTGTCGTTCGATCGTATATTCTTAACGTCCGATTCAACACACCACACCGTATATTTATTTTCCCATTCAAATAAATATACTAGGATTTCGTTGGTACGACATACACATATATATATCCTTGTCTTCTCGTCGCGGCTTTCCTTCCCGCATATCTACTTTCCCATTAAGTAGATATACTAGAATTTTGTCAAGACGAGTGTACAAATATATATAAAAATGTAATTTTCCTTGTTAAGTATATACGTTTGTTTTAGCGTCTTATTCGTTTGTGTCATGCGTTTCTCCCACGAATTAATCCTCCAACACTTAGGAAAGTGTTTATTTGTTTTCACCCAAAGTATATATATATTTTACCTCTTAAAATATATATTTTTCTTATCTTGCCGCAATGGCATTTTCCTCATATTTTGTCCGGGTATGGTTCGTTAACGCGTTTTAGTTCGATATCTTAACTCGATTAGTTAATTTTTCCAAGTTTTTCCCAGCATGTATTTTATAGAAATATTTTCCATATTTCTTCCTATTTTCCCATGTTACTTGGATGGTTAAAATACTTATGTATTTTTAACCCAACTTGTCAACTTAACTACAAAAATGTTTCCAACACTTTTATATTCCCATTTATATAAAAGTATTCATTTTTGTATAAGTTTCCCAAGTTTGTTTAATATTTTTATAAAATCTCTATTTTATAAAAATCCTTATGTTAAAACCCTTTATATTTTTATAACTTTCAAAAATACACTTTTATACAAAATACCCAAGTATTTTTACTAGTATTTACAAAAATCATCCTTAGACTTTATTACTTGCATTTTTGACACCAAACTTTCCATACTTGTATTTTTGGACTAATAGTTTCTAAAATGTCCATTTTAGTCCCTTAACTTTCAAAGTTACAACTTTAGTCCCTTAACTTACAAAAGTTGCATTTTTCCACTCTAACTTTCAAAGTTAGCATTTTTCACTCAAAATAGTTAACTTTGAAGATTCAACTTTTTATTGGTAAGTTATTTTTGTATCAAAACACTTATGTTAGTCTTATATTCCATATGGAAGACTAATTATGTGTGTGTTTTATGTGTATGTCCATTTCATCAAAATATCATTCATCCAAGTGAGTTAACTTTAATTTTCCATCTTAATCATTTATGAACTTCTAACATGTTTTACCACATATTATAACTTAAATGATCATAATAAGATGAATTAAAGTTAGTTTTAACATATTCAAGTTCATTTCAAAGTCTTACCCAAAACATCATCCTACTTAGTCTTACATGTAAAATTTATATATTTTCAAGACTAATACATCATCATCAACAAATCCATGGTTTATTTTCATATCTTTAATCTTCCATTTTACACATGAAAACCTATTAAAGATTATGTTCAAAACCATTTTTAAACCCTTCATGTACAACTTGCTACAAGGAACACATACATGAATAATAACAATCAAAAACAAGATTAAGAAGCTTACTACTAGCACAAGGCTAGGGAAGACAAAAACCTTGGATTTGAGAGGGGTTTAGTGTGTTCTTCCTAGTGGTTTAGCTCCAAGCTCTTGAAACACACAAAAGGGGTTTGGATGATGGATGATTTTAAGTATTTTAGAGATGTAAAAACTTGAAAGAACAATGTGTGTGTGTATGTGAAAACCCACGGCCAAGAGGGAAGGAAGAAAGAGGTTTGTTTTGCTTGGTGATTCAATCTTCTAACATGTGTTATTATATAACTATCACATGTAATGATGCCAAATATTCAAGAGATCTTATGGAAGATTATGAGTGTACTTGGGAGATTTTGAAAAGAGATTATGTGTGTGTGTGTGGATGAGCCGTATGTATGTATGCAAGGATGGGTGTTTTCTTGCAAATCTTGGTTAAATCTTATAAGGCATCATGAACCTACTTACAAGACCCAACACACACATGCCTACTCTAATGTGATGATGTTTTAGAGTTGCCTTGGATTATTAGGGCCATTGGCCGAAAATTTTGATCAAGGGGACAAGATTTTGTTGCTTTTGTACTTCATGTTCACTTACAACTTTTCTTCCACTTTTGTCTTTTGCATAAAGCATGCTTTACTTAGGCTTAGATGATTATAATTATTAAACACAAAACATGGGTATTTCATGGCCCTTAGGCCGGCCCCTTGTGGGTTTATGTGGGGTCCACAACTTCAAATAAATACCCATTGTTTGTTAAGTTTAATCCCCCGTCGTTCGGGCGTCGTTCGGGTATTTTTCGGGTTTTAATCACGCGTTATCCGGACATTAAATATACCTTTAATAACCCTTAAATATAGTCTATTTTAAGCGTTGAATGTTTATTTAGGCCTTTACCGGGTGAATTTATGAGTTATACGCGTATCGGGTGCGATACGCGCATTTTATTCGTTACCGGGAGATTTGTACAAGACGTTTTCATTTATGGTTTTGGAGTTCCAAAACTCATTATATCTTATGAAAATACCCTTTATTTTATATCCTGGGTGTCCGGGATTCGTTTCGTTTATTTAATTATTACCGGGTAATTGCCAACGTCCATACCGGATAGCTTATTCGCACATGATCCAATCATGCTTTACCATTAAACGTACGCATTCCTATGCACTATTTGGAAATTGCTATCCCCTAAGGCCTTGATAATTAAATCACACATAATTGCATTTAATCACGTTAATCATATATTAACTAATTGTACGGAATTACCTTATTTTTGCCGGTTGTTACATTCTCCCCCCGTTAAGAGAATTCCGTCCCGGAATTCACTTCGAGTTCTCCGGTACAGGTGTCTTCTCGAATAAGGCGGGGTATTTTTGCTTCATCCGGTCCAGCCTTTCCCACGTGAACTCCGGTCCACGCTTGGCATTCCAGCGCACTTTGACCAATCTGATCTTGCTGCGCCTTAATTTTTGGACCTTCCAATCAGTTACCTCGATTGGTTCTTCCACAAAATGTAACTTGTCGTCAATCTGGATTTCGTCAGCAGGAATAATGAGAGTTTCGTCGGATAGGCACTTTTTCAAGTTCGACACATGAAACGTGTCGTGTATTCCACTAAGCTCTTGAGGCAACTCAAGCTTGTATGCCACTGTGCCTACCCTGGACAAGACTTTGAACGGTCCAATATATCGCGGGTTCAGCTTTCCGCGCTTCCCAAAGCGCGCGACACCTTTCCAAGGTGACACTTTCAGTAGGACCCTGTCTCCGACTTGAAACTCTAAAGGCTTTCGCCTCATATCAGCATAGCTTTTCTGGCGGTCCCGGGCCGCTTTGAGGCGTTCCTTTATCAAAAAGACCTTATCCGTGGTCTCTTGAACAATTTCGGGCCCGGTGAGTTGCTTTTCTCCAACTTCCGCCCAACATAATGGCGATCGGCACTTGCGTCCATATAGAGCTTCAAACGGTGCGGCTTGAATGCTCGTATGATAACTGTTGTTATAAGAAAATTCTACCAATGGCAAGTGCGTATCCCAATTACCTCCGAAATCTATCGCGCATGCCCGTAACATATCTTCCAAGGTCTGGATGGTTCGTTCACTTTGTCCATCCGTTTGGGGGTGATATGCGGTACTCATGTCGAGGCGAGTACCGAGGGCTTCATTCAAACTTTCCCAAAATCTGGAAGTGAAACGACTATCCCGATCGGAGATGATAGATACAGGTACACCGTGTTTGGATACCACTTCCTTAATGTACAAACGGGTCAGTTTCTCCAACCTGTCCGTTTCGCGTATCGGGAGGAAGTGTGCAGATTTCGTCAATCGATCTACGATTACCCAGATCATGTCATGGCCGCTTGTTGTCTTAGGTAACTTGGTAATGAAATCCATGGTGATTCGTTCCCATTTCCATTCCGGTATTTCCGGTTGCTGGAGCAAACCGGAAGGTCTCTGGTGCTCAGCCTTGACCTTTGCGCAAGTCAAACATCGCGCAACATAGGCTGCTATATCCCTTTTGAAATTCGGCCACCAATAAAGTTCCTTCAAATCGTGGAACATCTTGTCTGCACCCGGGTGAACCGAATATCTAGAACTGTGAGCTTCGGCCAATACTAGCTCACGCAATCCACCATATACTGGAACCCAAATTCTATTCATGAAATACAATGTCTGGTCCGCTTTTGGTTCCAGTGAATCAACCATCTTTCGTAACCTTTCACCTTTGACATTCTCGGGTTTGAGGGCGTTCACTTGAGCTTCACGAATTCGTTCAGTCATATTCGTGTGGATAGTCAATCCCAAAGCTCGAACACGCAATGGTTTAACCCGTTCCTTGCGACTCAAGGCGTCGGCTACGACGTTCGCCTTACCGGGATGGTACTTTATCTCACAATCGTAATCGTTCAATAATTCCACCCATCGCCGTTGTCGCATGTTCAAATCCTTCTGATCAAAGATGTGTTGCAAACTCTTGTGATCAGTGAAAATCGTGCACTTGGTTCCGTACAAATAGTGCCTCCATATCTTGAGAGCGAACACCACTGCACCTAATTCCAAATCGTGTGTAGTGTAGTTCTTCTCATGGATTTTCAGTTGCCTGGAAGCATAAGCTATTACTTTTTCTCGCTGCATCAATACACAACCCAAACCTTGATGCGAGGCATCACAGTAAACCACAAAATCTTCCGTACCGTCTGGAAGTGACAGTATCGGAGCGCCACATAACTTGTCTTTTAGTAACTGGAATGCTGCCTCTTGCTTTTCCGTCCACTCAAATTTCTTATCCTTTTGGGTTAACATGGTTAAAGCTTGCGCTATTTTCGAAAAGTTCTCGATGAACCTTCTGTAATAACCCGCGAGGCCTAGAAATTGTCGTACTTCGGTAGGAGTTCGAGGTGCTTCCCAATTTTTAATCGCCTCGATCTTGGCTGGATCAACGTGTATGCCCTTCTCGTTTACCACGTGGCCTAAAAAGTGAACTTCCCGAATCCAAAAGTCACATTTCGAGAATTTAGCATAGAGCTTCTCTTTGCGTAATACTTCAAGAATTAACCGAAGGTGCTCCTCGTGGTCTTCTTTCGTGCGTGAATAGATCAAAATATCGTCAATGAAGACAATGACGAATTTGTCCAGGTATGGCTTACATACGCGGTTCATTAGGTCCATGAAGACCGCTGGTGCGTTGGTCAAGCCAAATGGCATCACCAAAAATTCATAGTGTCCATACCGGGTTCTGAAGGCCGTTTTTGGTACATCTTCTTCTTGTATACGCAACTGGTGATAGCCTGACCTCAAATCGATCTTGGAGTAATAGCTGGAACCTTGGAGCTGATCAAATAAATCGTCGATCCTGGGGAGAGGATAGCGATTCTTGATGGTTAGCTTGTTCAGCTCTCGATAGTCGATGCACATGCGAAATGTGCCATCCTTCTTCTTCACAAATAAGACGGGAGCTCCCCAAGGTGAGAAACTCGGTCTTATAAAACCTTTGTCCAATAATTCTTGTAGCTGGCTGGACAGTTCCTGCATCTCTGACGGAGCTAGGCGGTATGGCGATCGTGCCACAGGAGCTGCTCCGGGAACGAGGTCGATGCGGAACTCGACTTGTCGAGGTGGCGGCAACCCCGGCAAATCTTCTGGAAATACATCCGGAAAATCTCTGGCGACTGGAATGTCTTCCAACTTTCGCTCGTCGGCCTTCTTGTCCACTACGTGTGCCAAGAATGCGACAAGCCCTTTTCTCAGACACTTACGAGCCTTCATGCTCGAAATAATCCTCAGTGGCGTCCCGTGTCTTTCCCCTTGAATTGAGAGAGTTTCACCGCTTGCGAGGGGAACTTGAATAACTTTATCGTTGCAAACCACAATGGCACGGTGCGCGGACAACCAGTCCATGCCAACAACGATGTCAAAACTTCCCAATACAACCGGTAATAGATCAATCCCAAACTCGTGCCCACAGAGTTCTAACTTACAATCTTTTGCTACCTCTCTCGTTTCAATAGTTTTACCATTAGCCAGTTCTATAGAGTAGGGAGTATCTAGTTTGCTAGTTTTTAAACCAAGTAGTCTTTTAAACTCAATGGATATGAAGCTAAAGTCAGCACCGGTATCAAATAATACAGAGGCATAATGACCATTTAGAGGAAACGTACCAGTGACCACATTGGGGTCTTGCCGTGCGTCACCGGCTCCAATTACAAATGCCCGGCCGCGGGCCTGATTGTTGACTTTGGGGCAATCCTTCTTCCAATGGTCCAATGACCCGCAAGCGAAGCAGGGTCTGGCCCCTCCGTTCTTCGGTGCTCCAGATCGGCACTCTTCAGTCTTGTGCCCGGTGCGGTGGCACTTCCCACAAGTTAATCCATTATTTCTCCCCTGGTTTCCCTGTTTGTTACCGTTGCCACGTCCCGTGGCGGCATACCCCTTTCCTTTCTTGTTCGAGCTTCCCGACGCTCGATCCCCTTTTCCCTCATCCCTCTTTCTTTTCCCAAACCTCTGCCCGTTACCCTGATCATTAGTTACAATGGCTGAACTTGATCCCTGTTTCTTGGCCTCAACACTACTTGCTTCAGAAATTTTTAATCCGGAAACTTGGCGGATCAGTGTACCCATGCGTATGGCATCCTCGGTGAGACTGAGCGCAAGATCAATAGCCGCGCGCATGGTCGTAGGTTTCGAAGCAGTGACCATGCTGCGTATTTGCGGTGCTAGGCCGAACAAATAGCGCTCAATTTTGTTGTTCTCAGGGGTAACCAGTCGTGGCACCAATCTGGCAAGATCGTGGAATCGAGACGTGTATCCAGTAACGTCTGCTCCCACCATAGTGAGGTTCCAAAACTCAGTTTCCAACTTCTGTACCTCACTCGCCGGACGGTACTCAGCAATCATCAGTTCCTTCAGTTCTGCCCACGACAGAGTGTAAGCAGTGTCATCACCCAAAGACTGCACCTGACCATTCCACCATGTCAGTGCTTGGTCTAAGAACAAATTAGTGGAGTACATAACCGACTGACGTGGGGTACACCCACTGATGCGAATGACAGCCTCGGTCTTCTCGAACCATTTGACCAGACCAACTGATCCTTCCGTGCCGTTAAAATTGAGCGGCTTGCAGTCGAGGAAGGCTTTGAAAGTGCAGCCACGCTCTCGCGAGGCCGTTTCTGCATTAATAAAGTTGTATGTTATTACGGGACAGGAGTTTTGGGATATTCTCCCATTGCTTTATCAATTACTTTCAACTTCTTACCAGTGGGGGAAGTTTCCTGTCGGTCACTTCCAGTCAAGTCGCGAGATCTTTCGGAGCGTGCAGCTTCGTGCTCCGCGATCGCGCGGGCTATGCGTTCAGAAATCATAGTTTCGAGCTCAGCCGGTGTTGTGGGCAGTCCGTCTGCTCCACTATTGCTTCGGGTGGCAGGTGCCATTTTTCTTCAATAATAATTATCAAAGGTTAATTTGGCAAACATTTATACAATACAAAGCATAAATAACAAACCAAAGCATGAACACAATAATCAACACCATGTCATCACACAACATACCAATACATCATACAGAAACCCAACATCACCACACAAATATACAAACCACAACACATGGAGTAAGCAATAATAATCATAGACAACAACATATTTCACCATAATAATAAGATTTTTCATTAATTTCAATAATATCAGTACAATGCTTGTTCATAATACAAAATGGAGAATACATTTCTCATACAATACATTGCTTTTGAAATAATAAAACATCATATCATACGCCGTAATACCCGTACGGCTAGGCAAAATGCAGACGAGTGTCATAACCCGTGCTGTACTACCATAATGCTGCTAATATGTACATAAGCTGGTGTGTCTTCTGTGCATCCCCTGATACATACTACTGTGGCGGTGGCGGTGGGTACTGGTACTGCGGCACATACATGCTAATCGTCATGCTGATCTCTGAGATGCGCTCGTACAAAAACTGTCGATGTGCCCAGTGTGCATCCCCAGTAATCCCGCTCTGCGCATCCATGCGCAAGAGCTCCTCTGCGTAATGCGCCAAGGCATCACGAGTGTCAATCATCCTAGCCCACATCAACCTCGTCTGCTGTTCAACCTGATTCACGGTGCGCTGCACCGTGTTGACTAGAGTCTGAAAATCCTGCTCTAAAGTGATGGTCGAGGTCTGGGCGGGTCCAGAGGGGGGTGTCATCCTGGGAAGGTGGGATGGTCCGGGTATATCAGGGTGTGTGGATGGGAAGGGCCCGAAGGGGAATGGTACTGGTATGTGTGGCAGTAATGGAGTGAAACTGGGTGGCCTGATGGAAAAGTAGGGTGGCATCATATAAGGGTCTCCTGCACCTAGAGGGTATGGTGCAGGTGTCATGCTGGGAATGGTGGGGATGGGTATAGTCATGGCAATGGTGGGTGGTGGCATAGGCTCGGCTAGTGGGGCTACTAACGGCTCAGAGACAGTGGCCCACTCTGGAGTGGATACCACAACAGTGGGGGTAGGAGGGCTCGCGGTGGCAAAAGCTGCCATGCCTGCCCTGCGTAGCTCAGAGCTATCAGCGGGGCTACCCTCGAGTATGTGTGCTGCTGGTCCCTCCTGTGGTACAGGCTCGAGTGGTGCTGGTGGGGGTATGGGATCAGCAGGTGCATCCTCTAACATTGGAGCCACTGGCTCCTCCTGGTCAGCCTGAATCTCTGGCACCAACATGTGCCCTACCGAGCCCACAGACTCGTCATCGGAGTCGTCGGATATCCATCCGTTCCTCCCATGGGGAATAGGCAGGAGTCGCATGCCTGCTGGGACGTGGATATGAGGTAAGGGTGCTGGCTCGTGCTCCACATGAGCCTGCTGGTCGAATGGAGACTCTACTGTCTCCGAATGGGCTGGGATTGGCCGGGACGGTCCGGCACAGCCCTCGGGAAAATCCCTAAAAGCTCGAATGGGGCGTGGGGCTAACGGTGCGACCGGTACAACGGGTAGCGGCGCGTCTACCACAGCGGGTGCCCAATCAGGATCCTCGCTAGGATCCGTCTCATCCGAGTCATCATCCGAGCCTCCGTCGGCGTTCATCTCTATGTCTTCGTCCTCTGCGTCAAGCACTACTAGCTCTACCGGCTCAGGCGGTGGCGCAGGAATGATCTGGATGCTGCTATCGATACTAGGCGCTATACTTCCCGCGTCGGACATCCTGGCAAAAGAACCGTACATGTATATATGATTTAATTAAATTAGACAGTTATGGCGTACTCTATAGTAACCTTCCTAACTTCTAATTTTCACGTTACAGCATAACAATACTCATGGCTGGCTTGGTCGGAATCTCCTCATGCCCAATGCTTCTTGAAAATTACTTTTGAAATATCTTTATTTTTCTTTTGAAAACTTTATCTTTTAAACCAATTCCGGTTATAGTCTAGTTTTTAAAGAAAATACTCTAGTTCGCTATAACCTTGGCTCTGATACCACGTTCTGTCACACCACGACAAAGGCGGAAACACGTGGCGCGACGGTTCAAAAGCATAAAGTCAAGGTTATTGCTAAACACAAGTAATTTAAGAAAATGGGTCATTTATTATGACGTCAAATCAGTTTCAAACATTACACAAAAGTTAATTGTTTTTGAAATAAACATAGAGGTTTCTCATATATATCCCAAATGCCTTGGGAAATAAAGGTGAAACCCCACAAAAGTTCGACGTCGCATTGGAGATTCCCCGACCCTGCTTGCCTGATCTTTCATCTTCTAGTTACCTGAAAGATATGTTTTAAAAAGTTTCGTCAATATAAATATATTGGTGAGTTCACAGGTTTTCAGTTTCTAAAACTTGAATACTTGGGAATACCATGTTATGACAATATATAGGAGTTGCAAATTCCTATAAATCTACTTGAGACTATAATCAAACCAAGACGTATATAAATAAAATGCCCCGCTCCAAGTCGTTACTCGGTTTCCCACGACTTAAGTTCAGAATATTTGCACCCCAGGCATAACCTAATGCATAATCGACGCTATCGATTAGGGGTGGGCCTTGTCAGGCACCAATAGTACTATCCGAATATTCCTCCGGTTTCAATTTCCGAATAAATGATTATAGAGGCGAGGACTCAACCCCGAGTGGCGGTCACACCTCAAGTAATAAACCCGTCAAACATTATCCCTAACATATCTTTCCCCCGGAAAACGTAAAAATAGTTTAAAATGGGGCCGTGAAACTCACCTGAACTGCGTCTGGCTCAATAGGGTGAATAGCAAAGGGGTGGTCTTGCACCTACAAACGTCCTAGGCGTATAAGTCACTATTCCTATAGTGCATGTGCCTTGGCAAGTTGTACACCCAACTCCCGACCACAAGTTGTTCCAAATCCCGTTTAATTAAGCGTGTATCCTAGGTTTTGTTGGCGTTACATTACCCTTTGTGTTACAAGTTATATATTATTCTTGTTAATATTTCCATAACTTGTATCTTATTATTATCGACTCGACTTCACTTAACGTATAATTATTTTCCCATTTAAATAATTATACTTAAGATCGCATCGCTCGATATAATATATATATTTCAATCCTCGACCCGACTCACTTTGCCACACATTTGTTTTCCCATTTAAACAAATATGCTAAGATCTTGTCGTTCGATCGTATATTCTTAACGTCCGATTCAACACACCACACCGTATATTTATTTTCCCATTCAAATAAATATACTAGGATTTCGTTGGTACGACATACACATATATATATCCTTGTCTTCTCGTCGCGGCTTTCCTTCCCGCATATCTACTTTCCCATTAAGTAGATATACTAGAATTTTGTCAAGACGAGTGTACAAATATATATAAAAATGTAATTTTCCTTGTTAAGTATATACGTTTGTTTTAGCGTCTTATTCGTTTGTGTCATGCGTTTCTCCCACGAATTAATCCTCCAACACTTAGGAAAGTGTTTATTTGTTTTCACCCAAAGTATATATATATTTTACCTCTTAAAATATATATTTTTCTTATCTTGCCGCAATGGCATTTTCCTCATATTTTGTCCGGGTATGGTTCGTTAACGCGTTTTAGTTCGATATCTTAACTCGATTAGTTAATTTTTCCAAGTTTTTCCCAGCATGTATTTTATAGAAATATTTTCCATATTTCTTCCTATTTTCCCATGTTACTTGGATGGTTAAAATACTTATGTATTTTTAACCCAACTTGTCAACTTAACTACAAAAATGTTTCCAACACTTTTATATTCCCATTTATATAAAAGTATTCATTTTTGTATAAGTTTCCCAAGTTTGTTTAATATTTTTATAAAATCTCTATTTTATAAAAATCCTTATGTTAAAACCCTTTATATTTTTATAACTTTCAAAAATACACTTTTATACAAAATACCCAAGTATTTTTACTAGTATTTACAAAAATCATCCTTAGACTTTATTACTTGCATTTTTGACACCAAACTTTCCATACTTGTATTTTTGGACTAATAGTTTCTAAAATGTCCATTTTAGTCCCTTAACTTTCAAAGTTACAACTTTAGTCCCTTAACTTACAAAAGTTGCATTTTTCCACTCTAACTTTCAAAGTTAGCATTTTTCACTCAAAATAGTTAACTTTGAAGATTCAACTTTTTATTGGTAAGTTATTTTTGTATCAAAACACTTATGTTAGTCTTATATTCCATATGGAAGACTAATTATGTGTGTGTTTTATGTGTATGTCCATTTCATCAAAATATCATTCATCCAAGTGAGTTAACTTTAATTTTCCATCTTAATCATTTATGAACTTCTAACATGTTTTACCACATATTATAACTTAAATGATCATAATAAGATGAATTAAAGTTAGTTTTAACATATTCAAGTTCATTTCAAAGTCTTACCCAAAACATCATCCTACTTAGTCTTACAAGTAAAATTTATATATTTTCAAGACTAATACATCATCATCAACAAATCCATGGTTTATTTTCATATCTTTAATCTTCCATTTTACACATGAAAACCTATTAAAGATTATGTTCAAAACCATTTTTAAACCCTTCATGTACAACTTGCTACAAGGAACACATACATGAATAATAACAATCAAAAACAAGATTAAGAAGCTTACTACTAGCACAAGGCTAGGGAAGACAAAAACCTTGGATTTGAGAGGGGTTTAGTGTGTTCTTCCTAGTGGTTTAGCTCCAAGCTCTTGAAACACACAAAAGGGGTTTGGATGATGGATGATTTTAAGTATTTTAGAGATGTAAAAACTTGAAAGAACAATGTGTGTGTGTATGTGAAAACCCACGGCCAAGAGGGAAGGAAGAAAGAGGTTTGTTTTGCTTGGTGATTCAATCTTCTAACATGTGTTATTATATAACTATCACATGTAATGATGCCAAATATTCAAGAGATCTTATGGAAGATTATGAGTGTACTTGGGAGATTTTGAAAAGAGATTATGTGTGTGTGTGTGGATGAGCCGTATGTATGTATGCAAGGATGGGTGTTTTCTTGCAAATCTTGGTTAAATCTTATAAGGCATCATGAACCTACTTACAAGACCCAACACACACATGCCTACTCTAATGTGATGATGTTTTAGAGTTGCCTTGGATTATTAGGGCCATTGGCCGAAAATTTTGATCAAGGGGACAAGATTTTGTTGCTTTTGTACTTCATGTTCACTTACAACTTTTCTTCCACTTTTGTCTTTTGCATAAAGCATGCTTTACTTAGGCTTAGATGATTATAATTATTAAACACA
Organism: Ambrosia trifida; assembly: GCA_028751855.1. NCBI lineage: Eukaryota > Viridiplantae > Streptophyta > Magnoliopsida > Asterales > Asteraceae > Ambrosia > Ambrosia trifida. Next base: position 57,417,536 of record CM054124.1, read on the forward strand.
AAACATGGGTATTTCATGGCCCTTAGGCCGGCCCCTTGTGGGTTTATGTGGGGTCCACAACTTCAAATAAATACCCATTGTTTGTTAAGTTTAATCCCCCGTCGTTCGGGCGTCGTTCGGGTATTTTTCGGGTTTTAATCACGCGTTATCCGGACATTAAATATACCTTTAATAACCCTTAAATATAGTCTATTTTAAGCGTTGAATGTTTATTTAGGCCTTTACCGGGTGAATTTATGAGTTATACGCGTATCGGGTGCGATACGCGCATTTTATTCGTTACCGGGAGATTTGTACAAGACGTTTTCATTTATGGTTTTGGAGTTCCAAAACTCATTATATCTTATGAAAATACCCTTTATTTTATATCCTGGGTGTCCGGGATTCGTTTCGTTTATTTAATTATTACCGGGTAATTGCCAACGTCCATACCGGATAGCTTATTCGCACATGATCCAATCATGCTTTACCATTAAACGTACGCATTCCTATGCACTATTTGGAAATTGCTATCCCCTAAGGCCTTGATAATTAAATCACACATAATTGCATTTAATCACGTTAATCATATATTAACTAATTGTACGGAATTACCTTATTTTTGCCGGTTGTTACATTGTCAATCCAATAGATCTATTATTGAGTATCGCCGGCTTGGCCATAGCTAATGATTATGTAAGTTGAAGTTTAAGTCTAACAGTAGTTGTCTAAGTCATGAGGCATTAAAGTTTACAACTAGACATGTATGTAGAATTGCTTAAGTATAAAGTTTCAAGTATAAATAATTGCATAAACATGGTTACGTAAACTCACCTTAGCAAAGTATTAAGTCTTGAGAAATAGAGTATGTGTAGCCCAAAGTTTCCAAGTATTACCCTATGTATAAGGTAACAAATAAGTCTAAGTCTTTCTAGTCTGCAAGTATTTTCTAGGGTTTCGAATTTGGGGATAAGTATTCGTTTGATTAATAATTGAATTGTTTATTAAATAAAAGAAATTCGATAAATAAATAAACAAAAGTCTTTTTTGTAAACTCTAGATTAAAGATGGTCACATTATAAGGTTTTAAGTATGAAAATGATTTTTATAAAATTATTTTCTTAAAAATAGAATATTTAATCTATTTATTTCAATTTGTCAAAATATAACTTTAATATCTAAAAATATTAAAATTAAAGAATTTTTAAATTAAAATTTGTATTTCTGTTCTAAATGGACAGAAATAATTTATATAAAATTTTGGTGTAAAGATATTGAAAAATGAATTTATTATGATTTATTTATGATTAAAATAACAAAAATTGATTAAAAATATTAAATAAATGATTTTTCAGAAATAAAAGTCATTTCAGAAATGTTTAATGTTTTATAAACTCAGAATAATTTTTGTGGAAATTTATATAATCGTTCTGATATTTTTATAGAATTTTATAATTATAATGGAATAAACTTGAAATATTTATTATATAGAATAAATAAATAATTTTTGGAAAACTAAAAATTGTATGTTAAACTTTTCTATTAGAATAACATAAAATAATTTTTGTAGAATTTATAAAGAAGTTTTAGTATTTTAAAACCATTTTTAAAATAATAAAGAATATATAATAAATAAAGGTTTTTGAAAAAAAAAGATTTGTGTATGCCATGGCTCGAACCCGGGTCTGAGACCGGTTCGTGTTTAATATCACAAGCCCAGACCATCTGGTCTGGACCCTGAGAACGATTATTCTAAGTTTGAATTAATTATATAGTATTACTCGAAACTGATTTATAATTGTTATAAAAGAAAAGGAAAAAGGGTGGGTAAGACGGGACTCGAACCCGCGTACCCTTGTAAACAAACAGACGGCACAACCACTTGATCTAGATCAGTGGTTGTGTTTGTTTTGTTTCTGTTTTAATTAAATAGTAAGGTCTGCAGAACCATTTATCCCCAAATCGTGTTCATCGAGCCCTAGATTTACAATAAGCAGATTTGAACAACAATAACCCGATTAAACATAGGGTTATTGTTGTGAGAAGGCCGATGAACAAAACCACGTAAAAACATTAGAACTTACAAAATGATCACGTGATTTTTGAGCGGTCAACCAGAAAGTCAACACGCGAGCAAATGAAGCTTGAAAGGTGTTTTCTAGCAGAAATTGAAGGTGAGGAAAGAGATATCGGCGAGTGTAGGAAGATGTGAAGGTCTCAATTTATAGTGGAAGGTTCGGGTGATGCGAATTGGAAATGTTTGACCCTATTAAAGTCTATGACGCGTAATTGGTATATAATTGGAATGTGATAAAGGCTAATTAGCATGTAATGGACGCGAGTCAATCATAACAATCATCAATCAAGCCATAAAAGGATTATTAATACGGATTGATTGAGTATCAAAGGAAGGTGGGATCGCAGATTGACTTTTTAAAAGTCAACTGCAATCCCAAGCATAAGATAAATATAATTTACATCAGAATGATACCAACTAGATGCTGTAGACCGGCTGGTTTGGTGTTGTGTGTGTATGGTTGAACCGGCCATGGGCTCGGGTTCGAACCCCGGCCCATGCAATAATTTTTTTGACAACTTTATCATTAATATATTGATATTATATGTTTATAGTATGGTACTAGGGGTCCAAATGTGTCACGAAATATTTTTAAAAGGACGATAAATGATAAAATTCGACGCTTTATTAATAATTATCGTAACGTACATAGGATTAAATGCGAAATGTTACACCAATCAAGATGATGGTGTCTTCCATTACTGAGGTTCCTGAACGGTTAAGCATATCAGGTACACGTGATTATATCTTATGTTTATACTTTATGTTCTCATTAATATAATCAACAAAATACCCACAAAATATACATATACTTATGTAGTATATATATATATATACACTAGTGGGTTTACTCGTGCGTTGCAGCGGGATCCACAAATGGGTTGTAATACAACATTATGATACTTAGGTTTTTTGTCGCAAATTACGCAAAAAGAATAGAAATGTGCACACTTTGTTTTAATAAGTATTCGTAGAAAGAAAAGAGACTTTATTCTCGTTAGAATTGTTTAGTTAAATAGAACACACCGATCTTGTATGAATGTAATCAATACTTTGTAGTGAAAACAATATATGTGTTAACAAACCATTGGAAGCTAAATAATTTATTAATTATCTTCTTTGCGCAACCTTTGGCGGTGGACCCTCATGGTAGAAGGTTGGCATTGGGTTTGTCTTAAATAACAAACTCTTTCTCAGTTGTTTCAAGTTGGCTTCCTTTTCTTCATTTTTAACACAAAATATGAACTTCAACTGAAAATAGATGAAAAAAATTAACTGATAAAGGTCATAGAAATTTTACCTTGGTTCTTGCCTCCCATTGAATTCTTTATCTCCAACGCTTATTGTTTCTCTAATTTTAAATAAAACTAAAGCAAAAAAGAAGTAATATATATGTGTGTATATATATAGGGGGTAGGGGAGTTGGCATCCTTAATTATAACATCTTTAAGAGATGTTAACAGGCCAAAAGATGTTAGCGTACATGTTGAATTTGGTCGGTCAAATAGATTAGAAACATTTTTGTTAATAATTGGTGTAGCATATATGGTTTTGTACTTTTGTTCATTAAAAATACACTTTTGAGCTTTTTTTACTATTTCCAAACTAATTATCATCTACAAGTTTGTAATCCAAAACAATGATCGATTAGACATTTTTTTTGGTAATTGGAGTACGTTTCACTGGTGAAGATGAGTTGTTCACATAGACTGAATCATCAAAAACAAATACTGGACTTGGATATATTTGAAATAATAATTTTCAGACCATGGAATTTCTCCTAACAAAGCAGATCAATAAAAGACTACACCAACCTTAAATTTTCTAAACAAACATGCAATCATTTAACCAATACCTAATGAACGACACGTATATCATATCATCAATCTATCATAAAACGCCTAAAAATTAGTCAACTAATAAAAGCTATAGAGCCTAATTTCACGTAATCTTCATAATTAAAATTGAAAACAAAAATGATTGCGTTGAATGATATAAAAAAGGTGCTATTTAACTCTAGGAAGACTTCAGTCACTATATTTTAAAGTTTTAAAACTCATACAAGTCTAGCTGAGATAAGGTTATTCATTGTGGTAACATAAATTATTATCTTTCATTGCCATTATATGAAATTTGTTCAAAAATATTGTTATCTTGTGTGTTTATTTAGTTTGGGTGAGTTCCATTTTCATATAAAAGTTGATTATCTTCTAGGTGCATTTAGGGAAAAAAAAAGTGGTAAAATTTAGGAAATTGTAAAGAAACCCTTGGTATGTCATCTAAACTTTGGACAATTTGGACATATTTGCCCATGCCTCCTCCTTTATAATATAGTATAGAAGTATAGAAATGTATTGTCACACCCTCAAATTCCACTTGCGGGGTTTTACCGCGAGGCGCGTGACATACCAGGATCCAAGTCAACGATCACAATAAACGACAACTATATCCTATAAAATGTTACGTAGAAATACCAACCATGCAGTTTATAAGTTTAAAATTAAAACAGACCATGACAGCGGAAGCTTAAAATGTTTACAAAACCGAAGTTCAAAAGTATGGATGCAAACACAACCCGGTTTGCTTATGTATGCTAGACTAGACGCAGTGCGACTCCAGTGCGCCTAAGACTCCCTGCTACCTTAGCGACCTGAGAAAAGATGCGAAGTTAGACAACACATACAGTGCCGGTGAGTCATAGAGATAAAGTTTGCAAAAGTTTGTAATAAGAGTAAACCAGACCCAACAATCCTTACATCTATACCCGATGCTAACTAGACATCGTTACATGATACTATAGTGTCGTGAACCACTGATGAACATTTAAAATGCCTCAAACCCGTCACCAGTTCATCACCCGGTGCCCTAAGATATAGGATAAATATGCACCTGCCACCGACCTCCAGTCGGCTCGAGTGGGGCTTGCCAGGCCCAATAGATCTATTCACACTTTCCCCGCTATGTATCCACATGTTAATGGTTCACTAAGAATTGAGAGGACTTTACCGATGAAATAAGAGTCACTAAGTATCCATGTGATATAATGTAATATGTTGGTCTAAAGTAAGAAAGTTTGTACCGCATGTTTCTCCCCCAAAAGTTCTGAGTACAGTAAAGGATGGGGCTGTGACACTTACCTTAGATTGCGTTCTTGAAACAGGTATAAAAGACACGCCTTGATAATCCCAAATATCGGAGATCTATCAATAAAGTTTGCATAAGTGTTTTGACTAATAACCCCAAGGTTAACTAGTCCCCGATTGTCCAGATCATGACTAAATAAGTTTGAAAACGTGTTTGACTATTAAACCGACACACCCGACCGACCCGACATCCCGTTGGTGACCCATTACATAAACTAATCAAGTACACATAGATTACACATAAGGTTCAAGCATAAAACACTGAGTTTGCATCAAAAATCGCACATACGGAGTTGTAAGGTCGAATCAACATGGAAATGGACTAGGTTCGACCCAAACATCCTTGGTTCGACCCCCAATAGGTTTCTTCGACCCTTACTTAAGTTCATACAACCTATCACATGTTCATTCGACCTTAACACATGTTAATTCTGTAACATCATGTATTTTTCCCCAATGTTTATATATATATATATATATATATATATATATATATATATATATATATAACCGCCACTTTATCTATCTTATTCTTTTGTATAAATATAACTACGTCTAAATCTTTGTATTATTTCAAAACGTTATTATATATTATAGATATTTTAAAGCTGGTATAAATTCAAAACGTAAACAAAATTTTCCCGATAAACTATCTATTTTTATCCTTTTTAATGATTTTAATTATTTATTTATAATAATAATAATAATAATGATATTCTTTGGATTCTTTTTTTTTTAAATTTTGAAGTTTAGTTATAAGTTCATCTTACAAACTCTTTTAAATATAACAATAAACAACCAGACTAAACCTATACCCAACCCTCACCTTAATCTGCTGAGCCCAGACACCAGAAGCCCAAACCGGTCAGACCACAAAACCGGCCCAAACCACCCTGTTTCTCCTTCTGCTGACTTCGACACACCAGACCATTCGGAGCCCCATCACCAAACCCGACCTACCGACACTTTTCGTAACAAATTCAACGCGTTTCACCCTGTTATGGAAACAATTAGCCACCTTAATGGACCGACACATTAAACTCGCTCAAATCCAGCCGTAATTGACGCGTTAACAGCTCCTTATCGAGCTCAATTGAAGCGTGTTTTGACCATTACGAGTCAAAGATTATAAACTTCCATTTTAGCGAACATATTATAAATTGAACCCACCCCCTTGTGCAGAAATGGCCGAAACAGAAAACCACACCTCTGTAATCCCTTCTCGTTCTCTGAATCATAAGCTTGTTCGTGATTTTGACTTCCGTTTTGACTCGCAATCTTGGCCGATTAACCTGCTGTAAGTCCCAAAATTAAACCTTTCATTTTGTTGGTCGTCCGGTTCCGATCATTAACCCCTTAATACTCTGCTGTTTTGATCAATAATTAAATTAATTGGAAGATTAGGGTTCTTAGTTATATTGGGGAAGATGACACGTTTTCATACCTGTTGATAAATAATAGAAAACAAAACATATCACAAACTGATCACAGATCAGTTGGTCTAGCACTCTACTTGTTTAAGTCTGGCCGGCCAAGGACTTGAGTTCGAGTCCGGCCCACTACATTCTTTTTAAATAAATACTCTTTTCTCTAAAAAAAGAAAAAAGAAAAAGAAAAACATATTTTTGATAAAACCGGCCTTTACTCGGATTCGAACCCATGATCTATCACTTCATAAGCCTTATAATCACAAGCCCAGACCAATTGGTCTGGACCCTGAGAACATTAACAACCCAGTTTGGGTTATATTTAAACACTCTTTAAAAGCAAATAATATAATTCTTATAATTTCTTTATCAAATGTATAAGATAAATAAGTTTGTTTAACAAATCGATTTATAAAAATTCTACAAAATTTATTTTATATTATCCAAATGGTAAAGTTTATCATACAATTTTTAGTTTTCAAAAATAATTTATTCAATATATATAATATATATTACAAGTTTATTCATTTATAAATTAAAAATTCTCAAAAAAATATCTAAACGATTTTATAAATTTTCACAAAAAATATTTTAAACTTATAAATCAATAAAGGTTCCAGAAATAAATTTTATTTTTAGAAAAACGTTTATTTAATATTCTTAGTCAATTTTTATTATTTTAATCATAAATAAATCATAATAAATTCATTTTCACTATTTTTACATAAAAATTTCACATACATTATTTTTGTTCATTTAGAACAGAAATATAAATTTTAATTTGAAACTTCACTAAATTTTAATATTTTTAGACGTTAATACTATATTTTGACAAATAAAAATAAATATACTAAATATTCAATTATTAAGAAAATTATTTAATAAAATTATTTTCATATTTATAACCTTATAATATGACCATCCTTAATCAAAATTTTACAAAAAAAGTCTTTTATTTATTTATTTCTCTAATTCCTTTTATCTTTATTAGATCATTAACAATTTATTTAATTAACAATTAAACAATTGTCTATCCCCAAATTAGGAACCCTAGAAATACTTGTAGACTAGAAAAACTTAGACTTATTTATTGCCTTAAACATAGGGAAATACTTGGCAACATTTGGACCACACCTATACCATTACAAAGGATTTGAGACTTTGCTAAGGTGAGTTTACATAGCCCCTTTTTCTGTTTTACGTTTTGGGGTGAAACATGTTTAAACCTTTTTATACACTATCATTTACTCATTCTTACATTGTTGAAATTTGTGATTCAATTACACTATTATTTACTCATTCTATCATTTGACTGTAACAAAAAGACACAGTACAATCATTAACATTGATCAAGCCGCCTGTTTAGATTATAGCGCTATAGGTCTAACAAACCCATCCCCCCGCATAAATTCAGGGATGATCGATAACAGTTACACTTTTACTAACTTGCGAGTTAGGTCTCAGTCGACACAAGATTTGATTGTACAAGAGACGCATTGTTACATGTCGGACTCATATTCTATCATTACTCTTTATTATACTTCAACTATGATGGCTATACAACATATTGTTTTCAACTATATGCAAAACCTATGTATTCTCACCAACTATTTATAGTTGACCCCCCGCCCCCATCTTTCCAACTCAACATGTTTTCAGGTTTTACTTGCTATTGGAAGTTGTACAAGTCTTGGAACACATAGGAGCTTTGGACCTAGTTTATATTAATTAACTTTTGTAATCTTTACTTGTAAGATGAATTGTAAATTGATTAATAATATTCAATTTTCATTTAGTACCATGAGCTATTGAACAATCATTCATATGTGACACCTCGATGTTTCCGCCATCGGTTGGGGTGTTACAAATTCAACCCTAACATGTGTTAATTCAACCTAAATCAAGTTCATTCGACCTAAATAAGCATGGTTCGACCATGTTAGCATCTGGTTCGACCCCGAGTCTCTCCTTCGACCCCACGACAGGTCGAATGAGACTCTGGTTTGACCCCAGCTGTTGAGTTTGTCCCAAAACGCATCAAATCGCATCAAAACAGTCCGAAAACATCACGAAACACCATGAAACACAGCAGTCGAGCATGAACAACATATCCCCACAAAACCCTACTAATTTTACTCCAAAATCAGTCTGTTTTGATGTTTACCCAAAATGGCAAAATTATGGAAATGTCACATCATGTATGAAAACTTTACCCAATTAGGAAACTTCTGAAATCATTCAACAATCCACTCAACATGCTCATATTATTATGTGAAACAAAACCCCTAATCATATTATTCATAATAACATCATGAATCAATCCCTAAATCTATCAAAATCCCCAAATTACTCAAAACATCATCATCCAATAACTTGTGACCTAAGATCAGATCTGGAACTTTGGGGTTTTATGAAAACGAATTAAAATTGCTCAAAAAGGATTTTGGATGAAGAACACACCTTAGATCTTCACTTGTTATGATATAGAGGGTTAGATTATGAAAAACGAGATCAAAAACTCCTTCCCCCGGTGATTAAAGTTGAAAGAGAGTGTTACGAGGCGTTTAGGGTTTGTGAAATGATGAAAAATGACAAAGTATGGTATTTATAGTGTTGCCTGGTTCGACCTCATGCATAGGTCGAATGAAGCTTCCTGATGGTCGAACGAGATTTTTAACCAGCACAAAGTCTGGTTCGACCCCCTTAAGGTTGAACAAGATCTGGTCATTTCCAGATTTTCCAGTTTTGTTGTTTTAACGTATTTTAACACATCTTAACACATGAACATGCAATCCTAACATATGTTAAACATATATAATCATGGATAATCATCTAAACACCGTAAAAACACGTGTTTGCATATTATACACCATATATGAATCAATTTATGCATAACACTTAATCTAATTCATGTAATTCACCAACAACGGGACTCCAGACTCGTGTGTACATAAAATGACACCAATGATCCTCCAGATCATTGAACCCTGGACAATACGTAAGATAACCCGACTCAACTAACCCAGTTAAGTATGTTAATAAAATGTTTCCCGCTATGGTAGACTTATAAGTTTATAAAATGTTAAGTCAATTATGTCGGGTGTCACATGTATATTTGATACTGACTTGACCTTGGGAGGGTGGTCCCCAAGGCTGCGAACTCAGAATCCCTTCTAACCTGTTATCTTCATGTTGTAGTTTAGATTTGGGTTTGATAAAGGCTAGAACCAATCCCTCGAAGCGTACCGTACTGAGTACTTCTAGCACGAATACCTTTTTTTAGGATTAAAACTTCGGTACTAGTATGTTATTTTACCGACTTTTTATCTTCGAATACCATACCGAATACTTTCAGTACTGCATCTATTTTTTGTGATTTTCAGGATTGGTAATTTCAATACCGGTGAGGTTCCAAGCTCTTCCCTGTATTATTTATTTCACACATTAGCTTATACTTTGTGAAATTCAATTTTTTGACAATCTTATATTGTTAGTTATGATTAAATGTGTATATATGTTTAATATGAAATATTACTTGATGTAACATAACAAGTATCGGATAAATTCTCGCCACGTAATGCGGGGCCGGGGACCTTATTATGTTATCTATCCAAAATTTGGATGTATAGGAAACAAACTCCACGATAATGGCCGCTTTATTGTATATGTCTCGTGTATAGTAAAGTCACGTTAATGCCATTGTCGTAACACGTGTACCGAAGTCGCAAATGCTAGTGTTGTCACAAGGTTTTAACTCTTTAATTTCATTAATCAAGGATGATTGTTGAATATATTGAGTAGTGTTTTGATGAAAGTGTAATTGTATCATGTATGGACTCTTTTATATTTGTGATGTTATAATTTTTCTGGTTGATTTACACGTAGCAAAGATGAAACCAGCAACCAGCTAAAGAGGTCATCCAGATGCATATAAGTGTTGTACAGTTAACATCTCAAAGCATCAAGCACTTGTATTAAGAGAAACAATTTTGAAAGTCCCGCATAAAAAATTGTAAATTGTATATATCTATTATCTATTATTATCTATTAATATATCTATTATCTATTATCTATCTATTAATATATATAAAAGAATTGAACATTGCTGACGTGGCATACAATGGTGCCTTCAACCTTTCCATGAAACTGCCACGTGGCATCATAAATGAAAGATTTTAGTGTTTTTGAATTATTTCCTTTTTTAATTATAAAAAAAAGATAAACATAAAACCCTAAATTTATCTCTCTATCTCTTAATTCTCAATTACTAAAATTAAATTGAGTTATTTTAGGAAAAAAAAAATTAAAAACAAATTTAAATTTTTCTCTCTTATGTTTCTCCCATAATTTTTAAACGTTAATATCTTTTATATTCGAGACTTTTTAAATAAAAAAATTACACAAAATTAACGAGCGTTTTATTATCTTTCCAACGAGTACCATAGTGCCATATAAAAAACGGAGAAAAAACGACTAATTTTTGTGGGGTATACAGAAAAAAAATACAAAGTGTTCAGGTTATTCATTAATCATGTTTTTTTTCTTTTAAACCAGGTTCTTATCTACGATGTTGAAATTCAGCCCAATCATCATGCTACCATTGGAATTTTACTCTTCTAAAGATGGATACGTATACTTCATCAAGAGAAGCTAGGGGAAAGAATCGCGCAACACTGCAACACATGGTGTCACCTTATAACAAGGTTTTTTTATTTATTTAATTAGAAGAGTAATAATTATTACTATTAGTATTAGTATTATTAGAATGGTTATATTTTTCAACCCCTATCATGAATTCTACATCTATATAAGTCAAAGTCAAACTGTAACATATTTTAAATTATGTAAAGATGATTATATGTTGAATGTTATCCTTTTAATACTGTATTATGTTTAATATGGTTTATTCTTTTTATTTTTTTAACTTTTTAACTAAATGTTTTTTAACTAAGATTGATTATGTTTAAGTTATTTACTTTTTTCGTGATTTGAGTTTTCTTCTTTTATGATCTTTTATTAAATCATATTAAATTTTTCAACCCCGGGACCTTCCCGGGGTAATCGGCTAGTATAAAAAAAATGGGTTTGCTGACGTGGCGTCCAATGGAGGCCTCAACCTTCCCTTGGTTGTGCCAATTGGCTTAATAATAGAGTGTTTTTGATGTTTTTGAAGTATTTCCTTTGTTTAAAAAAAATATACAAGCTAACCCTAAAAAACATAACATATCGTGCGCCTCTTTTCCATTCCATCTAACTTCAGAATAAACCTAAAACTTTACTCTTTCAATCTCAATCTATCAAGAACCTCAATCAAGAAAACTTTACTCTCTCAATCTCAATCTATCAAGAACTTCGATCTTCTTCAATACCCTGTAAGTTATAATTAACGTTCGATTAATGTTTATTTTGTTTTTCCCCTATTTTGATTATTTTCATATCTCGATTCTTTTTCAGTGACCAAACCAGCAGTTTCCATCCATTATCAATAGAAAAACCCCGCAATATGAAGCATATTCTTCTTCTTCTTTTTTTTTTTATCATCCTTTCACTTTTTCCTCTTCTTTTTTTATCGTCTGACTTGCTGCTGTTGTTTTAATAGGTTCATCTTCAAGCGGGAATTAGGATTTCTGTCTTCGTGCTGTCATCTTGAATTGGTATGTTTTATTTGAGTTTCAATTTAAATGTAATTGTATGTCAATTTCTACATCTAATTTTTATTTGGTTTTATTTTTGTGTCAGTCTCGTGTCTCTTTTTGCAGTGACGGTTTTAGTATATATATAAGATGATGTGGGTATGGGATTTCAACTGGGACTATGATTAGTGCTGTTGTTGTGTTGATTTGTGGGATTCGTATATATCGGTTTAAGAAACTGCAAGGGAGCCCACTAACACTTATATTGAGGGTTGTCTTTTTTGGTATAAAGAAATTATAAAAAAAAAAAAGTTACAGCTTTGCACTTAGATAAAGTTTTACATGTTAAAAAAAGGAATTGATGCAATGCATCCTCTTAAATTGTGAGCCACACAGAAAATAACATATATGTATATATTTTTATGTTTATATTATTGTTATTGTCGGTATTATTTTGTATGGTGCCATCCTCCGTCACGCCTCCTTCTCCGTTCTCCGTGTTTTATATACATTGAAGTATGTGTGTTTATTAGTGATTTATAGGGTTTTGTTTTGTTGTTGTGAAGAAGTTTATTTATTTAATTTTGTTGGTTAGGGAAAACTTTGAGTGAACATGAGATTATTTGACTATTTGAGCTTAATTCCCCATTAAGACTGTTTTTTATATTTATTATGTTTTTTGTTACCTGATTTTGTATATTTTGGTGCTTTGTGTGCAGGAATTGTGTTGTGAAGTATGGGAGAGAATGGAAGACGACATGTTAATAAGAGGGATACACACACACACACACTCATCACAAGCCTACTGTTCCTTCAAACACATTAAAACATGTCTTCTTCCACTTTCTTTGTTCTTCTCTTTATTGCAATAGCAGCAGCCACAACATCCTTTAAAGAATATGCAGTCGGTAACACCGTCGGTTGGCGTATTCCCGCTACGAACGAAACCGAACTCTATACCACTTAGGCTTCACGTAGACGCTTCCACATAGGCGACACCCTTCATTAGTATCATCATTAATATTATTATTATTTATTAATACTTTCATTGTCTTTTAACTGTTTGTTTTTTCTTTTTGTTAACAGGCTTTCGTTACAGCGCCAATTCAGTTGTGCAGGTTGATAAATATGGGTTCTACCACTGCGATTCAACTCATCCGATATCGTTTAACAACGATGGGAACACATTTGTGGTTCTTGATAAAGTGGTTATGGTTTATTTTATCAGTGAGAGCTCGGAACGTTGTTATAAGGGACAAAAGATGATTGTGGTGCACATCCCCCTCATCGCCATCACCACCTCTCTCAAAACCCTCACCTCATCTCCCCTCCATCATTCCACCACACCTCCTTTAGTTTTGCACAGGTACTTATTATTATTGTTGTTGTTGCTTTTGTTGCATAAAACAATCAAAAACCTTTTTTTTTTGTGTTTCCTGGTCACAGATTAGGAAGCTTGACCCTGCGTTGGATACGGAGGCTGATGAAGGGGATGATTACACACATACGAAGGGCATGTACACTATGACAAGGTGCTAGGCGTGGTATACACGCACCCTGAAGTGGGGTCTGTGGGGAAGACGGAGGAGCAGGTGAAGGAATATGGCGTACAGGGTAGGGAAGTTTCCTCTGTTAGGGAACAGCAGGGCCAAGTACATTGATGATGCGGAAGGCCTGGTGAATGTGATAGCGGAGAAAGAGACAGACAAGATATTGGGGGTTCATATCATGGCGTCAAACGCTGGAGAGCTGATCCACGGGGCTGCCTTGGCGATAAGTTATGATGACAGTTTGCGCTTCCACCAGCCATGAACATTGGTATATGCTATTGAGCTCTGAATGATGATTTAGTGATTGTTATTTATTTTTCTATACATTTTTAAAGCTTTTAGTATGGTTGTAGGTACAATAAGACAGTTATTTGGTGCTGGTGAGAGTGACTGTTCGGTGATCATGCTATGGACTTATGCTTTGGCATCGATACCCCGCGTATTTCTTTCCTACATAAAAAAAGGTATCATTTATCGTCTGTTTTGATTTTAGTTTATTTATAAAGAATTGTTAGCCGTTTTTTAGTTTTTTTATTATGGTTAGATGTATAGTATGTTACCTATTAGTGATGGCGTGCAAATCGTTTCCCATATGCAGGTGCCCACAAAGTATAGCTAGAAGAGGAAACTATAGAGCTTTTCTAATGGATAAACCCATTTGTAGATAAGTATGTGTTGGAAACTTTTAAGTTTTATGTTAATTATAACTACAACACTTATTAAGCATCTTTTTTTGTATACAGAATGTTACTATTAAGATTATATCTTTTGCTCAACAAGGGTGAAAAGCTATATGTGTTCTTGATGCAAATCCTTTTCTTTCTTTCATTTTCTTCTTTAGAAAGTGACATTCCATCAAGTCACATCTGATCTATAGAATGTGCATGTGCATGTTATGGCAGAAGAGTTATTGATTATTTTTGAAGAAAGGTCAGCTGTGATTGAATCTGAATTTAATCAAAATTCGAGATACGGACTGATCTATGATCCAAGAACGCCTACTCCCACTTCAAGAAAGCCTCCTCATTTTGCACACCCTCCGTCAAAAATGATGTACAGGTCAGAATCGATGAGCATGCCTGTGATGACTAGGCAAAGGCCGTCTATATCTGCGCCAACAACTCGGACTCCTGTTCCAATTCATTGGCAAAGGCCGTCTATATCTGCGCCAACAACTCGGACTCCTGTTCCAATTCACAGTCATGGAAGAGACACATAAGGTAACATTTTACAATATTAAATGCACTGTAAACAATTATTGATTGTAATCTAGATACTATATGATTTTGGTAAATGATACGAGTAAACAAAAGTTCGTTAAGGTTAGGTGATATCAAATTGATCCTTATATTGTGCACAACATTCATGTGTTATTGGCTTTATTCAAAATTCTCATTGCTCTTGACCGATTTAATTAATATTTCAACCCCGGGACGCTCCCGGGGTAATCAGCTAGTTTATAATAAATACAAGAACAAACATCACTTGTGGGTAAAATCATAAAATTCAAAACTTAAAACTCATAAACTTTCAAAAAATAATATAACGATACCTTTTGTTAAAACTTTATATAAATGTAACTAACTTTTCAAAAAAGTGTTCAATTTCTCAAATTGTTCTAATTTAGTCACTTAGCTTGTTAAACAAAGAAAGCCATTTTAATACTTAGGGTTTGCTTGGTAGCCCAAAGACTACCTCTTAATGGTCCATAACATCTGAATGATTAAGATGTAATTTTAAGTCTGAATGGTTAAGAGTCAACTATTAATATGTTACATTTTAATCATTCATACTTAAGATTAAATTTTAACCATTAATAGACTATGAACCATTCAGATGTAGCCTCTTAATGATCATTCAGAGGCTACCAAACAACACCTTAGCTTGTGAAATAGATAAACTATATAGGATTAGCGACCTGGATCTTGGGTGACTAAATTTAAAAAGAACAATTTGACTTAGAGCATGTTTGGCTATCCATTTTTTCACTTCCTTATAACTTATAATTTTTCTAAGAAGTTAATAAGTTAAAAAATAATGTGTTAGCAACTCATAAGTCTTTAATGTTTTAACTTTTTATTTGTACTCCCTCCGTCCCTATTTAAATGTCATGGGCCCCAAAATACACATTTTAAGAAATCTTTTGTTTGTATATGGTAAAATGACAATAATATCCTCAAAAGTGGTGATTGTGTTTTGTCTTTTATGGGCAAAACTGGAAATTGCATTTCTCTTTTTGGAAATTGACATTTAATTTGGGACAACCAAAAATAGAAAGATGGACATTTAAATAGGGACGAGGGAGTATTTAACAAGTTGTTTTGGGAAAGTAAAAGAGTTGTTACTTATTAATGCTCCTTATAACTTATTGGATAAAATTCATGCCTACTTCTAAACTTATTTACATCTTTTTTAACGGCAAATCACTTTATATATGCATATAAGGAGCCAGCAAGAGGTTGAGAAACAAAACAAGAAACAAAGAAACATTGACACAGCCAATACAACACGACAGGCCCTACAAACAAATTGAAACGTCAAAATCTAACCAGTTACCCCAAGGCGAAAATGGGATGTTTGCCCTGTTACATACCCAAACAAATTTGTCCTCCTTAATCATCTCCAGGGTCTTCTGTCTATGAATGAATTTGCCTTCAAAAACCTTCACGTTTTTGTTGTAATTAATGTTTTTCTCGATCAACAACAACAATCGAACCTAGTAAATCCCATCAATAGCAAAAACTATTAATAAGGTCTAAGGAGGGTGGGATGTAGGCAAACCTTACCTCTATTCCTAGGAATAGAGAGGATGCTTCCAGAGAGAGACCCAACTCAATAACACACAAGAGACACATGACTAAAAAAAGGTAGAAAGCTACCAAATATCACACACTAATGATAGGGTAACGCAGTGGACCAAAAAAATAATAATAAAATAAATAAATAAATAAAATAAAAACAAAAAATAAAAGAATAAAATAATAATAATAATAATAAATAAAAAATAATCAACATATGCAGAGGAAGACACTCTCGACCACAAGTGCCCTAAAGTGTAGGAAGGTCTAAGCCCGTAATACCTTATTAAAGCACTACTTTGCCCCCTCCTAAAACTCTTTAACTTTAATCCTATGCATCCACAAGTTCCTATTCTAGATTATGTACTCAGAGAGGTGCAAATCTATTAAATCATAGTTATTTATTATATATAAATTAAAATAGATCATTTTTCTTAAGATTAGTTTAAAAAATCAGCAAAAAAAGGTACTTGGCAGAACAGGCAAGTACCTTTAGGCTCCAGCTATTCACACCCCCACCCTACTATTTTAACCCCCCTCCCCCACAGGCGCCTTGCTTTGGCCAAAGCGAGGCGCTTTGGGTCAAATAAATCGAGGTGTACGAGGTGGCAGGGAAAAGTTGATTTTTTTTTATCCAAAGCGAGGCGTTTTGGATCAAAGTTTTATTTTGGGGTATTTTTTGGTGTTTTGAATTGGTTTTTTATTTTTTTTTATTTTTTTAATATAATTATTTAAAAAAGTTAATTTTTTTAAAAAAAACAAGGTAAATAACCCTAATCAAACGTCTATATAGGCGTTTTCGATTTCCAAATGAATCAACGACTTAAACTTGACATCATCAATCACCGTTAAGTAATAATGAAGACCTTGATCTGCAATATTTGAAAATTATCATTTCTTGACATGCTTGGTAACAGAGAGGAACACTTTCTACTTTTGTTCTACAATATTTTTGTTAGTTGTTAATGTTGTTATAGTTTTTTCTACTTTTAGAAAAAACCAATTCGAATGCGTTATGCACGTTAAATTTCATTAAATAAGTGAAAACGCGAATGGATCAAACTTTGTAGAGACCTATAATCCACACCTTTCAATTCCGATAATCCACACCTTTCTCCTGAACCAAAACCTCTCTAGGTTTACCATCACCAAACGGGTTCGCCTTAGGCCTCGGTTTGTCCACTCCAGTTCCAATTCCAATTCCACCGTTGTTCATTCTTCTTCTCAAGTAAAAGAGTCTGTCATTGTTATTGTATAATAATAATTTAAATAGTAATAATAATGTAACTTATTAGTTTTAGGTTTATAACATTCCCACACACCATACAATACGATCATAATCTAAAGACTAGATTCGGTGCAATCAAAATCTGAAGAGAAGTTATTATCATCATCATCCACAATGTTCTTACCTAGAGCTACCAACAGTCCAGTTGTTTCAGGTTGCCTTCATCGTTGACAGATATATCTCCGACAACAACTTGCTCTGTACCCGATCACAATGTCCAACAACTGAATATTACTTACTTGCATGAACAGTATTTGTTTTAGATTTGAGCAGTCGTCTAGTGGTGTGGTCTACCTTTTTGCTTATGATCCAACACCAAATCTCATTAAATTAACAAATGATCCATCCATTTCAGTTTTTGTTTAACTATTTTAGCAACTTCCATAAGAACTCTCTATTTTCAAATACCATGGATCAGAGCGATTTAAGCTAATCAAACTCATATAAAGTGTTCGATGTCACTGTGAGTAGATAAATTTCATAGTGTTGGAAACTCTGATGAATATTGACCATTTGGCAATTGGTTACTTAATGTTCTTTATGAAGAAGAAGATGACAGATATCACTAACATAACTTGCACTGGCTTGAGATATGAGTTTGATTAGCTTAAAACTCTCTGATCCATGGTATCCACTTTCAAAGGATCCATGACACGCGATAATCGCTACAGTTAGTGGATACCATGGATCAGAGAGATTTAAGCTAATCAAACTCATATCTCAAGTTGGTGCAAGTTAAGTTGGAGCACTGTTCTGTAAAAGTCATTCTTGATGATAGTCGTTTTCGGCATTGTAAAGCGATCGTTACTGTAATGATCAGGAACATTCCAAATAACTGTTCAGTTATGGATCCTTTGATCAGAAAATATATTCTCAAACAATTCCTAAAATAAATCTTTCGATAATCGCTACGGTTAGCGGATACAATGGATCAGAGAGATTCAAGCTAATCAAACTCATATCTCAAGTTAGTGCAAGTTATGTTGGAGCACTGTTCTTGTGATGAATGGATCAGAGGAATTCTCCCGATCACAATGTCCAACAACTGAATTTGACTTGCTTGCGTTGGAATCTTGTACGAAATCATCTCATTGCTTATTCTCCATATCCATACCTTGTTTCAAGTATCTTGTAAAAGTTATTTGGTCTTCAAGACTTCTAGAAGTCAACAAAGGTTGACTTCTTTGAGCATTAACCATAATTATATTACATTATTATTATTTAAATTATTATTATATTTATTTTTATTTTATTTTCTTTTTTGAGGGTGTAATGATGATGATGGTTAAGATTTGACAAACGATTTATGAAAGTATCAAGAATTTACATTTTCAGGCAAGCAAGTAAAATTTAGTTGTTGTCGGAGATATATCTGTCAACGATGAAGGCAACATACTTGAAATCAATGGGAAGGTAAACAATTCCTGCTCATCATGAGGAATATCTAGCTCATCCTGGATTTTGGATTTACATTTGTTTAACTATTTTAGCAACTTCCATAAGAACTCCCCGTTTTTCAAACACGGTCATTTGTATGGTATTAGGGGTTGGAAACTCTGAAAACCAATGACCCTCTGGCAAGTCGATAATCGCTATGGTTATGATTTTACAAACGATTCATGAAAGTATCAAGAATCGGGAATTAGTAAAATGATTTTATAATTCTTTAAAGGCTGAACACGAGTATAATCAAACAAGGGTCCGCGTTTCGGTACGTTTTAATTGATCGGATGTGACTTCTGAAAACCACAAACGATCAACTAAACATTACGAAACGCTTCAAACAGATACCGGAAGTCCAGCTTGTCGATTAGACATGCATAAATTGTCTTTTGAAAAAATATGGGTATCGACTGTATAGTCGGAGCACCACGTACAATGATTCATGAAAGTTGTACAAACTCGGATGTTTCTACCAAAACACACAAACGAGCAATAAACGACCCGTAACGCCTCAAACGAATTTTGTTGTATTGGGAACAACTAAAAACATTTTAAAATGAATTAAAATTAATTTTTAATCAATAACAAGTATTTAAAATGAATTAAAACAAATTATTTTTTTTTAAAAAAGGCCAAAGCGCCTGGCTTTGGTCAAAGCTAGGCGCCTGTGGTCTAATCAAGCAAACCAGGCGCCTAGCTTTGACCAAAGCTAGGCGCTTTGGCATTTTTTTTAAAAAAAATAATTTGTTTTGATTCATTTTAAAATGTTTTTAGTTGTTCCCAAAACAACAAAATTCGTTTGAGGCGTTACGGGTCGTTTATTGCTCGTTTGTGTGTTTTGGTTGAAACATCCGAGTTTGTACAACTTTCATGAATCATTGTACGTGGTGCTCCGACTATATAGTCGATACCCATATTTTTTCAAAAAACAATTTTTGCATGTCTAATCGACATGCTGGACTTCCGGTCTCTGTTTGACGCGTTTCATAATGTTTAATTGATCGTTTGTGGTTTTCAGAAGTCACATCCGATCAATTAAAATGTACCGAAACGCGGAACCCTTGTTTGAGTATACTCGTGTTAAGCCTTAAAAGAATTATAAAATCATTTTACTAATTCCCGATTCTTGAGATATGAGTTTGATTAGCTTAAATCTCTCTGATCCATGGTATCCAGTAACCGATCAAACAACGAGATCCATATTTCAGACGTTAGGGTTTGATAAACACAAAACTTATTATTAAAAAGCAACAAAAACAAAACTGGAACCTTAAATCGTATGGTGATGTAAAGAGAGGCCTATTAGGAGTGCCGTGGAGGAAGATCGTCGGGTTGCTGTAGTCGATGATGGCGTAGAGGTTAGCGGGAAGTTGAAATTTTGAATGATGTTCGCCGGTTTGCTCTCTATATACTAATTCATAACATAGGTAGGAAAGTATTCATATATAAAAAACATTAAACAGTCACTATTCAACAAAATGTATCTACTCATAGCGACATCGAACACTTTATAAAGCAACAAATTCAAAACAGAGGTAGGAAAGTAAAGCTTCAGGTGAAAGTGGATACCATGTATCAGAGAGTTTTAAGCGAATCAAACTCATATCTCACGCCGGTGCAAGTTATGTTAGTGATATCTGTCATCTTCTTCTTCAACTTGCATCCTCTTGATCTTCACACTTGCTTTTGGAGCTCTGATCTTCTTCCTATTATCTTTGTGTGTCACAACTTAAAGCTCTGATCATGGGTCACATGATTGTGTTTATGTTATTTTATAAGATGAGACGAATGTCGCGTGTCATGAGTTCGACCAAGATGACACTTCTAGTAGATTCATGAAGATATTCATCAAGACCTTTGCAGAGGGTCACTATTCATATATAAAAAACATTAAGTAACCAATTGCCAAATGGTCACTATTCATCAGAGTTTCCAACCACTACGAAATTTATCTACTCACAGTGACATCGAACACTTTATATGAGTTTGATTAGCTTGAATCTCTCGGATCCATGGTATCCACTAACCGCAGGGATTATCGAAAGATTTATTTTAGGAATTGCTTGAGAATATATTTTCTGATCAAAGGATCCATAACTGAACAGTTATTTGGAATGTTCCTGATCATTAAAGTAACAATCGCTTTACAATGCCGAAAACGACTATCATCACTCGATTTCTTTCGACAACCAGTACAACGAACTCTGTATGTGTTGCTTGTTAGCGTCGATCCTACTGTCGATTTCTTTTGACAACCAGTACAGCTGAAATATTATATTACAATAATATTACCTTGAGCAAAAAGTTGTGTTTGAAGCCTGGTTCTTTTAGTTTACATTTTGTTAGGACTTTACACAGAGAAGATGAAGGGTTAGTTATCACTCTACACTTCAAGTAGAAGAAGATGAAGAAGAAATAAATGAAGTCTATTAATAGAGGTTGGTAGGTTACTCATTATTGCCAGGATGCAAATCGTGATGTGATGGATTTTAATAATTTTAAATTATTATAATTATTTAAATTATTATTATATTTGCAACCTAGTTCCTTTCTACCAGGTTGCAAAGGAATTTCAGGTCAGCCAGACGTTTTTCAAAAGAATTTTGTACTATGCATTCTCACATGAACATCCAATAACCATGGTATTTGGACCGCTTTTGACTTAACGATGAAGGCAAGAAGTTGGACCGCTTTTAACAAAGATAATAGGAAGAAGATCGGAGCTCCTAAAGCAAGTGTGAAGATCAAGATCAAGAAGAATAGTGCTCCAACATAACTTGCACCGGCTTGATATATGAGTTTGATTAGCTTAAATCTCTCTGATCAATGGGAGGGTAAACAAAATCGCCGATCCGACTGATTGATTTAAAGGTTGGACACGAGTATAATGAAACTATCAAGAATTGGAAATTAGTAAAACAAATGTTCAGGCAAGCAAGTAAAATTCAGTTATTGTCGAAGAGATATCTGTCAACGATGAAGGCAACATACTTGAAATCAATGTGAAGGTAAACAATTCCTGCTCATCATGAGGAATATCTAGCTCATCCTGGATCTTGGATTTACATTTTCAGGCAAGCAAGTAAAATTCAGTTGTTGTCGGAGAGATATCTGTCAACGATGAAGGAACTTCAGGTCAGTCAGACGTTTGTCAAAAGAATTTTGTACTATGCATTCTCACATGAACATCCAACAACAATGGTATTTGGACTACTTTCAGGCAAGCAGGTAAAATTCAGTTGTTGTCGTAGAGATATCTGTCAACGATGAAGGCAACATACTTGAAATCAATGGGAAGGTAAACAATTCCTGCTCCTGGATATATGAATAGTGTTCTTTATATATAAATAGTGACCCTCTGCAAAGGTCTTGATGAATATCTTCATGAATCTCCTTGATCTACGCATAAGTGTGAGAAAATATTTCCCTATGAGAGTGACTAACAAAGAGATGGTCTTTTTGATGAATGTAATATTCACAAATACATTTGTTTAACTATTTTAGCAACTTCCATAAGAACTCTCCGTTTTTCAAACATGGTCATTTGTATGGTATTAGGGGTTGGAAACTCTGTAGACCAATGACCCTCTGGCAATTTGATCGATATCATCCATCGCTATTTTCAAGGACAACACCATTAAACATCAAGTCGATACAAGTTGGTGGTTATTATTTTTGTTTTTTTAATTTTTAGATTTTTTTTTACAATAATTATATTAAAAAATAAAAAATAAAAAAAAAACAATTCAAAACACTAAAACTACCCCAAAAATAAAACCTGGATTCGAAGCGCCGCCTGGGGTCAAAATCAAAATACTTAACCTCGGACCATGGTAGTTAAAAAAGTAACCAAAGCGCAATAGAAGTGGGGGGTTTTAATATAACCTCCCTATCTTTATTTATCAGAGCAATTTTGTCGTTTGAAACTATGAACTTAGTTTGTCGTATGAACTTAGTTTCCTATACTTTCCTATCAATCTTTATCATCATTTCCATTGTTTTTCCTATCATCATTTCCTATCAATCTTTATCATCATTTCCATTGTTTTTCCTATGTTTTACCTTATTTTTTCTGATACTCCACAAACCTCGCTTTAGAGTGAGGGGGAAATGGGATGGAATTTGTTATACCATTTAGTTATCTTGTTGCTTCGCCATTCAAAAAGGGGTTGCAGCGTAGCTTGTTGCCCGTCTACCCGCGCCTCACTTGTAATTCTTGTTGCTTTTAGTATGAAATGAAAATTGTTCCAACGAAAAAAAAAAAAAAATTTAGTTATCGAATATATTTTTTCATAAACAACCAAAGATATTAAATTATTTACGAATACATAGATACATAGAAGTGTGTGATAATATACCCATACCTATAATATCTAAAGTATCTTGAGGAAATCTTTTTTCACTTTTGGAGTCTATAAAATCACATGCTGAGAATAATGTTATTATTTTTTTTAATATATTATTTTCAGCTATTAATAGGTACCACATAATTTAAAATTATTATAATACTTAGACACGTTTACGAATTACGTAGACAGTGATTTTTGTTTAGGTATGACACTTGTATGGTTATATTTTAAACGTACGCTTGTAATAGTTGTAAATTTGTAATAGTTTGTATGTACTATCCATGAGTTAAACCAATAAAATGTGGAGACATTGATGTAATTGTTCAAATTGTATTATTGTAACTGAACAACGTAAGATTTCTTCATGAGCAGGGGCGAAGCTTTTAGGGTCGGAAATGCCCCGGCCCCACTATTATTTTGCTCAGCGGTGTAAATTACTTGTTTTCGTCCGAAAATTTACGCGTATTGAATACGTCCCCGCACTGTTCATGATATGACCATGACAATGATTGCCTCATGGTCTAAGCATGGCAACGATCTTGGGCTTGCCAGATTTTTGCTAGATTGATTATGGTCCAACCACTAAGCTAACGTATTGTTTCTATCTTATTTTGACATATATGTTTATATTTTTAACATCATCAAAATAGTAATATATGTCTAGACATAACAACAAACAAAATAGACAAAACAATACAACCATTAAACGTAAACATAAATACGAAACGCGTAATTTCGTATCTACACATAACACGAAATTCCCAATTAAACCGTTATGAATACGTGACTCGCACGATAAAAATAATTTTTGCAAGATGAGTAGGGAAATAGATTTGTAACACAATGCATAGGAGTGAAGAAAATTGAAAAATTCTTGAAACGCAAACAACGTGATGAAGATGAATTATCAAATAAGTACAAAAATGTGATATGAGAGACGACTTCTAAGCGATATGATGTAAAAAAACAAAGTTGAGGGGCCCTTTTTAACAGATATTTGAAAGGAAGGGAAGTTGCATTAATAGACGAGGTGGAATAATCTAAATCTTACACCCTACCAAACCTCAATAACAACCGACCCGTTTGCCTTTTTTTTTTTTTTTTTTTTTTTTTTTTTTTTTTTTTTTTTGAAACAACTCATTTTTTAATCAAATAAAAAGGGTGTTCATAAAAGAAATTGGGTTTTTTTTTTCAAATTGAGCATAAATATATAACTCAAATTTTAATTATCAAGTCAGATGGAATCCATATCACACAACCAAATTTGATAGGAAAACTGAATTCAAAATTGCTTTGAATGCTAACATGATTCGAAAATTTGACACATGAATTAGACTTATTTAAACTTCGGTTTGACTAACTAACATCAAAGACTTTCACCTAAGATAACTCGGGTTACTTTGGTATAAGGTAATGGAATGGATGAGTGAATGAAATGGACGAGGTAATGGAATTGATCATTATCATTCCATGTCTTGTTTGGTTGCTATTTGGGAATGAAATGAAGTATTACTTTATGTTGTTTAGTAGACAGGAAAAGACGAGGGAATAAAATCAGTGGTGGGTCCTGATATGTGGCGGTGACGGCGGCGATGGGTGGTGGTGATGGTGGTCACGGTGGCAAGTGGCGGCGATGGTGGGTTTGTGGTGGTGATGGTGGGTGGTGGTTGATGGCGATGATGATGAGTGGGTGGTAGTGGCAGTAGTGGGTGGTGACGATGGTGGTGGGTGGTGGCAGCAGCAGAGGTGGGTGGTTGTGGTGGGTAGTGGGTTTTAGTGTTGTTAATAAATAGTGAATGAGGGGATGAAATGAAAAAAAAAACATGGGGGTGGATGAAATGGTTTTGAGGGATTGGAATGTCTAGTGGAATGGATAATTCCATTTCATTGAACCAAACACACAATCTTTCATTACTTCGTAATGGTTTATACCATTCCGTCTTCCACTCCAGCATACGAAATTGGATCTTTTTCTCATCGTCATTCAATCCCCACCAACAGTGGCCAATTATAGACCTATTAGCATGACATTATTTACTATATCTCTTGTGTTTAATTCAAATATTGTATGTATATTTACCTTAGGGATAGGATTATCTATAATCTCCATATATAAATGGTCCTTAATGTTTCAATATGATTATCAAGAATTAATGTTATAAACACTTTTTTGATATCAGAGCCCCGATTCTAAAAACCCTAATTTCTTTTTCCCTTTTTTCCCGACCGTCCTTCTTTCCCTATTGTTCATCAGCTTTGGCTCCTTCTGTAACCATGCCTGACAACGCAAACAAAGAAACCCAACCCAAACCCTCCTCTTTGCACCTAACTTACTCAGTTACTAATATCCAAACCAAGATCCGTACTCTTGACGAATCCAAAGTTATCTGCTCCGCCTGGAATAAACTGTTCAAGCTTCACACTATAGCATATAAGATTCTTGACAATATTAACAGCAAAACATGCCTCACCGAAGCTGATGTCATTTATCTTGCATGGAGGGAACTTAATGCCTTGGTTCTTCAGTGGATTTAATCTATGTTGTCAGATGACCTTCTCGGACCTTCTCATTAGCATGACACTATTTACTGTATCTCTTGTATTTAATTCAAATATTGTATATATTTGTGTGTTTGGTTCAATGAAATAAAGGGTCCCTTATCTATAATCTATAATCTATAACTATATATAAATGAAAGCACCCATGATGACATGACATTCATTGAGGCCACTCTCCCTCTGCCATGTGACATATTGTGAGACTTTTTTAAAAAAATATTTTCTCTCTCTCATGTGCATGACAGATGCACTTTCTCCCACGATTTTTTAACATTAATAACATTTTTATACGACATTTTTTTTTTAAAAAAAAATACACCAAATTAACAAGCGTTTTATTATCTTTCTAACGAGTACCATATTGATATACAAAAAAAGAAAAAAAAAACCCCGACTTTTTTATGTGGTGATTAATGAAATAGATATTTAAATTATATATGGGTAGAGAAAATAGTCTAAAAACATGAAAAATTACTATCCTACAATCTTTTTAGTTGATAGCAGTTAGATCATGTTTATTTATCTTTGAAATGGATCTTCACTGCTTACCTATTGATTGTTTTATTCAGTGAAAATTGAACAGGTATGTCAATCATTAACATATGCTCACTTTAAACATCAGAATCACCTACCATCATCATCATGGCATAACCTTTGATACCAATTTGTTTTTTTTTTTTTCAGGTTCACATCGCAACTTTAGAGTATATTGAGAAATTGACAGTTGTACAGAGACGAGTGTTGATCTTTTACAACCCCCCCCCCCCCTCCTAAAAACAACCTATTCTTTTTATAGTACACAATAACTTCATATTAGATTTGTTTATCCTGGGACGCTCACAAAGGTCAAACTAGTATTTCAATATGATCATTAAGAATTAGTACCATAAACACTTTTAAGACCCTCATAGTCGCTCTAAGACCATGGGATGTTGAAGCTTTGTCACGTGTGTGTGAGGTAATGTAGCTAAATCCCGCATGTAGAACACAACACCTTTCAATCTTTCATGCATGGTTTACAAGTATGAACGTTTGGTGTGGAGAACTCCTCGAGAAGATAGCAATTTCAAGTATTTTTTAATCAACAATTATTCAACACCTCATTTGAATATGTGTGTCGTGTGTATATATTTATATGATTTTTAGATAAATGTTTTGATGTTTAATATAACTGTCTAAAGTAATTATTCAAACATGTATAATATTAATATTATATAGTACTAATAAATTATAATACTAATATATAGCAATAATACAACAACCTTTCCCAGTAAATCTCACAATTAGCAAAGCTAAGAGTAGGGCCAGGGAAGCGTGAGATGTAGGCAAATCTTACCTCTACCCTTACGGATAGAGAGACTGCTTCCAGAGAGACACTCGACTCCACAACACACAATCTATAAGCAAACAACACTAGAAAAATTAGTAAAAAGCTACTGGATTTAGAGAAACATTGAAAACGTCACGTAGTAAAACAAAAATATATATACCATCTAAATGGCCCTAATAGAAACCATAACAATACCACGAACAATCTTCTTAACTTCTTTGTTACTTATCATGGAGAATAATAGTAATAAAAGAAAATATAATATAAAAATTGAAAAATACAAAAAAAAATGCACCTAAGCAAACGATATGACATGTCAAAGAGGTTGTAGGTAAGAACCATATACGCGTGAATAAAATTAATACTAAAAGCGAATAAAATATAATTTCTTAGAGTAAAGCCGTCAAATAACTTTAACATATTTATTATTAATTAAAAATCAAACATATATTAACATAATAAACTTTGTACAAATGGCAATATTTTCTTTAGATATTTCAAGATCAAAATTTACACACCTTACCTACTTCATCTCAAATTTAATAAACAATCTAGAAGTAATTAATGGTGTTCAAATAATTAATTGTATTCCATTTCTTACTTTAATACTTTTTTTTTTTTAAGATAAACTTTAATACTTGTTAAAACATTAAAACACCATTTCACAATTCAAATAGCAAGATATATATATATATATATATATATATGGTAGTCTCATAACTTTTCAACTTGAAAGTCATCCTACTATTTAACAAAATTGTTTTATTGTATTCCCATCAGTTCATTATTTTGATATAATTTTTTTCAGTCATTTTATATATTAAAAAAATTCATTTATCAAAAAATAAATAAATAACATCTATTAATATATATAAAAGAATTGAACATTGCTGACGTGGCGTACAATGGTGCTTTCAACCTCTCCATGAAACTGCTACGTGACATCATAATTGTAAGATTTTAGTGTTTTTGAATTATTTTTTTTAATTAAAAAAAGATAAATATAAAACCCTAAATTTATTCTCAATTACTAAGATTAAATTGAGTTATTTTAGGAAAAAAGAATTTAAAAACAAATTTAAATTTTTCTCTCTTATGTTTCTTCCCATAATTTTTAAACGTTAATATCTTTTATATACGAGATTTTTTAAATAAAAAAATTACACCAAATTAACGAGCGTTTTATTATCTTTCCAACGAGTACCATAGTGCTATATAAAAACGGAGAAAAAACGACTATTTTTTGTGGGGTTTCGTTCATACAGGAAAAAAAACACAAAGTGTTCAGGTTATTCATTAATCATGTTTTTTCTTTTAAACCAGATTCTTATCTATGATGTTGAAATTCAGCCCAATCGCTATGCTATCATTGGAATTTTACCCTTCTAAAGATTGATAGGTATACTTCATCAAGAGAAGCTAGGAGAAAGAATCACGCAACACTGCAACACATGGTGTCACCTTATAGCAAGGTTATTTTTTTATTTATTTAATTACAAGAGTAATAATTATTAGTATTAGTATTATTATTATAATGATTATATTTTTTAACCCCGGGACACTCCCGGAATAAAAAGCTAGTTACGTATAATTTAGAAGAGGGGTAGGTGTGAGCCTGACCTTTTCAAGGCTTACTTACTCGCTTACTTTTCCCAATATAAAAACCCAAATCTCTCATTTCAATTTCTCAGCTTGGCCCCCTCTTTTAACCAAGCTTCAAAAAACCATAACGCCGTCACCGTTACCTAACCCACACCACCGATTCATATCCGTCACCGATTAACGGAATCCTAACAGAAAATAACGATGCAGTCGTTAGCTCCATCCTCCACAATTAACCTCAAATCATTAATCCGTACCCCATCCCCATCACCGTTAACTTACCCCAAACGCCTCTCCTTTATTATTAAATCAGCCACAAGCCGTTTCGACTCGGCTCCTAACACGACCAATCCAGCCGCGTCGCCTGCGGCGCCGGCTATTCCAGCGCCTCAGGCGAGCGGTGGAGTCGGTAAGAGCCGAGTCGATTGGCAGAGCTCCTGTGCCATCCTTGCAAGCAAGGTCGTGTCACAGGAGCAAAACACCGAAAAAACAGACGGTGCTGATAATAATAATATTAACAACAATCTCACCGTTGTTAACGGCGTCAACGGCCACAAAACATTAGATCTAGTAGCAATTGATAAAAAACCTAAACCGTTAACCATAACTGACCTATCTCCAGCACCTATGCACGGTTCGACACTACGTGTAGCATATCAAGGCGTTCCTGGTGCTTATAGTGAAGCTGCTGCAGGCAAAGCTTATCCTGAATGTGAAGCCATACCTTGTGACCAATTCGAAGTCGCTTTTCAAGCCGTCGAGCTTTGGATTGCAGATCGAGCGGTTTTACCGGTCGAAAATTCGTTGGGTGGTAGTATTCATCGGAATTATGATTTGCTATTACGTCATCGGTTACATATAGTCGGTGAAGTTCAGTTACCGGTTCATCACTGTCTGTTAGCACTGCCAGGAGTGCGTAAAGAGTATATAAACCGAGTAATAAGTCATCCACAAGCGTTAGCTCAGTGCGAGCTAACGCTTACAAAACTAGGACTAAACGTTACACGCGAGGCTGTTGACGATACAGCTGGAGCCGCGGAGTTTGTTTCTGCGAACAAACTCCGCGACACGGCGGCGATTGCTTCCGCACGCGCCGCCGAGCTTTACAATCTCAACATCCTCGCGGACGGAATCCAAGACGATTCCAGTAACATAACACGGTTCGTGATGCTTGCTCGCGAACCGATTATTCCACGGACAGACCGTCCGTTTAAAACAAGCATTGTTTTCGCACACGATAAAGGGACGTCCGTATTGTTCAAAGTGTTATCAGCTTTCGCGTTCAGGAATATTAGTTTGACGAAAATCGAAAGCAGGCCTCATCGCAACCGTCCGATTAGGCTTGTGGATGATGCAAACGTGGGAACTGCTAAGCATTTCGAGTATATGTTTTATGTAGACTTTGAAGCTTCAATGGCTGATGTTCGAGCACAGAATGCTCTAGCAGAGGTTCAAGAGTTTACTTCATTCTTGAGGGTGTTAGGTAGTTATCCCATGGATATGACTCCTTGGTCCCCTCCTAGAGAAGAGTAATGGGATTATTATGTCTTATTGCTTCATTGGATTTATTTTTATGTATATTTTGTGTTTTAAAAGTTGTTAAAGTTTAAAGTTTGGACCCCTGTTTTCGTAAGTTAGGGTTCTATGTTTTGTGTAATTTTTGGGGGTTTATAGGTTGTGGACTCGTGGTTCAATTTGTGGGTCATTATTTATACTTGTAATAATGTGAATACAAAGTTACACACCAAAAGGTTATGGTATTATGATTTTTGAATTTCTGTTCTAAATAAATAAAGTTATGAATATTCTTACATATTTTTAAATGTAATAATGTAATTAAACATTTTAGACCATCCGTAACGTTGGGCGTTTTTTTCGTGAGACAGAGGAAATGGAGTGATGGGATAGTTTATCTGTATAAACCGCTAAAAACGGGGTATGTGAGCTGGGAGAAGAGAGAAAAGTAATTATATTTGGATGGAGGGTTGTGCAGGATAGATTGGTGACTTTGAAGGGATTACACAAGAGAAACGTGCTTTAGGGGGTCGGTTATATGCAGGCTTTGCGACGACGGGGAGAAGGACGCTAATCATCTATTCACTTCTTGCTCGGTGAGCTCTAGGGTGTGGCAAAAGGTTAGTGGTTGGTGTAAGTCCCAAATATTTGTGGATTCAATGTTAGATATTTGCTTTCTAGTTACAATACAATAAAAATAGTATGATAAGTGCCTCATTTTTGGAAGTTGTTTGTATTAGTGTGGATGATCTAGGATCTCATCAAACCATGTTGAGTCAATAGGATCATAAAATGTACAATTGGCATATTCTTATATTTCCTCTTATAAATATGTCACTTGTAATCCAACTACTCATAAATATCAGAAAATATAGATAAATGAGATATGTCTTTAATCATAAAGCACGGAAAAAAGATTCACACTTTACCCCTTCTATCAAATATATTGTTTTCGTTTTCTTTTCTCTCCCTATTTATTCGTTTTCCATTTTGATCACAACAATCGTAGTTGCAGTCAAAAAATTACTTGACGAAACTGAAAATGCACGTCCAAGAACAACCTTTGTTCAGGTTTAGTGATATGTTTATGTGGACTTTGTTTACCTGATAACGATGAAGACTAGATATTTATTTATATTTTAAATTTATGTTCATTTTTTACAATTTGAAATGAGTTATTGAGTCTAAGCCAATAGGTGTGTTAGGAAGATTTAGGTTTTTTCTTATAAAGTGGTATGATTTGAAATTTTTTTGTACATACAATAGATACAAGATACAAGTATAAATACTAGTACAAGAACAATATTCAAGGAGAGAATTATAGACAAACAATAATGTACATATTGACTAAATCAATGCGGTGATCTTAAGGAGATAATCATGTTTGCCAAATATACATGGGGGATTTGGTGGAGAGAATTATGTGTGCTTGATACGCCCCCGCAAGATGGAGGATCTGTTGGAGACTCCAATCTTAGAGCGGAATAGTAAAAATGGAGATTTTGCCAGCGGCTTGGTTAGGACATCCACAAGTTGGTCCTTGGTGACATGTAGAACTTTGAGGTGGCCAGCATTAACCTGTCCCTAACAAAATGACAGTCCAATGTAACATGTTTCATGCGGGAGTGATAGACTGGGTTTGCACAAAGGTAGGTGGCCCCCGTGTTATCACAAAACAAAGTGGGAGGTGTTGTTTGCTCAATACCTAGTTCAGCAAGTAGATTCTTGACCCAAGCGAGTTCGGCTGCAGCATTTGCAAGGGCTTTATATTCGGCCTCGGTAGAGGAGGGCGAGACCGTTTTCTGTTTTGATGATCGCCATGAGATAAGGTTGGAGTCGAGGTATATTAAATACGCAATAGTTGACCATCCTCCATCGTGACGCCTCCCCAATCGAAATCAGAAAAGACTTGTAAGTGTAGTGGGGAGCTTTTGTTTAAGAACAAACCATGATGCATCGTTCCTTTTAAATATCGGAGAACCCTTTTGAGCGCTTGCCAGTCTGACTGTTTGGGAGAGTGCATGAATTGATAAAGTTTATTTAATGCAAAGGAGATGTCAGGACGAGTGAATGCAAGATATTGGAGAGTTCCAACAAGTTGGCGATATGGGGCAGAATCAACAAAGGGAGAAGAGTTAGCGGTAATGAGAGGATCAGAGGTACTGAGAAGGGTAAACACTTCTTTGGCACCGTCCATTTTAATGTAGTAAGAATGTCTTGGATGTGTCTGTGTTGCAAAAGGAATAGGCCACGAGGCGTGGGGATGACCTCAATGCCTAAGAAATGATGAAGTGAGCCAAGGTCTTTGATAGAAAATTTGTGACTAAGGGCTTGAACAAAGGTATCCAAGAATTTGGGAGTGTTACCGGTGAGGACAATGTCATCAACGTAAACGAGTAGGTAAGCAATGGTACCGTTTTGGTTGTAGACAAAGAGGGAGGCATCAGAGAGGCATTTTTAAAGCCAAAGGTTTCAAGAAAGGTAATGAGTTCGTTGTACTAAGCCCGCGGTGCCTGCTTGAGTCCATAGAGAGATTTCTTGAGACCATTGTTGCTATAAGACCCACAGTTGTATTTGGGCCTATTATGATAGCGCGGTTCATAGGTTGTGGATCGAGTGGGCCTGTTGTGATATTGGGCCTGTTATCTTTGAGTCTGGGTATTATTGATGGTGGAAATAAGAGGCGCTTGGGATGTTTCTTTGAGCCACCATTCATGATCAATAAGTTGAGCAAACAATTCAGAGTAGGAAATCGGTGTATCACGAGTCTTGAGAGTAGCAGCCAGATTCTTGAAATCATCATTTAACTGATCGGTGATGTGAACAATCAGATCTTCATCGTCAATCGGTCAGAGGGCTAGGGCAAGTTCATCAGCAATGGCCTTCATTTCATGAAGAAAATCAATGGCCGGTCTTGTGCCTTGAGAGTTTTTTTGATAGTCGGGCTTTCAGGGAGATTATTCGTGTACGGGAGGCACCAGCAAAGGTTTCGGTGAGGCGCTGAAAAGCCTGCTGAGAAGTGGTGGCAGAGGTCACTATAGGCTAAACGGTTTTGGAGCAGCTTCCAAGAATGGCGCTGAGCAGGATCCGGTCTTGGCGATACCAGATGTGGTAGGCGGGGTTGGGTTTATCTTGGAAGATTTTGGGTGGCGGTGCAGTGGGGCTTTCGACATGCTGGTCAAGATCGAGACCTGTGAGCATGGCAACAACGTGTTTTCTCCAGGTAGGGAAGATGTGAGCGGTAAGCTTGATGGGAAAGTGAGTATGCGTGGTGATTTCAATGATCTTGGTGTCTGCCATGGAAGATACGGAAAGGGGGGGGGGAAGAAGAAGGGAGATGGGGGCAGGATCAGTGATGAGCTCAGAGGAGCAAAGTGGCTCTTTATACCATATAGAGTGGTATGATTTGAAATGTTTTTGTACATACAATTGATACAAGATACAAGTATAAATACTAGTACAAGAGCAATATTCAAGGAGAGAATTATGGACTAACAATAAGGTACATATTTACTAAATAAATGCAGTAATCTTGAGGAGAGAATCATGTTTGCCAAATATAGATGGAGAATTCTTTTTTGAACGGCCAAACAAACTTTATTAATAAGCTAGCAAGGAGCTAGCGAAAACAATCCGGAACATAACTCACAAACAAACCAAATGAAAACAAAACAAACAAAAACCCCAAAACTACAAACAAGGCAATAACCTACCCCATCCGAAAAGAATCAAACCTACCCCAAGAGTCCCATGACATATTCGCTAATCTCGCTATATTAGTTATCCACAAGTATGACATGATTTTGACTTCTTCAAAAATCTTATGCGTTGACACTTGTTTGGCGTTAAAGACAAGATCATTCCTAGCTCTCCATATGCTCCAAAAAGCTGTCAGAATAACACCATGAAACACCTTCTTTTGACGATTACCAGACATGACCGAACGGTGTAAGAGAATCAAGTCCTTGACATGGAAAACAAAATTGGTCGGGACATTACACCAATAAAAAATCGCTTGCCAAACCTCCCCTAAAGTCGGACACCCTGTAAATAAGTGATCGACCGTCTCCACCATCACCCCACAAAACCGGCAGACCTGAGAATCAATCGGGATATGCCGACGAGCCAACGCCTCAGCTGTTGGAATCCTATCAAGAAACGCTCTCCACACGACAAAAGCCACCTTCTTCGGTACCCAATTACACCACACGAATTCGCTATGCGGTAACTGATTCATAGCATCAAATAAAATACGTTTAATACCTTTAACCGAAAACCCAACTTCAGACCCTATCGACCATTTCCAGCCGTCTTTCCCTGGCTGCAACGTGACACCAGCCAGGTCAGCCAACAACCCAGCATACAGACCCTGTTCTATATCGTTAAAATAGCTGCGCCTCCAATCCTAAGCCCACTAATAAGGTTGATTATTGAGGATCACACGGTCCGCAATGTAACACAACCGGTTCTTGTCTAATGCAAGTAATGCCGGATATTTGTTTGCGAGAGAATTATCCAACACCCACCAATCGTACCAAAACAGGATCGTGTCCCCATTCTTTGGAATCCTTTTACCATTTGCTGCACGTCAATGTTGTGACGACCCAATACACTCGAATACCCGCTATGTTCTTCCAAGTTCCTGCAAGAGAAGCCTTCACAGGAATGAAGCTCCAACCCCTCCCTGAAGCATGTATAGACCATATCACCTTCCGCCATAACGCGTCTTTATTTTCTTTAAAGCGGCACCACCACTTCGCAAGCAAACCCAAATTCGCATCCCTTAAAGAACCCAAACCCACACCTCCATATTCAACCGGGACAATGACTTTCTCCCACGCTAACCAACTCATCTTATCAACCTCTTCGGTGCCTCCCCAAAAGAAAATCCACCTCAATCTATCCAATTTATTTATTACTTCAATCGGTGCACGAAAAATTGAGAAAAAATAAAGAGGTAAAGAGCTTAACACCGATTTTAATAGTGTAAATCTTCCCCATAAGAAAGCGTTTTAGCCTTCCATTTTGACAAACACTTTTGAAATTTCTCCACCACCATATCCCAACTACGCACCAGATTCATGTTACAACCAATAGGGACCCCAAGGTAAGTAAATGGGAATCTACCCGGGGGCACCTTAACACTGCAGCAAGCTGAGAAATCTCGTTTTCATCTACCCCAACACCATATAGGCTGCTTTTCTTTGAACTAATCTTCAAACCCGAAACCAGAAAAAAGCCCCGCAATAATCGTCTCAAATTTAGCGCATTAAAAACAGACCAGTCACCACAGAAGACCACATCGTCGGCATACATCAGATGAGATAAAAGAGGACCCGAGTTAATGACAGATAGACCATGAAAAACGCCTAATGAACACGCCCGTCTCATAATTCTAGAGAGCCCTTCCATAGCAATAATAAATAGAAACGGGGATAACGGGTCACCTTGATGAAGACCACATTCACAAGAAAACTCATACGTTGGAGAGCCATTCACCAAGACAGAAGCACGTGAGTTACGGACAATGGACATAACCCACCCTCGCCACTTAGAGGAAAAATTCATTTGTCGCATAATGTCATCCAAGTAATCCCACCGTAACGAATCGTAGGCTTTGGCAATATCGACTTTAAAAAATAGCCCCTCCCTCTTAGCCTTTTTCAACCATGCAATGGACTCGTTCAAAATAAGTGGTCCGTCTAGAATATTACGATCACTTAAGAAAGCCATCTGCTCCTCAGAAATAATCCGATACATCATTTTTTTAAGGAACATGACTAAAACCTTGGAAAGAACTTTATTCATAACACCTACCAAACTTATAGGACGGTAATCTGACAAAGTGGGTTGGTCTCGGCCCTTGGGGATAAGCACAATAAAAGCCGAAAAACACCCTTTAGCAACCGCTCCTTTATCATGAAAATCCGAAAACATCTTGAAAAAATCCTCCTTTAAACAAGGCCAAAAGTTTTTTATGAAAACGAAATTCAGACCATCCGGCCCCGGCGCCTTATCACCATCACACTCCCACACTGCATTAGTAATCTCCTCCATAGAAAAAACCTCTTCCAACTCTAGCGACTCTTCTGTTGTCAAGACACCAACGCCTGGACAATGAAAAATGGGTTTAGATAGCCTTTTAAGGCCATACTTATCCACAAAAAAATCAGCAATCTTGCCTTTAACAGTAACCGAATCCGAAACCCAAGTCCCGTCCACACTAATCCCATGAATACGATTATTTGCCGAATTCAACCGAATAACACCATGATAGTGTTTCGAGTTTTCATCGCCATCTATCGCCCACTTCACCCGAGACTTTTGTTTAGCATCACCCGCTTTCAATCTTTCTTCCTCGAACACTACTTTTTTGGCTTCGGCTCGACTTTCAAGTTCTACGTCATTCAACATCCGACTTTCAGCAAGCGCCTCCAAATCCTCCATAATCTTCTTTGGCTGCAAAAACTTTAGTGCACGTTTATTCCGCTCATTATTAACCCATAACCGGATACAATCTTTAAGCCACTTTAACTTAGCGGCTAAAGCCAAGTCAGGAGGCCCATAATAAAAAAATTTATCCACAATGTTTTTAACAAAAGTCTCGAAACCAGGAAGATCCAACCACGAGTTAAAGAACCGAAAAGGCGTATGACCAAAATCCTTATTCTGCAAAATCAACACAATAGGATAATGATCCGAGAGTAACCGAGGTAAGGCCGTCGATATATCGCACATGGCCATAATGCCAAAAACATCATTGCAAACCAAAAATCTATCCTGTTTACTCAACTTGTTCCCTGCACCCGACATATATGTAAATTTGTGTCCTCCCTTGTTATATTCAATCCGCTCAGCATCCCGAATAAAACTATTAAACGCCAATGAATTTAGATGGACAAATTCAGAGTTAACCCTCTCCTCCAGACATGTAACATCATTAAAATCGCCCGCGAACATCCATAAGCCACACAAGGAACGTCTAAAAAATAATAACTCGGACCAAAAATTCATTCTATCAACCGGATCGTTTGGGGCGTGCACATTCGCGATGTTTACAAAAACACCAGAATGTACTAACAAACCCGAAATTATCAACACATGTTTCGATTTAATAACCCCCGATTGCTTAAAACAAAGAGGATCCCACCACGAAATTAAGCCCCCTGCAGCCCCATCTGAACAAACAAATTCACAATGAAACTGAGAATTACCCCAACAAGTCGCTAGAAACTGCATCGAAGGATCCGACAATTTCGATTCTTGAATAGCTAGAAAATCCGCACCCTGACTCTGCCGTAAGCTCCTCACCCAACCCGCTTTCCCATTCCGCCTTATCCCATGGTGGAGAGAATTATGTGTGCTTGTTGTTTCTTACTTATTATTACACTACAATAAAAATGACTAAAACCAACTTGATTTTTTCCGATATAGATTAAATCTATATCGACCGAATTTAATTCAAATTCTTTCAAGTTAACCCGTTTGTTGTTCGATTGTATCATGTTCCAAGTCATACCTTATAATCAGTTGACAACTTAAAACGTGACTGTAGTTGTAATTCAACTATAGCCATATAGTCCGCGGGAGAGTATCATTTGAGAAAAAAAATTAATATGAAAACAGAAAAAATAAATAACATAATGGTAAAACATTAAATATTATATCAAAATTATCATATATTTATCCTATACATATCGAAATTTATTATTCACTATAATTATGTTTGCTTTTAAAACAATATATTTTTAAAATAAATTATGAGATTCATGTATTTAACTAATATAGGAGTGTTACAATAAATTAATAATCTATTTAAACATTAAATACAATTATTAAATTGAACATTATTATTGGTTTAAATTTATGTTTTTTGACTTTTTCATCTTAGAATACATATCCTTCTCACTTGAACTCTAACACTGTGTTCCCGAGTTAACTTAACAGGGGAAGAGAAAGGAAAATGAAGGAAAAGGAAGGAAAGAAGAAGCTGATGGGTGTTCCTGAGTTTTTATCAAAGGAAAGGAAATGGAGGGAAAGAAGAAAGTTGTATTCCAGAGTTTATTTGTAGGAGGAAGGGAAAGGAAAACAAGAGAAAAACACAGCAATTATCATCCTCCCAACTTTGGAGGAAATGAAAGGAAAAGAAAGGAAGAAGAAGATGAGAAGAGAGTAAAGAAAACCCTCCCTTTCTTTTCTTTTCTTTTCTTTTCTTTTCCATTCTTTACTGAACTCGGGAACACAACGTAACTATATATGGGTTCATAGTTAACAAGACCACGTTTTCTATTAACCATCTTCATGGGCGGCCCATGGGGTGGCCACCGATAAGGTATGTAAATCTCAGGAAAGCATGCATTTTACATGTTCAATATATCATAAAAATTCTAGTTTAACATATACTTTTTTTCTTAAATTTTTTTTGAGAGTTTGCATATAAATGCATGTAGAAGTCTTTTTATAAAATAAAATTGAAAAAAAGAAGCTTAAAATGAGTTAAACAAAGGTAAAATATCATTTTTCACAAAATTTAATTTTTTTTTATCGAAATGGCTTCTACACATCGTTATATGAAAAAAGTAAATTTTTACATGTTAATTGATTTTTTGTGATAAATTTAATATGTTAAATGTATGATTCTTCGGCTCCTTATTGAACCTCACACTATGTAT
Source organism: Ambrosia trifida (assembly GCA_028751855.1). Lineage (NCBI taxonomy): Eukaryota > Viridiplantae > Streptophyta > Magnoliopsida > Asterales > Asteraceae > Ambrosia > Ambrosia trifida. The sequence goes on from CM054124.1 coordinate 57,456,901, forward strand.
CTCGTTTAACACTTAAACCTAAGCCTAATTAAACTCAAAACTGCTAAAGTTGTTAAGTAATCCAATAACTCATAACAAATTTATGAGCTCAATACCCATTTAAGTTAATAAAAAAAGAAGAAACATCATAGCGTTATGTGACTATGTCGACCAAACAACAGACAACCAAAACCAATCTGCCACTATCCGACCCCTACCACCACCGAGCGGACAACCACCATTGTTTACCCGGTCACACTCCAGCCTCGATGTGCGTGTTTCTGTTTTTTGTTTTTTTAACTTTCTAAAATTTTGCCCTAATTGTATAATTCTTATTTGATGAAATCAGGTGTTTTATTAGGCCCTAAAATTGGGTGTATTGTTGAATATTAAGCCATAAACAATTAATTAGGTAATTGTTAAAAATTTATAATGCGGGGTTTTGTTGAATTAACCCAAATTGAGGCCTAAAAGTCTTAAATGCTAGCAATAATGCTAGGAGAGCTTCACAGATCGTCAGTTAGATACTAGCCTATTACGGTATGTAATGTCACTAATTCTAATACTATTATTTTGCTAATTGTTATGTTTATTGTTATACCATTGATCGTACATAAAATTTAATATAAGTTATTTAATTTGTTAAAGTCTAAGTGACATATTTTTTTATCGACTCAGATAAAGCACGCAAATCCTCAGAACGCCTGTAACATCTTATATTCACTATTTATACGTTTTAGCACTAACTAACTTACCGATCTTATTTTAAAAACCAATACTATTAAAAGCTAGCAGTTGCTAGTTTTTTTTTTCTTTTTTATCAAACTTTTTGACTCTTCAGGGGCGGGAATTTGTGTTCAGTAGATTAGCATTCTGTATTTAGAAAGGGGTGGCGGCGCAGCTTGTTGCCCGTCTACCTGTTATCCTTATGTAATTTGCTTCGTGGATATAAAAATTACGTTAAAAAACTGTAGTTATTAAATTATCTTTTTTATTTAACAAAAATTTGGTTGACTAGAAAATTAAAGGGAAAAAAACAGGGGAATGTTTGGTGAGATATTGCCAATGGTGGCATATCTCGTTGGTGGTTGGTGGGTATTTGCATTTTCAGACTTTCAGTCGGTAAATCCTCTTTCTCGTAACTATTTCCCTGACCTAATTTTCTAGAGTAAATTACATTTTTTTTCAACTTATGACATGTAAGATGGTTCGTGTATAATACACCTCAAAGAATACTTTAAGGTATTATATAATTTGCTTAATTAATCATTTTTTAGTGTAATAATTAATTTTTAGTAGATTATATATTTGGAACTTTCAATTTTCTTTGTATAATATGGACATTCCATATATATATATATGTATGTATATTTTGCAAGAATAAATTTTTTTTTTCATTTTTATTAACATGAAAGTGAAAATTACATCAAGAGGCAACAAGCTGCTCCGCTATCTTTTTCTGTAACACGAACTCTAATCTACTAAAAACGAAAATCACTATCACGTGGTTTGGTCCCTCAATGCGAGCATAACCTTTTTGACCGTGACATTTTGAAATAACATTCCTTTGTTGTGATTTTAGTGACGCATGCAAGGGGTTAAGGATTAGTCGCTCGAAGACAGAGTACCTTTACTGTGGTTTCAGTGACACGCAGATCACCATCGATGGCCAAGCGGTCCCGAAGACAACGAGTTTCAAATATCTAGGATCCTTTGTTCAAAATGATGGGGAGATAGATAGAGATGTAGCCCATCGTATCCAGGCCGGCTGGCGTAGATGGAAAGCAGCCTCTGGAGTTTTGTATGACAGGAGGTTCCCAACTAAACTAAAGGGTAAATTTTATAGAGTTGCAGTCAGACCAGCTATGCTGTATGACGGAGTGTTGGATCATCAAGAAGACTCTAGCCCGCAAGATGGATGTAGCAGAAATGAGGATGCTTAGGTGGATATGTGGGTACACAAGGCTATATCGTATAAGAAATGAGCTTGTTAGGGAAAGGTTAGGGTTGGATAGTATTTCTAAGAAGATAAAAGAGGGGAGATTGAGATGGTTTGGGCATGTTAGGAGGAGGCAGACGTCAGCGCCAGTTAGAGTAGTGGAAGCGCTGACTGTTGAGGGTAGGAGGAGTAGAGGTAGACCCAAGTTAGCTTGGGATAAGCGTATTGAACAGGATTTGATAGAGTTGCACCTCTCTGAGGACATGATCCAGGATAAGAGTTCATGGAGACGTAGAATTAAGGCTAAGGATTCTTAGGGGCTGTACATTTTCACGTTGGACTTGGTTTGTGTTGGTAATCATGCCTGCATATATGTTGTGTACCTGCATATATATGCTCCTTTGTCTGTCGTGTTTCTTTTTCACCACTTACTTGATTGTGCGTACTTGGTAGTTTATTTTATATATATCCAGTTCATCATGTTTGGAGTCGAGGGTCTCTTATGGAAGCAGTCTCTCTATCACTAGGGATGGGGGTAAGGTTTGCCTACATCTCACCCTCCCCAGACCCTACCAATACTATTTCTATTTGTGGGATTTACTGAATTTGGTTGTTGTTGTTGTATTCCTTTGTTGTGATTGTACATTTTCTACCATTTTACAATTACATAATTGTGCATGGATCCTTTCTGACTGGGTCCTGAACCGTATCTCTTTGGTATGTTTGTCCTCATTGTTTTATACTTTAAAACCGAAAACTTTAAAGTGCAGCTCTTAACTAAAAGCTTTTAGCGTTTTTAAATCCATAACATGTAAAAATTGAATTCAAACTATTAACGGGACACTAAACACAAATCCAGTTTTGTTTTCAATACAAAATGCGAAAAGGTTTACATTACATTTAGAACCAAAGCTCAAAATATGTATATTCAAAGCATACGTACTAATTACGTTAAGTCTTATCAAAATTCATAATAATGGCTATAGAAAAATTTTGGGGTAAAATGTGAAGCTTTGTTGACTTCTATATATTCATTGTACTGATTTAAAGAACTCCAATGAAAATGACAATATGTTTACGTGTGATTGATTCTTGTTTCTAGAAACGAGAACATGTTTATATTGTATCTATCTATACATCTAATAAAACAAACTCTATGAGGACACTTGACACTCCTATATTGCACCTCAATTCCTCTCTCTTCCCATATTGTGCCATGTGTCCTCTTCTCATAATTTATAAAATTTGACTTTTTTAAAAAATTAAAAATAGAGTAATAATACATAAATATGGTAAAAATTATCACTTAATACTTTCCTAATCCAATTAAACTCGAAAATCATTAATTTAGAATTTTTTTAAATCGAAAATCATTAAATATTATAAAAGTCAAAATTGGTCAAGGTGTTTAATAACTTTCATAAACACTATATTCTCCAACTAATGAATGCTCCATCTTCCTCCACAAGACAATCAATCGTTCATCCATCTAGGTAAGCACATATTCGATTTCTTTTTTAGAGATTTACATTCTTTTCTTCAAACAATATCAATCACTTTAAACCCTAATCCTTGAAAAAAAACATCAGTAAAGGTATTTGTTTCTTCACCTATCTTCGTTTCATTCTGTTAATTCGTTTTCATTCTGTTTATTGCTTGATTGACAGTAAAGATTTACATTCGTTTTCTTCACCTTTCACTTGATTGACATGTTTTATTGCTTCATCGTTTTTATTCTGTTTATGTTATCTTTCAAATTAGATTTAATGTTCGGATCTTTCTCTGTATTTCAGATCTGCTAATTCGTTTTTGCATTTATCTTTCTGAAACGTTACCGATTGTATCTGTTAATTCGTTGTTTTATATATTTTTTTAATAACTTGTGAATGTGTTGTTTTGGGATTCGTTCAGAATGTAAACCGCCGTTATCATTGAGATCCCCGATTAGGTTTCGTTCCTGCTGTAATGTTCGGTCGTAAACAAACTTCAAAACTCATGCGGTACCGTTCACTATATTTTTTTTTATTTCAATTTGTTTTGTTTTATTTTGTATTTAATTTATTTGTTACTAAAGATTTCTGGGTTTTTCGTTTTGTAAACTGAAGTTGGGTTCTTGATTTCTGGGTTTATTAAAGTTGTATAAAGTTTGCTTTCTTTGGTATTCTAAAAGTACGCCCACCAAGTGTTCGTAAAATTGTGTAAGTGAACTTTTTCATATTATTTTTTAGTGTTCTTTTTTGTTTAAAATAATTTACAACGACATTAATGATTAGTTATTTTTATGCTTGCCAAATGGAGTCTACTAGGATGCAGACAATAATGCAACAGCTACTCTAAAAACAAGTTCATCATTAACCTGTAAAAGAAATTGAAAAATATGTAAACCATTTTTTAATACATTGAATAATGCCTTTTTACATGTAATAATTTACTTACCATGTAACTAATTAGTATACAAATATATGCATTGTTCTATGTGATTAAGTGTCATCTATTTATTTAACAGAGAAACCAGATTACTTGGAATTCACAGAAGATTATTATTGCATTTGTGTTAGAGGTAAGTTCGTCATCTAATTGTATTATACCCTTATGATTTTCTGTGGATTCAACAATTCTTCATATATTATCCTTTGTTTGCTCAGGGTAATAGTACTCTGGCAGATTCTTGCATACAGCAATTGGAGTTTATTGTTGCACGGGCACAAAGGATTGGAGATCCAAAATATCAACAGAAGGTACATGATTTTGCTCTTTAGTGTTAACAATTCTTGCATTTTGATATTTATCATGATTTATACAATATTGGAAACATCTAATGTTAATAATTATAATTACCATATCATTAATAACCTTTAAACACAAAATTATTAATCAAATATAAATACATTTATAAATTTACTTTTAAACATTCAAAATCAAAATTTAAAAAAAAAAATCGGTTTTTAAAATTAAAGACATTTAAACACAAAATAAATGATTAATTCTTTGATTTGTCACATTACTATTTTTAGCGTATAATTAGCATTTATCATGATTTACACAATATTGGAAACATCTAATGTTAATAATTATGATTACCATTTCATTAATAACATTTAAACACAAAATTATTAATCATATATAAATATAAATACATTTATAAACAAAGTTAAATTTGAATTTTTTTCATCACACTTAATACGTCTATTTTCAATTGAATTACTTTATTTTCAAACATTCAAAATCAAAATTTTAAAAAAATTACGGTTTTTAAAATTAAAGTCATTTAAACACAAAATAAATGCTTAATTCTTTGATTTGTCACGTTACAATTTTTAGCGTATAATTGGCATTTATCATGAGTTACACAATATTGGAAACATCTAATGTTAATAATTATGATTACCATTTCATTAATAACTTTTAAACACAAAATTATTAATCATATATAAATACATTTATAAATTTATTTTTAAACATTTAAAATCAAAATTTAAAAAAAAAACCGGTTTTTAAAATTAAAGACATTTAAACACAAAATAAATGCTTAATTATTTGATTTGTCACATTACTATTTTTAGCATATAATTAACATTTATCATGATTTACACCATATTGGAAACATCTAATGTTAATAATTATGATTACCATTTCATTAATAACATTTAAACAAAAAATTATTAATCATATATAAATATAAATACATTTATAAACAAAGTTAAATTTGAATTTTTTTCATCACAATTAATACGTCTATTTTCAATTGAATTACTTTATTTTCAAACATTCAAATTCAAAATTTAAAAATGAATACGGTTTTTAAATTTAAAGACATTTAAACACTAAATAAATGCTTAATTCTTTGATTTGTCACATTACTATTTTTAGCGTATAATTAGCATTTATCGTGAGTTACACAATATTGGAAACATCTAATGTTAATAATTATGATTACCATTTAATTAATAACCTTTAAACATAAAATTATTAATCATATATAAATACATTTATAAATTTATTTTTAAACATTCAAAATCAAAATTTAAAAAAAAAATCCAGTTTTTAAAATTAAAGACATTTAAACACAAAATAAATGCTGAATTATTTGATTTGTCACATTACTATTTTTAGCGTATAAATAACATCTATAAGGTAATAGTCGGTTAAAATTATTGAGTAATGCTCCTTTTACCTATACATGGGTCACTTTAGATAATGTTCCTTCCTATAAACGGGTCAAATAAGGTAATAGTCGGTTAAAATGTTGTTTTAGTGGTGTAGGTTCATGTTTGTTTACTTATAAATTGGTCGATTTGGGTAATGTTCAACTTTTCCAATGGGTCAAATAGGGTAAAAGTTGCCAACAGTGTGTTTATGGTGTTTTGATTAGATTGATGTTCCTTTTTACTTATACATAGGCCATAGGTGAATTGGGGCAATCTTCCCTTTTCTTAACGGGTCGATTTGGGTAATGTTTGCCTTTTCAAATGTGTCAAATAGAATAAAATGTGCTCAAAGCTTTTTTAGCAGGTCGATATGGGTAATGCTCATCTTCTCAGACGTGTCAAATTAAATTGTGAAATTTAGGTGGTAGTTAGTTTCTTATTTTTATTTATATTACTTTCTTATTGTTGAATATGCCATAAGTCTATTTTTAACACATACCATTTAAGTCGCCTTATTCAGGTTGGATTGTATTTAAGAAACCCTGTATTCTCACATGGCCAGCTTTATGTCGCATTGTCAAGAGTTAAAAGCAGGGCAGGCGTGAAGTTACTTATACTTGATGCTGGTGGGAAAGTGATGACTAAAACAAAAAATGTGGTTTATAAGGAAATTTTCAGCGATATTTGAATAATTGTGTATTCGTTGCTTTTAAATTTTAATAAAATTTTTCTACTTTATTTTTCTTATACGTTATACTACTCCAAATAATCGTACGTTGTTGAACTGCGTGTCAACGCGGGCAAATATCTAGTTTTACAACAAAAAGAATACATATACCTAAGACTAAAATTACCCCTATTTGAAAAAGGCACAAAAAATCATAATCACAATTTTTTTAAAGGCCATAAAAAACGCCAATTTTATTAATCACCAAAAGCTAGCAGGGTACTAGCTAACACCAATATGTAAAAAACACAAACAGAGAATTACATCACGTTCTACTACCAACCAATTCTATATAACTTGAATTATGTATGTTGGATAGATAGTATGTCCGATATAATTAAAAGTCGAGGTCAATGTAACCCGACCCGGTACGATCCGAGGAGTTACACGTTGGTACACGAATCAGATAAATTCACATGTCGGTGGATTATTATTTGTGAAATAATAATAGTTGTGAACTCGAGGGACTTAATATTAATTGGATTAATATTAGGGGATATTATGATATTTAACAAAGAGGCTTAGTGTAAGTTATTGTTTTTATAAAAGGGGATTAAGGTGTAAACCCTAATCACACTTTTTAACACAAAACAACCCATTCTTCCCCAAGTTTTGCCTGCCAACCCCTTAGGGCCGCCGCCCCTTCTTCGGCCAAACCACCACATGCCGCCACCCTTCTCGCAATAGGTTGCTTCCTGGTTGGTTCGTGCTCGGTCGTTAACTTCCTACTAGCGAGGATTTGTTGTAACCCGCGTGTTACAATTCCGATGTAGTCGTCAAAAGTTGATTACTAAACCCCCTATGGTTGTTTATTATTTATTTGTTTATATGCGTTTAACTAACATCCTGATTGGAAATATTTTATTAATCGGATTAATAAAATCAATTAACAACACACACACACACACACACACACACACATATATATATATATATATATATATATATATATATAGGGGAAAGATCATGTACAAAGTGTTTTTTTGGTAAGAACTGTGAGAATCAAAGGAGGATATTTTTTTTTATTTTTTTTTCGAATTTTTTTCCTATATTGTTAAATTTGTATTATAGTATTAAAATCTAAAAAAAACAAAAAATAAATAAATTTTGGTGTATAGTAATTACGTAATTACTGTTGTAGAGTAATTACATAATTACTCTAGTGTAAATTAATGTATTTACTTTAATGACGTAATTACACTAAAAAATTAATTTTTTTTATTATTCATCTAGAAAGTATGTTTAAGCACATGGGAAAAAAATTCTAAAAAAAAATAAATCCCCCCTTGATTCTCACAGTTCTCACAAAAAAAACACTTTGTATTTGATCTTTACTCTCTCTCTCTCTCTCTCTATCTCTCTCTCTCTCTCTATATATATATATATATATAGAGAGAGAGAGAGAGAAAGATCCTGTACAAAGTGTTTTTTTAGTAAGAACTGTGAGAATCAAAGGAGGATATTTTTTTTTCAAAATTTTTTTTCACATATTATTAAACATGTATTATAGTACTGAAATTTAAAAAAAACAAAAAATAAATAAATTTTGGTGTAAAGTAATTACGTAATTACTGTTGTAGAGTAATTACATAATTACTCTAGTGTAAACTAATGTATTATTTACTTTAATGACGTAATTACACTAATTTTTTTTTTGTATTATTCATATAGACAGTATGTTTAAGCACATGGGAAAAAAATTCTAAAAAAATAAATAAATTCCCCCCCCCCTTTGATTCTCACAGTTTTCACTAAAAAAACACTTTGTATTTGATCTTTACTCACACTCTATATATATATATATATATATATATATTGTATATATAATCCGTTTTTGTTAAATATATAAACCGCTTCCGCCTCATATTCGATATCATGATTCCAAACAGTGGTATAAGGGCCACGGTTACGCGCGTATAGATGGTAAAAGTTATAATTTTGATCTATGTTTTATTTGTCAAAAAATATTTATTTTGACAAAAGATCAAAAGCTTTTAGTTGTTTATGGATTGTGATGTGAATCGAGCCCTAGGTATTTGACCCTTGTCAGGGTTGTGTTTGTGATGGTTTTTATTTTTATTTTTATTTTTATTGATTTGTATGTTTTTTATTACGAATAATGGATCCGGTGTAATAGATAGGATTAGAATAGTATTGGTTTTATTGTATTTTCAAATTTATTGTTGTAATCCTTCAAGTACAATATCAAGATGAAGATAAAAAGGTGAATAGGTTCCATGAAGATAGAGATCTCGGGTCAAGTGAGAGTTATCAAAATAGTTTTGAAACCCTTTTAGACTAGTTCGTTTCGTTTCTGGCTAAAACGAAACGAGTGACCTATTAGAGGCTCGATTCGTTTAATTTTATTATTATGTTTTGTGATTGTGTTTTTTTATTGTAAATAATCTAGATAACCCAAAATAAATAAAATTTACACAATCATGGCAATAGTTTTATTAAAACAAGTTTTATAAAACTGAAAAGCACATTTAATAAAAGAGTTTTATTAATATTAAAACAAGTTCATTCGCGATAAAATGACCAACATAGTTTAAATAGGGTATTTAAAACTATACCGTGTCGATTATTGAAAGGAGTTTCAATTATCACGAATTATATAAAATTGGATTTTATAAACTATTGTATGACTCTCATCATGCTATGAGTTACTCAAAATACTTATGGTAAATATTAAAATAAATCCCAATCTTAAATTGATGCTTTATGCCACCCTTAACGAGTTAACACTTCATTCTAAATCGAGCCCAAATGTTAGTGCTGAACCCTGCATCTGGGCGTTGATCGTGAAAGAAGGTAACCATCGCGTTTCCTGTGTAACATAGGCCGGTGTTACAGTTAACAGTATAGGACCAAACATCGCTTGTTTATCAAGTGCGCATAGTTGGGGTTAAACATACATCGCTTTTAAGCGATAACCCCAAATGGAGAGTTGTGTAGTGGACACAATTAACAATCATTCTTTACCTACCTAATCATACCAGTGGATAGTGCTAAGCCAATTCACTGTGTATTGATGAATCGGGGTCTCATCTAATTAATTTTGCTTTTGGGTCATAAGATAAATTAGGACATTTAAAACATAAAATACTAATACGTTAATCTTGAACTTTGTAGATGTCAACTGAAAACAATTTCGCCTCCTAATTCTCTCTCAAGTCCATCTTAGAGAAGGACAAACTGAACCACTCCAACTTCATGGACTGGCACCGCAACTTGAAAATTGTTCTCAAGGCGGAGAACAAGTTGTATGTTCTTGAAATGCCAGTTAGCACTCAAGTGCTAAAAATGAAGGCATATGTTGATCACTTGGCTCGTCTGGAATCCCCCTTAAGTGTTTCATGTAATCAATCAACGCCTAAAAATTAATCAACTAAAAAAAGCTATGCAGCCTAATTTCATGTAATTATACGGATTAAAAATTGAAAACAAAAATAATTATGTTGAATGATATAAAAAAAGGTGCTCTGGTTAGCTTAACTTTAACTCTAGGAAGACTTCAGTCACTATATTTTAAAATTTTAAAAACTCATACAAGTTTAGCTAAGATAAGATTATTCATTGTGGTAACATAAACTGTTATCGTTGATTGCCATTATATGAATTTGTTTAAAAATATTGTTATCCGGTGTGTTTATTTAGTTTGGATGGGTTCCATTTTCATATAAAAGTTTATTATCTTCTAGGGCATTTAGGGAAGAAAAGTGCTAAAAATTAGAAAATTGTAAAGAAACCCCTGGTATGCCATTTAACTTTGGACAATTTGAACATATTTGCTCATGTCTTCTCCTTTATAATGTAGTATAGATATAGATATAGAAGTTTGCTTAAATAGCTAATAATAATATAATATAATATAATATAATATAATATAATATAATATAATATAATATAATATAATATAATATAATATAATATAATATAAATTAATAAATGCTAACTCTTCAAATGTCCTGCCATCCAAACATGACACTTGAAGTTTGCTTATTCCATGTATAAAACAAATAACTAGACCCATGACCCATTTAACCTGTAAACAACTGATTAAACCAAACAAAGGTTAGTGGAGGGTTATATATGTCTACTGGTTTTGCAAAAACCGGTTTTAGGTATGCTAAGAACAAGTAAAAAGAGCATTGTCGTGTTGCTAACCAGGGGCGGGGAGGGGCGGCCGACCTCCCCGAATTTTCACTCAGAAGTTTCGAGTATATAGTTTTTGTATGGAATTTTTTTGGTATATACGGTTTCGATCCCCCGTTTAAAAAAAATAGTTATATAAACCAAAACTTTAACCCAAAACAAAGTAAATGTAAAGCTCAAATCCTAAAGTACTAAGCACAACAACTACATGAGCGGGATAGTAGATTCAATGAGCAAGCGATTGAATTGTTATCTCTTAGCTACTCGAGCTTGGCTGGGTAAAAATCTCGAAACAAGCCGAGCCTTATCGAGCCCGAGCTTGAGTTTAAAACAAAGCTCGTTTACTAATCGAGCCCGAGCTCAGCCTAGCATGTGAAGTTCGCCAGGCTCGTCAAACCTTAGTGTAATGTAATATTAGGTTTAATAATATTTACCCACTCATTTAAGCTTGTTTACTAAACGAGCCCGAGCCGAACTTCATTTATCGAGCTCCGAACCAATTATTTATATTATTTTATTTAAAATATTAACTAATAGATAGTAAACGAGCCGAGCTCGAGCTCTCATGAGTCTTTTGAGCTCGAGCCTGATCGAGCTCGGGCTTAGCTCGGCTCGTTTGCACCCCAATCCATAATTGAATAATTCAAAAATCTTAAAGGTCGACGGGATGAACGGTAATTCTTCATTCAGGTACCAACCATTTGTCTCATTTTTAATGTTTTAGTGTCTTTGTTCAATTGTTTGTTAAAAAATGCTTAAAACTTTTATATTTATTGTATTTAATGTTTGACTCGACTTGACCCGACTCGAATCGAATCACAGACACGAACATATCACCCGAACTATAGCTACAGAAAAAAATAGGTCATGTCCCATGACCGCTGACTTCCGACCCCCTGGCCAAATTCTCAAGCTTCGCCACTATTGCTAACGTGCAAAATAACAAGAGAGAAAGCGGAGAGAAGTGTAACATTACGCATTTAAATACTTGTACGTTACGCACCGACATTTAATAAAACGTCAAGTTTCATTATTATCCTCGCATTTATTATTTTTGTCGTTATTTTGGAACCCTAATACTATATATAATATTATATATAAGTGTGTGTGATAATTAAAAATCAAAAAAAATGTTTGCCTTGGCCGGGATTCGAACCCGCGCCAAGGACCGGCCCAACACACACAATGCACAAACCAGCTGGGCTGGCCTTCTGTTTGTGATAAACCCGGGCTCAAATTAAACTTATACACGAATTAAAATCCTCACAGTTGACAATAAAAGTCAACTGTGGGATTCCTTGTTGTGCAATCCGTAGTGTTAACGCGTGATTGTTATAATTATGGTAAACTCGTGCATTATCCGGCCCATTACAACGCGATTACACAGCTATTACACGGCAATCGTGCCCTAATGATCTTTATTGGCCGCGTATTATCATAAGGAAAGTCAACGATCCAATTAACCCTAACCCTAATCTATTAGTATAAATTGAGACCTCCTGGACCTTGAAAACTCGCTCATACCTCTCTCTCAATCTCTATTTCTCTCTATTACTGCTCTGTTCGTTGTTAATTGCTCGTGGTTGACTTTTCCCTTTGACCCGATAATAATCATCATCACCACACTGTGAGTCTAATTTTATTGTTTGGATTCATTCATCGGCATCCAAGCAACTATAGCCCTAACATTAATTGGGCTATAGTTGCCTGAATCGTCTGATTGTTAAGCTAGGGTTCATCGCGATTCAAATTGGGGATAATACTGATATTGCATATGTTATTTAATTAATTAAAGCCAGAAGTCATCACAACCACCGGCCTAGGCCAGGTGGTTGAGACGCTTGGCTTACACAAGGGTCACCCGGGTTCGAGTCCCGGCACTGACCGGGTTTTTGGCACCTTTTTCCTTTCTTTTCTTTTTTTTAACCATTAAATAATTACATATATATATAAATCCTTTAAATCTTTTAAAATTCTTTTTAAATACCTAAACTCTTTTATAAATTCTAAAAAAATTATTATTACTTAATCTAATATAAAAGATTTATTTACAACTTTTATTTTTCAGAAATTCTTTTATTTAATATTTATAATAATTAAATCATTTTTATACTATTATAATTATAAAAATCCATTATTATATCAAAACAATTTATTTAAATTCTCCAAAAATTATCCTAACTTTTTATAAAGTTGAACTTTACTGAAATAATTTTTAATTCAGTAAAATCATTTATTTATTATTTTTAATCAATTTTTGTAAGATTTAATCATATTTAATTCATAATAAATCCAATTTTCATCATTTTTGCACCAAAATTTTATACAAATTATGTTTAATCATTTAGAACAGAAATATGATTTTTAAAATAAGATTTCTTTAATTTTAGTATTTTTGAATATTAAAGTTAATAATTGGCTATTTATAAATAAATAGATTTAAAAATCTATTTTAAATGAAATAATTTTATAAAAATTATTTTATTGCTTCAAACACTTTATTGTACTCATTCAAAATTCAAACTTTATAAAAAGACTATTTTTCATTAATTATCCAATTTTCTTTATTTAATTAACATTTTTAAATTAAAATTAACAATTGATTATCCCCAAATCGAAACCCTAGGATACACATATTAGTTATTAGACTTAGACTTATTGTATATTACCTCATTATAGGGTAATATTTGGAATCACTTTGGGCAACACAATTATCATATCTTTCAAACAAGTTAACATTTGCTAAGGTGAGTTTACATAGCCCCCTTTTATCACCACTTTTGGGGTAAAACATGTTATAACACTTTTCATTGCAATTCAATCATCAATGTGTTTGTGTGTTTTCTATGTTGCATATTGTCTTGAACATGATTAGAGTAAACACATTCTAGCATAATCATTAACATTGATCAGCCGACGGTATACATTGATAGATCTATTGGACTGACAATCCCACCCGGATACGTGCCTCCTACAAAGGTTACGTGGGTGTTTGTTATCGCATAACATTATTCATTGGGACCATAAGTGTATGGTATGTATTATTTATAACAGTCAACAGGGTTGATTATGCACTCGATTTATTTCTAATATGTTTCTCACATATGGGCTAGATTAACATGACACATGAATTGCATAACATTTTATTCATTTACCATCAAAAACCTATGTAATTCTCACCAACTTATGTTGACCCAAAATACTTTCAAAATTAACATGTTTCAGGTAACAATGAAGCTGAGGCTTGAGATAGCATGAGGATTTATCTTGAAGTTTATTTGAAGTTTTGAAGTTACTGTTTGATGTTATGTATTTGAATTCTTAGACATTATTTCACATTTTGGATATTATGTTTGAATAAATTATTTAAAATTTATATTATACCATGTGCTACTGAAAACAATCATCAATACGTGGCACCCCGATGTTTCCGCCATCGGTTGGGGTGTTACAGATTGGTATCAGAGCCTTGGTTATAGGGAATTAGGTTATTAGAAATAATCTAGACTATAACCTTAGGGACTAAAACAGTACTTGCTTCTCCTACTTGTAACCCTAATTGCTTCCCTAATCCTATCCTTATCCTATGCCTTAAACCTACATGTGACTACTCTTAATTGTCTGCTGCAATCCTGATCCACCATTAGATTAATAGGACAAAATCCTCAGGTTTAACCTGAACCCCCTTGAGATCTCGTCGAAGTTCTAGATTTTAATAACGAACACGTGCAATCTGGAAGGGTGAACGCCTGTATTCTGAGTCTTCTGTCTAGGCTGGCATTGCGCATATATCCCAATCAGACGAGGGACCCGGATGCCTACCTGGGAATTCTCGGGATGAGTGTTCACTTATAGGCTAAAGCATGTCTTCATATGTTATTAGAATTTAGAATCTTTGATAAGTCAACGTTTTCGTTTATTCGTTTTAATTAATGAATAAATGATTACATTCCTTATATGAACTCTCATTCATTTCATTGTGTCTATTACAGATCATGCCTCCTCGTCGCAGCACTCGCAACAGCAATGGTGAGAACCCCGCAGAAGGTAGTGATAACCATAACCACAACCATGACCAAGTTCCTAACCACAACAACAATGGGGTCGATGCTCAACTGGCTGCGATCATTTCTCAACAAATGGCGCAGCAAATCGCAACTCTGGTTCCCAACTTGCTTGCTCAGGTCATCCAATTGAATGGGAATGGTCACAACAATGGGAACGGGAATGGCAATGGTAATGGCAATGGCAATGGACCCCAAGCTTGCACCCTCAAGCACTTCAACTCTTGTAACCCTCCAAAGTTCAGCGGTGAAGAAGGAGCTACTGGACTTCTCCAATGGTTTGAGGGTATTGAAAATACCTTCATCAACAGTGAGTGCCCCAACAATTTCAAGGTTCGTTACGCCATGAGTGTTCTCCATAAACGAGCACTCACATGGTGGAATGAAGAAAAGCGTACTCGTGGGGCCGAAGTTGCTCTTGCTATGACTTGGGACCAGGTCAAAGAGATCATGAAGGAGGAGTTCTGTCCTCGAAATGAAGTTAAAAAGCTTGAGGATGAGTTTCACACCTTGGCTCAAGATAGTGGGGAAAATCTTGCCTACAACACCCGCTTTCATGAGCTTAGCTTATTGTTGCCACACAAGGTTACTCCTCTGCCGGTAGCCATCGAGAAGTACATCGGTGGTCTGCCCATGCAAATCCAGGACACTGTTTGGGGTAGAAATCCTGCAACTCTGGAAGAGGCCAAACGTCTAGCGGCCACTCTTACTGATAATCATGTGAAGAATGGTACTCTGGTTCGCAAGGGCTCTAAGAAGACTGTTGCCAAAGATACTCCACAGCCTGCAATTGAAGTCAAGCCTGAGACCTCAAGCAACAAGAAGCGCAAGGCTAGAAACTATATGGTTGCTACTACTCCACCTGCTGCCCAAAACCCAGCCAAGAAACCATACACCGGACCTCACCCTTTGTGCAACACCTGCAAGTATCACCATCCCACACAGGTGCCATGTCGATTCTGTACTAAGTGTCAAAGGTATGGTCACCTGGTGAACGTCTGTCGATCTCCTGCTGCCCAAGACAACAACAACCCAGCTCCCAACCAAAACCAACAAAACAACAGGCCTACTCGTGGTCAATGCTACGAGTGTGGTAACCCTAATCACTACATCAACAACTGCCCTAACCGTAACCGTAACCAAAACCAGAACCAAAACCAAAACCAAAACCAGAACCGCAACCAGAACCAAGGTGCTCGAGGTCGCGCCTACAATCTCAACGCTAATCAGGCCCGTGACAACAATGAAGTGGTGAATGGTACGTTTCTCATTAATAATCACTATGCATCCATATTATTTGATTCAGGAGCTGATAAGTCATTCGTGTCACTGAAGTTTGAACCTTTACTTAACTTACCCCACACTAATCTAGAAGACCCTTTTGTGGTAGAGGTAGCTAACGGGAAGTCTATTTCGATCGGTTCTATTATTCGTAACTGCTTGTTGAATCTCAATGATCATACCTTCCCTATCGATCTTATTCCCATGCATCTTGGTAGTTTTGATATTATAGTAGGCATGGACTGGTTGTCAACACATCGTGCCGAAATCCTGTGCTTCGAGAAAGTCATACGCATTCCTCTCGAATCTGGTGAGATTTTGAAGATCTATGGTGAGAAACCCTGTGGTGAGCTTAAGCTTATGTCTTGTACTACTGCCCAAAAGTACTTACGAAAGGGATATACAGCCTTCTTAGCTAACGTGATAGAGAAGAAGGACAAAGGCAAAAGTATCCAAGACATTCCTATTATTCGTGACTATCCTGAAGTTTTCCCAGAGGATTTACCTGGTTTGCCTCCTACTCGACAAGTGGAGTTTCGTATTGATCTTGTTCCTGGTGCTAATCCTATTGCTAAAGCTCCTTATCGTCTTGCACCCTCTGAGATGCAAGAACTTGCTAGTCAATTACAGGAACTTTCTGATAAAGGGTTCATTCGCCCTAGTTCTTCTCCATGGGGAGCCCCTGTCTTATTTGTTAAAAAGAAGGATGGTTCTCTTCGGATGTGTATTGACTACCGTGAACTCAACAAACTCACCATCAAGAATCGTTATCCACTTCCTAGGATTGACGATCTCTTCGATCAACTTCAAGGAGCAACCCACTTCTCGAAGATTGATCTCCGTTCTGGTTATCATCAGCTTAGAGTCCACGATGAAGATATTCCCAAGACAGCTTTTCGCACTCGCTACGGTCACTATGAATTCATGGTTATGCCTTTCGGTTTGACCAATGCTCCCGCGGTATTCATGGATCTGATGAATCGGGTTTGTAGACCCTATCTCGACAAATTCGTGATCGTTTTCATTGATGATATTTTGATTTACTCTAAATCAAAATCCGATCACGAGCAACATCTTCACTCTATCTTGAGTCTCCTAAAGAAAGAACAACTGTACGCCAAGTTCTCCAAATGTGAATTTTGGCTTAAGGAAGTTCAATTTTTGGGACATGTCATTGATATGAACGGAATTCATGTTGATCCTGCGAAAATCGAAGCTGTGAAGAATTGGAGTGTTCCTACCACTCCCACGGAAGTCCGTTCTTTTCTTGGGTTGGCTGGTTATTATCGTCGATTCATCGCCAATTTCTCCAAGATCGCTGTTCCTCTCACTACCTTAACTCACAAGGGTAAACCCTATGAGTGGGGACCTAAGCAAGAGGAAGCGTTTGAAACTCTTAAGCTGAAACTTTGTGAAGCTCCTGTCTTATCTCTACCTGATGGTAATGATGATTTCGTGGTCTACTGTGATGCATCGAACCAAGGACTCGGTTGTGTTCTTATGCAACGAGGAAAGGTTATTGCTTATGCGTCTCGACAACTCAAGATTCACGAGAAAAATTATACCACCCATGATCTCGAATTGGGTGCTGTTGTCTTTGCACTCAAGATTTGGAGACATTATCTCTATGGGACCAAATGTGTGGTGTTCACGGACCACAAAAGTCTCCAACATGTCTTCGACCAAAAGAATCTTAACATGAGGCAACGACGTTGGGTTGAATTACTTAACGACTATGATTGCGAAATTCGCTACCATCCTGGCAAAGCGAATGTTGTGGCTGACGCACTTAGTCGTAAAGAGCGTGTCAAACTCCAATGTGCGAGAGTTCGTACTGATCTCCAAGATCGCATTCTCCAGGCTCAACACACCTCAGTCACCCAAGGTAACATGTACGATGAAATGTCTTGTGGTGCTGAGACTCAACTTGAAACCAAGCCCGACGGTCTCCTTTATTTTCTTAATCGACTGTGGATTCCCGACCGTGATGATCTTCGTACTTTTCTCATGAACGAGGCTCATAAGTCTCGTTATTCTATTCATCCTGGAGCTGACAAGATGTACCAAGATCTTCGTTATTCTTATTGGTGGCCTGGTATGAAGAAAGACATTGCTCTATTCGTCGCAAAATGCCTCACTTGTTCCAAGGTTAAGGCTGAACATCAACGACCATCTGGTATGCTTGAACAACCAGAGATTCCTGTCTGGAAATGGGAGAGCATAGCTATGGATTTCATTACCAAACTCCCTCGCACACCCAAAGGTTTTGACAGTATTTGGGTAATTGTCGATCGTTTGACCAAGTCCGCTCACTTTCTACCTATTCGTGAGAAGTATTCTGTGGAAAGGTTGGCACAGATGTACGTAAGTGAAATCGTATGTCGTCACGGTATACCTTTGGACATTATTTCGGATCGCGATGGTCGTTTCACCTCTCACTTTTGGGAATCTCTACAAAAAGCTTTGGGTACTAAGTTGAACCTGAGCACTGCTTATCACCCTCAAACGGATGGTCAGACTGAACGAACCATCCAGACACTTGAGGACATGCTCAGGGCATGTGTCATCGACTTTGGTGGCGCATGGGATTCTCATCTTCCTTTGGTTGAGTTTTCATACAACAACAGTTATCACGCCAGCATTAACATGGCTCCTTTTGAGGCACTCTATGGTCGGAAATGTCGTTCTCCTGTCTGTTGGACCGAGGTTGGTGAAGCTCGTATTACTGGACCCGAACTAATCCAGGAAACCACAGACAAAATCCAGCTTATTCAGGATAATCTTCTCAAGGCTCGTAGTCGCCAAAAGAGTTATGCTGATAAACGTCGTAAACCCTTGGAATTTCAAGTTGGGGACCTTGTGCTACTTAAGGTATCCCCTTGGAAAGGAGTTATTCGTTTCGGTAGAAAGGGAAAACTAGCTCCTCGATACGTAGGCCCCTTCAAAATTCTTGACAGAGTTGGGAAAGTGGCTTACAGACTTGAGCTTCCACCTGAGCTAAGTAATGTTCATCCGACCTTCCATGTTTCGAATCTCAAGAAATGCTTAGCAGATGAGAACCTTCATGTTCCTCTTGAGGATGTGCAAATCGATGAAAGCATGCACATTATCGAGAAACCCGTCGAGATTGTTGACACTGGAGTCAAGAAACTCAAGCGCAGTCGTATCCCGATCGTTAAGGTTCGTTGGGAATCTAAACGAGGCCCAGAGTTCACTTGGGAGCGTAAAGACCAGATGAAGTCGAAGTATCCGCATCTTTTTCCACCAGACTCTCCAACTCCAACTTCGGGACGAAGTTCCTAAAAGTAGGGGAGACTGTAACATTACGCATTTAAATACTTGTACGTTACGCACCGACATTTAATAAAACGTCAAGTTTCATTATTATCCTCGCATTTATTATTTTTGTCGTTATTTTGGAACCCTAATACTATATATAATATTATATATAAGTGTGTGTGATAATTAAAAATCAAAAAAAATGTTTGCCTTGGCCGGGATTCGAACCCGCGCCAAGGACCGGCCCAACACACACAATGCACAAACCAGCTGGGCTGGCCTTCTGTTTGTGATAAACCCGGGCTCAAATTAAACTTATACACGAATTAAAATCCTCACAGTTGACAATAAAAGTCAACTGTGGGATTCCTTGTTGTGCAATCCGTAGTGTTAACGCGTGATTGTTATAATTATGGTAAACTCGTGCATTATCCGGCCCATTACAACGCGATTACACAGCTATTACACGGCAATCGTGCCCTAATGATCTTTATTGGCCGCGTATTATCATAAGGAAAGTCAACGATCCAATTAACCCTAACCCTAATCTATTAGTATAAATTGAGACCTCCTGGACCTTGAAAACTCGCTCATACCTCTCTCTCAATCTCTATTTCTCTCTATTACTGCTCTGTTCGTTGTTAATTGCTCGTGGTTGACTTTTCCCTTTGACCCGATAATAATCATCATCACCACACTGTGAGTCTAATTTTATTGTTTGGATTCATTCATCGGCATCCAAGCAACTATAGCCCTAACATTAATTGGGCTATAGTTGCCTGAATCGTCTGATTGTTAAGCTAGGGTTCATCGCGATTCAAATTGGGGATAATACTGATATTGCATATGTTATTTAATTAATTAAAGCCAGAAGTCATCACAACCACCGGCCTAGGCCAGGTGGTTGAGACGCTTGGCTTACACAAGGGTCACCCGGGTTCGAGTCCCGGCACTGACCGGGTTTTTGGCACCTTTTTCCTTTCTTTTCTTTTTTTTAACCATTAAATAATTACATATATATATAAATCCTTTAAATCTTTTAAAATTCTTTTTAAATACCTAAACTCTTTTATAAATTCTAAAAAAATTATTATTACTTAATCTAATATAAAAGATTTATTTACAACTTTTATTTTTCAGAAATTCTTTTATTTAATATTTATAATAATTAAATCATTTTTATACTATTATAATTATAAAAATCCATTATTATATCAAAACAATTTATTTAAATTCTCCAAAAATTATCCTAACTTTTTATAAAGTTGAACTTTACTGAAATAATTTTTAATTCAGTAAAATCATTTATTTATTATTTTTAATCAATTTTTGTAAGATTTAATCATATTTAATTCATAATAAATCCAATTTTCATCATTTTTGCACCAAAATTTTATACAAATTATGTTTAATCATTTAGAACAGAAATATGATTTTTAAAATAAGATTTCTTTAATTTTAGTATTTTTGAATATTAAAGTTAATAATTGGCTATTTATAAATAAATAGATTTAAAAATCTATTTTAAATGAAATAATTTTATAAAAATTATTTTATTGCTTCAAACACTTTATTGTACTCATTCAAAATTCAAACTTTATAAAAAGACTATTTTTCATTAATTATCCAATTTTCTTTATTTAATTAACATTTTTAAATTAAAATTAACAATTGATTATCCCCAAATCGAAACCCTAGGATACACATATTAGTTATTAGACTTAGACTTATTGTATATTACCTCATTATAGGGTAATATTTGGAATCACTTTGGGCAACACAATTATCATATCTTTCAAACAAGTTAACATTTGCTAAGGTGAGTTTACATAGCCCCCTTTTATCACCACTTTTGGGGTAAAACATGTTATAACACTTTTCATTGCAATTCAATCATCAATGTGTTTGTGTGTTTTCTATGTTGCATATTGTCTTGAACATGATTAGAGTAAACACATTCTAGCATAATCATTAACATTGATCAGCCGACGGTATACATTGATAGATCTATTGGACTGACAATCCCACCCGGATACGTGCCTCCTACAAAGGTTACGTGGGTGTTTGTTATCGCATAACATTATTCATTGGGACCATAAGTGTATGGTATGTATTATTTATAACAGTCAACAGGGTTGATTATGCACTCGATTTATTTCTAATATGTTTCTCACATATGGGCTAGATTAACATGACACATGAATTGCATAACATTTTATTCATTTACCATCAAAAACCTATGTAATTCTCACCAACTTATGTTGACCCAAAATACTTTCAAAATTAACATGTTTCAGGTAACAATGAAGCTGAGGCTTGAGATAGCATGAGGATTTATCTTGAAGTTTATTTGAAGTTTTGAAGTTACTGTTTGATGTTATGTATTTGAATTCTTAGACATTATTTCACATTTTGGATATTATGTTTGAATAAATTATTTAAAATTTATATTATACCATGTGCTACTGAAAACAATCATCAATACGTGGCACCCCGATGTTTCCGCCATCGGTTGGGGTGTTACAAGAAGTCTATTCATTCATTCATCTTACAACTAATATATACATCACATATACAGGGTTAGGATCAAATACACAGTGAAAGAAAAATAGCAAGTCGTAGGAAGTGTATCAAACGAACTTCTATTGAACTCATTCAAGCGGTATTGAAACTGTCTCATTGAACTTTACGATCTTAGTTTTTAGGTTTTAGCTTTTTTTTTTTTTTTTTTTTTTTTTTTTTTTGCTTTTAGCTTGTAGTTTTTAGAATTTACGTTATATCGTTTGTCTTTTATGTAGCATTGTGTTTTTTTTTCTTATGTTAATCATTGTGTTATTTTTGCGATTCTCTGTGTCTTTTTTGTTCAAAATTGTGTTATATTTTTTGGCATTATGTTATCTTTTGTGGCTCATTGTGTCATATTTCGTGATCTATTCATTCTCACCCTTTCTCAATTTTATAATAATTTAACCCCACATATATCTATATCTATCAATACATACTAAGGGGGACGGGGCGCCACCAGAATTGGGCACGGGTACCTTATTACCAGCACGGTAATACCGCCGCCACCTGTTTTCTGGTGCTTGTTACCGTGCTGGTACAAAGAAACGGTCCTTTTCTTGACCAATAAAAATATGCCATGTTTTTCTTTCACCTTTGACCGTGATTTTTTTACCGTGTTTTATTTTTTGACCGTTTACATTTTGACTTTTTTTTTAATCTTTTACCCCTATACAAATCATTCATTCACATAAAATAATTCCCACGGTTAACGTTCATTAAAAATTTAAACAACATTACACAATAAACATTAAACAACATTAAACATTAGTTATTAAATAAATCTCGCAACATTCGCCATGACGCAAAATGGGTGAAGTTACTCATTTGTGCATGGTAGTAGTCGCCGCGCGTGACTTGAATTGCAATGTCTTCTTGAAGATTAGGGTGTCTCTCCACCGTGGCTTCATAGAGGACGTTCCAACGGAGACACCTGGACCAGAGAAGAATCCACCTACGAACGAGCGAATCCTTGGGGCGGTCATTTGTGCCGGTTAAATCATTGAATACCACCGACACTTGGTGCCAAAACTAAATTGGGATATCGACTTCATGAACCCATGTGTTTCTCACTATCAGGTATGCCCTCGTTAGCGCGATATCCTCATTTGCATTCCGCGGGACCATTTTTACGATACGATTAAAGTATAACCGGTTTTGGTGTGATTTTTTTGTATTGAAATTATGGTGTTTTATAGAACAAATCGTAACGGTACAGATTCCAAATGGTTGCAACGGTTTAAATGTAACGGTAACAAAATTAATTACCGTCTGCTTTTATACAACGGATAGTTTTTTTGAATTTAAATGAAATATAATGAAAGAATCAGTGGAGTGTTTCCTACAAAAAAATGTTTCAGTAAAGTAAATCAGTGAAGTGATGTGGCAGTGTATAATTGGTTAAAATCAGTAAAAGAAAATATTATTTCTAAGAGTGCCCCTTAAGGCCTAATAAATAAAAGTCCCTATGGACACTTGTCAATCTCTTATTCCAAGATCTATTTTATTCAAATGCTTATGTGGACAAGTAGCCATACAATAGCATTTTGATTTTTTTCTTTAGAAAAAAAAGCAAAAATTATTACATGAGAATTGGAAAGGAAAGTTACATAAATTATGAATCCTTAAATATGTATTTTTATATTATTAATTTTTATTTATTACAGCAGGAAATTTATTTTCGGCATATTATTTTTGTAATTATAATATAAATTAGGAAGGCATTATAATATAAATTATGAAGTCATTAACTTTTGATATTAATTCAGAAAAAAATATATATTATATTAACAATTTAGGTCACATATTATTTTTCCCTTTATACAAGTTACATGTATTAACAATGCTAATTTTCGTACACTTTTCCTCTGATTTTTCAAGTTTTCGGAAAAAAAATTATTATATTATTATTACAAAAATAACATAACCCAATCTTTATATAATGATGATATTACATATTCATTATTCCATCCCTCTAATCAATTTTTTTACTAGCAAAACAGGTTTCTAGCAAAAAAGGTTTCTTGATCCTATCCCTTTTTTTTAATTATTCATCTATTTATTTTGCTCTATTATTAACATTGTGTGTTTATGTTTATAATTTTTATTTTTTTGTTAGGTTGTAATGGATCTTAGAACCGCCCAAATGGTAGCCAACGGCGCTATTCTTCATCAAATTACGTATTGTGGAATATGCAATGTGAATTGTCTTAACGATGCTCAGTTTTTTAAACATTGCAATGGGAGAAAACATAGATCAAAGGTAATAAACAAAAGTCATTTGTGCCACATGTCATTATATTATCTCAACTTTAATTTTTTTTTCATCCTCTCATTAGGACACATGGCATAATATTATATTTTTCTTTTTTTTTTCCTTTTTTAAAAATAAAAAATCATTTAATGACTCTTCTTTTGTTAACCAAAGACTCTTCTTTTATACGCTTCTCTTTCATTCATTGTCATTACCTATGGCATTAATTTTGATTATACGTTTCCTTATTCATTCATCAATCATTTATCATTTGCCCTAATCACATCGTCGCCTCTCTCATCTCTTCATTATTCTTCTCTCATCCCTTCCTCTTTCTTCAAATTATTCAATCTTCACAGATCAAACACACGATCGTAACCTCTCTCTGAACTCTATGGATTTACATATCTAGAATCAAGCTGAATAGCTAGATTCGTTTGAATTATCTATGGACTATAATCTCACTCATTGTACTTGATCTTATCTACCTGGTATTTTATTACACCTTATAAAAATAATAGACAATAAACTAGATTAAAGGACAAGTAAAATAAAGTAAAAAGAAATTAAATAAAAAGAAAAGTATATTAAAAGTTAACATGACTTCTTGCACTTAAAAAAATAGTTCTTCTTCACATCAAATTAAGAGAGGCATGCAACCTTTCCACCAAGTCCTTGCTCGCCGAAAAAAACAAGGAATATATACACACCAACCTTTCTACCAAGCGCATGGATCGCGGATTTAGCTTCAAGGCTTATAAAGGGGGAGAAGAAGGCTTGTTTCCTTGCTTTTCATTGGTTTCAAAAATCCAAAGGGTGCGATTGAAAATTTTAATGGGGTGCGGACAGGATAAACACGTATATATAAACACTAAAAAAAAAATTCAAGGTGGGCGCCCGCACCCTTGACCAGGGTGTGGGTCCGCCAATGACGACATCTATAAATTTCTTTATTTAATGCATATTTTATCTTATATCTTATGTTTGAACCAAATTCTATATGTTTTCTGTTTTAACGTCTTTAAATATCACTAAGTTATGTTTTACACTTTTACCTTCCTTGTAAATGCTTTACAAATAATTTTGATTTAAAAAGGGATAACGTTACAGCTTGTTATTCACTTATCTAGTATTTAAATGTAACTTGGCTTTTATTATTGAAAAAAAAATGACTATAGTTTGTAATGACTATGTTTCAAGAACTACTCCATTTTGATATTTCTAAAAATAATAGAAAAAAAATAGTATTGTCTTGTAAACAGTGTGAACTAATAAATGGTATCATACCAACCATTAAAATTAACCAAATGTGAATGCTCCTCAACGATGTCATCTAAAGGTTGGCGAGTCCAATTGCTAACATCACACACACACAAATGTGTGTGGGTGATATAAAATATTTTGCTTACCTACTTCTAATCCCCGAGGCACACCAACCTTGTCGATATAATGAACTTTTAATTCTTATATAAGAGAGAGAAAGGACACAACTTATATTATTAATAAGTTTAAGATTTAACATTTTGTTATCTTTTTTTGATAACTTTCACTTTACTTATTGAGACAGATACAAAATGAATTAAAATCGTGAAATTGATCAAAAGAAATTATTACTTAACTAGTCGTTTTGAAAGAATTATTAATATAGGTTCACTGGCTATTTTTTGGTGGCTAGTGCCACGGTTACAATGACGAAAACGATTATGAGGTGGTGTCGGGTGACGGTGGCAATTGCGATGGTGGTGGAGACAAATAAATCAATACAAAATTTATGTTTGCCCAAATCAACCCATTTTTTAAATAATGGTCATAATTGTTACTATAGGGGTGTTCGGTATTCGAATCGAAAACGACAAACTCGAAATTGATTATAATAATTTCATATTTGAATTTAGTTTTAGAAAACTCGAATTCGGTTGTTCAAATTCAAATTATGCATTAAGTTTTTACTTTTTTAACCTTAACGAATATATTGTAAAAGACCAACAAGAATTACAAGTTAGCGGCGGGTAAACAGACAACAAGCTGCGCCGCTACCCCTTTTTGAATAGTAAAGCCTACTTTATTAAAAATAAAACTTGTGTCCTTGGCAGCAGGAGAGTTACTCTGCACCACTTTTTGCACTCGATCTAAAAACTGGATTGCTTCGGGAGCAAGACCCCCAAATGTGTCAAAAGCGAAGGGCACAAAGACGTGTTGGTTTTCCAGACAAACAGCTTCATGTTTGTCAATTTTCTTGGATTCAGCTTTTAAAACTGTCTGCCCTGCTACAAACCCCAAATCTCGAAGTCCCACCAAAGGAGACACCCCTGTGAGATCAACGCACGCGTGTTTGCCCTGCGCCCACCCGAACACAAGGACATCCGCTGGCCTTAGGGTGGACCGCCCCTCAAGTGGATCCGTCAAAAAGTTAACCGGGGCTGCTTTCCTAGCTGACACGGCTCATCAACTGGGAATATGGGAATCATAAGTCTATACTTAAGGATAGCCCGATATTCAACAGCCGACATGTGTTGCCCAAGCCCATCAATAGAAAGGACAGTCAAGAAATCTTGAGTATGCGCTCCTTTACTTTTTATATACACATAAATATGTGTGTAAAAACACACACACAAAAGGCTTCTACGAATTTTAAGCTGTAACATATCGGTCTTCTAACATGTAATATCCAATCCTGATGATCATCCTGTTAAACAAATAATCAAAACTTACTAAATGTCAAACATTTGAGTCATTGCCACCTGATGAACTAACATTTCGATTTCAAGTTCATTCCGATTGTTACTTCGTTTGATTCGAGTTTTAATGAATTTAATTCAATTTAGTCTTCGAAATTTGATACCGTAATCAAAATTTTGAATCCAACTTCAAATTTTCAAAACTTGTATAATTCGATTCGGTTGATCCAACCAAGTATTTAAAATTCAATTTGTTAAACTCCCCTATTGTAATCCTAACTTTATAATAAATACCCATTTTTCAAGTATGTGTGTTTAAAACACAAGTTGTAAATAAACAATACTAGTAGGAAGCCCGCGCGTTGCCGCGGGAGCGATAATATAAGGTATGATACTCCATATTAGTTTATCAAGTCCATATCTAATATTTTCATCTACCAAATCGTCAATGCGACAAGCTTTTCTACGTAAAAATGTGTTCTTAAGCATTAAAAAAAATCTTCGACTTTAAAGTCTAGCTTTCAAACTAATGACTTCAGTCATATATTATACAAATTTTAACCTGGGTATAATATTATAGCAGACTCCACAAGTTCAATTTTAATTCAATGAATTGGCGTTAAGCAAAGAAAACATAAGTTCCCATTATCACAATTATAATGAAACCAAAAGGTCTTGTTATCAATTAACATATCATACTCATTATCCATGAAAATTTAAGTGCGTATACTATGCAATGTGTTTTCAATCTATATTTCACATAGATGTATATAGATAACATAATGCTTGTGTTTGTAATGTTGGTAACATTGAATTAAATATGCCTATTTATACATGAAGTATATCATTTACAAACCATCCAATTGAAAAACAAACAAAAATCTAGTTGCTTTACAGTTTTGCGTAAATATGGCACAAATTAATAACTCTCAAAGAAGGAGAAAAGTAAACAAAAAATATGAGACTTCAATCAAAAAAATGAGATTTTATGTTGTACAATTTACAAATTACACTTTGGCAAACTTTTGACCCATCCGACCCATTTGAACAACATTCTTCCTGTCTAATTTTATTTTATTTTACCTAGTTGGCCCATTAGAGAGTAAAATAACCAAATTCATAGGTCAAGAAATTACCTTTCGGTTTGCCCTAGAAGAAATTCAAGATGCTTATCAAGAGCTTTTTTTCTTCTTTTGATCAAGCTCTAACCGATGTTTGTACAACACCTAAAATGACAAGATATTTTATAGAAAATAAATATGTATGAAAATTATAATGTAAAACAAACCCCTCATATACTAAATTACATATATGACTTACCAGCTTCTCAATTTTTGTCCAAAATTTCTTCACATCCTTGGAGATATTTAGTGCAACTTTTTTTATTTGGAGCTCTTCTTCCTAACCATTGAAGATAATGAACTTAAATATCAAGAAAATGACATATACAATTCATTAGAGGCACTCAAAGGTCTCACCTTCCAATAAACACAATTAAAATAATTCTTAAAGACAATTCAATGGATATCTATTGGTATGGTCATGAGGGCAAGATTGGAATAGAATCTTAAGATGTGAGTAAGATAATGATGGTAAAATTACAAACATATCCTCCTAAGTGTCTTAATTGTCACAACTATGCCCATAATACCCTTAAATTTGTTGCTGAAGTATGTTGTACATATTGCTTCTTAAGTTGTACGGAAATGAAAATGACTATGTTAGCCATCACTCCTCCTTAATAAGATAATATAGATAATGTTGTTTGTGCAATATAGTTTTATTTATTTCAAAACGGGAAATTTTAGTTAACTGACCCTGTTAATAAATATTTTATTGGTCGAAATGAAATACTTCTTTCTCTTTTTTTTTTTTCTTTTGTTTTACATTTATGGTTTATATGTTTTAACATGTGTAGCGATATAAGGTGTTCATAACTTACCGTATAATCAAAAGTAGACTCCAACTCCATGAGTTACGATTGTTTAAGTTGGGCCAAGTGGGCACGCAGTGCAAAAAGCCCAAACAGTTAATTCATATAGATGGATTAAATGAATTCTAATAAGCCGCTTCATAAGTATAACAACGTAATGGACAACGCAATGCAAAAAGCCCAAACTAAATATATGAAACTTGGGCGCTTTTTGACTTAGAGGTGAAAAAAATAAATTGTGTCCGCCAAATCGGTTTATAACCCGACCCACTTCAAAAAAAAACCTGTTTGGCACAAACCAGTTTGGACCTGACCCAAGCCGTCATATTGTATACCAGTCTCGTTCTCTTAAACCAATTTTAAGATCACCCTATTTGAAAATCCTATCCGGAAACTATTTTTGAATTCAAGTCATTTCTTTGATAGATATACTAGTTTTTATCCCGGGAGCGTACCGGGTTGAAATATCTAATATAAAATAATAAAATATATTATTATTATTATTATTTTAAACAAATCTCTGCCATAAGTTATCATATTCAAATATAAAAAAACGAATCTCTGTGCCGGGGTATGAATCTAGTGCCATTACAAATAAATTCGGAAGTTTGTATCGATTATTCTAAAAAGAACTAACATGAAATAAGAAAAAAAAGTTAATTATTGAAATATCGAACGCATTAGTCTAAGGGTTATGTGATGCGTTAAAAAATTCATGGGTATATGATCGGGTATGTAGTTCGGGTATTTGGGTATGTTGTTTCGGGTAATCGGGTCGGGTATCACCTAATCCCAGACCCGACCCAAACCCACAATTTTTTTTAAACTAATCCCAAACCCGACACAATACCTGTCGGGTTACAAAAAATAGTCATTTTTTTCTCCGATTTTTATATAGCACTATGGTACTCGTTGGAAAGATAATAAAACGCTCGTTAATTTGGTGTAACTTTTTTCTTTAAAAAATCCCGTATATAAAAGATATTAACGTTTAAAAGTTATGGGAGGAAACACAAGAGATTAAAAAATAAAGGTTTAATATTTAGATTTAATAGATTAGGTATGTGATAGATTAGGTTAAAGATTATAATAGATTAGGTTAAATCATATTTATTTATTTTTTTAATTGGTTTAGAGTTGCCACATCACATCCTATGTGGCATCTCTCAAAGAAGAGATTGCATAAGAGTATGACATGTAGGATTAATCCCTTTGCAATATATATATACTAGCTGATTACCCCGGGAAGGTCCCGGGGTTGAAAAATTTAATATGATTTAATAAAAAATGATAAAAAATGATAAAAGAAGAAAACTCAAATCACGAAAAGCGTAAATAATTTAAACATAATCAATCTTAGTTAAAAAAAATAAAAAGCATAAACCATATTAAACATAATACAGTATTAAAAAGATAACCTTCAACATATAATCATATTCACGTAATTTAAAATATGTTACAATTTGACTTTGACTTATATAGATGTAGAATTCATGATGGGGGTTGAAAAATATAACAATTCTAATAATATTAATACTAATATTAATAATTATTACTCTTGTAATTAAATAAATAAAAAAATAACCTTGTTATAAGGTGACACCATGTGTTGCAGTGTTGCGTGATTCATTCTCCTAACTTCTCTTGATGAAGTATACCTATCCATCTTTAGAAGACTAAAATTCCAATGATAGCATGGCGATTGGGCTGAATTTCAACATCGTAGATAAGAACCTGGTTTAAAAGAAAAAACATGATTAATGAATAACCTGAACACTTTGTGTTTTTTTTTTTCTGTATGAACATAATCCCACAAAAAATAGTCGTTTTTTTCTCCGTTTTTTATATAGCACTATGGTACTCATTGGAAAGATAATAAAACGCTCGTTAATTTGGTGTAATTTTTTTATTTAAAAAATCTCGAATATAAAAGATATTAACGTTTAAAAATTATGGGAGGAACATAAGAGAGAAAAATTTAAATTTGTTTTTAAATTCTTTTTTTTTTTAAAATAACTCAATTTAATTTTAGTAATTGAGAATTGAGAGATAGAGAGATAAATT
This sequence comes from Ambrosia trifida, assembly GCA_028751855.1. Taxonomy (NCBI): domain Eukaryota; kingdom Viridiplantae; phylum Streptophyta; class Magnoliopsida; order Asterales; family Asteraceae; genus Ambrosia; species Ambrosia trifida. Next base: position 57,487,967 of record CM054124.1, read on the forward strand.
TAGGGTTTTATGTTTATCTTTTTTTTTAATTAAAAAAGGAAATAATTCAAAAAACATTAAAATCTTTTAATTATGATGCCACGTGGCAGTTTCATGGAGAGGATGAAGGCACCATTGCACGCCACGTCAGCAATGTTCAATTCTTTTATATATATTAATAGATATATATATATATATATATATATATATATTAAAGACTGGTGGGGAACTCGCGCATTGCTGCGGGGCGACAATTTGCAGCTCGGTAGTCGTTCCTATTGGTTTATCATTCATCTTGTGATATATTATATAGTACTTGTGTTGATAATTTTATTCGTATAATATAATGTCATAGTAGCTAAACGATATAAGATACAAGTACAACATGTTTAGTATCAACAAAAGTAGTGGAAACTGGTACATTGTCTGATAACGGGGGAGAATTATTGTATCAAATTTATGTTGCTAGACATGTGTGACATCCGTCACCCTCGACTTTCATCTAGTTACAATTTTAGTCCTTCAAACATTTCTTGTAGTCGTTGTCGTTTTCAATTTCAATAAATGTGCGAAATTTAAGTTATATTATTTGCAGGTATTGTGAATCTCGATCTCGATTTAATCTAACACGTTTGTCGCGACGTTATTCGAAAAAAAATATATATCATAAAAAAAAAAATTCAAGTTTATAAAAGTTTTAAGTAAAATAGTTAACTTAGATAGTTTTTATTAAGGAAAAATTAACAAGGAAACACTAAAACTAATTTAAGTTAAATAAGAGGGACCAGTTTTGACAATATGCGAAAGTTTAAAAAAAAAAAAAAAGAACATTCATCTGCTGCTGCTCGAGTTTCCGGCCAAGAAGGAATCCGGCCGCCGGATTTCAATTCCGGCGAAGTCTCAAAACGTGTTTTAACGTCTATTTCAATAATTAAATGGTTCCAAACGACTTATCCATCAATAATTATCGCATTACAACCATTTATTTGGCTTAATGACGAGTTTTAAAGGCGTTAAATCGTGGGTTTATTAGAGTAACCGGAGAGTTTTAATAATCGACCTTAAACGCGTTTGTAATCGTGTATAAATACCTAGATAATTGTAGATGGTTGCTGCACCATTACACAACAAAACCCACTACAAATTTCATACAAAATCGTCCAGAAATCCTCTCTAAATCGCGTTTTTTTGGCGAGAAAAGAAGCTTCAATCGTGGTCCTAAAAACGAGTTGTAAGTGTTTAATCTTGCTTGTTTTATCTTAGTCGAGCCTTGTAGGATAAAACCCCCTTATTACAAAGCTTCAAACATACTTGAATCGGGTTAATTAAACAATGGTTGAGGTTAGGGTTATTGGGCTAGATAATTGGGGAAGAAGAAGATGTTGTGTTTTTATATAAATAAAATTTGGGTTGGATAAAATCAACAAAATGAGACTTGGCCTAGTGGTTGGGTCTGTTGGTTTGGAGCCTGAGGACCCGGGTTCGAGACCCTCTCACCACGAAATTTTGTTATTTTTTTTATGGAGATTATTTTAGGTAATATTCATATATATAAATATATAAATACTTCTTTTTCCTTATAATATTCATAATAAATCCATTATCTATCCAAAAATTATGAAAATTTAGACATAACATCTTGACATCTAAAATAAGATTTCCACACTTTTATTTTCCGGAAAATGTATCAATTTTATATTTTTATTGAATTTAATCGTTTTAATCATAATTAAATGATTAAAAATTCATTTTAAGAGATTTTAACCTCAAATTTTCTGGAGATTTATTTCTATGAATAATAAACGGTAATAAAATATAATTTCTTATAAAATGATTATTTTTGTTATTTTTACTAATTTTAATCATTAAAACATCATTTAAATTCGTTAAAAATGTTTTAAATGCAAATAAATTAAAAGAAATTATGGAAATATTATTTTAGTATTCCACATCATAAAATAATTATTTCTCATAATAATATCATTTTGGGATCATACCATGTATTATTCATGCTATTTATAATTAAATTAGATATAATAATAAATTGTTTAATTAAATATAAATCATTAACTTTATTTCAAGGTTATTTTTCTATAAAATGGGATTTATATCTATATGTGAAACACATAAGAGTTTTAGTCATTTATTAAATCGTAAATATATTTATTTCAAAAACTGTCGTTCAAATTATTACTAGAAATTTCATCTTCCCTAAATACGAGTCTAGCAAGCCCTAAATGCCTTAGATGATTCGTCGTCTTAGATTTTTTTTAGACATTGTCCTCATTTAGTGTTGTATATATAGGTTGAGTTCCTCGGAATTCTTAAGCCTTTACGACGAACTTTCTCGGAATTTATATTTAGCGAACTGTGAGTATATCTTTCCCCTTTTTTACTATTTACACTTTTGGGGTGATTCATGTACCATTGTTATTAAACTTACGTATATTATTTACAAAGCAATGTGCTCTTTGATATGTTTTGTGTGAATTGTATGAACGATTTGTCAAAGTCATTAACCTTTGGGCCGCACCTAACAATGAGTAGTACTACGAATTATATCCCTTGGTTACTTACGTGAACGAGTTAAGTCCTTGGTCATTGTTATGGTTTTTCTTGAACGATGGGTGAACGATTATTGAACGATGGGAGGCTTGATTTTGACCCTTTTACATATTACAAACATCAAGGCACATAAATTGCAAATTACTGCTTGAACGAAAATGGATATACTCACCAATGCATTATATGTGTTGACAAATTATTTTGTACATATTTCAGGTGAAGTTTGATCTTGCATGCTTTTCACGCTTAGGCTGGACCTAGTGCTTAAATAAAAGTTGAACATTTATTATTTATGTTTGAGATTTATATTAAGACTCTTTGTATTTCGTTTTGAACAATGCAAGTTATTTGCTATTAATATTTACAATTTAGTCCATGTGCTATTGAACAATCGTCACTACGTGACACCTCGATGTTTCCGCCATCGGTTGGGGTGTTACAACATGTTTGCATATTCAATTTGAAAACATCATTGCAATCCTTGATTGTACATCCATAAGTTATTCACCTGAATCATCAAACATATCACACCAAGATCAAATACACTATTCCTTTCGAAAACACATATTTTAACAATTTAAAGTCAAAATAGCAATTTATAGACCAAGTCAAGCTAGATTTTTAAAACAAATTCTAAGTATACATTTTTTTAAGGACACGAAGTATACATTTTAGAAAGAAAGTAACCAAAAAAAAATTCAACTCACAGTAATAAAATTGTTGTTTAACTTGATTTAACATGAAAACTTCCTGCTTGTTGTAGACTCACCTGAACCTACCGTGCGACTCACCTAAAATGGGCCACCAACGCTGCTCCACACGAAACATGTTACCGTGCTGAAAAATCTAACGATTATGACTTTTAAAAGGTTTTAGAAATAATTTGGATACCTAAAACCAAAAAGAAAAGGTAAGATGATCATATAGTTTACTTTTGAAATAAGTGTCCTATCTTAAATCCATATTACAAATATATATTTCGACTCGGTATTAATACAAATGGATATTCCAACTGCTTCATGTCGGCATCTTCGCCTATGACTTATCTATTAATTGCTACATGTCACCTTCTTCACAAGCCAGTCTGTAGCTCTAGGCATGTTTCATTAAAAAAAAAATATTTTCATTTTGATAAGATCGTATAGTACATATAGAAATGGATTTGATAAGGTTACCTTCGATGTCGAAACACATTCCCGATGTAGATCAAATGGTAGCATTCGATTTGTAATTCACAGCAGTTGTTCAAATCTTCTGTTGGCTAGTGATGGCTCCAATCTAAATGTCACATGGTAGCAAAGAGAGTTTGCGGTAACTGGGTTGACAATAGCAGCCCGTGCTTTCGAGAATCCCCCGCAATAGTGAAGGTTTCTGGTGACATTAAAATCTGGCCGGAATAACCCGATGCATGCAGCAAACTGGCAGAGAGTAGCGATCAAGAGAGGGTGACAGGGTGGGAGTTATATGTGGAACAAGATAGCGGTTATTCTTAAAGAAATTTAGCAACGTCTCAGCTACTCATAATATTCTCAACGGTTACTCCTGTTAACAAGAAATATACCAAGGGTCACCACACTTTAAAAGGTTGTCCCATGATATTCTCAATGGTTACTCTCTTTAACAACTTATAACATTTGGTCATAAAGTGAGATATTGAATGCATTAAACCTCTAAACAACTTATAACTTATGCTAAGGTTAGAATGACTAAAAGACTGATATACTCTTATGAACTTTTTAACAAATGCATCAACTATTTGTACATTGAGCAATTAAGATTGTAATTATTTAAATTTTGCAGGAATCCCTCCTAAATGCTTTATCTATATCTATATCTATATCTATATCTATACTATAAAGCATTTCCCAAGGACTTCTTAAAATTTAAGAGGTACAAGTTTGATTCCTTATGATACAATACACAATATATATAATAACTACATTTTGAGGGTAAAATTGTCTTTTAAACACCATATTTAATCAAAAGGTAATTAAGAGTCATGAGATGTTTATGAGACCTCATGACATTCAATTCTACAATTATTTTAAACACATTAGATAGAACACATATAAAAACTAATTTATAATACTACATGTTTTATTATAATCTTTTACATACAATTAGGTACTTTATAAAAGTTAAAGTTTATATAAACCTGATAATACTATATAAAAATCGAGAAAAATCAATAATGAAAGTCGTGTTTTTTAATCATGAGATAACGATTTGAATTCTAATATTACTACATATGGCTAATTTGATCTAAAGGTTATTGAGAACCACTCGGACCGATGTTCATAACCGATTAGCCAAACGGGAACAAATGAATAATTGAAACAATCGGTTTTTGAAATATCTTAATCGCAAGTTTTGGTTTTGGTTATGGCTCAAAACCAAAGTGAACCGAACAACAACTTGTACACACCCTTAAAATCACCAATTAGAGTGTTATGGTCTCCGCCGCAACGCGCGGGTACCCCACTAGTAATATAGTATAGATATAGATATTGTTTCTTTCTCTCTTAGGTAGTTATTGACAATTTTTTTTAATTAAAAGTAGTTTTGAGGGCAGAGGCTAAGAAGGTCGCTAAGTACGAAGCAGCCTGTTTAGAGAATCAACATGTGTTCCTGTCGTTTGCCTTTGGCACATTTGGATCTCTGGCCCTTGAGGCAGTACGTTTTCTAAAACGAGTGCAGAGGTGGTCAGAGCCCTAAAAACCAAGGGTTTGTGTTTAGCAGGATAGGCTTTGCGATTCAAAAAGGGATAGCGACGCAGCTTGTTGCCCGCTTACCCATTATTTAAATGTAACTTGTTTTGTTTTTAATATATTATCTTTTTATTTGTAATTTAACATGAAATTAATTATTAATACTTTAAATAAACTTATAATTTTTTTTTTTACTTAAAAACGTCACCAAACTCAAAATTATGTTAGTTAAAATATTGAAAAATGAAAAATAATAAAGATAATTGTTTTTACAAGTGATTTTTAAAAACTTTCAAAGACTTGGCATGGTTGTATGGTAAAAATTGGTAACACTTTATATTCTTGTGGTTTGCACTAATTAACAGTTTTCGTTCATATGGTTTGCACCAATTAACTGATTCAACCTGAGCCTAACATCCTGAGTCCTTGTATTTTGTCGAGCTAACACTTTACATACCTAAGACTAACGACAATTAGTATTTTTCATTAGGGCACAAGGGGCGCTCCACTGAAGGTGTTTTCACTTCACTAATTTCTACCAATCCTGCACTGCCACATCACTTCACTAATTTCCTTCACTGAAACATTTTTTTAAAGGCAACACTCCACTGATTCTTTACCCAACTATCAATTATTTTCACAAATAATAATAATAATTTTCACACATAAAAGTATAGTTAATAATTATTATTTTTTTACCTTTCAAAAAATAATTATTATTTTTTTATGTAATTTAGAAAAAAAAAAAAAAAAAAAAAGCTTAAAAAACCACATAACAATTTGAGTAAAAAAAACAGGTGAGACTTTTTCAACTTGTACTATACAACTTGTACCACAAAACAATTTAATAAATGACAAAAAATGTCTTCTCACACATTTGTAAACATATACATACTAGGTTAGAACCCGTGCGTTACACGGGTGGTATAAAAGAAATTAAATAAATAACTATACTTTAACAAAGCTTAATGTTTTCAACTAATGACATGTGTCAATCTAAAGAATCCGTAAATTATATTTAAAAATATCTATGCAAAACTATACATGCATTTTGTGTTTTCAAACTACAATGGAATGGAAGTATTCATTCTAGTCCTCCTTAGCTCGTCTTATAATAAGTGTAAATTCCTATAATAAGTGTAAAGATGTATATGCATAGGATAAAAAAAAATGCTTCTAGTTAGAGTTTGCAATTAAATGGTTCGATAAACTCCAAAGGTTGAGAAGATGTTCCTTTATATTTTGTTATAGCTAGAAAAACTCCATTTTGGATTCTAAATTCCAGGTTTTGTTGCATAAAACTAACATGTTACTGACGTGTCAAACCCCTAATATTAACATTTGATGGACTATACATCTAAAACATTAGAATTTAATTCAGCTTGTATTTGTTCAACATCAACATATTTGACGGCGATTATACATCTAAAAAATAGAAATTAAGTGCAACTTAATATTTACATAAATTATAAACTAAACCTAATCACCAATTAGTGGATTATTTATGTTTCATCTCGCATCTCCTAACACACTTCTTTTAAGTTTACTAAAGAACTCCACCTGTAAAAAAAATCAAACCATTAGTAGAATGGTTAAATATCCTAAGTATAATTTAAAGACTACTTTCATTGTTACAAATGGTAAAACATAGCTAATAAATATTAAACGGGTTAAGTAGATCAAAATATAGCATATAAGAAATGAAACATATCAAAATACAAAAAAATTGAATAAAATGGGTCGAGTTGATTGGAGATTCCAAAATGCTAAGTGGATAAATATGACGTCAAAGATATCAAATGACCAAAGGCCATGTTAGCGAAACCATTCAGTTAATGTGTTAAAGAAATGAAAGCTGATCCGTAAGGTAAACAATTAAAGAGCAATGATAGAAATTAAAATCATTATCACAAGCATCATGGGTGTTTAGATGACCCTTGTGTAACCGATTACTTGATTAATATGACAATAAGTCACAACAATTTGTTCAAAAATGATCGTTGCACTTGTAGTCATAAGCATAACACTCGATAAAACTCCAAACATTGATCAATAAAAACATCAATTTATATTAAAATATCTAATTAATACGCTACGAAATTTACTCAAAAAATCTCAAACCCCCTAACCAAAGAATCATTACGGTTCTAGATGCGTAATCAATAGCAATGATGATCAAGTACAAAATAAAACTAAGGTAAAAACTCACATGTACCTGTGCATCTCTGCACTCTTTACAATTCAGCTCAACAACTACAAAATTAGGATATTTGTTTATTACTCACATGTGTAAAACAAATTTGAATATTGCATAACTAAAAAAGATTAAATTAACATACGCTTTTTTTCACTAAAGGTAATGGACCTTTGAATCATATGCTAACATTAAAATCTATCAGACCACTAAAAATAATGCACCTTTCGCACATGAGGGTGTTTGTGTGTAAACTAAGCGAAATTCAGAACCCGTTTGTAGAAGATTTATAACCGTTGGTTCCGATCTTGATATGACTAAACAACATACAAAACACAATTAGAAATTGGGAAATTAGACCACGATGGATCATTATCTCAAGTAAAAAAAGATAATCTAAAACAATATCATTAAAATTAGTAAAATTAGCGTAACCATGGCAATTGTTGAAGACAAGAAGTGTACTGGAAAATATGAGAGATGTACTGGCGAGTAAACAATCGGTGAATGAGAACCCTAGAAACACAATCAGATAAAAATGGGCACATGTCTAAAGTGGATAAAAAAAATTCATAATCAAGAAAGGGCATAGATGGTAGCCTGCTTTAAGTTTTTTTCCGGTTGAGATAAACTGAACTTGAGTGCAGTGCAGGTGGGCCCAGAAATTCGCACTTACTGACTTGTTATATAGTAAAAGAGATATCGAGTGCTGATGTGAAAGCGCCCAAGTATGACTACCTGCATGAAGATAAAGAAACAATGATTTCAATTTTCAAAGGTGTGATGTTTTTCATTTCGCTGGTGGGTTAGTAACCACATGGTGTGCCAACTTGACTGCTGCAGCATATTCCACTGCAAGATTTGATTTTTGAACCCATGTTTGGCTCCCCAGTATTCCAGCGGATAAAACACCTTGACCCATATCCAACCAAGTACTCGACCCGACAGTTACCTGGATTGATTCACTAATTCTGTTGGAACACTATGGCAACTTTTCCAGTTAGCTTCCCACTAATAAATCTATATGCATGCATGTAGCCTTAAGTTTTAGTTTCCATTTAGTTCCACTTCACCACTTCATGCACATTCTCCAATTTTATAGTAGAAAGTGTAAGATTTTTCTACTAAAACTACACTCACATTTAAACAGGGAATATACAAAAAAAAGTGCCAATAGTCTATCTTTCTTTGATTTGTTCTTCATGTGCTCTTTCGACCTCCAACACCATGCTTATGTCACTATTACGAATATTTTCAACATCAACAATATCCAAATTCGCCATTTAGGTTGTAGCCTAGTGGCAAGAAGCAAAGCTTCTTTTGGGGAATACCCAAGTTCAAGTCTTGGGCAAAGCGTAATTTAAGAGTATTATGGTGGAGTGATGTTTGCCTTTCAAAAAAAAAAAAAGCAATATCCAAATTCGCACACTCCAATCAACATTTTTTGCATCTTCAAATATCTCTTTCATGTGTGTTAGTAGCGGCCAATCTCGAATGTGGTCTGGAATCCAAAATAGATAAAAATCCACAATCAAGCAAGAACATAGACTGGAATGACATAAGATGTAAATTCGTACGATTGTACATGGAACCGGCTAAAAAGATAAAGACGCACTACCAAATAGAAATCTCTACAACACAATCCCTAATTTGTTAGGAAACAATAAAACGCACCACCACCTGATTCACCCAATTCTGAAAAACCATAACCCTATAATTAAGGTGCAAATAAACCTTCACGGAGTTGATAAACAGAAGGAGAAAAACATACCTCAAAGGATCAAATAATCGGCTTCAATGGAGAGAGCACATACATCGGTTAAAATGGAACCGGCTGAATAATATATAATATATTAAATAGAATAGAGGAATCGTTTGAAAAGGTAAAACTAATCCGACCTCCAACCTGAACAACAAACTTGAACGATTGTGTTTTGTTTACAACCAATAATCGCCTTAGAGAGAGGGACACCCATAGAAATTTCAGATAGTATAAAAATGAGAAAACCAACACATAATAAACAAAAATCAACAATACTTACCTTGAAAGATGATTATAGGAGAAGATGATTGTTAACATTGTTGACGTCGGCAATTGGAAGGGCGGATGAGAAAATGGGAGAATAGTCTCTGCGCGAGAGAGAAACGGAGAGTTGTTTAATGGAAAAAATAATAAAGGGTGTTTATATGTCGGGTTAAAAAAATTAGAATATGGAGCGCGGATGACCCGAAAATGATAACCCGAAAAAATGAGCGGGAAAACAAAATCAGAAGCCCTCATATCATGCCATGTGTCCCACAATAGGTTTTATTTATATATTATAGTAGATAGTAGATACTTCTATATCTATCTCATTCTTCACAAACCCACTATTGTAAAAAAAAAAATAGCAGGCAACCAAGACAACTTCTAACCAAAATAGAAGAGAGAGAGGAGATTAAAATAATGGAGAGAGAGGAATAAAAAAATAAAAAAATTGTGTGAAAGTTTGTGTCACATCCGTGAATCAACACAGTAACTGGAACCAGAATTTGGTTCACGGGACCACTACCAGCATGGATGGCGGCGGTGTTACCGTGCTGGTAGTGAGGTACCCGTGACCAATTCTGGTAGCGTCCCGTCCTCCTTAGTATGTGGGTGAAATGACTAATACACCTCCTCCGTCATCTTCTCCAACTAACTCACCCACCTTCAAACACCACCACCTCCGTCATCTTTTCCAGCTAACCTACCCATCACCGCCACCTGCAAAAATGGGGATAAATAATAATTGAGAAAAAAAAAAAGCAACTGAATGTGGCTTTGTTTTGTGTACAAATACGTAATTTGACCAAAATCCTCCACTTTATTAGGTCCAATATGACAAATAAAAACCTCCGATGAAGGCCATTTTGGTAATTTGACATCCCACCCAAATCCTCTATATAAATTGTTCTTCGTCTCTTTATCTCCTCTTCATTCTCTGTGGGTTGATTGCTTATGCATACATAACAATCCAACGTCGACGGCGGTGGCGGAGGAGAAGTTTCTGGAGAGATGGGTTTGTAGAGAGAAAGAAAGATCGGACCAGTTGGGTAAGGAAGTTGGGGTGCGGTTAGTGAAGACCCATTTAAGGCCGGTCCATTGACATAAAGGGGATAGAGGTGTTTGCAGGTGGTGGAGGTGATGATGACAGGTGGATTGGTTGGTTGGAGAAGATGATGGAGGGGGTATATTAGTCATTTCACCCACAAACTAACGAAAATACTAACGGCTGTTAGCCTCAGGTATGTAAAGTTAGGGTTGTTCACAAGTCGAGCCGAACTAAGCGGACCTTTGTTCGTACTTGGCTCATTTATAAACCGAACCGAGCCAATCGGCTCATTTACAATCGAGCCGGAAACCGAACGAACATTTTTCGAGCGCACATTTTTTTGAGCGAGCGACGAGTGTTTTCGGACAACCATAAATTTGAAATGTTTCCTTTAATATTCTCGTTGCCTAGTGATGAATGAGGTTCGACCGTTCGAGAATGAGGCTCGAGTTGAGGCCAATGAGGTGATGAGCATACTACAAAAAACGATTGTCACGTTTTGGCGTATGTTGATAACTGGAGATGATTGATGGTGGACAACTAATGAGAATAGGAAGTCAAGCATGTCTTTTCACGAGTTAGGGTCTTACAATTAAACTTAGTGTTAAATTATTAGTATTGTGTTGACTGAGCCAATAACTATAAATATAATTGTATATATACATAGGACATTTCTAATTAAACTCCCTTACTTCTAAATCAACTCCCTAATTTTTTTTTTTTTTTTGAAAAGTGAACTTCATTAGAAAACGCAACCGGGCCTTACAGCAAGGACCGGAGCAAACAGGATTACAACATATACAACGGGTACAAAGCCCAATCCTTCCATACCAAATTCTTGAACCTGGATCTAGACTTTAACCAAAGAAACGCTAAAGACTTGACTCTAGAAACAACTTCAATAACTTTAGCTTCCTTGTCTCTAAAAATCTTATCATTCCGAGCGCTCCATATAGCCCACATCGAAACCATAACAATACCTTGAATGATCTTTCTCGCTTCCTTATTCCTATTCCCATTCTGAAGCCGAAATAAATCTCTAACACCAAAAGCGAAAATAGGACCTATTTTGCACCAGGACCCAATAGCCGACCAAACACCAAACGACCAGCCACATCCTGTAAAAACATGCATGGCCGTTTCCTCGTCCACCTCACAGAGCACACAATTAGCATTTTGAATATTAATTTGCCTTCTACGAAGGGCCGCTCGAGTAGGAATTCTATCCAATTCAAGCCTCCAAGAAAAAACTTTAACCTTTAAAGGAACCCATTTGATCCATTGCATACAGTACTGTCGATTTGGATTTCTGTCCAGAATGAGCAGCTTCCGAAAATCAGCAACAGAAAAGGACCCTTCAACATTGTTTTCCCACTTCCAGCGATCCTCATCTTCTGTAAGGACTGTCCCCTGCAGTGAAGCAGCCAACTGCACATACTCTTGTCTTTCGGCAGTGGACATAGGTGATCTCTTCCAATTGCAGATTAAATAATCCGATCCATTGACCCAAACAGCACTAACAACCGCCTGCTTGTCAGCAACTAGGCGAAATAAATTTGGAAAAGCATCTCGAAAAGGAGTATCGCCATGCCATTTATCGATCCAAAATCTAACGCGCGTACCATTCCCAACCACACCTTTAAATTGAAAACTAAGCTTATTGGATTGCACCACCATCTTATTGAGCGACGAGACCATAGCTTTCCACCCACTCGAAATAGAATTATTACACGGAAGGAGGTCCCAAGACTTGTTTCGACCATGGCAAAAATCAATAACATACCTCCATAAAGAAAACGCCTCCACCTTGTATCGCCACACCCATTTAACAAGAAGCGCGATGTTAACATCCATCAATCTAGCAACACCCAAACCTCCATGTTTCTTAGGGGTCGTGACTAAATCCCAAGCTACCCAACGAATCTTCTTCACATTTTCACCTCCCGCCCACAAAAAACGCTTCATAATAGATTCTAAGTCTTCGATAATTCTTTTTGGAGCCTTATAAAGCGAGAAATAGTAAATAGGCAAACTAGACAATACCGACTTAATGAGGATAAGCCGCCCCCCAATGGAAAGAAGCTTGGCCTTCCACAACTTAAGCCGAGATTTAAACTTATTAACCACCTCATCCCAATTTCGAATCCTGTTCATATTGGCGCCAACTTTAATCCCAAGATAGGTGAAAGGAAGCATACCATGCTTACATCCACAAAGCTCGGCCAACACTAACACTTCTTCTTCAAGGCTATTAATACCAAAAACTTGAGATTTTTGAAGATTTATCTTCAATCCTGAGCACATATGAAATATACGCAAAAGACGAAGCATAACCTTGAAGTTCTCCACGGACCATTTCCCCACAATAAGAGCGTCGTCCGCATATAATAAATGATACAAATTCGGCCCATTACGACCAAGTTTTAAACAATCGAAAGCACCACCAAGTGAGGCTTTATTAATCATACACGTAAAAGCTTCCATAACGATTAGAAACAGGAATGGAGAAAGAGGGTCTCCTTGTCTTAAGCCTTTCTCGCAATGAAAAACATAAGTAGGAGAACCATTTACCAATACCGAAGACCGGGCTGACTTCAAAACCGCTTCTATCCATAAACACCAACGATCCGGGAAACCCATTTGTTTCATAATAGAAATCAAAAAACACCAGTCTACATTATCATAGGCTTTCTCAAAATCAATCTTAAACATGAAAGCCTTTTCACCTTTTTTCTTCAACCAGGATACTATCTCATTAATAATTAATGGCCCGTCAAGAATAAATCTGTCGGATAAAAAACCACTCTGTGTCTCGGAGATAATGAAACCCATCACCTTCTTGAGCCGATTCGCTAAGACTTTAGAAATCACTTTAGATAAAATACCAATCAGAGTTATAGGCCTGTAATCCTTTAAACCAGTAGGGTTTTTAACCTTTGGAATAAGTATGATAAAAGCCGCACTATATCTGTGGTTTATGTAACCCGTTCTATAAAAATTGGAGAATAACTCGAAGAAGTCGTCTTCAAAGAAAGCCCAAAAGTGTTTTAAAAAATAGAAATTAAAACCGTCAGGGCCTGGGGCACGATCTCCACCACACTCGAACACTGCTTTTTTAATTTCTTCTTTAGTAAAGTCAGCCACTAAATCATCTTTGGAATCGTCTCCCAATTTTTTAATATTGTCACAAACCAAAACCGGTCTCCCTGCACAATTAGAAGCAAACAAAGAGCGAAAAAATTGAAAAATATGTTTCTTGACCAAACTCGGTTTCGACACCCATTTACCGTCAACCATCAAACCCGGAATATTGTTTTTCGCCTTTCTTCCGTTAACCACACAATGAAAAAAGGAAGAATATTCATCACCATTAGATGCCCACCTAACACGTGACTTTTGTTTAACGTCAAGGTTTTTATAATACTCTATCAAATCCATACCTTTTTTACATTCTTCATAAATCCAAACCTCTTCCTCTTCCAACTCAGTATTCTCCATTTTTAATTCCAAACTATCTATTTCGGACTGCATCATGATCAAATCAGCCCCTTCTTTAGCTTTAATATTTCCCACCCATTCTTTTAAAACTGAACGCAACTTCTTGAACTTCGAGACTATAACCGAATCTGGTTCCCCACTAAAATTATGACCATCCAAGACATCAACTATAACCTTTTCACACCCTTCCCTTTCCAGCCATGAATTGTACCACCGGAATGGTTTAGGCCCAAAGTTCGAGTCCACTAGCGATAGTAATAGAGGGCAATGATCGGACCGCCCCCTAGGCAAGGCCCTAAGCGTAGCTTGAGGCCATTTATTTAAGAAATTTTGACACACCAAAACTCGATCAATCTTACTAAACTTGACGCCTTTATCGTGCCCCACCATAAAAGTAAATTTGTTACCTTTCATATTATATTCCTGAAGGCCCATCGAATCAATAAAAGCATTTAAATCACCCGCACTGACCGCATTAAAAACCGAGTTTTTCCTCTCCTCCGGGTATCTAACCGCATTGAAATCACCAAGGAAAATCCACCAACCACAATAAACCTGCATAATCCCCATCAACTCCTCCCAAAGACGCCTCTTTTGTACCACCTTTTGAGGGCCATACACATTCACAATATTTAACGGGGTGTCATTCGAAACTAAATAACCACTAGACATAAGAAAGTTATGTTTCGAAATAGTTATTCTTCTTACAAAGACCTTCTCATCCCATACATTAATTAAACCACCCGATCTGCCCTCAGCCTCTGATATATCATAATCGTAACCTTTACCCCCCAAACCAAATCAATGTTGACCGAGTCAGAATTCCCCAACTGAGTTTCTTGAATTGCCAAAAACGAAACATCCTCCTTAACCTTTAGACTTTTAACCCAACCGCACTTCCCGATAGCCCCCAACCCTTTAACATTAAGTGTTAAAAAATTCATTGTTTACCTTGCTGTTTGCCTTCTTCCTCAACAGAGTCTCGAACCATTTCCACAAAATTCTCCAAATTAGTTCCCATTTTAACACCAAGTAGAACAGTTTCGTCTACCTCCTTTTGGACCTCTTTTCCTTTATTCTTATCTCCACCCTGTGAATCGTTAACAGTACCCGAACCAATCGACCCTACACTACTCTCAGGTTGAGAGTTAAGATCAAATCTCTTCTCTTTTTCGACATCCATCAGCTGGCCATCCTCTTCCACCGAAACAATAACTTCTTTTTCGTGATCCTTAGAAGGTTGATTGATATCCTTCGGCCTATTCAAACCCAAAAGCTCATCCAGACCAAAGGGGTCCAAGCCCGTTGGATCAAAATCAAGTCTTGTACGTTTCTTTGGGTTGGGCCATTCATCAATAGAAACCATCTTAGGCTTGGAATTATAATTGATACATTTCTTAGATTTATTACTACCCTTCTTCTTAACTTGGCCCAACAATGTTTCTGAGAACACAGACTGGCCCAAAGTAGGCCCAGGATTAAACTCTGTATTTGTTTTGTAGATAGCTTCCCACTCCTCAATATTTTGAAATTTGGCGGTCAAGTCAACTCCTTTAGACAATTCATTTCCAAAACCAAAATGATTCTCATTATTATTAATTTCATGCATTGATTTCGGACTTTCCATATTTTGATCCTGAATTAACTCGTCCTCCACCTTCCTAGCACTTTCCAAACCATCATCATTAATTGCACCGGTGGTCTGTTCCGTCGGACATGTACCAGACTTCTGGACAGAACTCGAGTCACCATCATCGTCTTTTTGCCTAAACAGGAAATCCGGTATCCAGTCTCATATCTCTTCCATAACCCACACCCGGAACTTACGCCTCCTCCATTGAAGAACAAGTTCTTCCATAATCCTTCTTCCCTCTCCAACGAGCACGGCGACATATTCATATGATAAATCATTATCGGATTGCTTAACATTTGCTTTGTGAACCACTTTTCCGAACATCGTACCGATTCTATTGAGAGTCTCATTGCACATAACATTCAAAGGTAAACCTTGGACTTTAAGCCATGCTATCCTTTCAAAGGGAAAGGATTGTCCTCTCCATAACACCACCGATTGAAACAGATCCGTCTTTAACATGAGTTTAATACGAGTATCTTCAGTAATCTCATCCGAAGAAAATGAAATTAATACTGTCAAACCACCCAAATATTGGATCTTTATTTCACTTTTACACAATTCTTTAAGCAACGTAGGAATTTTTTTCAACCCATCCACATCAAAAACCGACACCACCAATGCCTTGTCATGAAAACTACTAAACTCATTAACCATGTCTGGTATAACAACTACCTTTTCTTCAATCCTGTCTTCCTTCAGCCCAGACAACCTTTCTTTAAAAGACACACCTTTGTGATCGTATTGGTTCCGATGTTCAGTTTGTACCTTGTAATCCAGTGGAACAGTATTTTTATTTAATGGTGGAAACTCCGAATCCTTGTTAACATCCGACTGCGATGATGTGAATCTGGCAATATTGGCTCGAAGTTTATACGAGCCAATCCATAAATTATGTATCTTTTCATCAAACATATCTCTATTTCTTGGAACTTTGATCGTCACAAAACCAAAACGCCTTCCCATCTTGTCTCTTTTCCTAGCAATGTAGATCTTTGAAACTTCCCCATGCTCTTTGAGAACCCTTTCTAAATCCGCACCACTGCAACCGTCTGGGAGATTAGTGATGTAATATTTAAGTAAACCTTCTTCCAATGGTCGATCAATACCCACCTCTTCCTTTCCCGATCTGTGTTCTTGATGTCTTTCTTGATGTCTTCTGTCACCCATGTCGAGAGAGTTTTTCTTTATTTGGGGTAATTTTTTTTAAAACTCCCTAATTAGCTAAGGGGTTGAGTGGACCCTCTTTGTATTTTATTAATTAATTGTTTTTTTTATTTTTATTAAAGTAAGGGTAATTTAGTAATTTCACATTCGCTTAACTGGATTAGTTAACCTCCATCCATCAAAAGGGTAATAATTTAGTAATTTCACACCCACTCCAGGGACTATCCGAGTTAATAAACACCAAAAGTTGGGGATTATACCTGTAATTTTTAAAAGTTAGGGACTTTTTTTTAAGGTGATTTTCTATGTTGTGGCAAAGTTCATCACAACCACCTAGAAGGGGATCCCCTAGCCACTTTACAATGGTCAGACTATGTTGTCTTAACCGGGTCCACGCTGACGCGAGAGTGGCCAGCCCACAAGCGAGTCGAGGCTGCGCATAAGGGGCATTAAGGCTTCCACTCGGAAAATTTCCCGCCACCTGCCACTTGACAGATGTTGCACCCTCCACAAGAGGCAAGCCTCTCTGGAGTAAATGCACGGTAATAGAAACCCGGGGGGGGCATCAGAATCAAACCTGGCCCCTCCAAAGAGGGTAGGCTCAACCATCACTTGGCAAAATATCCACAACCATAAATGTTGGAAGTGAGAATTGAACCATTGATCACCTAAGTGAACATAAGGTCTCTTCACCACTCCACCACTCCACCACTCCACTACTATGAAAGGATTAAAAGTTGGGGACTAAAGATGAAATCTGAGCAAACCACTATTCGAGCAATTTTCTCTTTGATTTATTTACATAATCTCAAGAAAACAATAATTCTTTGAATATTCCCTATCGTGGTTTTGCTACAAAAATCGGTGTTCTCATTTTTCCGAATCGGATTTTTAGACTCGAGTCACTAACGAACATGTCATGCTTATGTACATAAACGAATGATAAATGAGAATGAATATGTATAAAAATAAAATGTCATGCTTAGGCCTGTAAACGAACCGAACGTTCATGAACTGTTTGGCGGGAAGTTCGTTTATGTTCGTTTAATTAAACTAACGAACATGAACACACGTTTTGTTCGTTCATTTATGTTCATGAATATTCGTTTATGTTTGTTCGTTTATTTTTGCTCGTTCGTTTATTTTTGTTCATTTAACTAAACTTAAATTTATTTTTATTATTTATTTCATTTTGTTAAGTATCTTAATTCATATGTTCTAAAAACTTAACCCTAACCATAACATTCTAACCATATCACTTATCAGACGCTATCCACACTTCACAGTCCCACATCCCTTCTTCTCCACACTCCACAACCCTACCTTCTTTTACTTCCGGCCGACCACCTCCATAGCCTCGCCTCCAGCCTCCACAGCCCCGTCTTCACTATCCGGCCTCCACAGCGTCGGCGTCTCCCTCATCCCCGTCTCCACAGACCATAGCGCCGTCGTATTTCTCATCCCCATCATTTGCTGTTGGTTGCATTATGATGTATTAGACTTGGTTGAATTGTGATGAATCATTATTAACTTTTTTTGTGTGTTCGTGTATGTTCATTTGTGTTCGTTCTTATTGATCATTTGTGTCCGTTTATGTACATGAACTGTTCGTTTAGGTTTTAAATGAACGGACATAAACGAACACGAACACAAAAATGTGTTCGTGTTCGGTTAAAGTTAAATGAACAAACACGAACACGCCTATGTTCGTGTCCGTTCGATTCGTTTACAGGCCTAGTCATGTTTTCAAGTTAGTCAATATACGTATACGAGAAAAAAACAAAAATGATTATGTATTTGTGTACGTAAGTATCACGTGTAAGTTGTGGGTGCAAAACCATTTTCAAGTTTTAGCTCAAGTCAGTGTATGTTGGTTCAGGCCCAAGTTAACACACACAAAACACTCAACCTCACTGTATGTTAATATGTAGAGTAAGAAATGAATGAAGGAAAATGCTTGTAGTACAAAAGAAAATAATTTACTGCAGAAAGAAAAAACAAAAGAGCTTGCTTTATTCAACAACTAAAAGAGGCCTTATATAGGCAAACATCCAAACGTACACTTTGACTAAAGAAACAACTACCTACCATCACCTATTCAATAGGAAATTTCCCAAAGAATAGTGATGCTCTAAACAAACTATTACCAATTCATGCAACGTCCACTTTGACTCTATTTATTCAAACTTAATAAACTACTTAACTCATAAATAAACTTCTAAATAACCTGCTGACCCGTTTGACTTATTTGACCCGTGACCCGTTTGACCCGACCCATCAAGATTATCCAACATTCACCCAGTGGCGGATCTAGAAATATTTTTCAGTAGTAACGTTTTTCATTTTTTTCATTTTAGTAGCAACGTTTTTCAAATTTCGTAAAAAAAAACAAATTTTCCACTAATTTTCCACTACGTGCGCGAAGTTGAGCCGCAACGTCCGCACCCCCTGCTATTACTATAGATTCGCCCCTGCATTCACCCCCATAATCTTGATATCGGTTCATTCTGTTAGTTACCGTTGGTTTATTCAAGTTATGTAGGCTCTATATAAAGCCATCCATGTTTAGTGAATGAAGTACCCTTTTCCTTTTTATAAAGTATTTGCTTCTGTGTTTTCTTGTTCAACACAAAACCACCATAGTCCACAAATACAAAACAACTATCAGATCTATAATCAGTTGAAGAGGGACCTGGTACCTACATTTGGTATCAGAGCCCTAGGCTCATACCAGGGGTTCGCAAGAAGCAAGCAGTAACACTGGTTCTATGTAATCAGTCGTAAGAAAGAAAGCAAGCAGCAAGTTTCTGAAAGCAAGTAGCAAGTGAAACGATTGGTTAAAACCGGTCGACTAGTAGCAAGTTGAAGCAAGATGAAGCAAGGTAAAGCAAGAGGCTTCAAGATTTAAGCAAGATCAGCAAGAAATTGAAGCAGAGAAGTTCAAGATAGAAAGATTCAAGCAAGAATTTAGCAAGAAATGGCAGAAAATGCAGGTGCAATTACGGTTCGCGAGCAAGGTAATGTATCGCTTCAATGTCCAAAATTGACTAAAACTAATTATACTTCATGGGCTATTTTGGTTAAAACTGTGTTGAGAGCACAAGGGTTGTGGAAGACAATCACTGGAGAAGACGAAGACGAGAAAAGAAACTATACTACAAAAGCTATAATTTATAGCACCCTCCCGCAAGATGTTCTTTTGCAGGTTGCTAAACACAAGGACACACAAGATGTTTGGGAATCCATTCGGGTTCGGTATTTAGGTACCGAACAGGTGCAAAAGGCGCGGTTGCAAACACTAAGGGGTGAGTTGGAAAAGCTAAAAATGAAAGAGACCAAGACAATCAACGATTATTCGGGTAGAATAGTGGTATAGTTGAAAAGTTTAAAAGTCTTGGTGCTTGTCTTGAAGAAGAGACTATTGTACGAAAGTTTCTTAATTCGGTTCCAAGGAAGTATTTACCAATTGTTGCACCGATCGAGCAATACTCCGACCTTGAAAATATGCCGTTTGAAGAAGCGGTAGGAAGGCTAATAGCGTACGAGGAGAGGCTTCAAGGTCAAGATGAACAGGAGGGAGAACAGGGGCAACTTTTGTTAACTAATGATGGGCACGATTATAGGCAATATGGACGCGGAGGAGGTCGAGGAAGAGGACCCGGTAGAAGCGAAAGAGGACGTGGAAGAGGCTCGGGCCGAGGTGATAAAAGCGGGTTTAGGTGTTATGAGTGTGGAGCATTTGATCACTTTGCAAATGAGTGTACTAAATGGAAGGACAAGAAGAATGAAGCAAATTTGATCGAAGAGGAAGAACCGACATTGCTTTGATGAACAAACGGGTCAAGATTAAGGGGGTGAATGTTGGGTTTTAATCTTGACACATTAGTTATTTATTATTTAGCTAGTATTTTAGTATGCTTTTGTATTTGCTTTTGATTAAATAAATGGGTCAAAGAGTGGACCGAATCATGTGGAGAAAATAAAGGTTGGAGAGTGGAGCTAGAAAGTAGGTTCATTCTGTTAGTTACCGTTGGTTTATTCAAGTTATGTAGGCTCTATATAAAGCCATCCATGTTTAGTGCATGAAGTACCCTTTTCCTTTTTATAAAGTATTTGCTTCTGTGTTTTCTTGTTCAACACAAAACCACCACAGTCCACAAATACAAAACAACCATTAGATCTATAATCAGTTGAAGAGGGACCTGGTACCTACAGTGTATACCAGAGATAAATTAACGAGAATGAGTGTGTTGTGTGTAAATATCACATGTGGAGATAGAATTATGTCATCAAGAGTGGGGGCTCACAAAGAAAAGCCAGATGGAGCCGTGGATAGGGCTGCAAACGAACTGAACAAACACGTACAAGGACTTGTTCGTGTTCGTTTTTTAAGAAAATTATGTGTTCACGAACAGTTAATGAACACTTACCGAACGAGATTTTCTGTTCATGTTCGTTTGTTAAGAAAACACTCATGTTCGTGTTCGTTTGTTAATTTTGTTCATGAACAAACACGAACACAAACGAACATTAATGAACACAAACAAGTATTCATGAACACAAAGAAGTGTTCATGAACGGAACCAAACACAAACGGACTTATATTAACTTTTGAATAACATCGAATTCACCTACATTAAGATAAATAAAAATAAAAGAATATAAAAAATTATAAAAATTAAAATCCTTACTAAACTATCGAACACAAACGAACACGTTACCGAACGTTCACGAACATAAATGAACAAACGCGACCTCTGTTCATGTTCGTTCGTTTAACTAAACGAACATAATTTTTTGTTCGTGTTCGTTCATTTATTAAACAAACGAACACAAACGAACTTCCCGCCGAATGGTTCATGAATTGTTCGCTGAAAGTTCAGTTCGTTTGCAACCCTAGCCATGGAGCGGTGTTTATAAATTACGGTGATGAGATGTGAATGCTCTTATAATAGTTGAGGTGGTCTATTCTTTCAAACCACTAGCTATGTATGCCATATCATTCCAATTCATAACCCTTACAAACTCACTTTTTACCTATAAGGCCATACGGTGTGGTCACACACTCACAATCTCACACCCCACTCCACCACCACCCTTTACGTCATTGCCAGATCACTCCATCCACCACCATCCTATATCGCCACCTACTTGCCTAGGAGTGTGGTGATGGTCCTCACCCTTAAACCATAAACCAGTCTCCACACGTTTGGACCGTGGTAAGTGTGACAACCCTCACGGTCGTCACGCCGTGAGGGTGTGAGGGGCGGTGTTTCTGTGTCATCACGAACCATCACGGAGCTCACGGGCCTCCTCACGAACCCCATGCCCCATGGTCTAATCATAAACCATTTTAAACCTCCACCTCATCACCTACTTTTCCTTTTTTATTTAACTTATATCTAAATTCATTTAGAGAAAATTACAAAGATTGTCATTTAATTATAAGAAAAATTGCATGTTCTGTCCTTTTATGAAAAATTTCACTCATTATGTCCTTTATTTTCTCAATTTGCTACACCCTCTGTCCTTTAGCCTAACTTAGTTAAAAAACTTGGTTAACTTTATTTTCTAAATTCACACTTTTAGCCCCTATAGTTTTGATCGAACCCTAACCCTTGATTGACCTCGAATTCGACCACGACAATTAACGAAATCATAGGGCTATTATAGAACATCAAATTCCGATCAAAACCATGTATAATAATCATACTGACCTGATTGTTTTCGAGGCTAAATCGAACGATTAAAGTTGCGACCGGTTGATCTTGTTCTTCAAATTACGAACGATTTGTTGGGTGTTTATAGTATATTTTTGCACAGAAACGGTCGACTAAGGCATAAGATGTTATAATAAGTTTCAATTTATGGTATAGAGGCTCGGTTTGCAAGTGGGTTTTTAAACGTTTGAAGACCTTAATTTTCTCAAAATACATTTTTAAACGTTTATGATACATGCTAAACATCTTATGCCTTAGTCGACCGTTTCTGTGCAAAAATATACCATAAACACTCGCCAAATCGTTCGTAATTTGAAGAACAAGATCAACCAGTCGCAATTTTAATCATTCGATTTATCCTCGAAAACAATCAGGTCAGTACGATTATTATACATGGTTTTGATCGGAATTTGATGTTCTATAATAGCCCTATGGTTTCGTTAATTGTCGTGGTCGAATTCGAGGTCAATCAAGGGTTAGGGTTCGATCAAAACTATAGGGACTAAAAGTGTGAATTTATAAAATAAAGTTAACCAAGTTTTTTAACCAAGTTAAGCTAAAGGACATAAGGTGTAGCAAATTGAGAAAATAAAGGAAAGAAGATGCAATTTTTCTAATAATTAAAGGACAATCTTTGTAATTCTCTCATTCATTTATTAATTTTATAATTTATGTACTTATAAGAATATTATTTATTTCGTAAAACTATGAAAAAATAAAAGTAAATTATTAAATAAAAATTTTAAATAAATAAAAGTATGGAAAAATAAAACTAAATTTAAATAAAAAATTAATTTATAAGAATTATATTTAATATTCAAACAACTATTTTTTTTCAAATATTGGAAGAGATATTTTCTCAAACAGTTATGTTTTGAAACTCTATAAATACAATACACGTTTACACTTCTCACTCATAATTCACTCCAAATATAAAACTAATTCAAAGATATGGGTGGTGGTTATCCTAGTGAAGCAATCAGGCCTTCAAACCTCAAGCGATTTTCACGTCGACGTTCAAATTGTGCCCCATCAAACCCTCCACCTCAACCAGTCAACACTCTTCCTCAACCAGTGTATACTTCTCCTGAATCAGTCTACACTCCTACTTAACTAATGATCACTCCTCATATACTAACCTACACTCATCCTCAATCAGGTATCGATCCAAATCCTACTCATACATACGAGGAGTTGAACTGGGCTTATGACAACACCATGATGATACTGCAATTAGATCGACTACAAGGTGGGGAGACTCAAACAAACTTCACCCCAAACCATCCTATTTCAAACATTTGTCCAACACAAGTCGTACCTAGTTGGGCTGAAGGGTAGAAAACCGACCCAGGGAGGAATACGCCACTATGTACGATGAACCATACTTTACCCCATCTCCTAACTTCAGACGCATATATCAAGGCGATAGATCGGACGGTCGTGATAGCGATCGTGACGTATCAACATGGAGTAACACATTGTTAAATTCAAATGGTGTTCCATCTTGTAGCATTATACAAGTTTCTCCAAAGCATTCACTTAACTTTGATTTACCAAATTAAGTACTAATACTTGTCTCTCTCGTAGTTATATGAGAGAAATAGTTCCTTTTCTTAAAAATTATATGCGTAGATACATTGTCTATTAGATTTAGATGTAGGGAGTTTAGTTAAACACCTCTATATGCTTTAAAACACAACAATCTCGTAAATAAAAGTCTGATATGGTTCATACATATAGGGATGGCAAAAAAAAACCTGAGCCTGACGGGTATGAGACGGGTTTGGTATTGGAAAAAAAAATATTTCACGGGCATGGTATTAGGTGATACCCGACCCGATTACCCGAAACTAAATACCCGTTTATCCGAAACATATACCCGGAGACTTTTATGTTTTATATATATCTTTTCTTATCTATTTTTTTAGTAATGTTTCATTCTAATAGATTCATTGTTTGAAAAATAAACTTTTCGTCTAAAATATATATTCTAATAACATTATTATTTATATTTATATGCTATGAAATATAAAAATAGTTTTCAAAATTCATACTGTAATATATATTTACATTTTAAATGTTTCAAATATTATTATGGTGATGATGATATATATGTTACTTATTACAATTTCATATATTATAGATTTTTTAAAACATGACACTATAAAAAAAAGAAAATAAATATTCATATACATCAAATACCAATGGGTATACCCGATACCCGCGAGTATGCTCTATATCCGACGGGTAATGGGACAGATATGGTATGAGTTTTTATAACCGGGTATGGATATGGTATTAGCCAAACCCGACCCACACCCGACCCGTTACCATCCCTACATACATAACAAAATTCCATCAGCAAAATGTTCATAAGCTTCAAAACAAAACAAAAATAATCTCAAATAAAATGTGTAAAAAATATGAAGAAAATAACATAACTTAAATTTAATAATTCATATGTAAAGAAATTACAGGCATTCTACCGGGTTGCATCCCATTATCCAAATTAGTTTGCTTAATAAAGAATCATCAAAATCCATATTTGTTGTATCATTAATTTTTTTTGAACGGTGAACAAAATATTATTAATCACCCATGCTAGCGGAATACTAGCAAACACCTGTTATAATCAAAAGATACATAGACACCAAGTACAAAAATACATAAAAAAAATGAATCGACAGATACAATCTACCACCCTATACTTGAAAAGTTAAAGCCACGCCACTTACCCCAATCCAAGCCTTGTTTCGCCCTCACCTTTACCCACATATAACTTCTTGCTTTTATTTCAACAATAATACTTTGTAGCGAGCATTGTCTTTGATTAAAAACCGCCTCATTTCGATTTTTCCATATGCACCAAATAGTTGTTAATGCAACAGCATAGAGCACCTTCTTTTTCTCTTTTGAGCCTCCGCAGTACGAATGCATTGTAAGTAGATCCCTGAAGTCGAATGCGAATATGTTGTTCACCTTACACCACTGTGAAATGATTTGCCAAATTGATTGCGCCATAACACATGAAATAAACAAATGGTCAATGTTTTCGGCCTGTTCCAAGCACATCGGACAGAGGTTCGTTTCCAAATTTATATTTCATCTAAGCAGAGCCATTCGAGTCGGAATTCTTCCAAGTGTCGCTCTCCACGTCACTATCCAAACCGATTTTGGAACCCCATGAATTTTGTTGAACAATAAACAGAGACCCGGGGGTCCAGTCTGCAGGTTGTACCTGGCTGCACTGCAGCTGCAGTTTCACGTCCCCAACCCTGAAACCCGGCCCAGTTGAGTCACCCAGATTCCACAACCATCTGTCCTCTGTAGGCGAAAGAACAGGGCAGACGACTGTCATCGGGAAATCCCCCAAATCAGCATACGCAACAACCCCACCCTGAAGAGACCCAATCTCAGACCCAACCTAAACCCACTAATGAAACCCGGTCCGCCACAGAAGCAAACTTGTTACTTTCTGCAGACGAAAGAACAGGGCAGACGACTGTCATCGGGAAATCCCCTAAATCAGCATACGCAACAGCCCCACCCTGAAGAGACCCAATCTCAGACCCAACCTAAACCCACTAATGAAACCCGGTCCGTCACAGAAGCAAACTTGTTACTTTCTGCAGCGAAAAGAGCTGGAAATCTGGTAGCTAGAGGAACCTCTAACGCCCAGACATCCAACCAAAAATAAGTGCCCAACCCGTTACCCACCACCCCCTTTATTGCTCGCCCAATATCGACACCATTATCTTTCAAATATGTATCATTAATTCATTATGGACTTTACAACCACCGGGGACATCAACATTTCCATCCTCATATGTGAAATTTGTCATTCTTCATTTTCTTTGTCTTTGATGGATTGTTGGTAAAGTTTCACCAAGTGTTTGGTTGTACGATATGTGTGTGTCCAATAATTGTTACTTCCACATGATAACATGCATTCACTGGAGCACATTTTTTTACCCTTTCAATCATTTATAGATATGTATTTAACAATGGAATACAATGAAGATATATGTGTGTATGTAAGGATCTTAAGAGAAGCACATGCTAACAATGGAATATAATGAAAAAGTTATGGACGTTAAAAAAATGTGGGTGGAACTCAACCATTGTGGATTATACCTATTTTGCCATTCTCCTCATCTTTTAGAAACTCAACGTATAATTTTCCCCTTTTAATCTCATCCATTAATTTATTTTGATCAAACGCCCAAAATACTTCTTATACTTTTTACGTTAAACTACTTTTTACACTAAACTTTCTTAATGGTATAAACCCCTCTACAAAACACAAACATTGTTTTTTTTTTTTATAAAATCATTGTTTGATCCGTAAGTTCTGTTCAGTAACTTTAGTGTAAAATGATATAATTTCATATTATCAAAATTTTTTAAAACTATTTATCTTATTTTTTTTTTAACTAAAGATGGTATTTTCAAAACGTATATACGAAACTGAGTGTTATCCTCCTGATAGTCTTTCCACGAAGAGGGAAGGACGAGGATGGTATTGAGAGGATTTGGAACTATTTATGTGTTGCTTGAGCTATCTATCGCCTTAGTTGATATAGTGAGCTGTTAGAAAGGTAACTCGTCTCTGTAGATAATTATATTAACGGGTTATCCGACGGGTGGGATGGAGTTGGATTTGACAAGTCACTAGGCGACGTCCAAACAAAGAGTATTTTCTCTAACATGGTCACTAATCAACTAACGAATCAATTCCCAGTTGTAGCTCAGTTGGTTGAGGGCCTAAGTTTCCTATGAGAGGTTTGGGTTCAATTCTCACTAGCTACATTTGGAGGACATTAATGAGGGATGACTCCTAACCTATGGTTAGGAGTTCGAGTCCTGATCTCGCCCGGGTTTTACCGGATCTCCACAGCGGGTCTTCGGACGGGTGGGGGATCAAGTTTCCCCGGTTCGGAAACCTCGTGGGCAAGCCTGGCTACCCTGGCCAGCCCCTTGCATAGTCCTTGGGGGAGGGGGGGTTCTTGGGTTCGCCAGTTTACGGGTTCCATGGGTAGTGATGTATTGTAAAATACATCTATTTCCAGTGTAAAGTTTATGTAGTTTTCGAGTCGTTTAGATAGTGTTTTTATTAGTTTTAGGCTTGTACTGTTCTATTTTATTTAGTATAGGTTTTTATATATTTTTACTAGTTTTATACCCGTCCGTTGGACGGGTTGTAAAACAAAATTATAAAAAAACTTATAAACTTTATATTTCTTTATTTTTGTTTGCTACAACTCCAATTTAAAACAACCTTTGTATATGAAAGTGTATACAAAAATCAATGATAGTACCACTTAACATTAAATACAAATTATAAAGAAAAAAAATAGTTTAAATATTTGGTTGATGTGAACAATATTAATTTAAAAGGTTAAATTAAAATGTAAACATGTATGTTTTTTTATAGTTCTTGGATTATGCATTTTAGTCTTTATATTTTACGTAATGTGGGTCAAAAAAACTGAAACTTTGATAAACCGAACCAATCCCTTAATAAAACCGAAAACAAAACCAAATGGTTTTAAGAAATCGAACCAAACCGATATTTTGAAATCATTGTTATTTAAACTGATGAAATAATAGTATCACATCTTATAATACAAAGCTTATAAAACACACATTTAATTTCATTGATTTACCTTATCTAACATTTTTATGTTGTAGATAACAATTTTTTATTAAAGGGAATGAACATTGTAAATATATGTTTACATGTTACCTACATATATAAAAATATTATTACAAATCCCGTGTGAAAACACAGGAAGACTAAATCCAACTAAAGCTGGAAATCCATTCATTGATGGTTGTGCTTTTGCCTTTCGTAACCACTGATGAATGAAATAGCTGATTGGAAACCACTGATGAATGAAACAACTGATGATAAATCAACAGACAAGTGAAAAGCTCTGTTGGGATAACAGATATTAAAAAGAAACAGATAATCTTAATATTCATCTGAGATTTCATTACTCTGTTTACGAATATCTGTTGACTTGCTAACAAATTTGTCAAACAATTATTATAAGATTAAAATGTATTATTACAATTACATAATTTCAATGAAATTTCCGAATTAACAAAACTACATACAAAATGAAAAACTTGGTCTGTTTAAGACAATTACTTCCCAAAATATAAAAAACATAAATAGACCAACTGCTATGGCCTGTTTACTAAACACCAAATTAAGAAGTCAATCATCTGTTGCAAGAAAAATTGTGTTTAGTAACGTTTGTTCAAGGGCAGAGGGTCTGTTAAGGAGATATTTCGAAAACAACTGTTACTACAAACAGTTGTTGATTCAAACAGATATTCCTTCAACGGTTTTCTTCAAACAGATGTTGCTTTAAACAGTTGTTACTAAGTTTGTTTCGTAATCATTTAAGTTAATGAATACTCTTTACATATTCGTCCAATTTGACAGGTTTATTCTAACAAAAGTGTAAACTATAACCATTACTTATATGTTACTTGTTGGAAAAATAATAAAACGCTCGTTTTTTTTCCTTTTTTGTATAGCACTATGGTACTTGTTGGAAAGATAATAAAATGCTCGTTAATGTGGTGTAATTTTTTTTTTTCAAAAAAAAATGTTATTTAAAAAAGTTATTAACGTTTAAAAATCATAAGGGAAAGTGCATGCGCTATGCACATGAGAGAGAAAAATAATAATTTAATATTAGATGGAGTATCCATGACCCATTTAATTGACCCAGTAAAATGAGCGGGAAAAACTTAAAGAAAGCCCCCCATAAGGTGCCATGTGTCCCTCATTAACTTTTATTTATATATTATAGAAGATTAGTTTTGTGTCATTTTTATTACTTATATATTTATTTTATATTTTGTAGGTGTTCATGGACGTTGGAGCGTAAACGAGCAATTTCAGTCAAGTCAAGAACACCCAAGTCAAAAGCACGGAGTTATAATACTATATAATAATAATAATAATAATAATAATAATAATAGAAAAATAAAATAAAAGGAAAACATGACTTTGGAAAAGTCACGGCCCAAAAGCTCTTGACAAAAAACCTACGTGAAGTAGGTTGGAAGGAACATATTATAATTTGGAGGAGGCGCACATTATTCGGGGAGGAGGTAGGGGTGTTTAAAATCGGATAATCCGAATTTCGGATAATCCGAAATTTTGGATAGTCAATATTGAGATCCGAATCCGAATCCGAAATTTCGGATATCCGAAATTTCGGATTCGGATTCGGATCATCCAACGGATAATCCGGAACTTAAAAAAAATTAAAAAAAATTAAAAAAAATAATAAAAAAACTATAAAAAAACGTTCTCCTTTATGCATAAAACGTGAACCTATTAAAAAAAACAAAAATCGAAGTTAGATAAACGAAATTTGAACAACAAATATATATAAAAAAAACTTATTATTTTGATGGAAGGGGGCTGTGGAGGTCGGATACGAGGTGGACGGGGGCTGTTATAGAGGAGAGAAGAGAGAGCAACAACTATGGATTAGAGGAGTATGGACTTAGAGTTAGAAGGATTAAGGATTTAGGATTGTGTATTATGTTATGTACTGTATATAATATTATATATTTATATATATATATATATTTAATATTCGGATAATCCGATTATCCGAAAATTTTCAAAATCAGGATCCGAATCCGAATCCGAAATTTCGGATATCCGAAAATCGGATTATCCAAAATTTCGGATAATTCGGATTCGGATTTTCGGATTTTTCGGATTCGAATTTTGGATTATCCGATTTTGAACAGCCCTAGGAGGAGGAGCGATATTCTTTGGAGAGGAGCAGGCATTATTTTTTGAGGGGGACAACAAACAGAGCAGAAAAATATTATTAGAGAGGCAAGCTAAGGATCAAAGGTTCTAAGCCAGAGAGCGAGCATTCGGGTGTCAATCATTCGGTTTTTTTGTTCCTTTATTATCTTTGTTCTAGACCATGATTGCTGAATTTTTATTTGACTTTGTTTATGTTTTCAAGATGATTTGTGGCTAAAACTTTTATAGCTACCTAGACTAAGACAAATACTATGTTTTGATTTGCGTTTTCTATGGGTTTTTTGGAACTTGTTTGGATTTATGATTCAGTAAAGATTTTGATTTCTTTAGATCTAGTGTATGTGCGTATTTATTATTTTCTTATTGTCACTTATTCACTCCACTTGCACTTTTGTGAATGTCTTTCATGTATGAGTGCTAGTTAGGTTGCAGACTTTGTGTAGCAACTAGTTTATGATCAATAGTCGTGAGTTTACCATAGGAGTGGTATTTGGTGGTTAGAAGATTTTAGGTATTCTTCCAAGTTCAATAGTTGTGAGGTGAGGGCTTGTTGGTATGTCTAGGTTGTTAGATTGCTAGGTTAGAGGCTTTGTGAGAAGATCTGCCTAGTTTCCCTTTCAACTCCTGCATATCAAGTTAGATCTAGGCTTCAATAATTACCCCTTGCACCTAGTGTAGTGAGGCTTTCGCGCTGTGAGGTAGATTGTCTAGCGAGTACTCGATCATAAGAGTTAGATAACCTGTGAGGGTTTGTACTCCAACCGGTAGTTTAACAGCACAACAATATTCTAGGGTTTCCCCTTGAGAAGGGTCGAGGGTGTCTAGTTTATTCTTGATGTTTAGTATTTTAAGATCCCGGTTCCAAATCAGTTCCATAACCATAGAAGCTTATCAGGCATAGTTAGGAGTCTGGTCTAGGTAGTGTCTTGTCATCATCTGAATTCAGCTCAGTCAAGTTCGTGTCTCTAGTTCAGTTTAGTTAATCTTCGTTAACCTTTATTTTATTGCAATTTATTTTTCAGTAAAACCCCCCCCCCCTTTAAAATAATAAATTAATTTAATCAGTTTTAGGATAAGTAATCGAGTCTAGTTTTCGTTTTCCATTAGAGTCTCGTGGGTTCGATATCCGGACTTACTTTAGCTATACTAGAGTCGATAGGTTCACTTGCCTGTCAGTAGTTTAGTTTTAGAGAGTCTAGAGTATTACTAGGTGTCTAGTTTTAGGTTTAATTTAAACTACTTTTAGCACATCAGGTAGTCGGGCAGAAACGTTTCGTTGGCCGTTCAAAAAAAAAAAACTAACGAATCATGGGAAGGTTTTCCCCAACTCCTTTAAGTGTGCCTTCCATCATGTTACAGATTTCCGATGGTTCATCTAGTGAGCATTGATGAGGAAACTCTTTTAGAACAAATTTATCTTCATCAGATATAGCTTCTTTGTTTGGAAATAACAAAATAATGAAGATAGTCTGACCGGCCGGTCCTGGTTTCAAAACAATGCCCACCACCATCTTCACATTTCACCACCATCACTTACAGCCAATCTCCATTGGAGCACCAGTATGACCCCTGTTGCTGCATACCACTGTTGGCAACGTCTCTTTATGGTGTTTTGTGCCCTTCAAACAGGTAAAAAATAATCAAATATCCTTTTATTTTGATTAGAATATTCAACACTAGCTGATTACCCCGGGAGGGTCCCAGGGTTGAAAAATCTAATTTTACGTGATAACCTATTGCAAATGGCTCAAGTTAACTAACCACAAAATCTCTCAATCATTGCATGTTCATAGTATTCTAATCAGTAATAATTCATATTCCTCACAAAATCTAATTTTACGTGATAACATGAACACTTTGTGTGTTTTTTTCCTGTATGAACGAAACCCCACAAAAAATAGTCGATTTTTTCTCCGTTTTTTATATAGCACTATGGTACTCGTTGGAAAGATAATAAAACGCTCGTTAATTTTGTGTAATTTTTTTCTTTAAAAAATCTCGTATATAAAAGATATAAACGTTTAAAAATTATGGGAGGAAATATGAGAGAAAATTTTAAATTTATTTTTAAATTCTTTTTTCCTAAAATAACTCAATTTAATTAAAAAAGGAAACAATTTAAAAACACAAAAAACTCTCCATTATGATGCCACGTGGCACTCTTAAGGGAAGGTTGAGGCCTACATTACATGCCACGTCAACATATACGTTTTCTTTTATATATATAGATAGATGCTACAAAATGATATGACACAAGTTATACTTTATCTCATTTGCGTTTTGTTTAATAGGTTGGGACCATCAACTATGTTTATGGTGCACCTTTTCCACCATCATTTCACGAATTGTTTTTGAAATCCCACTTCATGTGAAGCTTACTTGAACATCATATATTTGTTTTAGACCCAACTAGAAAATTGAACCTAATTGAAGCTTACCATTTGCGATTAGTTTAATAGGTTGGGACCATTTGCGAGTGACGACTGTACAAACGTCAGGGAGCAACACTGTAATTTTAAAATTTTAGGGACTTATAAGTGAAATTCGGTTAAACCATAGGAATTATCCGTGCATTTTCTCTTATCTTTACGGTAGGTAGGTCACGTTATGCATAATCTAGCTTGTCTTGATTCCCAATACAAAGGTGTCATAGCTCATAACATGTTATACGGCTAAAAATTCTTTAACCAAAAACAAACAAAATACTATCACCCAGTAGGCCAGTAGTAATGTCACTCACTAAACCGGCTATTGCCGGTCACCATCACCCCTCACAACAACAATAACCTAAAACATCCGGTTCATGCACTAGTACAAAATTGATTATAAGGTGCTGTGAAAATAATTTGAAGATGATATATTTGAACAACATCAAATCATAGAGCATCAACAAAATGGTTATTGAATGATGCGGCTGAATTGAAACACCATCTTTAAATTCTCAACAGCACCAACAAAATGACTGCACCAACAAACATAAGGACTGCACCAACAAACAGAATGACAACACCAACAAATAGATATCAGAATGATGACACCTGGAACAAATTGACCGCATCACCAAAGAAAACAATTATATTTTCCAGGAATTATTTTTCCTACCTGTTTACTAGCAACACAGAATTAATATTTATATATATTTCCAGCAACACACAATTATTTATACCAAAAAGGGCCAACTAATATTAATTAACGTATCAAAAAACAAACGCGTTTTCTAAATGAAACACAAACGTATACATTACATGTTTTCCTAATGACACACAAAAAAGTTTGCAGCCCAAAAATTGTTGACCCGTCTACTTCATACACTTTAATAGCCACCGAAATCTTCAAACCTTGTAACTCGATCCGTAGAAACCACCTAACAAAAAAGTAATGTCACATTAACAAAACTAGAGTATTTCAGCGACGCGCATTGCGCGTTTTAAGAACACGAATTCAAGATATGTAACCAGCAAAATATATAACCAGCAACATATATCACTACTAGAAAATTGGGCTATTGTCACCAAAAGTTGCTACCTAGAAAAATGGTAGCAAATTTAGCAATTTTTCACTGAAAGTAGTGGTTAAATGGTAGCAAATTTTCAATGAAAATGGTGGCTAAATAGTAGTAAATTCTCAATGAAAGAGGTGACTAAATGGTACCAAAATGGTTACAAAAAAAGTGTAAATTTTCAATAAAAATGGTGTCTAAATGGTGGCAATATCGGTGGCTAAATGGTATCAAAACGGTAGCAAATGACCTTACTAAAATATTGTAGGAGCGGTGGCAAATATTTTAACCGTTTTTGTGGTGACAAAAATATGGTAGCAAAATACAAAAGTGGTAGCTATTTGGTGACATTAGGGCAACAGAGACGTGTGTTTTTGCTACCGCATTCTCGGTTGCAAAATGGTGGCTACAGAGCAATTGCTACCGTTATGTAACCGAAAATGTGGTGACAAAAGCCTAATTTTCTAGTAGTGTATATAACCAGCAAAATATATAACCAGCAACATACAATCTAAAGCATAATTTGATTCAGCAAATATAACAATCAAACATAACCAGCAAGAAACATACAATCGTCTTAAGAACACGAATTCAATAAAAAAACAGTAAACACAACACCATCAGCAAATACAAACAGCAAAATGGTAACCATCAGCAAAGCATAATGGGTCAAATCTGATTACTACAGTTTGGCTGAATTCAGGACACATTTGACTTTTTTCGCCTCTTTAGTTAGTCTATTTTAAACATGACCCGTTCAAAGAAAAACAACCATGAGCACACTATATTAATAGATATCTAAATATATTTATACCACGTACACATATATAAAAGAGTTTTTATTTGACCCGTTACAGATAAATTAACTATTAGAGTGTAAATTTTGGGCTAACCTTGTTACACTTTTGACGCTTTCATTCTGGACCATTAAACGCCTTGGAAATCAATTCCGGCATCAATCTTAAGACTAGTTCTTCAATTTTTGATTGTGGATACTCCCCATTTTCTTTCCATAGCTAAAAACAAACAAATAAAAATCTTAGACTCTTAATGCATATAATTTAGCGCAATAAACAAAGTATATAAATATATACAAAAGCTTAATTGTTTAAAAACAATTTATTTCCGTATACGTTTAAATTTTTACGCGTAAATTGTGTTTTTGAGATTGTATTTTAGTAATAAAGATAAGTGTAAAAATTATTTTTGATTTGAATGGTTTAGATGACGTTCTCGCGGTTCGCACGAAATATAAGTGTTCTCAAATTAACTTTTATATATATATATATATATATATATATATATATAAACATGACATTTGTTATTTTATAATATTATTTTAAATTGTGACAGCACCATCAAAAGATTATACATAGAATCATTAAATGGGGCTAGACAAATGTTATGCTTGTATTATGCTTCTAGCACCAACAAATAAAATCAACATCACCATTAAATCACCATTCAACAAACTGTGCTGTTGGATTAATAACCGCACCAATAAAAAAACATATGTAGCACCAACAATTCACTTGTGTAGTAGTGATGCAATGAACATCCAACAACTTATATATACACACACATCCTGACCACCAACAATATTCATCCACGAACACATGTAAAGCCTGAAGACACACAAATGTAAGCCCATAATTTATCTCTTATTTACTTTTATGCCATTCAAACCTTCAGTTACTGGCATCTCCGGTGACGGAAACCTAATAATATTATTGAAGAATGATGAATAAGAAGATGAAGGAGAGAGAGAGATTAACGATGATGAGGCCGAAGCTGACGAAGTTATTGCTTAATGTGACGGTTGGGATAAGCTTAGTACCGGTTCACGTTATTATATCGCCGGAGTCGACTGTTGGTGACCTTATTGCTGCGGCTTTACGGCAGTATTCGAAGGAAGGTCGACGGCCGGTTATTCCGAAGTTCTCTCTCTTCTTGTACACACACTCACGTCGCACAGTGTTAACACACATTAGGGTGTATGGCGTGGAACAGTGGCAGATCTAGAAATGAATTTCAGTAGTAACGTTTTTTATTTTTTTTCATTTTAGTAGCAACGTTTTCGAAGTCTCGTAAAAAAACCAAATTTTCCACTAATTTTCCACTAAGTGCGAAGTTGAGCATCAACGGACGCGACACCTAGTTATACACTAGGTCCGCCCCTGGCGTGGAATGAAGCCCATAGGGGCTTTTAATGGGTCATGTGATGTAGGTTTTAGGGTAACAATGACGCCTCCTTTAATAATCATGATGTGGTTTCGCGTCCACTTAAAAAACAAAAATAATAATAGAAAAAAATATGATTAAACTCACTCAAGGTGGCCCCCGCCACACAAGTATTTGACTACAATGGCGGAGGGGAGGATGGCGCCATCCTTTGGTGGAAATGGGGTGGTGTTTGGGGGTGTGATTGGGTAACGTGGAGGTGGGCCGTGAGCCCAAACCGTCATGACTCAAAATTTATAAATGTCAAAAAAATAAAAAAAATAGTAGTAAGTTAAGCTACTAAGTCCTAAACCCTTTTGGATACAAAAAAAAAATCTTTAAAATGACAAAATACATTGAATTCATATAATTAATAAAAGGGCAAATTTTACAAAAGTCTTATGAGTCATGGAGTTATACATTACATTAGCGCAATTGATGAATTGAAGTTCAATGTGAATTTGTTAATCTCCTTCATTATGTTAATATATTTTGTAGTATTTGAAGACTCTTTGAGTCCATTAATGGCCTGCAAAAATATATCACATGACAATTGTACAAGAAAATGAGAAATGACTTACCAGCGAATGATGGGTATGGAAGCTGTGGTGGTTTGCAGGTAATTGTTTTTTAAATTAGATACCTTTTGAAAAGGAAAAAACATATTAAGGTTAATTTATGTTGATTACATTGCTTCGGGTTGCGTCACACTTTTAATTTAATTATGTATCATGACATTCTCACATTAGATGAAGGCATGTTAAACAATCAGACATAACATAGAGGATATCACCTGATGTGATTATTTGTAAGTGGTACATAACATCAACACTTAACCTTTTTTTTTTTACATATAGATTACAAGAAGATGAAGATGATAAGGGGTATAGGACTAGCCACTAAACCATAGGGCCAACTGGAGCATCCTTTGATTCTACTATACCACCCACACTTATTACTTTTCTTTTGTGTTATTGTGAATTCTTTTTTTTTATTTTTTATTTTTTTTTGAAAATTGGATGTATTTTTGTAAAGTTACGCATTACAACAAGATATCAATTGTATTTCATGAGTGAACATATGTAATTTTGAAATAGTTAAAACATGAGGTGTAGTTTGATAATGATTTACATATGCATAATGTCGTCAACCATCTATTACATTATTTTATTATGTAAATTCTTTGGTTTATACTCAATTGGATTTTGTGAATTGATGTATAATTTATATTAACAAATTAAAATTATAATTAAAAATACACTAAAGTTGTTGCACAACTTGTGGCAAAAAAAAAACATAAATACCCGCGGCAACGTGCATGCATACCTACTAGTTATATATTAGTATTACTTCACTTATTTTGATTAACTATTATTTGAATGGATTTAATGAAGAATTTAAGTTTATTTTGGGTGTATTAGATGGGGACTTCTAGTTTATTACGATAATTTTAGTTTTTTGGTGATCAAGATTGTGTCAAGTATGTTTGGATAATTGAGTTAGTATATTTTGGGCATATATGCGTAATATTAAGATTGTATCAAGTATGTTTGGATAATTGAGTTAGTATATTTTGGGCATATATATGTAATGTTTGTGATGAAGGATGTCAATTTTATTCGAAATTTAATATATGTACACATATGTTTATGAATGCTAGTTTGTGTTTGTCTATGTTCATGAACTCTCAATTGTGTTTGTTGGTGTTCGCTTTTATCCGGTACATAAAATTAACAAACAAACACAAACACCTCCATTTCCTTAACAAACGAACACATACATAAAATCTCGTATGGTAAGTGTTCATGAACAGTTCATGAACACATTATTTCTTTAACAAACGAATATGAACAAGACCTTGTTTGTATTCGTTCAATTCATTTACAGCCTAGTCATGCCTTGTCTTTATTATGGAGTTGTCGGCCAACATTTTTTGAAGGAGGCATGGAGTGGATCTACCCATTCTTCCTCTTGGGCTCTTAAACTAGCTAAGCAGTTGTTTGTTTCAGCTCTTAATGGGACA
Source organism: Ambrosia trifida (assembly GCA_028751855.1). Lineage (NCBI taxonomy): Eukaryota > Viridiplantae > Streptophyta > Magnoliopsida > Asterales > Asteraceae > Ambrosia > Ambrosia trifida. The sequence continues at coordinate 57,526,057 of CM054124.1, forward strand.
AATGTCTGAACCAGTCATACATAGCTTATTCAGATTGTTTGTTTGATGAGCAGATGTTCGAATTGGTCAGACATTTGCCTGTTACTAGTTCAGTATTTAATGGTTCATACCTTTTTATTGATTTAACACTTACTCATTCAGAAGTTGCAAAAACAATCCCTAAGACCATGTGTAATGGGCATTATAGGGGCATGAATAAGCATGATAATGCCCTCAACACCATCCCCTTGGGCATTATATGGGCATTATGAGGGTGGGGCATTTTTAGTATAATGCCCAAATAGGATAAAAAATTTGGAAAGTAATAACTAAAAAGGGCATTAAGTGGCTTTAACCATTACATATTTTTTTTGAAGGGCATTATAATAATGATGTGGTAGAAAATGCCCCCTAAGAGGCATGAACCATTACTTATGGTCTAAGTGTTTTTCGTGAGTAGGAGAAAATTGCTTATCCTCATCCAGTGATTGTATATACCATACAAATAGTTTTTAGATTGGAATGGTTAAAAAATACCACGGTATTTACTCTGTTTTTAGCTGGTTAGATTGAATAATCAATTTCTTGAAAACAAGCAACATGTTCCACATATAAAATCCCTAATTTTAGAATTCATGGTTCAATTATATTTTTCACATTATCATTAATCATTAATTTTAAATAATTGAATGATTCATTCAAATATACCAATTACTAAAATAATCACGATTTGTAAACCTTTAAATGAATCATTCAATTATTTAAATTGGTATATTTGAATGAATCATTCAAATACTTTTTTTTTTTTTAACGATCAACTAAAGTATTGCCGGGTACTCTGTATGCGGCCCCCAATGGCTGAAAGGGGCCCCAGACGGCCTCTAGTCCGTACGGACAGAGCCCTTCGGCCCACCCGTCTCTTGTTCCAGGGAAAACCCGGCCCACAAACCCACCCGAAGGCACGACGGTAGTGAACCGGTAAAACCTGGAGGGATCAGGAGTCGAACCCATGACCACAAGGGTCAAGGGTCTCTCCATCACTTCCCAACCACCTACCCCACCACAAGGGTGGGGGTATCCATCACATGCCTCCCGTGGGAATCGAACCCGGCTCCCCCAAAGAGAGAACCGACCCTTTTACCACAATAGGAGCCTGCCACATACCCTAGAATATGATGTCACACCCCCAGAATGTGATGTCACGGGGTGTATGAAACCTAGAACCCCCTTTAATTTATGGGTTCTGGGATTCATACACCATGTGACGTCACATTCTAGGGGTATGACATCACATTCTAGGGTATGTGATGTAGGTCAGGGTGTATGAATCATAAATAGGGGATGTATGAATCCTAATTACTCATTAAACATATCATATCATCAATAATTGAGACAATGTATTCTCCATTATGTTTAAATTATTGACAAATTAGTTTTCAAGTTTTAGGTCTTTGGGTGTGGTTCCGGCAAGAGGGACGGCAAGGAGGGGCATGCCCATGCCGGCCCGGCAAACACCGCCCCCTAGGCCCGGCATGGCATGGGCGGCAAGCCAATGACTTTGATGCCGGGGCTGTTTTATTATTTTTAATAATTGTTTTATTATTTTTAATAATTCTGACTAATGAGGAGGCCCGTCAACATATTGCACACCACACCCTTAGAGGCCCATCATGAAGATGTCACTCCCCCACTCTTACATGGCGCTTAGACCATTAGGTGTGGGGGGCGGCATAGGGGCAACATCACCATGCCGGGCCTCGCTACACCGGCCCCTAGGGGCGGCATGGGCATGACCGGCATCACAATGTCGTTGATGCCGGGGCTGTTTATTGGTTTTTAATTGTTTTTTTATTATTTTTAATAATTCTGACCAATGAGGAGGCCCGTCATCATGGTGCACACCACCCCCTTGGAGGCCCATCATCAAGATGCCTCTCCTCTCACTCCTACGTGGCGGCCCATCATGAAAATGCCTCCCCTCTCCACACCCAATAGTCTTATGTAGAGGTCCATCATGAAGATGCCACCCCCCTCCACACCTTTTGGCCTTATGATTTAGCAAATCGTCTACTAGAATATTTTAGATTTTTAAACTTTTGGACAATTTGAATCTCCTATGTGCCAACAATGAATAACCGGGATATGAGGCTTTTTGTTCATCACACTTGACAACATATTACATTTCGACTATTCCCACCTCGTAACCTTTCATTTTCACTATCCAATTCAGAAGCTTAGGCGACTGGAAGGGAGAGAAGTGAGGCGTCCAGGATTTCATAGAGATAAACGATATGTTAGAATAAATATAAATTATGTTTATTATATTTATTTGTGGCCATCATTATCATTTATATTATACTAGCTTATACCCCGGGAGCGTCCCGGGGTTGAGAAATCTAAGTAAAGTGAATAAAATTAGAAGTATCTAAACTATAAAAATGACATCTATGTATCAACTTACATTAGATACTTTAAAAAAATATATACCAAAAGATCTATTTCACCTTACAACATCAACACCTAAAACTGAATATTAAGATCCTAAGCACTTCAAAGGGACAAAGATTGTTTAGCACCAATACATTCAGTCAAAGGTCTTTAACTGCATACAATAAGATTTGAGCTATTTCAGAATATGGTAGAAAAAGAAAAAATAGCAATTACCTGTTGTAGAACGTCTCGGGTTGAAATATATAATATGACATAATAAAATATCTAATATGACAACATAATTAATGACTTGTCAATATATGATTAATGAATATTATTATTATTATTATTATTATTATTATTTTAAATAAATTTCTGCCATAAGTTATCATATTCTAATATAAAAAAGGTAATTGGGTCGGGTATCACCTAATCCCAGGCCCGACCCAAACCCACAATTTTTTTTAAACTAATATATCCCGGGAGCGTCCCGGGTTGAGAAATCTAATTTGAAATATCAATTTTACACCTGAAATAAACTGATGTGTTTTACAGTTACATGCAGGAAAGCTTTGGGTAGCACTTAACCTAAAACCATTAACAATGTATCTTCAATGTTAGTGCATAACCTTAAACACTGTATAACTCTAATATTAAAACCTAACCTAAAACAATGTACAACTCCAATGCTAACACATGTTGTAAATAAAAATCATATTTACTGGTTTGAACATAACTAATGACTTGCCTATACATTAATTTTGTTTTTAAAATTTAAATTATTATTTTCCTAAAATAAAGCCCTTGCCACATAGGATGACACATGGCACACTCAATGAAGAGAATACCCTCTTTGAGTGTCATGTCATTAAAATGGCTTTGGTTTATTATATGTATATAATATCCCTAAGTTTATAATAGGTGATTCTTTGATGGACGGAATTACCCTTACTAAACCTAATTAGGGTGTCCCCTGTGTGTATAAATAGAGAGATAATTAGAGGTATTAGGTTGGACTCATATAACACCATAACCTAATGTAGCCTCCACCAACCTCTCTCTCATTCGATCACTTTGTGATTATTAGCCATCATTAGTGTACACACTAAAGGGAACCCGATCAAGATGATGGTGTTTTCCATTACTGAGGTTCCTGAACGGTTAAGCATATCAGGTACACATGATTTATGTTCACACCTTATGTTCTTATTAATATAATCAACATGTGGTATCAGAGCTATGTTGATTATATTGATTCAATCAAGAATTCGATTTGCGATTTCTAAAGAAAATGACAATAACGTTAATAGCTTAATCGAGTTTTTTTATTATATATCCATGATGTCGTAACCGTTTATTTAATTGGATTTCGCAAATCACCATTAATCTTGTTTTTTTTACTACGTCGGATAATTAGATTCCATAAAAAATCAATAAGGAATTTGTTTCTTATCCAACGGTGGTGTGTATGAAAAGAAAATAGTCTGAATCAAATTTATTTTCTTTTTCATTATTGTATTCTAGAAGAACTCTCATTGGTTATGCGTGGCTATGAATTTTCATGTCGCTGTTTTATAATGGTTATTAGTCTTAAGTTTTTAATAAGAACCAATCAAGTAAACATGTATGATCGTTTTTTTAATAATATTATTATTATTCTTTTAATTTGAATCCACTCTATAAATTTATTAGGAGATAACTTATGGATTCATAAGATAAAGATAATATTGTTTATGTTTTTTTTTCGGTTAATGTTCTTCAAGAACATCATAAGAAAACCGAAAATTATTATGATTTTGGTTTAAAATTGGATTAAAATTCTGTTTCTGATAATTTAGAACATAACTTTATCTCCAAGGAATTTTTGAAATCAATTATGATTAAGTCAAAGATTTCGAAATCTTATGATATCTTTGGAGATGATCATTATTTAAATTTGGAAATAGATATTATGTAAATCCCTAATACTTTGAACCAATTTATTATTATAATCATCTGTTTTCGATATTAATAATTGTTTTCGGTTTTAAGAATTAATGAATTTAGGTTCTCGGATTATCAATTAATTCCCGAATTCAGGTTCTCGAATTTTTTTTCCTAAGTTCTCAGTTTTAAGGCTTTCGATTAGGTTCACGGACAGGGGTTCTCGGTCAAGGTCTTCATTTTCGAGAACCCATAATGTTTCCAAGAACCCATCTTATTTATCGAGAACTATCATGTATTCGAGAACCAATATTTTTTTGAGAACTATTAAAGAATCCGAGAACTGTTAAAGTTTTCCGAAAACATAAGTTATTCGAGTACTCATAATATATTCGAGAACTCAATAGTATATCGAAAACTAATTCAGATATTCGAGAACTCATCATGACATTCGAGAACTCATTATGATATCTGAGAACTCATTAAGTCTTCGAGTACTCATGATTTATTCGAGATCTCATAAGTCTTTTGGGAACTCATCACTTTCGAGAACTCATTAAGTCTTCGAGAACTCATAATTTCGAGAACCCCTTATTTTATTAAGTTACCTCTTAAGACATGACATTCCTAAGCTCTATCTGATAAAGTATTGCAGAATAACATATGAGCATAATAAGTGGAATAAAAAAATGTCTCTTATGGTAATTAAGAACTCCTTTTACTGATTCCTACCAGGTGAGCTATTAAAGATTCTGAAATTCCTAAGAAGCATGAAATAATAAATCTAACTCTATGGTTAAATGGGATCTGTGAATACATCTTAATATTGAATAACATGACCCATAAAACTAAGGGGTTACACATGGAAATCAATAAATTTCTAGTGCATAATAACTTTTCCACCAGTACGATTAGATGCATTATGAATCAACAATAACACTCAAAAAAAAATAATCAAAGTAAAGTGAGTGAGTTGATAGCAAATTACGTACAAGAAAAGGAACGCATTAAACTAGAAAAGTTGATGTTATTCACCTTACTACCATTAAACCTAAAAGAGGAAGAATAATTACCATAAAGAGGATAATTATAAGGTCTGAAAACAAAATACAAGTACTACTTTCAGCTATAAGTTTCTCCAAAGGGAAAGTCTTACTAAGCAAAACTGTGCCATTAAGAATAGGCATAAGCAATGAGATTACCCATAAGTAAGGAGAACAGTTGGCTAAGATATGTAGTGCCTAATTAAGGATATTTAACTCCACAAATGCTAATGAATTCCAGTTAACACATGATGGTTGAGTCTAGTTTTATATGTTTCCTTACCATAATTCAACAAATACTTAAGATGAGAGTTGGTGGCAAAATTAAGAGTCTATTAACCATTAATAACTGATCTTAGTGTTGGAGCTTTATGATACCTTACGATATTCTTGAGATTACTCAGAACTTAGTATCAATACTAAAAGCTACAATTTTTTGACAGTTATAAGGTTTTAATGACCAACCCAAAGCCACTATTAAGTTAAACTCTCATATTGTTTGTTGTCATTATCTGAATAGAAACCTTATTAAATAAAACTAGATGATCCAATAACGTTTTCACAACTTTGTTATAATGAAAATGAGTATTTAACAAAGGAAAATGAGACCCATGCAATTCATTCACTAAGACCAAAATTTCATAAGAAATCATGACCAGGTCATTAAAGGATGCTTGGCTATCAAATCTCATTCTCAGTGACTTTAAAGCATGTGTTAAACGCCCTAAACATTAAATGGCGAAATGAATAAATGGGTTTCCATCATAAGTCATAATTAATTGAAATTAGTGGAGCTTATATAAATATCTGATTGTATCTAACATGTTTCCTACTGACCAAAGTATTAAAGAAATCAATTCATATATACTTAATGAAATTCCCTCTAAGTATGTCCTTAAAATACCTTATGAAATTTGGACTATAAAGGAAATCAAGTATAAAATATATGAAATATTCTCGTTCACATGCATCGTTAAAACTTATTATGTGGAGATACTAAGAGACTTAAAAGGTTAGTGGGAACATTAGATGTCCTACTTATGACTTGCAAAAGTTACAGAGGTGGGGGGAACGGAAATTTGATATATCCTCAAATTACACCTCTTGCACTGGACAAACGCTCTATCGCAACTTGTCTCCTTAGCATTTAACGTACTCCTAACAAAGTTTTGTGGATGCCTGAATATGGGCGAACTTAGATTTCTTACTAAAGTAATCCTCATCAAGAGAAACGACAATAAACATCATTATGTTGTTTTCTCTATTAAAATCTATGGATCTTTCAAATGTTAGACCTTAAGCATGCTGAATTCATTAAGATTTCTAAGGTAAGTGGGAGCAGTAAAAGTCCTTATTATGACTTTTCGGAAGTACAAGATGCGGGGGAGAGACTCATTAAAATTCGAGACTCATTAAGTTTATCTCCGAATTTAACTTCGATTATTCCTCTTGTACACCTTACTGCACCAACTCTTACACACTTAGAAACTAATATTGCTCCTTATATACTTGAAAATAAAAACACCTAACTAAAGTTAAGTTTGTATCATAATAAACCCAATGTTCAACTCAAGAGGTCATCTGGGTCTAAAAGCCTATTAAATTGGATGATTATGTAACCTGCCTGACTAACACAAAATGGATGTTTGGAAAGTTTACCGATCCTACCTCTTCTAATTAAATCATTAGTATCAATCAATCTTCATTAGAATAACGTTTGGGATTTGGTTGAATAACCTAAAGGTATTCATAATTAAACCAGATCCGAATGGGAACGTTGTAAGATAAGATTGATTGTAAAAGATTACACTCAAGAAGGGATTTAATTATCAAAGAATCTTCTTATCTGTGTTACAAAAGATTTCTTTGAGGATCGTTACCGTCCTAGTAGCTCATAATGACTAAGAGCCACATTAGATGGACATTAAGACAACTTTCCATAACGATGACCTACATGTTCGTTAAGCAACCTGAAAGTTCTAAACTGAAGGTTAAGAACACTTAGTCTGTAAGTCAATAAGATCCATATATGGGTTGATGCAAGCATAAAATGTGTTGGAATCATAATGAAATTCTCTTCATCAAGAACTAAGTGGATTAAAGAACCTACCTCAAGATGAGTGGGAGCAACTAATGAAAACTTGTCCTTACATAGATGACGTTTCTCTTGACAAGTATATGTTACCTAAGTCAAAGCATTATTCATGCATACTTTTGACATGATGAATATCGGGGATTCCTCTTACGTGATAGGAATCAAAATATACTGAGTTAGACCCAACGGGATATTAGTTTCATCCCATAAGTTTTACTCTAAGCGGGTCCTTAAGCATGTAACATACAACATTGCTCTCTTTTAGAGGATAATAGGATAATTTGAGATTATCAACTTATACTTCATTAATTAGTAGACTGATGTAAATTTAAGTCTATTCTTGTTTATGATATTGTTCGTATTGCTTGATACTAGACTTGTCTAGATTGATCAAAAGCATCTAATAGAACATTACAATATCTTTAAGAAACAAGAGACTATAATCTAAAAAAGAAGTGAGAACCTAAAGTGATTGACTACTCTTACTCTATATATTCAAAGGAAATCAAGTGTCAATTTCGGGGTATATTATAACATCAGCAGACATAACTATCTTATGGAGGAGTCATAAAGAACTATTAACAACAACCTAAGTTATCATGACATAATGTGTTGCTGATCACAACATAATGGTCATTAAATGTTGTTGGTAAATTTATCAGTTGACTCATAACTTATTAACTCCATATAAATACTAAGTTGAAGACTTACTGTGATAAAGTCAGCTGCCCTAATTTCTCGAACAGTAACAGTTTGAGAGGAGTTGCACTAGAGTTCGATACGAAATTATTGTTCGCTTACGATTAAGAACAAATAGAGGAAATCAGAATTTTGTATCGGATGCATTCATGATATGCTGATGGATCCAATAACTAAAGGTCTATCACCCATAAGTCTCACTAACGGGCCAACTAAGAGAAAAGGGTAGTACTAATGACCATGTACAACTGCATATCGTACTATGAATGACTTATGACTAATGATTAATTTTCCTCATTATGATTTGTTTGTCTATTAGTATGCTAAGCTAGCATAATGGCATAAAGACAATAATATAACAAATCAATTAAGGGCATAACGTTAATTGATCCTAATGTTAAGTTTTAAATTTGGGTGTAGTATGATTAATGGGGGTCCTGAGTCGAATAAAGACTTAACGGATGTATTTCTCTGCTACATTTTGGGTTTATAACTAAAATGAGTATTAATCTGCAGACTAATGTAATACTCATAATAAATGATTACTCGGCCAAGTGGGAGAATGTTAGAATAAATATAAATTATGTTTATTATATTTATTTGTGGCCATCATTATCATTTATATTATATTTGATCAATTACTATAATATCCCTAAGTTTATAATAGGTGATTCTTTGATGGACGGAATTACCCTTACTAAACCTAATTAGGGTGTCCCCTGTGTGTATAAATAGAGAGATAATTAGAGGTATTAGGTTGGACTCATATAACACCATAACCTAATGTAGCCTCCACCAACCTCTCTCTCATTCGATCACTTTGTGATTATTAGCCATCATTAGTGTACACACTAAAGGGAACCCGATCAAGATGATGGTGTCTTCCATTACTGAGGTTCCTGAACGGTTAAGCATATCAGGTACACATGATTTATGTTCACACCTTATGTTCTTATTAATATAATCAACACGATATTCTTGTTATCTCTCACAATCCAAAACTTTGAAAATATTCTATGGCCTTATGGTCTAGTGGCATTAGCATTAGTTGTTATCTCTCACAATCCATAACTTTGAAAATACATGTTGATTTGGTGAATATAACATGTTAATGTCTAGTTGAAGTAGCATGCATGTAAAATACGAACTAGCTTATTCTTGTTATTTATATGTTTTGTAAGACACTTTCTCATATTGTTTAGCTTGTTTTTATTTACTTGGTACACTATTCATGTCTTTTATTAAAATAAAATCATTTTTAAATGATAAACTTTTTAATTAAAAAATATGTTACAAAACATTATCTTATGTTTTTAGTAAGGCACTTCCTTATTCTTAACTTAAGTATTATTAAATTAAATTGATCCGATAAAAACACATATTAAAATGTGTTTGTTAGACTATGTGTTGTGGTTTGCAAGTGAGTAGCCGCGAGCCCATAACAGTATTATGTGAACCATAACAGTAGTATGTGAACGCTAGCGTGAGCGAGCCCACGCTACCCTGTTTGCATGGGCTGACGAGTAAAAAGTGACCGTTGGCAGCAACTAGCTGTTGGTCAACGGCTAATTTTTGAACTTTATAAAAATAAAAATCATTTTTATTTCATTTACACCAAAATCAAACAAATAAACAAACAATACAATCTTCAAACCTTCAAAATACACACCGAAATGGATCACACACAATGGTAAGGATGTTACTCGCCGGCGTTGGAGTTCCTAAATGAAGACGGGCTTGACACGAATAGCGAAATCGAATAAAACCTTAGCCAAATGCCACCCTCGTCTCCAGATTTTGTTAATTTGGATACGCAAGTGGAAGCCCCAAAAAAGCGAGGGCAAAGGAGGGGTGGTGGGAGAGGTGGCACGGCGACGAGGGGTGGTGGGAGAGGTGGCACGGTGGCCGCGAGAACAAGATCAAGTCACAACACATAGTCTTAAAAGACCCATAGCACACAACTCATAGAGCAAACGAACATATCAGGGAATGTTTTTTTTTTTTTTTACAGCAAACTACTATACTACATATAGGGTGAATGTTTGATCTTTCTCATATTGTTTAGCTTTTGCTTTTTTTTTTCTTTTCAATTTTTTTCTTTTCAAACAAAAATAATTAAAGTATTCTATCGTTATTATTGTCTCTACAGTAAATAGGTCACGTTATGCATATTCTAACTTGTCTTGATTCTCAATACAAACGTGTCATAACTCATAACATGTTATACAGCTAAAAAATCTCTAACCACAAAACCAAAAAACAAACAAACAAAAAAGTATCACCCAGTAACTTCACTCAATGCCCCCACCCTTGTATGTAGTGGTATGGGAAATAATGGGTAAAACCTAGCCTTTTTAAGGTGACAGTTTCGATTTTTGATCCTACCGGGTTTTATTGATTTTCCACTGTCGTACTTTAAGGCGGGTGAGGGGGTCAGGTTTTCACCGAAACTGGTGGCTTGGTAGGTTTTGGATACCCAACACTACCTGTGGCGAGCACCTAAGACGTGTCTTCACCTAAGGGCGTATGGGGTACTTTTATAACCAATTGATGGGTACCCCGGATAGTCGGGATATTATTTGTTAGGTGTTAAAAAAAGTAACTTCAGTAACAAAACCGGCTATTGCCGGTCACCATCACCCCTCACAACAACAATAACCTACAACATCCGGTTCATGCAATCAAACATCCAACAACTTATATATACACACATTCTGAACACCAACAATATTCATCCACACACACATGTAAAGCCTGAAGGCACACAAATGTAAGCCCATAATTTATCTCTTATTTACTTTTATGCCATTAAAACCTTCCGTTACCATCATCTCCGGTGACGGAAACCTAATAATATTATTGAAGAATGATGAATAAGAAGATGAAGGAGAGAGAGAGATTAACGATGATGAGGCCGAAGCTGACGAAGTTATTGCTTAATGTGACGGTTGGGAGAAGCTTAGTACCGGTTCACGTTATTATATCACCGGAGTCGACTGTTGGTGACCTGATTGCTGCGGCTTTACGGCAGTATTCGAAGGAAGGTCGACGGCCGGTTATTCCGTTGGTTAATTATCATGGGTTTGATCTCCATTACTCGCAGTTTTGTTTAGAAAGTAAGTTCTCTCTCTTCTTGTACACACACTCACGTCGCACTGCGTGGAACAGTGTCGGATCTAGAAATGAATTTGAGTAGTAACGTTTTTCATTTTTTTTATTTTAGTAGCAACGTTTTACAAGTCTCGTAAAAAAACCAAATTTTCCACTACGTGCGAAGTTGAGCATCATCGGACTAGGTCTGCCCCTGGCGTGGAATGAAGCATCATTGGACTAGGTCATGTGATGTAGGTTTTAGGGTAACAATGACGCCTCCTTTAATATTCATGATGTGGTTTCGCCTCCACTTAAAAAGTACAAAAATAATAATAGAAAAAAATATGATTAAACTCACTCAAGGTGGCCCCCGCCACACAAGTATTTGACCACAATGGCGGAGGAGAGGATGGCGCCATCCTTTGGCGGAAATGGGGTGGTGTTTGGGGGCGTGATTGGGTGATGTGGAGGTGGGCCGTGAGCCCACACCGTCATTACTCAAAATTCATAAATCGAAAAAAGAAAAAAAAAAAAAAAAGGCAAACAAGTAGTAAGTTATGCTCCTAAGTCCTAACCCCTTTTGGATAAACAAAAAATAGTCTTTAAAATGACAAAATACATTGAATTCATTTCATTAATGAAAGGGCAAATTTTACAAAAGTCTTTAACCCTTTAAGGCTTTAAAAACTATATTCGTAGACATACCGGTCATAACATTAATAAGGGGTTGTTTGGTTGATTAAGTGTTGAATTATTAAGAGGTCTGAATGGTTAAGCGCTGAATCATTAAGTTGGACCTCTTAATGGTTAGTTTTCTTGTCCCTCGTTGGTAGGGGAGCCTCATTAAGGTTCAGTCTAGTTCAGTGCTTAATAGTTCAGTGCTTAATGGTTCAGCAACATCCTAAATCTTAATGATTCAGACTTAACCATTTCATTCAGAAGCTGAAACAAACACACTGAATGTTGAATCATGCAATGCTGAATGGTTAAGAGTCTCATTAAGAGGCTACCAAACAGCCCCTAAGCATGACATGTGGAGGTGGGGCATGAGCTGAGAGCGTCCTTGTTTAGAATTCATAGATAAAAAGAAAGACAAACAGGCAATAAGTTTTGTTGCTAACCCTATTTGGATAACAAAAGTCTTTTAGGTTTTAAAAACTAAATTGGTTGACATCACTTTCATAAGACTATCCGTTGTGGCTAAAGGTGAGCAATTACTCTATCCTTTTATATTCAGCCACGTAGGCGGTGACATAGCAGAGTGATAAAGCTGTTGCTCACTCGCTTGATGCTGTTGTAGCTAGAGGTGAGCAGCAACTTTATCCATTTTTTTGTTTTTTATTATTATTTTTTAAGCTTTTTTTATTTTAAACTTGTATAATATTTAAATTTATAACACAAAATAAATAATAAGCATAAAATATTCATTAATTAAAAAAAAATAAAAAAAACACAACTAATAAATCTGGTGGTTGTGTATCTGGAATTACTAAATCTGGTGTTGTGGTTCGAGCCAACCACGTGTATTGTTTTGTGGCTCGTGGCTAATAGCTAGCGGGCCACAACGGATAGTCTAACATTACTATGCATGGCATGTTGGACTCAGCTAAGTAACTCCACAGCTCTGATGTAAGAAAAACGAAAGTATCAAAATCTATTTTAATCAGAAAATCTATACCGGCTTCTAAATTATTGTTTTTTTTTTTCATAGATCAAAATTTTAGGCGTACGTTACGCTAGTGATGTTAGTTTTACTGAATTTGTTGTTGATTTGTTTCAAAATGTGAATCAACAGGCTTGTCTCGAGACGAAAAGTTGAATGAGTTAGGTTCAAGGAACTTCTTTCTCTGTTCTAAGCAATCGGTTACGGTCTCTGGAAGTAATGGCGGTGGGATGACTGCTTCGCCTTCGTCGTCGTCTACATGCTCGAAGGATACAGGGGAAATGATGAGAGGTGGAACAGTCTTGCTTAGATTTATGGAGTTCATGCTTTGAGATATTTGACATGGTTGATTTATTGTAGTTAAATGGTATTAAGAATTTATTAGTTCAATTTTCGTTCAAATAAAATTTCTAGTGAATGCTTATGTGATGTCGTTTTCTCATTATATGTGGTTGAAATTTGAATCCACTCCCTGAATTTACAAGGGAAAATGACAAGAATACTCATTGTAGATTTCGAAACTGTCAAGATAGACTTTGTTAGTATTAAGAGTGTTTACGGTTCGATTTTGATGGTTTTTAGGTCAATGTAAGTTAAACTGTTAGTAACAGTTACTAACAGTTTGGTTCGGTTTGATTTTGCGGTTTGGGCTTTCTTAGTAGCCCAACTTTAAAATAAGAGCTGATAATCTAAATGTACCTCTAATTGTACATGAAGTTATTTAAGGGCTGTAAGTAAGACTATCCGTTGTGCCCCGCGAGCGACTAGTCGCGAGCCACAAAACATTCCACGTGGATCACTCGAACCATAGCACCCTTCAGCGAGGCGAGGCAAGGCGCGAGCGAGTAGCCGTTGTGCACTCGCATGTGTTAGCGAGACAAAAGTAGCCGTTGGCAGCCACTAGCCGTTAGCCAACGGCTAGTTGGCCTATTTAAATACAAAAAATTACCATTTTTATTCACAAAACAATCAAATACAATATACAGTTTTCAAACTACACTTCAAAAATCAAGCAAACAAAAAATGGATTCTTCACAATGGCAAGGATGCTACCAACTGGCTATGGAATTCCTTGATGAAGAAGAGTATGATGTTGGTCCAATGAACAAAATCGAAGTTAACCTTAGCCAAATGCCACCACTTTCACCGGATTTAGTAATCCCGGATACACAACCGCCAACAACTCAAAGGCGAGGTGGTAGAGATGGTGGCCGAGGAAGGTCGGCCGGCCGAAGTGGTGGTAAGGGCGGTGAATCGCCCGAGCAAGATATTCGACCAAGGCGTCAAGTGACCCCTTGGACCAAAGACAAGAAAATAGCCCTTTGTCGGGCTTGGGTTGAAGTATCGGAAGATCGAAAAGCGGGTATGTATTTTTTTTAACTATATACTTTTTTTAATATACATAATTGATTTTTTAACATTAATATTTTTTTTCTTATGTAGCCGATTATCAAAGGGCTAAGGTCTTTTGGCGACGAATCCGAGACTTCTTTTATGAGCAAGTAGGGAGTCGAACGCGTTCGGCGGATATGATTTCCGGCCGGTGGGCCGACATTAGGAAATATGTGGGTTTGTTTACGAACCTTCATAACAGGAACGCTGCTCGAGTGCGAACGAGCGGGTCGAGCGATCTTGACGTGTATCAATTTACTTGTGATTAGTGGAAAAAAGAGGTCTTACGCAAGTACAAGACCAACAAGACGTGGGATGAAGACCATTTGTGGAGAATCCTACGTAATTGCTCCAAATGGGTGGAGCTAATTTCTATTGAAGACATGAGCAAAGGCGGCTCATCATCAAAGCGAGCCAAAACGTCTTCATCGGGTGAGTACATCTCCTCTACGAGCTCGGATGCTCACGTGGGGATTGACCTAAACAGTGATGAGGGTCTTCCCCCGTCTCCCCTAGGTCGACCCGCTGGAAGGGACAAGGTGAAAGCCAAACAGACTGCTAACGAATCCGATATGGAGTTCTCGGGGGAGATTAGCAAAATAAGGACGACAATGGAGATGACGGCGAAAGCTAAAGTCGATAAAGTTCGAATGAGGAACATAGACTTTTTAGCGAAAGACTTTAGCAACATACCAATGCCTCGTCGGAAGATAATCGAACTAGAACAAGCGCGTATCGTGAAGGAATTCAAAGAATAGCTCAACATCAACGACGAGTAGTTTATTTGTTTTTTATGTTTTTTATTAATTATGTCTTTTTAATTTTTTTTTAATTAATGAATTTTTTATGCTTATTATTTATTTTGTGTTACAATTTTAAATATTATATAACTTTAAAATAAAAAAGTTTAAAAAATAATAATAAAAAACAAAAAACTGGATAAAGTTGCTGCTCACCTCTAGCCACAACAACATCAGGCGAGTGAGCAGCAGTTTTATCACTGTGTCATGTCACCGCCTACGTGGTTGAATATAAGAGGATAGAGCCATTGGTCACCTCTAGCCACAACGAATAGTCTAAGTAGTCTTAGGCTGTTAGCCAGGCTTGCTAAACTCACCACAAACCATCTTTCCTCTAAATCAGTTCCACAACAACTTCTTTTTATAATTTACCTATTACTCTCGCAACAACTCGTCGAATCACCGAAAATCCTACAAGTTTCGTACGCTTCACACGTATTGGCCTAGACCCCTATTTATAATAAAATAACAATACCAATCCTACTCAAATACTTCTTGCAATAATAATCTAATACCAACCATAAATCATTATCTCTAATACCAACCATAAATCAAATAAGATAATTCTAAGCATTCACATTGAAATGAATATCTATTAGAGGGTGTTTGGGGTGGAGTTTTAAAATGGATTTTTAGATTATTGCGTTTTGAAAACGCAAATAATCAGTTTTAGTATTTGGGAAAGGTTTATAAAAATAGCTTATTTGCGTTTAATAGGTTAACAAAACGCAATAATCTAAAAGCAGCTTCACCCCTACTGCAATACAACGCAAAATCTATTTTCAAAAAACAATCCCAAACACTCTCTTAATATACGAAGTAAGTCTTAAAATGCTAATAATGTCAAAGTCTGACATGTTACAAGTCTAGCCCTACAATTTAAGGTTTTATCCTCAAAACCTTATTGCATAAAAACAAGTGAGGGTAACATGTTTTTTTTATGGCTCACAAGTTGTGTAACATATTTGTCGATGCATCTGGTGCACATTACTTGCTTGATTGTCTTGTTATATTTGTACATGAGGGGATTCATCATCTAAACAACAAGACAAATGAAAAGGACCAATAAAGTATACACTCAATTTGCCTCAGCAAAAACATGTTACACCCTCCTATGGATATAACATTATAACTTCAATATAACATAGTTTCCAAGTTCTAATCTAATCAATCTTTTTTATTACGGCTGGAAATTTTGACACTCTGTTAACAAGACACAAAACGACACGAAGTTAACATATTTCGTATCTTAAACATGTCGAGCAAGGCCGTCCCTGAGAATTCAAGTGTCCAGGCCGAGCCACGAAATATGTGCCCCTTAGTTTTAGATCTTAACGAAATAAATAACGTAAATTATATTTTTTAGTCGACGATTAAAGTAATATCAAATTGATGAATCAATTATTCACAGTTTATTTTATCCAACAATACGTTCTCGATAGTTATCGTTGTCAATTCGTGATTTTTTTTAACTTAAGTGTTTTGAGCCTAGGACGAGCAAAAAATCTGAACCAACATTAAAATAAGAGGATAATGGATTACTTTTAAGTTATTGTTAATCTTAAAAAAATATGATGACACCACTGTAGGCGTTTTTTTATACATTGGCATATTTTAATGTCTATAATACCCCCATCATTTTTTAGTATTTACACTATGTCGTCATCTTCCTCAAAACATCATCTTTTATACCATGTAACACCAATACTATGCACAGATCATTTAAATTGGGCCCGGGCCGGGAGTCCTCCCGCACCCCCTCAAAACCGACCCTGATGTCGATCTGCTTACGACACGATACAAATCGTATAAAAATCGTGTCTTAACAGGTCATGACTTGCTAACCTTTTCATATTTTTAAATGTTAAAAAAACTACAAAGACTTATTATTTCATAATAAAATTTGTTTACTTGATACAATTTTTGTTACTCAATTCAGATTATTAGTATAGTTAAAAGGTTCATCTTACATTTCTTTGTGTATCACAGAGGTTCATAACATATTTTATTAGTAAAAAAAATATAATTTTTTTTCGTGTATGGTGAAACCAGTTTTTAACCGGTTTATTGGCCACCTCCAATTAGAGGTGATAAAAAAAAAAGCGGTTTGGGGACCGAAACCGCACGAACCGGACCGAACCGGTTTCCCCAAAAACCGGTTTCTACACAAACCGGTCCGGTTTGTAATACAAATCGTAGGTTCGAGCACCGGTTCTCCATTTCCCGTCCAAAAACCGAACCGAACCGAACCGGCTCCATCCCAAACCGATTCACAAAAAACTGGTTCGAAACCGATTCTAGCCGTTTGAAAAATAAGAACGTTAGAAACTAGCCGTTGCCTCGATTTTTGATTTTTTTGACTGTTAATTTGCACCCTAAATCACCATTTTGCCACCCCAAGTAAGTATAAATAGGTTTTAGATGTTTTGGGTTGATCACAACACTAAAAAACGCAGAAAAACGAACCCGAAAACCGAAAAAACGCAATGGTATTCGCATGTTTTTTTTTTCGCTTTGCTTCTTTGCTACATCATTCCATGGCTTCATCAAACCCATCTCAAACCGGTTCCTCAAATCAACCCACCATTGTTAGTATTCTTGATACGACACGAAACGCCGAACTATTTGGCCAAGAAACTGGTTTTTTCGACTTGTCTTTTGTCGAATGGCGAAAAAGGCACGTTGTAGAAAGTGTGGTATCTTTCTCCAACCAAACGGCTAAAAGACAAAGGGGTGAGGCCCCAAATAGCGAGCTTGCAAGGTATAAAGGCTGGAATTTTACGGCGACTTTCACCGCCACCGAATTTGAAAATTTTGATATCTTGGCTTGGTGGGGAAAGCAATCCGAATTTCCTATCCTTTCCGCTATAGCCTGTGATCTACTAAGTGTCTAAGCTTCTACGGTAGCTTCAGAATCGGCTTTTTCTCTTAGTGGCAGGGTGCTATCGATACGAAAAACAAAATTAAATCCCGAATCATTGGAGATGTGCATATGCTTAAAAGATCAATTGGACGCGGTGAATCGAGTGCAACATAAAACATCTCTTGAAGACCAAACCGAGCTTGGACGAAGAATACATGACGAAGAGGTGGAAGAAGGACTAAGTGAACCCCTATCGGAGGAAGAACTCGCATTTGCGCCAAAGTAGTTCAGACGAAGCTTAACAAAAAAAATTGGTTGTAATATTTTGAATTATGTTTTTATGTATTTAATTTTTCTAGTTTCTTATTTCGAAAACCGAAAAAATAATAAAAGTCGAATTTTTATGTTTATATTTTTTCTTATCGGGCTATATATATATATATATATATATATATATATATATATATATATATATATATATATATATATATATATATATATTTCTAATTGTGCGCGAAAAAACCGATTAAGAACCGAAACTGAAACCGGTCTCCGAAACCGATCTCCGAAACCGGTCTTACAAATCGACAAAACTGGTTTGAAACCGAAACCGGTTCGACTAGAAACCGGTACTGTAGCGAACCGGTTTGAAACCAAAATCGGTTTTAAAAAAAAAAAACCAATTTGATCACCTCTACCTCCAATTCAAACTTCAAACCACAAGCCCATAACCTTGTATGTTACTTTACATTACAATTCAAAGCCACTTTTCAAACCCAGCAACGGCCCAATAAGGCCCAACGCAAGCCCATTTAAAAAAAAACCAAAGAACCCCAAAACCCTATCATAAACCCTAATCAATAATAATAATAACCTTTATATAAACCTCTTTCAAACCCTTTGTTCCACGTTCCTGCCTTCCGCCTATTCTCTCAATTCAAACACACATAATATTAATATTCACCACAGCAGCAATGGAATTTTGGGGTCGGATTCTGCTTCTGTTATTCATTCTATATGTTTTTATTTTGATTTAATATTTAATTTAATAATCGTTTAATTTGAATTCTGTTGGTGTTTATAGGTGTTGAGGTTAAACCTAATGAAAGCCTTAAGGTTACAGTTGATGAGTATAAGCTTCTTCATATCTCTCAGGTATTAATCCTTTATCTCATTCAAGTTTTCTTTTTTTTTTAATTTATTTATTAATCTCTGTTTTTTACTGAAATTATCTGATTTTGTTGATTGATTGAGATGATATAAGAACTTAAAGAAAATTTACCATTGATTTTAACCTAATTATTTAATTAGGGTTCAGCTTCCTAATTAGAACTTCATATTTGTGCATCTTTGTATATTTGCTAGAATTCATATATAAGTTTTTGTAAGAGTTCATATCTGTGCATCTTTGTATGAATTATTATTTGGTCCATTTAATTGTTTACATAAATTTTATGATATTTTGTAAGATTTTTGGTATAATTTATGATAAAGGTTTCATTGTGAGAGGTGAAGATTTAATTTTATATTTGTGCATTTTTTTTTGTGAATTATTTGGTCTATTATTTTTTTTTTTTTTTTGCTAAAATGTAATATGAACTTTGTAAGAATTTTGGTGCTCTTTTTAATTAAGGTTTCATTGTGAGAGGTGAGGAATGAATTTTATTTTATGCATCTTTTTATGAATTATTTGGTCTATTATTTGTTTGCTAAAATTCAATGAATTTCATATTTGTGCATCTTTTTATGTATTATTTGGTCTAGTATTTGTTTGCTAAAATTCAATGAATTTCATATTTGTGCATCTTTTTATGAATTATTTGGTCTATTATTTGTTTGCTAAAATTCAATGAATTTCATGTTTTTGCATCTTTTTATGTATTATTTGGTCTATTATTTGTTTGCTAAAATTCACATGATTTTTCGCAAGAATTTCTGTACTATTTTTTTTTATAAAAGTTGCACCGATGAGGTGAAGATGAAGTTTGTTACATGTTCCTCTACGTATGAATTTTTCTAAGAATTTTGGTATTATTTTTTATTAAGGTTGCGTTAGGAGAGGTGAAGAATGGGAAGAAGGTGGAGAACATCCCTGTGAAAGTTAACATCAATGATAAGAAATTTGTTGTGGGGACGCTGTCGTCTGAGCGTGCACCTCAAATCATATTTGATTTGGTGTTTGAAAAAGATTTGGAGCTCTCTCATGGCTGGAAGGATGGCAGTGTCTACTTTTGTGGATACATTGCAGATGAACCAAGTGACGACCAATATCCTTTGGTTGATAATTATTTTGCGCTTTGTTGATTCATGTTACCTTCAAGTTTATTGATTTAACTATTGATCGTTCATTGATTATGTTGTTCCCTTAACCGTAATGTTTGTTTTCTGTCGATCTACGGATGGTGGTTATGATTTTGGTAAGTTTTGTTAAAACAGATTATCCATAGCAATGTTTTCTATGATCTAACTAAAGTTGAATTGCATCTCATGTTTTTTCAGATTCATCAGATGAAGAAAAAGCGTTGAACTTGAATGCTCCTAATGGTATGATTTTTAGCATTGTTTGAAGTAAGAATTGTTGTTCACTTTTAGAATGTTTATACGACTTGTTTTCATGGTTTTTGTTTAGGTGCTCTTAACGATAAGGTGAAGGCGTTGTTGAAGAAAGAAACCTCAAAAGAAGATTCTGATGATGATGATTCCGATGATGATTCTGAAGATGACTCTGATGATGACAATGAAGATGATTCAGATGACTCCATGGAAGAAGATGAATCCGAAGAAGAAGAAAAGGTAACATCTTTTTAGCCTTTTAGGTGCTGTTACTATTATTTAAAATGTTACGTCACACAGTTGAAAGTTTTCAATTTCTTGTCGTAATGATTTCACAGGAGGTGAAGCCCGTTAAAAGACCTGCGGAAACTGCACCTAAATCACCTGCTTCTGCTAAGAAAGGAAAGCCAAACACTCCTCAAAGTGCCAAACCAAACACTCCTCAAAATGCCAAACAAAACCCTTCCCAAAAATCAGGTTAAGATTGCTTGCCATCTTTTTATTGTCGTAGATGGGTAGTCTTTTAACCTCTTGTTTTGACTCTAGGCCGATGGCATCTTTTAACGTCGAAAATTTGATTGTTTTTTTATCAGGTGGAAAGAAAGGTGGTGTCGTAACCCCACAAGCCAATTCAAAGCCGAACTTCAAGAAGGGCAAGAAAAGTGGCAACCGATCATAGATTTGAGTTGTTATAGTGTTGAGTTTGGGGGTATACGAAATTTGGTTTTCGCCAATTTTGTTTTCTTTTTCATCTCTTTAAAATGGTTATGTATTTTTTGGTTTGATAAGAGCAGTCAAGACATTGTTTGCTAGGAAGGGTTTTGTTCCATTGTAAACGGTTGTTTTGAGTATTATCATTGGTTTAATTTATGTCTCTCATGTGGTTTCAAATTCTTTTTCTTTTGTTCCAACTCTAGAATCATAATTCGCTTTTGTTTATGGCGATCAAGCGGCTATTCAAGAGCGATACAACTTACCTACGAGTGTGCTCAAAAGAAAAAAATCGCTTATACAAGCCTTAAGTTTGTGTAATATCTGAACACGTATATGGAGCTAGTGTGCTTTGTGATAATGGAGTGCTTATAAACCGCAAACAACTTTACAAAAAAGTAAGGTTCTTTACGAAGAGCAAGGTTCTTTAAAAATATCTTTGCTTGTGTGATAACAATTAGCAACAATTCCTCTTCACAGAAGATCCAAGTTAAGCTGCAACTAAATTAGCAACAATAACTCATGATTGTATATACAAAGATCATGTCTTTCACACTTTTCACTCTTTAAACCTTCAACATCTCATTAGAGTTTTGTATCATCATAATTTATAGGCGACTTGAAACTTCTGTCAACCGCATCACAAAAGAACACACTAAGCTAGCCAGAAGACCGGCCGACTGTTTTTGTTTTATGATAACCAAATTCCAATTGAGACAAGGGTTGTGTTCGCCTTTCATTTTGCCAAGTGATATTGCTCGTAGTCATGGTTTCAGGTAACAAATCAAACCTTTAACTCGATTGCTACAAGCGATCTTCTAACACCTGTTACTCGAAATTCGTTTAAAATCTTTAGGGTAAAAAAGAAGATATACCGTAGTATATATGAGGTTTATGTTGGAAAGAAGATGAAATTTTATAGGAACAAGTCAATAGCATTTAATATATATGTGGTAAACATACACTTTGTGTAGCAAAGAATTCCATTTAAGTCAACTACGCTTTTATTTAATATATACACTTCAATCATTTTATGTAAATAAGAGTATCTTTTATGAATTGATAGATACTAGACAAAAATATTTATATGTTCTCTTGAGAAAAAAATAAATACATAACTTGGTTTAAAAATGGCGTACCATTTCATACACAATTTTCGTTTTTATTAAATTGTTATTATTATTCAAGAAAATTGTGTATATTATGTATTACACTAATATAAAATTTGCTTTGGGAATTGTTTTGGTCAAAAATTATCTAATAAAAATAACTTTGTATTCCAAATTAGTTTATGTGAGGTAGAGTGCTAAATGTGTAGAGATATGTTTGTAAATCAGTAGTATTCTGAAGATGGTGTATCAAGATGTTAAAGAAGCAAAAATATAACAACTATGATCAGGATGACTTAGGTTATTTTTGGGATGGACAGTATTATCCTCAAGATGGGCAGTTTTATCTTCGGGATGGAACTGCTAAGAATGAACAAATAAAGTGATAAACAACAAGCACAACACACGATCTACGAGGAAAGCCCTTGATCAATTGTAGATCGCCGGCATAAAATCTCGGGAGGAGTCTAGGCACCTGCCTTGTTTGTTAATATTAATGTGGTAAAAAGATACAACTTTGGATGAGTATTTGGACGAGTGTACTATGATTACAATGATTGTGCAAGTGTTTGTGATCAACTAAGTATATGTGTGTAGCTATAGTGTGAGCAATGTGTCCTATACTCGTCCAATACCCCCCATTTATATAGTACATGAAATAAACAAACGATCCCATGAAACTCGCTAAGTAGTTAAGTTCTTTGAAGTCTTCTTATGACCGTTGTGGTTGTTTCATCTCAAGTGAACGTTGTAGCAACAGTTTCTCCTTAGCTAGTTTAATGTTTCAGTTGTTTCCTCTTTTTCCGCCGATATTAAATGTATATCGGTTACATCTTTGACTATGTCTTCCATCTTGACCATATCTTCCATCTTGACCACGAGTTATACTTATATCCTTGAATTCTTCAATTGAGGATAATAATATGGACGTTGTCGAGCATATAAATCCATATTATAACTTGTTTGTACCTGCAGTCATACATAGGAGAGTCAACTTGTTAGTTCATTCTCAGGATGTGACCAGGATGTGCATATGCTAAAACATTGTCACATCCTGAAGTTAATTAAGTCCTTCAGCATCCTGGGGATGACACATTAGGGATGTGAGGTAAAATCATCCTGAGGATTTTCACCCACAACATAAATATACATGAAATAGAAAAATTAACATGTTACTAAATTTTATATAAGATTTGTGAAATATTTGAAAGGGTAATAACAAAGAATCAATTAAGAATATAAAGGGTCACCGCTATAAGATTAGTAAATAATAACAATAAAACTATTAAACGTAACCTATCATAACTCATGAACGAAAATATTGTAGAATCGAAATTTTGTGAATTTGGGTTGATAATCAATTGGCTATTTTTTTGGGATGGAATTATATTTCATTAATTTGGTTTTAGTCTAGAACGCTTAATTAGTATATGGTTTATGAGTTGTACACACATGCTACTTTTGAACTTATTAACTCTCAAGTATAATACTCGATTAATTTTTTTGTAAGTCACTAACTTCATGCTTGAAAGATTGGAGTTGATCAATTGCATTTTAATCTTAAGATATGCAT
The DNA here is from genome assembly GCA_028751855.1 of Ambrosia trifida. Classification (NCBI taxonomy): domain Eukaryota; kingdom Viridiplantae; phylum Streptophyta; class Magnoliopsida; order Asterales; family Asteraceae; genus Ambrosia; species Ambrosia trifida. The sequence continues at coordinate 57,549,983 of CM054124.1, forward strand.
CATTATTTCCCCCTCTGTGCATTTTTCCAGTTTTATTCATTCATTGGTACCTCTCTTTTACCTGTTTTTATTAGACCTATGTAATGTAATGATATTTTCGTAATTTGTACTAAACCTGTATTACCAAAATAGCATAAATGAGAACAACAAATAAATAAGTTATAAATCCAATAACAAATGTCTTGTGTGAAAATAATGAGATTTACAAGTCATGTACCTTTTTGTTCTATCATGCATATAGGAGATTTTACTCGTCACATAGAGTGAGATCAGTTTTTATTGCTTATTCCCCTTGGTAACCCTCTTTTATGGAAAAAAAAAAAACAAACAAACAAACAAAAAACTAAAATGAAGCTAGAGTAGAAAATGGCATCTTTGTTTTTTAAGATACTATGCCACAATTGACAAAACAAACACAAACACTCTGTATGGAGTTACTATGTCCGTTTATTATGATTTTCCAGTCCGCCTTGGATCACCATACGCAAATTTTCAGCATGGTTATACGGGTACGCTTAAAAAAGGATTAAATATTAATAATGAATAGACGCAGCAAAATGTGTATCAAGTTTTAATTCTATAAGAACAATATGTATGTGTTTAAAAGAAAAAAAAAACAAAACCTAAAAAATATAACATGAACCAAACATTTCTATTACACGAATCCATTAATTAAGTAACAATTCAAATAAATGACATAAAAGCGGTTGTAAAAACGAATCATAAACCAAACGATATATAATACTGGCAAGAAAATAATTGTGTGTGGCTAAAGCTAGGGGTATGTACATGCCTTGCATTGTTTGTGATGTTTCTTCCGTATTTAAACATAGTTGATAGGTGCATTTAGTATTTTACCCGTGCTCCCAACATTTTTGTGTGTATTTGACCACTTTGCCATTTTCAATGTAATGTATATCAACCCATACGAAAACTCGGTCGTGCCTTACACGTACTAAGAATTTTTGTGCTTTGCAACGTTAACACCTATTTCCTACTTTGGGTTAGATTTACATCGTATGATACTTATTACAAACTTAACTTTTTTACTCTACTCTCATGTATTATTTCCTACTAAAATTGTGCATCCCCCGATCACATATTACACATTGTAAATATGTATGTATAATGTACAGCACCCGCGACGTAATTGACCAGACGCAACCGCAAAACACAGTGCAGCCCCGCCGCAACGCGCGGGTTCCTGCTAATATACTAAATTTGTACTTCATTTGTATCTGAAGAGTTAACTACACGTCCACACAAATTTTATGGTTTATGCAAACTAACATCTCAAAGTACTAACTTATTTTTTTAATATGTAAGGGTTTATGAGTTCTGTTTTGTAACATGTTCATGTACAAAGGCCAACTCCGTTAGTATTGCTAGTTAAGTTTTGATAAAATGACTAAAATTCTCTATAATAATTAGAGGGGCTATTCTTGTAATTAACTATACTTGATTACCAAGACAATTTTTGCAATGTATTGAAATCAGAATAATCTATTAATATTATTAATACTTAAATATTTTAAATTATAAAAATATACTAAAATTAAATAATTATACTCTATACATTTTATAATTTTTATAAGCTTAATTCGTGTCTGCTATCAAACATCACGTCAACTCTCAGCTCAACCACCTTTGATGCCATGCTTTATCTATATTTGAGATGGTTGTTATAACACGTGTTCAGATCTAGCAACTAATTTGCAGATCTAAAGCACCTCCACCATCAAGCACCGCCACCGGTAAGCTTGATTGAATGTCGTCCACCACTCATCGATTGTATTTTCTCTTGTGTCCGGTGACCCTCCTAACCCTAGTCCAACAGATTAAACAACAATCAATGAAATGAAATTGTAACACATACATGAAAAATAAATTGTAACACATCCATCAACAATCATGATGTACACCCCAAATGTCGCTGCCACACACCTTTTTGCTGTTGGAAACCAACCATCCCAATAGGGTTTCCACTTCCCAATTCAAGCTAAAAAAAGAATAAAGAGAGAAAGGGGAGATTGATCGACGACGTCGAAGCCGTCGTAGAGGCCATGGTGGAAGGTGCAATATGTGGCTAGAGTAATAACACTTTTAATTTTAATGATACTAATACTATATTTTTATAATTTAAGTTTTAATAATATTGTAATTCCGATTTCCATAAATTGTAAAAATTATCATTGTAATAAATAGAGTTAATTGCAAGAATAGCCCCTCTAGTTATTATAAGGCAGTTTATTCATTTCATTAAAACTTAACTAGAAAAACCAACGTAGTTGGTCTTAGTGCCTGAACATGTTACAAAGAAACACGTAGTGGTATGGCATTGTCTTCAATAAAATTAGCGTCCATTTAAATCCTTACAAGTGCAACGTTACATAGCATTTATGTGTAAAATTTACATAACATTATCTTACAACCTTTTGTTGTGTAGAGGTGTTGTACCTCATGATAATGGTGTTTTAAAAAAAATGATTTTTTTTTTACTTTTAACTCAAAATTTTCATCTTTTACAATTTAACATCACAACTTTTTTACTTTCATTTTTGGTCCACTATACTTATCATCTTTCGCAAATTTTCCGTTTTGCATTTCCTTCTAAATCTCGCAAGTTAACACAACGCAACGTAACGTTTTACCGCACATTCTAAATTTTATGAATTAATACGACCAAACGTGCATACATAGTTCAACTTTTTTACGTCTATTTTTTCTTGTTTGATTGGCTCGTCGCCTCGTCGAGTACTCGAGTTCTATATCGACTTAGTTATTATTTTCTATGTTTTACGTTTCAGTCTAATTTCTTCAATGTTACCAGATCATTGATGGTTGTATGTCATTAATGCTATTTGACACGGTTTTACACCTTCTTTAAAAAAAAAAAAAAAAAAAAAAAAAAAAAAAAAAAAAAAAAAAAAAAAAAAAAGCCATGGAGCTGCGGGTCCAATATGTTTAGTTAGTTCGTGGGTCATACATGGACCTGGGCCCTCTAACAACGATTCACAAAAAATAAAGAGTGAATGGACTTCAGGACTTGTGACTTATCGGGTCGGATCCAAATTTATAGCCCATCGGGTTATATAAAAATTTGAACGTTATCCGATTCAAAAAAACCCTAGTAGCATAAACCCTAAACATTACCTATATAAACCCCTCTTTCAAACCCTGCTTCTCCCATTCCTTCAGCCTCTCAATTCAAACACAAACACACTTTCAATCTCTCTTATTTTTATAAACCAGCAATGGAATTTTGGGGTAAGATTATTATTATTATTATTATTATTATTATTATTATTATTATTATTATTATTATTATTATTATTATAAAACAATCTATTAATTAATTTGAAATCTGTTTGTGTTTTCAGGTGTTGAGGTTAAACCTAATGAAACCCTAAAGGTTGAAGTTGACGACTTTAAGCTTCTTCATATCTCTCAGGTATTAATATTTATTATTCTTACTGGAAGCATCCGAATTTCTTAAATCGATTAATATTTTTATTATTAATTATATGTTCTGTTAATTGTTAGCTAAAATTCGTATTGATTGTGACTGTTTTTGATGAAGGTTGCATTGGGAGAGATGAAGAATGGGAAGAAGGTGGAGAATATCCCTGTGAAAGTTAATATTAACGATAAGAATTATGTCGTTGGAACACTCTCGTCCGAGCGTTCGCCTCAAATCGCATTTGATTTGGTGTTTGAGCAAGATTTGGAGCTCTCTCATGGCTGGAAAGATGGAAGCGTCTACTTTTGTGGATATATCGGAGACAATCCAGTCGAATATCCTTAATTTGTGTTATTATTATTATTATTTTGTATTTATCGTCGGGGTCTTGGTTTGTTTGGGTACTGATTGTTTATTGATTATGTTGTTCCCTTGACCGCTATTTGTTTTCTGTCGAACTATGGGTGATGACGATTCTGATTTTGGTGAGTCTTGTTTTAAATAGGATGTAGCGATGGCGTATGATTTATTATTTTGCACTAAAGGTGATTTGTGTATTGTGTTGTTTCAGATTCATCGGACGAAGACGAAGCATTGAACTTCAATGCTAATGGTATGATTTTTTTTATCTTTTATGTTAAATCTTTGAAGTGTTGTTTGCTATTTGAATGTTAACGCGTAGCGTCTTTTTGCTATTGGTGTGATTTTAGTGGGTATGGTGGTTGTTGTTGGAATGTTAATATGACCGGTATTACTGTTGTTTATGATTAGGTGCTCTTCAAGAAAAGCCGAAGGCGTCAACCATACAAGAAGAATCTGAAGATGACTCTGAAGATGATTCCGAAGACGACTCCATGGAAGAAGACGAATCCGAAGAGGAAAAGGTAGTTACTTTTCTAGCGTTGTTGCCGTTCTTGATAAAGTGTTACCTTTTGTGATACAACTGTAGCAATTTTTTTGGCCTAATGTCTTGACAGGATGTGAAGCCCGTGAAAAGACCTGCTGAATCTGCACCCAAGTCGCCAGCTCCTGCTAAGAAAGGAAAGCCAAACACACCTCAAACTGGAAAACCAAACACACCTCAAAATGGAAAACCAAACACTCCCCAAAAATCAGGTCAACATACATACCATTCTTTTATCGCTTAAAGTTGATCATCTTTTAACCGCATGATTATAAGTTGATAATCACAGCCATTGATTATAAGTTGTTATTTGCAGGTCAAAAGAAAGGTGGTCAAGCAGCAACTCCACAAGCCAATTCAAAACCGAGCTTCAAAAAGGGCAAGAAAGGCGGCAATCGATCATAGATACCGATCCAGTTTTGATTTTGTGTTTCATCTATTGAAAATTTTGTTGCTGTATTTTTGGTTTGACGAGATCACTCGTTACATTGTTGTCTAAGGGAAGTTTTGTTGAATTGTAAACCGGCTGTTTTGAGTGTTCGAGATGGTTTAAATTATGTCTCTTATTGATCTCAATGTTTGATTGTTTTCATTCATCTCTTCTGTTACTATGGATCCATAATGCTTGCTTGCTTGCTTTTAAATGTTTTGATTATGGGATATTTTTTGAATCACAATGAGTCGTTTAAACTGGTTACAAATTATGCATACAGTGGGTGCTAAATTACACTTTTAATTACGTGGTCACATTAAAGTCTTGCATACGACTCTTCATCACGGTGGAGTGGTCAGAGTGATGATAAGAACTTTGTGGTCACGAGTTCAAATCCAATCAAACATGAGTTTTTTTCCTCCAGTGGAGTGGTTAGAGTGATGATAAGAACATAGTTCTTGTGGGGGGCACAGCGGTTGTCGTGGAACGTCAAGCCCACCGTTAAAAAAAAGCATATGTTACTTGAATCATAAAATTTGATATGTTTTTTTTTTTAAACGGCCGACACACACTCTTATCCTATCCTAATTACACACAAATGTTCACACCGAGACTTGACCTTTAACCTTACGGTAATGGACACCACTTTACACTGCGTCATAAAATTTGCATGTGAGAATCATACTTACACCATACGATTACTTAAAATGCATTTAGATATACAACTAAATATCTTTATTTGTCTATGAATCTACAGTGGATGTTTTTCAAAGCAAAAATATGATGTTTATAACTTCCTTGGTATAATAATATTGAAAAACCAAATACCTAAATTCGACATTCTTCAATCAAAAGCTAAATGCAAAACAACATCGACACTGGAAGTCTCTCAACTCAACATCAGACTTTTTGGTTTGGTTGGGTTGCTTAGTGAAAACCGAAAGGTATTAAATGTGTTACTATCTAAAACCAAACTATCAGAGTACGAACGAGATAGAGCCAAGCTTGACTTGGTAAGATCCTTGAGACACACAAGGAAAGCAATCCCGACCCGATAGGGCTCATAGACTCGGCTCAATTACAAACCAATATATGATGATCTTTAAGAATACCAAGCTCAGTTTAATCTAGAAAATATATCATATAAGACGTAAGGTTTAGCATAACTCATGCCAATTTGAATGCAAAGCCAACACAGCCAAAAAAAAAAACTAGAAAAAAATAAAATAAAAAAAACCCACAGAAAATCTGAAAGTCAGTAGTACATAAGGTTAATAGAATACTTGTATCAACAATTGGTCTTAAAATAAAAGCCATTCAACCTAACAATTTCTCATCATCCCTAATCTCATTACATTAATACTTGGTTCAGATGCACCACAAGCGCTTGTAACTCACATCTTTTCCTGCAGATTCCTGTCACAAATAACCACCTGTAAAAAATTAACAGTAAACCTGCGGTTATCATTATTATTCTTGTTTCGAAGAAGCAGGGCATCCTCGACCTGCAAATCTGTAAACTAACTAGCATCGTGAAATTGTAACAAACAAGAATAATATGTAAAATTTTGTATCGCCCGCTTTGTTGTGTGCTTATCATAGAGAACTGCGACTGCATAAAGCACAATTTAGTGAACAAGTGAAGCATGCATGCATGGTTTTTTTTTAAAAAAAAAAACAGTGGTAAATAGTTAATTGGTAATGAATCTGCTATAGCAACGCGTGTCAAAAAGTGCAAAAAAACTCGCAAGAAAATAACTTATAACAATCCAAATCATAGAACTGTGAACCTGCACACCACCTGCACAGCGGAAATGGCAGTGAGACAAATGGTTGTTGACCTGTGGTGGTTTAAGACAAAAAACAAAGTCCTACCTAGATGTGGTAATTTCAAATTATTTACAAAATCAGCTTGTTATTCAAAGTTTCAAACGATATATTTGTTTAATCATATTTATCACACTTCTTATTCGTTAAAAAGGTTTCAAACTTTGATAAGTGTTTCGGGTCAGCCCAACCAGTCCATTTTGCAACGAGAATTTTTCCCTCGAAAACATGTGCCATTCCTAAATTAACACTCCCTATTAGCCTGTTTTAGATCATCTCATCTGTTTCTAGAAATCAAGAATGTTAGGAGGAGACTAACCAGAAAAACAGATTAATACCAATTTAATGCTCATATTGATCCAGCTGTTGATTGTAGGTTCCATCAGCATTCTCCCCATAATTATTTTTATCACTCCCATTGACCTCATTGGCTTTTGCCTGCTCCCTTTGCCTGTTCCATTGCTCAATTTTGGCACGCCTTTCTTCACTACCTTCCCTAACTGGGCTAAGGTGTTTTCTGCCTTCTGAACTCCGGCTACGATCTCTCCTATGAAGTGGGCTCGTGCTCCTGTGCCTTCTAGACCGGCTCTCATGGTAATATTCCCGGTCACGGTGGTCACGGTCATCATACCTCCGGCTATGACCACGGCTCCCATGGCCGCGTTCTTCATAGCTTTTATGTCTGTATGGACTTCTGCTCCTGCTCCTGCTTCGGCTACGGCTGTGCCTTCTTCTGTACCTTCCAAACAGCTGACGCCTTAATTCCCTGAAAAAGAAGGCAAAATCAGAAAAAAATGCCCAATATAGGGTTATTGGATTCACGTTATGGAACTGATACTTTCACATTAATCATTTCTTAATGCTTGGATTAACACAATCTGAATCTGATTACTTAGGTGTCAAATTATCAGTTACTACCAGCTACAACAGCATCTGTCCTTTTAACCTAATTTAGGAGACTTTCAAATTTAGGGGGTGTTTGGTATTTGCTTCCTTAAACAGCTTATGATTATAAGCAGATGATGATACTCAACTTGTTTTGGTTTTGAAAAGGGGTAATTTTTGAAATGAAAGGAGAGAGTATGCACGCAGGGTTAAAAAAAACAAAGAAAATTTTACAATAAAATAATTTGAACATGTAATATGTCAACTAAAATAAAAATTTTTTTAACTATTATATAATCAATTATTAACTTTATTTTGAAAAACGTATGGATAAGTGTAAGGACATGCATTGTTGGGGTTTATCTTAGGAATTAATGATATTTAAAATTTGACCACTAACATGGAATGACACGGTTGTGACAAGTAGAAAGTTAAGGTCACGAACGACGGACCTTGAAAACCTAAAAACAAAAACCCACCGTCACTAACATTTCTGGTCCTTCATATTCCTAAACCTTCAAACAAACATCAGCACAACTCAATCTACTTTGGCGAAATAATTTTTAACCACCAAGAACAACAAACTTAAAACAAGCAATCCCAAAGCACTTGATGAATATAACCTTTCACCCTTAAGATAAGCAAATAACAACAGCAGATAAGTAAGCAATCCCAGACACCCCTTAACTACCATTGCTTTTTAAAGTCTTGTTTGAAACAAACTCCTTTTCTGGTTAGTACATCTATTGATTTCCTTCAAGAATAAACAAAACTTGCCAAACACTAACATCTTATTATCTACTTACAGCTTCATGCAATAGAAGGTACATCCCATTTTATTACAACTGATTATCTGGTTCTGTTTATTCAATATCAATTTATCACTTTCAAACCGTGTATTCAAAAGTTCCATACAGCCCTATATTATTTCACATATAACCCAATCTTAACGTTGTAATGCCTATCAATGAAAGAAAGAAGGTAGCAATGAAGTATGAATGAAAATAACCTGCCAATCTTTTTGAGATGCATGAAGTTGCAATAACCACCGCGATTGCAGGTGTTTTCTTCATATTGCCTACAAGTAGCTTCCCGGAAATCAGTGACCGGTGAGAAGTCAACAATAATGGGCCGACCTGCGGAATTTTCTCAGATTAAAAGGTTGAAAACAAAAACATCATCAAAATATTTATGAAACAAGCAGAAAGTATACCCGCATAATATCTTCCAGCAAGATTCTTCAGTGCTTTTGCTGCATATTCTTCCTCCCTAAACTGAACATACACATTTCCCACCTGATATTAAAAAAAAAAAAAAAGAAAGAAAGAAAGAAAAAGAAAACATTAGATAATATTTTGCACAAAGTAGAGTATGCAGAATCAGATACTTACCATGTGGTCAGCAAGATTGTCGCAAACATTCAGGCTTTCAATCTCCCCATACTTGTTCAGCTCCTCAAAAAGATCTTCATAGAAATCCTAAAATTTAATCAAACAAACTCAAAACGTTATAGTTTCGATACAAAAACGGCCACCCGTGTCAATGATTAAGATGCAAGCAACCAGGTTGCAGCTAAATAGTAGATCTCAACCAATAAGTACCACCTCAAGCGTCAAAAAAATCATAATTACAAACATACACAAATCTAATTAAAAAGCGATTGTGTTAATAATTAATACCCAAACTATACAAGGAATTGATAGCGGTACCAAAAATGAGTTAAAACACAAACCAAATACCTACGGAAATTGTCGGCCCGGTAGCTGTATCACTAAAAATACATACCACTAGGCGATAGTTATGAGCATTGAGCAACATGGTAACATAACACCGATGTTGTTCAGTCGGTATCCGATAGATAGATACAGTATCAGTAATGCTCATCCCTTAACCAAACAAACAAGCTAATCCAACCATGGAGAGATCAAAATTCTGCTAATCGTAACACACATCATTACAACTTCCACAAATAAAACAAAATCGCTCTATTTCAATACGTACGGAGTTCAATAGTGTTCCGCGGCAACACGTGGGTAACTACAGCTCTAGTTATAACAAAAATATGTTTGAGTCGGTTTGACTAAAAGCTAAATCACAACCGAGAAGGCTATATCATGTCCAGATCAAAATTCTGCTAATTATATCACAAATCCATTACAACTTTCACAAATCGACAGTTTCAGGTAACATAAACCAACAAAATCCATACCTAAAGGCTAAATCAGTATATCACAAACCCTAACATTGCAATTATCGTCAAACAGAATGTACAGAATACAGAATTAACGGATAGAAACAAAAACGTGACGTACCTCGAAGTGATCTTGTATTTTCCTTGGATCGATAGGGTTTCCTTGAGCATCAACACCAGGAGTGATCATATCAGGACGTTGGTACATATTAGAGAGCAATAACGTAGGGCTAACGCTAGGTTTTGTGTGGAGTCTAGAACAACGATCGCCATGTCTACATGCTCCGATTTTAAAGTAGAATGGACAGTTTACTCTGTCTTTCTCTGTACCGAATATTGATGCTAAATGTTCAGCCATTTGTTGTTGTTGGTTGGTTGATCTAGGGTTTTGATTTTGTATGAATGAAGAGAGTGAGATGAATTATGATTATGTTGTTATATATGATGATGTCTGGAGTGTTCTGGATGCTTCTATTAGATTAAAGTTTAGTTTTATTGTTGTTGTTGAATATATAATAATAATAAAGAAGGTGGATAGGAAACAAAAAGGTGGTTTGCCCGAGAGGTTTAAGGGGGAAGACTTAAGATCTTCTGCACATAAGTGCGCGTGGGTTCGAACCCCACAGCCACCATTTTTTTTCTTATCAATTTCTTTTCTTTAGTAAAATAGAGTGTGTATTAATATTATTACTTTTTATAAAACTTTTCTTTCGAACACCTTGCTTAGCTATTTGCTGCCAACATGAAGCAATTCCTTGTAGTTTGTTCTTAGCTCTTCAAACTTGTTATTTATAATTTAACTATTTCCAACACAAAAGTTAGTTAGGGTCTTCCTCTCTTACACTGTTTTTATCAACATTTTGATGTAGGTATTTTTTTGTTTGGAGTTTACAAATTGTCAAAACCAACTATTACAATTTTTAAGTTGATTATTTAATATTTTTTTTATTGACCGAGCTTATATGTATCCGTTTTTATGAATTTTATTTTATTTATCTAACTAGTAAAAGGTGTAGTGTGTAACCCAAGAATATTATATTTTATTTTGTATTTTCATCTTATAGGTTTTTGACGTGCTGATTTTTGTGTACGTCATGTACAAGTGATCGAATCGATGTTTTATAAAATCCAATTATGTCATGGTGTGCTTATTTTTATCTACGCCTCGATATAATTTTTCTCAAAATCAAGTTACAAATAGTAATGTAAAAATGATTGAATCATAAGCATAAATATTTAATAGTACAATCCTTTATCTACGTACCTGGTACACTGGTACTACGATACACTATATAATGAAATAAGTTCTCATGAGACAAAAGAGGTAACATCCTAACACATTATCACACAAGCAACTTATACTTCAAAATTATCAAGAATTACATGAAACTATACGTATAATCATGGCATAAATTGAAATTGGTACAAAAATCGCTCCAAAGTAACCTAGGAAACTTAGATTACACTCGCTTTGTATACAGCTAACACTTACCGCCCTCGCCTGTCTGCATGAGTGCCAAATCAGTGAACCATGCCAGGTTCAACAAAACTTAACCATTGTTCGTAATAACCAAAAAGAGCCGAACGATTGCCAAATCTGGATCCAACAGGTTGTTTTGCGTGAGACAGGTCAAACCCAATTGGCGAGTTCAAGTAAAAAGCATCTTAAGTTCCTCAATACGTGCTGATCGGACCTCCTGGTCTGTCAAGGCCCCAGAAATCATCCTTTGTTTACGTGCTTGAACAGCCTCCATTCTTTCCTCAACCGTACCCTACATATTTAACCAAGTGTTGAGTACACGTCAACAAATCTTATCCTAAACTAAACTTATGATGTTGTGTTTGGATGTGCGTTTTTACTTTAAAAAACATCAATAATGAGTTTCAAACCAGTTGCAACAAAACGTGTTATCAAATGGTAAACTAAATTACCTATTCGCCCCTCTTTTAACCTAAATGGAGAGACCTTTACCCCTATTCACAAGATTTGATCATTTTTCATTACTTCTTATTTGTCAAGCACTAAAACAATTAAAAACTCAAAACATATGTTATTCTAGTCTTTCATGTGTTAAAAGAGTGTGTAGTATTTAAGAAAAACTAAGGTATACCTTCACGATAAAACGTTTGATTGAGACACTTTTTGTTTGTCCAATCCTGTGGATGCGCATGACAGCTTGTTCCTCAACAGCAGGATTCCACCAAGGATCCTAAGTTATATATATAAATAAGAAAAAAAATATACAACTTTTAATCATGTTGGTACAATAATATGTATTTCCACAATAGAAATGCATAAGTGAGTACCATGACAAATGCATTAGATGCTGCTGTAAGGTTGATTCCAACTCCTCCAGCTTTCAGTGACATTAACAATACCTACAAACATTAAAAATAAAAGTAAAAAAAAAATTACAATTTCATTAAAATGCATAATTTATGATATACTATTTCATAATTTCAAAATTATCATTTAAAAAACTCAAAATATCAGAGTTACCCATTTCATGGTAAGTAAAATAAAATTAGTAGCCTTTAACAGTGTCATCATCATCATCATACTCAGTTAATCCCACCTATAGCAAAGCTAAGGTAGGGTCTGAGGAGGGTAAGATGTAGACAGCCTTACCTCTACCCCCTAAGAATAGAGAGGCTGCTTCCAGTGAGACCCCCGGCTCGATGTGGTTTGGTATCAAACCTTAGACATAAGGCACAGAACACTTAGCAATCGGGACAAACCCGATCAGTGCATGTACCCCTTTGTCTTTTGGCTATCCACGCCACCACATGATGCATGATTAACTGTCCGTCGTTTTTAACGTTATTTTCACGAAATTAGTAAAATAACGTTAAAACTAGTGCAACTTTACTTTGCCCCCCAAGGGTCACACATATATACATTACATGTGCACACCGTAAGTGGGGCGTCTAGCCTTTAACAGTGTGTTTCACTAAAAAACAACAAAGAGAACATGCATTGATATGATTCAGAGTAAAATCATTGTTTTCGTATTAGTTGGTTCAAAAAGTGTTACACGTAATTAATTTTATTTTAGTAACTATGAAATAGGAAAATATGATATTACGAAATTTAGAAGGATATTATGAAATTAATCCTTTGATTGAATTAGCAACGTACCAGAATATCGCTTTCCTCTGAAAACTGCTTTATGACTTTCTCACGTTGTTGTTGATTTAGAGTCCCATCCAGGCGAACAAATGAAATTTTATTTCTGAACACATGTTTAACAAGTATTACTTAGACCCCAAAGCTCATTTATGGTGAATAGTTTTTAAGATATACTGTTTACAAACTTTATTATATTGATGATCACCTTGAAAGGGGAATCTGCAAAAGGTCTAAAAAGGCAGTCCATTGACTAAACACAATGCTTTTGGATCCTGATGACCGAAAACTTTCTAATTCACCCAACAATGCAGAAACTTTCGATGATTCCACCCAATTTTTCTCAACATCAACTCTAAAACGACTGTCAGTCGGTGCTGTAATTAGTTCCTGTTTGCTCACCGTCTTTCTGCCAAATAGACATGGTTAACTTGAATTACAAAAAGAGAAAAGATAAAACATAAACAAAAGACAGACAACCGAACCCAGCCCCAAAAACAGAGGTTGCAAGATGGGTGGTTGAAAGTTTCAGGTTGTTGAGGTTTACGATAAAAAGATACCTACAAACAGGACAAAGGCCCGAATTAGGGGTTCTCCAACTTGATAAAAGACATTCGCGACATAATCGATGAGCACATGGTGTCAAAACTGCATCTTCAAACGCTTCAAGGCAAATAGGACATTCTCCTTCTTCCCCCTTTTGTAACTCTTTCACAACTTCCTGTATATAAGCTTTAGAAGGCATTTCTTTACCTTCTTCCATGGCTTCCTTACCACCTTTAAGAAAACGCTTTGCCAATTTCCCCAAGTCTGAATACTCTTGAGTATCACCTCGACTGTCAAAGCCATTGTTCATCAGAAATTACAGATTGGTTAAACATAACCGTATAAACTGCTAGTTCACAGATCAAAATAGTAGCAAGAAGATAATTTCATATATATCCTTATAAAAGCTCAAAATTTCAAACACACCAAAAGACTAAATATCATATTTACACATTTTATAGCAATGAAATAACACCAGTCGCATATAATATAACAGCCTAATTCTCCGACTAAGAAAAACACTCCGCATTGAGATAAGTCACAGTGGAAACGGATTGTTATAAGTAATAGGGTTTATTATACTTACTACGAAGTAGACCAATATTATAAACATATATGTGAAAACATACATGTTTTGTAAAGATATATATTAAATTACTGCAAAAAAAAGAATGTAATGTTTTTTCCTACCTCATAACAAGAAAAGGGTGATCACAGCATTGACGAAGACGCAAGAGTAATTCCAATATGGAAGCATAATTATGAAGAACCCTCCCTTGTTCAACAAATTGATCAAATTTAACCTATAAGATTACAGCCAAATAGATTATGATTAAGGCATGATGCATGATCAAGACTACATGGCTTACCAATCAATTAAAATATACCTTCGATCTCTTAAAAAGAGCATCATAGAAATCTTTTTCGGCTTCCGTTTGTTCACAATATACTACCTTCATCTCAGCAGGCGGAAGAACTAATATAGGCCTGCCACAATATCAAAACAGTACTACATAAAGAACAAAAAGTAGAACAAAAATGCAAGGCACTAAGGAAAAACCCACACTTATAATTCCTAACCTGCCTTCTTTGTCAGTACTGAGCTTAGTTCTTCTTAGCATTATTGGCCTCAAAATGTTCTGGACCAAACTTAAGCCCCTTTCATCACCGTCCTCAAAAGGTTTCTGGATTAACTTGTTCCACCTATTTAGATTGGGAAAAAAAAGTACATGACTAATAGAGGTGGCAAAATGAGAGGGTCAGGTTGTGTACGAGTCGTTCGAGTGGGTTGAACTAGAATGTTTTTTTTTTTTGGTGAATTCATAATAAACAAGCAGTGTGTCAAATATGATTACAAAAAGGTAATTCGTAATCCCAAAATTAGAATAAAACAATTTAGGGGTTTTGTGCAGTTAAAATGAAGTCTGGGTGACAGTTCGAAGCTAGCAGCATAAAATATTTGATATATGTTATGTATAACTGATTTGTAACATACAATTAGAGGTATATTTATGATAAAAGAAAAACAAAACAAAACATACCATGACCAGCTTCCCCATGGTTCAATCCTTAAGAATCGAAGAAGACTAAATAGATCCTCCAAATTGTTCTGTAACAAAAAGTAACATGTCAGAAAAATCTTATGCATATAATGAGTTATATAGTCAACCTAGAATAGACATGAAAGATGCATAATCTACCATGAAAACAGGCAAAATGTGTTTCATCTCTAACAGGACAAATATGTAATACACTAATACTAAAAAATATTGATTTAAGGGAAAATGTAGGTGGAAGCCACCCAAGTATTCAAAAATTCCCATTAAGGCCACTGGCCACCCAAATACATATCTGATTTCATTTATACCAGCACTGGCCAAAAACATGCCAAATAAAAAAAGCCCTAAAGGCATTTAAAAAGATAACCAATAACATGTTTTACCCCTTCAAAAAATATGTCTTTCCCATATTTTTAAAATCATTTTCATCACCTGAGATGTTTATGGTCAAGATTGGTATAAAATGAAACAAGATACATACTAAGGTGGCCTATCAAGTAGTTTCAATATAAGGGTGTCCTTGATGAAAAGGTTAAATACTTGAGTGCATCTACGTATATTATCCATTATCTTCATTATATAGTAGATTTAATGATGCGTAACACATTCATTATTTATGAAGCTCAACAATTTGGACAAAAACATGTGTTGGTCAACCTGACCCAACCCAGCCTGTTTTGACTGGTTACTCGCTCAACTTACCCATTTTGCCACATTTAGACAAAGGTATCAAGAAACTATATAATTAAAAAAGTTCCATACTTGGATAGGTGTACCGGTAAGACACCATCGCCGATCAGCAACAAGAGTGGCTGCTGCCATCGAAATCTGGCTTTTGGAAGATTTTATGGTATGTGCCTCATCAAGCACCACCCTAAACCACCTCACTGAATAAAGGCCCCCACGTTCTTCAGCATTCTACAACAATAAAATATAAAATAAATAACTTTAAAAAAAAAAGCAGTTTCACATTTATAAAAAAAACACTAATATAGAATGATACAGCTCGGTTACCTCAGATGAATATTCTGAAGCTACAACTCCATACGTTGTTAATACAACATCACTTTGAGCTAATACTTTGGCATCTTTTGGTCGACTTTGGCCATAGTGAACATAAATAGACAAAGACCCAGGTTCAGCATGAGTTTCAATCTCTGACTATTAGCAATATCGACAAGAATATAAACTTAGAGCTCACTCGATAAAAAAATTTCGTAATTCATAAACTTAATGGTGTAAACTAGAGATGGCAAGATAGGGAGTGGGTAACAGGTCACAAACATATTTGAGTTGAAGAGGGCCATTTGTAGTATGGGGAGGGATGACACATAAACACATGTCCACTTTTTATTAATAGATAATGTGACTACTGTCTTAATTATGATTAAAGTATGTTATTACAAAAAATCAACTTCGGCCAACCTTTAATCTCTTTAACCTATGTGACCCAAACCCTTTTAAGCTGTTTTTTTTTTTTTTAATTTGACGTCTTTGAGATAAAACACAGCCCAAATAAGCCCATATATAAGCGGGTCAAAATTGCCACCTCGTAGTGTAAACATACAAGGTTTTACCTTCCACTGGCCTATAAGAGTCATAGGACATATGATCAAATTCCCTCCACCAATAAGCAGCTGCTTGTGCTTTTTAAGCTTATCAAAACCGGAAAATTTAGTTAACTTTTTTGGAGATGATGAAGATTGATCTGAGCCATTTCCCACTTCACTATTTTCACTATTTAATGATCCGCCTTTTTCGGTATGAGCAAGAAGAAGTGATATCGTCATTATAGTTTTCCCAAGCCCCATGGCATCTGCCAAAATCTTCATGTGTTATCAGCACGAATTAGGTCTACATCTCAAAGTATAAATATATAACAAACAAGAAGCAATTTCATACATATACTTCTTAAAGTTCAAATTTTCCTGTGTACCCCTTTAAATTTCATACTACAATATTAAAACCTTTCAAACCACTAAGATATTATCATATTCACCCATTTCATAGTAAATAAAATCAATTACCTATAGCAGAATGCTTCACTGAATAAAACAAAAAAAAACATTATGCGCTAAGATGATCCACATTTCACGGTAATTACATCGTTTTCCACTTTTCCTTTTCACCCATTCAGTGAAACAAATGCTATAAGTAAGCTGTTTTACTTTGTTAATTGCAATTTGTAAAATAAGCAAATGGGGTATCTCTAGTATTTTAAAGGGTAAATATGATATTATGAAACTTTGAAAGACATGTGAACCTTTGGAGCTTTAAGAAAATATATATATGATAATGCTTTGGTAAGGAAACAAATTAAAGCTAGAAACATACTCCTCCTCTTGCCATTTGAAGGGTGCTAGGAAATTCTACTGTAGCTTCTCCTGAAAATGCATTCACATAAACTATGAACTTCCTCCTGCATATAAAAATAATAATAAAATACATAAATATAGCTGATGTGACGAATTAGCTATCAAGCAGTGCATAATAACTTGAAGTTAAGAGTTCTAAATTTGGAACTGTTATTTATGATTGACTATATTTGGATAATGTAAATTCTCAATTCGTGCAAATGGGCCAAAGAAAAATATTGGCCACAAACAAGACAGGTCAAATGGTTCAAATGGGTTGTAGTCGTACTAAGTGTGCTATTTATGTATAAAACACCCCACATCCCTTTATTCAAGACTTAAATAACTATGTTTCTAATATAATTTCCATCCAGATAGGGTTTTGGAGTTGGGGTCTCCCTGAAAGCAGCCTATCTATCCTATAGGATAGAGGTATGGCTTCTCCAATCCCCACCCTCCCTACACCTACCAATAGCAAAGGATTTTACTTGGTATGATTGTTGTAATCATCCTTAATGCATTAACTATTATAAAATAAATATATTATAAAAAGGTTTCTGCAGACCAACTCAAGCCTGTTTTGGCCTTTTATTCAAGCACCCAACCCACTAGACCCACACATTTTGCATGAAAAAGAATGTACTTGTCTGCAAGGTGATATGCATCCCAGCATGGATGAAGAGTTGTAGCTGCATCATCAACGCAAGGTCCCTTCTCCAAATTAACCATCCAATGAAGTGCTTGCTTTTGATAGGGACGAAGATCACACAATAGAGTACTAGGAGTTTCCATTTCCTAAAATTAATATACACGTATATTACATGTTTTCAAATCATTTGTAATGCATAAAGTCACTAAGATAATTCATTATATAATAGAATTTGTAATAATACCTCTAACTCGGAGCCATTTGCAACACCAACAATATTGTCAAGATCATTATCGGAGATGATCTCTTCATTTTCAACTGCACTTCCATTTGAAGACGAGTCCTTAATTTTGCTAGAATTAATCAATCGAGCAGAAACACTAGAACCATCCTGTTTGTGTACAACTACAATTAAGCTATATTTTGTAAACATAACTAGATGCTACAAAATAAAAGGCATACCTTTACATCCAAAGGTCTTTTCCTTGTACACAAGTCACTAGGCGTAAATTCAGCCTAAACACAATAAGAAACAATCAAGAATGAGAATTTTAACTCTCTTTAAGCATATAAAAAGATAATTAAAAATTCTTACTTTTGAGAAACTGTGAAAAAATACCTTTTTGAAGGGAACTAGTCCAAGTAACCGAAACAAGGTTGGAAGGGGATGTATGGACGTTTCATCGGTTGAAGTGTTGGGTACCTTGAGAGAGGTCTGATGACTTTTGTGCAAAATGGAACTATTAATGTACACACTGTTGAAAACATATGGAGAAGTTATTAATCCAAATTTAAACATAAAAAGGCAAATTTGCATACCTAGAAAATTTGCAATAAAAGGCAAGTTCTAACCTTCAATATGCAAGCATCAAACTCTTATTCCAATAAAATAAAAATTTGCATACCTAACAGACAGATTGATGGTATCCATAAGTCCCAAATTAGCAGGAGCAAATTTACAGAAACCTTCAATTTGGATCTTCTTATCTCTCACAAGGGGCAAAAGACATCTAGACCACTCGTTTGGGATCCTGCCAATCTGCCCAAGATCAACATCAGCTTTACAATTCAGTTAAACCAAGAACACATGCTCATTAACAAATGCCCATCACATCTTTTAGCGACGAGTAATATGATCATCTAAAACATTCATAATAACTTTTAAGTGGAAACAGATACTCAGCTTATCAAAAATCCCTTATTTCACTGTACGGCTAAAAACTTGCAATTTTAATAATCACTGTAAAATGTAAATAACCAATCTCAAACTGCTTGGTGTGCACAACTTATTTCATAATTCATAAAAGTAGTATTCTTCAAGTATCTGATAAGAACTGAAAACAGTTTGCTTAATTAAAAATAAGAAAGTACAGATAGAGCCCTGTTCGAGAAGGGTGATCTCCAATTACAAGGTATAAAACCTAGTTTTAGATAAACAAAATACCAGACAATGAAAAATAAAACACAGATTCCTATTAATACTACTAACAGCAGTTATTTTTCTAATCTATAAAACTGACTGAAACTGTTCCCACTACTCCATTTCCCGCCAAGATGTTTTCCCACCTTCTAATTTCCCCCCATTCTGCTTTGAATGGGCCTGGCCCAATCCAGTGTGACCCTTTCCCAGCATTGGGTTCGTATCAATACAACCTGCCCGGAGAATCGACTTGTCCCCAAGTCGAGTAACAGAAAATGGGGCCCCTGGTCCAGTGATGTGTGTTTCTAAGGGTTCAATAGTGAGATGGCTGAATGAAGCTGTTGGCTGACGATCCGGTGGAATTCCCTGTAACTTGTATTCCTTGCCATTGATGGTGAACTTCAAAAACATCTCTTTCCAATTTGCTTGAACCGTGTTAAGCGTTGCCAACCATTGAATGCCGAGTACCACATCAGCTCCTCCTAAGGCAAACGTGTAGAAATCTTGGGATATCTTTAGGTCTGAAAGTTGCAGCAATAGGTTTTTGCAAATCTGATTGCATCGGAGAATATCACCATTCCCGATTTGAACACCGAAAGGAGAAATAAATTGGGTGATCAGTTTCAGATTACTAACCAATTTATCCGAAATAAAGTTGTGTGTGGACCCACTATCAATCAAAATTAATACTTCAGTCGTGCCTAAAATGCCTTGAATTTTCATGGTGGTTATAGATGATTGACCAAAAAGTGCATGAAGGCTGATCTTAGCCAGTTCATCAGTGCAATCATGTTCTTTCTCTGCTGCTGCTTCTTCCTCATCAGCTATCTCAAGAAGCTTGAGAGTTCCTGTTTTACAACGGTGTCCAGGACCATACTTATCACCACATCTAAAGCATTCTCCACGAAGATACCGACCCTGTTTTTCAGCATCAGAAAACCGATTTTCTGTTGATTTCTGGGCTGAAACAACTGGAACCAGAGTATTAGAGACTGCTGGGGTCGGCTCTGTTTTGACTGCAGATGAAGAATAATTTTTTGCAGATTTTGTGTGGCTAACTTTGGATTCAAACTCAAGTGCTATACTCATAGCTTTGTAAACAGTCCTGGGTTTGTGAATTCTGACATCGGCTTTGAGGTCCTCCTTGAGGCCATTCAGAAATACACCTAAGAGGCAGTGCTCGGGCCAGTTAGTCACGCGAGACGAGCGTTTGGCAAACTCCTGGCGGTATTCCTGTACCGTTCCAGTTTGTTTGATGTTACATAAATGCTCATCCGGGTTTTGGAATTCTGCAGGCCCAAAATTCTTTTGAAGGGCTCGAACCAACTCGTCCCAGAACTCAATAGCTTGATCTGTTGAAACCCATGAGTAGAAATCCAAAGCATCTCCTTCCAGATGCATTGTTGCCACATCAACCTTCTCGTCTTCTGGGATATTGTAGTACCGGAAGTATTTCTCGGCTTTCAAAATCCACCCTCTCGGGTCCCCATTACTGAAGGAGGGAAAATCAATCTTGTTATAAGGACGGTAATGGCGATGATTGCTTCCCGACAAATCTTCATCATCAAATCTACTGGATCCCCCGCCAAATTTCTCCTTCTTCTTGTCGCGTGCTTTGAGAGCGGCAACTTCAGTTTGCAGGAATTCCATGGATGCTGCAATGGCCGCCAATTGGACAGCCATGGGGTCAGAGTTCGAAGGGTTTGGGTCTGAATTGTTTCTGGTTTGAGGAGCCATCGTGTCTCAGAAGTAGTGTGGATGGGATTTGAGGTTGTAAGAGTTGGATTTGGTGGTGCAAAGATTGGTTTCAGGTTTGAATTTGTTTCCCGGCAACGGAACCAATGATAAGAACTGAAAACAGTTTGCTTAATTAAAAATAAGAAAGTACAGATAGAGCCCTGTTCGAGAAGGGTGATCTCCAATTACAAGGTATAAAACCTAGTTTTAGATAAACAAAATACCAGACAATGAAAAATAAAACACAGATTCCTATTAATACTACTAACAGCAGTTATTTTTCTAATCTATAAAACTGACTGAAACTGTTCCCACTACTCCATTTCCCGCCAAGATGTTTTCCCACCTTCTAATTTCCCCCCATTCTGCTTTGAATGGGCCTGGCCCAATCCAGTGTGACCCTTTCCCGGCATTGGGTTCGTATCAGTATCATTGTATAATTTCACAAAATTTTACCAAATGTTTTCTTGCATCTTACTCAACAAAACTGCAAAAAAACTTTCATAATTCTTGACCGTTTATTCCTTGCAATTTGACCACACAGCAGGGAATAAAAGTTCGGTTACTATAAGTACACCATCTGACGTCATCATACGGGCCGTATGACAGAGCGAAATACTCATACTGGCGGTACGACCCTGTCACTCTGTCAGTGATGCACACCATCACATCAGTCATTTCCATGTCAATCTAACACATCATACCGCCCATATGCTTTTATCAAACAACAACTCATTCGACCTATACTAAACAATACGGCGAGTATAACCATACACAAAAATTTCTTTAACATCTCATAAAAACATACATAAAAACAAAGCAAACATATACCTCCCCAGAAGCCACTGTAGAAAACCTAACAATCTCCGAACACGCAGCCTGCTGCCTACCCCTCCCCCCACCCCCAAATTTGCCCGGAGACGGCCCGACCAAAGCCCTATCCGGCGGAAACGTGAAATTAACTTTCTCACCAACCTTAATCTTACTCCCTTTACACGTAGACAACCCCGCCACTTCCTTACAACCAACAAACCACCACTTACTATTATTATTATTATTATTATTATTATTATTATTATTATTATTATTATTATTATTATTATTATTATTATTATTATTATTATTATTATTATTATTATTCCCACTAACGACGTCGTTTCCAATCTTAATAATAACTTCACTCTCCACTGCCCTACTTGTACCTGTTTCATTTTCCACAACACAATCAACCACATCCTGTGTGTTTGCAGTAACAGTAACGTTACGGCTTAAAACCCTAGGGGTTTTTGGAGGTTCAGATCGTTTGAAACTCGGAGTGTCGAATATTATATTGATTGCTGCAGTTGCGTCGTTGTTAGCCATGTGAAGTGCTCTGACTACATCCATTCGTGAATAATCTTGACCGACGATTGATTGGACGGTTGCGATTAGCTCGTCGGTGACTTTGTTTCCCATTTGTGTGTTGATTGGAAATAGGGGGTTTGGTAAACCCTAGCCCTAATTGAATTGAATTGAAATGGAATTAATAAATACGTGTTAATTGATTATGAGTTGTTGTCATGATTGTAGTGTGTATCGATTGGGAATTTGATAATATGTTTGTGGGTAGAAGCACAGGGTTTAGGGTTTGATGAATGAAAATGGCGCTTTATCTTCAGTCAGTCTGATGTTGGTAGTTTAGGTTTCCCGCCATTTATTGATTGGGGAAGAGACTCAGGGTGATGAGTATTTGGTAGGGAACTGATACCGATCTCAAAAATATTGATCCTGAAAACTTTCAAAACCTAATACTGATACTGAATACCATCGGTTTGGTATTAATTTGGTATGGGATTGAGATCGGTAATGCGCTCATCCCTAGTAGTTTATATTAAAAACACATTTTAAAACAGTTTTACGGGTGTTTTCGAAATAATTGGTTACGAAAAAGGATATCTCCTAAGACCATGTGTAGTGTGGAATGAAAAATATAACGCCCCCTTTCTGATTGATCCACGTGGCAGCTGAGTCAGCATGGGGCTTTAATTCAAAATGGGGGTGTAGTGTGGGGGGGGGGGGCGTGAATCTGCTTCTATTTTTTTTAAAATAATAAAAAATAAGAAGATAATAAAGTAGGAGAGAGAGGTTGAGTTTTCGAAAGATGATTGGGTGATGAATGTGATGTCCGGCGCTAAAACGATAACGCCTTGGCCCCATTTTAGCACATAGCGCCCCCCTGTAATGGTGTTGGAGGCGCTATGTTAGTATTTGTAACACCCCAACCGATGGCGGAAACATCGAGGTGTCACGTAGTGACGATTGTTCAATAGCTCATGGACTAAAGTGTAAATTTGAATAAATAATTTATTACATTGAAATGAAATACAACGTTTCTAAATGTCAACTAAACTGAAATACAATGAATCCAAAATCTAAGTAAAATTCCAAAAGCTTAAAAGTCATCTCATAAATAACCTGAAACATGTACGAAAATAGTATATGTCAATACAAAATGTATTGGTGAGCATACCCTGTTTGAATACATATAGTAGAAAAAGTGTTTCGCAATTCACGTGTTATACTGTCTACAATTTAGTGTTCAAGCTATGTACAAATGCTACCCAAAATCAAACCTTTCGTTCAAAGAATCAAGAGTCACATATATATAGTATTCGCTCACAGTAGGCGATGAATAATCGTTCACACATAGCAATAATTAAGTACTATTTATTGCTATGCTAGGCCGCCCAGCGGTTAATGATTAAGGTCATAAGTACACACTATCAACGAATCAACAAGTAAAACACATACAAGAATTGCGATTGTGAATATAGAATAAACCATGATTAAGTGAATGAAGTAATAAGCGTACATGAGTCACCCCAAAAGTGTAAAACAGTAAAAAGGGGAAAGATATACTCACCGTTTGCGAAAGCGATCAAAATCCACTTAAGCGGTCGTGAGCTAAGTAATGGGAATTCCGAGGAATTCAACCTATAATGTGTAAGAATACTAATAAGGAAATGTCTAAAAAGTCTAGGGTAACTAGGGTCTAAGGCATTAGGGTTTGCTAAGTCGATTTGGGGAATTAGAGTTTTAATGATAAGTTTTAAATTCGTTTTAAAATTAAATTGAAAACGACGAAACTTTCAGAGACTATAATGGAAATATTTAAAGGGCTATTATTGTCAATTTGACGAAACACGAGGGTGATGGTTGTCACAGTATTCACGCCCAAAATAGCGCTCCATTACATAGGGTCTAAGAATTAAAAGTTATTCGATATTATATTAATGGAAATATGGTGTTGGGTTATGTATGGAGGCTCAATTTGGGTTGGATTTGGGTTATGTATGGTGTTGGGTTATGTACATTGTATAGTATTATTTAAAAATACGCTAATTAACAAAGTGTTCGTGAATACAGGGGTTATAACGTATGGGTGTTTTTAAAAAAAATTGAGATTTTTTACTTTTAACCCCAAAGTTTTCATTTTTTGCAATAACCTCTTAAATTGGTTTTTTTTTTTTTACTTTTAATCCCAAACTTTTCATTTTTTGCAATGTAACCCAAAGCTTTTTGTTTTTCACAATCTGACCTCACATTTTTTTACTTTCAACCTTGGTTCCCCTATACTTTTCATTTTACTCAAGTTTCTCGTTTTATGTTTTGAGTTAACATGTCGCAACGTGCGTGTATGGTTCAACGTATACTTTTCATCTTTCGCAAGTTTTTTTGTTTTGCGAACTAACACGCCGCAATATACGTCTATTTAAAAATACGCTAATTAACAAAGTGTTTGTGAATACAGGGGTTATAACGTATGGGTGTTTTAAAAAAAAAAATGAGATTTTTTACTTTTAACCCCAAAGTTTTCATTTTTTGCAATAACCTCTTAAATTGTTTTTTTTTTTTACTTTTAATCCCAAACTTTTCATTTTTTGCAATGTAACCCAAAGTTTTTTATTTTTTACAATCTGACCTCACATTTTTTTTACTTTCAACTTTGGTCCCCCATACTTTTCATCTTACTCAAGTTTCTTGTTTTATGTTTCGAGTTAACATGCCGCAACGTGCGTGTATGGTTCAACGTTTTTATGTATACTTTTCATCTTTCGCAAGTTTTTTCGTTTTGCGAGTTAACACGCTGCAACGTGCGTGTATGGTTTAATGTTTTACGTATATTTTTCTCGTTTGGTAGGCATTTGTTTTGCACGGGTCAAAGATGGACTTAATTATTCTTTTTTGTGTTTTTTGTTATTAGCATGATGCAACACGCGTGCGAGATTCTACGATTTTACAACTGCTTTTCGTTTGGTGTTATTTCTTCTTCTTTTTATCTATTTTTTATGAGTTTTTTCGGTGTTGGTGGTTGCTAACGTTAGTGTGTCATTTGTGCTATTTGACACGGTTTGACGTCCTCACTACAACGCAAGGGCTTAATACTAGTATATTATAAAAACACATAAATCTATACATATAATAAACCAAAGCCATTTTAATGACATGTCATAATATTATACAATCTCTCTTTTAAGAGATGACACATAGTATGTGATGCGGCAACTCTAGACCAATTAAAAAAAAGAAATAAATATGGTTTAAATATGATTTAACATGATCTATTAAATACATAATCTACTAAATTTAAATATTAAACTTTATTATTTTCTCTCTCATGTTTCCTCTCATAACTTTTAAACTTTAATATCTTTTATATACGTGATTTTTTAAAGAAAAAAATTACACCAAATTAACGAGCGTTTTATTATCTTTCCAACGAGTACCATAATGCTATATAAAAAACGGAGAAAAAAAAACGACTATTTTTTGTAACCCGACAGGTATTGTGTTAGGTTTAGAATTAGTTTAAAAAAAATTGTGGGTTTGGGTCGAGCCTGGGATTAGGTGATCCCTGACCCAATTACCTTTTTTTTTATATTAGAATATGATCTTATGGCAGAGATTTGTTTAAAATAATAATAATAATAATAATAATAATAATAATAATATTCATTAATCATATATTAGCAAGTCATTAATTATGTTGTCATATTAGATATTTTATTATGTCATATTAGATATTTCAACACGGGACGCTCCCCAACAGGTAATTGCTATATAGATGTCATTTTTATAGTTTAGATACTTCTAATTTTATTCATTTTACTTAGATTTCTCAACCCGGGACGCTCCCGAGGTATAAGCTAGTACAGTGTATAAAAAAAAACCAATTATTGGATCACGATACAATGAGATTTGGCAAATAACAAGGTTGACCATTAAAGTCAAAAGAAAGTATTTAATTGTTGATGACGTGTCTTTCAAAAGTTTGTTCATACTCCTCCACACATTTGAAGAGCTCTGCAATGTTTCCTTTACCGAAGCCACCGCATCCTGGTTTCTGGCGCATTTTTACGCTATCGTGCGCTGACATGCACCCTATTCTCTGTATTATCTCTATAAATATTGTTGGCCTGCTCAATACACAACACAACCAACCCATCACCATTTGTATGTATATGTATGCATACAATAATACAATATATGTATGCATATTTATGATGTAAACGTGGTGAGACAAGCTTACTTTGAGATTGACTAGGCACGTGAGTAATTTAGTTTGAGCTTAGCTTGTTTATTATATTTTAATTGATTATATACATTTAACTAATCTTTTATATATATTTTTGATTAAAATTTTATATATATAATCTTTATCACAGTTTTATATATACTATTAAAACAAAAGTAATATAAATATCTGGCTCGTTTAGGACTTAGCCTTGCGACCCAACTTGATAAAACCGAGTGATATGGACTAGAGCCCCTAGTTGCGTTATATAGGCATGTGGTTTTAATAGCGCCCTCCCTTTAACATCCTAGAAATGGGTTATAGCCCCAAATAGCCTCAATAGTGCCCCATATATTTTGTTTTTTAAATCGTTGGGTAAAAAGGTTAAATGAAGTGGGGACCACCATACAATCCATTAACTCTTGCTATTTGGCTGGCGAATGAGAGAATCGTTGCCAATAGCTCCCATAGAATGGGGAGCTAGGGCGCTATTGGGTTGAGATGGAGAGGGGTGTGAGCCAACCGCCTAGTCTAAGTGAAGCCTGGACACGTTCAGTAAGTAAGTTTATTTTTAGGTTCGTGTTCATTTAAGCACAAAGTTCCATTTGAGTTTTAAACGAGTCAATCTCAAATGATTCACAGTCAGCTTGACTCGTTTACACCAATGTTATACCTGTCACCCAAAGGTTTTGTGAAAATTTGTAGCAAAGTGCCTTCATGATCTCTATCCACCAATACCCCTAACTCCTCACACGCCTTCATCTGCTCACCGGTCAACACATCTCCGGCCCTTTTTTCCAAATTCCGGTAGTACGACGGTGGCGGTGGCGGCATAAACTCGAAACCGCCGGCACCGCTCCGTCGTTTCATCTCTCTTAAGGTCCAGAATATGTCTTCACTCTCAAGGGCCAAATGCTGAACTCCAGGACCATCATTGTAATCCAAAAATGTTTGTATTTGACTCCTCTTTGACCCGTTAACCGGCTCGTTGATCCCGAGTATCACCGCCTCGTTGTTGGAGGCGAGGATCATGGTGTTCAACCCGCTCTCGGTTGTCCCTACTTCATTCGTCGTGAATTCCGCAAATTCATGGAATCCGGTGAATGATTTTAAGTAGGGAACTGCGAGAGCGAGTTCGGGGACGTTTACCGCCACGTGGTCGAGGCGGCAGATACCTATGTCTTGATGGTAATATGACGGGGTATTGGTTTTGATTGGTTGGAATCCGGGTAAGAAAGTGGAGGATGTACTTGTGATGTTGGGTTTTGTGTATGTAATATAACGTAATACGACGTCGTTGTAGAGTTTGACCTCAGCTACAACGACGGCGTTTTCGGGTTCACCCAGGGTGATAGGAGGTGATGATGGTTTCGCGCCATGTGACACGCTGATGGAGTAGGCAACCGCAGCGTCTTCGACCTAGATAAGCAAAAGATTTATTTCTAACTACGAAAAGATAAGTTAAAAGACAAATTTACTACTAGAAAACCGGGCATTTATGACCATCTTTCGGTCGCAGATGATCATTTACTGATTTGCGACCGAAGAGGCGGCCACAAAATTATCTGTGTGTGAGCTTGTTTGTTGCTAATTTTGTGACCGTTTGTATTTTTGTCGCAAAGCGGTCTCTAATTTTTTTAATCACAAACAACTCGTTTTCTAGTCGTAAACTCATGGTTTAATTAGACGAAACAAAAAGATACGCCAATGGAAATTAGTTTAGTTATTTTTAGTAATACTTTATATCTAAATAATTTTTTATACAAAGTTTTAATTATATAGTTTTAATTTTTTTTTTTACCTTTTAATGAAATTTTACTAAAAGCACAGTTGTATTAAAAAATAAAGTAATTTTTTATTACATACCTCAATGGCAATTGAGCGGACGGCTAGCCCATGGGACGCAGTGAAGGCGCGACAAGCAGCATGTGAGAAGGTGGGTATGGAGGCGGATGTGGCGGTGGTTGTGGTGGCGGGGTAAGGGGCAGTAAAGAGGAAGAGGAGTTGACCTGAGCGGAGGAGGTAAGACGCATGGGCAGTGTTTCCAGTGGACAAATCGGATTTGGCGACAATGGGCATGCCGAGAGCCCACGAAAAGCGATGGGAGGCATTGGTGGCGTCTGAACACCAGAATTCGACGTGGTGGAACCTCCGAACGGGGAACATGTCCAACGTAGGATTAGTTTGGATACCGTTTTTGTAACCAATCGAGTTAAACTCAACCTTAGACGAGGTATCATGTTCATTCCCCATGGCTAAAGTGTTGTTCCTTGGTGCAATTAATTGGTGAGATAACCAAATCTTGTGATCTTAAATAATGTTGTATAGTAATTAAATTATATTATGTATGATTATTTATATGACAAAAAATGCGAAAATGGATCGGAGTTGCCCAATAAATAAACATTGACTAAATTATTTTTTCTTTTATAAATGTTGACTTGTAATCACATTACACATCTAAATATAACATACAACATGCGAAACTTTCATCTACAAGAAACAGATCACGACACGTATCGTTAGGCTGACCGGTGTGGGAGCGTATTCCCTCCATCCAGCTTTTCTTCACAAAATGGCTCCCCTTTCCAATTTCCTAGGTGCCATTGGGTGCGGGATTGGGGGCATTTACCAATTGTGGGTAGAATAACGGGCGTGAATCTGACAGACCCATCTCATCCAACCAATCAGATCTTCTTTTCCTTTTCTCTTTTATTTAATTAAACGGCGTTATTCTATTTCCTTGTAATTATTGAAAGAAGGGAATAAAGCCCCAATTTGACGTGGTGCATGCGTGACACTGAGGTGGCAGAATAGAGCCTATAGGGTCTCCATTCTACACCATGTAGCCTTACAAACCAAATGAGTCAGTTTACACGTAACTCGTCCAATAAGGACACATGTGTGATTTGCTTTGTTCGTCTTATTGGTGCAAAATTTGTTGTTTTTTCTACCCAAAAGATACTATACGGAACCGTTTTATTAGTTAAAAGATCGGCGGATGTTCTTGTGTTTGGTCGGGTGGAGGCAAGCATACATGTGTAGGCTCTTACCGGGGCGTCCCCCTGGGTGGGGCTTAGATACAAGGGGTTTGTGCCAAGGTAGGCAACTTTGAGGGCGGAGGTCAAGAAGGTCGCTAGGCATGAAGCAACTTGTTTGAAGAACCAACACGTGTTCCTGCCTTTCGCTATCGATACGTTTGGCTCCCTTGCCCCTAAGGCAGTACAGTTCCTTGATCGAGTGTAGAGGGTGGTCACTGTACCTCACAAAGGTCTAAGAACTAAGGATTTTCATTTAGCATAATCGGATTTGTAATTCAGAAACGGGGTAGCGGCGTAACTTAGAAGCACACACATTGTTACTATTTACATTTGGTTTTCCACTGACCCTGCTACTATTATTGGTTTTAAAGTTTTGTGTAGCAGGTTTCTTTTTAAAATCAGGTGGATAACCAATGATTTCATAGCATCTATCAATAATATGCCATATTCTGTTACAATGTGTGCATTTAAGATTAGGATTAGGACCCATGTTTGTTACCCTCCTATTATTTCCTTGATTAGTTGTTTTTGTAAAGAAAGACACATTATGTAAGACCCTAACCCGTAATCACGCGATCAACGCCTAATCATGCGGGTTTTGGCCTTACTTAAACCACTCCCGATTAAAACTTTGATATTTATTATAAACTCAAACCATTAAGATCAAACACACATTTGATTTCCCACAAATTTTTACACTTTTATAGCTAAAACATAGACTACTATTTTGAGTTTTAACGGGAGTTCTTTGAATTCTATTGCGGAAGCTTGATGAGTGATCGGGTGTGTTCGGCTCTTTTCGCGACATGATCCTTGCTACAGAACTTCCATCCCTTGTTTACCTAGAACCATTACACAAAGAATGGTTAGTGAGTTATCAATGATTCATTTAAACTAGTATGATAGTCGTTACACGTCGAAACGGAACGAACCAGGCCAAACGACCCTTTATCAGGAGAACAAACTGCTGCAACTTTTGCGCAGCAGCTGTTCGGATAGATTTTACCCTTTTTAAAACCCAAAATCTGAATTCGACTTTCAAATAAGAGTTGTTCTACGCTCCGAGAGCTTTCCAGGCATATAAAGAACACATCCTAACGATTTTTCTACGATTTTATATTGAATTTTAAAGATCGCGTTGTCTGGCTGTTCTCTGCGCGCGGCCGGTCGCTTTTATCGCGCGGCCGCGCGAAGCTTCTGATCATTTTTATCAATTCGCTGGGCGCTATGAGCGGCCGCGCGGTCCCTGTGAGCGGCCGCGCGAAGCCTCTGATGTTTGTTTGGTGACTTTTAAGCATGGGAATCATGTCGCAACCGCATTTGATGATTCTCGAAGCCTAAGCATTGACTTGCCAACTATATAACCCTCTGTTAGACTGATATTAATGGCCGTTTCATGATTTTATGACCCGGTTCATAGTCTTAGGTATTTATGTCGATTTTTACCCAAATCGACCCGTTAAGGCCTTGCATCAAACAAGGCTCTATTTGACCATACCAAAAGCCTACCGTCTAAATTGTCAAGTCATTAGACACTTGATTAACCAAAGCGTTTGTCCGATTTGTTTCGTTATGATTTAGTTTCTTAAATTCATCATTTAGAAACCTTTTAAATTCCCAAAATGCCCTTCATGGTCAAATCTATCAATTTAGCCATTTGTGGCGAAACTTCTTGTTCTAATTCCAATGTTTTTGACTCATTGACTTGTTTAAAAACCTCTAAGTCCTTCCGGACTTAGAGTTTCATTCTTTCTCAAGTTTTCACTTGTTTAGTAGATTCTAAGCGCATTAGCGTGCATTAGACATAGTTATGGAAATAACTTACTTGATTTGCACCCACACTGTTTACTTAGGCATCATGTGCCCAATTTCCAAGTGTTTTCCTGCACCCTTTCTAGATTAACCACATTAGTCCCTCAAGACTCAATTGTGATGCATTTCCCATTGACCCGTTATCCCCAAGGTTCTTAAGACTTAGATCATTGACTTTGATTATCGGGTTCGAACGGTGAGAAAATCACCATTTGACCCATTAAGTCTCATGGTTCATAACCTTTTGACATTCCAACTTTTAACTAGGGGGAAGTGGCAATCCCACTTGACCCGTTCACGCAAATTGTATAGCTTTCTTATTCAAGTGATTTTATTATCAAGACTTGAGTTTAGACTTACCACATAGCCTTATTATTTGACCCAAATTGTTGACTTCCATCATAAGATCACACTCTTGATTTGTTTATTACCATAAATCATGTTTTGACATGGATTCACATAAATCGTCCGTTTAAATAGGTTTCACCCCTCGGGGTCCTACCTTTATCCCTTATCAAGGTTTAGGTCATTACATCAATACAAAAGATATATTTGTGATCTAGTGAATGTAAGCATTACTTACCTCGCATCCATTCTTGTTTCCATAAGTATTCGCCTTGCATCCGTTTGACCCGTTTGCTCCCTCTTTGTTGTACCTAACTTGGGGATGAGTCAAACTTGTCTATTAGAATACATAATATGGAATTTCGTTCACTATCCATAACATCATGTATTCATTATCATTTCTAGCTAAATCCATAGCCATTTTCTTACATGTCTAGTTGAGATTAACTCATCTAGGCATTTCATCAAACATTTGGTGTGCATCCACCAATATACTTAGTTTTTAACATTATAAGTTTAGTCAAAGCACAACCGATTTACCAAATCATCATCCTATCGTGTTGTTTAGACTTTTAGCCTAGATTCCTCATTATAACAACTCCTTAGAGCCAACTAAATCATTAACATAGAGGGTTTCAACCTAGAGGTTAAAACCCAAGTTTTGCATATTAACATAATCCTTATGAGCATGATCAATTTCACACATAAAAATGATTCATACCCAAACTAAGCATGATTGTGTCTCCCATAAGCTAGAGAAACCTTCAACAACTTAGAATCCCACGTTTTTGCAAAACCTTAGATTTTCATCATAATAAAAAACGAATATAACATCAATTTCTACCAAATAAAAGGTACCTTGATGTTCATTTAGCCTTAGATAGCTCGTTTCTTGCTGAAGCTTCGATTTCCCCTTTGATTTGGCTTGGATTCAAGCATATTATTGAGGTTAGGGTTTGGTTGGTGAAGGAGATCATTCTCCTGATGTTGAAATCGATTACACACACAAGTGTGTATTTTGTTTTTATTAAGTTTTTATTAATAAAAACTAGTTTACCACATTGGCAACTATAGTCCCTCCAAAAATCCCCGAATGTCACTTTCTAGTAAAACTAGCAAATCAAGCTAGTTTTTTTTTTTTTTTTGTATTATTTGCTCATTAATAAGATTGATAACATTGACCAGGTTATTTCCAAATTAGAACATAACCCAAATTCTTATTGTTCGAGTCTCGTTTTATTATACTGCTAATCACGCCTAATGGCATAATTAGACGAACAATGGTTTTGGGGTGTTACACATTAGTACCTTTGTTACTACTATTAGTTTTCCTATGTGACTCTTCTCTAGAAACAATGGCAAATGCATGTTTAACAGAAGGCAATGGGTCTTGCAACAAAAGATTTGTTCTAACCGGTTGATAAATTTCATCAAGTCCCATTAAAAACTGCATTAGTTTAATTAAACTACTAAAATTAATGTTAAACTCTTTACCTGATGTAATTTTCTCTATTTTTTCATAGAAAATATGTTATCTAGGTGTTTAAAAAAAGAGTTAAGAGACTGAATAAGGTTTAAAATAACATAGTCAACGTAATACAGTTAATATTTTTATTGTGAAATTGTTGAACAAACACTAAAACATGTGTAAGCAAGTGATTGGTTAGTTATTATTATGTAATCGTATGGAGATCCACAGTCCACACATAACATAGAATCTTATCTGCTATTATTTTTTCCCCTGCAATGTGCGCCAAATCATGGAAGATCGAAGGTGATTTTTTAAAAGGAAAATCACCAAAAATCAACCTTTGTTCAGCAATGATAGCAAAATAGAATTTTTGTTTCTTAGTATAAAGGATTATTAGTCGGTTACGTTCACACACGAGTTTGTGTTTTGTCACCTACATGTACGTACAATCTAAAAATGTGTCACGTGATATCTTTGGGTAAGATAAGTTTTTTTTTTGAACAAAAACTTTCATTAAAAAACGGCTAATTCCCAAATTAGGAATCGCCAAAACTACTTACACATATACAAAGGACAATGCAAAATTAAGCAAATCCGACAAAGACAATGCAAAATTCCTAATAGGTAACAAAGAAAGGAAATAACATTCCGAAAATGGAAGTAAAACTAAAGTGACTCAAATCCCTGAAAGGCTGAAATTAAGAGAAAATATAAACTAACATTGTTGAAACATTCTAGAACCCTTGGAACACCCTCACTGGGACAGTCGATTCCTGGAGTGAAATCCATCCCAGGTCCAATCCAATTGAAAGGTCATGGTGAACTCAAGACCGTTCTCTGCAACCTTGGCTAGAGAGAGAACAAAACGTGACTTAAGTTTGCTTGTTCACCCTACATTAGCCTATCTATTGTTTAGCACATGCACATGACCACGTCAGTTTTTCAACTGAGCTAAGTATGCAAGGGGGTGTGTCTTCTTTGAGAATGTGATCGAGTACAAATTATCCTATATATAAATGAGTAGTTGAATAAGAGTAGCAAAAGACTGGGGAGGGAAAACAAATCATTCATCTTTATTATGGAGAAGGCATATACAATAAGATGCAATTTAACTAACACAAACAGATTACATATCATAGCAAGCTCCAGTCTAACCTTCTAGTATATCTATAAATTTCAGCACAGAGCTAGGAAATGTGAGATACTACAATTAGAAATCTCAATTTTAAAACCCCATCAAAGATAATTAAAGTTGGAAGACAGACCTACTGACCTAGGACAACATAACTTGATTGAACGTAAATACTAAACCTATGCCACCCAACTAGACATTACACAGCTCTCACATTTGGTCTCTCATACCAATCAACATTGTCCGCTTTGCTCAAAAGGAGCTCACAGATTTTCTTTTGTTTGCCCGAGCGAAAAATTCCCAAGGGACCACCCTTCTTGGAAATAACCCCGCTGTCGCTTAACTGAGGAGTTCTCCTTTCATACAAAGCCACTAAGCTAGACCATCCATAACGCGATATTTAAGGTGTGGCATTCCTTATGGGCCAATATACCGTGTAGAAAAAACAAAAACAAAAACGAAGTGGGATTTTCCTAAGGGGTCATGATGATACTAAGTAGGTTTGAATAAAAAATCAGCATGAAAAACTTCAATAACTTAAAAAATAACAATTCCATCTTTTTACAAGTTTTAACCATTTACACACCGTATGAAAATCAAATTTCAAACCATCTCATGTAGTATTTTTTATAATATGTATAATTGTGTATATATATACACACACGCATATAAAACGTCAAACATGAATCATATATAATACTGATAGTCTAATAAAAATATAAGAAGTCTAAACTCTAAAGTGTCAATATTTGAAACATTATATAATCCTAAACAACGAAGTCTTCCTTGGAGTCCAGATCAACCAAGGAATTTAACTATTCCTCAAGATCTTTAACTAATACCATAACGGGGAGACGAAGTCAGCACAGGAATAGACGAAGTCGTTTAAGGCTATGGCAGTAGGATGGCATCGTTTGGGTTTATGGTAGATGAGGTTATCGTCACTTACGTTGTGTTCCCGAGTTAACTAAACGAGAGAAAAGAAAGGAAATGAAAGGAAGGAAAAATTTGATTGTGTTCCCGAGTTTCATTAAAGGAAGGAAAAGAAAGGAAAACAAAATATGGTGTGTTCCCGAGTTTCATTAAAGGAAGGAAAAGAAAGGAAATGGAAGAAAAACTAGGCAAAATCCTTTAGTTTAGTTTTCCTTCCGATTTGGAAGAAAACGGAAGGAAGGGATACTTATCTTTTCTTTTCCTTTCCCTTCCTTTCCTTCTATTCTTTTCCTTTCTTTTTCCTCTTTAAGTTAACTCGGGAACACAGCGTTATGGAATAAGGAGTTTGGGTATATGGACTTACAAGAAAAAAGAAAACTTTTTGGTTTTTTTTATGTATGGCCTGAAACAACACAAAACTTGGAAAATTCGTTGAGTTAATCAATATTTAAGACTTAAAATATCGGCGGGATAACAGTAAATCTCACCGATAATATTGGTTCCAATATTCTTACAGATATTTGACAACAGGTTCGATAACCGATATCCCACCGATATTAACTGCTTAGGGTACACTTTTGATGCTAGATATCATTAACAAGGCTGTTCAATAGCATACCCGTGTAGGGAGCAAATGTTTTAATTCAAAATTTCAAAAGATGATTTCTCTAAAAGGACGCATTGTGTATCATATATACATTACTAGTTTTTATCCCGGGAGCGTCCCGGGTTGAAATATCTAATATAACATAATAAAATATATTATTATTATTATTATTATTATTATTATTATTATTATTATTATTATTATTACCCGACACAATACTTGTCGGGTTACAAAAAATAGTCATTTTTTTCTCCGATTTTTATATAGCACTATGGTACTCGTTGGAAAGATAATAAAACGCTCGTTAATTTGGTGTAATTTTTTTCTTTAAAAAATCTCGTATATAAAAGATATTAACGTTTAAAAGTTATGGGAGGAAACACGAGAGATAAATAATAAAGGTTTAATATTTAGATTTAGTAGATTAAGTATATTAATAGATTAGGTTAAAGATTATAATAAATTAGGTTAAATCATATTTATTTCTTTTTTTTAATTGGTTTAAAATTGCCACATCACATCCTATGTGGCATCTCTCAAATAAGAGATTGCATAAGAGTATGACATGTAGGATTAATCCCTTTGCAATATATATATATATATATATGTGTTTTTATAATACATTATGTGATCAAGATTATGTCAAGTATATTTGGGTAATTGGATTAGTATGTTTTGGGTGGAAAATGTTAGCGATGAAAAATGCTAATTTTTGGAATTTAATGTGTTAGTTTGTGCTCGATTTTGTTCATAAATGCCTACTTGTGTTCGTTTACATCCATTTGATTGTTCGGCTACAGTATCGCACTCTTTCCACCTACAAAACATAAACAAACAATGCACACAAATAAGATAAAAACTTTAAATGTGATCAAATAATACATAAGTACCAAAACACACAATTCGACTTACTTTCATTTTGTCCGACAATGAAATTAACCCGATCTCCATATGGCCGTGGACCATAAACTTTTCTACTCGAATTTTGGTTATTATGCCTGCTCGTAGAGTTAAAAAAATACACAAAATTATGGGCTTACAACATACCAAAAGCCCAAAATCTCAACTAATAACATTGTCGGTGCCCTTGTGCCCGCCAATTTCTTCCCCAATCTCTCTTAAAAAATCTTTAGAGTTAGAGAAAATGAACTGAAAGAATCAACAATTGGTTCATGTAGTTGTTTATAGTTCAACTGGTACAAAGTTGCTCCATCTGCTGATTCAATTCAGCCATTTATGACTTTAGTTTATGATCTCTAATCCCCTTTTTAATCTACAAACACATATACATTATCACAAAAATATTATGCAAGTAGCACAAACTGTAAAATTCCCATTAACTCTCGCCTTTCTATTTGAAATGTTAGAATATGTAAATCCTTTTTCTTTTAGAAATATCTAAGGTTTATTTGACAAATTTCTACCTAAAAGATAAAAGGAGAGATTAATTAATACACTATCTAGCAACTCATTAAATTTTAGTTAAATCCAGAAATCCCAAAATACCTGCTGATGGCAATGATGATGTTGAAGGGGATGGCAGTGGAGATGGTGGTGTCGAGTGCTTGGTGATAGTGGCGGAGCTAGTCACCTGTTCCAAGGATCCTTTGTCTCTATGTATCCCGACTTCTCCCCCACCCCCTCTCTATCTCTTCTCTATTTATTCTCTACTTAGTGATATATACCATCACCATCACAACACGATGATAGAGAGCTATATAATATAAAAATATGTATTATTGTTTCACACATCTAAATGAACAATAATAACAACATGTCATAACCCAAACTTCTAAACACCTGATAATGAATAGAAAAACTTAAATAGAAATTGTTTACCTAATCGCCGTCGCCGACAATGAAGGTCTGACCGGCAACCGGAACATTAACGCCGTCACCGACAACGGAGGTCTGACCGGTAGCAGAAGAAAAGGAACAGAGAGAGAGAGAGAGAGAGAGAGAGTCGAGTGGGGATCAGAGATTTGTTTTATGGATGTATGTAGAGAGAGAGAGAGAGAGAGAGAGTCGAGTGGGGATCTGAAGGTTTGTTTTCTGGATGTGTGTCGACCAGAAGGAAAACCAGGACACACCCCTCAAAACCAGAACACGGGTTTATGGAAACCACCTGTATAACATCTAAAGCTGAGTGTACAACTACCTATTGCATAAATCCATTGCTAATTAGAATATTTTTAATGATTTGATTTGATTGATAGTAGGGTTGTAAACAAACTAAATGTTTGGCGAACAGTTTGTGAACTATTCGGCGGGAAGTTCGTTTGTGTTCGTCCGTTTAATAAATGAACGAACATAAACAAGAAATTTCGTTCGTTTCGTTAAACAAACAAACATGAACAGTGGCCGCGTTCGTTCATTTATGTTCGTAAATGTTCGGTTACATGTTTGTTCATGTTTGTTTGTGTTCGATAGTTCATTAGGGTCTTTAATTTTTTATATTTAATTTAAGTACTTTAAATTTCTCAGTGGTAGACTATTTAATAAATATTAGTTTATCACATGTTAATATTACTTTAACTATTTTGATTAAATGTTTTTTTTAGTAGATTAAACGAGGATTTCTAGTTTAATATGACACCTTTGTGTTTTTATAATACATTATGTGATCAAGATTATATCAAGTATATTTGGGTAATTGGATTAATATGTTTTGGGCGGAAAATGTTAGCGATAAAAAATGCTAATTTTTTTGAATTTAATGTGTTAGTTTATGCTGGATTTTGTTCATTAATGCCTACTTGTGTTCGTTTACATCCATTTGTGTTTGCTTGTGTTCGCTTTTGTCCAACTCTTAAATTTAGCAAATAAATACAAATGAACACGAACAAAAATCTCGTTCACTAAGTGTTCATGAACAGTTCGTGAACACGTTATTTCCTTAACAAACGAACACGAACAAAAAAATCTCGTTCGGTAAGTGTTTATGAACAGTTTGTGAACACGTTAATTCCTTAACAAACGAACACGAATAAGGCCTTGTTCGTGTTCGTTTGGTTCGTTTACAACCCTAATGGATAGTAAAGTTATGAGTAAAGTGCAATTTGTGTCCCTATGATTTTGACCTTGAGTCACCCAGGGTCCTTACTTTTTATTTATTGTTATCTGAGTTCCTATGCTCTGTGTCTTATGTCTAAGGCTTGATACCAAACCACATTGAGCCGGGGGTCTCACTGGAAGCAGCCTCTTTATTCTTAGGGATAGAGGTAAGGATGTCTACTTCTTACCCTTCTCAGACCCTACCTTAGCTTTGCTATAGGTGGGATTAACCGAGTATGATGATGATGATGATTTCCTATGCTCCATTTTCCTAACACTTTGATTTCCCTACCTTTAACAACGCCTAACATTTGCTAGTTTGGAAGGTGTTAGCGTAATTTCACCATTTTCCCTTCCTTTTCACCCAAATAATATCAATTGACATCCCCTTTTTACTCCAACCAAATTTACAGAGTACCCAACATCCATATCGTTCGTTCACCCACCATCGTCCACCGTCTTCACAAGTAAAAATCCCTCGCAATGGCATTGTATTGATTTTCTAACGTATCCGCCAGTCGCCAGGATGTCTAAATCGAAGGCAAAGATCAATAAATTTAGTGTTAGGAAAATGGAGCACATGGACTCAAAAAGCAAGATTTAAAAAGTAAGGACTCACAGTGATGTTGGGCCAAAACCACGGGGACGCAATTTACACTTTACTCCAAAGTAATTATGATTTCACTGGAGAATCAGAGATTTTAATCATTTTATAGACGACTTTCATTGATATCTCATTGATTATATCGTTTTTGTTACTATATATATATATATATAGGGAAGGGTTATCTTGAGAACGCTAAATATCGTGAGAACCGTGAGAACAAGTAAAAAAATCAATCAAAATCAAATTTTTTTAATACAAGCTTCATTATAATCAAAATACAACATTAATAGATGATTTTTCTTTCCAAATAATTCATCTTTTCTTGCAAAAACACTTTCAAATTAACTTTTTACACATGTGTAAATGAAGCAGTTTACACATATATAAAAAGTAAATTTACACATGTATAAAAACAAATTATTTCCGTATACGTTTGAATTTTTTTGCGTAAATTGTGTTTTTGGGATTGTATTTTAATAATAAAGACAAGTGTAAAAAGAAATTTTGAATTTGAATGGTTTTAGATGTCGTTCTCACGGTTCGCACGAAATATAGGTGTTCTCAAATTAACTTTCCCCTATATATATATATATATATCTATATATATAAAAGAAAACGTATATGCTGACGTGGCGTGCAATGGAGGCCTCAACATTCCCTTGAGAGTGCCACGTGGCATCATAATGGAGAGTTTTTGTGTTTTTGAATTATTTCTTTTTTTAATTAAATTGAGTTATTTTAGTAAAAAAGAATTTAAAAATAAATTTAAAATTTTCTCTCTCATATTTCCTCCCATAATTTTTAAACGTTTATATCTTTTATATACGTGATTTTTTAAAGAAAAAAATTACACCAAATTAACGAACGTTTTATTATCTTTCCAACGAGTACCATAGTGCTATATAAAAAACGGAGAAAAAA
This sequence comes from Ambrosia trifida, assembly GCA_028751855.1. NCBI lineage: Eukaryota > Viridiplantae > Streptophyta > Magnoliopsida > Asterales > Asteraceae > Ambrosia > Ambrosia trifida. Next base: position 57,590,552 of record CM054124.1, read on the forward strand.
TCGACTATTTTTTTGTGGGGTTTCGTTCATATATGAAAAAAAAACACACAAAGTGTTCATGTTATCACGTAAAATTAGATTTTGTGGGGGAATATGAGTTATTACTGATTAGAATACTATGAACATGCAATGATTGAGAGATTTTGTGGTTAATTAACTTGAGTCATTTGCAATAGGTTATCACGTAAAATTAGATTTTTCAACCCCGGGACCCTCCCGGGGTAATTAGCTAGTATATATATATATATATATATATATATATATATATATATATATATATATATATATATATATATAGGGAATGGATACTTACACTATATAGGGAATGGATATAGAGGAAACCCAAGTTATTTAGTAAACTATGAAAACTCTATCATAGCCATCCATCTCATACTATCAATGGTTGAGATTAAACCATTGTACTTCCCACTAGATATATTAATATTTTAATACACAAAAGGACCTTCAAGGGCATTTTGGGGACACAAAGAAATGCTCTCTCTCTCTCAAGTACTAGGGTCATGTCACACACTCTCTCATACTTTTTCTTGAAAAAATATTATTATAATGGGTCATGTCACACCCTCTCTCCTACTTTTTCAAAGTCAACATCACCATTCTCTCTCCTCTCTCCTACTTTTTCTTTAAGAAAATATTATTATAATAGGTCATGTCACATCATCTCTCTCCTCTTTCCTACTTTTTGTTTAAGAAAATATTATTATAATAAGTCATGTCACACTCTTTCTCCTACTTTTTGTTTAAGAAATATTATTATAATGTGGCAAGTACATGTGTTAACATGTGTTAACATATCTTACCAGCCTTATGGAGAAAAAAAAACCTTAGTAGAGATATTAAACCTGTTAACATGTGTTAACATGTTAACACATATTATTATCTCTCTCCTCTCTCCTACTTTTTGTTTAAGAAAATATTATTATAATAAGTCATGTCACACTCTCTCTCCTACAACATGTTTAAGAAATATTATTATAATAGGGCAAGTACAAATAATGTGTTAATGTTGCATACGAGGGTAACATGTGTTAGTTGGTAATAAAGGGCTAACATATGTTAATCTAATCTGATAAAAGTTAAACCTGTTGCCCCCGTATACCTATGAGAAGATCTAACATTTGTTAGTATGTGTGGTGTGGTAACATATGTTAAACCTGTTGCCCCCATATACCCCTATAGTTTTCACTTCTTAAGTTTACTAAGAAAATAAAGCACACAAACTATTAACACACGTTATTACAAATTATCATTACAAACTATTGAACTGCATGGAAGGTTAACATGTGTTAGTTGGTCATAAAGGGCTAACATGTGTTAATCTAATCTGATAAAAGTTAAACCTGTTGCCCCCATATACCCATGAGAAGATCTAACATTTGTTAGTATGTGTGGTGTGGTAACATATGTTAAATCTGTTGCCCCCATATACCCATATAGTTTTCACTTCTTAAAGTTTACTAAGAAATTAAAGCACACAAACTATTAACACATGTTATTACAAAAGTATCATTACAAACTATTGAACTGCATGGAAGGTTAACATGTGTTAGTTGATCATAAAGGGCTAACATGTGTTATCTAATCTGATAAAGAAAATATTATTATAATGGGTCATGTCACACCATCTCTCTCCTCTCTCCTACTTTTTGTTTAAGAAAATATCATTATAATGGGTCATGTCACACCCTCTCTCATACTTTTTTGTTTAAGAAAAGATTATTATAATGGCGCAAGTACAAATAATGTGTTAATGTTGCATACGAGGGTAACATGTGTTAGTTGGTCATAAAGGGCTAACATGTGTTATCTAATCTGATAAAGTTAAACCTGTTGCCCCCATATACCCATGAGAAGATCTAACATTTGTTAGTATCAGTGGTGTGGTAACATATGTTAAACATGAATCATTTGTCAACCTTTTTGTCTTTCTTACCACTCCTGTTTTCACTTCATAAGTTTACAAAAAAGAAATAAGTAAACATAACATACAACTATTAACACACATTAGGTTAACACATGTTATTTGGTAACACGTGTTATTACAAACTATTGAACAAGAGATGAACCTACCCCAAGACATTCAAATCATAAGTTTACTGAGAAATAAAACACACAAACTATTAACACACGTTATTACAAAGTATCATTATAAACTATTAACTACTTTAACAAAATAAATCTAGTAACTCTATACATTGAGTACAAAAAAGAAAACGTTGTTAAAAAAAGTTTTTATACATATTTTTCTCGGCTTCCTTCGACTTCGTTTGTTAACATATGTTAACCAGTGGGGGTCTTCGTTATCAACTGCAAAACAATAGATGAGATATTAACCGGTGTGACCAACTCATCATTTAACATACTAAACAGGAGTAACACATGTTGGTAAGATATGTTAACACATGTTAACGATTTTAACAAAACATTCTATCACTGTTACGAATATGATCAGCTGTTGTATGCTTTAACGCTTGTTAATTCGAAAAATCTTTCTGAAATCATCAGATAGTAAAGGTGATAACATGTGTTATCTAAATGGTGTTGACTGTGTTAAACAAAGCACCAAGTTTGATATATTAAAAGTTTTAACATGTGTTAAACACATAGGACAGTTTTAGTAAATTTGTCGTATAAAACTTTGTTAGCACTTTATTAACACTTGTTAATAGGTTGAAGTATAAAAACTTTGTTAGCTGTTGGTAAGATATGTTAACACATGTTAACAATTTTAACAAAACTGTTTAATAACAAAAAGAACCTAACTGCTAACATGTAATATCAACACAAGAGATATCATTGTGTAAATAATAACATACAAAAACGTAATTAATAAATACAATGCACTGAGTTTTATACTAAAAATCGTAAAAAAAACGTAATTAATTAAAAATGGAAAAAAGACAACCGATTGTGGCAAAATGTGGCTAGCTCTTCTTGCAAAGAAACGTGTTTGCATAAAAGACAAGAAGATAAAAATACATATACCATAAAAAAACACACAATTAAGCTTGTCTCTTCTTGTTCAAGAAACATAAATATACAAAAAAAAAAGACATATAACATAAATGGACAAGAAGAGAAAAACACACACGTAAATATACCATAAAAACACATGAAGAGCTGTTTTCTTTGCAAGTGACTGTGTGCAAACATACAGAACTCTTTCTTTGAAAACATACAAATCTGTGACGTTAAAAAATATTACAAAAACAAAAAAAACCTACCTTCAACTTCATCACTTGAAGTTGTGTTTATTTCCCATGACGAAGGTTCCCCTGTACCGAAGCCTGGATATGCAAACATACATTTACAAATCAGTAAAACACAAGATGTGTAAGAAAAAAATGATAAAAATACGAAAAATGAAGGTGTGATTGAATTGTTTCATCTACAAACCTGCAACGGTCACATCGCCTGCAAAGTTGTTGAGAATCACATCACGTGGAGGAGATGAAAATGGATGAACCATGTTTAAAGGTGGATCTTGAAGGTGGGAATCCATGGAGGGAAAAGAAAAAATGGTAAAGAGGATGAAGATGAGTGGGTTGTATGGTGTATATGTGGGTTGGTGAAAAAGGTGGTATGGTACAAAAATGGGGAGACGTGAAAAAGCAAGCTTGCATAGTACAATATCCTTCTTATTGTACTTGATGTAGATTTGGAAAGAGATCCTCTATGTATAATGACATTTTTACCCTTTTGATATTATTAAAATGATTTTTGAATATGGTGATGTGGCTTAATCCTAGCCACATATTGGGTTTCTAAGGTTTACTAAATAACTTGAGTTTCTTGTGGATACTTACACTATATATATATATATATATATATATATAGAGAGAGAGAGAGAGAGAGAGAGAGAGGAGGGTTATCTTGAGAACGCTAAATATTATGAGAACCGTGAGAACAAGTACAAAAATCAATCAAAATCAATTTTTTTAATACAAATCCCATTATAATCAAAATGAAACATTAATAAATGAATTTTCTTTTCAAATAATCCATCTTTTGTTGCAAAAACACTTTCAAGTTAACTTTTTACACATGTGTAAATGAAACAGTTTACACATGTATAAATAGCAAATTTACACATGTGTAAAAACAATTTATTTTCGTATACGTTTGAATTTTTACGCGTAAATTGTGTTTTGGGGATTGTATTTTAGTAATAAAGACAAGTGTAAAAAGAAATTTTGAATTTGAATGGTTTTAGATGCCGTTCTCACGGTTCGCACGAAATATAGGTGTTCTCAAATTAACTTTCCCCTGTATATGTGTATATATATATATATATATATATATTTACTTTATATTTTTGGAATACATTTGATCCAACGTGTTTTTGTCAACTATGAGATAAATTCTAAACGGGGTGGGCTAAATGCACTCCCTCTTTTTGCTTTTCACACCCCCTTTTCAAAAACATTAATTTAATAAATTTCAAATTCCACCCCTTTGATTTTTATACTTGATTCTCTATGCTAGAGATTCCGGCGAGACGGAAACCGGCGACGGAGTGGAGTAGAGAGAATAGAGAGAGGCGATACAGTTACTGGCAACGAAGTGTTTATGCCATTATCTTTAGTTAGCGACGATGTTGTTAAGCCTTCTGCCCCATGAAATTTAAAATGATATTAAGAAAAATGGAATATAAAAGACGACTGGATTTTTTTCCCGGTAATTCCCGTTAGTGCATGTGCAAATTAGAAGAAAAAGAAACATGAATCGGAGAAGAAGTTTTTATGCTATATATATTTCTCGACAATAAGATATACCCAATTTTTTATTACTTATTTGACTAGTTTGTTTTGTTGAAAACAATTCATAAGGTACTAGTGGAAGAAGTTCAATTTGTTTTATAAACCAAATACACAATACATTTGATTACAAGCGCAATAAAAGCCTATGAATTACCAGTTAATTTGTTTTTCTAATTGATTGGCATGTGCAACTGGATTAATTGAAAAAAAAAATATTATTTTACACGAATACGTACCTGTACATAATTGAAGGCAAAGAAACGTATTCATTATATGAATACTATCATCTTAAAGATGTAGAAAAATGGAAATTGATTGAATGTTTGATACAAAATTCAAATTATTGGAAGTGGATAAACCCCTTAGAATAACTAAGGATGGTTCCTGATACAATTATAAAAGTTAGAAAATATAAGGTTTGATTGTATTTATTTAAAACTTTAGTGGGGAGTGCAACCAGTAAAAATAATAAAAAGGGAGTGCATTTAGCAACACCAACACTTAAGTGTTGTTTGTTTTTCTAAAAAGGTATGTGCAGTCTCTTTTGTCTGCGTCGCGCAAACCACGCGCACACATTGCCATCTGCAAATTGTTTGTTTTCTCGAAGTTGGCTGTCAAAAGAGCCTCGTGTATGGTGGACCTTATGGGGTGCCTTTCTTGTCTGCGAAACCCTCAGAGCGAGCTCCTATTGTTTCGATCTTGTATGTGTGTTGCTAAATTGCTTTTTGGCTTGCAAACATGCCAGCTTTCCTTCACCGAGGAGGCTGTGTCCCTATTCGTCAAAGGACTTCGGAGTGTGATTGAAGATAGTGTGGTGTGTTTGTGTGTGTTGGGGGGAGCATACTTCGGTGATTTTCAGTGAAGGTTGGCGTCCTTACCAACCTGTCTTGGGGGATGGGGTTTAGGTCTCCATTAGGCTAGGGATGTTTCAGTTGATGCTTTCGTGGCTTCGAGAGCCCAGTCATGAAAGTTACAGGACCACATTTTGCGGGACAATGGGGTTGTTGGGCTAGACCCACCTACAAACGGGCTTTGAGATGCTTACGCGGGTCCCTCTCTGACTTTGACTTGGTGGCTTCACTAATAAGGACACCGCCCCCAAAGTATTAAAAACTTTAGCGGGTGCTCTTTATAGTAAAACTTACCAGAGTTTGGGAGAAGAGTTTGATCTATAGCCACGACAGAGAGCGGTGCTAGAATTCTTCTGGGCCCGATACCCAAGACTTCTTGTTTGTTGTCCCTGTTGATGGGCTCGTACAACATATGTTTGCGGCTGAATATAGGGTCGTCCTTAAATACCAATTAATCTTGTTTCCAGTCAATGAACCTTGCCCGATTTGCCGTAAGGCTTTGAAGAAACAATAGGTACCCAGGGAATTATAGCTAATCTCCGGGTGGTGTGTACTTATGTTACTACGAATACGTTCCTTTACCCAAACCTTGGATTTAACCCGATAGGATGAATGTGAGTGAGAGTGTGTGATGGTTAAAGTGAGAACACAAAGATGTAAGTGGTTCGGTCGAGTATGACCTACGTCCACTGTGAAGAGCCGGGAGTATTATTGATCGAGAGAGTACAAAGCATACAAGTAAACCTAGCTCTATGTTACAAGTGAGTAATTTCAGATCCTTTTGGAGGGTGTTGACATCTTCTATTTATAGTGGAGGTCGTGGGCTTGACAAGAAGCCCACGACGAGTCTTGTAACCTTTGGGCCTGGACTCGGCCCAACTACTTTTGATCTTTGGAAAAGGCGGGAAAAGGACGTCCACTGTAGATGACGTCAGCGGTGAGCCTGTAGGCGGACACGTGGCAGCGTGTGACTGGCCCCTGGCAGTATGTTGTTCTGAACCATCATGGTTGACTTACCTGCCGGCATCTGACGTGATCTCTGATAGCAGGTAAACATGCTTGGTCAGTACAGTAGGGGCAGCATGGTGGAAGCATGGAACTAGTCACGTCACTGTTGAACCCCAGTGGTTGTTGGGCAACCGCGGACACGCGTCATTATCCTGTTGGTGGTGTCAGTGATCCTCTGCAGGTGGATCTTCCTGACTCTTGGTCTTCCGTACCTCGTACCTGAGAATGTTATGATGTGAACCAGTCCGCGCGTTGGACGACGCGCGTGTGTTTTCCACAAGTGGGTGAGGTCTTGTGAATCAAGTCTTTTCCGCGGAACCTGTTCTACGCGAGTATTTCCGCAGATCTTTTATGAAGCGGGGATAGGGAAGCCGCGTCCGCCTGGATTAGGCTCCCTATCCCTTCAGGCTTGCTTGGATAAGCTTGGGGAGCATGCGGTCCATTGTACGGAGTTGTTGGGTTTCAAGTACCGTCATGACTTGGTTCGTGATGTCTTATGGGATGTTCTTAGGCGAGCAGGGATATCTGCGAAAAAAGAGGCCCGAGTGAACTTTCTAACACACCCGCTGGATGGGAGGTCTACTCTGTGTCCAGCGGACGTTCTTGTGTTCGGCTGGGTGGATGGGCGGTACTGAAGGCGGAATCGAAGAAAGCTGACAAGCATGATAAAGCGTTTACGTTGAAAATCAACATGTTTTCGTCCCTTTTGCCTTTAATGCTTTTGGTTTTTTGGCTCCGGAAGCTACTAGATTCGTAGATAGAGTGCAGAGGGTCATACACAACAATTTTTCAACGCTTAGAATCAAGGTTTTGTTTTTAGTAAGATAGGGTTTGCTATGTTGGAATAAATATACATTATGTTAGTATATTTATCTATATAGCCATCACAATCATTTATCCAATGATGGTCAATTACTAATATATCCCTAAGTCAATAACATGTTATTCCTTGATGAACGAAATTACCCTTAATGCATAATATTAGGGTGTCCCTTGTGTGTATAAATAGAGAGATTATTAGAGATTGATGGTTAGAAAAATAACATAACACCATAAACCCTTTAGCCGCCCCCTTCCCCTCTCTCTAATACGATCACCCTGTTATCATTAACCATCATTACTCTACACACTAAAGGAAACCCGGTCACACCGACAAGGATGTCGTCTTCCAATACGTTTACAGCATCAATCTCATGTCTCACCAATCTGTCAGATATTATTATTATTATTATTATTATTATTATTATTATTATTATTATATTTTCCATTACATATAGTCAAAACTGATCAACATGCTATTCAAAAGGACGTTACAAAGTAGCTTGTTGCCGGTTTATCTGTCATCCTGGTGTAAATTTTGTTTTTTGATAGCCACTGAATAAAACAATAAGAATCAAGAGAACAAATGTGTACGATTAAAAAAAGAATCATAGCTAGATGAGAAAAAGGAAGAGGGTCATAGTTCACACATTTCACAGGGATGATGGGCCAGTTGCAATTCAGTGTGTAAAGTGGATGCTTTTGATTCTCTATGCTCACGAGTACAGTTTTCAATGTGGACGATGTGAAATGTAACTGGGCACTGGATTGTAGCACGAGGGTACTGTCGGTTATGAACTTGGTATGCCTTTTTCATTATTGTTACTTTAACAACTGGTATTATTTAGGAGTAATGAAAATAAATTCAAACTAAATTATTGTTTTTTTTTGTCGATAATGGTTCTAACTACGAAAATAACCACTAGCGGTCCTAACTTTCGACATATTGGCCACCAATGGACCCAAACTAACTGAGGCTAACTCCGTTAGCGTGATGCTAACTTGGGATGCTTAGGTGGCAAAATGATCCTATGTGGCATGTCACGCCTGCATCACACTAACGGAGTTAGCCTCAGTTAGTTTGGGTCTGTTGGTGGCCAATACGTCGAAAGTTGGGACCGCTAGTGGTTATTTTCGTAGTTAAGACCATTATCGACGAAAAAGCAATAGTTAGGATTATTTATTTCCATTACTCCTATTATTTATATGTTTGAAGATTAGATTTTGGATGGTTGCATAATTTTTTTATTTTTTTTTGAACGGCCAACGGTACCACCCATAACAAAGCCCCGCACCCTTCAGGTCCGGTCCCCGGGGCCCCCCTAAGGTCCAGCTCCTCATTTCAGAATAACCCTACTCTGAGTGGGATTCGAACCTGTGACCTCCCAAGGCAGGATCCCCACAAAGTGGGTAAACCTTCCCACCTCCATTGTTGTTTACAAGACTATGTAATTTATGATTTTCTAATTTTTGTTTATTGTGTTTATTGTATTAGAATCTTATGAATTTAATTGCATCCGGATACGTTCATAGAAAATATAGTGGTGGTAACATTAGCCGCAACATGAACTAATTATATATACATTTATAGCGGAGCACTTTGAATAGTGATCCGCCTATAAAATGCGCCCCCTTTTTCTACTAAAATGCGCCGCCCTCCTCTCTCTCGTCCATTATCCCTACACCACCGCCAACATATCCTCATCACTACCCCTGCTTGAGGCCCGCCTCCATATCTTCCTTTTATTTCTTCTTCCCCACACAACACAGAGCTATCTATTTTACTTTTCCTCCTCCACCTACCCTCCTATCCAGTATATGGAACAAAAGATGCAACGAGACCCTAAAGAGAGAGGAACGGAGATATGGAAGATATAGAGACATAGATCGGAGCCTGCTGCGTGTTTTCGTACCCACTGAGGCAGGTATTGAATCCTGATTCATGCGTCATCGTCGTCGTTGGAAAAATAGTAATAGCTTTGAAAATCCCTTTTTCATTTTCTCCTCATACACCAATTTTTGTTCAACATTTTTTTATGCTTTTGTTGAAAAAAAAAACTTGCTTATGTGGCGATAATGGTGTTTGTTGATTTTAACGATTCAATACTTTATGTATTTGTTTAGAACCAGGGGTTTCCATTAAAAAATTTGGGCTCACCTGCTGACAAGTTTTGGATGGGGGAATGTGATTGTGGGGTTAGCTTTGATGATGGGAAGAAATTATTGAGGTGGTAGATGTATGTCCTGAGTCAGAAATTGTTAGTTTGTGACAGGTGGAAAAGCTAGAAACTTTGGTAAGAGGGTGAAAAATATAAAGCTTATGCTTTTGCTTGACGATTATATTGCTTATAAATTATCAGATTTCAGTGGTCCGGTTGAGCTTGACGGCTCAGATGTCGCCCTCGCTGGCCGTCTTTGATGTTATCTAATACTTTGATATGACTCGGTTATATCTGTTATCTCACCACCGCCGTTCGCCGGTTACTAGCCGTTCTTTCTGGTGTCGCTTTCGTGCTGCATGTGGTTGCTTGCTAATAACGCTTTGGCATCATGTGTTTGCTCGGCTTTAAGGTTGCTACGTGTTTTAAATTGTCACACGTGTTAATGTTTGAGCTTTTTTAAAGACTATACAGTAGTTGGCTAATGGTTACTCACTTAGCTACTGTTCTAGCCACGGGAAAAAAATGCATATTGCCCAAGTTTTGCTTGGATTCATAAATGATGTTTATTGTGCTGATGTGAATTGAAACTTATATTATTAGAACTTGATTGTTGCAGAATAATCTGCTTATTGTCCGAGATAAGCAAGAAGCATTATGGCTTTTATGGAGCGACTAATGTTGAGGTACAAGAAAGAAGGTTAAAGGTAATTGCTTACATTAATCGTCTGTTAATATAGTTGCTCATTTCACCATTTATTTTCACAAGAATGACTTACTTTTATGACCAACAGGAGGCTACTGGCTTTTCAACCATTTTACACAATCGCAACCACGTCCTATTTATGAATTTCAGTGTTCCTTATCATATAACACTGCCTGCACTTTTCATAGAAGATGAAGACAACAAGATGGACATGCATAATAGGAGATATTGGTACTCTTTAATATATATCGAAAACAAAGTGAGAAGAGAATATTCATTAGATTACTCGTCATGACTAACTAATGGCTCCCCGCAACGCGGGGTCGAAATATTTAGTTTTAGATAAACTTCAAACAGCAAGAACATATTCAATAGCAGATAATCACTTTCACAACGCAAATCTAAACGTACATCTAAATCTGGAGCGTGGAGAATTAACATGTTGAATTGCAATTTTTATTCCATTGAGTTCATCCATTTAGTATAAATATTATTGTGGTAATTGACTAATTGTTACTTTGGTACCTAATCTAAGATCTGTAGAATAATGAATGTATTGTGGATTTCAACATATGGCAAAAATTGTATGATGTTGGTTCTTAAGGTTACTGCAGTTGATCCCTTAAGTTACTTTTAGGGTGGATATTAGATATAGTTTTATGCTGAGAGTTATTTGTTTAAACTATTTTATATGATGTTAGTGCCACCAAATATTATTGATTTTGTTAATCGATATATCAGGTAGTCTTTTAGCAGGAACAGACTAAACATATGGAGTTATTGGTGAACATGGCATGGCCAAGTTTAACACAATACAGGTTCAGCCGATACGCACACCGATCATGCCGCTCGCGCAACGCGCGACGATGAAGCACACTAGTTTGTTTTATGAAGTTCTACAAGTGATAATATGAATTCATAGTTTTGCTTCTTCCTACTTGGGCTGTTGAAGCGTAGTCATTTTAACTGTATCAAGACCAAAATTTGTCCGAAGGCAGTATCGTCACGCTATGGTCAAAACGTGTGTCTTCGGCTGCGGTCTTATTGTTAAATCTCAAAGAAAACATTTCACACTTGTGCCAGAACTGAATTCCAACAAGTTAGTTAATACATTCAGGCCAAGAGACATTTAGCTCAACAAGTTTAAATAAATAATAATATATCACAAATAATCTCTCTGTAAACAAAAGAATAGTAGAATACAACACAAAACACTCAAAAGAGTAAACAACCCAAATGGGAAGCATATTTCGTTAGACATTACGAGTTCTAATTTCGTAGCAACTGTTGACATAAAGGTGTATAAAAGAAAGATATTATTCTGTGTATATATGAGCACCCGAACCAGATAGATATACGACTATGAAAAATGAAGTAAAACGGCATATCCAGAACCAGAATCCTTACTTTTTTAATTTGCTGATGGTTTTGCGATTGCCTGCTTGATGGCTTCAGCGTAAGTCCTGTGTTGATATGTAAGCGTGGATTCCAGCAAGTCCCAAAGTGATGTCTTAGGATTCCAACCTGTCATTCAAACAAACAGCTCGCCAACGTGAGAATCATGTGATTTCGAATATAGTTGTTAATTTTATTGTGGGTAATGAGATGAGGATAGAACCTAATTGTTTGTTTATGATGGTCATGTCTGGAATTCTTTTATCACTATCATCATAGCCTTCTCCGTAAAATTCTTTCGAGCTGACGTCAATGGTGGGGCTCTCGATTGCCTCTTCTCCGCTTACTTTCGAGTACACCTGTCCAAGCCAAGAGGATGCATGTTAATCTATACTTAGTTTGACTTCATTAACAAGTTTCCGATTCGGCCCCTAGGGAAAACAGGTGCTAATCAAAATATCAAATAGGATTCGGATCAAAATGGTCTGTTTCAAACGAAGTATCGATTTGGTTTGGGTCAAAATGGGTGGTGGGTGCTGCTCACAAGTTGCCCTAAGTAACCAAGTGTTATGATAGTGACCCAAATGGACCCGCCATATAATTCTGGTAGACCATATTGGATTGACCTGTTGTATACTTTTTGTTGTCACAAACCGACTCATAAGCAAAAAGAATTTTACCCAAACCAACCCACTTATTGGCGAATAGGTCATAATGACCCTCAGATAGGGCTGGCATAAAAGGTTACACGAACTTGTTAAGACATGAACACGAAACTTGTAAACACGAACACGACACGAAATCTAATCATGTCATTTTTTTCAAACACGAGCACGAACCTGTGTATAACAGGTTAACACGATAAGACACGATAAGGAACACCTAGAAACAGGTTAACACGACAAGACACGAGAAGACATGATAAGAAACACGATAAGACCTGTTAAGACACGAACACGAAACATGTAAACACGAACACGACAGACACGATCACGATAAGACACGAACACAAAACATGTAAACACGAACACGAAAATAAACAGGTCTTAACGTGTCGACCTGTTATAGATATAGACACGAAACCTGTTAAGGCCAAACACGAAACCTGTTAAAATCGTGTAGGTTCGTATCAGGTTATCGTGTTTGTGTCTGAATTGCCAGCCCAACCCTCGGAGAATTATTAAAGTTGAACTGATAAATAATATGAACCAACCTGAGTCATCATTTCAGCAAGCTGTCTGACCGTAACTTCATTGTTAGGGTTGCCCACATTGAAGATATGACCGCTAGCTCTCGCTGGATTTTCCTGAAAAGTAAATCATATAGCATGATTGACCATTGTGTAAAAAAAAAAAAACAAGATTTTCGATATGACTATGTGCTCAAGAGAAAAGATTTAACATACAATCATCAAAAGAACAGCTTCAATGGCATCCTTGATGTAGATAAAGGTTCGTTGTGATTCCCCACCATCCACAAGCTTCAGAGGCTCCCTTCTCAATAGGTTCTAGGTACAACGAAAAGAATAAAAAATCGTTATCGTTAGTATATAATATTCTGCGAAATTGGAAGTAGAATGAAAGTGATTCAAACTAACATTGCTAAAGCATGCCAGAACTCTTGGAACACCCTCACTGGGACCGTCAATTCCAGGAATGAAATCCATCCTAGGACCGATCCAATTAAAAGGCCTTACTATGGTGAATTCAAGACCGTTCTCTGCACCCTCAGCTGTTCGGGGAAAAAAAAAAAGAAAGCGAGTGAGCATGCAAGTTTTGGTGTTATAGATAAAACAGAATGTGGCTTAAGTTTGTTAGGTCACCGTATATTAGCCGCTCTATCAGTTGTTTAGCACAAGCATACGACCATCTCTGCTTCTCAACAGAGCCAAATATGCATGGGGATGTGTCTTCTTTGAGAATGTAGTAGGCAGGATCCTGTACACGTCATACAATAAGAGAGTGTTGCATGTAAACTTGAGTGAACGTGAATACCAAAAGATACGCCACGTAACAGAATACTATTATTCAACCTTTGGCATGTTAAGCTAAATGGTTAACCCCCGTTTATTTACAATATTAAAGATAAAATCACAAATCGTAATTTATGATTGATCCATTTAACATGTTACCAATTGACTTAAAATCAATTAAACGATAACGAGCAGGTTTAAAACTTAAAGCTAGCATTACCAACTTTAATAGCTTAAAAGCTTGGTTTTAAAAAGCGCGAAGCGCACAAAAGCGACGAGGTCTAAAACCGAGGCGCAAAGCGCAAAAGCGGTGGGCTTTTCGTACGCGATGTGCAAGACAATTATGTAATTTTTTTTTATATATGCTATAGGTTTTTAGCATTATTTACTCAAAATATAGATACAAATAAGGTATATATATGATTTAACTAAAATGTACAACCTTTTTAGCTACATGTATAACAATTTTAAGCACAAAAACATCATGTGTACAAAAAGCGCGCTTTTCTCGCTTTTTTTTCTTGCGCTTTTAGTGCGCTTTTTGCGCTTTTCTTGCGCTTTTCGTACACTGCTCGCCTAGGGTTACATAAGGCGCACGGATTTGCGCCTAGGTGCGCTTTGCGCTTAAACGCGCCTCAAGCGCGCTTTTTAAAACATAGCTTAAAAGATGATAACTACACTTGTTTACAAGTTTTAACCTGTCATACACTATTGAATTCAAACCAACATATAGCTCTAACACATAAGCGATTGCGCATTTCATTGTATCAATCAAACAATCAACCAACAATCTGAGCTTTACCTGACGTAAGGGACTATCCTTGGGAAGAAAGCTACCTATCGTCTTCCCATACACTTCACACGTGGAGAAGTGAATGAGCCGCTTGTTATTCTCAGAGCAGTACTTAACCTATAAACGAAGGATACACAAATCATCACAACTGTGCCTCAATAACAGCAGGATTGACATTTGACAGACGATCAAACGTTCAAGTCAAACTGATTTAAACAAGATGTGATACATAATTACATACCACGGGAAGTGCATCAATAAAATTGCTGTAAATAGTGTCAAGTGGACGCGTATTGTAATCCGCCGGAGTGCAAATCGCCGCCAAATTTATCGTCTAAACACATATAAAAAAGTACACAAAATTAGACAATTCAACACAAAAACAAATACTCCAAACCAATCTGCATTCATGAAAACAAATTATTCGACTCGAAACAAGCCGAACTAAAACGAGCTCGAGCCCGAACCTAAAAACAAACTTGTTTAGTAAACAAGCCTGAGGCTGAGCTACGCTTATCGAGATTGGGGCGAATCGTTGCATAGAAATTGATTTTATTATCGAGTCGAGCCGGCTCGTGAGCCTAAACAAGCTACTATTCATATAATTCTTAACTAATACATTAAATACATATTTAAAAATAATAATTACCATTTATAAAATTATTTATAAATTTTATGAAACAATAACTAAATTATACATAAAATAATAATCACGATTAATATAAATTAATTAATAAATAATCAACAAGCCGCGCTCAAGCTTGAAAACTAAAGACGGCTCGCGAGCCTAAACAAACTACTGTTTATATATGATTCTTAATTAATATATTAAAATTAATAATTACTAAGTATAATTTATAAAATTATTTTTTTTTTTTTGAACGGCTAACATTACACTCCCACTATAATTACACCAAATACACCATTACCTAGACTTGAACCTAGGACCTCCCCTCTAAGAGGCATAAGCCTCTACCAAGTGGGTTACCCCCACGTTGGCATAATTTATAAAATTATGAAACAATAACTAAATTATACATAAAATAATAATCATGATTAATATAAATTAATTAATAAATAATCAACAAGCCGAGCTCCAGCTTTCAAGCTTAAAAACTAAAACTACCTACGAGATCGAGCTTTAGAAACAAAACTCGAATCAAGCCGAGCTCGAGCTTTCATAAGTTAAAACAATAACGAATTGTTCTTAACTTCCAAACAGACAGTTAAAAAAGGCCAACAAATAAACACAAATAATAATAATAATAATAATAAACAGTGAAACAATAAGAATTACCAGATCGGAGCATTTAATAAGTCCTTCAAGGCGAGAATCGTTTTTTATATTAAGGCGATGGAACTGAATGCGACCGGTCCAAGGGAGAGAGTCCGGTTCAAGCAGATGTTTGATCTTATCATTATACACATCAACGGCTAACACTGTGTGCTGCGTCTCCGACATTAGCTTCTCGCATAAATGCGAGCCTATAAAACCTCCAGCACCGATCATGCATATTGTCATCGGTTTTATTGTGTTTCCGTCTAGATCTACTCTCGCCATCGTTTTCTTATAGTAAAATAATAATATTATTGTTAGTATTATTATTATTCGGTGATTGGATGACTGAGGGTTTTATATATTTTTAGGGGAAGGAGATGATTATTATAGAGTTCACATGTATTTATAGGATGATGGAGCCACTTGCTGTTCTAGTGTGTAAATGGTGGTGTACCGTAGACGTTAGGGCACTGGATCGAAGCTCGACGATACTGTCGGTTACGAGCTTTTTTTTTCATTATTGTTTTTTTAACAGCTGATATTTTGGATGGTGATGTACGGAGTATAACATCTTTTATTGATTACCGAGTTAATTACCACTTGTAATTACTAGGGTCGTAAACAAACAAAACATTCAACGAACAATTTGTGAAATATTTGGCGGAAAGTTCGTTTGTGTTCGTTCGTTTAATAAATGAACGAATACAAACAAAAAACTTTATTCGTTAGTTAAACAAACAAACATGAACGAATGTGGCGTTTGTTCACTTATGTTCGTGAATGTTCGGTAACGTGTTCATTTATGTTCGTTTGTGTTCATTAGGGTTTTTAACTTTTTATTTTTAATTTAAGTACTTCTAATTTTCCAATGGTAGATTATCATGGCCGACCCTTAAAGGGTGCGAGGAGGACTCCCGGCCTGGGCCTAATTTTTCGGGGGCACATTGACACTCCGGCAATCTAAGTTTTCCTAACAGTGGTGTCCTTAATTCGATGGATTTTTGTATATTTGAGCCCCAAAACTGTTAATCAAGTATTAATCAAAGTGAAGGGTAATTTATATAAAACATAAAGTAAAGAAATGTTGAGAGAAGTTAAGAATTAAAGAAATAAAATGAAATGGTTTGAGAAAAAAAATTGTAGGCTTATTAATGAGTGTATGACTAGAGATGATGAAGAAGATGAAATGAATATGGCTCACACTTAATTGTTTTTTTTTTACCAATTGGTTTTGACTTCCTTTTTAACTTTTATTTTTGTTATGAAACATTTTTTTTTAATTGCCAAACTTTCACTCATTTATATTTTCACTATTTGTGAGATTTGAACTCCCAACCTTCCCCAACAGGGTTTGTTTCCTCTACCGTTAGACTACAACCTAAGTGGAAAATAAAATTCGATTCATCAATTTGATATTACTTTAATCGTAGCTTAAACAATAGTTTACATTATTTATTTCGTTAAGGCTTAAAGATAAGATTAACAGGCACAATTTTTACAGCTCGGCCCGGACATCTAAATTTTCAGGGCTGGCCCTATTATTTAATATATGTTAGTGTATCACATATTAGTATTACTTTAACTATTTTAATTAACTGTTATTTTGAGTTAATTAAACGAGGACTACAAGTTTTAAATGATATTTTTGTGTTTTTATGATAAATAATGTGATCAGAATTATGTCAAGTATATTTGGGTAATTGAATTAGTATTTTTTGGGCAAAAAATGTTCATGACGAATTTTTTTGGAATTTAATATATGTTAGTTTGTGCTCAATTTTGTTTATTAATGCATGTTTGTGTTCATTTACGTTTATTGGTGTTTGTTTGTGTTCGTTTTAGTCTGACACCTAAATTTAAAAAATAAAGACAAATGAACACAAAAGACGTTCATCTCCTTAACAAACGAACACGAACAAAAACCTTGTTCGGTTACTGTTCGTGAACAATTCGTGAACATGTTATTTCCTTAACAAACGAACACAAACAACAAATCCCGTTTGTTCGTGTTCGTTTGGTTCGTTTACAGCCCTAGTAATTACCATTTGTGTCCCTGTGTTTTGGTGTTTTTAACTACTTGAATCCAAATCCAAAATATTTAATTATCTGAGCACATGCATTTTCAAATTATAACTATCTGCATCCAATTCACTAACATCAGTTAAGATGTCTGAATGGTGATAGAGAAGATATGTATATCTATGAGTAAATATTTAATATTTATTTTTAATGGTATAGACATTTATGTCATTTAACAAAATAAAACTAAGAAAATCTAACGGAGTTAGTAATTTGGACTAAAATGGTTACAAATCGAAAAACTAATTGCTCAGATGGTTAAATATTTTTGTTTTTGATTCAACTGGCTAAAATCACCATAACACAAGGACTCAAATAGTAAATAACTCTTGATTACGGGTATGTTTGGCAAAACTAGTTGTTGACTGATAGATGTAGCTTTTTAAATATATTTTGATATTTGACAGAGTAGCTGAAACTTTTAATAAAATATATAAAATAGCAAAATATACATAACTAAAAGCTTCACTTTATACATTCCAAAGTTCTCAAATCTTTTAATAGCATGAGCGTTTTAGAGGGTGGATGACTAAAGGGGTGTTTGGGATTGATTATTCAAAACAAATTATGCGTTTTGGAAAAGCAGGGGTGGAGCTGCTTATAGATTATTGCGTTTTGGTAGTCTAAAAAACTGATTATCTGCGTTTACAACACGCAATCCAAACACTAAAAACTGATTATCTGCGTTTTTAAAACGCAATAATCTAAAAATCAGATTCAAAACGCAATCCCAAACACCCTCTAAATATACACTTGTGCACTAGAGGGGTCCGAATTTCCTTTTTTTTTTTATTTAAATACCATAGGCCAATTAACACACATAAAAATAAAAAAATAAAAAAATATAAATATAGTAGAACTTCTTGTTATAGAGGTGGACAAAAAATATAAGGTTCTATTTTAAGTTTACTCGTCAAACAAATTCTTTGAAATTTTAGAGATCGTTTTACCTGTAGGAAATACACCCCATACGACCGTGAGAATATCGTACCCTTCTACGGCACCTTCAACCGCCACCAGTAGCATGCGACGTGTTGGGAATTAGTGTACAATTTTTAGTTTGATAAAATCCAATTTTATTATTTATTAATATCATATATTAATCGAGTAACATAAGTGTGTAAACAAATTATCAAATCCGATTTAATCCCTTTAGTGATCCAATTCCGAACTGTTTAAATAATTTCAAAATCAAATCACAAGGTGTTTGAGGACCTCAAATTGAGGTTGTATACATTTGACGGAAATCCGCAAGAAACAAATTTTGGAAGCGACAAACGTCACGCTAGTTGACTAGATCACGAACTCCCGAATCTAAATCAACACTATGATCAATTGGGAACACCACGAGATCTAGGACGAAACATGAGATGGAGAAAATCGAGCAGTAGGCGGCGACGACATGTGGACATAGGTCAGCGATGCATAGACCCTGTCAGGGTGGTGGTTGGCCAATGGTGTTTATTGATATGTATTACAATAAAATACATGATTGTATATTAGTATGTAACAATTCACAAACCCTTAGCTATAATTTAGTGAAAGTTTCATTTGCACCTCTAATTTTTAATAAACTTAACATTTGGCCTCTCAACTTTAACAAAATTATATTTTACCTTTTAAAAATTTGCAATAAGGGCCCTGAGCTTTAATGATGTGGTTTTGTTTCCTTTTACTTTAATCGATTTACACTACAACTACAAAAGGGTTAGGATCATGTGAGAATTAAGGTGAGTTGTGATAACTAGAGAACTCTTGTAAACAGACTATTGATCTTGATGATCCAATGGTTGAGATCAAAAGTTGTGAGTTTTGTATTTACTTGATTAATAAGTATTTTTTTATTATGTTAAAGTACAATTAGGGGCATTTTAGGTAAAACCCCATGGGAGAGAAAATATAATATAATATTATGTTATTTTTTATTCCATTATTAAAAACAGTCATAATTATTAAACTTTATTTTATTTTTTTAATTTAAAAAAAATCAAATTGAACATTCTGTCATATCACTCTCGTTTTTACACTAGTGTAAACTGATGTTTACACCAGTGTTTTCTTACAAAGAGACTACATCATTCATCGTCGTCTCCACAACTTCGAGTCCTTAAAATGCAAAACATCATCTTCTTCGCAGCATCATCTCCTGACAAAAACCCCCAAAACTTTCAACATAAAAAACCTATCTTTTCACCATAACATCATCATTAATAATAATAATAATAATAATAATAATAAATGTAATAATAATAACAGAAAAAAATAAAAATAATAATAATAACAATAACAGAAAATAATAATAATAATAATAAATGTAATAATAATAATAGGAAAAAATAAAAATAAAAATAATAATAATAATAACAGGAAAAAAATAATAATAAAAACAGAAATAATAATAATAATAATAATAATAATAATAATAATAATAATAATAATAGCAACAACAATAATAATAATAAAAAAAAACATACCTGTTCATCATCATCATCATCAGATCCACCGTCACCACCGCCTCCCCACCGTCACAGTCATCATCAGATCCACCACCTCCCCACCGTCTGAATCATTATCACCACCGTCTGAAATAAGATCCACCACCCCTCAATCACCACCACCACCGTCTCCCACCACCCTTCAGCTACCACCACCGTCTCCCACCGTCGTCTCCCACCACCCCTCAGCCACCACCACTGTCTCCCACCGACCGACCCCCCAACAAACCACCTGTAAAACACCGGCGATCCACCCCCAAAACAAAATCAATCGCCTGAAAAACCATTAGCCACCACCCTTCGTCGACCCCCTCCTCGTCTTCAACCCGTCCTCAGCCTCAATCACACCATGCGTCCTCAGCCATCCCATCCCCAGATCTGGTTTTCTTCTTTTTTTAGAGAGAGAGAGAGAGAGAGAGAGATAATCTGATGTGTGTGTGTGTGAGAGAGAGGTGTGAGTTTTTATGATTATTATTATTTTTATTGTTATTTAAAAGAGTTTATTTGGGGTGGGGGTGGGGTGTTATTACTAAAATACCCATGATTATTGTGTGCAAAAGACTTTATTACCCTTAATTAAAAAAATACAAAAAGCTATAAAGGTGGTGAGGTGTCACTTTGTGAATGGTCCAATGGAGTTCTCTAGTTCTCACAACTCATGTGAGTTTTCATATGATCCAGATCCTATATATATATATATATCAACGCTCCTCACAAATTATTTTTATCTACGTTTCGACATGTAATGTTTTTTTAAACCAAGCGACTGGTTTAGAAGTTTTTTTTAAACCGTTCATTTATTTAAATTGTCAATTGCTCGTCTTTAAATAACCATTAGAATTTTTTTATCTATGTTTAAACCGTCCCGCTGTAATGTGCACCCGCTGTGCTTATCTTTATATACGTTTTGGTATAATTATGTTTGAATAACTTGACTTTCGTATACAATGACGTAACTATTCCGTGACTTTTGAATATAATGACGCAACGTAGTTTTTTGTCGTTACATAGAATATCCCATTACGATTGTCATATTTTATGTACTAGATTATACCCCGAGAGCATCCCGGGTTGAGAAATTTAATATGATACATCAATTTTACATATTAAAATAGACTGATGTATAACTCTAATGTTAATATCTAACCTAAAACAAATTAACAATGTACAACTCCAATGCTAACACCTAACCTAAAATAATGTAGAACTTTAATGTAACTCTAATATTAACACTTATCCTAAAGACTAAACAAATGTACAACTCTAACATACTAATATTGATACTTAACTTAAAACAACGTATAATTCTATTAACTTATTCGGCTCTGGTTGAAAAAAAATTCATATTTACTGATTTGAATATAATTAGTGACTTGCCTATACATGATTAATGATTTACCTGAACACTTTGTGTTTTTTTTCTTGTATAACAAAACCCCACAAAAAAATTTCTCCATTTTTTATATAGCACTATGGTACTCGTTGGAAAGATAATAAAACGCTTGTTAATTTGGTGTAATTTTTTTCTTTAAAAAATCTCATATATTAAAGATATTAACGTTTAAAAATTATGGGAGGAAACATGAAGGTGAAAAATCCAATTTTGTTTTTAAATTATTTTTTTCCTAAAATATCTTAATGTTATATTGGATGACACATGACACATTTAAAAAAGAGAATACCTCTTTGAATGCCATGTCATTAAAATGACTTTGGTTTATAATATGTATAGATATAGATAGATAGATAGATATAGATAGATAGATATAGATATAGATAGATTTTTCAAAGCCTTCAATGGTATCCCATTACTTCTTAACAATAACTCACGGGATTTGCCCTCACACCAGTTATATTCGTTAGAATGACATAACTTAATAACTTATAGATTGTATAAATTTACAATTATTTGAAAGTATAATATTTTATTAAAGTAACGCTCTAAAAAAGTTAGCTGCAAAGTCTCATAAGAACTACGATGGATAATAATATCCACGTGGACACAACATAACCACCAATAACCACCACCAGTCATCCTCCTCTTCACCAACCCTAACCACCACCACCACCACCACTATATATACCCATACAATATGTTCATCCATTCCTAACTTCATTCAACCATCATAAAATGTCTATAACAACCATTACTCCAACCTCTTCTTCTTCTTCTTCTTCATCACACTTCCTGCATTCATCGATCATTCATTCACCTACATACATTCAGTTCACTAAACACACATTAATCCAGTCAAAAACTCCGTCGAATTCTCTACGTAAAAGCTGTTATTTTCTGTTTCCAGTTCCATTGAAGGTTTTGTCTACTGTTAAGTCGAAGCGTTATGCGAAATCAACGGAGAGTACGGAGGATACGTCTACTAACGATGATGATGAATCAGGTTATGATAGGTTACGAAGCTCGGATGAGTTTGAGAAGGATGTGACTGGTGGAATATCGAAGAGGAATGTTTCGTCGTTGTCTGATGCGCTTAACATTGGCAGTCGTGATCCGGTTTATGAGGTTTGTTTAGGTTTTGAATTATTATGTTGCTGTTTCGACTGTTGTTATGCAGTATTGTTGTTGTTGAATTGATTATTAATGTTTTGGTGTGTGATATCGAAAGGTTAGTTGAGATTCGATTAGACGATTAGATTAGATTAGATTAGATTAGATTAGATTAGATTAGATGATGCAAATTGAGCAGAAGTAGTTCATTTGTAGTGATTTGTATTAGCATATATTATTATTATCATATATGTGTGTGTTTTAGTATGTGACGTTGAAAGCTTATTATAGATTGGATTAGATGAGGTAAATTGAAGCAGAAGTACTTTGTTCGCTGTAATTTGAATATATATGTGTTTTTAAGTATGTGACACATTGAAAGCTTATTTTAGATTTGATTAGATGATGTAAATTGAAGTAGAAGTACTCATTTGCAGTAATTTGAATATATATAATGTGTTTTAGACTTTGAGTATGTGACACTTTGAAAGTTTACTTTCGGTTAGATTAGATGTGGGAAGTTGAAGTAGAAGTGCTTCACTTGTAGTGATTTGATCATATATGTGTTTTAGTATGTAACACGTTGAAAATGTAGTTTCGATTTGATTAGTGGAGGTGGATTGAAGCAGAAGTATTTCATTTGCAGTGATGTGATCATATATGTTTTATTGTTATAGTCTGTGACATTGAAAGCCTATATTCGATTTGATTAGATGAGGTAGATTGAAGAAGAAGTAGTTCATTTGGAGTAATTTGATCATATATGTTTTAGTCTATGACACATTGAGAGCTTATTTTGGATTTGATTAGATGAGGTGAATTGAAGCAGAAGTATTTCATTTGTAGTAATTTCATCATATATGTGTTTCAGTCTGTGACGTTGAAAGCTTAGTTTCGATTCAGTTAGATGAGGTAAGTTGAAGTAGAAGTACGTCATTTGTAGTAATTTGATCATATGTATGTTTTTACCTTGGAAGTCGTGATACGGTTTATGAGGTTTGTTTAGGTTTGAATTAGCATGCCGTGTTCGTTCTTATTGAATCAGTGTTTTAGCCTGTGACAATGAAAGCTTAGTTTCGATTCAATTAGATGTTGTGTTTGCGCTTGAAGGTTGTTGAAGTAAGTTCAAAAGGAATGGTCTCAACCAGAAAAGTTAACAGACGACATTTACTGAAGTCAAGTGGTAAGTATGCAAATACAATAATTCACTCGCTTGCTTCTCTGATTGATTCTGCATTTCTGCTAATGGTTGATTTTTCACCTGCATTTTCTTGCAGCTATGTTTAATTAAGAATTTAGTTATTATCGATGAAGTTCTAATGTTAACGTATACCCTAATACTCTTCACGATTGTTAGATTTGCAGTTATGTTAAATTGTTAATTGATGAAACTAAATTTGGGCATTGGCTTACTTTAGGTTTTTTGTTATCAGGTCTTCGTCCTCGTGACATAAGGAGTGTTGATCCATCATTGTGGTTAACAAACACAATGCCATCTTTGCTGGTAAGTGGCAAGCTAATCTACTGTTATGAAGTCATGCGTAAACATAAGCACCAAAGGGCATGTGGTATTAAGGTGTTTTTCCCAAGTTGTTGAGGGTTATAGTCCCCATGGTGGACGTCGGTGAAGGCTTAGGAGTAGGCTTAGAGGGTGTGTGCATTAGCCATTATTAAATAAAAGAAAAGTGTAAACATAAGCACGGTGATTTCTGTTCATATAAATACACACGTTTTGTGAATTCTTTCATAGGTTCGTGAAAATGCCATACTGTTGAATTTGGGATCCTTGCGAGCAATTGCAATGCAAGATAGTGTCTTTATATTTAACTATCAGCGGTAAGTATTGTTCATATCATAGTCCAGCAATGTAATTATGTAAACTCCTAATTTCTACTAAAACAGTTATTGGGAAAGAAGGAAGAATCAGTTACTAAATTGACATAAATTTTGTGGGCTCATTTCTGTTAATTGCAGTAAAGGAGGAAAAGCTTTTATAGACGATTTACTACCTCGTTTAAATCCTAAAAGTATGATCGGCGGAGCTGTAGTAATGCCATTTGAGCTTGAGGTTGGTTCTTTTCTATATAAGTTTTTTGGGTTACCTAGTATGTGAAACTTAGATGCTCTTTCTATGGATTAGTATTAGCCACTTTGTTTACAATTTTGCATTCATCTTATTGTGAACTTTATTCAAGTTTTCAGGGTTTGGATTCACTAATGTTTTAAAAGAAATCTGCCTTTGACTTTGACTTTGACTTTGACTTCAGGTTGTCGAAGCTGCCCTTAATTCAAGAATACAACTCTTTGAGCACAGGCTAATGGATTTAGACCCACATGTGAGTATGGAAATATATTGAGTACATTTTCACTTTATTTTTGGTAAGATCATATATATTTATTTATTATTATTAGTAACTTTTGAGTATTAGACCATCATGAAGAAAACTATATTGACCAGCCACATGTTAAACAGAAAAGAAAACTTTCTTTGTACTTCAGGTGCAAGATCTACTTAAGGTTTTACCAAACCGATTAACGGCTAATATATTGGAACAACTTCGTATCTGCAAACAAACTTTGGTATTATTAATTAGCCCACCATTTTTTCTTAAATTTACATGCCTATTACGTGAACTGGAGTAAAACAACCCCTTAATTGGAAGGTGGAGCTGGGATCCAAAGCGGGGGCGCTTAGACAAATGCTGCTTGATATGTTGGAAGATTCTCAAGAAATACGTCGTCTCTGTATTGTGGGCAGAAACTGCATGTTGAATAGAAACACCGACTTAGAGTGCTCAGTTCCACTTGATAAACAGATTGCTGAGGGTAAGTGTGTTGCATAATATGGTTGTGAAAATGTGAAAATTGCTTAACGTACGGTTGATTTCATTTTCTACATTTGCAGAAGAGGAGGAAGAAATTGAAATGTTGCTGGAAAATTATCTTCATAGGTCGGTAAATAACTAAATAATGTGTGTTACTATGATCTTTATTGCAAGTTGCGGTGCATGATTATGCTGATCAGTAAGTTGAATGGTCTTTCCTACAATTGCAGATGTGAATCATGCCATAATCAAGCAGAAAGACTTCTTGATTCTGCAAGAGAAATGGAAGACTCAATTGCTGTAAATTTGAGGTTTGCATATGTGTTCGTTATTCGACACACTTAAAGTATTTTTAATAAATATTACTCAGATTATTGTTCATTAAAAGTGCCTAATTATTAGTTATATGTTTATAAAAAACCTTGATTGTGGAACAAAATAAGTAGTTTATAACGATGAAAAGGAGCAAATGTGTGAACGTTATCGCTTTTTTTCATCTGTTCCAGTTCGAGAAGGCTCCAGGTCAGCAGATTTGAACTGCTTCTTCAGGTTGGAACCTTTTGTCTTGCAGTCGGTGCTCTGGTTTCAGGTTATTATTCTTTACTGTAATCAAACTAACTTTATCCTCATCACAATTACAAGTTTTGAGTTTATGCAGTTATCAATCAAATGAATGAATCCAAAATTTTTTAACTAATGTGATCCCAAAATATGGTAATTTGAATTAAGGCCATTAAATCCTATTTCATTTTCTCAAGGTTTGTATTGTTTCGTTGCGTTTGTAGGTATATTTGGCATGAACTTAAGATCCTACCTTGAAGAACATGTGGTAAATTCTTCTTCTTCTTCTTGCTTTTGGTAAAATAGTCAACACTTTCTTGCGCTCACTAATTTATTGTAGAGAAAATCATTTTTTTGCGCATATTTTACGTATAAAAGAACGTAAAAAAATGAGACAAATATTGTAAGTTTGAAGGGAGTCTACTGATTTGTGAAGATATAATAGATATGCTAAAGAAATTTTCGCCTATTTCATGGCTGTAGAAGTAACAAGATATGTCTGAAATTTATAAAAAAAAATTAAATAATGGACATATTTGAAAATTTCTCTGTATCGTATGCAGTTTGCGTTTTGGCTTACGACAGGGGGGATTGTATTTGGTGCTATAGTAGCATTTTTTCTCACTTACTCGTACTTGAGGGCGAAGAAAATTCTTTAGGCGTGAAAATTACATCATGGTCGTCATCATCATTATGATCATTATCATTCCGCAAGGTATTGCATTTCTTACAAACTAGAGATGGAATCAAATATGATTCACCATTGGAGTTTTTGAGTAGTAGTTATGTGATATCACAGACAATATGATCAAAGAAGTAAAGCTCTGGTTCCATTTGAGGTACAGTAGCAAGAGTAAATATAGTGATACTGTTGTATACATAATTCATATATCATTGTTGTGTTGTGTACCGCAAAAGATAGATGCAATATACAGAGTAAGGGGGTGTTTGTTTTTTTTCCTAGAAGTGTTTCTGACCGCATTTGTCTGCGCCGCGCAGACACACGCAGACGTTCTTATCGGATAACACATCTTGGCATTTTGACCAAGATCGATTGTAGTGTACTTTCTTGATTGTAAACTACTGAAACTGGCCTAACCATTTAAACAAAAACAAATCAACTGGTGCAACTGCTTTGAGTTATACGGTTCGGTTTGGTTCGTTACGGTACCAATACTCGCTAGTTGCACTAAAAGAGAAAACCTAAAAAAATAAAGCCGATCGGAAACCAAAAATACGTGTAACAATATTTCAATAATACCACACTGGTAGCAATGTTATTTAATCGAAATCGGTTAGGTTTGGTTCGTCATGGTACCGGTATGACTTGCAATATCTTTTTTATTTTTTTATTTTGTGTGCGTGTCATAAGGCCTAGAGAAGATTTTCAGACAAAATCGATTTTCCTTTATAAATTAAAGCATTTATGATGGAGCTAAACTTTCATGTTCATATGTGTAAACGAAAGTTACAGTGTTTTTATTTGTATACTCACAATTTATGTATTGCTTGATTGCTGATCATCAAACCTAATTTCTTAACTAACCAGGGGACTAACATATTGATATATTTTTTGCTAGCTTTTATCCACAACTATTTTGTTTCAACACACCACCAAAAACTTCAGGTACATGAAGTACAGAAGTATGAATGGAAAGAACACCAAGACAAGTCTTAGAATTAAAGAAAAATGGGTTTAAAAATGCAAGCCACCGTCACTTGGTGAATAGTGAGTTTTATCACAAAAAGAACGCACACATCATATGTTCCAAGACAAATCATTAAAAGAAACTACCCCTCATATATTCCTAGACAAATCATGGCAGATATTTTCGTATGAATGGAGCACGAAACACCACGCAGTTGGGGGCGTAGATGCTAGGCATTAGCCTGCCAACCCTTGAAGAGGCGAAGGAAGGGGGTAGGACATGGCGGCTTTGGGCAACGTAATGGTGTAACGCTCTGGGCATGGTTCCACAACGCATTGCCTAGTGAGAAAAAAATGCTTTTAACCTGTTTTGATCCAAACCAAATTAAGCATTTTCTAATTGACCTGAATTCGGTATAATCCATTACCCAACCCCACTGTTTTGTCACGCTTAACAATATGAGAAAAAAATGTTTTTAACTCCCAGGAAAACAGAAATCTTTACACCCTTTATACAACAATAAATTAAATCATCATCATCATCATCTTGGTATGATTCCTCTACTTGAAGAATGCATTGTCATTGGGACTCATGACCACATTACAACCAATATGCAGTATTGTCTCTATGGGAAAAGCCTGAATCCATGTCCCGAAAAACAATATTCCACATTGTACAAAGAATACTTCTAACTACACCCATTCACCACTCTCACAACATTTCAAAAGTTTGCTTAGCGTTTCATCTTTCACCAGAAAATTCATCCAATGGCGCGCTTTGACAAAAAAACCTGCAAGACTTTGAATCTTAAAAAACACGGTTATAACTTTATAACATGACAACAATTCAAATGAGTTAAGTGTGGCCTAATGTCGTTTTTAAAACATAAACCTCGTAAATCAATTCATTAAAAATACAAGCTATAAGAAAATTCGTGTTGTGATAATAATCAAGTATTATTATTACTAAAATTGGACAAAAAGGTGCCTAGCAAGAGTGTTCAAATACGGGGCCGGCAGACTACGGTTTTGAATGTATGTGACAAACCAAACCGGAAGACGGGGTGGTTAGCCAGACTGGTCGATTTACCGGCTTGGCGATTTGAACCAAACTTTCTTTTTCAAAATATATAGTTTGGTCTAAAAAATTTGAAATGACACAAACGGTTCTTGATTATAATACATAATACTAAATAAATAATAAAACCATACCGAACCGCTGATCTCAAATCGGCCAAACTGGCCGACTTGCTTCGGTCTGAGCAGTTTGGTCAGTTTCAACCGTGTTTAAACATCCCCCCTGCCTATTTTAACTTGTACTATAAACGGCCCATATCAATCCGAACAATATTAAAATCATCCCATTATCTAACTAGCCATCCCTCCAATTTTACATTTTGTTATGAAAAGTTGCGGTAAAATTCAGGAATGACGCTGTACTAATTGAAAAGCGAGGAAACTACCTATGAAACTTGGCAGGTTTATCTTAAAGCAGGTTTTGAAACTCCTCCAATTGCCATGTTTCCCACTCCAATCTCCATTGCTTCCCTCTCATCTTTCTCTTTCTTATTTTCCAAAATCTTGTTTTCGGTTGCAACAGAAGCAACGCCGTTATTCACCAAAATATCGGTGTCAGTTGCAACAGAAGCAGCTCCGTTATTAACTAAAGTCTTGTTTTCAGTTGCAGGAGCTGTAACAGAACCAAGATCCTGAGATATTCCGGTGAACCAAGGATGATTAAGCAATTTAGCGGCAGTAGGCCTCTTTTCAGGGACAAAATCAAGAATAGGAACGAGAAAATCAGCCAATTCCTTTGCATCTTGTTCGCTGAACTCGTATTTCTCCATAAGCACTTTGTGCAAAGGCCAAAAACGCAACCGCCGTATATGTCTTAAATCACCATGTCGATTGAAGAATTCCCGAGAATAACGGCCACCTAAAGCTATCTGCATTGCAATCAAAATCTTTGAATACAAGCAGTTATTCATAAAATTAGACTCTGGGTCCGTTTGTTCCACTCATTTGACTGTTCGTTTTGGCCATTTTTTTACTGACCCGTTTGAGATTAAAGAAACAAATCTACCCCTTCTTAAGTAAATGGGTTTAAATTGCCATCTCTAATTGAAATGGTTGAAGACAAAATTGAATAGAACATAAAAATAATACATAGTGTCCAACCTTTCGGGGCATCATTCCAAGAAGTTCCATCATTAGCGCCAAGTGATCCTAGAAAGCACAAACAATATTTAATAACAGAACAAAGATAAAAACACTTTGCATAATCACTAAATTTAGAAGCTGAAAGTAATAATTTATCACAGAACAAAAATTTAAGACAAAGGAGACACTTGATCATTTAATGCAAAAAGTTCTTAAGGGAGTATCAGTTATACAGACCATGGCATATCTGCTGCTAAACATATTGATAAAAGAATCGTGCTGACAGATGAATGAACAGTTCAAAGAATGATGTCAAGTTCACATGTCCAAATCCCATACTACTGATAATTTCAAATTGTTGATTATTAGAAAAATTAAGTTTCTTGGAGAAAGAAGTGTTTCGGGTAAACCAACCTACACCAACTCGTACAGAAAAGAGAAAAAACTACCGACATTGACCTTTTACCCAACCCAACCATTTTCCCACCTCTAACGAGTACCCTAATCTTTAACAATGACACTTCAATGAAGTAATGTCTAAGTTAAATTGATAATAATTAAGCACCAAATAGGAGTCTGATGACAACTTAAGAGTAACCAAAATTTATTTGTGAGCTGGAGTAAATTATGTAGTAAAATTATGATCTTAAAACTGAATGTTCATACCTCATCCCTGTCATAGTTGTCACCACTATGAGGATCAAACAGAACATCACCAGTGGCAAGCTCAAAGCATATGCATGCAAATGACCATAAATCGGCAGATGTTGAATATTTTGATCCCAATAGCACCTCGGGACATCTGTACTGTCTAGTCTGTATATCACTCGTAAACTGTTTATATGTCCAACACGCGTTACCAAAATCGACCAGTTTGCATTTAACATCAACTTCCCCTAATAACTTCCGTCTAGTTGACCGGCTTCCTCTCCTATGAGGTTGACTTGAATCTCGTGCTTCAGAAGAGTTATTGGATTCAACTTTTGTGACTGATGACTCAGCTTGTTCATCATTGACGTCTCTATTTGAATCCTCATCAATTTCATCTGATTCTTCTTTTCCAGCACTATTTTGGGCTGCCCTTTTAGCTTTTTTTCTAATTTTCTTTTTCTGATTTTTGGTAAGATCGTTGTTTGAGCTCTTAATATCTTTAGAAGGTCCAGATTCCGCTAAAACCTTTTCCTTTCCGGATGGAAGAATGAGAGGTTCATTTGATTTTCTTGGATCTTTTTCAGGGTCAATCGTAGATAAAAGTAGAATATTTTCTGGTTTAAGATCGGTGTGAATAATAGAAAGCTGTTGATGCAAGTAATCCAAACCCCCTAAAACATGGTAACAAATTTCTTTAACTTTGTGTAAAGGAATCCCACGATAGTCCGAATATTTTATTAGCGTCAAAAGGTTATCACCCAGATACTCAAACACCATACAAACATGCTGCCCGTTCGGTCCAGAGTGTTTGAAATGATCTAGAAGCTTCACAACACACTTCTTGTCATCAGGATCCCCCTCAGCTATCTGCTTCAATATCATGATTTCATCCATTGCTGCCTCAGTGTAATGCTGAGCACTCTTTTGCACTTTCAAAGCTACATATCGCTACAAAACAGACCATAGTTTAACCTAAAATGCCCGTTTCGTCCACAAAATCATATATTAAACTATCAGACAAAGTAAAAAGGGTTCAAAACTATTATTTCTAAACGTCTGATCAAAAGCAGTTCAAGTGTGATCATATTTTAAAATTAGATGACACCGAATATGGAGAAATTGTTAAATTGAACTATCAATTTTTCCTGCTATGAACGCTATATCATAGATACATAACCTAGTAACAAATTTAGTACAATATTGAGGCATTGAGCACTTTCAAAGCTACATATCTCTGCAGAACAGAACACGGTTTACCCTAGCAATGCGTGTTTCATCCACAAAATCATATATTAGATTATCAGACAAACTAAGAAGGCTTGAAAACTATTATTCCTCAGCGTCTGATCTCACTCAGTTCGAGTGTGATCACATTTTAGATGATTCAAATTTGGGAGAAACTGTCAAACTAAACTACCAATTTCACCAACTATCTACACAAAATCAATAAATACATAAACTAGTGACGAATTTAGTGCAATGTTGAGATTTTTTTTGCTAAAATAGTGGTATATCCACAAAAACTTGTGCAAATAGAGGCTGTCAGAATTGAGTTTGGTGTTTTGGTGAAACCGCAGGATCATCCTGCGGTTTATGCTTACGTGGCTGGTTGAGTAGGATGACCATGGTGATTAGGAGAGATGAAGCTTAAATCCGCAACATGGTCTTGCGGTTATGCAAGGACTGCAGGAGACGATGATTGGATAGGTGAGGGACCATTTTTGTAACTTATGATTGAAACCAAACACCATCTTGCGGTTTGTATTATACCCGCTGACAACCACACTAAATTCAAATGACAACTCCATTCACATGTGATAAACCCCAACCACACATTATAGAATCTTGTATTTGCATGCATTTATTTTTGTCATTCACTTTTTACTTGTCTTTTGAGTCAATGCATGTCCCTTCCTCCTGACTAAGATTCTATAATGTGTGGTTGGGGTTTATCACATGTGAATGGAGTTGTCATTTGAATTTAGTGTGTTTGTCAGCGGGTATAATACAAACCGCAAGATGGTGTTTGGTTTCAATCATAAGTTACAAAAATGGTCCCTCACCTATCCAATCATCGTCTCCTGCAGTCCTTGCATAACCGCAAGACCATGTTGCGGATTCTTCTTTATCTTTGCTTTCAATCATAAGTTACAAAAATGGTCCCTCACCTATCCAAACATCAACTTTGCAGTCCTTGCATAACCGCAAGACCATGTTGCGGATTTAAGCTTCATCTCTCCTAATCACCATGGTCATCCTACTCAACCAGCCACGTAAGCATAAACCGCAGGATGATCCTGCGGTTTCACCAAAACACCAAACTCAATTCTGATAGCCTCCATTTGCACAAGTTTTTGTGGATATACCACTATTTTAGCAAAAAAATCCAATGTTGAGCACTCTTTAGCACTTTCGAAACTACATATCTCCACAAAACATACCACAATTTACCCTAATAATGCATGTCTCATTCACAAAAATCGTATATCAAATTATCAGACAAACTAAAAATGCTTGAAAACTAGTATATCTCAGTGACTGATCTCATGCAGTTCCAGAGTAATCACAATTCAAATTATTCCAAATCTAGGAGAAACTATTAAACTGAACAATCAATATTCCCTGCTATCTACACCATATCAATAAATACATTAAACCACAACAAATTCAATGTAACATTAAGCACTCTTTCGCACTTTTAAAGCTACATATTTCTACAAAACACCCTCCTAATACTTCTTTCATCCACAAAAACCATATATCAAATCATCAAACAAACTAAAAAGCCTCGCAAGCTATCATTTCTAAACATCTAATCTCCATCAGTTCAAGCATGATCACAATCACATTTACAATAATTCCAAATTTGGAAGAAATTATTATTATATACATCTACCGATTTCGCCAGCCCTAAACATAAACTAGTAACTAATTCAGTCCAATGCTAGCTACATATCTCTACAATACAGACCACACCTTACCCTAATAATAATCATCAGACAAACTAAAAAACCTATTATTCCTAAACATTTAATCTCAATCAATTCATATAATTCCAAATTCAATATAACTAATCAAACAAAACCAATAAAACAATCCGTACAGATTTATGAGCATCCCAAGCAAGCCAGACAGTTGAAAAATGTCCCCAACCAAGCTTCCTCTGAACAACATATCTGGAATGCTTAAACGTATCACCAACACGAACAGCATGATATCCTCCACGTCTGTAATCCTCTGTTCCTTCATCTTCTGATGTGTAGTCGCTTCCTTCACTCCGATCTCCGCCGTCATCGCCACCGTCAGCGGCGGTTCTTCTATTATTATTATTGTTGTTGTTGTATTCTTCTGCCATCAATGATTTGAAAGGTTTGATTATTATTCAACAGATCTGGAATGGAAACCCTAGAGTAGAGATAGAGATACAGAGAGTAGATTGTGTTTAGAAGAAATCGGAAAGGTTGTGTCTAGAAGATTCTAGGGTTTCTTTTTTTTATATAATTCATTTCATGGGAGAGATAATGTGAGGTTTACATGTTTTTAGGTAACAGGAATGAGGGGATGGTGACATTAATAAAAAATGATAAAGGTGACGTGTTCTTCTTTTTTTTTTTTTTTGAATTAGAATTAAATAGTCTTAATTTTATCGGGTTAGAAGATAATAATCTTAACTTGAAAATTGGAATCTAACAGGCTTAATTTGTTTTGTTTTTATTTCACTGGATCAAAACTAACTGGGGTTAAATGTCACGTAAGCAAAAAACTAACTGAGTTAACCCTAGTTAGTTTTGGTGAAGTGACATTCAGGTGAAAAGCGAATACGCGTGACGTCGTTCGACTTTGATGGGAGACGAGGTTTTACCGATTATTCCACTTTGTGCATTCAGACGAGTGGAGGTCGGGTATCCACGCATCTGGAAGAGCCAATGGGCTGGCGGCGGTAGAGTAGTCGACATTGACCACCGCACCCAATGTCACGGTAGTTGGCAAGTCGTTCATTGTCATTGAAAAAAAAATGGAAGATACTATGTAATGAGTGAGACCAGGGGCGAAACTTGGTTCTCGAATCGGGGGGGCTCAATTTTTTTCGATCGGTAGTGGCAAATCGGCTGGGGCCGGACTCAACCCGGACTTAATTTACCTATGAAAATCGCAAATTTCCACTACTGCGTCAAAAAACGAGGGTGCTAGGGCCACCCCTGACCCTATAAAACCTTCGCGACTGATAATAAGTGAGAGTGTGAGACGAGTGTATGATATGTGCCTCTTGAATTCAGTTATAGGCATAACAAATGCTTGTTTTATTTTTTTTAATTTGGTGTTGAAGTTTGTGCTAAAATATAAATAAATGTATGGTTATCGATTATGATTGTTTTATTTTAGTGTACTAATAATTAGCGTACTATGTAAGACCATCCGGAGTGGAGGGGGAAAGAGGGTCATGAAGCGTCATGTGGTTGTAGGATCCGTGTTTGAAAGGTGAAAATTGTGGGGAGTGGAAGGGAAGGAAAGGGGGTGAAGGGAATAATATTATATTGATTTATTTATGTTTTAAAGTTAAAAAAAACAATAGCCAATCAAATTGCTTCACCTAGTCCCAACCTCCCGCCCCACGCCAGTGGAGATGATCCCCCCCCCCCCCTCACACACACACACTCCGCACTTGTCTAATATGTAGTGTCAAAAGTTTGTTTTGGTTTGGATCTTTACTGGATGTAGTCAGGGCCGGCTCAACCCTTTAGGGGGCCTAAAGCGAATTATCAATTTGGGGCCCTTTTTCCGAAAGCATAAAATATTTTTTTAGTTCTTGTATAGTCCGTGTTGCGATACGTTGTGTCTAATGAGCCAAATCAAATCATAATTAAATGGAGGGTATTTGTAATTTTCACTTTCTTATGATCTGTTCCTCTACTTCCTGGAATTACACAGCCCAATTCAGTGTTTCAAAATAAAAAATGGTGGCCCTATAGATTTGGGGGCCCAAAGCCCTAGCCTCATTTCACTTGGGCTTCAGCCGGCCCTGGATGTAGTTGCCATAACTAAGATTGAGAGTGTGTTGGAAATGAAACACATGGGTCACTATACGTGCATTGACTCTTATAATGGGATCCTTGTTGTTCTCTAGTAATATCCACCAAGGTTTTAGGGTCATTAGGACGATACTGTTGAAAGTTTCCACCATTTAGTTGTTGTACTTGGTGGTTTAGGTTATATGGTGTGGTTTCCCGTTTCTCCAACTTCCTCAAATGCTACGTTAGCGCCACCTCATTTTCCATCTTTTCTTCCCCAAAGTTTGTAAATGGTTTCCTACAATTCTCCTATTCCACCTTCCTTTTTTTTTTTTAATTGTATACACTTTGATTTAAAATAAAAATAAAAATGGGCCAATCAAACAACTCGGGGGAGACGGTGAAAAACCACCGAAGTCACCGAACTTCCACACGGGGGGGGGGGGGGGGGGGGGGGCAGTGTGCTTGATGGGGAAAATGGCCACATGTACCCACCGAATGTATTCCCCGAGACCATACCGTTTGGTCTTATGTGTCTAGTCGGACATATAGCATCATAAGTTGCAACAATAGATGTGTTGCGGAGCCTGCTTTGTAACTCCAACTAACCCCAAAGAACTGTTTTTGATTTATAGGTGTTTTAGCAAAATGATAAGTTTCTAGGACGTTTTTAGAGATTTTTGGTTTATAGGGAGTTCGTTACCCATGATAGCGGAGCGAACTCTAAAAAATCTGACACCAAATATTCACGTGGCAAGGGAATTCCTCGAATACGCTAACTTGTCAAACTCAAACATGAGCCGACTTCTTTGACTAGCAAAACAAATTCAAAAACCTCCTATAAACGCTTATGATTTTTTCTAAACTATCTAGGAAAAAAATTGAACTCCAAACTCCACATGTGCTTGAAAGTCCAAGTGCCTCGTGTGATAGTAAGAAGCGGACTGTTAGCATCATTATAAGGGGGAGGCTTCGTGACCAAGCTTCAATGTGAGAGTAAGTTACGATAAATTTTTAAACATTTTTTTCTTCAAAAGCGTGTATACTATAGCGATGCGTAGGAGTCTCGTCGCTTGACTTGCTTTGTCAATTGTCATGTGGTCAATGACAATGGCTGATATTCTATATCATTCAATCAATCTTTCTCAACTTCTTTAGGAGTTTCGAACCATTGTTGGTGTCATTAGTGCTTCCCCAAGCTGACTAGTTGCAATTAAAAACTTTAGAGCTTCAATTTGTCAGTTGGATTACCATGTTGTTCCGGATCTAAAGTGCTCGGATGGAGGTGGCCCATAATTACATATACAATGTGGCACAAAAATAAACATAAAAATACGACTTTTTTTTAAGGTTTTCTAAATAAGAAACTAAAAAAATGAAATACATAAAAAAACATTATTTAAAATATTACAATCATTTTTTTAATCTTTGTCCGAACTACTTAGGTGCATTGAAGCATCGTGTGCGAGTTCTTCGTCCGATAGGGGTTCACTAAGTCCTTCCACCTCTTCCTCATGCATTATTTGTTCAAGTTCGGTTTGGTCTTCAAGAGATGCTTTATGTTGTACTCGATCCATCGCGCCCAAGTGATCTTTTAACCATATGCACATCTCCAACGATTCTGGAGTTAGTTTGGTTCTTCGTATCGATAGCAGCTTGCCACTAAGAGAAAAAGCTGATTCCGAAGCTATCGTAAAAGCTTGGACACTTAGTAGATCACGGGCCATATCAGAAAGGATAGGAAATTCAGATTGTTTTCCTTTCCACCAAACCAAGATATCAAAATTTTCAAATTAGGTGGTAGTGAAAGTCACCGTAAAATTCAAGTCTTTATACCTTGCACGCTCGCTATTTTGGGTCTCACCCCTTTGTTTTTTAGCCGTTTGGTCTTTCACAATATCAAACAAATTAATTTTAAGGTTACCCCGACTCGAGCTACAATACTTAGCTTTATGACTTCTCAATGTGGAGTTTGCGTTTGGTTGGAGGAGGATACCACACTTTCTACAACGTGCCTTTTGAAGGCCATTCGATAAATGACACAAGTCGAAAAATATGTTTTCTTGATCAAAAAGTTTGGCATTTCGTGTCGTCTCAAGAATACGAACAACGGTGGGGTTGCTTGAAGAATCGGTTTGGGATTAGTTTGATGAAGCCATGGAATGATGTAACAAAGAAGCAAAACGAAAAAAAACGGTTGAATACAAGTTCGGGTTTTTGGGTAAATAACAAAGACGACTTTCTTCTTAACTAATTTACATGTTTAACACAATGGAAGTGAAAGATAATCCGGATCAACCAGTTCATTATTAAATTGGTTGAAATTGCCGTCTCTTCAGATCATCTTGTGAAATTAAAAGGAGCAATAAGTATCGACTAAACCATCCCTCGGCATGAAATAGGGGACAAAAATTATCAAATTGTTTTCACCATCAAACAAGTAGGGCCGACTCTTGGGTCATTCAAATCAAGCCCCCTAGCTTTGAAATTTGAGTTTACAGATAATAAATATCTGGGCTTGGGCTACTGTGTAGTGAGTTAACCTATCATATCAAAGAAACTAAATGAGAAGAAAATAACAACTAAAGAAGTAATTTTTTTTAAAGCCGACAAAGTCGTCACGGGTTTTGTGGGAATCCCTTTTATGACAACTTCAGGATACTCACGGGGCACCCGGTCCTCTAGGTCCACCCATCCAGGAAAAACCCGACAACCCACCCGCCCGAAGGCACGATAGTGAATAATCAGTAAAACATGGTATCCTTCAAGGCTTGAACTTCTGACCATTAGACCCCAAGTCACTTATCATTAGGCCTTCATACCACTCCACCACAAGGTGGGTGGTTAACAACTAAAGAAGTATTGGTTATTGGGTTTGTTTTTTGGCTTTAAAGTAAAAAAGTCAACCATTTGTTTTAGTTGATTAATATTATTTGATTATTCATTACTGGTTTATTTTTCGGGAGCGTCTCAAGATAGACAAATTTAATATGAAGTGACAAAATAAGTGTACCACGAAAGGAATATGCCGTTTTTTAGGATTTTTTTGTAAAGGATTAACACTCGATAACGCATAAAACCTACTTCTAATTCTATGTGTGCATATTTTGTTCAAGTGAAGTCTCTGTGCCTAGATATGGTTAATGAGCTCGTATGTCTCATGAAGGATGCAGGTAGGGATGAGCATATTGCACCGAATACTGAACCGATACTGATCTCGTACCAAACCGAGGGTGTTCGGTGTCGGTATCGGTACTCACATTTAGAGGTTTTCGGTTTTGGTATTTTCGGTATCAGTACGAGCTGAGTATGGTATCGTTATTTAAAGGTAAAATAGCGATACAATACCGGCACCGTACGACACCGTACCGTATGTTTTAGGTATCGGTATCGGTTGATACCGATACTGTCCCGAGCTCATCCCTAGATGAAGGTGCCACTCCTACTAGTGGGGGATCTTCAGCATGCCCTTTCTCTTAAAAATGGGTCAAATGAAAACATATGTGACTCTACATGATTGGAATAAATAAATTTTTGTTGTTTTTCTTTTGTATTGAGCGGTCATTTAGGGGCCTTATGTCACAACCCGACCCAGGTGGGCCCGGTCGAAATACAGATTGTTATCGAACATCACGCGATGCAAGCGAACAGCGAAAGCAATGTAAATATTACTATATTTTATAAATAACTGTTTACATTTCTAAATACCGTACAATCTCTAATACAAATACTTCGGGTAATATCTAAGGTTCTCGCTTGACTTCTGATTCGTCCACCAGTGATAC
This sequence comes from Ambrosia trifida, assembly GCA_028751855.1. NCBI lineage: Eukaryota > Viridiplantae > Streptophyta > Magnoliopsida > Asterales > Asteraceae > Ambrosia > Ambrosia trifida. The sequence continues at coordinate 57,630,034 of CM054124.1, forward strand.
TTCGAGTCGTAGCTGCTCCATCCTTCCAACTCAGACAGGTACCTAAACACATGCTTAAAATGGTTTTGGGTCAACAATAATGTTGGTGAGTCCGTGCGTTAGTTTAAATGGTTTTCAATAAGTTTATCATTTCAAAAGCAAGTTCATCAAGTTTACACGGTTCAACACATGGTGATGTACAAGCGACACCTCAAACCTGACACATGATCTATCTACTGCCATTATAGATTCTCCTGGCAAAATACGTGTCACAAATCCTCAGTGGAGGGTTTTCCGGGCTTCCGGATCCACTGTGTGTGGGGGTTTCCCCAAGTAGCGCTACCTACATATTAAGTGGCCCAATCCCCGTGGTTAATGAGTGTCGGTAGGGTTATTCGGCAGCTACTCTCTTGTCACATCAAACAGTTTATAAAAAGGAAGCATGCATTCACCCCAAAACTAGTAAAACACGAAAAGTGGGGAAGGTACACGGGACTCACCTGTTTGCATAGCTCAATTATAACAATCGGTGCTCAGTATCGGATACTAAAACTCTCCTGGTTGGGCCCCTATGTCGACACACATTATTATTATTAGTCTGGGTTTTACTTTTAATGGTTACACGTGGGGACGAGCACGAGCGTATGGTTCATTCAAATCATGGTTGTCAAGTCTAAGTATCATTACTAGGATCCGCTTTAATATATATATTTCATAACTTGTTGTATATTTATTGGTCCTATTATGTCCGAGTTTTAGTCACCAATGTCCCATGTCTCAAGTGTCAAACATAAGGTTCTAGTCGCGTCCGCATCTTAGTCCTAATATCCAATAATTCGAGTCTAATGGTTCATCTCTAATTGTATCCATATTATCTAATAACTATATATATGTTTCCTTCGCTTCAAGCCTTATGTCCCAATCCATGTCTAAGTGTACAAAGTGTTCATGAACTTAATGTCCGAGTTATTAGTTTTATGTCCAAGCGACGTAGTTAGTTCAAAGTGTCCGAAGGTTCCAAACTCCATGCTATTTAAGATTTAGGCGACTAATCCATACATCCGAGTTTATATTAGTATATCCTATTGTTCTTATGTCCACGTCCAAATGTCAAGCTCACATATTATAACTTACGATATGTCGCTTCTTATCTAATTCATGTCCAAATATCCAAGTTAAGGTTTATACAATACTAACTATCTTATGTTTTGGTTTTAGTTCGCTTCTACGTTCGGTTTGTCATATTGCTCGTCAAAGTCCCACACGCGTTATATGTATAAATAAATATATAAATATAATAGTCTAACTGTCGAGTTCGGTTATACCTATCGCTCAACTTTGGGTCGGGTTTGACCCGGTTGACTGACTTGTTGACTGAGTTGACTAATGTTGACTGAGAGTTTGACTTGTTGACTTCTGTTGACCATGTTCTTCCCTGTTCCTATTCTAAACCCAATTCATCAACAAACCCCTTAGGCCATCACCCTTGCTGATCATCAAGTACAACCACAACAGCCATCAACTTCTCTGCTCCCTATGCTAACCATCATTAATCACTATGACTGACGTGTGCGTATATACACATAATTTTACAATGAATAAACACACGTTTTGCTTTAATATTTATAAAATTGTTTTAGACCTTAATATTAAAACACACACAATAGGCAAGTGTACCATGTCATATATGTAGTAATGTACAGATAAGAACCAGATATCGATCCATGGACGCGCGCTGAGCAATGGTACTAAAACTATGTCCCCGATTTACCAGTAAGAAAAGATAGTGAAAGTTTGTTTTTTAACTAAATTAATTCTAAAATATCTAAATAACATATGTAAGACTCCAAATACAAAATATAACTATATAAACTATAATATACCAATCCTAGCATGTCATCTACATATAATAAGTAATACAGACGTGTGATCAATATTCCCATTTTCCGACATTTAGTGTCCCTTTCGGGCATCCTAACATGACAACTATACAGAAAGCTAACACGAATACACACGTTAACCACTTCAAGTCGTTTATTAGCGAGCAGCTGATATGATCTCATGCAGATCTTCTAAAGATAAGTTAGTCATCTGTTAAGAGTATTCTAACCTCACTAATTCAGGAAAGCGATACCGAATACACAATACAGCCACCTAAAATAGCATAAAGTAGAGCATCTCACAACCTATTCCATTTTACCAAATTTGAACACAAATCTACTAAGATCGCTATTTTTACCAAAATAACTACCAAAGATCATTAACCGTGTCAAAGATCAGTAACGGCACCATTAAGCTTTTAAAACCCTTTTACGTGCCGGTAAGCATTTTTAACCGTTATTCGACTGACTTTAACCAAACCAATACCCGGTTACAGTTTCATGGCGTAAACTATATAACAAGTTAACTAGTCTACTACCGGACGATTAAACGGACGGTTTTTCAACATTTATCCGCCTAACACATTCGACAATCGCCAAAGTCATTCAAATACAACTACAAATCCAACAACAACGAAACAAGGTTGCGCTATGATCATCAAGATCTAAACATGAAAAACGCCAAATTTATACAAAACATGATTACATACAAACGATTGTTAGTCTACTAACGATTACTAAACATGATTCATAGACGATAATGTACTACATAAACAACACAAACAAGCCAAAATAATCAGATTTGAATCAACTTAAAGTTTAATAGATCAAACCATAAATCTTGAATGTGATGGATTGGATGATGATGATAGATGATCCGGATGAGTTCCCGAGCTTGTTCCTCGCCTTTACACCAGTTCTTCGGCCCTGGAAATCGCCCCAAATCGCCCAGAATTTACCCAACAACTAATCAGTGAGTTATGCTCTGTTTTTATAGAAACATTGATTTTGTGCACGACCGTGCGCCTAAAGTGCACGGCCGTGCACTTTATCTGGACGAACTGACGTGCAAGTGGGCAAGTGGCTGGCTGATCTTTGAAAATATCTAGATATTCCAAACGGCCGTGCACCTAAGGTGCACGGGTGTGTGGGTCTGGTGGTTGCCGGGTACTAGGTGTGCACTGGCTGTGCAGCCGAGGAACTGGGTCGCACTGGCTGGTGCACCGGAGTGCTGATCAACGTGCCTGAGAACATGATGTGCACTCCTGGTCGCACTGGCAGTGCAGCTCGTTTGTGTCCGAGCCAAGTGAGCCCGCACGGGCGTGCACCTGGGGTGCACGACCGTGCACTTCTTCCAGACTTGGCTGATTTTGCAGAAACTTTCCGTCTTGTCCGTTTTCGCCCGGTTTATTCGACTTTGCTCGTGGGACATCGTTTAATACCTGCAATAAACATATGAAGCGGTTAAGTGCCGAATTCGTGCAATTATGGTCGAAAACGTGTAATTTGGGAGTTTAATTGGGGATTTAAATATGTATATTTTAACGTATATCAGTGACCACTAACAACAACCACCGCCGTCCGACTCCCACCCATGCACAGAACCGTATTGTAATCCACCATCAATTATATCAGAGGAGAAGGGGTCATGGGGTTACCTCTATCGATGATGTTTCGGTCACAGAGGAGGCGTCGCAGCTGCTGGAACCACCACTCAACCATCGTCGCCCTCCGTTTGCTTTTCTTCTCCGGTTACTATCCTTCTCTTTTTGGTTCTCTGCCTCTCTCTCTCCTCTGCGTCTCTCTCTACGACTCTCTCTCCTCTGCTCGACTTTCTCTCTAGATTATTCCAGATCTGCCCCTCTCTCTCTTTATAATACTAATAATGGGTGAAAGGTTGAAGGTGAGGGGGTTGGTTGGGGTGTCCGGCTGCCGGAGCTCCGCCGGAGGCGGTGGCAGGAGCACCTTCGGCTCCTCATCCTCTTCTCTCTCCCCCCCTCTCTCTCTCTCTCCAATAGTAAACCGGTGGAGGTGGGGGTGTTGGTTGAGGGTTCGGCCGACGGACTGCCGCCGCAGGCGGAGGAGGAGGACCTCCGGTTTCCCTTTCTCTCTCTAGTTCTCCCTCCTTCTCTCTCTAACATTGTATGTGTGCGTGAGGTATAATAAACACATAGATGTGTGTGTGTGTGGCTTTTTATAAAGAGAACAAGGGTGGGTGGCATCAAGAGGGGAGGACAAGTGTCCTCTCCCTTGGTGACTCACCTAATCCGTTCGGGTGCGGGTTGGGTTCGTTATCGCGTATTAACTCGGTCTTGTACGCGCATTATAATAATATTGTTTATACTATTCGGTTCGGTTTTCAGTTTCGCACCTAACCGGCTCGCTCATTATTGGTTTTGGTTCGCTTTTATTACACGATAATAATATTATTACTCGAAAAATTTTGGGGGTCGGTGCCAGGTTGTTACACCTTAGCTGGTGATCCAGGCTGTTTCCCTCTCGATGATGAAGCTTATACCCCATCGTGGTTCAAAAATCAAAATCTTCCGGCTTTAATAGTTGTAACTTGTAAACAATAATGAAAATAAAGTCATGTCTTTGCTTTTCTTTTGTTTCTTCCAACATGTGACATTTTGACATATTGAGTTTTACAATTACGGCATGTTCTTTATAATAAATCATCAACATTATCGTTGATCATTATGAAATGAATACTCATATCCCGTGATATATATTTACTGACTAGTAGGGTGCCCGCGCGATGCAGCAGGGTACACAGACACTTCTAATGGTGTGTATGATTCAATTCAGTTTGATTGTTAGCCTCAATCAAAACTAAAACCAAAGTCATCATTTAATCGATCATATTAATTGGTTTTTAGTCCGGTTTAGTTAATTTTGATTTTTTTTGCCTATATTTATGATCAATGAACAAAGGTGTATAAATATAAAGCTTTTGGATATGATTATCCTTGCCAGATATTCAACAATGAAGAAATTGTATGGCCACTCTTTTCTCATATTTCGTTGTTCCTACAAAAACCATAAAACAAACAAGTGATGATATTAAATAGGTTGCAGTCCAGTAGGCTTTATAAAACTTTACCTGATAATATTACAAAACCAATGCAACAAAATTAATAAACATTTGATGTCAATATTTCATATAATCTACCATGTATACATAGTAGACTCTATCCATGAGGTTACACTAAATCCTAGATCAACACTAAATTCTAGATCTTTGTACTGAGGTTTGAGTGCATAGCCATTCACAAATAGCTGCCGAGGCTGAAGCTGATTCGCATAGCATTTATTTTATGCTTTCATTATCCGTTTGACTTCTAAATGACTAAGCAAGTAAGATAAGAACCTTGAAATTTTTCCAAAATAAGACGTTTCGACACATCGATCGCGTAACACATTTTCAACCCTCAAGCATCGCCCAATATTGCTCTTAGAGCACAATTACTACAATATTTTTCATCACAAACTAAACAAGCTTCTTTAGCTTCCCAATTCCCTTTGCTGCAATGATAACAAACTTGCATTTTTTGCGTCTGTTTCTTCTTTTCTTTAAAAACCGCAACATATTCTAAATAAGCAGGCCTCTCTAACCAAACTTCTTCCCTTTCCGATCTATGAACACGTGTTGAAAGTTACCATTGGGCCTCCCTGTACTTCATTCCTGTGAGGCATCATCTCGGTTTTGAACCAAACAAGGAACACAAAAAAGAAAACTCAAAACTTAACTAAAACAATAAAAATTACTGAATTCATTATTTGTGACATCTTCATTCATTACAGCATCAAATATGAATCCATGTTTCTCAACATATAAATTAGTAACACTTAAGCCAAGTAAATTCAACATGGTAGTAATCTAATGTCTCGTTTTAAAAGCAAAATTTCCATCTTCTAAATGGAAATTAGATAAATCATAAATGTATTCAGTAGGGGAGTGGTTTTGGAAGAAGGGGGCTGCCCAATATGTGGGATTCACTCAGAAACATCAATGTTATCTTCTAGTCAAGCGTATTCTAGCCAGGTCAGTGTGGCGGCAGGTTTGGGTGTGGCTTAAAGTTCCAACCCTTCCTAATTTTGACTCTTTAAAGTAGATGTTGGAATATGGTATAGGGTTGGATATGCCCAAGAGACAAAAGGAGATGGTGTATGCAGTAATGCTCTTAACAATATGGAAATGGTTATGTGGGGTTAATATGTGGGAGATGGTTTATGTTAATTGGTTTTGTGGTTATAAGTGGGTGCTTAGCCCCTCACTGAACTTTTGTTGTGGAATATATTGCTTCGTTTTGCTGGTAAAAAAAATATGTTCAGTAACGATGACCCAATCACCCAACATTTAGCTAAAAAAAAATGAAACAACAACCAGACGTACCCAATAAGGCATATAAACCATCCCGCGTTCCAGTAGCTGTATACCATGTCAGGGATTTATGACGCTTGAATCATACACTAAAATGTGCACCTGCACATTAAAACACACATATAGGTTTCATTAGTTCAAAACACATAAATGGTAATCGCTTCCGAAAATACTCCAATAACATATCTTGCCAAACATATTACAAAAATGAACCTGTGACGTATCATTTCCAGATCCAATAAGAAAAAGTTGTTTTCAAAGTTATAAGTACAGAAGAGCTTGCAAGCCAACAACAAATTCTTATTTAGAGGGTTCACATATTGTAATAGCCTTCAAGTGCCATGCGCCCATGAGACAACCAAACGAAGTATCAATCCAAGATCATGAGCCTGAAATTAAATATATGTTTTGCCAGCACTGGCTAAAAGCTATACAGAGTGAGAATTGCTTTAACCCGTGCTCCATGTTGGAACCTATTTTGTTAATAAACCTCATGTTAAATCATAACATATACTCATACCCAAACGTCCAAAGGGTCTATCCACATCAACTATCTCCTTTCCTGCAAGACTGTAAATTTATATAATAAGTACGACTTTCAAACCGTTTCCTATTTAATGCACTAAAAATACATCAGAAAACACAATAATTGCCACCTTTAGCAACAATGTAATTTTTTTTTTCACAAAGTTATTCACCTATTTTTTATTTTATGCTTTGAAAAGTTTTTTCATAATACCTTTTTCCAGCTTTGGCATCATAAAAAGCTTTTTCCTGCTAACAATATATAAAATGGTTACACTCATATAATCATTTTCACACACAGAAACTCCATCAGCACAAAACTTCGAGGACATTGCAAACTCTTATGCACATCAGCAAATGGATATCCGACATTAAAGAAAAAACTTTGATTCGTATGAATAGCTCACTTACATCTTAACGTCACACAAGTACTTACAGCCGACACATCTTTGATGTTAGAATTTTTTTTTTCTGAATGTTATCCTAAACTCCTCACTGTAAAAGAACATGAACCGAATCAACAACATTATTTATCAAACAAACAATCAAAGAAAAATTCGTTACGTAAGTGGTTAGAAGAGGTATTCATGTTAAGATTTATGATTAACATCCACAATTAGATCTATAAACTAAGCTTGGCCACTAAAGAGTAAAGACTATTTAATTCGCTAGTAATTAAAAAGAAAGACAAAAAACTAATAAACCAGATATAAAACAAACCTTGCATTGTCAACCCCTCCTTGATTCCAGGCAGATCTGACAAACAACTCCGAAGAAAGCGATACATTAATATCGGTGAGTCCAGCTCCGTCATCTTCGTCCAGAACCAGTTGTTCGAAATCCTCTCTCCGGGTACAGAGCTTGTAATCGAAGTTATTAGAATATATTATTTAGGGTTTTAGTATTAAGCCCACGGGCCCGATTTATCTATATATATATTGTAACCCTATTGAATGAAAGACAATCAACCAATTCATTATTCATTATCTTACAATAGGGTTACAATATATATATAGATAAATCGGGCCCGTGGGCTTAATACTAAAACCCTAAATAATATATTCTAATAGAAGTGAGAACCAAAGCTGGGTCATATGGAAACCTTGCAACACTTTTTTAGGAGGTAAAAATGACAATAAGTTGATAAAAAGAACATAACTTGGCAAAAGATACGATATATATGCTCCAATTTTATTTTGATTGTTCTTCGCTTTTCTCATATGTGCTCTCTTTGGTTTTTTTCTCGTCCTCCCTCTCTCTCCCCCTCTATATGAAAGATTAACTGTGCAAATTAAGAGAGAAAAGTAGATACCTGTGTATATCAATAGCTTGTTTCACTAAATCAATAACTATAAAATAATTTATAAGTAGAGTAATTGCTAATAAGCAAATATAACCATTAGAAAACCATAGATGCAAAAACCGTTAAGCAAATTGTACATAACAGAGTTCATGATGAAAAAACATCTATATTTTAGAAGCTAAAAAATCGATTTGAGTTAGAACTGTATATATAAATAAATAGAAAAAAACACAAGGTGCTTGAATATAAAAAAAAGCCAAATCTTATCAAAATTAAACTCACCACAAAGATGAACACACCAGTAAACCATGATGTGTTTTTAAGGCCCACAAATTAAAAAAAAAAACATTCAAGAAGCATTTATGGAAAAACTATGAACACAAATTAAAGGCTACTTTAGATATATGATACAATCATATTCATCAAGATCGGAGTGTAAAAAACAATATACTACAAGTTGATACATCAGAAGTCAGAAGAATTTAGAGTGGTTCAACAATAGTTAGGGTTTGCTTCAAGTACCTTGGAATGATTTAGAATTTAATCGTGAGTAGGAAAGGCGGTTACTGATCTTGGAGACACGATTGGAACTAAAACCGTCACCGCTGCTAGAGTTTAATCCCTACGGACGATGCTCGAATCCACCTCACACAACTACAAATTTGTCAAATTCATATCATTCGGAATCATAAATAAACACACGATACATATCACGATGCATTATAGAACAAACTTACCGCTGTCACCGAACAAAAGGAGCTTAACCAGGTAACCATAATCTACTCCTTCTCTTTCTGGAGGAGCGGCCATTGAATATTTAAAATCCACTCAAATAAAAAGCCCTAAAAACAGGGTTCGTATATAAATATACACACTTTACCAAAATTCATTTTCAGATTTAAACTAAATTTAGGGTTTTCAAAATGATGTTCATAAACTAAACCAAAAATCAAGAATGTATGTTTGGAGTTTCATACCAGATTGAAGATATACAACTTAAAAACGTTTGTGAACCAAAATGGATCTTTCTGTAAGAAAGTATGATCCCTTGACTTTTATTATTCAACATATACAACTATTTATAGTACAAGATGGGACACAAATCATGGAAGGAGAATTATACATAATAAATACATTGACTATACAATAAATGCTATTGATATGGAGGCATGACTGTTGACCAATGAGCATGATTCTCGGCTGATATTATGTGGGCATGATTGTTGGCTTAACACGCCCCCGCAGTTGTAGCCGTAGGTAGACGAAGGCACAAACTGGATCGAAATCGTTGAAATAGGTGCTTCGGTAGACCTTTGGTGAAGATATCTGCGTATTGGTAGTCGGCAGGGACGTGTAGGACTTTGACATTGCCAAGACGAACTTTTTCTCGTACAAAATGTATATCCAGTTCGATGTGTTTCGTGCGTTGGTGTTGAACTGGATTTACAGCAAGATAAACTGCCGAGATGCTGTCATAGTAAACGATTGTGGCATTGCGGACAGGAACCTTTAACTCGAGCAAAAGATTGCGTACCCAACTGATTTCAGCAACCGTGTTTGCCACGCCACGGTATTCAGCTTCTGCACTTGATCGCGAAATGGTTGATTGGCGCTTAGAGGACCAAGAGACCAAGTTAGATCCTAAATACACACAGTAGCCGGATGTAGATCTGCGAGAGTCGGGGCAACCTCCCCAATCGGCGTCTGAGTAAGCAGTTAAGGCAGTAGACTTGGATGGTGAGATTAATAGTCCTTGTGTGATTGTGCCTTTTATATATCGAAGGATCCGCTTGAGAAATTGAAAGTGAGGTTCCCGGGGAGCATGCATAAAAAGACATACCTGTTGAATTGCGTAGGCAATGTCCGGTCTGGTAATAGTTAAATACTGAAGTGCTCCGGCTAAGCTCCTGTATAATGAACCGTCTGTGAAATGTGCGCCACTATCCGCGCTGAGCTTAGAACCAACTTCGACCGGGGTACTAACGGGTTTGCAGTTTGACATATTTGCGCGTGACAAGATATCAGCTGCATAGGTAGACTGTGACAAAAATAACCCGTTAGTTTGTTTGGTTACAACAATGCCCAAAAAATGATGTAAGCTCCCCAAATCAGTCATTTTAAATTCAGCTGTGAGAGATCGTATAATGCGCTGTAGCAGGTCAGTACTGGAAGCAGTTAAAATGATATCATCTACGTACAACAAGAGATAAGCCATATCATTGCCATGATGATATATGAAGAGAGAGGTGTCGCATATACTGCTAGTGAATCCACATTTGAATAAAAAACCTGCAAAACGTTGGTACCATGCCCTTGGGGCTTGTTTTAGACCATATAAAGATTTATTTAATTTGCATACATGTTTCGGGTGAGTGGAAGATGTGAAGCCCGACGGTTGAAACATGTAGACTGTTTCTTTTAAGTTCCCGTTTAAGAATGCATTTTTAACATCGAGTTGGTGTGTAGACCAACCGCGTGAGACTGCCAGACTAAGTACTGTGCGAATGGTTGTGGGTTTTACCACGGGGCTAAAAGTCTCATCACAATCAACACCCACAGTTTGTCTTTTGCCATTAACAACCAAACGTGCCTTATGTCGCTCTAGAGAGCCATCTGCATGGAATTTGTGTTTGAAAAGCCACATGCATCGAATCACTGGTGCATCGGGAGGACGGGGGACAAGTTCCCACGTGTTGTTGGCCAATAGAGCTTCATATTCGTCAGTCATGGCAACCTTCCAGTTTGGGTCAGTGAGGGCAGTAAGATGTGATTTTGGTAATGGGGAGATGGTGGGTGAGGTTTGTGTGTGTAATGTGTAGGGTAATTTTGGTTTGAAAATTCCAGAGCGAGATCGGGTTTGCATTGGATGTGTTGGTTGGGAGAGCGTTGGGGGAGGGTTTGGTGGGTGTTGCGGTTGGTTTGGTAATGAGGGAGAGGTGGCAGGAGTGGACGGTTGGGAGTGTGGTTGGTTTGGGCCGAGATTTGGGCTAGGTGGGGAAGTAGAGGAAGGGCCGTGGGGTTGTGAGTGTGTTTGTTGTGGGCCGTGAGTTGGGCCAGGAGAGCCAGTGGGTGTGGTGTCCGATCCAAAATGCATGGGTGGATGTGGGTCGGGTGAAATTGGTGACGGGTCTTGAGGGGTAAGGGTTGGGGATGTGGAGAATGGACCGTGGGGTGGAGCGGGTGGATGTGGTTGTGTTGCTTGGGAAACGGATGGATTAGAGAAAGAATTAATGTCAAAAAGAAGAGGTTTGGATCGAGGAAGGTGTGGGAAGGTGGAGGAGTAGATGGGTTGGCACATGGGAAAACCTCTTCTTCAAACGTGACGTGTCGTGAAAAAATGGTCTTACCCGAGGCGAGATCAAGACAGCGGTAGCCTCGATAGTTTGCAGGGTACCCTAAGAATAGGCAAGGAAGAGATCGGTGTGTTAGTTTATGTGGTCGGGTGGAAGAAGTGTTAGGATAACAAAGGCAACCGAACACGCGAAGATGATCATATGATGGTTCCCGTAAGTAGAGGAGGGACAACGGGGTTCGATTTTGGTGAAGGTTTGTTGGTAAGATGTTATGGAGATAGGAGGCGGTGTGGAGAGCCTCGACCCAATAGTTTGATGGGAGAGAGGCGTGGGTGAGCAAAGTGAACATAATTTCATTGAGGCGACGAATCATGCGTTCAGCTTTGCCGTTTTGTTGGGAGGTGTGGGGGCATGAAAAACGAAGTTGGATGCCGTTTGTAATCGTGAAATTTTTAAGGTTATGGTTGTCGAATTCACCTCCCATGTCACATTGTATGGCTTTGATTGGAAGGCGAAATTGGGTGGTAACAAATTGGTGAAAGTGAGTGATTTTTGAAAAAGTTTCAGACTTGAATTTAAGTGGGTAAGCACAAATGTATTGAGTAAAATCATCAATAATTATCAAGTAATATTTGTACCCTGCATGGCTTAAAATGGGTGAAGTCCATAAATCACAATCAAACAACGAGAAAGGACACAAAGTATGTGAAACAGAATCAGAAAATGGCAAGCGTTTATGCTTGGATAACTGACAAGCATGACAAAGAGACTTATTTTTATTTTTATTACAAGAAATAAAATGGTGTGAACGAAGAAATTCCAACACCGGTTGACCAGGGTGACCAAGTCGGTTGTGCCAAAAAGGAGAGTCATGGGTGGAAGCAAAGCAAGCAGTAGCGGAAGCATTTGGAGTAAGCGGGTATAAATCACCCGAACTGTTGTGACGACTCAGGATCGTGCCATCCTTGAAATCCTTCACAGAAAATCCAAATGGGTCAAATTCAATAGAAGTATAATTATCAATATTGAATTGACGAACAGATATAAGGTTTTTGACTATGTTAGGGTTAAACAGGATATTTTTAAGGTATAAAGGTTTAGATGCAAAGTTAAGGGTAGAGTTTCCCGAGCCCAAAACTGGAAGTTTGTTACCATTACCAACAATTATTGACGCTATTGGTGCAAACGTGGAAAACGTGTCAATATTATTTTTATCAAAGGATATATGTGAGGATGCACCTGTATCAAAGTTCCATTGATCATCGCCATCACCTGAATCCATAGAGAGAGCATGAACCGCATCAGCGAGTTGTGTCGGTTCCAGTGGGTCAACCTCTGCCAGATTTGCCTGTGCGGACTTGTGAGATGAGCGGTTGGTTGTGGGGGGATGCGGCTGCCACGGTTGGGTCCAACTTTGGGTAGGGTATGGGCAAGGTGGGGGGGTCCAGTATGGTGGGGCCCAAAAAGGAGGGTAAAAAGGCTGCTGAGAGGATTGTGATGGGTAAGGAGGTGGTGGTTGGAAGTTTCGGTTATAAGGTTGTTGAGGAGGGGCTGCTTGATTACGGTTTTGGTTATTATTGAAGTGGGGTGGGCCACGGTTGGAAGGGTAATTGGGACGAGAGTTATAATTGTTGGGCCGGTTGTTTTGTCTACGGGTGGAAGAGCCACGATTGTTGTTGGAGTAGTAACTTTGGGTGGGTTGGTTACGATTTGAAGAGGGTTGGGCAGGAGGTGATGAAGGTTGGCGAGTAGAAGGAGGAATGGCAGCAGCAAGGGCGTCCCGGTTGGTGACCGCGTCACGGGTTTTAATGCGGCCCGATTCGGAAAGGAGTTGTTCGATGGCGTCCTCCCACGACGGTAGTGAGTTGTTTAGGATTGTGGCAATGGTGTCATATTCGCGTGGGAGGCCTTTGACAAGGTGAAGGACGCGATCTTGGTCATTCATGGTGAACCCGAGGGCAAGGAGTTGGTCCGTAAGGTCGCGTAATTTCTGACAATAAGCTTCGAGATTTGGCATGGAGGCAAGTGTGAGATTGGCTAACTCGTGTTGTAGAGCTTGAGAACGGGGTCCTTTGTTATTCGTGAAGTGTCGTTTGACCCGTTCCCAAGCCTCGTATGCGGTGGATTCATCGGGCATCATTTTGACGACTAGATCATCCGATAATGTCCCGTAAATCCATTGTAACACAATGGAATCGATATTCTCCCAAGCGGCAAATTCAGAAGAGTCTCGGGCAGGCGGCGGCGTACCGTCGATGTGGGATAGCACGTTATACCCTTTCGCGTGAAGCGTAAAGAGTTTAACCCAAGTGGCGTACGAGACCTTGGTGCCGTCAAGAACCCGTACCTTGTGTTGGATGTTGCTAACAGTGTAAACAGGATGTAATGTTTTTGGTGCGGTATTTGAGGGTGCAGTATTGTCGGCCATGGCAGAACAATAAACGGAATCAGAGACAGCAACAATAACAATAACAGCTGAAACAAACTGTTGAAAAAAAAAACGTCTGATCGAAATCAGAACAGGAAATTAGTTATCAGGGACTGATTGGAACAGGGAAAAACAAAGAAAATGAGAGTCTGATCGAAATCAGAAACTAGAATTGGAAATAGAAGGAGGGATGGCAGATTGTCTCGATACCATGTAAGAAAGTATGATCCCTTGACTTTGATTATTCAACATATACAACTATTTATAGTACAAGATGGGACACAAATCATGGAAGGAGAATTATACATAATAAATACATTGACTATACAATAAATGCTATTGATATGGAGGCATGACTGTTGACCAATGAGCATGATTCTCGGCTGATATTATGTGGGCATGATTGTTGGCTTAACACTTTCTCCTTCTAAACCAACATCAAAGACGATTGTATGAAAAGAATATTTGAGATTTTAAGGGTGGAGGTTGTGCTACCGGGGGTTGGGGTTGAGGAAATCGTTAGTTAATTTAGGGTAAGTGAGAGACGCATCAAGCAAAATGAAAAGTGGATTCAGATCTCTTTGATTATTTCTGTCTTTGCAGACAATGGAGAATTCAAAATTTGAACGTGCTTGTGAGGATTTAGGAATGCAGAGAAAGTTAGTGTTTATAGAAACTAACTAAAAGAAATATTTGAGACCTTGATCCTCTCCACCTATTTCGGCTTTATTTAACCTCCTCTTGACTTTGCTTCTACAATCAATTTTTTTAGCGTAAGTTGTTGTAAACTAAGTAAAAGACATATTTGCCCTTAAAAAATCTTTATCATGTGCATTAAGGTGGTGTTTGTTTTTCTCTCAGAAGCACTTCTGACCTCTTTTGTCTGCGCCGCGCAGACGCGGGCAGACGTTTGGGGCGGGCAGACTGTTTGTTTTTCGGAAGACATTTCACTCCAAAAGCTCTTCCTGACCTCTTCTTGGTGCAGACTTGGACCAAAGTCTTCTAAGGTCTTCAAAGGTCTTCTCCTCTTCTCTTCTCCTCACCCACCACCACCACCACCACCACCACCACCCACTACCACCACCACCACCACCGTCACCCACCACCACCACCACCACCTAGCATCGTCCACCACCACCGTTCACCACCACCACCGTCCATCACCACCACGGTCCACCACCCACCATCGTCCACCACCACTACCACCACCCACCACCACCATCACCCACCACCACCATCCACCACCCACCACCACCATCCACCACCCACCACCACCACCACGGTCCACCACTACCACCACCACCACCACCACGGTCCACCACCACCACCTACCACCCACCACCACTACCACCATCCACCACCACCCACCACCACCACCCACTACAACCACCACCACCACCGTCCATCACCACCACGGTCCACCACCACCACCCACCACCGTCCACCACCACTACCACCACCCACCACCACCACCATCACCCACCACCACCACGGTCCACCACCACCACCACCCACCACCACCACGGTCCACCACCACCACCACCCACCACCGTCCACCACCACTACCACTACCACCACCACCACCTACCACCGTCCACCACCACTACCACTACCACCACCCACCACCCACCACCGTCCACCACCACCCACCACCACCACCACCACCCACCACCGTCCACCACCACCCACCACCACCACCACCACCCACCACCACTACGGTCCACCCATCACCACCACCACCACCGTCTACCACCAGACTGCTGTAAAAACTCAGTTTATTTAAATTTAAGTTTATTTCAGCAGCCTGCAGACGTTAACAAACAAACAGTCTTCTTCTTGCAGACTGCAGACCTTTGGTCCACCTCTTCTCCTGCAGATGTCTGCAGATGTGGTCCGCAGACTGCAGACATTTTCCTGCAGAAAAAACAAACAACACCTAAGTGTTGTACCTTAAGCAATTATATTTGTATTACTTAAGTTTTAAGAAGTCCCTGGCTCATGCATTATAATATAGTATAGATAGTATAGATATAGATTAATAATTAAGCCATGAATTTTAAAGTATATAATACTCTTTTACTTAGTACGGTAAAAAATATATAACTTTATTTTATTCTCTTTCTTCAAATTACTGGATAATCTTTTTTATTTCATAATACGTTATCACCGAAACCTACGTACTAAGAAAGGAAACCAATTATGTGTCTAGTGACTCGAAACAAAACAAACACCAAAACAAAGACAAACATTACAATAAAGCGACCACATCAAAGACTACCTAGTTATCCGACGTCAGGTTCAGACCTTTTGCCCGGTGGTATACCCACGAAAAAACTGTCCTCTATAATTTGATCCACGGTCTTTCGAGTTGGAATGAAAGTCCCTTGAAACACCTTAATGTTCCTTGCGAACCACAATCTCCACATTGACGCGACTATCACAGAGAATGAACTGTCTTCCTTCATTTCTTCGATCCCGGAACAAAAGCCAAGTGTTTGATAAACTCCTTGAGAGACGTCAAGTTTGCTGGCCATGTTATTTTCATCCATCTTAGAATACTCCACCATAAAAAACTGCATCTTTTCTAGTTTTTATTTTATCCAATCTCTCGTGACGTTTTAGGATTCTAAAGTAGCGATATATGGGGTATTGGAACTTGTGTTGCTTGTAATTCTAGGATCTTTTTAACAACCATCTCAATGACTAGGAATTTCGAGGACTTATATAATAATAACTAGGTTAGAGTCCCGTGGGGACCCACGGTTCAGACAATTGAAACAGTTCTTTAAGTGATGACACTCTATCTCCATGTGAAAGACAAATCTACGTGCATCAAAATCCTATTTTGACCCATTAGTTTCTTCACACAAACTCTGTGCTGGTCACCTAAAATGGGTCAAACATTTGATCCAGACAAGATGCCTTGAGATACAACAATTTAAATAAATCAAGATGAATGCTTTTTTTTTTCTGGTCATTGGACATGAGAATAAGGCTGCACATCATCAAGTTATTTATTGGTTAACTAATATATTAAATTCAGTGGAAACAAAAGTGAGTATCTCAAGTGAAGAATAAAACTATTTATTTATACCTAATTGGAAAAAAGTTCTATTACGTACCATGCTTTTGCCAAATGTATATGTGAACATGGTGAAGATTAGTGTAATTTGAGTTTGTAAACAAAATGCATGCATTGAAGATTTAGTTTAACACAGTTTAGCGCTTGTACAAATCATAATTTAATAATACCTGACATAAGCTAATAACCTATAGTCAATGTCGTCCATTATCGATTGCCCATTGGAATAACAGGAGAAAGCCACCACCCCTTATGAAAAATGCTTAAATCCCTAAATAGGTATGCAAAGATTCCAAATTGATAGAAACAAAAGCAAAGTAGTACATTTGAAACTGAAAATTCCATGGCAGTTTTCAGTTTCACACCAATATGTGTGGGCATACTATCAACATCAATCGTTAATGCTAAGCATTAATACAATTACATAGGGAAAAATATGACTATTTACCAAACATCTTATTTGAAATTTCAAAAGGAAAAAAAGAAAACTAAAGAAAATTGTCCTTTATTATCAGTTAAAAATCAGTTCGCAAATTGTTAATAAATGGAGACCGTTCAATCGCCTACCCTACCAGTATAGTTGCCTAATGTTAAAGATGTGTATACTCTAAATCAATCAAACAAAAAGGAAATGAAATCTACTTGTGACACTGAGTGACTTTTATGAATATTAAGATTTGGATTCAAACTTAATGTTGGATTTTTCATATGCCTTCGATGCAGAATATGGGATTCGGCCTTTTTAGAAAGAGATTAATCAAAACAGAACAAATTGTAATTCATGTTTTAATAGAGCATCTATTTGACCGAAAAATAGATTCTCTCACTGAAGGGTGTTGAACACCGTTAACCGAAGCTCTTCCTACACAAAAGTAAAAATCAAATGATTAACATTGCTTTGTAGACAATAATGCAATAAGCAAGCAAACTCGTAAGAGTAAACGTTATGTCAAAAAATATACTAAGTGTATTATCCTTACCAATCTAATACAACTAATGAAGATACTAAACTCAAATTACTATAATATCCCTGTACAACCCCATACAGTCAATCACATTAAGCAAGTGACTAATTGAAAAGATACAAAAGCTACAACGGTGACCAACTTATTAATGTTTAAAATAATTTTAAAAACATTTGTATTCGTCAAATGAATGGAAACAATGCAATGAAAAGAAACCATGCTAAAAATTTTTAGAGAATACAAATACATGCTAATTATACATTTATACTATAAATATACAACACATTTAAAGTAAAAGAATGCCAAAGATAATTGTTTTTACTAATACAGTTATACTAAGTTTTTAGTGAAAGTGGTGCAGCAGACTTTCTTTAATACTAAAAGTCAAAGTTTGACACCAAAAGTCAACTGTGAATGTTGAATTAGCGACCTTACTTAATTGGTTTGGTTTGGTTTTAACTACTCTTTATATACAACAGTTCAAAAAGAAAACAAATTATTGCCCAAAACATGTCTAGGCAATATAAATTTAGATTTAGAAGCTGTTTGATTAGTATTAGCTACACGCCTGCTAAAATTTATTACTTCATAACAATAACCTTTTTTTATAAAATGTATTAGTGGGTTGTGTGCTTAAAAACAAATTATCACTTCATAACAATAATCCTTTTTATAAAATGCATATGCTTAAAAGTTAAAAACATATATACCTAACCTGTTTCGTACTTACCTCGCACTTTTGATATTCCAATATGATGTTCCTTTGGATTAAGGAATTATGTCTAAAACAAAACAAAACTATGTATCAGAAGCTTAAAATCAAAGCCGTCAATTCTGATCTAAAAACAAAAAGGGTTAGAAAACAAAATAAAATAAAGGAAAACCAAGACACATCAAGAAAGTTAAAGATGCACCATATTTGGATGAAATCAAGACGACGTTCTTTAACTATGTTATGTCCTTTGCGTGGAATCACATACATGGAACATAAGCTGAAACCAAACAAAATTTTCTGACAAAACTACATTTTATGACTTGAACTACAACCTAATGGATTAATACCGATAAAGGAAAAACATTTTATTGATTATTTGGCGATGACATGAAAATTTATACTTAAAAGTTTCAAAAAAAACCTATGGCATTGTACCTTTGTGCCAACATAAAACGTCGAAAGCAAGAAAAAAAGCGTTGGTAGTCTTGCGACATCATGAACACTTTGTCAACTCCACGTATTAGTGTGGGCGCTACAATTTGGTACTATAAATGTGTAAGAAAGAGAAACCATGAACTTGTAGAAATATCGACTTTAGCCAGCTTATGCCAAAAGAGCCAATGACAAAGCCAAGAAGGTTAGACATATTAGTGTGGGCGCTACAATTTGGAACTATAATGTCGATTCCCAAGAACATGACAGAAATATAAAAAAAAATAGATATTGACCTGGAAAAATGAATCCCTGCGATAACCCTCGGTGGGTGGCATAAGGGGATCGATGAAAACATTTGTATCAATTTTCCAGATTCGTAAATAATTAACCAGCTGAGAAAGTTCATCAAGTGCCTTTCGTGTAAGTGTGTCTGTTCTGCCTTCACATGAATTAAATCAAAACTCAAAACTGATGAAAAAAATAAAGGATATGTTGGAAATATTGTTGATTAAAAAACATATCAGCAGGAAGGGCACCTCTCAATCTAGGGAGGGCTTGATCTGCAATTCCACAAAACATTAAACCCACTGTCTGCAACTTATTGACAGCACCTTCAGTAATATTAATCAGGAAGAAGAACAATAATAGCGAACTGGGAACCTTTTTCAGAACATGCGACACCAGCATTTACTCAATTGAAAGGTTAAGTATAGCCATATAGGGAGTCATATTGATTATACTGGATAACGAACGCCTTAAATTGAGCTAATAAAGAAGACCTTCAGCGTGAAACTTGTATGACCAAGATACCGACAGCTTTGACATATTCCAAACAGTGAGCTGTGGATTGACACCTTGTGACGTAGATGCAAGAAAATTTGAATCTCCAAGAAATGAAAGATTCACGATCGGCTGCAAAATTTGGTAATGTAAAATACATAAATAGATGAATGAGAATACTGTTAACCCCAAAAGCCGCAGGACTTACCTCACGAGTAGACCCGATTACAGCTACAAAACCATTCTTCTCTGGGTCCCACAATGTGATGACAGCTTCTGCAACACCCGCCAATACAGAACCGTCATTAGAAAATGCAGCAGCAGTCATAGGTTTCTTCCTGTATGAACCAACTGTATGACATGCCCATCTACTCCTTTGAATCAACTTATCACTATGTTGACTTTTATGATTACTAACCCAAACCTACAAAGATCATAAAAATTATACAAAACCATCTTCAAAATTTTAAAAACACATAAATATACGACCCACTTCTCACATTCCAATACTCCACTTCTTGATATTATACGCAACCCTCTAAATGAAAAACTGATCAACACACAATTAGTCCTGTGTAAAGACTAAATCTCTACTTTAGGTTGTATACTATACATGTATAAAAAAAATACAAAAATGTATATATACTTTTTAAGTAAAGTTACATACATATATTAAATATATAGAATAATAAAAATATCGGATTTAAAATTCACAAGAACAATGAGCAAAAGTTTGTTTATCTAGATCTTATCAAGCCTACTACTTTGTTTATTTCGAGCAGGGAAGGGCTCCAAAACACTCAACAAAAGCAAATCAAATTGGACTCCCTACTTAAAACTCTTGGACGTTTGTAAAGCTAACTTCCTAAATTACTGCCCTCTGCTTGGAACCTTGGTAATTGATTTTCCTTCCCATATTCAACTCCTAATTTGAACCAGCTAACCTGGTTAGCTCGGGTTCGTATCAACATACATTTGACATCATTTGCTGCTTGTTCAGAAATTGGCTCCTTGCCTTGATAAGAATAAAGTTAGGAGATCTGTAATTCGCGCTGATATGTCATCCTTTTCTAAAAGAGCTGAAAAATAAGAAACCGACCTAAAAATTACTAAGAACACAATTGACAAGTTAGTGTAAAAAATGGAAAAACACAAAGTAAAGGGGAAAAACTTACATTCCTTAGTCTTGCAAACCTTTAGGATCAATTATCCACCCATCCAGCATTGTAAGAAGAATTGACCAAGCAGATACGTCGTACAAAGATTGTTATAATTCCTGGTGATGGCCTAGTGACCCACCTAAAAAGTACACAGGTTGAAGAACTACGGGGTTACTCAATTAATTACATCATAAAGAGAAACATACACAGGTGCTAAGTTTCAAGTGCATCACTTGCCAAATTGTTTGCATGCATATTTCAGTTTCTTTAGGTTCATTTCCAACAACAAACGTGATCGCAACTAATTCATCTAATAACTACAAATTAATATTATAAAAAAGAAAAGTTAAGTGACAACTAAAAAGAAAGCCATTAGGGTGACACCAATAAATGTCTAAGTATAGATATACTTATATATACTTAAGATTGAATGTTACATGTAAATAGGTAATACTATAGTTTGCACATGATCGGCAGAATCCTTGTATGGATTTCCACTCGTATTTAAGAATGTGAATGGCAGATGAGTAAATGACACATTGGTATATTTGAAAATGATGATGATGTTATTTATGGTGACGGTGGGGCGATGACCAGCGAAAATGCTAACGTGAATAATGTGATTCATGTGAAAGATGCCCTGTTTGAACAAATGACAAATTGTTTACCCATAGCCAAATCCACTTCCACGGCCCATCAAGCTACCAGACTTACTGCAACATACCAGCCATAATACGCCTATGCAAACTACACCTACGTAAACTATATTGGTTCATAGATAAAACAGTTATTTTTTTCATCATATAGATCTTGTAATGCAATAAATGAAAAATAGTAAGGAAATAATTATAGTATTACTTTTGAAAGTTTTCCAAACTTTGAGACAATATAACTTCTATAAGCAGTTCCACCCTCTCAAATCTTAGTGCACCTCTAATTACAGCAACATTAGTGTCAGAAACTCCTAATTTAAAGATGTGATTTTGCTGCAACAAAGAACAAATGTCATGTTCGAGTCAACAAAACCACCTAAGTTGTTTTCTCGATACTTATATTAATTTTGTAATGACATTGTTTCTTTTTATCACCAGATATATGCATTAATTGTAAAAATTATTAAACAATTGATAAATAAATTAGTAAACAATTGGTAAAGAAAAATTTTGTGAGACAACCCAAACCATAACAATTTCAACAAATAGTAAAGAAATTACTCGATTTGACCCACCCATTATGTCACATATACACCCATTATGTCACATATGCAGTTATCCAAGAAACTTCTTCTACTCATTATACTAACAATAAATGAGTGACAGAGAGATATAACCCGTACCTATAGGTAATCAACATCAAGGGAATGTTTATCTTCTGATACAAGAACTACACTTCAGCCTTCCACAATGGTTCGGGCCTGGGTTGAACTTGAGTTCCAAATTCATCATTAGCATCCCGAAACTAATTCACTTTATTCACATCCTCAATAGTTAAACAAACAATGCCTTAATGCACTTGCCACAAAGCCACTTCATTCCCATCTTCAATCCTTAAATATCCTTCATCGTAAAAAAAATAAAAAATAAAATAATAAATAAACAAAGTAGTAGTTTTTTGTTTAATCCAATTCATTATAACAAAAAATTGGTGAAATCCCATCCAATTCGATTTGAAAATATCCATACGCAGAATCCGTGAATTGCTCTTGAGAAGCTTAAATAAGAAAATGGGAAGCTTAAATATGAAAAACAATTGAAATTTCATTATACTTACCATTGGAGTTGTTAACTCGTGCTCGATCATCTTACAGAAGGAGACGTCTAATTGGTAAGATGGAGAATGACTGTAGTACTTTATCATGAAAGTTTTTTCAGTAACATAGTTGGAAATAATGTAGAAGATAGGAAACGCCAAATCACGTAAAACATTAAACCACCCATCAGTAAAGGTAAGATCATCTTCAATCACTTCTAATCGCACGACCCAAGATTTACCATGAGAAGTAGTGACTTTAACATCACTGTCTTGTATATTCTTAGACAAAATAAACCTGTTCATAATAGAAGGCACAGTCTGCAAAGAAAGAAGGAAAACAATACTTATAAGTAAAGAAGAAAAAATTATCATAACTTAACAACAGAAATGAAGGCTTTAAAACCGCATACGTACAAAAACAGTAAAAGAAGGGTCGTGTAAAACTTTGAAGAACTGTGTTCCATTGTGGTAAGACATCCTACCAATTGCGTTACTGTATACAAACTTAAAAAAATAACTGATTACACATCAATATTCATATCACAGTGATGTTAAACTAACTTAAAACAGAGAAGATGCAATACAATATTGATTTTAAAAACCCTTCTTTGAAACAGTTAAACATACCAGGATTTTCGAATAACCAAACAAAATAAGATAAAGTTTCACAATCGATTATAGAGAAAATAAAACATGGATAGTAACAAATGTCGACGAAAATAAAACATGTAACAGAGAAGATACAATCCAACTAAATAAATACCGGGAATGTAAAATAAACAAAAAAAAAATCAATTAAAGTAATACAGTCAAGAGATCCGAAACTAAAAAATGGATGATGATGAACATATACGAAATAATTAAACAAATAGAAAAAAATTATGAAAGATTTATAAACCCTAACGACGAAGAGAAATAATGAAGATTAGTTTTTTATCTGAAAAATAGGAACATGGAAACCCGATCGACGAACAAAATGAATGGAGAATATGTTTTGATCGGAACAATATAGTCATACCTGATCAACTAAAACCGAATGAGGAAGATTGACGCTCTGATGAAGAAGGCGGCTAGGTTTTTTTTTTTTTTTTTTTTTTGGAGGAAATCAAAGCAGAATGAGGAAAACAAATTAATTAGGGTATATATGTCCGGGTTATACCAGTGGATTGATTTGACTTCCATTGGCAATGATAGTTCAAAAACAGTTTAAAACATCAGTAAGGCATTTTATCGAACGCCTTACGGACAACCAACACTGGTTACATTTATGTGAAAGATTTCAGGTTAAATACAAATTGTTGTTCACCTATCAGTTATGACAATCAAAATCACAAATCTAATACACGTAATCATCCATCAGTCATTTCTTTACACTCTTATAAGCTATTACAAATAAAACCTGATGTGGATGGAATCTTGAAAGCTCAAAAAGAAACAAAACCATATAATATTACAAAATCATAAACGATAAAGTTTATTATTACAAAATAAAATAATCCATGATGGTTGACATCACCTACATAAGGATAAGACTCTATAAACAAAACAGAAAGCTAACCATTTAACATATAATCAACAACTAACTTCTATAGATGAGCAATTTAGCTTTATTGATTAAAAAATATGACACAAATAAACAATTCTTTACACATATGTAACTGAGAGAATGCAACTGAAAATCAAAGGTTTAACATACAATAAATTAGGGCAAAAGTAAGTTGTAGATTAAGAAGATTTACCAATAGGTCACCCTTTGCGACGAAACCCTAGCCGTCGCCAACCTTCGGAATGTCGAATCTGGAGCTTTTCATTGGATTAGTTCAACTTGTCGATTGACACCGCTTCCTGATCCGCCTGATTCTTTCTGGTGTTTGTAGACTTAATATCACTGATGCTTGAGGCTTAGGATCAATAAGAAGTGTTCTAGGAACATAAGAAAAAGAAAGTCAATATATACACAATAACCCACTGACTTGTTTAAATCGCTCACCAGTCACCAATGAAAGCAACCTTCTCACCCAAGTCCGTTAAAGCTTAACAACCAATATGATCTTGTATTTATGTTATAATCATAATCAATTGCAGATTTTTTTATTCAATAAAGACACTACAATCTAAATTCGCAAGCGAATTTCATTCAAGCATTTTCACAAACAGTTGGCGGGCATTTGAAAAAGTCATCAGGTTCTCACAAACTTTTATTGTCTATCAGCACTAATCAACAACAAATCGTACATGTGATCTGAAAAACATATAGCTAAACATCAAATACCGAACAAAAACATCATATATCTAAGTTACGAAAAAACTATACTAACCTTGATTTGGGCGATACCGAGATTAGGATAACAAAAATCCTAATAAAATCAACACTTTTAAGATGAAAGCGGTGAGAGAAAAGTAAAATAAAGCAACGAATTTGTAATATAAACTGATTACTTACAAAAACAGCTTCCATGATCAGTTTGACTGAAAAAACCTAATGAAAACCATTGATTATTCGACTGTATTTGATTTTAGATTGAGGTGAAGAGGATGACTGAATCAAAAATAAAATCAAAATCCAAGAATGAATGGGATATCGGTGGTTTTTACCTTGTCAGAATCAGAACCCTAATCTGCTGTCACATGAGATGTAGGCGATTGCGATGTAAAGTTAGGAGGAATACGAAACAGAATGCGTAGGGTTTGTGGAGGAAGACATATAGATCCAGGGATGAGTGAATGAGAAACCCTACATCATTAGATGCCAAATCTGATTCAAGGGACCAGCAAAACAATTGATTGAAATCGGTAACATATTAGGGTTTCTAGTGAGGAAGAGTATTGATAGGAGCGGCGATACATTGTTTGATTTTAGGGATGAAACGTATGTGTGCAGTACAAGAATGAAACGTATGTGTGGTTTAATGATATACGAATCGGGTCAATGGATTAAATTTCGGGTATGGGTTAGTCAACAGCTGATTGACAAGTGTCCCATTTTGATGAGGAGCTCTAGGATGGGGACAAGTGTCCCCCTAGTTACTCCTTTATTAGTAGAGATAGATGTTAGTTACGATCATTCCCACTTGCAAGATTCTTTATATTGTAATTGTAATAATAAATAAATATATTTTAAAAATCAAGGGTTTTCCTCGTCAAGAACCAATTACAACAACAACAACAAAAAAAAAAGCGAACCTACCCTTTTCCACTTCTTATATAAATGTAACATCAAATTATTTAAATCATGTTGAGATTGATTTGAATAATTTTGTGCCTTTGAAGGTGACAAATTATGTTGTTGAGCATTCACATCCCATCCACCATTTTTTACCCTATAATATAACAAAAAATCATACTTTTCAAAATTTATTTCTCATTTTAAAAAACCTTCCACATCCCCTCCACCATATTTACCTTTATCTTACTCACAAACACTTATTTTATTATATTCCTCGTTAAAATACACTCACAATAATTTGATATAGGGCAAATAGTAGCTTTTCATATATGAAAAGCTAGAAGGTTGATTTTTCAAAATATAAAGATGTGGTATAAAATGGTGGATGGGATGTAGGGTGTTTTTAGTAAGTTTTTTTAAATTTTGGAGATGGGGGGAGGTTTGATGGAGGGGATGTGAATCAAAGATGTGATTTTATGGTTTTGAAGATGGATATATAGATACACATAGAAGTGGTGCCGGTGGTTGTGAGTGGAGTATTAGAGAGGCACATAAGTGAGTGACAACCGCAAAACATAGGGACGTAGAATGGAAGAGAATGAGGGGCATAATTGTCTTTTCACTTCCTTTATAAGAGAGAGGGGATATTTGTTAGAGGGAGGGACTTGATTGACCAATGTTAGAAATGACAGGGACTTAGAGGACTAATTTACAAAATTACGGGGTTAAATCAAACAGATTGGGTTTAACTCTAATTGCCACATTTTACTGCCACCATCAACTAAGCCGTTTCTAGAAAGAAATCGATCATGTAACTTTAGTTATTTGAGCAAGATAAATGTGTCAATTCACCGTTTCCTGTAATTATGAAAATAGATTTTTTTTTTAAAGAAAGTTCACTTTTATAAACAAAAACCGCCCACAAAGCTCACCCCATAGACAAAATGGGGGCAACCCAAACCCAAAAATTACATCAGCTTTTGAAGCATAATCTCATCATAAAGTTGACCATTGAATATCTTAATTCTTAAGTCTCCTTCAAATCAAACAGCCATAAGTCCATAACTATATATACATGTATTCAGGCTATAGAAACAAATATTTCAAACCTAGGACAAACCGCATGAACATAACACCATTGTTGTGAACCACTATAAATATAATATTGTAAAAGAACAAATAATCAACTAATGGCATACAAAATCGCGAGTTAAAAAAAAAATACCAAGACCATCTTGGCACGGACGAATATATAAATTTTGTGTAAAAAGAGGTTTCACAATGAAAGATTCGATTGACTTCAAAATAATGTATTAATGAAAGACTTGAGTTCGATTAGATCCTAGGAAACAGATCTAAGAGACATCTAATAACATGTAATGGCACGTGTGTTGTCACCTCTATCCTAGGATCTCATGTAGTTTGATTCCTAAGATAATAAATGTTCGTGAGTCAAAGGTTTTTCTCATCAAGAACCAATCACAAACCCTTTACCACTTGCTATATAAACGTAAGAGCAAAATGGGTTTTCTCATCAAGAACCAAAAGAAGCAATGGATCAATACAAAGGTTCAGATGTCGACAAATATAGATGCTTCATGAGTGGTGAAGGTGAGAAGAACACCACATGGAGGTATGGTGACCCCCCTAACTATGATAAGGTCAACAAACTCTTTGAAGAAGGCAGAAGTACCGAGGTATATTCACGAATCTATATGCGATATTTTGTTGCATATTACATTACACTAAGTGGCTGTTTGGTTGATAAAGTGTTGAATCATTAAGAGGTCTGAATGGTGAAGATGTCTGAATGATTAAGTGCTGAATCATTAAGTTGGACCTCTTAATGGTTAGTATTCTTGTCCTATATTGGTAGGAGATCCTCATTAAGGTTCAGCCTAATTCAGTGTTTAATGGTTCAACAACATCTCAAATCTTAATGATTCAGCCTTAACCATTCCATTCAGAAGCTGAAACAAACGCGCTGAATGTTGAATCATTCAGCGCTGAATGGTTCATAGCCTCATTAAGAGGCTTACCAAACAACCCCAAGTCATTGTATGTTGACATGAAAAGGTTGTAACTGAATAAAAGTAGATACGCGACTAACATGACCATATATATATGTTTAGGTATGGCCCGAAGGTTCATTGGAACAACAAGTTCAAAATCTAGTGAAAACTTGGGAAATGGAGATGTTCCATAAAATAAATCCTCAAGATCGTAAAACGGTCAATGGCACAAAGTTAGCAATTCATGTTAATGGTAAACTTATGGGGAACTCAATCAACTTTTGTTGTCAATAATTGAGATTAATTGTTGATATCCTAACAACTTGTGATTTTCAGGTCGTCACGCTTCAGGTGGAGGGTACAATGCGTTCCTCCAAACTTCGTTACCCAAAAATTTACGACTATATGATCCTAGTAAGGAAACCTTCGATACAGCTCACGAACTCTTCATCGCCACGTTTCCTAAAGGTTTCGCGATGGAGATTCTCCAGGTTTATTCTGGTCCTCCAGTGATCGTGTACAAGTTTAGGCACTGGGGTTACATGGAAGGACCGTTTAAAGGCCATCCACCTACCAATGAATTGGTAGAAATGTTTGGCATGTGTGCAATGGAGGTGAGAATTAATATAGTTTAGTACTTTACTACCTTTTAGAGATATCTTGATCTCAATGATTCATGTGATTGCTTTTTCTTTCTTTCTAGTTGGATGAAAACTTTAAGGTTGGGAAGGTGGAATTATTTTATGACAGAGGAGAACTGCTCGCCGGACTCATGAAGGATGTGGGTGTTGCTACTGGTGAGGGGTCTTCAGCATGCCCTTTCTCTTAAAAAATGGGACATTGGTTCATTTGCTAGTCAAATGGAACCATATGTGATTCTACATGACTAGAATAAATAAATTTATATTGTTTTTCTTTAGTATTGTGAGTTGTATGCAGGTTCAAAAATCAAAATCTTCTGGTTTTAATAGTTGTTACTTGTAAACAATAATTAAAATAAAGTCATGTCTTTGCTTTTCTTTTGTTTCTTTCAACATGTGACATTTTGACATGAGTATTACATTTATAGTATGTTCTTTGGGCTAAGAGGTATGGTCTCTAAGTCCCGAGGCCACATTATTATGCCCCATTTCATCCCCATCAAGGGGATGATGTTCCCCTTAGAGGTGAGCAAAAAACCGGTTCGGGAACCGAAACGGTAAAACCGACTCGAACCGAAACCGGTCAAAACCGGTTTCACCTGAAACCGGTACTAAAAAAATTTCAAACCGAACCGAACCGAAAACCGGCCTAAAACCGACGGAAAAACCGGTCAAAAGAAACCGAAACCGGTACACAAACCGGCCGAAACCGAAAAAAAAACAAAACCGAACCGAAACCGGTTTAAGAAAAATACATTTTTTTTGCCATAAACACAAATAAAACTTTGTTTTTTTGTATTAATATTCAATTTCTTTTTTTAAAAAACCCTAAAAGTTATTAAAAGTTAAATTTTATGTAATTTATACGATTTAAAAAAGTGCGCGAAAAACCGATTAAGAACCGAAACCGAAACAAACCGAAACTGAAACCGAACCGAAACCGGTATTCGAAACTGGTCTTACGAATCGACAAAACCGGTCCAAAACCGAACCGGTTCAGCCAGAAACCGGTACTGTAGCGAACCGGTTTGGAACCGAAACCGGTTCGACAAAAAAAACCAATTTACTCACCTCTAGTTCCCTTCCCTCTATTCCCACTAGTTTCTACATTAAAATACAATATATAATCATCAATGAGATTGGGGATAAGTTACCATTTGCACCGAAATTTGAAGGGGGGGTTTCCCTGTCGAGGGAAGGTGCCACCTAGGCTCCCCGATGCCTTCACCAAACCGACACCCCTCATCATAATTATCATTGACAATTATGAAATGAATACTCATATCTTGTGATATACTAGTAGGGAACCCACGCGTTGCAGCGGAGTTGACAATACAGGGCGGAAACGTAACTCAAACCTTAAAACGATTAAAAGAATTAATATGTAAGGTGTATGTTTGTGTGTGTAAGCACCTGTGCTTCGCAGTGGGATAATTTTTTAAATGCTACAAGGTGACATGATAGTATGTTACGTTCTATATGCCATATGCAATTTGACCTTCATGCTGGCAAAAAAATGGAAGTAGTGGTTTGACTCATTAACAACTATTATTATACTAATAGTCATACTCAATATATTGAAAGTGCCAAATCTAGAGAGATTGCCGAGGAGAAGAAATCATAGAGACCTTCCACATTAAGAGGAGGTTAGAACGGTTCATATCCTTTATAAGATCCACATTAAGAGGAGGTTAGAACGGTTCATATGTAATCAACCTGCAAAGAAGCATACCCATAACTTTTTCCACATGATAAAAGCAATGCAATATAATTGCTAATCAAGTGCACCATAAATTTCTATCAGTGGCATCGGAAAGTGAAATTGAAAGTTAGGTTAGTTGAAAATATTCCACATAAGACATCCCAACTTGAGAACTTTATAGACGTTCACAGATCGGTTTTTTTCCACGAATCAAACCGGTTCGTGTTTGGTGCCGGTTCGTGTCTGAACCAGTTTCTGTTCGGTTCGGCCCCGGTTTTGGCTCGGTTCGATTCGTAAACCAATTCGTGCACACACTTTTTTAAAGAAAAGGCATCACAAAATTATTTCTTTACGTAAAGTTCGACTTATATTGATTCTTACAATCTTTTTAAGGTGTATAGGTATATATTTGTATGTGTAGAAACCTTTTTGTATAATTTTGTTATATATATTTTTTTATATAAAATTACAATTTTTTAATAAAATGTAGTAATTACTTAATTTTGTTTGATACCCTTCTCAAATGCTTTATAATATAATATAGATTATTGTAACACCCCAACCGATGGCGGAATTATCGAGGTGTCACGTAGTGACGATTGTTCAAAAGCACATGGTACTAAAATGTAAATATATTATTGAATAATTTAAATTGTCTTACATAGATGAAATGGGAAAAAACATGAAATTTGAAATAACTTATTAAAAGCAAGCACTAAAATCCAATGCTATGTAACTAAGATCAAATTGCACCTGAAACATGTACAAAATAGGTTTTGTCAACATAAGAAATGTTGGTGAGCATTCCTAGTTTTAATATATATAGTAAGTTGGAAATGTTATACAATTCAAGTGCAAAGCTACAGTGCAATTATGTAAACTATGTATCATACAAATGAGCGAAATCAATCCTGTGACTGTATAATGTATTAAATGAACGGCGGTGTACTTATCCAATAAATGGATAATAACTTAACAATGACCATGGATTCTCCGATGAAAAAGGGGGAGAATCAACCTAGGCGGGTTGTCAATCCAATAGCGCTATCCAATGTTAAGGTCGGCTTGTACAATGCTAATGATTTCACTAAGTACAAATGTATTCTACATGTAATGTCTAAGCATAAAGCACGTTTGTAAGCAAATGCACATAGTACTAGAATTGTATTGTAAAAATGTGAACTTGTATTTGAAATTTGTATAAGTGTACATGTAACACCCCAAAAATGAATAAAAGCAAAAAGGCGATAGGAAATACTCACTTTCGCCAAATAACTAGATGACTAAGCGAGAGTGAAAATGCGAGCAATCCAAAGGCTCAACAACGAAACTAGTCCAATTTAGAAGAAAAGAAACCGAATAAGAAAAATATCCAGCTTCTAATTTGCCAATTACGAGAGCTTTTAATAAAAGCTTCAAATGTAGAAGTAATATACTATAGAAGAAAGGTATGAGGGAGAGTTTAATCGAATTGAAACAATCGATTTAGAGGTGCAAAGTGTAATGGGTCATAGGTGAGTTTTTATACTAGTTTTGGATTCAATTAGCCATTAAAATTGGTCAACACCATAAAGTAAGGTTTTATGATGAATTGGCTATTTGACTAGGACTTTGACTGTTTGACTAAGACTTTGACTAGGACTTTGACTAGGACTTTGACTGGGACTTTGACTGGGACTTTGACTGAGACTTTGACTGTTTAACTGTCGCAGCGATCCGCGAAAGCTAAAAAATCATTTTTTTCTAATTTAATCAATTTTAAGTTCTGGACTTGTTTCCTTCGATTTCTAAGTTGTTTTAGGACCGAAAATTAAGGGCTTTGGGTATCAAGGTTTGAAACATACGTGCTCGGGTGTAGATGTGAGTATAAAACGTGCATACTTTTACTTATAAAAATTATAAGTTTTATTAAATTGTGAATTTTGGTCCTATTAAAATACGAGGGTTAAAAATGAAAATTTTGAAATAGTTGAGGAACCAATTATGCACATTTATGAAAAGTGAATGGTGCAGGTTGTCACAATTATATATATAGATTAATGGTAATTGGAGGTTATGATAAAATAATGTGAGTACGTTTTGCATGAAGGGTAGAAAGGGAAAATTTTACATGACATTTGTAAACATTTTTCCTCCTTTATAATGTAGTATAGATATTTATAGATTAATAATTAAGCTATGAATTTTAAAGTATATAATACTCTTTAGTTCCGCACTGTAGAAAATATATAACCTTATTTTATTATCTCTTTAATTTACTAGATAATCTTTTTTATTTCATAATACGCTATCAACGAGATCTATGTACTAGGAGAGGAAACCGACTATGTGTTCAGGTTAACTAAGGTTGAAGTGTGTATGATTAAGTTTTGGTAATCAATCTTAAACTTTATTTTACTTTGTATGACTTGGTAACTCTTGATTCATTAGTTCAATTGCATTCAAATTCAAATAGTTTTTTAATCTATCTATATAATAATTGAATACACTCGGGTCGAATGGAGGCCTTAGAGAGGGTCCTCATGGATCCAACCATAATATGGAGCTCCGAATTGAAGTCCATATAAACCATTTTCAGAATTTTTTTTCATTCTCCACAAATCATTCTTCATTTCTCCATAACAAACCTTTCTATCCTCCTCATTCATCTTTCATACTTTCTTGATTCTTCACAACTGATTCAAGGTAATCATCGATATCCCTATTCTTCTAACATTGCTTAATATTATTGTGTTTTACTTATTTTTGTTAATAAACTCGATGCTTTACTGTTAATCATCTTGATGAAACCTATGTATACGATTTTTCAGTTGATATTTTTGTTAACAAACTCGATGCTTTACTGTTAATCTTATGAATAAATTACTCTTATCATTTGTTTAATCAAATGGTTTGACTTAATCGGTTTTTCTAATCTTTGACTATTTAATCAAATTCTGCAATGAAGATTTAATCGGTTTTTTAATTTTTGTTTACAAAAATTAGTTTAACTATTTAATTGGTTTTTTTTTATAAAATGCGATCCATATGAAGATTTAATCGGTTTTTTTAATCTTTAACTATTTAATCAAATTCTTCAATAATATTATTATCAATGATTAAACAATGATACATTTAGAATGAAGTTTTAATCGGTTTTTTTTATAAAATACGATCTAGATGATTTAGAATGAACATGGATAATTAACATTTAATCGTTTCAAGAAATTTATCAATTTGATGTATTCATTTGTGATTATTCTTTAGAAATACCAACTTTTTCAATCGGTATTGATAGATATACAGTGAATCAGATTTACCTTTAAACTGATTTAATCATTCTATGTTTTACTTATTTTAAAAATCAGGATCTCATCCGAACACACCAACGTTATTATGTCTTATCACAAAGGTTCTCAATTCTTCAATGTTTTGCATGACCCTTCGTCAACCGTGTTGGTATGATTGTTATTTTTGTGTGTAAAAATGCCTATTTCATTTTATAAAATGTTTTTTTTTTAATTTTTTATACGTATCTTTCCAGACTGTGCCGAAGGCCATGAACAAATTTCTGTTATCTAAAAACATCATATGCAGTGACGTTACAGTTGCCACATATGAATTATGATTAGTCTTGATTGCAATTAATAAGATTTATTCATTTTTAATGTTATTTATTAAAATGTTTAATATTGGTTATTGACATTAATAATAATTGACTGAATTTAATGTTATTTATTAAAAATTTCAATATCATTTATTTATATTACTTTTTTTGAATTTATATTTAATAAGATTTAATCATTTTTAATGTATTTTTAATATGTTAGAATTAATGTTATATATTGATATTAATAATAATTGACCGAATTGAATGTATTTATTACGATTTTTTAATCTAATTTATTTATATTAATATTGTTACGAAATTATGTTTAATCTATCTGTATGAAATTATGTTTAATATTATTTATATTACTATTTGTTCGAATTATTATTGGTCTTGCCTGCAATTAATAGGATTTATTCATTTTTAATGTTATTTATTATGAGTTTTAATAACATTAATAATAATTGACCGAATTTAACGTTATATATTACAATTTTTAAGCTCATTTATTTATTATTGACCGAATTAACCGAATTAATTTAAGAATATATTACTAATACTAATACTAATATTATGATTTTTAATTTTAATCTTATTTATTTCTTATTGATCGAATTAAATTACGAATATATTACTAATAGTAAAACTAATATTACGATTTTTAAATTTAATGTCATTTATATCTTATTGACCGAATTAAAATTTTCTATTACTCTTTTTACGAATATATTACTAATACAAATTGACATTAATAATAATTGACCAAATTGAATGTTATTTATTACGATTTTTTAATCTCATTTATTTATAATAATATTACTACGAAATTTTGTTTAATATGTCTTTATGAATTATTATTGGTCTTGCCTGCAATTAATAGGATTTATTCATTTTTAATGTTATTTATTATGAGTTTAAATGACATTAATAATAATAATAATTGACCGAATTTAATGTTATACATTACGATTTTTAAGATCATTTATTTATTATTGACTGAATTGAATTACGAATATATTACTAATACTAAAATTAATATTACGATTTTTAATTTTAATCCATTTTATATCTTATTGACCGAATTAAAATTTTCTATTAATATTTTTACGAATATATTACTAATACTAATTGACATTAATAATAATTGACCGAATTGAATGTTATTTATTATGATTTTTTTATCTTATTTATTTATATTAATATTACTACAAAATTATGTTTAATCTATCTTTATGAATTATTATTGGTTTTGCCTGCAATTAATAGGATTTATTCATTTTTAATGTTCTTTATTGTGAGTTTAAATGACATTAATAATAATATTAATTGACCGAATTTAATGTTATATATTACGATTTTTAAGATCATTTATTTATTATTGACTGAATTAAATTACGAATATATTACTAATACTAAAACTAATAATACAATTTTTAATTTTAATCTCTTTTAGATCTTATTGACCGAATTAAAATTTTCTATTACTATTTTTATGAATATATTACTAATACTAATTGACATTAATAATAATTGACCGAACTTAATGTTATTTATTATGATTTTTTAATCTTATTTATTTATATTAATACTAGGTTAGAGACCCGTGAACTTCACGGGTTAAATAATTGATAAATGAAAGGTGACAAAATATGTATATAATATGAAATAACTATATTGAGTTTGAATAGTACATAAAAACCAGAAAACAAAGCAAAATATGATTTCTACTCATGTTCGTAGATAATATGAAAACAACTATAAAGGGACTATCATGCCATTGAACTTGCTTTTTTCTTGTGCCTGCACTTCGTCTTTCCTTTTTCTATCTAGAGATTTATTAATCGTTCTATTGTTCTCCTTCATGAGCTCTACAACCTATATGATTTAAAATGCATATAAAATAACTAAGGGAACTCGAATCTAAACAATTCTTCTGGTCTTTCTCATGTTATTAGAAGTTTCATTTGCTATTTTTATCACATCTCTTTTGTGTATGGGGCTAAAAAGATTGCTATGGGTTTTATCAAAACTAAACATTTCTTCTCATTTTATAAATAAAAGCAACATTTCATAACTATTAGCAAGAATTTCACGGTTATCTTTAGATACAACAATAATCCATATATCAAATGGTCCAGGATAAAGATTAATCACTAATGGAAAACTAATAGCTAACTCCCGTAAACTTTACGGTCGAACAAAAATAAACAAAAAGTGATTAGCATATAATTGGTCATGTGTAAAGACTAAATTCTCCTATAGATCGTATACTATACACGTGTAAAAACTATAAAAATGTATATATACTTGCTTAAGTAAAGTACATACATATATATACAAAAATAAAAAAATAATACAAGAGTTAAAATTCACAAGAACAGTGAGGGGAAATTTGCTTATTTAGATCTTATCAAGCCTAATAGTTTGTCTATTTTGAGCGGGGGCTCCAAAACAGTGAACCCACAAAATTAAAACACTGGATAAAAGCAAATCAAACTGGACTCTCTACTTAAAACTCCTGGACGGTTATAAAGCTAACTTCCTAAATTACTGCCCACTGCTTGGAACCTTGACGCCACCTCTTGAATTCATTTTCCTTTTCATATTCAGCGCTTAATTCGAACCAGCCAACCTGGTTAGCCCGGGTTCTTAGCAACCTACCTGTGACATCATTTGCTGCTTGTTCAAAAATTGGGTCCTTGCCTTGTTAGAATAAAGTTAGGAATCTATAATTCGTGCTGATATGTCATCCTTTTCTAAAAGGGTCGAAAAATAAGAAAACGACCTGAAAATTACTAAGAAAACAGTTGACATGTTAGTGTAAAAAATGGGAGAACACAAACTAAACGGGCAAAACTTACATTTCCTTACTCTTGCAAATTTTTAGGATCAATTATCCACCCATCAAGCGTTGTAAGAAGAATTGACCATGCAGATGCGCCATACGACGATTTTTATTATTCCTGGTGATGGCTAAGTGACAACCACCTAAAAAGTACACAAGTAGAAGAACTAAGGGTTAACATTTATATTAATTACATAATAAAGAGAAACATAGATTGGTGCCAAGTTTCGAGTGCACCACTGTGAAACTTGGCACATTATTTGCAAGCATCTTTAAGTTTATGTTCATTTCCAATAACAAACGTGATCACAACTGTTTCCTCTAGTAACTACAAATTACTATTATAAAAAAGAAAAATTAAGTGACAACTAAAAAGAAAGCCATTAGGACACCAGTAAATATATAAGTATACATATACTAGTTTTTATCCCGGGAACGTCTCGGGTTGAAATATCTAATATGACATAATAAAATATTTAATATGACAACATAATTAATGACTTGCTAATATATGATTAATGAATATTATTATTATTATTATTATTTATTTTAAACAAATCTCTGTCATAAGTTATCATATTATTATTTTAAAAAATTCATGGGTATCACCTAATCCCAGGCCCGACCCAAACCCACAATTTTTTTTAAACTAATCCTAAACCTGACACAATACCTGTCGGGTTACAAAAAATAGTCGTTTTTTTTTTCTCCGTTTTTTATATAGCATTATGGTACTCGTTGGAAAGATAATAAAACGCTCGTTAATTTGGTGTATTTTTTTTCTTTAAAAAATATCGTATATAAAATATATTAACGTTTAAAAGTTATGGGATAAAACATGAGAGAGAAAATAATAAAGGTTTAATATTTACATTTAGTAGATTAGGTATTTAATAGATTAGGTTAAACCATATTTATTCCTTTTTTTAATTGGTCTAGTTTCCACATCACATCCTATGTGGCACCTCTTAAAAAAGAGATTGCATAAGAGTATGACATGTAGGATTAATCCTTTTGCAATATATATATATATATATATATATATATATATATATATATATATATATATAGATATGCTTAAGATTGAATGTTAGAGCTATGTAAATAGGTAATACTATACTTTGCACATGGTTGGCAGAATCTTTGTATGGATTTCCACTCATATAAGAACGTAAATGGTAGATGAGTAGATGACACATTGGTATATTTGAAAATGATGATGATGTTATTTATGGTGACGGCGTGGCCATGATTCACCGGGTGCAAGAGGAATATTGATAAATTTCACACCGAACAAAGACTCAACCAGAACTTTAAAACCCTCAATACATTGTGATAAAGAAAAATATGAAGCGACAACCTGAGAAAGGATTTCATTAAAATCGATTACTAAATCTGAAGAGAGAATGAATGTTCATGGTTTGGTTTCAAACCGTGAAACCGCCCAAACCGATCATCGATTTGGTTTCACGGTCGGTTTTTTACTCAACTTTCGGTCGGTCAGTTTCTATATTTTTAAACCGTAGCAAACGGTTTGGTTTACGGTTTATACCGAAAACCAAACGTATAAAACCGGACCGGACTGTAAAAGATTATTATATAAAAATTTTCAAATATATATATAATACATTATATTGGACGGCTTGTATGAAGGCCTAAAGAGCTCAAACCGTGGAACCGAAACGGAACCAAACCGTTACTAATGGTTTGGTTCGATTTGGGTTGAGAGTCATACGGTTTGGTTTCGGTTTACAAAAATAAAAAACCGTTACTAACGGTTTGGTTCAAGGTTTAACCTATAAACCGCAAAAACTAGACTATGAACATCCCTAGAAATGATAACACAAACACATCATTAAGGGTATTAGAATGGTTAGGAAATTAAAAAAAACACAAGATAGCATACTGAGAAGTTCACGTTGTAAGCAGATGATTTCATTGACCTTGCAAGGTATGCTTCGTCCCATGGCTCTAATTTTAGATCTTGTTGGCTATTTATTCTTGTTTTGAAATCCAGCATAGACTCAAACTCCTAACATATTAAAGCAATATAAGTATGGAATGAAAGACAATAAAATGGAGTAATAAAACTACAAATGGCGAAACAGGCCGGTATGGTAACAGGCCAAAACACCTATACTTTTGATTTTTTTGCCAAACTAGTGCTACAGTGCATTATTTTTGTGCATCTGGAGGGTGTCAGCAACGAAATTTCAAAAATGGTGTATCCGCAAGATCATCCTGCGGATTTGATGATGTGGAGGGGAGAGGAGAGAGGCTTTTGCTGACTAGGAAAGATGGAGGTAAATCCGCAACACCATCTTGCGGATTCATAGGTTTTTTTTTGTAGGATTGTTAATTCTTCAAGGGGGTGTTTTGTAACTTATATGGATGTTGGTATATGATCTTGCGGATTCATCATGTAGATCCGCAACATGATGTTGCGAGTTCAATATAAAGGGACGAAATGTTAATTCTTCAAGGGGGTCTTTTGTAAATTATGTTTTGTCTTCTTGTCTTTTATCTCGTGTAAGAAGTCACATGGATTAAACCCAACCACACATATGTTTGCAGGTGTTGCAGGGGGCAGCATGTACACTTGCGCATGACCATGTTGCGGTTTCCATATATTATGTATGTTATATAATATTGAGACATACGGTGTTCTCATCTCATATCTCATTTACATGATGTTCAAAAAAAAATATGATGTTTTCATCCAGTAGATACACAAAAAAAAAAGTTCATTGTTCTCATCTCATATTTCATTTTGTTACATCCACATTCCATCATTGGTGGTGACAGGAGAAGTTTCGTTTGGAACATTGGATCGATGTTACATTCACTTGGAGTTATAACAGTATTGGGCGGGGATGAGCCATGCTTAAAGGCATTGATGCCCGTTTCATCCCCCGCGTTGCATCGCTTTTCTGGGGTCCAAAAAGCGGTGTCTTTGGATCGGTGTTACATCCACATGAAACTACTTAGATCGGTGTTACATCCACTCGTGGTATAACACGTGTAGAATGCAACACTGTCACTGTAGTTTATAATATTTTGCCGTTGGTTGTCGTTGCTAGTCTCAATCTCTAGTCTACCAAACCCCGACATTCCAACGGTCTCTTTAGGGGGGGTCAACTTTCCAGACAAAGCCTGTAGGGCAAGGCCATCCGGTGTTGATGAATCACATCATGTGATTAGCGACGTCGGCGACATCGGATGATGCGATTCTTCAACGTGCTACTTTAGAAATGAATCACGGGTTGACCATTGGGTACCTGTCTGAAGGAGCACGGTTGGAATCCCAGCTTGATCCCGAGCCCCCTGTTTGACTTCAATAAAGCAATGGAGATGGAAGGCGCGAAACAGAAACTCAATGAACTCTGCAATAAGTTTTTGTTTTGCGCCTTCCATCACCGTTGTACACTAATTTTGGCAGCAAATTTAATCGGCTCTGCGGCTTCTACCCCTATAGCGGAATGCACCCCGGTGTTGAAGAATCAAGGTCTGTAATTAGCGACGTCTGGGAGAATATTGGAATTGGTGGTCTCGGAAATAGATTGTTTTGTAACTCGGTAGATTGTATATTTAACGTTTTAGTGCATAAATAAATTTACGTGTGTTTCAGTCATTTCCAATTTATTATTATTAAATAACCTTGTTAAAAACAACATATCTTTGTTAAAAACAACATATTATAATTTAAGAAAATTACTAAACAATATTATAAAAAAGACGCCATATTAACTAAAAAAATACGATATATTCTGCTTCGGAAATAGATTGTTTAAAAAACGCCATATTAACTAAAAATATAACCTATTTTCTGCTTCGGAAATAGATTGTTTAAAAAACGACATATTAACTAAAAAAATACCCTATTTTCTGCTTCGGAAATAGATTGTTTAAAAAACGACATATTAACTAAAAAAACCCTATTTTCTGCTTCGGAAATAGATTGTTTAAAAAACGACATATTAACTAAAAAAACTAAATATTTAAAAAAATTAACAATATTAAACAATATTCTATATAGATTGTTTAAATATAATTTTTTCTATGACTTTATTAAAAAAAGTGTGTTGAATTTTTTTTATTTTTTAAGTACGGTATAGACATTTACTATGATTATCAAAACCGCAAGATGATGTTGCAGTTTTACTTTAAGTACGGTATGGACATTTACTATCACTATCAAAACCGCAAGATGATGTTGCAGTTTTACTTTAAGTACGGTATGGACATTTACTATCATTATCAAAACCGCAAGATGATGTTGCAGTTTTACTTTAAGTACGGTATGGACATTTACTATCATTATCAAAACCGCAAGATGATGTTGCAGTTTTACCTTTCTTAATATTGTCAATTTCACCTATACATACATATATGTGAAGTTTCATTATCATTCATTCGAAAAGAAACGTTCGATAGTATGGAGAAGGACGAAGAGGTCGGGTCATATTTCTGTTCTCAACCAGTTGCTAAGAAATCGAAGTGGACGGAAGATCTTTGGAGGCGTATGAAGAGGCCGTCGTCATCCACGAAGGCTGGGTCGTCTACGGAAATTCCGACTGAAAAGCCACCGGAAAATGAGCCCGAAAAAGGTAGTGCTATAGTTTCCAACAAAGATTCAAAGAACTGGTCCCCAGATGTTTTAGAGTTTTACCTCAACGGGGACTCTCCATACTGCTACAGTCGTTTCATTACAAAAAAACTCGACAGATCTTTTTGGGGTGCCCTACTAGGGAATGAATCTGGCGGTCATCTGTCATCTACGGTACACTTAACACGACATATTAATTTTTATAAGTTTTGACATGCTTACATAGTTAAGTTATAGTGTTTTTTTCTTCTTTTGTAGCATGTTGAAGCTTGGACTGTAAGATTAATGCGTGTACGGCAGGCGATGCTCTTAAAAAACCCCAACAAAGAATTACGATGGTCGGTGTTACCTCCTGATTTTTATGATTACATGCAGGATGATAAATCCACTACCCCCCTTTATTATGCCGGACAAAAGGACCCGTATCCTCCATTCTGGGAGGTAGACTGCATCTACCTTCCTTTGTGGATTCGCCAAACAAACTGGCTACTTGTCCGTATTGATATGCAGAGCATGGTGATTACTCAATACTGGACCGATAAAAGATGGAG
Organism: Ambrosia trifida; assembly: GCA_028751855.1. NCBI lineage: Eukaryota > Viridiplantae > Streptophyta > Magnoliopsida > Asterales > Asteraceae > Ambrosia > Ambrosia trifida. The sequence goes on from CM054124.1 coordinate 57,671,830, forward strand.
AAATGGAAAACATCGAGATGTTAGGAACTATATGGAGCTGTTACAGATATTTTTCAAATGGTTTCTAGAACGTATTCACTTTAGGAGGCACACGAGGTACATAACGGAACGTGAGATGTCCCTCGGTTTGGTTGAGACGGATGTCCCCCAAGATGAGGGTAACATCGCTAACGCTGGGGTTCTTGTTTGTATGATGATGGAGAAACTAGTTAAAAACAAACCGTTGAAGATACACCATGAAAACACCGTAGAAGAGGCTTGTGTGAACTACCGACGCCACATGGCTGATGAGCTGTATAAGTGCCGTTGTGATAAGTTCTGGTGAGTTGCGTCAGCTGTTTTGTAATATTTCCTTTTTTTCATGTAATAAATTTTTTCATGTAATAAAGGCGTCATCGTTTATTTATTTCATGATACTTTGAACTAGCATCACGAGAGTAATACGACAAGTTGATAAGAAATAACAAGAAACAATACTACAAACATTAACTTACGACAACCAACACATAAGAAATAACAAGAAACAGTACTACAAACATTAACTTACGACAACCAACACACGACAATGAACATCACTAGCCACGGGAGGTACAACTTTTTTTGTTGTGCCCTGTTTGCTTACAAATACTGCATTTGCGGGGAGCACGAGGTTCGTCCTCATGCCTTTCATCCATCTCGTTATGGATCCTCTTCTGTTTCAACCTCCCACGTTTTATGGTAAAATGTGACGGGTTACCACGGAGTCTCCAGTTGGCCTGTGCCCACAAAGCTGTATGACCTAGGGTATAAAAGTGGGCGCTGTACTGAAGACGATATACGGAAGTTTGATATCGTGGATCAACAATTTGATGAAGGTCCTTACGTTTCATGTGGCAAACCGCAATAACATGCGAACAAGGCAGACGTTCGATTTGCCACTTTGCACAGGAGCAAGTTCTGTTACGGTATTCAACCGTGTAATCGTTCCCCCCGTCTTCCATTGCCCGAACGCGAGACCTGACGTGGTACCGTCCCTGTGAACCATCATACAAACGTACAGTATGTTCTCGTGATTTAGCATCACGTTCGCATATCACAGTCCAGATGCGGGGGGGCAACATTGTTTGGCAACGCTTTCCAATTCTGTAGTGAATGTTAAACTGATCAACATCCCTTTCCAATGTGTGGTGTATGGCTGCCATAATAGGCATCATCCTTGCTTTTGACAACACATGGTTGAAGCACTCAGACATGTTGGTTGTGAGGTGACCCCATCGACGATTTTCTTTATCGTGCACCAACGTCCACTTAGAGAGATCAATGTCTCTCAAGTATCTCCATGCCTTTTTGTTAATGCTCTTCATTTGTCTGATGGCATACAGATACTTGTAACGCTGTGATGTGCTACCGATAGTCCAACAAAGCTTTTTCAGAGTTGCACTTTTGAATTTTGCGCCAAGATTGCTTCGTACATGACGAAGACAAAACCGATGGTAAGCGTTCGGCTCCCTCCATCCTGGCAATTCCTCCATCGCCCTAATTATTCCGACATGTCTGTCCGAGATAACACAAAGGGGGTTGCTGGCGTTGTGTCTTGAAATATGCAGCCTAAACTGCTCCAGGAACCAACCCCAGCTCTCAATTGTCTCCTCATCTACAATTGCATACGCCACAGGAAGTATGTAGTTGTTTGCATTCTTGGCGACAGCAATCAACATCTTACCCTTGTAAGTCCCCTTTAGATGAGTCCCGTCGACGGAGATTACCGGTGCCGAATATTGGAACGCCTCAATTACGGGTGCAAAGGCCCAGAAAACATATTTGAACACCTTACATTCCGGGGGGCTCCTGGGATGATGATACCACTCGACAACGGTACCTGGATTTGTAGCCTGTAACCGAGCCACATACGCTGGCAACTGCTCAAAATTGCTCTCCCAGGTGCCGTACACATTCTCAATTGCTTTTCTTCGGGCTTTCCATGCCTTAGAGTATGAGATATCGACATTCAGCGTCTGCTTCATGTAAGTGATGATCTGTTTCACCGGAAACGTTAAGTCAGCCTTCACCTGTGCAAAGATATGCGTGGTAACATCTCTTGACCTTAGTGCCCTGTTGTTGTTGCGTTCAACCGTTGAGTAGCATGTGTGTTTTGTTGACCACTTTGACAACCGCCAGAAGGCCCCCTCCCTGGCACGTGATGCCGTAGCAGCCCACATGCAAGTTGAGTTTTTATTTTTACATCTTACTCTAAACGTGTATGGCCTGCTTTCGACGACACACAACTCTCTATTACATTGCACGTTCCAATACAATGAAAGTGGTTGAGATGGTGTTGTCGTCGGCGGTAACACTACCGTTTACGTAGGTAACGTCACCACCCCAGTAGAGTTTTACAATGAAAGGGTGAAAGTTTGCCATGATTTGTTTGGTAACAGAGGATTGTGATGGTCCGTAGTTCATATTGCACATACATATATATATATTAGATAAAACCGGAGGATGGTCTTGCGGTTTTATTCACCCCAAAAAGGTCGTACTATTTTAGATAAGTAGCAGGATGGTCTTGCAATTGTGGTTCTTCCACAGTAGTCCGTGTATCATCAACTTCAAGAAACCCAGGTCGTCGATTCTACTGCTGTAACAGGAAACCCCGTGGCTGTGGATTCGTATGTTGGGCAGACCCACCTGTAGTAGAGACCCTACCTAGCAACACCCCCACTTCGGGTATGATTAATGAAATCACCGATCAGTTTCATCGTTCTGTAAACATCACTGACCAACAACGAAGAAACCCCGTCCTGCAACACTCCCATTTGCAACAACCCTACCCATACCGTCCGTCTACTCCACCAACACAAAACCATAACCGCCCAGTAATTTTTCAAACACCAAACCATAACCAACCGACATCTCCACAACCACATTCCTCTACCGGTGACAACGGTCACCAACCAAATCCACCACCCATGGAAGATGACGAGGAGGACTTTGATGAGTCGGTTCTTGATGAAATCCTATTTAGGAGGTGGCGCAAAGAACGAGCTCGTGAAATCCTATTGCTCGGCATCAATATCTGCGTCACAAAACGATGAAAAGTCACATTTTTCGCAGTGCCACTTTTTAGTGTTGAGGAGGTGTATTACCTTCGGAGGTTTAAATTAAGTGGCGAAATGCCCCGGGGGCCACTTTCGGGCCAGTGATTCGATTCCCCGGCCCGGGATTACCGGAAACCGGACCCGCCAGCGCGTAGTGCTTAGCACATAGTTTACCGTTGATGCAAGTTTAGGCCACCAAAATTATTGCTCGACATCAATATCTGCGTCACAAAACGATGAAAAGTCACATTTTTCGCAGTGCCACTTTTTAGGTATAAAAAGGTAAAACCGCAACTTCAATTCTCGGATTTAAATTCAAAAGGTAAAACCGCAACTTCAATTCTCGGATTTAAATTCAAAAGGTAAAACCGCAACTTCAATTCTCGGATTTAAATTCAAAAGGTAAAACCGCAACTTCAATTCTCGGATTTAAATTCAAAAGGTAAAACCGCAACTTCAATATGCGGGTTTAAAAGGTCTATAAAAGTACATGTATTTCCATCCTTTTACTACCACCAAATATCACCCCAACTCATTATGGCAAACAACAGTCATACACAAATCCTAATGGATCTCGACGAATCAAACCCCGAATTTGAGGACATAGTCCCTGACACACCACCGCATAAGATTCCAAACCAACCCCGATGGTATCGTCCTACCAGAGAGTCGAAGAAATGGTCTCCCAAGTCATAGAATTCTACCAGAATGGTGACGCCCCTGTCTGTTGTAGTGTTTTTCTTGGCCGGATTCCGCTCGGAAAGGATTTTTGGGGAACCCTATTGGGATATGACGGTGAGGGTCACCTTTGGCCACTTGTAAGCATTCTTTTTAAAGGTTTTTAAATATTAATATATATTCCCCTCTATTTTTATTTATGTGTATACATTTTTTTATTAAAAATTGCAGCACGTGGGAGGCTGGGTTACGTTGTTCATGAGGTACAGATGGGTATTGATCAATAAATCTAAGAAACCTGAACAATTGTATCCGTGGACAATACTACCCCCACAATTCCTCGACTTATTGTCTGAAACTCCCAACTATTGTGCGTTGCCATTTTCCATCGGAATTAAAGACAACTACCCTCCCTTATGGGATATTGATATGGTACTATTCTTTAGTGTAACTTAACAAATATATTTATTATTTTGGGAAATAATATACGCTAATCTACCTTATGCAGTTGTATATCCCATTATGTGCTGAACAAAGACAGTGGTTTCTTGTTCAAGTTGATAAGCGGACACTTCGTACGACGCTGTACTTTGCTAGCTCTTGCGCTTTGTCTACTTTCGGTGAACCGACGCCAATCCAAGTGTTGATTTACCCAACATTTGTGAAGTTCGAGACTTTGTTCAAGCAAAGCCTGGATGAAATTTCATACTGGGAAAGTTCCGGAAGAAATTATGTGGAAAAAATAATAGTGTCCGATACAAAAGTCTGGCCGACTGAAGATCACGGCTCAGTTGGTGGTAATTCTGGAGTCCTTATATATATGTTAATGAAGAATCTAATTAATGAGGAATATATCAACTTTGAAGGAGATCTTGCGCATTCTTGTTCAGCATACCGTCGGTACATCGCTGATGAATTTTATCGTGGACGTTGGACACCAAATAATATGTAACAAATATTGTTGTTAACGTTTGTGAGCATGTGTGTTTCTTATTATAAATCTCATGTGTGTTGTGTGACATTTATCTACCAAAGATGTGTGTTTCATGTATGTTATGTTGCATGAAAACTAACATTAACCATTAAAACATAAACGCTAAAACATGAAAATTTAACATCCATAAACGAATTTAAAAACTATGCATCATTATTACAATAACCAGGACCACCACAACTAGGCTGATTACAGTATCTAGAACTGGTACCACATCGAGTACGCTGGCGATTTCTGGGTGGATTACGACGTTCATCATATTGAAAGGGTACAGGCGTCCAAGAATTATTAAAACCCGTTGGTTGTTCACTTTGATTTGGTGCCCAGTAAGTGAATGAGGATTGCTGGGTGTTAAACGGGTTATCTGGTGTCAAAAATGTAGACGCCTGGGTGTTACTTAGGGGTAGGGGTATTATACATACTAGACTGTTGGGGAGTAGGTATGAACCCCCTAGAGTGTTGTGGATTGAACCCCCCTAACTGTTGTGGATGAACGGGGTTTTGTGAGGAACTAGCCCCTTCAAAATTACCTCTCCCACTATCATCATCATTCAGAAAACTTGTGAAATCAAAATTATACCAGTCCATGTCCATAGACTGGTCATCATTCCTGGGAGGGTCTTGAGTTGCTGAAGAAGGCCCTGCCTGGTCCACCCGACCACGACTACGGTTTATACGCCCTGACACCCTATTAGGTCGGCTTCTGTCAGCCTGGCTACCGACCGGGTGATCTGGTAGACGCGAAGGATGATTCAAACGATCTCCTTCGCGAATTGAAGTCAACACTGCGGTGGCAGTGTTTTGTATCGCTGCGAATTGTTCAGGAGCGTGTTGCATAAACCGAGCCGCTTGACTATACATCTCTGCATAGCCTTCCATCTGCATTAATATTAAAATAAAGAACATTAAAATAATATTTTTGCATTATATACTATTGTGTAAATTTATTAAACTGATATACAAACCATTAGTTGGGTGATTGACCCATCATCTCGGAACCCGGTTTGTGGTGCCGGGTCATTCGCCGGGTTGGTCACAAATCCAACCGTGTGTTCCAGATACCAACTCATGTAATCTGGATACACGGAAGGAAACCCTGCCAACATCGGTTGCCCCACCACTCTATTAAATCTGCGATTGTCTCAGGAGGATACATAGGTTTCATGTCTGTTTCTCCCGTCTGTATCCGTATGCCCGGAACGCTTCAATTTACGCAGGGAAAGGTGCTCTTCATGGCTAAGGGGGGGATTTTGAGGTTTCCATTGGCAGAACCCGTACTGTCTAAGGACCCGAGATGGTGAGTGGTATTCCACCACTTGATTCCACAAGATATAACACTCACAACACCAGGAATCCTGCCCTTCTAGACAATAATCCGCCAAGGAACCCATTTCTTCTTCATATGGACGCCAGACAAACTGGTGCAAAAAAATAATTAATTATTAACGCATTGTACGGAATTCAACAGTAATTTAGTGTAACTTAACTCTTACCGAATCCTCGAGAAGATTGGCTAGTTGAGAACGGATTGCGCGTAACGAGTGTCTGGTCGTCTGCTTAAACCGGTGTGGTACACGCCACCTTTTAAAAAAAATTATCAAACGCAATAGTTAGCAAAAATAACATGTTTTAATATAATCAATAATATGCACGCATAAAATACTACTTACTTGGCACCAAATGGGAGTCTATCCGCGCCTTCTTCTTGTTCTTCCGGAACAATTATGGGAGCTAATACCGGGTATATGCCCACAACTGTAACAAAGACACACACCCACACATTGCTTCGCCGTCCATTACTGCTACTTTGCACAGGTTACGATACAACCATGCCAACACAGCACTACCCCAACTAAAGGTCCGACATTCATTGAGGTCCTCTAGGTATGGTAAAAAGGACAGCTTCACCGTCCCGTTGCTTGAGTCATTAAACAAAGAACATGACAACAAGAGTAATATCACACAACGGGCGCGTTGTATGATCTCGACGTCAGTCGGGTCATCGGGCAACGGACTCGAAATTCTATCTGTAACATCCCGTACAAGCATCTTGTTTCCAGAAGATTTGTTGGTTGTTATACCCAACAAATTGTAGACAAGTAGTGCCCGTTCATCATTATTCGTCACGTCAAGTTGATCTCCTATCACGGGGGGGGGGGGGGCATTAATAGGAAGACCCATTAAGCATGCAACGTCCTCTAACGTTACTGTCACCTCACCGAATCGTAGGTGAAACGTGTTGGTCTCGGGACGACATCTTTCAACGAGGGCAGTTATCAACCCTCGGTCAATCTTCCGGTAACCACACTCAATAACTCCAAGAAAACCTGCAGTGCGCAGCATATCTTTAATACGACCATCCAATGAAAAGTTGTTAATTGTCGACCAAAAGGATTGGTCGCCGCGTCTAACATTAACATCTGCATCTACCGCATTTCCTTCAAACAACATCGCCGAACGATGTCGTGATTGATCCCATAGAAGTTCATTGCTGCGAGGACCAGGGTTTACAAATGCCATAGTGCAAATTATAAGAGTGGAAGATATGTGTATACAGATTGAGAGTGAAAGGTAGATATCTGAAATATATGTGGTCTTTGGCTTGGATTTTGAGAATGCAGATTACTCGTTCACATGCTTAAAATTTATAAGACTACTACTTACTACTGCATTGTTGCATGTCCTTGCATGCATGCAATTATGGCATTTGTCTAGTCAAATCTTACTGAAGAAAAGCATTCACCCCTTTGTGTGGTTGGGGTGTAATGCATGTGAACCTATTTCTTACACTTCCTGCTTCTTACACGACATAAAAGACAAGAAGACAAAACATAATTTACAAAAGACCCCCTTGAAGAATTAACATTTCGTCCCTTTATATTGAACTCGCAACATCATGTTGCGGATCTACATGATGAATCCGCAAGATCATATACCAACATCCATATAAGTTACAAAACACCCCCTTGAAGAATTAACAATCCTACAAAAAAAAACCTATGAATCCGCAAGATGGTGTTGCGGATTTACCCACATCTTTCCTAATCAGCAAAAGCCTCTCTCCTCTCCCCTCCACATCATCAAATCCGCAGGATGATCTTGCGGATACACCATTTTTGAAATTTCGTTGCTGAAACCCTCCAAATGCACAAAAATAATGCACTGTAGCACTAGTTTGGCAAAAAAATCTATACTTTTGGTCTTGTTCAAATGCAACCTGCAAAGACTTTCTTTTGGCTAACTATATTATTAAATATAATAATCTAATTGGTTTAAGAAAACAATCTGTGAGGCTCTATTCATTTTTAATACAGTTTCGCTGTTTGGATGACTTTCGCCTCACTTGACCTGTTTTCATTTTCAGTAAGTTTGCCCATCTGACCCGTTAAGAAAAAAAGCATAATCCAAATCGACCCATTTGATTCGGGTAATAGGCAAAGCTGTCACCTCTAACAGGAACCCATTGCTAGAAAAACCTTTTCAGAATAGTACCTCAACTGCCTTGGGCTGTACAGCTTTACTCAGCTCAACTAAAAAGGAAGATACAACATCAGGTGATGAAGCCATATTTGACTGCAGAGCATACTCAACATATGATTTATACCCCATTATCTGCAAAAAAAAATAATTCAGATACAATGGTTAGTTTAAGACGATCATAAACGTATAAACGGCTGATGAAACAACAAACGCTAAAACCGTTAAAATACAGGAAACAAAACTACGCCTCACATTCGACTTCGTTCCTGTAAGTAACCATCAAATCCTCTGGCACTTGCGAAACTGGAACCAAACCCACTGCAAAAAAATAGAACCTGAATTTTCCATCCAACATAGAATCAAATATTAATATGAAACATTGACCAACCTTTAAGAATACAATACATTGTGTTTCAGGAAAAACAAAGTTTATATGTGGTCCATGTGCAACTTTAAAAGGATTACTTGAAGTAAGTTAACATCAGCAAAACTATCGATTATCAATTATCACATTCCCAAACACACAACTGGTGAACAAAAATACTTTCAGATAATTCAAGAAAAAAGATCTAAGTAATGTAGGAACCTTAAAAGCAATTAATAGATGAAACAAATGAAATTATACACAATATTTTGATTAAACAAATAAACAATTGTCGCATTTACCTGGAAAAGGAATGCCAGATTCAAGCGAAACAAAGAAGGTGTGAAGGATCGCCGCAATTACATCGATGATGGTTAAAAAATTCAGAGAGCTATCTGGATTAGGGTTTGGCAAATACTTTTAGAGAGCTTCAAATATTACACCTTGTTTTAAATGACTTGTATCATTGAAAAATAAATTGCCAGACATCCACTTATCTTATAAATATGGTTGAAGCATTTCATCGAGCAGTTTGTATGCGTCTTGAAACCTATGACACCTAAACAACATGATATAAAGCAAAATCAAATACATGTACTACAACAGATCTAATGAAGATAAAAAAAACCAATAAGAAAAAGAGCATACCTTGAAGCGTATAATCAAGGGGTCCTGAACCCTAGCCGCCGCAACCCTAAATCCTCTTATGTTCGTATATAACGATTCAAGTTATCAAAACAGTATTTGATAACAATCGAAATAAAAAAACACTTGTTTTAAACTTTGATTGCCGATTCAATTCATTAGCAAAACAATTCGTATAAAGATTAAAAGGTAAAGATAACAATGGATCTTAAACAAAATAACAAAACATAATACATACGATTTCTTGTAATCGGAATCCGTATAAAGATTCAATACAGGTTTGAAAACAAACAGATTATCAACATAATAGACAAATCCGTGCCAATATCAAGCGATTACCTTTGAAAAAGAAGAAGAAAAAAGTGGAGACGCAGATGGAGTAAACTTAGATCCGTGCCTACATGAACAATATTATCAAGATATCGAGTTTAGGATCTGAAACAGCTATCAATATTGGTGTGGATATGATTGATGAAGGGGAAGGATTTGATAAATCGCTCGGGTGGAAGGATTTAGGGTTTCATATGAGGAAAGGTTTGTTAGGAGTGGCGATACATTGTTTGAAGTAGCAGGATGATTCGTGTATGATATACCCGGGTCAGAATTGTAATTGGATTAAGATATGGGTTTGGATAGTATAGTGTATGGTTGCCACGTGGATTATATGGTTGGAGCTCTAGGATGGGGACAAGTGTCCCCCTAGCTACTCATTTATTAGTAGAAGAAGATTACTACAAAATTATGTTTAATCTATCTTTATGAATTATTATTGGTCTTGCCTGCAATTAATAGGATTTATTCATTTTTAATGTTATTTATTATGAGTTTTAATGACATTAATAATAATTAACCGAATTTAATGTTATATATTATGATTTTTAAGATCATTTATTTGTTATTACTTTTTTCGAATTTATGTTTAATAAGATTTAATCATTTTTAATGTATTTTTAGTATGTTAGAATTAATGTTATTTATTGACATTAATAATAATTGATCGAATTGAATGTTATTTATTACGATTTTTTAATCTCATTTATTTATATTAATATTACTACGAAATTATGTTCAATCTATTTTTATGAAAGTATATTTAATATTATTTATAATACTATTCGTTCAAATTATTATTGGTCTTGCCTGCAATTAATATGATTTTTTTTTTCATTTTTTAATGATATTTTATTATGAGTTTTAATGACATTATTAATAATTGACCGAATTTAATGTTATATATTATGATTTTTAAGCCCATTTATTTATTATTGACCGAATTGACCGAATTAATTTACGAATATAATACTAATACTAATACTAATATTACGATTTTAAATTTTAATCTCATTTATTTCTTATTTACCGAATTAAATTATGAATATATTACTAATACTAAAACTAATTTTACCATTTTTAATTTTAATCTCATTTATATCTTATTGACCGAATTAAATTTTTGTATTACTATTTTTATGAATATATTACTAATTACTAATACTAACTAATAATAATACTATTATTACGATTTTAGTTTTACTTTTCGTAAAAATTCGTATTGTTGACCGAATATATTACTAATACTAATTGACATTAATAAGAATTGATTGAATTGAATGTTATTTATTACGAATTTTTAATCTCATTTATTTATATTAATATTAATACGAAATTATGTTTAATTTATCTTTATGAATTATTATTGGTCTTGTCTGCAATTAATAGGATTTATTCATTTTTAATGTTATTTATTATGAGTGTTAATGACATTAATAATAATTGACCGAATTTAATGTTATATATTACAATTTTTAAGCTCATTTATTTATTATTGACCGAATTGATCGAATTAAATTACGAATATATTACTAATACTAAAACTAATATTACGATTTTTAATTTTAATCTCATATATATCTTATTGACCAAATTAAAATTTACTATTTTTATGAATATATTACTAATTACTAATAATTACTAATACTAACTAATAGTAATACTAATATTACGTGCAGAAATTGTTTCTCAAGTCGTTAGGTTTGTTAGTTGCATATTCAACATTTATGTTTACAATATTCTTATTTTATATTTAGTTACACATTCTTAATTTTCTATACATAATGATTTTGTAAAGGTTTACTGTGATTGGATGGCCTGATTTGCTTCAATCAGAAGATACTTCCATTGGCGAATATTGTGTCTTCAAATGGTGTTCAATCCAGCACAAAATGTTTGTTACTAAGGCTGCACCACAAGATGTCATTGATTTTGAAATTTAAATTATGATTTTAATGTTATTTATGAAGAGTTTTAATGTTATTTATGATGATTTTAATGTCATTGCTTTGAATGATTAGTTATGATTTGGTTGTTATTTCTTAAGATTTTTAATCTTATTTATTGATATTACTAATATTTCGAAATTCATTTTAATATTGTTAACCGACTTTAATTTTGATATTACAACTTTCCTTTAATCAATTGTCATAAAACAATATTCTTTTAAACATATACGACTTTCTTTCAAACATTTATTTAAATCTATTTAACAATGTTAAATCTATTTAACAGTTTATAATTTAAATATAATCTAAAGATAACAATGTACATTTATTTTCCTACACTTTTATTATTCTTTAAATAATAAATATAATTTAAATATATTTAACAGTTTCCTAAAATATATAATGTATTCAAAATAATGTTCAATGCTATTACTAATATTACGACCTTAATTTTAATATTGTTGATCGAATCTGAGTAATTTTTTTTATGTTTTTGTTAAATTGATGGAAGTCAATTCTTTGTCTATATGTCTTTGAGTTTGATTGTGCTAATTTAAAGCGTTGTTGACCAATTCACGTCAATTATCAATCCTTCCATTTTTTATAATTCAAAGACTTTCCTTTAATCAATTGTCATAAAACGATATTCTTTTAAACGTATGCGATTTTTGTTTAAACATTTATTTAAATTTATTTAACAGTTTATAATTTAAATATAATCCGAAGATAGGAGTGTACATTTATTTTCCTACACTTTTATTATTATTTTAATAATAAATATAATTTAAATCTATTTAACAGTTTCCTAAAATATATAATGTATTCAAGATAATTTTCAATGTTATTACTAATATTACGACCTTAATTTTAATATTGTTGACCCAATCTAAATAAAAACTTTTTACGTTTTTGTTAATTTGATGGAGGTCAATTCTTTGACTTTATGTCTTTGAGTTTGATTGTGTTAATTTTAAGCGTTGTTGACTAATTCACGTCAATTACGAATCCTTCCATTTTTTTTATAATTCAAATATATAAATAAATATTCCTACTTGATCACGTCAATCGAGGCATAGTATTTCCGATTTTGCAGAATTGTTCGAGACACAGCAATACTATATAAACCTTAACAAATAATAAAATCATTTAATCGTCATACCAATTTTAACAACAAAATTAAATGATAATATAAATTTTCAAAATGTTATTTTTTGTTAAAGAATTATATTACTTCAATCACAACTAATAATGATTACAAAAGATGTCAATAATAATTTGTATATAATGGGTAAGGCAATTTGAGACGCGGATGATTTTAATGTCATTTATTTGAATGATTGATTATGATTTTGATGTTATTTATTAAGATTTATAATCGTATTTATTGATGTTACTAATATTACGAATTTCATTTTAACATTGTTGACCGACTTTCATTTTGATATTACGACTTTCCTTTAATCAATTGTCACTAAACGATAATCATCATCTTGATTTCAATAACTGTGCTAATTTTAAGTGTGCTAATTTTAATATGTCAATAATAATTTGTATATAATGGGTAAGGCAATTTCAGACGCAAATTATTTTAATGTCATTGATTTGAATGATTGATTATGATTTTGATGTTATTTATTAAGATTTTTAATTGTTAAGTACTATATTTACACAGTTTAAATAATGACGATTTTTGGCGGCATTTTGTAACATATCAAAAGTTGCCTAAAGTGTATGTACAATGAGTCCTTTTGGCTACATGTTGAAATGGGTTTGGGGTTGATCCTTTTGGTGTCTATTTTTTTAATAAAATATAGAAAATTTATATTACAGCATGTGACATTGGACCCATTTTCTTATTAGTTGATTTTTAGCTATGTAATCGGTTTGAACCATTGGAGAGATAACATGTAAAATTTAAGCTACCCATTCTTTACAACAACTATATTTTATGTAGAACACAAATATGGAATACAATGGTGGAGGTTTTCATAAATTATTGGAAATGAGCTGCACTCCGAGGATCGTGATGACAATGATAACAACTTCGAAGGTGAAAAATCAGCTATCAATAAGCAAGAATTAGAAGATTTTGATTGAAGTAATGAAAATGGACCATTGGTTGAAGTTCGTTAAGCCCCAACTAATTGATAAGTGTTCTATGCTTAAGCTTAGTTATGATTAGAATATAGATATTACCCAAATGATGTAATGTGTAATATTGGTTGAAGTTTGTTAAGCCCCAACTAAATGATAAGTGTTCTATGCTTAAGCTTAGTTATGATTAGAATATAGATATTACCTAAATGATGTAATGTGTGATATTTTGATAGTATGCTATGTAGTTTGCAGTTGTCAAATTAAACTTTACTTACTCGATATATCCATCATTTCGTTACATTAAACTGTTAGATGACATTTTGCATTTAACATCAAAATTCATACATATTGCATCATCAAACATTTAGTAACCAAATTAAATTGCATAATACAATTCTTATTTTCCTACTTTTTCTTTTCATTTTACTTTCGGGTGAACCGTGGGTGCGTATTCCATTCGTGCATCTGCAGTTTCCTTTTCTTTCTACTTGCTCTGTCACAGGACTCTAACCTAGTATTACTAATAATGTTAAATGGGCAAAAATAGACCCGTCTCTATTAATTATCATTCCACTTGCAAGATGCTTTTAAATAAAAAAATATTAATCTATCTCTTTGGAGCCATAAGGCCCATAACGTTTTGTTTGATTTCAAATATAATACAGATTATAAAGTCATAAGCTACACTACAATACAAAGATCAAAAGTAGTTGTATCGAGCAGCCCTCAACACATGCAACTTTATCCGTTGTAGCTAAACATCATTATTCTTAAATACATACTCCATCCGTCCCAATTTAAATGTCCCAGGTCTAAAAACACACATTTTAAGAAATCTTTTGTTTGTATGTGGTAAAATGACAATAATATCCTTAAAAGTGGTGATTGTGTTTTGTCTTTTATGGACAAACTAGAAATTGCATTTCTATTTTTGGAAAGAGACGTTTAATTTGTGACAAACAAAAAATGAAAGAATGACATTTAAATTGGGACGGATGGAGTATTTAATTACGAATAATTATACTACTATGATTTTTAATTTATAATGAGCTACACCGATAACATAAAAGGATAAATGGATAATTACGTTCTATATGCCACGATGACCAATCTGATCAAGTTACTTTATTTGGGTTTGGGTTAAGATTTTTTAACTTCATAAAGAAAAAAGTCACTTTCTTCAAAAGAACATGTCTGGTGGTATAGTAGGGATGGATTTTTGTCCCAAATACCCATACATTTTTTCCTCAAATACTCGATCATACCGTATCGGTACTTGTACTCTCACCGATTTTGGGTATTCAGTACATGTATTGGTATTCAGTTTTATTGATTTTAGTATTCAGTACTTTCGGTATCGGTACGGGCACAGATAAAAAATTGCACTGGTACCTAATTTTATATATAATGAATTTTGATATTAAGCTTTATTTCGTATTATGTTATTAATGGTACTCGTATCAAGTTTACCTATTTGACACTCGTACCAATTTACCTATTTGATACTCGTACGGGTGCTCAAAAAATATTAAATTGGCAACAAAGCGAGTACCGTACCTATATACTGGTATCGATACCCGTAACATGGCCAATATATTTGGTACGGTGTTTGTTACCCAGTTTTGTTCAAATTTGGTACCAGTATTTTCAAAACCGGCATGGTACTTTACCGATATCACCCCTAATAAGTAGTGTACTCCGTAATCAAAATGTTAGAATTTAAATCCTGAGAATGTAGGCAGTTCTATTTTAGACCGTCCGGAGTGGGGGAGGGAAGCCCCCCAACGAAGTTCTCCACGAGCGTGGGGGCATTGCTTTTGCCACATGGAATGATCTGATTGGTGGGACTTGTATTTGATTGGTTTGTATTTTTTTTAACTTTAACAAAATTTAAATAATATAATATTATTCCGCCCCCCTCTTCCCCCTTTCCACTCCCCACAATTTTCACACTTCAAACACGGGCTCCACAAGTGCCGCATGACGCTTCATCCCCTCCCCCCTCCACTCCTTATAGTCTTTAGGGCTGGCAATTCAGACCCGAACACGATAACCTGACACGAACCTGCACGATTTTAACAGGTTTCGTGTCTATAACAGGTCGACACGTTGAGACCTGTGTATTTTTGTGTCGTGTTCGTGTTTACCTGTTTCGTGTTCGTGTCTTATCGTGTCTTGTCGTGTTAACTTATTTACTAGGTGTTCCTTATCATGTGTTATCGTGTCTTATCGTGTTAACCTGTTATACACAGGTTCGTGTTCGTGTTTGAAAAAAATGACACGATTAGATTTCGTGTCGTGTTCGTGTTTACAGGTTTCATGTTCGTGTCTTAACAGGTTCGTGTAACATGTTACGCCAGCCCTAATAGTCTTACATATAACATTATGTCATTATGTCATTCTTATTCAACCATACTTACAGTATTAACTATTCATAAAACCAAATTGTGAAACATAGACATGTTAACTAAAACTAAACCTAATTTGTTTTTGACCCGAACAAGCTTTACGGTTGAATGAGTCCGATCCTTTGAGCGGTCAACCTATCAACGTTTACGCTTTTTAAACAACCTGGATATATCCATTTGTATATTATGGCCGTTCCTCTGCTAACTAATGAGATCATGTAAAATGATGATACTGATAATAAACTAACAATTATGAATCGATACGTAACACACTAACACCTTATCTTTTTTTTTTTTTGAACGGCAAATAACTTTTAATAAAACTATAAACGGCCACTATCAAGAAGTTAGAGACACCATACAACCAATAGGTTAATAACCACCCACAAGCGTTACATCAAAACAAAACAAAAAAACACCACCTCCTACCTAAGAAGACCAAATCGGGAATGACATCTAAGAGCATTCACACCCCCTCCATCAAACCTCCCCTAATCTCTAAAATTAAAAAAAAAAAAAAAAACTCACTAAAAACTCCCTACATCCCATCCACCATTTTATACCACATTTTTATATTTTGAAAAATCCATCTTCTAGCTTTTTATATATAAAAAGCTACTATTGACCCCTCATCAAATTATTGTGAGTGTGTTTTAACGAGAAATATAATAAAATAAGTGTTTGTGAGTAAGATAAAGGTAAATATGGTGGAGGGGATGTGAAAGATTTTTTTAAAATGAGAGAAATTTTGAAAAGTATGATTTTTTGTTATATTATCGGGTATAAAATGATGGTGGGAATGCGAATACTTTTAACACCTCATCTAGCTAGATTACTTAACTAATGCTCATCGGGACCATATTTGCAGTCATTCCTCCTACCATGGTTGAATAACCTATAAAAAAACATTATACAACTAGGTACATGAACTCTTACCAACCCCCTACCCCACCACTAGGCCCTCGCTCCCTCCAATGACTCTTTCCACTTGTTATATATAAACTTAACTAAGATCATAAAGTTTTCTCCATCAAGATCCAAAACTAGCAATGGATCAATACAAAGGTTCAGATGTAGACAAATACAGATGCTTCATGAGTGGTGAAGGTGAGAAGAACACCACATGGAAGTTGGGTGTACCTCCTAACTTTGATGTAGTCAATAAACTATTTGAAGAAGGCAGGACCAAGGTATTGAATTAATATTGTAACCCTTTCTTAGTTCTTGTTTGAGTAATAGGTATCTTGCTAGTTGCTAGTCATGTATTGTATCCAAACCATGGGCTTAAAAGTAATTTTACTAATTGATTCACATGTTGTTCAAAAAAAAAAAAAAAACTAATTGATTCACATGTAAACTCATCATGAGTTAAACAAGCTACAACCTTGCAATATGCAAAGAAATTATTATTTCTCTTAAGTCAAATGAATAGAAGGATATCTTAATTGTCAACTCTAATACACTAATTTCATATTATATATACACACATAGAGAGAGAGATGCATTTTTTTTACTTAAAAATTATGGTTTTGACCAAACTTGTTGATTAAGATGGCCATGGACCTCTATTTTTTAACTATCAATTGCTATGCACTTTTCTATAGCATGAAAGTTAAACCGATCACAACTCTACACATGATGTAAAACTTGTCAAGATTTGCATCTATTGGGATAGAAAAACAGTTTTGTGCCGATCACTAGTCCAAAAGGATCTTGGCACGTGTTTATCTTTTGCGCTGATTGACTCAAAACTTAATTAGAATGTTGCGGCATATACACAAAATTTTATAAACTTGTGGCACATGGACTTTTATGTGAGATTTAATCATCATCCAAACTTTAAAAAATAGCTATTAGTTTCGCAAAATAGCTATTATCCTAATTTCCTAATTTTCCTTATATATATATATATATATATATATATATATATATATATATATATATATATATATGGTAGGGATCCTAAGAGAACCAACCCCTATTTGAGAA
This sequence comes from Ambrosia trifida, assembly GCA_028751855.1. NCBI lineage: Eukaryota > Viridiplantae > Streptophyta > Magnoliopsida > Asterales > Asteraceae > Ambrosia > Ambrosia trifida. The sequence goes on from CM054124.1 coordinate 57,689,841, forward strand.
CTGAGAGAACCATTCTGAGCCACACATTTCATATAAAGGCAAAAAAAAAAAAAAATTATTTTTTTTGAATTTTTTTTCATTTATACATATGTGTATATGACAATTATACATATGTGTATATAGCAATTATACATATGTGTATATAGCATTTTTCAGCTATACATATGTGTATATTTCAGTTATACATATGTGTATATAGCATTATACATATGTGTATAATGCAATTATACACATGTGTATACTGAAAAAAAATACAAAAAAAATAAAAAAAAAAATTTCCTTACATATAAAGCAGCGATTTTTGCAAAAAAAAAAAAAAAAAAAAAATGCCTTAGAGAAATGTGTGACCCAGAATGGTTCTCTAGTTCTCAATTTGGGAAAAGGTTCTCATTTGAACCATATCCTATATATATATATATATATATATATATATATATATAAATAATTATATATTTTCTTTATTCTTTAGACTGATAGTTTGTACTTTGGATGTGGTAAGATATGGCCTTCAGGTTCATTGGAAGAACAAGTTCAAAATCTGGTGAAAACGTGGGAAATGGAGTTGTTCCACAAAATGAAACCTCAAGATTTTAAAACAGTTGATGTCACAAAGTTAACTGTTTCCGTTAACGGTAAACTCAACAAAAACTTCATGAACTTTGTTATTTATAAAGATGGGGTTGACCCCCATAATCTTATCCCACACTGTCGTCAAACGTCCGTTTGAGGTTGAATCAATCGACCGTTTAGAGTATTTTTTTGTCAAATCATAGCCCCCAATTTCAAACGCTCGTTTGTGTACATGTCAAACAGTTGTTTAAAGGTACGTATGTCAAATCATGGCTTCTGAATTTCAAACGGTCATTTGCATATAGTTCAAACGGTCATTTGATGACGTGGAACAGTGTGAGATTAGAAAGCAAGGGTGTGGATATAGTATGACCCCTATAAGATCAACTATTGATTGACATCCATGATTTCCAGGTCGGAAACCTTTGACACCGGAAGGTGTAGCCAAGATAGGCGGAGGGTACAATATGTTTCTTCAAACTTCATTGCCACAAAATTTACGAATGTATGATCCTAGTGAGGAAACCGTAGACACGGCTCACAAACTCTTCACCACCACATTTCCTAGAGGTTTCGCGGTGGAGATTCTACAGGTTTATTCCGGTCCTCCAGTGATCGCCTATAAGTTTAGGCATTGGGGTTATATGGAAGGACCGTTCAAAGGCCAACCACCCACGGGTGAATTGGTAGAAATGTTTGGTGTATCTACAATGGAGGTGAGAATACAATGTTATGCTTGTTTTTTACCCAAATTTATTAGAACGTTTTTTGTATTCATAATTTAATTTTTTTTAAATAAAAGTTGTGAACTTTTTTCAAACGAAATTTATTTATATTTATGCGTTATAATTTGTGACTAAATCATCGTCAATTGTTACTTAATTTTGTGACCATTTCACCTTTTGGTCGATCGCAAATTTTGGTTGCTTTTGTCTCTTTTTATAGTAGTGAATGTGTTTTGGGTGCCTTGATCTCAACAATTGATGTCTGATTTTTGGACATTTTTGTTAGTTGGATGAAAACTTCAAAGTAGTGAAGGTCGAATTCTTCTACGACAGAGGAGAACTGCTTGCCAGTCTCATGAAGGGTGCCAACGCTGCCGGAGATTCTGTTACAGGTGGGGAGTCGTCAGCATGTCCTTTTTCTTAAAGGATGGGACATGGATTCATTTGCTAGTCAAATGAACATGGAAAACCTGACATGATTTTATAGGATTGGAATAAATAAAGTTATGTGTTTCTTTTTTCCTTTTGGCTAGTGACTTGTAACTTGTATGCATCTTCAAAATCTTCAAGTTTTCATAATCGTAATCAGTAACGAAAAGGTACACTTTGTACTATAACCGAATCTTGGTAATTCGAGAGACCTACCCCGTGTATATACATAAGGAAAGGCTGAAATGGGAAGGAATGAGCTAACTCACCTGCTCATCTATATACTCTAATACTTAATAAGTAGCTTACTGAAATATCATATGTATAAAGTCACATTTCTAATGTTTAAGACAACTTTTGATATTAAACATTTTTGGAATGTATATAGCCTTTTCTCGCTTCCTTGAAGCCTCAAACTAACAAACGATAACTACAAACTGAAAATGGTATAATACCTAGTTTATTAATGTTAAGCTCAACAAACTAAGCTGGTTGGGCTATATACTTATTAACCCAAACGAGATATTCTTGTTATTACTTGAGGTTTTCTTTATAAACTCATCGTTGGAACCAATGATTGGTTAAAGTGCTAGACGTGAGGATGCATATAATTCAATATTTAAAGCTTTCACTTCTAAGAACCAAACATCATGAGTTAGAGAAGGTCATCATATAAAGATGTGATCTGCCCAACACCGTGCATAGGTAGTAATTAAAACAGGTGAGCGAAGCGAGTTTAGACAACCTAAAGGCCCTACATGGCGTTCCTCGCACCTCCACCACTGCATCAACTTGCTAAATACACATAACTAACAACCTAAGCCATTCGATTACTAAACACAACAAGAAAATTAATAGAGTGTTAGGGGCTGTTTGGTAAGCCTCTTAATGAGGCTCTGAACCATTCAGCGCTGAATGATTCAGCATTCAGCGCGTTTGTTTCAGCTTCTGAATGGAATGGTTAAGACTGAATCATTAAGATTTGAGATGTTGCTGAACCATTAAGCGTTGAACTAGGCTGAACCTTAATGGGGCTCTCCTACCAATGTGGGACAAGAATACTAACCATTAAGAGGTCCAACTTAATGATTTAGCACTTAACCATTCAAACCTCTTAATAATTCAGCACTTAATCAACCAAACAGCCCCTTAGACTGAAACATAAATAGAGAGTATTTATTCGGAGTATTATTTATCTTTAAGACTTTATTATGTTCAACAATAATAAATTCCTCCTAAATAATTTAAACCAAATCTAAAGTAGGATATTCTTTTTATTCATCTTCAAAAAAAACATTATAAAACTAAACAGATTGATCATATAAACAAAATTAAACTAAGATATTGTGTAGAGGCCGCGCACACGAATGCCTCCACTCCCACAAATTATGACATAGGCTCGACCACTTGGGCCGACCTTAGGCAGGCACCCCTCCAAAGTGCAATGGAGGTCACCAACCTAGGACATGGACCTTATTGATCATCCATTGACCCCATCCAGGTAAGTGAGTTTTACAATGGCTTATTTGCCAATTTATATAACTCTCCCCATCACCTATTTCCCTCTCATTTTCAATGTGGGATACCGAGTTGATGAAACCATCTCTGTTTTGTCATCACAATAGTCCACAAACTCAATAAATGTATGAACTAATTTCCTAGGAAACAACATTGACAGAATCTTAAAGACTTAAAACTCTATCTAAAGCCTCTAACAATGTATTTGAATTTTTTGCATAAATAGGTAATTTGTTGTTTGTGTAAGTGTTTGTAGGTGGCTTCACCCAAAAAAAGCACAAATAGGTAATTTGCCATTTCAATTGGCGACATTGAATGAATGTCCCATATTGAATCGACGACTTTGAATATCTAATTTGAATGTCTCATATTCAATAGGCGACATTGAAGAAGTAATTTGAATGTCTCATACTTGATCAGCGACATTGAATAATTAATTTGAATGTCCACAACACAATTGGCGACATTGAATAAATAAGTATGAATGTCCCATTATCAATTGGCGACATTGAAGAAAGAAGTAGGGTTCCTCACATGTCTTTATCCCACATGTTGTCCTTATATGAATAAAATGTCTTCAAAGTTGGTGATTCTTTTGTCTGCATCTATCACATGTAATGTATAATAATAGTATATTAATGCTTCTTTCTTGTGATGTCCATCATAGTTGCAGAGTGCAGTGAATAATCTTTCAATTCATACTGCTTCATATAGTAGACTTGCAGAAAATGGATGATCGAAAACAGAAGACCTTGTTATATAACAGGGATGATAGAGGCAGCAAGATGAAAGTGTCAAAATTTTCCTTCAGGCATTCAAAACTTTTCCCTTTTGCAAACTCTCAATATCTTTCAAAGTTGAAAAAATTTAGCAGTGATTTGAAAATGAATTACAACATACACCCGGGTCCTCTTGAAAACGATGTGTTGTTTCTACACAACGACCACCGTGTGTTGTCTATTTTCACAAATCCTGAAAAATACAACCAACCCCTAATGGTGAAACACGGTGATAGAAGTTTATGGAATTTTTTAGAAGAAAACCCGTTAGGTGAACGGGTAAAAGGTATCATACAAGAAGCCGGGCTTGGTGGGGTGTTAAGTTGTGGTTATCGGTACCTGGACCACGCACTGATAACTGCGTTGGTTGAGCGGTGGAGGCCAGAAACGCACACATTTCATCTACCTGTGGGTGAAGCCACCATCACGTTACAGGATATCAACGTGTTGTGGGGATTACCGGTAGAGGGTGTTGTGGTATCGGGTCCGGAAACTCCCCTTACAGAGCAGCAGGCCATCAACATGTGTGAAACTTTGTTGGGTTTTACCCCCGTGCGAAATGATTTTGTTGGCAAATCTCTTAAGTCACCTACTATTATAAGAGAGTTAGAGAAACCATTTTCTGAAGTTGAAGCAACCGACGAAGAGTGCGTTATTCGTGCTCGTTTGATAATATTTTATCTTATTGGTTGCACAATACTTCCGGATAATGCCAACAATAGAATTTCGTTGCACCGTCTAAGACTTTTAGACAATCTACGAAGATGTTCATCGTACAGCTGGGGTAGTGCAGCTTTAGCATGTTTGTATAGTAACCTGTGTGCTGCCACAGCACCCGATGCAATAGCCCTTTCTGGTCCAGCCTTCATTCTATAGATTTGGGCATGGGAAAGGTTTCCAAGCATAGCCCCGCAAATAGACGTAAATTTCGATCATTCCGTCCCGTTGGCAGCTCGGTAATATAATTATGCTGCTTAAGTACGTTATTAATTCTTTATTATCATTAGTTTGCCATTTTAGATCGTTATTGTTTTTTAATTTTTTTTCTTTAATTCTGTGAAAAGTCATATCTCATCAATTATTTAAACTTGTTACATGTATAAATTATGCATAGACATAAAAGTTGGAGTGATGCAGTGTTTACATCTAGAACCAATGGATGCCTATATTTCATCACATTTTTTTTTGCTATATTGTTAGGAGTTTATGATTTAGTTACCAAAAATTGAAGCAGTCAAACTGAAAAAAATAATATCGAAGCAGACTTCCTGTAACCCAACCAACACTTGCAATTTTTTTATAGTAGGCAAACGTGATCACTAAACTACTATGTTTATTAAAAATATATGAAATGTTACTTAAAAAGTGAACTAATTATTTTCGCTTTCTAATTATTGTATAGGTGGCAAGAGCAGAAACTCAACTTCACTGGAAACCCGTCACACTGCTTGAGAGCATATCGTTCTCAACTTCAATCGTTACACCGGAGCCACGTAATTATATCTAATTTTTGAGTATATCAAATAAATTGTTAGAAATCAATCTACTAATTTCAGTCTGTCATTCGTATAGTGGCTTTGATATTAATGGGTGTAACTAACTATAATTTTTTTTTTTTGTAGTTTAACTGGACCCCTTACAATGATATCATTGGAAAGTTGCCACCAATCTGCAGAAGTGGTATGAGAAGCTGGATGAGTACTTGCCCATTGATATATTGGGATATTGTCGAACATCATTATCCGAAACGGGTAATGAGACAATTTGGGATGGTGCAACAGAAGCCGCCCCCGATCAGCATACAGCCTAGTGAGCATAAGAGGTTGCACAAGTTAAACCGGCAAGGTAAAACCGGGACTAACTGGCTCACCACGCACGAGGAGTATGTTAGCGGATGGAACAACCGTGACAAAACTCTTGTCAACGGTGAAATAATTAGGACTCGATCAGTTGACGCCGACTACATGCCGTGGTATAATGCGCACACAATTGTATACGTATCTGATCCCAGGGAAGTAACTATGCCTCCTCCTGCTTTTCAAGATGACGGGGCAAGACTTCAAATGATGGTATTCGTTGTTTTCGTATTTTATATGAAAACTGTTGAGTTACTATTTTGTCGATTAATTTAATTTATTACATTTTGTTTTTTTTTTTTGTTAATTTTTTTTTTTGTAGAGGGAGTCAATGGGTGTAATTTACAACGCATCCTCTCAAGTTGGAGCGGGAGATGCCAGCAATCTCCAGTTCATTCAAAGTGTTGCCCACCACACTATGCAAATGTCAGATGCCCATGAATATTCCCAGTATCAGCCGCATTTGATAGCAAACCAGGTCAACCTCCAAATGGCGCCAAGAGCTCAAAGGGCAATAAGGAGAGTTAATCAACAAAATGTGCGGGATCGGGTAACCCAAACAAACCCGGGGGTTAATCAACAAAATGTGCGGGATCGGGTAACCCAACAACAAGAAGACTTTTTTACCCCACAAGCACAATTGTTGACTTTTATGCCGGATACTCACAGTGATTATCAGTATTATGCAGCTAATCAAAGTCAACAAGACCACCGTGCAGGGTATGTCGATGTTACACCGCCGCCCCGCCTTGACTTGAGCTTGAATTTAAATGTTTCTAATACTGATACGACTGGCACTCAGAACGCACCAGGGAGACCACAACGCACCAGAATGCAACCTAATTTTTTTTATGTATAATCAGTTTCAGTAATATATTTTATTGGAGGTCATTTAATATGTTGTATTTATTGTTCAATTAATATGTTTAAAAAAACTTTGGATTCTTGCAATGGTAGGTATGAGAATGATTGGCAACTTTAAAAACACATGTGTTTTTACAACTCAAAGTACATTTGAAGATTGCTAAATCATTTGGCGACATTGACAATGTATGGAAATCATTTGGCGACATTGATTATGTATGGAAATCATTTGGCGACATTGATTATGTATGGAAATCATTTGGCGACATTGATTATGTATAAATTGGAGGTCATTTTCATCATTTGCATTCACAAAGACATCGATAAGTAATACTAAGATAATTAATTATACAACATAAAACGAACACATCGATGATCCGGCTGACAGAAGCCTGTAGGATCATTCACCGAGTCTGAGTCCCAAGACTAGTTGCATTCTGACACGTCTTCTTGTTATGGCCGGTCTCTCCACAAATGCTACATGTACGAGTCCTCGGGCGATCGTCATAGTTCACATCCATCTCATTGCGTATTCTTCTCGAACGCACTCTTCCTCGATGTGTTGTAATCATCGACGGGTCCCCCTTAATTCTCCAATTCGCCTGAGGCCATTCAGACTTAGGTCCTAACGTGTAGAAGTGACCGTTGTACTGCTCCATGTATGTGTTCGTGTGGTATCTCCAATCAGTTATATTGTGAGGGTGTTTACCCATCCAATTGCAAACGGCAATTGCATGGGAACATGGAAATCTGGACATTTGCCATTTCCCACACGTGTATACCTTTGTTTTGTACTCAACGGTGTAGTCATTTCCGCCACGGTCATTTGTCTCGTATCTTGAAAGAACATTGAACCTTCCGTCCCTAGAATCAAAGCACGACACCTCATGTTGCATGGCTACTGAGTATAGTTTCTCAAACTTGCTCCAAATGCGAGGTGGTAGAGGGGAGTTGCAACTGTGAGAAATCTCAGTGTGCTTAACATACTGCTCGACATCTCTACGAAAGGTATAGTCAATCAGAGCTGTGATTGGCAGTAGTCGGGCTTCACGCAATACATTGTTCATGGACTCGGAAATGTTGGTCGTTAGGTTACCCCAACGACGATGCTCTTTATCATACTTGACCGTCCACTTACTCTTATCAATGTTGTTAAGGTAGTCCCAAGCCTGCTGATTTTGCATCCTCATTTCGCGGACACCCCACCGATACTTTCTTGACTGAGATGTGCTACCAATACTCCAACAGAGTTTCCGTAGCATTTTATTCTTGAACCTCCCGCTGAAATTGCTTCTAACGTGACGAAGACAATATCGGTGGTACGCGTTGGGTTCCATCCAGCCTGGAAGGTTCTCCATTGCATTAATTATGCCATTATGTCTGTCGGATATAACACACAATGGACCCATGCTATGAAGGGTGACATATTCTTGAAGATTTTGGAAAAACCAACACCAACTATGTACGGTCTCTTCGTCAACCACAGCATAAGCCACAGGCATGATGTAGTTGTTGGCATTTTTTGTTACAGCAATCAACAACTTACCTCGGTACGGTCCTTTTAGATGCGTGCCGTCAACCGAGATGGCAGGCATGCAGCGATGAAACACACGGATAGAGGGTGCGAAGGCCCAAAACACATATTTAAATGTGGGGTAATACTGATCTCCATGTGGATGGTTGTAGAAAGAAACAACGGTGCCTGGGTTCCTGTAACATCGCGTGATTTTGTTACTTTTACATATATTTTAAATTCTATATTTAACAAATTTCAAGTTCGCCTTTATTCGCTTCTTATATATTACTCCTACCAATTCTTGAAGAGTCGTCAATATAATTTATCCTAATCGATTTAGAAACTCATTTAGTTAAGATCTTAATATATATTTATTTGTTTATTTAAAAAAAATAATAATAAAACATACACTTTTCTTTTTTAATAATACGTTAAAAAAAAAGGAATTAAGAAAGTGACATTGTTTTAGTTGACTTTTACTTCCATACACAACAACAAACAACATAACCAAATAATATTGTTAGTTAAATTTTTTTTTTTTGTTGGACTCGAAAGAATACAGCAGAATACTAAAATTAGGAGATCCCATATTAATAACTTAACCCTCATCTAATCTCTTCCTAACCACCCCATTAACTCCATTTAATACCCAACCAACTCACCCCACCTATAAATACAACCCCTCCCTACACCTTAATCACTTGCTCAATCTCAAATCCTCTCTAAACATCTAAATTCTTCAAGAAATCCTAAGTGATGGAAGCCCACTTCTAAGTGAGTTTTCTCATTTTAAACTCTCACTTCCCTTTTCTTTCTTCATTTCTCCTCTCCTTCTAACCCCTTGGGGAAACCTCTAGGACCTTGCTCTTGTTTGCTATGGCAAATAAATATGAGTAGGACACCAAAATGAGGCCTCAAAGGTGGTTCATCTTCTATTGTTTTTATGTACTAGAAGGTTAGTTGAAGTGATACCAACCAAGTTCACCAACAACTTAATGGACTTGTGCTATGGTTAATGGTTGACAAAGGAAAGCCAAGGCTCTTCCAAACTAAGTCACCATACACTACTTTAACCCTATAGTTATATTATGTAAATACTAAAATATATACTTTCAAAACTCTACTAATCTAATAACTTGGAAGGTTTGTGGATACATCCCTACCAATACTTGACTCTCTTGACCATCCGAATCACCTTTATGGTGGTTTGTGTTTTGGTTCGCCTAAAAGGCTTGCTTGACTCTTATGACCATCCGAATCACCTTCATGGTGGTTTGTGTTTTGGTTCGCCTAAAAGGCTTGCTTGACTCTTATGACCATCCGAATCACCTTCATGGTGGTTTGTGTCTTGGTTCGCCTAAAAGGCTTGCTTGACTCTCTTGAATCTATAATCTAAACTCGAACCTAAGACTCTTTATTTTTCTAATTCTAGTTAACCAAGGCTAAGGAACTAATCCCCCAAGACTCATTCTTTTGGAACCTTGCTAAAACGCACCCAAAGGTGAGTTCATACTTGTCCCCCTTTTATTCTTTATTCTTTGGGGCTCAACATGTATCACTATCAAAACTTAAACGATTTCATACTCTTAAACTATTATGCTCAATCTAAATGCTATTATGCTATGCCATGCTAGAATTCAAAGTCTTACATACAAATGTACGATTAGTTAACAACCCACCTTACATGTATAGCGCTATAGGTTGACACGCCGCCCCCTTTATGGGTCATGATAAGATGAAGTCTTTTGTGTTATCGAGTGTTGTTGCCGTTTGTATGGTTCTACGTGCATATGCCTATAACATGATGATTCGAGTAGACTGTTCTATACTATGTACTTAAACTCAAACTAGTATGCTCACCAATGCTTTATGTGTTGACGGATATTTTATACATGTTGCAGGAAATGTTTAATGCAGGTTTATCAAGAAATCTACTTAGGATTGGACTAGAAACTCACGCTAGTTTAAGTTCTATATTTCGATGTTCTATTTTTCTTTTCGTGAAACAATTTGTATTATGTTATCTTTTTAGACAATGATTATGCTATGAATGAAACTTTATCTTTAAATTATATTATCACGAATTCTAGTGTCATGAAGTCTTTGAACAATCTATCCCAAGTCTCGCCCCGATGTATTCCGCCATCGGTTGGGGTGTGACAGATTGGTATCAGAGCCATGACTATAGGGAATTAGGAAAAATTGTCATGTTTGACCTAGACTATAGTTAAGAATCCTTTTGACCGTTCCTTTTATCATGCTTAATATACTTGTACTCCCTACCTTGCTTCTACTCTATTCTTTTGGTCTTTAAAATTTACCTTCCTATTTGGTGGATTATTCTACACTCGAAGACGCTCGTATATTACAAACGAAAGAAAATCACCGAAATAGGCGTGAAACCCTCACTTTGGTGATAACTTTCAATCCGCGTAAATTCTTTGTGTTTTTGAAACTACACCAAGATAGGAGTGATATCCTCACCTTGGTGGAAATTTCACAATTCTCGTTCTAGTGGACACTTCCAATTAAAGGTTAGAATTAATTTTCTTACCACATTGGACTAAGTGTACAAACCACACTCAAAGAAACGATCTCGCTAGGATAGGAGTGAAATCCGCAACTTAGCGATTAGTTTCAATCCTTGATTATTTTTTTTAAAATCTCGCCAAAGTCTCAAATTTACTAATGACAAGAAACATGTAGTAACTGGAAGGGTGAATACCGTTAACCGCAAGTCGGCGAGAGTATTTCCACCTATTAGGCCAAAGCATGTTTTCAAACTCAAAGGTAAATTCGAACCACTTTGGTTAGTCTTAGTTCCGTTCCGGAACACTCCAATTGCTTGCTTAAAACAAGCCTCTCATTTTATGTTAATATTACTTTCAATTATGTTTTCATGCTATGTTTTCGTTATATATTCGGTTTATTTCACTCGCATACAATCTCAAGACTCGCGCTTCAATCTACTCTCGCGATCTCCAAACAAAATATTCGCAAGCCAACAAATATTCAAAACTCCTTTATGTTAACTAAGTGCACTATACTTGCTTATATATGCGTGTTACGCTATTTGAACGATGTGAAACTTGAGTCCTATACGTGTAACTTGAACTTGCATACTAAATCTATTAGAACAACTTGAGCTTATGTATTTTGTTTATCTAAATTTGCATCAATTTCACCGATCTAATCTTACCCACAAGCTTTCATTATTAACCAAAAAAAAAATATTCTTCTAATAACTCATTGCCTAAATTCAAAAGTCACCTTGTTTAGAAACGCTTATGCAAATTTTCTTAAGTATGATTCTCGTAGACGTCTTCCCGTCTCAACAGCATCGATCTCAACCAACTGGCGAATCTTATTGCCCAAGAACTAGTCAAGATTCTCCCTAACCTAGAAACACCAACAAACCCAATTCCAAACCCCGACGATACCATCCAAGACAACGCAAACCATGTAGATACTAAACCGTCTACCCATACCCTTACCAAACAAACGAAAAAGGATAACCGAAAACGCAAAAGCCTTAAACGAAGCCACACTTTGACAACCCATGAGACTCCGATCCTCAACAAAAAGCAGTACCGTAGAACCCATCCTTTATGCAAGAGTTGTAAATTCCACCATCCCACTCACACACAATGCCGCATATGCGTCAACTGTGGTACATATGGTCATTTTGCCAAAACATTTCGTCACACCACTAAACAACGACCCATCCCATGAACGCAACCAGTACCCAAGACTTGCCATGGTGATCTACGATGCCGGAATACCCACTCACCACACTAAAGAAGATTGACTTTTCCTTTCTTAAAAAAAAATGAGAATTTCCTTATGTAATGTTTTCAAGAAATTGTACGGATGTGAAATTTTCTTTTGATGAAATACCATCGTTATCCTAGTTTACAATCATAATTTATCGGCAAAATTCAAACATCGCAAAACCCTTTTCTCCTCGCGCACAATATTTTTCAAAGTTTTTGAACAAAATTCTTCCTACTATTTCTAAGAGGATGCCTATTCTTCTATAAAATCCTCACTTTCAAACCACTAACAAATGTGTGCGTCAAAGTCTTTATGACAAACAAGATTCTAAATGCTAAAAGTGTTTAAAAAAAAATTCTTGTGTAAACAGGACTTGTGAGCAAAGACACGCTAAATCAAATAATCTACTTCTTTATAATCCCAAAACCTTTTCTCTTGAAATCGTATCACGAGTCAAAATATTCATCAACGCCAAACTAAAATTGTCAATAAACTATTTTTCTCGCTTAATAAAATGGATTTTTTATAAATCAAACGACCATCTTCGATAAGATTTTTACACTAAATTTTCCTCACTTCAACTAAATATGTTTTTCTTTAACACCCAACGCACTAAATTTTCCTACTATCAAACTTGACCCTTAATCTTAAAAAGCTAAAATTGCTCGCGTATCCATAAAACTCAAATTGTAATAAACTCGAATGCTATGTTGCCCTCAGTCAAAACATTTTACGCGTGAACGTTTCCATTAGAAATCCAATTGTCCATGCTTTTGTTAGATTTTATACATCTAAACGTAACCACCTATACACAAGTCTACACCATTATGTCATGAAACCATACATCCATGTCAAAACACGTACGGTTAACAACATTAAAAAAAAAAAGCTTACTTAATGCCTTTTTCACATTATGTGTCACGTTGCTTGCTATGTTTACAACATCAAAACTGTTTAATGCCTTAGGTTAATACTTTTTTTTTCTTTTCTTGTGTATAAGTATTTTGTGTCCACTATCGGCCTACACATAACTAAGACAAATTATGTGGACCATACGACAATTGGACTAATTACGGGTGCACACGTAATTACAAAAATTGGGCGTATGGAAAACATAACAAGTCCCAGTGTGTGTAATCTTTCATGACTTGAATAACAACACGGATGAGGTATGATAACGGCATGGTGGATACGCCGCTGGTACATCCTATACATAAATGTCCTATCATACTACCAAAAGTAGAGTTATTCGTGCCATGAGAAGTTTTGGGTGTCGAGTTTAAATTTTGACCAACAGTTATGTTATTTATCGTTTGCGAAACCGTTTATGTTCTAGTTGTTAGTCTAATTACGCTTGAATTATTTATGCATATTATAACCTTGTTTTGAACCACACTCTCTACTATGCAACATAATCCCTGCCATGAATAATCTATACTTGTAATCTCCATCAACTTCGTTTCTTTCCTTTTGCCTTCCTTTGTTTAATCAGCAGTCCTATCATTATCAAGAATCTATTTCTAAATCCCGTAAGCTCTGGCCTTAATCTCTAAAAGCATTTATACACTTAAAACAAGATTCGTCTCTCACTTTGTTATATTTCCTTGACTAATTATATACTAGATTTCAAAACTAAATAACTATTATTTATTTCGCCAAAAATTTGTTACAACTAGTCCAATTTCTTGTTTATTTTAGTCGCCTAAAAAAGAATCTAATAAAATTTTCGACCTTGTGCAAAACAAAAATATTTTACTAAAAACTACTCATCTCCACAACTATTCACTCATTATACTCACATTTTTACTATTCCACCAAATTACCCAAGGACACCTCTTTTACAAGCCAAAAAATTCTACTATTCCATATATGATATACCGTATAAATTCTTATTTTCCCAAAATTTCTATATATTATACAAATATACTTACCTACCTTCAATTTTCACTATTTCATATCGTATAAATACTTATTTTCCTAAAACTTTTACTATTTCTTATACCCGGTATACTTACCTACCTTCACAAGATTTTTTTTACTATTTCATGTATGTTATACTGTATATTCACTAACTTTTCCAAAACTTGCTGCATCAACTCAATATACAAACCTATTTATACGTACCCCTTATTTCACTATTTATAAAATGCTTATGTCGGTTAAGTTCTCAAATTTCTACGTACAACCTTAGGTAAAAATTTTAAAAGTACTTCTTTTACGAGCATAATTATCGCACAAGTGACTAGATACCTTATTCGCTTTAAACATAATAAACTAACACGCTTTGTTCTCATATCAAACCACTTACCTATTTTTCAAAAGGTTGACTCTTAATTAAATTTCGAGACGAAATTTTCTAAAGTAGGGGAGACTGTAACATCGCGTGATTTTGTTACTTTTACATATATTTTAAATTCTATATTTAACAAATTTCAAGTTCGCCTTTATTCGCTTCTTATATATTACTCCTACCAATTCTTGAAGAGTCGTCAATATAATTTATCCTAATCGATTTAGAAACTCATTTAGTTAAGATCTTAATATATATTTATTTGTTTATTTAAAAAAAATAATAATAAAACATACACTTTTCTTTTTTAATAATACGTTAAAAAAAAGGAATTAAGAAAGTGACATTGTTTTAGTTGACTTTTACTTCCATACACAACAACAAACAACATAACCAAATAATATTGTTAGTTAATTTTTTTTTGTTGTTGGACTCGAAAGAATACAGCAGAATACTAAAATTAGGAGATCCCATATTAATAACTTAACCCTCATCTAATCTCTTCCTAACCACCCCCATTAACTCCATTTAATACCCAACCAACTCACCCCACCTATAAATACAACCCCTCCCTACACCTTAATCACTTGCTCAATCTCAAATCCTCTCTAAACATCTAAATTCTTCAAGAAATCCTAAGTGATGGAAGCCCACTTCTAAGTGAGTTTTCTCATTTTAAACTCTCACTTCCCTTTTCTTTCTTCATTTCTCCTCTCCTTCTAACCCCTTGGGGAAACCTCTAGGACCTTGCTCTTGTTTGCTATGGCAAATAAATATGAGTAGGACACCAAAATGAGGCCTCAAAGGTGGTTCATCTTCTATTGTTTTTATGTACTAGAAGGTTAGTTGAAGTGATACCAACCAAGTTCACCAACAACTTAATGGACTTGTGCTATGGTTAATGGTTGACAAAGGAAAGCCAAGGCTCTTCCAAACTAAGTCACCATACACTACTTTAACCCTATAGTTATATTATGTAAATACTAAAATATATACTTTCAAAACTCTACTAATCTAATAACTTGGAAGGTTTGTGGATACATCCCTACCAATACTTGACTCTTTTGACCATCCGAATCACCTTTATGGTGGTTTGTGTTTTGGTTCGCCTAAAAGGCTTGCTTGACTCTTATGACCATCCGAATCACCTTCATGGTGGTTTGTGTTTTGGTTCGCCTAAAAGGCTTGCTTGACTCTTATGACCATCCGAATCACCTTCATGGTGGTTTGTGTCTTGGTTCGCCTAAAAGGCTTGCTTGACTCTCTTGAATCTATAATCTAAACTCGAACCTAAGACTCTTTATTTTTCTAATTCTAGTTAACCAAGGCTAAGGAACTAATCCCCCAAGACTCATTCTTTTGGAACCTTGCTAAAACGCACCCAAAGGTGAGTTCATACTTGTCCCCCTTTTATTCTTTATTCTTTGGGGCTCAACATGTATCACTATCAAAACTTAAACGATTTCATACTCTTAAACTATTATGCTCAATCTAAATGCTATTATGCTATGCCATGCTAGAATTCAAAGTCTTACATACAAATGTACGATTAGTTAACAACCCACCTTACATGTATAGCGCTATAGGTTGACACGCCGCCCCCTTTATGGGTCATGATAAGATGAAGTCTTTTGTGTTATCGAGTGTTGTTGCCGTTTGTATGGTTCTACGTGCATATGCCTATAACATGATGATTCGAGTAGACTGTTCTATACTATGTACTTAAACTCAAACTAGTATGCTCACCAATGCTTTATGTGTTGACGGATATTTTATACATGTTGCAGGAAATGTTTAATGCAGGTTTATCAAGAAATCTACTTAGGATTGGACTAGAAACTCACGCTAGTTTAAGTTCTATATTTCGATGTTCTATTTTTCTTTTCGTGAAACAATTTGTATTATGTTATCTTTTTAGACAATGATTATGCTATGAATGAAACTTTATCTTTAAATTATATTATCACGAATTCTAGTGTCATGAAGTCTTTGAACAATCTATCCCAAGTCTCGCCCCGATGTATTCCGCCATCGGTTGGGGTGTGACAGTTCCAATCCTGCAACCGAGTGGTATACGTGGGTAGCGCCTCAAAATTGTTGTCCCAGTCACCATATATAAGTTCTATTGCCTTTCTTCGTGCTCGCCACGCTTTAGAGTACGTAACATCAAAGTTCAAATGTTGCTTGACATACGTTTGAATCTGTTTTACCTTAAACTTAATGTCCGCACGAATTTGTGGGACGATGTGTGAAGCGATAACCTTCAATCGTAAAGTTCTATTGCTGTTACGTACCACCGTTGAATAGCATGTGTGTTCGCCACCCCACACAATAATTCGCCAATAGTGCGCGTCAGACTTTTTGGTTGCGGTGCAACGCCACTCACACTTTCGGGCACCACTGAAAGGATTTACAAATTTTGGTCTTCTGGTGTAACATATGACCTTGTATAATCTCTTCTTGCTTTCCCTAACGAACAGCTCTCGACCACGACGAACGTTCCACTGTCTAACTGCACGGTCAACCTCATCTTTCTATTTGAAATACATACCAACACGGATATCTTTCATACTTGGGTTCCATAAGACAAAGTCGTCATCTTCGTAATCTGGAACCATGTAATCAGTTACATCCACATCATCTTCAGGAACGTTGTTTTGATGTGGACGTAACTGGAGAGTTAATCCGTCACTTGGTCCGGTCACCGGGGGCCCCTGACTGGCTGTGGCCTCCTCTTCAGAGGAACTGTCATCTAATACAAGTGCTGAGCGATGACTGTCTTTCGTGTCTTCAGAGTCCCCGCTTCCGGAGTCATCGAAGCCGTCGTTCTGGTCGTTACCGGCAACATATTGAGGTACCGCAACTGTTTCTTCGTCTGTCACTGGGGAACCTACCTCATCGTTTTGGTCGTTACCGGCATCAAATTGGATTGATTCCACATCATGCTGAGACCCAAAGGGTACATCAACATTTACGTTGGCCACGTCACGCAACAGGTTGGTAAAACTAATATGCTGTAATGGAGGAGCTTCTTGCCATTCAACGTAGATCTCCGCAACAAAATGGCCATGTGCCTCTACGGCCAGATAGTCCATCATTCGAACCCCATCGTCGTTGAAGATCTTGGATGTTTGAGAGGACCCTTGGAAAGTGAAAGCAAGCAGTAGTTGAACAGTAACTGATTGTTTGTTAATGTTAATATGACTGCATACGGCTTCAACTAGTTCTTCAAATGACATCGACACTCGCATGATAAAGCTAGTTGTTACTAGAGAATCATCACTTTGAACAGCCCCGTTAACGTATGAAAAACGACCACCCTAGTATAATCTAACCAGGTATGGACAGAATGAAGCCATCGGTTGTGGTTGGAAGGTTTTGGGGGTAAGCAGGTTTTCTAAGAAAATGGTTGTTTTTAAGAGTGATGGTTGTGGGGGGAAGCAGGTTTTCTAAGAAAGAGGTTGTGCCCATTTTGGCTTGGGGTCTAACCCCTTAAATAGCTGAAAATTGTAGAATTATTGTGAAAGTCTTCAAACCAATTGGCGAGTTAGTACAATTATTGTGAAAATCTTGAAACCAATTAGCGACCTAGTACAATTATTGTGAAAGTATTCAAACCAATTGAGATTTAAAAATACAAACCAACATGTGTTTGCCTAAACCCTTAATTAATTCGTGTAAATAATGTCACCAACCTTCCTAAACCCTAATTTTCATCAATGTCGTTGATTAGTATCCTTCTTTTGATTCTCAAAAATTCAATGTCGCCAAATGTAACACCCCAACCGATGGCGGAAACATCGAGGTGCCACGTAGTGACGATTGTTCAATAGCACATGGACTAAAGTGTAAATTTGAATACATTGATTAAATAATTTTATTACATTGAAATGAAATACAACGATTCTAACTGCCAACTAAATTGTAATTACAATGAATCAAAATCTAAATATAAATCCGAAAGCTTAAAGGATGCATCTCAAAACAACCTGAAACATGTACGAAAACGTTTTGGTCAATACATAATGTATTGGTGAGCATACCCTGTTTGAATAAATGTAGTAGGAAAAGTGTTTAGAAATTCATGTGCGGTACCATTTGCAATTATGTAATAAGTAATATCCGTTCAAAATCAACCCTATGTAAAGAAAAGCAGATATATATAGTATGCGCTAGTAGTAATGTAATACATAGCAATGACAAGGACTCTCAACAGAGTCACAAGGGTATATACCATAGTACTATTCATTGAAATGCCAGACCCTCAAAGGTTAATGATTTTGACAAGTCATAGACACACAAATTAACATAAAGCAAACACACATGAGAATTACATTTAGTAAGAATAAGATTTAGTCATAGTGTACATGAACAACCCCAAAAGAGTAAAACATGAAAAAGGGGAAAGATATACTCACAGTTTGTGAAAGCGATCAAAATCCACTTAAGCGGCCATGAGCTAAGTAATGGGAATTCCGAGGAATTCAACCTATGATGTGTAAGAATACTAATAAGGAAGTGTCTAAAAAGTCTAAGGTAGCTAGGGTCTAAGGCATTAGGGTTTGCTAAATCGATTTGGGAAATTAGAGTTTTTTTTTATTACGAATCGCATTAGTGTGAAAGTTTTATGTCAAAAATAATATATATCAAGTTTGTAATTATTACCAATTGAATATTTAGATGTAAATATATTTGAATAATTAAGGCAAAATCATTTGGTTAATTACTTTAACTAATTATTGTAAATAAATACGATAATCATAAATATTGAAATAAATAGTGACGAATTAGACAATGATCCGACAAATAATAATTAAGACTTTCCAACATAAGAAATATTTCTATTTTATAAGAAAAGTATTTATAAAATAGATTTTGTAATAGTATAAATAAATAACGTTTAATTATGTCGTAATTGATAAATAATACTAATAATACAAGACATGATCCAATAATGCTATTTTTATTGAAAATGGATTCTTTTTGATGTAAACAAATTGAAATAATTTTCCCATAATTTTTATAAACTTATTTATATTTAAAACTGATTTAATGAGATTAAATCATGTTTAAATGATTAAAAATAGGAAAATCAATAAAAATAAATGTTTTCTGAACCAATAATTTTTATTTCAGTTCATGATGATGAGAAATAGTTACCCAAAAAGTTTGAGATTAAAATCATTAAGAACGAATTTTTAATTAATTAAATATGATTAAAACCATTTAATTAAATAAAAATATAAAAACAAAACATTTTCCAGAAAATAAAAATGTGGAAATTTTCTATGAGATGTCAAGAAGCTACTCCTAAATTTTTATAATTTTTAGAGCAACAATGAATTTATTATGAATATTTCAAGTTTTGTGTACATATTATATATTTTAAAATAACTAAAAATGATAACAAAAGGAAAATATAAAAAAAAAACGAAATAATTGTGGTCTGCATGGGTCTCGAACCCGGACCTGTCATAAAGAGGCACATAGCCTTAACCACTACACCAACTCATGTATTTGTGTTTTAGTCAAGAAAACAATTTATTTAAACACCTATTGTAATCTTCATCTTCTTCCCCAAAATCTTTAAGAACCCTAACCCTAACCTCAAGTTAATAAATCTGATTCAGACAAGATTAACCCACGAATTGATAGGGCTTTTAACGAGGACAACATGAAGATCAAAATGGCATAAAAGAAACGGACTTACAATGCTCGATTAGAGCCGAAACTTATGGTTTTCAGTTGTAAATTTGGAACCGCATACAAGCATTCCAGGACACCTTTTAGACTGTTTCGAAGTGGTTTTATGATGTGCAAGACTCGTTGGAGGATTAGAAACGATCTATTTATAGTGTTGTCTGAAAAATCCAACCGTTTAAGCTTTAATAAACTCGACGGTTACAAGCTTTAAAGAGCCAATTAAAACTCATTAAAACACGAGTTTATGTTTGATTTTATGATCGATCTTTAATGTGCATAGATGGAGAAACGTATTGGAGTTTAAATCATGGCCGTAAGATACTTAAATCACCACCATTAAGGTCGCCGGAGTAGAATTCCGGCCGACCAATGTCACCGGACGCAAACAGTAACCCAAAAGAGAGGGAGAGGTTGAAACTTTTGATAATTGGCAAGTTTAGTCCCTCTATACTTAACCTAGTTAGTTTTATTAGCTTTTTGGTTAAGTTTTCCTTATAAAAAGTTAACTAAGTTAACTTAACTTAACTTAAAAGTTTTCAAATATTTATAAAACTTGAATTTTTTTTATAAAATCCATTGCATAGACGTTTCAAGATACGTATTTGATTAAAACTTATACCCGATCCATAATGTATAAATGATAAAATTTTAGTTTGCTCTAAAATTAAATTTTTAAAAACGACGAAACTTATAAGAACTGTAATGGAAATATTTGGAGGACTATTTTCGTTAATTAGCTGAAAGACGAGGGTGACGGATGTCACACCAAATTGAAGTGAGACATTCAAACAATTTATAGAATGTCGCCAAATTGAAGTGAGACATTCAAACAATTTATAGAATGTCGCCAAATTGGAGTGAGACATTCAAACAACTTTATACAATGTCGCCAAATTGAATTGAGACATTCAAATTATTTATACAATGTCGCCAAACAAGTATGAGACATTCAAATTATTTTTCAAAGTCGCCAAACGGGTTTCTTCCTTTCCATTCAATGTCGCCAATCAGTTTGAATACATACCTATTTGTGGTTTTTTTGTGTGAACCCACCTACAAACACTTACCCAACCTACAAATCACCTATTTATGCAAAAAAATTTAATGTATTTGGCAATAACAACAAATGAAAAGATGTCGCCACCTTTTAGAACATTGAACCAAAGGATTCACTTTCTACTGAAATTGTACATAATAAACAAAGGGCAATGGCATTGGCAAGTCCACAACATAGAGTCTCTCCACTCGATGAACGAGAAACGATGGCATGTACATCGCAGTAAGGTGATTTAACATATAACTTAGATTTTCTCTTAACTAGTTTTAGATATTCTCTATCGTTTTCATTTAGGATATAACTTGATTTTTCTCTTAACTAGTAGATTAGAAGCCACATTATAAATTCAATTTAACAGTAAACCATAATACTAATGTAGGCATTCATTCATAGGTGATTGACTGTATGAAGTTAATACACAATAATATTTTAAAGGTCTAAAACAATGTTGTTAAAATTGGTTCTTTAATTTTTTTACATCATATTCACTTTTTAGGGCATTTGCATGCTTGTGATGTCTTTCAGCTAAATATACAACACGCATATGTAACTGGTAGCAAACAAACACAATGTAAGTACACATATTTTATACCCGACAACTAGTGGCGCAACTTCATAGGGGCAGGGGAGGGGGTGCCCGACCCTACGAAATTTTATCTCAGAAGTTTCGATTATATAGTATCCATAAAGAAATTTTTTGGTATATATGGTTTCGACCCCCCATGGGCGGTGACTTCCGACTCCCTGGTGACTTCCGACCCCCCGGTCGGAATTCTCAAGCTTCGCCATTGGCGACAACATCCAAGATATAGATTAAAACAATGCGAGTAAAAATTGTTTAAGAGCAGAATCCAGGCCTACAGTCATTACAATGTTGATTTCACTGTATCATAGAGGAACCAAATCTTGTTGGCGATAGCTCTATGATCTGCTCCATGTCCGTTTGAACCAAAATTTTCAAACATTCACCTCTTTTCACTTATATTCATGTGCATCACAATTACAATCGGTATAAGTTATCACATAAGATACACATTACACATGTTAATTGATAGGTTTACGGAGAAAAACATACAAACTCCCAACTCCTAAGAACACAAGAGAAGAAAAGAGACATAAACTAAAGTTTTCCTCCAATAATTTTCTTCTACTTTTTTTTCTGAATTCAAGCACTACTTAAATAACAAAAGAAATTAATAACATGAACTATGAAATATGGAAACATGGTGAACAAACATCGATCCAAACAATACTCAAAATATAAAGAGAATGAAGAGATTTACAGTTTAATTCTAACATCTTTTCACTTTCAACTATGGTCTCTTATACTTTTCTTCTTTTAAAAAATAAAAAAATTTCATTTTACGTTTCGGTCTAAATTTTACGAATTAACACACTGCAACGTGCGTGTGATGTTCAACGTTTTTACACATTTTTTCACATTTAACGGTCTCGTGGAAATGCGGGGGGTCCTAAATCGACTTAGTTATTGATTTATATATTACGTTTCGGGTGCGTGGTTCAACCTTTTTATGTCTACTTTTCGTTTGATTTTATTTTTTACGGTGTTCATTTCTTTTGTTTTACGAGATGCTGGTGGCTTAATACTATATGTTTTAATTTCTAAAAATATGGTATATAACGGTTGAAGAAGACATTGATGCTACTTGACATGATTTTACGCCACCGCTAGGCCTGTAAACGAACCGAACGAACACGAACACAGACGTGTTCGTGCTTGTTCATTTAACTTTAACCGAATATGAACAGATAATCGAACACATTTTTGTGTTCGTGTTCGTTCATTAAGAAATTTGTCGTGTTCGTGTTTGTTTATGTTCGTTCATTTAAACTTAAACGAACAGTTCATGAATGTAACACCCCAACCGATGGCGGAAACATCGAGGTGTCACGTAAGAATGAGTATACAGTAGCACATGGTAACCAAATTTTAATTGAAATAAATTTAAAGTGCAAATATCCAAAAATAGAAATACATAATGAGTTTTAATGTGGAAATCTAATACATCACAAAGATCAAGCAAGCATAGACTTCAAATTGTCTTCTCATGAAAATACTCTAGCCTTCATGCATCATTATTTCCTGTTGAGTTGTAAAAATGGGGGGTCAACTAGAAGTTGGTAAGAATACATAATCCATGTTAAGCAAATAGTTTAAGTATAAAAGTTTAGCAATTCATATGTCTATCGTAAGTTTAAGTCTACATGAATAAGCATAATATGTTGAATCGACATAATCAAACCTCTGACTAGTTTAGGTCCATCCCGTCATCTACGGTTCACCTTAGTAATATGTTGGAACGATAACAATCACCCACGCTACCTATGTAGGAGGTACACGTATCCGGGTGGGGTTGTCAATCCAATAGATCTATTATTGAGTATCGCCGGCTTGGTCATAGCTAATGATTATGTAATGTTGAAACTCGTTGAAACTGTTGTTGACTAATTCATGAGGCAATAAAGTTTACAACTAGACATGCATGTTGAATTGCTTAAATAAAATGTTGCAAGTATGAAGTATCGCATAAACATGGTTACGTAAACTCACCTTAGTATAGTATTAGGTCTTGAGGAATAGTATGAGTGTAGCCCAATAGATTGCCAAGTATTACCCTATGTATAAGGCAACAAATAAGTCTAAGTCTATCTAGTCTACAAGTATATTCTAGGGTTTCGATTTGGGGATATCCATTTGTTGAATTATAATAAAATGTTTTAATAAATAAAGGGAAATTTGATAATTAAATAAATGAAAGTCTTTTTATAAAGTTTGAATTTAGGATGTTCACAATAATGTGTTTGAAGTACAAAAATAATTTTTATAAAATTATTTTCTTTAAAATAGAATATTAAATCTATTTATTACAAGTTAACAAGACTTAACTTTAATATTTAAAAATACTAAAATTAAAGAATTATTAGTTTAAAATTTATATTTCTGTTCTAAATATTTAGAAATAATTTGTATAAAATTTTGGTGCAAAAATATTAAAAATTGGATTTATTATGATTTAATTATGATTAAAACTAACAAAAATTGATTAAAAATATTAAATAAATGATTTTTTAGAATTAAAAATCATTTCAGAAAAGTTTATCATTATACAAACTCAGAATAATTTTTGTGGAAATTTATAAAATTGTTTTGATATTTTAATGGAATTTTATAAATATAATAGAATAAAACTGATTTAATTATTATATATATTAAATAAATTAAATTTTGAAAACTAAAAATTGTGGGTGAAACTTTTACATCAGATTAGCTAAAAATAATTTTTTTAGAATTTATAAAAGAGTTTTAATAATTAAAAATGAATTTATAAAATTATATGTATTATATATATTTATTTGTTAAAAAAAGAAAAAGGAACAAAAAGGGGGATGCCACTGCCGGGACTCGAACCCGGGTGGCTTAGGATGAAAGCACCAGACACAACCACTTGGTCCAGACCAGTGGTTGTGATTATTTCCGTTTGATTTAAAATAAATATATTATGCAAAATCATGTTTATCCCCAAATTAAACCCACGAGCCCTAGATTTTCAATCGTTCGATTCACACATCAATAGCCCAATTAACCTTAGGGCTATTGATGTGTGGATGCCGATGATCAAAACCCACCAACAATATTGTACTTACAATGCAGAAATAAGCACGATTTGGACAGTCAACTTGAAAGTCAAAACACGATCGGATATCAAGAACAGAGGATAATTAAGAAGAATTGATGGTTAAGAAAGATGTATTAGCGAATTGTGATGGTCCAGGAATGATTCAATTTATAGGGTAGTGGCTTGGGGTTCGAATTGGCAAGAGTTGACCATTCATTGAATGTAATACGCGTAATTGATAATTTTGGTAACAATTGATGATCAATAATCGTGTAGCCGAGTCATAACAGACTGGTAATCACGTAATGATATAAATCGTAGGTTAATCACGAGTTAATGTGGTTGATTTAGGCAAGTCGTATATCACAGTTGACTTTCCAAGTCAACTGTGAGGATTTTGAATCAAATGTTATAATTATAAATGGCCGGGTTTAAAACTAAGATTGTGGCTAGATCAACTGGTTAGTTTGTGTGTTGTGTTGTTTGAACCGGCTTGGGCGCGGGTTCGATTCCCGGCCCAAGCACCTATTTTTTACACGTTTTCTATGATAAAATCATATATATAGATAATTAATATGGTATTAGGGTTTCCAAAATGCAACAAAAATAATTAAATGCGAATAATAATGATAGAACTTGACGTTTTTATTAATAACGAGGGTAACGTACAAGTATTATTGCGTAATGTTACAATGAACATAAACGAACACAAATGATCAATATAAACGAACACAAATGAACATAAACGAACACAAACAAAAACAAGTTAATAATGATTCATAAATGAACGTTAGGGTTAGGGTGGAGAGCGGCTGTGAAGTGTGAAGAGCGGCTAATAAGTGATATGTTTAGAATGTTAGGGTTAGGGTTAAGTTTTTAGAACATATGAATTAAGGTTACTTAACAAAAGGAAATAAATAATAAAAATAAAGCTAAGTTTAATTAAACGAACATAAACGAACGTTCATGAACATAAATGAACGAACACAACGTGTGTTCATGTTCGTTCGTTTAATTAAACGAACAAAAAATTGTGTTCGTGTTCGTTCATTTATTTAAATAAACGAACATAAACGAACTTCCCGTCAAACAGTTCACGAACACTTCATGAACGTTCGGTTCGTTTACAGGCCTAGCCACCGCTACAACGCACAGGGTTAATACTATATCTATACTATATTATAAAGCATTTCCCAAGGACTTCTTAAATTTTAAGAGGTATAAGTTTAAAGGCTTATGATACAACACACAATGCATAAAATAACTACTTTTGAGGGGCAAATATGTCTTTAGAACACCATATTTAATCAAAAGAAAGTCAAGAGTCAAGAGATGTTTTTGAAACCTCACTACATTTAATTTTATAATTACATTAAACATATTAAATAGAAAACATATAAAAAACAATTCCTAACGCTACATCTTTTATTATAATATTTTATATGTAAATACTTTATAAAAGTTAAAGTTTTATAAACTTGATCATACTATATAGAAATCGAGAAATCAATACTGGAAGTTGTGTTTCCAATCATGAGGTAACAGTTTGAATTTTGAGAGTATTATGTGTAGGAATATTCATACACGTAAACATGCCTAATCTGATCTAAACTATATGATCACCAGATTCAACGACCGAAGAAGAAAGCTTCTATTTAATTTAGCCATCTCTAATTATCTATATTCATACACGTAAACATGCCTAATCTGATCTAAACTATATGATCACCGGATTCAACGACCAAAGAAGAAAGCTTTTGTTTAATTTAGCCATATCTAATTATATCTATGCGGGTTAGGGGATTAAGTTTCCTAAACCCTATATTAGAATTTATATATTGATGTATTGTACTTGTAACTCCTTATACCACCCAAATAATAAGAATCGTTATACATTGTACACATTTTTTGTAGGTTACGGTTTTAGTAAAGTCTTGCTCACAGTGCATCCTACCATCTTACTAATCATTTTCAAAAGATGAGAATCTATAGAGAAAATTAATGAATATATATAGTTTGAAACAATTATTCTTTACTTAAGATGAGAATACTTATGTCATCTTGTTACAAGTATTTTTTTAACTTAATATAGCATTTAAACAAAAAGTTTTGGATGTTTTTTACATCACAATGAATTGATACATTTTGATGCAATTTTTACTTCCGCCGCAACGCGCGGGTTACTCGCTAGTATATATATATATATTTTAATTTTAATTTCTAAAAATCTGGTATACAACGGTTGAAGAAGACGCACCAAACCAAACCATAGGAATAAACAGTTTATTATACTGCAAAAACAAAAGCTTGCGATCTCAACATTTGTTCAACAATGGCGGTTCAATCGCACCTTCTTCAGACCTCTTATATCAAATGCAGCCGGTTAATTCATCACCACCACCATCGTTGTCGTTGATTCCAGTTACGTTTCAATCATGGAAGCATAATTCCCCAAAGCTTCGAGATTATTAGGTTTTTGTTCTTCGCTTCGCTTCTTATGGATTTGTCGAAGGTCGGTGAGAAGTTTATCAGTTCTGTCCGATCCGCTAGATCCGTAGGGTTTCGTTCTTATACGCTCGTTCATCGCCCTGAGGTAATTGATATGTACAAGTGCTTGTTTATGATTATACTGTTGATTATTGATACACATTTTGTTGTGTTAAGTATGGTTATATGGCTTGTTTAATGTTTATGTTGTGTTATAGGAACTGATCTGTTTCTGGCGGGTAATTATTGTTTAGTGTCTATTAGATTATATGATTTAGGGTTTTAGTACAGAGCCCACGGGCCCAGTTTATCTCTATATATTGTAACCCTATTGAATGGAATACAATCAACCAATTCACTATTATTATTATCTTAAGTGATATCATGTTATGATGGATATAGAGATGGAAACCATTAATGTAGATGCAAGGGTGGAACTTTGTTGGGATATGGAAATTTACGCGTTTTCGTCCGAAAATTTTATGCATACTTGAGTCTGGCTTGTAAGGGTCCTGTGACTTTCACCCCCCACATTTTTTTTTCAAGCTCCGCCACTGTGTAGATGGGAATTGGAACACACACACATGACGCTTCTTTTCTTAACTGATATTATGTTGAGGTGTATGAGAATCGTATAAACCAGATGTACATGGTGACTTAATGATTTAGTGAGATAGTGGGTTAGACGGTTATGGCACCGCCGCCTTATGTACAACAACAACTGTACCCGGTAAATCCTACAAATAGTAAAACTATTGAAAGGGTCTATGGAGGGTGGGATGTAGACAGACCTTAACTCTTTCCTTGTGACAACTTCAAGCATTCCTTGTCTGTTGTTTTTTTTATGTTTTTGATGAATCCGACGATGAAATTAATTAAGTATTCTATTTTTATAAGATAAGATATATAATTTATTATATTTTTTTAAATTCAACCTCACTTTGCCTTGAGGCTTACGCCTCGTGAGGCAAAGGGAAAACGCCACGAGGCTCGATACACTTTTTTTTTCTAAACTTTGCCTAAAATGTAGGAAATCTAGACCTCTAAGACAAAGCTTAGACACATTTGTACCCACCCCTAAAATGTCACCACCTTGTGTATTGCACTTGAAACAAAACATACAAGTGCTGTATGCAAGTCTCGCGGTACTCAACAAAATATTGGTTCTGAAATGAACAACCCTCTGTATAGATGGTGTGTAGTTACACAACTTAGGTTGGCAGGCCATAATGCCATATAACAGAGAAAGAATCAAATCACTATAGAGTGGTGTATTCTGGGAATGCTAAGATGTTAGAGTGTGTAAATTATCAGATTAGTTTTAAGAGACTGTAATACCATGAGTTAATAAAGAAAATCAAACATGCATTGAGTGTGTACTACTGTACTAGAGCCATAGAGACTCCTTTTGAGGTTTGAAAATGTAGAAGCATTGAGAATATTAATTGCTGCAACATTACATTCAACAACCTTGGATTTTCAGTGACTTTCTCATTCTCAGGTTCAATTTAGAAAGAGGAAATGTCTAGTACTTTTGGTCATTAAAACTGTGCCTTGATAAAAATTTTATGTTAATGTTTAACAGGCCTTTACAATATGATTATGTGGAAAATGATTTTTTGCAGATTCCAGCTCAGGCTGCAACTGCAGCAACTATAGCCCGTGCACTTGCTTCAATCCCTCCCAATCATAGGCAAAGTCTCTCTTCAAGTTCTGAAGAACTGAGTTCAATATATGGAAGCACATCTAGAGGTCAAATAGTGGAGGAGCTTGAAGAAGAATTTTATGAAGAGGTTTAACATATTTGAGATTTGAAATTTTACATTTCCTGATATATAACACCCTTTCTATGCTGAAAAGGTAGTTCTGAAGTTTTTGTATTAATGTACCCAGTTGATCGATCATTTTGTAGTTTCAAGTTGCTTAAGTTATGTTTAGTTTAGTTTTAATTTTACAGTTAGTGTAAAATTGTCCCTAGCCCACTGAAGCTATAGTTTGTATAAAAGGGTTATCATCATTTAATTATTTCTATTTTTGTATGTGTTTGTTTACTTACTCGTTTGTTTATCTTTAGTTTTGGGGTTCAGTAAAGAATGAGCACCCAACTATAATTTTTATGAATTTTTTTTTTACGAGCAAGTAAACGATGCATTATCCCATGTTATATATGTTAGGCATCCACTAACAGCTGCTGAATTTATGTGTGTAGATGTTTGATCCTGTTCGGCACACTTTAGAGAATCTTTCATCTGAAGAAACCGAGCTCACATATTTTGAAAGGAAGGTAATATCATTATTCATTTCATTCATGCAATGGAAGTTGAATTCTAGTTACTGTTTGGAAAGTTCAATAATCGATTTAGTCATTCATGGGCCTTATCACATTCTTTATAGTGATTTGGCACTTTCCCAATATTCTCATTTATATGACACGTTGCATGTCTATGATGTGTGGTTGTAATTTTCACATACAAAAATGTGTTGCTTTGTTAGTAGGATACTACTTTAAGATTGAAGTATTTCTTCAGTATATGAAATCAACCGGTTAAGACATGAAGTGAATTTCCAAGAACGAGAAGTTCTTTTCCAGTAAAATTTGACTTGTAATCGATGATAAAACTAGACCAGATGATTAACATTTATATGGGATTGAACCATCACAACGTTTCAATTGGTGGTTAACAGTTGGCAGTTATAACTTCTTGCAATTTTGACGATTACTGCAACTCTGCAAGAAAACGCTATTAGGGAGCAATTTTGTTTGTTATCGAGCAGTGGCAACTCTATGGCTACCTAGTAGTAGCAACTGTGTTGCTACCGAACTTCAGTGGCAAATTTGCTCCAACCTTCTTGTGATCTTTAGTAGCTTAGTTGGTACCAAGCAGTGGCAACTTTGCTACTGATTTCCGGCCACTTATAGATATCATCTTCCTTGCAACTTTCAGTCAACCAGCCCTAGCTAGGGGCATTGCCCCTTGGCGCCATTGGGGGATAGCCCCTGACCTCCTGCCAGGGCACTGCCCAGACCCTGCGAAGTGGGCAGTACCCCCCTTGTAACCCCCATGGTCTAGGGGTTTTGCACCTTACAGTCTTAGAGGTTTCTTAGTACCGAAGTTATTATGACTTCTCATTTGGTATACAAGTAAATCCAATTACCCAAAATAGCTTTGTGACACTAAAATCACCAACAAACATGATTTCTGGGTTTTGGGGGTCTGTTCAAGTGTGCAAGTTGATTTTTTTACTTCTCCATGCATCTAGATTCTGTTGTTTTTTATTTGAAGCTAAATTTGTTGTCTACAGGCTGCTGTTAGGTTATTGCAGCTGGATAAAGTAACAGAAATTTTGTCTCACCAAGTAATGGATCACCATGAAGTAATGGGTAAGATTAAACTTCACCTTCCATTGTTTATATAACATCAGTATGCTATATTATATTATCTTCCTATGTAAAGACTCACATTATATCTAACCTGTAATGTTCTTGCAAGTCGCAATATTGCGGTAGCAATTATCTTTCGCACGTTCTATCGTAGATCAGAATGACGTGCTAATAGCCTTTTTATTTCTCCAGTGAAAGGAATGCATTTGGTAAAGGAGCTGGAGAAAGACATGAATATTGCAACCATCATTTGCATGGTAAGAAGGTGATTATGTTTACGTTTATTTGGCTTAGTCTGATTTGGTTGAGCCATAAGACCATAAGCTTAAGGACACTAGAATAGGTCTAGCTATATAATGAAGTATGTGATTAAGGCATGTTCTTTTAACTTCCAAATCATCATTGATGTACACTTATACTTGCAGAATGGACGAAGACACTTAACTTCTTCAAGGAATGAGGTATCAAGGGATCTTATTGTAAACACAAATTCTAGAAGGAAACAAGCTCTTCTGGTATGGCCAATCCTATTAAAACCTTTAACATTTTCATTTTTGGTTAGGAATCTTTTGATATGCAACTTAGGTTGTTATAGAAGCGTTCCTAGGTTATATGCATTGTGTTAGTTGTTGAGCAGAAGTTTCACAAAGCAAAAGCTGTTATCTGGTTTATCTAAGTCAATTTCTCTTAAACAATCCTTTGCACCTAATCATATTGACCGGCTAGTAGTTATTTTTTTTATTTTATTTTTTTATCAATATACATCTAACTGATTAGCATAAAGATGACTAACTGTAAAATCACATCCTAAAAAAATGCAGGACATACTCCCAGTATTAACAGAGCTTCGTCGTGCACAAGACATGCAAGTAGCACTTGAAATCCATCTCTCTGAAGGGAACTTTTTTAAGGTTTTGAACTGATTTCTATGTTTTATTTTTCCATTTTACTTAATTCCTTTCCTTTGTGTCATTTTTTGAATTCATATTGCTATCCGAGACTGCAACTTTATGCAAGACTGGTTCACTGTACAGGCATTCCAGGTCTTGCCTGAGTATCTTCAACTCCTAGATGGTTTCTCAGGGCTTTTGGTTATACAAGAGATGAGTCGTGGTGTGGAGGTAAGAATTTTATCAATTGAACATTACGACATTACGTTATGATCATTAAAGGGATTGTATAGTGAAGAACTAAAGATGGCCATTTTGCACTTGGATGCCATATTCACATATAAATGTGGCAAAAACAATAAAATATCAGATTTACAATAAATGACCAGATAATTTAAGAGTATAGCTCCGCCATGGTTTACATGAAAAAGGGGTTGCCTTTGCGCAAAGATAACTAACATAAACATGCTTAAATTACTTAGTGACAACAAATAATTGCTGCAAGTCCACCTACATTCAATGTTTACAATAAGATATTGAATTGTGTTTATTTGCAATGCAGTAATTATTATTCAACAATTTTCATGTCGTTCAACAGTCAAGAGGTAAACTAATCAATATACTGTGCTGTAAAGCAGATAATTACCTCCCTTCTCACTTCCCTTATGTAATCTGTACAAATCGACTATAATCTCCCTCACTTGACTTTCCAAATATAATCAGATCATGTTCAAAATAGCATTGGGCGGCCTAGATTACATGGACATGATCAGCATAGTGTAACTGCCTAGCTTAGAACTCTTAGTTTTAAGAGGCCTGAAAGTGAATACCTGAATGCTTTGTAATTTTATATTTGATATCACATCAGTACACTTGTTGATAGTTCGTTACTACTTTAAAACAAAGAAATATGGATATAGTATTGTCTATGCAGATCTGGCTGGGAAAGGCTCTACAGAAATTAGATTCACTTTTACTGGGAGTGTGCAGAGACTTCAAAGAAACAAGCTTCTTAACCGTGAGACCACTTATCGATTAGTATTTCCTTTTATTTTTCTGGAGTCCAAATGATAACTGAATCTCCCTACATAACCATTTATCATGTACTGCCTTCTTTTTTCTACATAGAGTTTCGTGAGATTATACTTCATAAATCATATTGTGTCCTGCACGTGCTTCCAATTTGAAGTGTTTTTGGTTTTGTGCTTGTTATTTTATATTGGTATTTACTAGTATTTTCATGGATCACAAATAATTCTTCCTTCGTAGTATAAATTTAGAGTGTACAAACATCACTTTCTTGGTACTGAATGTACTTGCAATTTGTATGCTTTGTAAGCACATGTTGTGATACTTACAGGTGGTTGATGCTTACGCATTAATTGGTGATGTTTCTGGTCTTGCTGAAAAGATACAAAGCTTCTTTATGCAAGAAGTTATATCCGAAACCCATGCGGTGCTCAAGAATATTGTGCTACAGGTACATGTATTATTAGTTTATTACTGCATGAAAGAGATATTAAACCTTTGCAAATTACAATAACCATCTTGTTTTTTATCAGCTAACACTGCAATGATGAATGTTGCAGGATCTAGAAATTGATGAAGTTCAAAACACTAGGTATGATTGCTATGCATTTGTAACCAGTTGTTTGGTATACTTAAAGCTTCTTTTGTATAACAATTTGCTATTAATCTATTATATTTGTGTTTGCATATTAGGCTTACATATAGTGATCTATCCACACGAGTAACTGAACCCAAGTTTAGAGAGTGTTTGTTGGCAACACTAGCTACTCTCTTCAACTTGATGTGCTCATACCATGCAATCATGAATTTTAATTCAGATCATAAGGTATTATTATTCATAGATTTTATCACTTTCTTGAAATTTTGAATTACTTTTGATTTAAGTTCTTGTTGCTATGACTCACTTCAAGGCCCAACCCTCTAAAGATGCATTAGTGTGGTGGTTGTAAGTGATTGATAGGCCATTTATTTATGAATGAGACGATTTGGGTTGTGTTATATTTCAACAACAACCATACCCAGTAATTCCTACAATAGCAAAACGATTGGTAGGATCCAGGGAGGGTGGGATGTAGGCAAACCTTACCTCCATCCCTAAAAATAGAGAGGTTGTGTTATATTTCAAACGCTTGAAATCAACAAATTTAGCTAGAAGGAAATTAGGAAAGTAAGTCAAACAGGTCGAAAGCCTAAAGTATATTCTAATGCATACACCCTCCTAAATAGTTCCATGAAAAGGTTTAGACTTTTTTTTTTTGTATAAATGTTGTTTTCAATCATAAAAATGGGACAAGAAGGTGTCAGAAAATCAACATGCACCCATCTATCTGCTTTAATAGTTTTCCATAGAGATTATGTTTGTTTTTTTTTATTTCTGTCACAGGTTTCTTTGGGCCATTTTTCACCTGCTGTGCAGGAAGAATATGAAGGCACTGTTTCCGCTAAGCATGTCCAACATGCTGAGTCATCATTACAAAATTGTTCCGATACAAAGGCTGTAAATGGTTCTCTATCTGAGCCCGTGGGCCAAGGGCCCAATTTAGCTTCAGCACAAGAACCTACAACATCTTCCACCACATATTCTGATCCTTCTGGTGCAGAACTGAGAGATGATGGGAGTGGGGCTTCAAGCAGTGGGTCCTCTTGGTTTCAGCTTAGAAGTGACGCAGCAACACTTGTTTCAGAAACATTACAGAGGGGTCGTAGGAATCTTTGGCAACTTGCAACAAGCCGTCTTTCAGTATTGCTTTCGTCTGTTGCTGTTCGTTCTACCAGCATTCATCAATTTTTAAAAATTTATGAAGATCTCAATATTTTCATCTTGGCTGGTGAAGCTTTCTGTGGGGCTGAAGCTGCCGAATTTAGGCTGAAACTGAAAGCTATTTGTAAAAATTACTATGATTCCTTTCACCGCCAGAATATATATGTAAGTTGGCATATTCGTTTAGATATACTACAAGAGAGCGGGTATTGCATGTTATTTGCCTTTTCAGTTATTTCTAGTACATAGGCTCTTTGAAAAACTGTGACAGGATATGGGATTCTATGAAACTCTTTCTGGTTCAGTTAAGTTTATATTAAAAAAAATATATATATATCAAGGTGAAGACCAATTTTAATGTTGGAGAATTTTATCCAGTTTTGTTTTTACCTTCTTAATAAAACTAAGTTTCGCAATCGGTCTTTTGTAGTTTATGAGTTTGTCATGTATGTTCTTGGTCTCTAGGTGGTAACTTTGAGTGTTCGACCCATTTACTTATAAATGGGTAGAATTGGGTTGTGTTTCTCTTGAATGGGTAAAAAGTTTAGCTAAAATAGGGGAACAGACCAAAAGGGCTGAACGGGTCAGACAGGTAGAATTCGAAAGGTGTCCAAAACCCGTTTTTAGTACATACAACCCTCGGGCCCATTTTATTAAAATAGTTATATTATTATTGTAACGATATTGTTTTGATTATCATAGTTAACACGTTAGTTATGTATAAAACAAATTTAAAAGATGGATAATAGAAATATTTGTAGCTAAACCCGACCCAGGCCGGCTCAGTGAGTTTCAACACCTACCAAAAGTGGTCCTTTTTTTAGCATTTACCCAAACCGCACAACGTGGCCATCTTACCACCTATAGTCTTTAATAGTGCATATCAATTTTGCTTAAGCATGTGATTATGTGAATACTGTATTTCAGGCTCTAAAAACGGTTCTGGAAAAAGAGAGTTGGTTTACAGCTCCACCAGAGACAATCCAGGTAGTTAGTTTTGCAGGTCTTGTTGGTGATGGGGCTGCATTGATTATTCAATCCGCTTCAATAGAGTTGCAGTCTAAAAAATCAGCAGACCTGATGAAACTTAGCCCCAAACAGACTGGATTTTCCTATTGGGTTAAAAGTGGAAATCCATTTTGTCCAAAAATCGCTTCCAGCGAATTTGATGATCCTTCTACGTATGAAGAAACCAATGAGGATTGCAATGAAGCATCTCACAAAAACAACTCATCACTTAATAGCATTGGCCGTGTTGATCCTGAAGATGAAGATGAAGATCTTCTTGCAGATTTTATTGATGAGGATAGCCAATTACCAAGCCGCATTTCTAAGCCCAAGTATTCAAGAAATCACTCTTCATCATGGAGTATTGAAGAGATGGAAGCACACACAGGATCTTCAATCTGTGCCCTAAGGTTAATTATACCTCTAGATTCCGGACTTTTTGTTATAGGTGAATTTGGTAACAGATCAATACAGGTTTGGATTGATATGGGTCACTTTTTTATGGACTGAAAAATGCCAGGTCGGGTTGGGTTGATTTGCGAACACCCTTTGTCCATTTTTGAAATTTTTTCTAGAAATAATTTATGCATTAACTATGAGAAATCATTATTATTACAATAATAATCCAACTGTAATTAAAACGAATTAGGAGGTTGTATGCATTGAAAAGAGACTTTAGGAGAATCAAACTTTTGACCCATTTCCCTTTCGGCTGAGCTTTTTAAATTGATTCGTTCAACATAAAAACACAACCCACAACAACCAATTCATAAGTAATTGGGTTGAAATTGCCACCTTTAATACCAAGTGTCATGAGTTCCCTTTACTAAATGTTATTTATGTGCAATAGGCTGATGGATAAATACGCAAGACTCATGCCAAGATTAGACATAATTAACATTGAGTTTTTAAAGGTATGTGAAATAATAGTATGTTTTTATGTATTTCTTTGCAAATTTATTCCCATACTAGTATACTACGCTATACAAGTTTATTTTTCCTTCGTACAACTTTATCTAAGCCAATCAATTCTTACAGGGTATATCCCAACTGTTTGGGATATTTTTTCATTTTGTTTTTGAAAGCTTTGGTCAGCAGAACACCAATCCTGGCGGTAAAGGATTGAACGATGCTCTTAGTTGTGAGTTCTCTAGTTTCTGTATGCCAATTCTCTCTTTGTTTACTTTGATCAACGGTTTGGGAATGAAAATGGAAATGGTAGATGGTGTTTGGTTTGAGGGTAGAGGTTTTAATGTTCAAAATCATATTTAAATTTTGGATTCACATACCTGTCCGGGTGTGGCTTTGGAAAATTAATTCTTTTTCCCTTTCCTATTCCTATTCCCATTCTGCCCTACTAGTAAAGCGATTCCCATAGTGATTTCTCACTGAAAACCAAATGCCACCAAAGACTATGCTTCATGTGTATATGAATTTACTTTGTGGTGCTCAGATCAGCTGAAAACAGCCATATCCAGAATACAGGGGGATTGCGGTCAATGGATCAAATCCCGATCTCCATTGTCTTCATCTATATCTACACCCTTGAATATGCCATCATCTCATACTAACAACAGGCTAAACGGTATAGCCAATTCAAATCTTAAGCATGTGACCAGCACATCTTTTAGCCTCAAGGTATATTGCTGCATGCTATTTTCATTTATTGACATCAGCTTATTTTTCTTTTATGTTGAACTGAAGCTTTGCATTATCATAGAAAAGTGAGATAATAGATTATTTTAATGTCTCGTTAAATTTTATATGATTATGATGCAGGAAAGATGT
The DNA here is from genome assembly GCA_028751855.1 of Ambrosia trifida. Classification (NCBI taxonomy): domain Eukaryota; kingdom Viridiplantae; phylum Streptophyta; class Magnoliopsida; order Asterales; family Asteraceae; genus Ambrosia; species Ambrosia trifida. The sequence continues at coordinate 57,726,906 of CM054124.1, forward strand.
ACAGGAGCTGATACAATATCTCTTGTTGCGCGATTATTGCAAAAATCCAAGGGACATCTTCATTCAATTCTTCTGCAGAACAATGCGGCAATTGTTGACGACTTCTACGTGCATTTGGTATGCTTCAGTTATTTAATTCTGATGACTTCAGTTGCAATAGGAAAGAGAGGCAAAACACAAACTAAAATTTCCTTAAACGTTTGGACTTTTGTGTTGGGGTTGATGGATTGACTTAGTTATAGCCATCACAAGTCTACTTGGTTTTTGTTTTCTTGTAAAGTTCGAATTTTAGGCCACATTGATGGTGTAAGTGCTTTTCAACTTTTATCAGGTTGGCTCAGTCCCAGATCTTGTAGAACAAATTCATAGAACAACTGCAAGATTGCTTCTTCACATTAGCGGGTAAGACACAACATGTGCACTAGTTGGATTCATGTTATTGTTGATGAGATTAACCGCATTATGCTATCATTTGGTTTTAACAGAATGATATTCATAATTATTTGGGGGCGTCAAGATTACTTTTTTATGTTGCAGAACATTATTCCTTGGCTGTGGTTAACTTTTGTCTCAGTCAGACACCTTGACGTTTTAATTTTTATAGAACCATGTCTGCCAATTCCATTTGTATCTTACGATGTTTAGCGCAAATGGGAAAATCGGCAGGTCGGGTAGTGGGTCAAAACGGGTTGGATCAGTTATTCGTTGACCCAAAACACTTCTTGTCCAAAATTTTATCTTTGTGTAAATAATTTACAAGTAGATAACGGTTACAAACATTATCTTTTCTCAAAAACAATCCAACTTTTTGAGGAAAATGATTTAGCATGAAAATACACTTTATGTGACTTTTTGACCCATTTTACCTGTTTATAAACCTTTTCTTTTTATAAAGTTACATGCTTGACCCAGTGGAGATGAACACAACCCTGTTTGACCCGTTTGTAATCAAACAGGTCAAAATAGCCACTGATATACATTTAACCAGGATCACTTGACAGGTATGTTGATCGAATTGCCAATGCTAAATGGGAAGTTAAAGAGATAGGAATGGAACATAACGGGTGATTATGATTTGCATCTACATCTACAAGAATATTAAATGTTATTCTCTATTTATACTACTTTGCTGAAGATGTTTGTAAATTTTTTAACAACCCTTTTTTGGGCATCTTCTCCATGGTTAATAGGTATGTTGACCTATTGTTGGGCGAATTTAAGCATTACAAGACGAGGCTCGCCCAAGGAGGCATTCGACAAGAGGTAAAGTCAAGTCCAAGAATCAATAACGAACAAACACACAATATTTAGTAAAACTCACTTTACTATAATCAAGGAAAACATAATTAAAAACACCTGTAGCCGCCGCCCAATATTAAGCCTAGGATCTTGTTTTCTCAATTTTATATTGTTTCCCATTTTTTTTTTCTGATTAATTAATCTATTAGATTAACTTGTTTAGAAAATATTTCTGCAACCCCAGATGCAGGATACATTAATAGAGTATGGACTTGAAATTCTTTCTGAAACCATTGTCGAAGGCTTATCACGAGTAAAGAGGTGTACTAATGAGGGTCGAGCTCTAATGTCATTGGATTTTCAGGTTTCCCCTTAACTAAACTGCAATGATTATGCTTAGAGATGGAAACATTGGTGGGTTGGTAACTGTCAAGGTCGGTTTAGGTCCAGGTGGGTAAATTTTACGAGTCGGTTGGGTTGACCTGAAACAATTTTGTCAATTTTTTACAACATTCTTTATAACTACATAGCATTTTACTACATATATTTGATTACAAATAAAACTATTTAGTGGACGGTTTGGTAGACTTTTGACCCGTTTGACCCTTTACTCTTTTCAGCTAAAATTTTGAATTTACCTATTTGTTAGAGTTAAAATATTCCCGCATCGGAACATACACAATTAACAGATCAAAAATGTCACCTCTAACTATGCTTGCTGATTTTGTTTATGTATCTGTACTTAGTATGCTGAAAATGATATTTTTTTTTCTGCTGATTCAGGTTTTAATAACTGGCCTTCAGCATTTTCTGACTATAAATGTTAAATCAAAGTTACTACGAGTTGAAACTTTTATCAAGGTAACCGACCATAGAATAAATTAATTAACAGTTTACAATCTCTTATCCAAATACATATTTTTACGTGGGAACAATTTGTTATTTCTTTAACAGGCGTTTTATCTTCCAGAAACCGAATACGTTCCTTGGGCTCGTACTCATCCCGTAAGATTTTTTTTTTTTTTTTTTGCTTTTCCTTTTACGTTTACACACTGCACTCAATATTATTATAACACTACCAAGAAAATTATGTCTGCAACAATTTACAAAATTAAACAGAGGAAAATTCAATGACAAAACTGAAACTTTCTAACTCAGGTAACAATTAACACATTCACTTCCAACTACTCTACCATGACAATTTGTGTGGCTAGACCACAAGAAAACGACAATGTTGGATACTCCTGTCAATTAAAAATTTGCAACAAAACAACTGAAATTATGGTGTGACTCGTGAGTTCAATACATAACCAATATTAAGAGAAGAACAATGAGAACCGCAATAAGCAGCTGTAAGTAATGCTCCTATGTAGTAGGGCTGTAGGAGAGAAAAGCATTGGCAAACATGTGGTCACACAAGTGTTGCATGTATTATATTTAATTTTTAAACAATAGGTACATGTGTTTATGTGGTTCTCAGAGTTCTCTACTTAGACTATAAGGAGTGTGTGTGTGGTGGTGGTGGTGGTGGTGGTGTGGGGGGGGGGGGGGGGGGGGGGGGGGGGGGGAAGAGGTGGGGAAGGGAATAATATTATTGTGTGTAAGATTTAAAAAAAAACCATCCCCCCACGCCCATCAACTTTTCCCCGCCCCACTCCGGTCATCCTTAAAATGGGTTCTCTTTTGAACGCCCCTCCTATGACAATGGTACTCGAATCACAAAACTACTTTTTTGCATCTCAGGAATACACAAAAAACCAAATTATGGGGCTAATCAACCTTGTGGCCACCATGAAAGGCTGGAAAAGAAAAACCAAACTGGAAGTGCTAGAAAAAATAGAGTTAGCATCAACTTTATAGTTTCTTTTTTATTTTTTTTTTACTTTACTGCATCTTACCCGGTCATCAATATTTTTCAACTCTCAAGCCCATGAAATCGATGATACTGGACCTATATATCGAGTTTAGGTTCTGAAATGCTTCATTTATAAATTTTGTTTGTAATCTATTTTTATGCTATATAGTTTGGTGTGTGTTAAACTGTTAATTGAACTCTAAATCATGGTGATATATATTCTTTCTTATTTGCGATACAGCAGCTTTACTATCAATGGCCATTCAAATTGCATGTGAATCTTAGTTTACAAAAGAAATATATAAAACAATACTACTAAAAAAATCACATCGTAGAACGGTCAAAAAATTAAATGAAACCAACCATTCCAGCTCGGCAAGGAGCAACCGAGGGGGTGGCGGCAATGTTGTCGTTGCCGAACGGTCGTCAATTGCTCTTGCCAATGAGCGCCCCGTCCCCCCTAAGGTCATACCTAACGGTTTCATTAAAAAATTATGTCATGTTACCGCCATGTAGGGAAAGTGGTTCCACTTTTCACTGTCACGTCAAACTGTGACCAACAAACACATCACTGCCACATCAGCATGGGTGTTCACTTACTTTTTTTTTCACTTTTATAATGGTTTTATAATTTTTCACTATCCACCACCTATTAAAATAATATTGAAATATAATAAATTTTAAAAATGATGTAATTGGTTCAAAAGCTTGGGCCACGATCCTTCTCTTTTCATAGGTGTGATCACCCCCCCCCCCCCCCCCCCCCCAAACCCTTTTCAATGTTGTTAACGCCCCAAGGGGCGGTGTGTGGCGTCGGATCACCTCCATTGTGACACGGACATGACCCGATAACACACAAACTAAATTTGTGTAATGATCTCATCGGAATTCCACTTTAATTTAGCACACATTCCTACCCCCACCTTATGATTTGCCCCACGCTTCCATAGTCCGCCTTTCATGCCTCACTCGTACCTCGGAGTAGAGGTGTACAAAAAATTCAAGGCTGAAAAATAATCTAAATCCGATCTAATGGGGAAAACCAAAATTTAAAACCAAATACAATCCGGTAGGATCCACATGATCCGATCCGAATTTCTAAGTTTTCAACCCACCGGATTATTTCCGGATCTTCTCGCATCGGATCCTATCCGAATTTTTGGATCTGGATTTAAATCTAAATCCGGTTTCTTATTTTTTTATACTAGGTTAGAGCCCCGCGTATATACGCGGTACATGTCCATGTCAAATGAAAAAAAATCTATAAAGATTGTAGTGTGCAAATTTTATTTATTGAAATTTTATTTATTCAATCAGAAATATACAAATTTTATTTATTGAAAGTTATGCAATACAATTCGTATGAGTTTTGGTTGATTGTAAATTATCATAAAAAAGTTTAATGTTACCCAATAACAGATATATATAAATCAACATTTTTGACTTTCAAGTTTAAATTTGGTAAATTGACGTTCAAGTTTAATGTTAGTAGGAAAAATCAACATTTTTTTTACTTTCAAATTTAAATTTAGTAGGAATTTAAACATTTTTGACACAATGAAATTATTTATTAATTCAAAATAACATTAAATAACAATCGTTATGATTTAATCTAAATTCGGTAAATTGTTAAAAGATAATAATAAATGTTAGTAATTTCTGATTTAGGAGAATAGTTTTATTAAAAGTATCACTTCTAAATAATATACACTGTAAATTAACGTGTTATAATTTATATTAACATATTAATATTGTAAATATTGTAATTTAACGATTGGTGTTGATTTATGATTTAGGAGAAAACTCACAAATTCTGGAAATATAAATAATTTTTTCTGGATTTAAATAAAAATATTGTAATTTGCATTCAAAAACACAATTATCACAAATTTAGTATTTGGTAAATTGACATTCAAGTTAATAACAGTCATTAGGATGTTAATATAAATTCGGTAAATTGTTAAAAGACAATAATAAATGTCATTAACTTCGGTCAATATATAAATTAATTTAAATATTTAGTCAAAATAACATTAAATAACAATCATTAGGATGTTAATATAAATTCGGTAAATTGTTAATAGATAATAATAAACGTCAATAAATTCGGTCAACATATATATTAAAGTAAATAAATAACAATTATTAATATTCAAATTCCAGATTAAATGACATTAACATGAGTCAACTATTATTATTTAGTATTTGGTAAATTGACGTTCAAGTTTAATGTTATTAGGAAAAATCAACATTTTTGATACATTGACATTATTTATTAAGTCAAAATAACATTAAATAACAATTATTATGATTTTAATATAAATTCGGTAAATTGGTAAAAGATAATAAAAATGTCATTAATTTCAGATTTAGGAGAATAGTTTTATTAAAAGTATCACTTCTAAATAATTTACATTGTAAATTAACGTCTTATAATTTATATTAACATACTAATATTGTAAATATTGTAATCTAACGATTGGTGTTGATTTAGGATTTAGGACAAAAACTCACAAATTCTGGAAATATAAATAATTTATTCTAGATTTTAATAAAAATATTGTAATTTGCATTCAAAAACACATTTGTCACAAATTTAGTATTTGGTAAATTGACATTCAAGTTAATAACAATCATTAGAATGTTAATATAAATTCGTTAATTGTTAAAAGATAATAATAAATGTCAATAACTTCGGTCAACCTATAAATTAATTTAAATATTTACGCAAAATAGCATTAAATAACAATAATTAGGATGTTAATATAAATTCGGTAAATTGTTAATAGATATTAATAAACGTCAATAAATTCGGTCAACATATAAATTAAAGTAAATAAATAACAATTATTAATATTCAAATTCCAGATTAAATGACATTAATATGAGTCAACTATTATTATTTAGTATTTGGTAAATTGACATTCAAGTTTAATGTTAGTAGGAAAAATCATCATTTTTGACTTTCAAGTTTAAATTTAGTAGGAATTTAAACATTTTTGACACAATTAAATTATTTATTAAGTCAAAATAACATTAAATAACAATCATTATGATTTTTAATCTAAATTGATAAATTGTTAAAAGATAATAATAAATGTTAGTAATTTCTGATTTAGGAGATTAGTTTTATTAAAAGTATCACTTCTAAATAATATACACTGTAAATTAACATGTTATAATATATATTAATATACTAATATTGTAAATATTGTAATTTAACGATTGGTGTTCATTTAGGATTGAGGAGAAAACTCACAAATTCTAGAAATATAAACAATTTTTTCTGGATTTAAATAAAAATATTGTAATTTGCATTCAAAAACACAATTATCACAAATTTAGTATTTGGTAAATTGACATTCAAGTTAATAACAGTCATTAGGATGTTAATATAAATTCGGTAAATTGTTAAAAGACAATAATAAATGTCATTAACTTCGGTCAATATATAAATTAATTTAAATATTTAGTCAAAATAACATTAAATAACAATCATTAGGATGTTAATATAAATTCGGTAAATTGTTAATAGATAATAATAAACGTCAATAAATTCGGTCAACATATATATTAAAGTAAATAAATAACAATTATTAATATTCAAATTCCAGATTAAATGACATTAACATGAGTCAACTATTATTATTTAGTATTTGGTAAATTGACGTTCAAGTTTAATGTTAGTAGAAAAAATCATCATTTTGACTTTCAAGTTTAAATTTAGTAGGAATTTAAACATTTTTGACACAATAAAAATATTTATTAAGTCAAAATAACATTAAATAACAATCATTATGATTTTAATCTAAATTCGGTAAATTGTTAAAAGATAATAATAAATGTTTGTAATTTCTGATTTAAGAGAATAGTTTTATTAAAAGTATCACTAATAAATAATTTACACTGTAAATTAACGTGTTATAATTTATATTAACATACTAATATTGTAAATATTGTAAATTAACGATTGGTGTTAATTTATGATTTAGGAGAAAAACTCACAAATTCTGGAAATATAAATATTTTTTTCTGGATTTAAATAAAAATATTGTAATTTGAATTCAAAAACACATTTGTCACAAATTTAGTATTTGGTAAATTGACGTTCAAGTTAATAACAATCATTAGGATGTTAATATAAATTCGGTAAATTGTTAAAATATAATAATAAATGTCATTAATTTCGGTCAACATATAAATTAATTTAAATATTTAGTCAAAATAACATTAAATAACAATGATTAGGATGTTAATATAAATTCAGTAAATTGTTAATAGATAATAATAAACGTCAATAATTTCGGTCAACATATAAATTAAAGTAAATAAATAACAATCTATCTTGATGACAAAATCAAAATTACCACAAAACCATTAAATACTAAAGTATATGTAATACAACAAAACATATAATATTGTTTCTCTATCTATTGTTATATATTACAGAATGTATGTTTGCATTTGATATAATATCGGTTGGTACTTACAGAATTTGACAACACTTCCTTATACAATGACTAATTCCGGTTCAATATATTTAGGATGATACAACTGCTTAAATCGATGATATACCTGCATAAATAAAAAATAAAACTGCATAAATCAGAAATCAGAAATAAAAATAACGATGACATAACTTGTCACACCCTCAAATTCCACGTGCGGGGTTTTACCGCGAGGCGCGTGACACACCAGGATCTCAGTCAACGATCACAATAAACATACAACAAACATGCATTCATAATTATATTTAAAACCAAAATATCATGCTTTGAGCTGTAAACCAGCAGCGGAAGCATTCTTGTTTACAACCAAAAGACATATCATTGTTTACAAGGACATTGTTTAATATGTTTCAAAATAATAGACGCCGTGCATGACTCCGTGCGCCTAGTCCGATAACCGCTACCTTAGCGACCTGAGAAAACATGCCAAAAATGTCAACATATAATGCTGGTGAGTTCACAGGTTTTCTTTCATAAAAGTGTTGTTATAAGTTCGGTAAGATCATTTCCCGTTACTACTATGTTATGAGAACGTTAGCTAGACGTTAAGTGTTGCTACTACTGCGGTTGGGAATCCATTACTAAACCGGTATAAGTGTTGAAGCCAGCCCAGACGGACGGGATTACCGATGCCTCGGTAACCCCCAAAGTATTAGAGACAATATGCACCCGCCCGGCTCCCAGCCGTCGGGTGGGGTTTGTAAGGCCCAATAGATCTATCCACATTTCCCCCGTTGTGCATCCCCGCACATTCATGGTTCCCCCTGGGACTTTCTGTAAAAGCCGCATAGTACGTAAAGTAACCATAGTATAACATGATCTATGATAAGTAGTCAAATAAGTAGCATGTTTCTCCCCCGAAAGTAAAACGGTAAAAGTGGGGCTGTGACACTCACCTTGGTTTGCGTTACTTGAAAACAGTTAAGTAGTTATGTTATGATAGTCCCAAATAGCGGCGACCTATCATAAGATGCGTATAAGTATTGGACTAATAACCCGCAGGCTAACTAGTCCCCGTATGTCCAGACCGTGACCATAAACGTTTGAAAACACCTTTAACTGTTAGACCGACCGTGCCAGACAAGACCCGACATCCCATTGGTGACCCGACATTCCACGTGTTAGATAAATGCAAGACATCATGCAACATATGCAATTAAACACTTAGCACGCGCAACAGTTCACCTAGTCTAGCATAATGTCCAATTAATGCATAAACAGGTCCGAACACGTCTTACTAAGTCATTGGGTGTATCCCGGGGTTCCTAACATGTTCCTAGGTGTCAAATCGTGTTCCGGGATGTCAAAACGCGTTCACGACAGCAGTACATGCGATTAGGAAGGTTACACGCGAGTAGGCATTAGCCTATAGGCGATTAGGGGCCTAATCGCCTGATGTATCAGGCGAGTAGGGTCCCAATCGCCCCTAATGCTGCATAATCGCCCCCAGCTCAGGCGATTAGGATGCCTAATCGCCTGCAGCTGCTGTACAACGAGTTTTCGCGCGTTAAACCCTCCAAATCAGATCCGAAACATGCAACAACACCCAATATCAAACCTAAATCATTTACCAACCCATTTCAAGCAAAAACCCCCAACATATCACTGATCTAGCATGTTCTATGCAATTATTTCCTAAAATGGCAAAGTACTAGGTTTCTTCTACCAACCTTATCTTTCCTTAAATGGAAACAATCAGATTTCAAACTTTACAAACATGTAAATCATCAAACCTCTGATCTAACATCTTCCTAGCATGAATCCTAACAACATTGCATCAACAATCATACCATAATCATCCTAAATCCTCAAGAACATACAAATGGGTCAAAATATGCATTTTCTTCAAAACACCACAATAATGGCTAAGATTCTAAGACAACCTTCCTAATAACCTCTACATATCAGAAGTACAATCATATCTTGAAAACATTCATGTTAAAATCACCAATAAGACCAACATATGCATGTAAACTTCACATATAACAAGCATTAAGGTGTAAACTTGGTTTAAGACTCTTTTGAAAGGTTTTTAAAGACACATTTGGTAAAACAAGGTCTGGAACTTTGGGGGAACTCAAAATAACAACTTTACAAAGGTTAGGGATGAAGAACACACCTTGGGTTTTGCTAAAGAAAGGTGTGTAAGCTTGGGGATGGTGATTTTTGTAGCAAAATGAGTTCCAGAGGTGTTTTAAGGTGTGTGGGCGACTTGGGAGCAGCTAGGGTTGTTCTAGAGGTGTTTGGGGAGTTAAGGGTTCTATTTATAGGTGTTTTGACCCGAGCCCTGCAGTTCACGCGAGTAGCAGTACCTTACATGCGATTGGGGGCCTAATCGCGTATAACATCAGGCGATTAGGTCCCAATCGCCTATAACCTTCCCTACTCGCATGTCTATATAGGCGATTAGGCCCTATTCCAGGCCCTAATCGCCTGATACCTGCCAGGTTGGGTTTTCGGCGCGTTAAACGCTATTTTAACATATATAAACACGTATTCACATACCGACAAGTCACATAATGATTCCAAACATATAATGCATGATAACTAACACGTTTACATCCGTTCACCAATTCCCGGGACTCGAGACTCGTGTGTGCATTAAACCCGGTGATTCCACGAATCACCGATCCTTGTACTCATGGTTATGGACCGACTCCCGATGACCCCGCGGATCATCATAACGACTCCCGATGATTCCCAGAATCATCATACCGACTCGACTGACCCCGTTAAGGACGTAATATGTATGACTCGCTAAGGTAGACTTACTAGTTTAGTCAACGTTACTAACCTGAGTTTGCCGGGTGTCACATCATCCCCCTGTTGAAAGAATTTTCGTCCCGAAAATTGCCCAAGGCTAAAAAGAAAGAGACGAAAGAGAAGAAAAAATTTTCCGGTTGCCACATCATCCCCCTGTTGAAAGGAATCTCGACCCGAGATTCATTCAGCTTCAGCAGAGGCATGTCTTGATTCGAACGCGCGCTTAGGAAATAAATGGGGATACTTAGCCTTCATTTGATCTTCCCGTTCCCACGTGAACTCCGGTCCACGATTAGAGTTCCAACGGACTTTAACAATGCGGATTTTACTCCGGCGAAGGCTACGGATTTTATAGTCAAGAATTTCAACCGGTTCCTCCACGATACGCAGACGATCATCCACCTTGATCTCTTCGAGAGGAACAACCAAAGATTCATCCGCCAAGCACTTCTTCAGATTAGAAACATGGAAGACATTATGAACATTACTGAGCTCAGCCGGCAGATCAAGCCTGTATGCTACCGGTCCAATCCGTTCCAGGATTGCGAACGGTCCCACATACCGAGGATTCAATTTGCCCCGCTTCCCAAAACGTATAACGCCCTTCCACGGAGATACCTTCAATAAAACTCTGTCGCCAACCTCAAACTCCAAAGGCTTGCGACGACGATCGGCATAGCTCTTTTGACGATCCCGAGCTGCTGCCATGCGGTTACGGATTTGTACGATCTTTTCGGAAGTCTCGTACACAAGTTCCGGGCCGGTGAGTTGACTCTCACCCACCTCGGCCCAACAAAGAGGAGACCGGCATTTCCGCCCGTAAAGAGCCTCGAACGGAGCTGCCTTGATGCTAGAATGGCAATTGTTGTTGTAGGAGAATTCCACCAACGGTAAATGACTCTCCCACCCCTTGCCAAAATCGATCACACATGCCCGAAGCATGTCTTCTAGCGTTTGGATTGTCCGCTCACTTTGACCGTCAGTTTGCGGATGATACGCTGTGCTCATGTCCAACTGAGTACCCAGAGCCTTATGCAAGGACTTCCAGAAGTTAGAGGCGAACCGAGGATCACGATCAGAAATAATAGAGACAGGCACCCCGTGCCGAGAGACCACTTCCTTGAGATATAACCGTGCCAGGCGCTCGAGACCATCGGTCTCCTTGATAGCGAGGAAGTGCGCAGACTTTGTCAACCTATCGACAATTACCCAGATCATGTCGCAACCACTGGGCGATTTCGGGAGTTTGGTCACAAAGTCCATCGTAATCCGCTCCCACTTCCACTCGGGGATTTCAGGTTGTTGCAGAAGGCCGGACGGCTTTTGATATTCGACCTTGACCTTGGCACAGGTCAAGCACTTGCTCACATACGAAGCCACGTCCGCCTTCATGTTCGGCCACCAGTAAAGTATCTTCAGGTCTTGGTACATCTTATCGGAGCCAGGGTGAATAGAGTACCGGGACTTGTGAGCTTCATCAAGAACGAGCTCCCGCAAGCCCCCAAATAAAGGAACCCAAATACGTTCAGCGAAGTAGCGTAACCCATCGGACCTGAGTTCAAGGTGACTATCAGCACCATGCATGGTTTCAGCTTTAAGGTTTTCCTCCTTCAAAGCTTCTTGTTGCGCTGAACGGATTCGATCAGGTAAGCCGGAATGGATAGTGAGCTGAAGAGCCCGAACACGACGAGGTTTAGCCGTTTCCTTCCTGCTCAAGGCGTCTGCGACCACATTCGCCTTGCCAGGATGGTATTTGATAGCGCACTCGTAGTCATTAAGAAGCTCGACCCAACGACGCTGTCTTATATTCAACACCTTCTGATCAAAGATATGCTGGAGGCTCTTGTGATCGGTGTAAATAGTGCATTTGGTACCGTACAAGTAATGCCTCCAAATCTTTAAGGCAAAGACCACCGCACCCAATTCCAGATCATGGGTGGGGTAGTTTTTCTCATGAACTTTGAGCTGACGAGAAGCATAGGCGATGACCTTCTCGCGCTGCATCAGTACACAACCAAGACCCCGGATAGAAGCGTCACAATAAACCACAAAATCGTCCGTGCCCTCAGGCAAGGACAAGATAGGAGCAGAACAGAGTTTAGCCTTTAACATCTGGAAGGCTGACTCCTGCGAATCACCCCAGTCGAACTTCCTGTCCTTCTGGGTAAGCGAGGTGAGGGGTTGAGCGATCTTCGAAAATCCCTCAATAAAACGACGGTAATAACCTGCAAGGCCTAGGAATTGCCGCACCTCAGATGGCGTCTTTGGTGCTTCCCAGTCTTTAATGGCTTCAATCTTTGCTGGGTCAACGTGAATTCCTTTCTCATTAACAACATGACCAAGGAATTGAACTTCACGCAACCAGAAGCTACACTTAGAAAACTTAGCGTATAGCTGTTCCCGCCTCAGAAGTTCCAAAACAAGACGTAGGTGTTCCTGGTGGTCCACCTCGTTCTTGGAATAGACTAGAATATCATCGATGAAGACAATCACGAACTTATCAAGATAAGGCTTACAAACACGGTTCATCAGATCCATAAAGATGGCAGGTGCGTTGGTGAGACCAAAAGGCATGACCAGGAATTCAAAATGGCCATAGCGAGTTCGAAAGGCGGTCTTCGGAATGTCAGCTTCTTAAACCCTCAACTGATGGTACCCCGACCTCAAATCGATCTTCGAATAGAAACTGGAACCCTGAAGCTGGTCAAATAAGTCATCGATGCGGGGAAGAGGATAGCGATTCTTGATGGTAACCTTATTCAACTCCCGGTAGTCGATACACATCCGTAGGCTTCCGTCCTTCTTCTTGACAAACAAAATAGGGGCTCCCCACGGGGACGAACTAGGTCGAATGAAACCCTTCTCTAACAGCTCCTGCAACTGGTTCGATAACTCCTGCATCTCGGGAGGTGCGAGACGATAAGGGGCACGAGCAATAGGGGCCGCACCCGGAGCAAGTTCAATACCAAATTCGACCTGGCGATAAGGAGGAAGACCAGGTAAGTCTTCAGGAAATACATCGGGAAAGTCGCGGACAACAGGAATATCTTCAATCTTCTTCTCCTCTTCAGACGAAACCGAAACAAGTGCCAGAATGGCAGAATACCCCTTCCGAAGATACTTATAGGCTTTCATACACGAAATGATACTCAACGGGACCCCGCTCTTCTCACCGTGCACCAACAGAATTTCTCCATCAGGGAGAGGAAGTCGAATGACTTTATCAAAACAAACGATCTCGGCATGATACAGAGACAACCAATCCATACCCACGACAACATCGAAACTACCCAAGGACACCGGCATGAGATCAATAGGGAAGGAATAACCCGACAACTCAAGGTGACACTCCCTAAGGACGTGCGTCGCCTCGACTTTCTTACCATCAGCCAATTCTATCAAGTACTTAGCCTCTAAAGGTGTAGGTACCCTATCAAGCAATTGACTAAACCCAAGAGATATGAAACTCTTATCGGCACCAAAATCGAATAAAACCGTAGCATAGCGATTATCGAGGAGAAACGTACCAGTAACAGTGTCGGGATCCTGTCGAGCACCACTTGAACCGATCACGAAGGCGCGAGCATTCCTGCCTCCGCCCCCATTGTTTCCATTGCCCGACCCATTCTTCCCGGCTTCACCCTGTTTCAACTTGGGGCAGTTACGCTTGTAGTGACCAAGTTCACCACAGTTATAGCACCCTTGTTTCCCCTGATTTCCCTGAGGAGCAGCGACTTGAGGGGCTGGGGCTGGTGTGACCGATGGGTTTCGGTTCCCCAAAGGGTTGGACCTACAATCCTTGGCTTGGTGCCCAATCTTATGGCACCGACGGCAACGGTCCTTATCATCGCAAGAACCGGTGTGATGATAGTTGCACCGATCACACTTTGGCAACTTCCCAGCATAAACCCCCGGCTGTCGTTCAGACGACGATCCCCCAGTATCAGTCTTCCTCACCTGTTGAGGCTGAGCCGAGCTCGAGCCTTTCCCCACAGTTTCCCACTTCCGCTTGTTACTATCGGAAGTCTTCACAGCAGCGCCTCGAGGAGGCAAGACCCCTTCAGTCACCTTCATGTTGGTCAGCCTGTGGGCCGACCGAACCACCTCAGAATAAACAGTGAGGTTACCCGCAGCAACTAACCCGGCAATCTCCGGTACCAACCCAGCAACATAATGCTCAATCCTTCGGTATTCGGGTGCGTGCAGATCGGGGCACAACACCGCCAACTCATTGTGCCTAGCAGTATAAGCTTCAATCTCAGAACCCACCATCTTATGATTCCAGACTTCATGCTCAAGCTTCTGGATTTCATCCCTCGGGCAATACTCATTTTTCAGCAACTGAATGAATTCTGCCCAGGGCATAGCGTGGGCTTCCCCAATACCCATAGTCTGGGTGGTGGAGTTCCACCAAGTCAAAGCTTGACCCTCCAGGGTCGCAGAAGCATATTTCACCCGGTCGCCCTCCGGGCAGTTGCACATCGAGAAAACAGATTCGATTTTCTCCAACCAACGGAGCAGTCCCACTGCCCCTTCAGTGCCACTAAAGTTGTGGGGCTTACAATCCATAAACTTTTTGTAAGAACACTGGGATGGAGGAGGATTGACAGCACCACCTGGAACAGACACACAGGTGAGTATCAAGAAAAGGTAAAGTACCCCAGAACGAGGTAGAATAGATGAGAATCGACGTACCACCCATAGCATTATGAGCGGCTTGGAACGCAGCCAAAGCAATATTCACATGCTGCTGCATCAAGTTATCCAACTCCGCCTGGGTCATATTAATGTTCCCACGGCCACCACCGCGGCCACCACCACGGCCGCCAGCACGGCCGCCTCTGCGACCTCCCCGAGCTCCTGACATCTTCTGTCACAACATGAAACAAAAGACTCAGACTTGCCCGTGATATAACCCAATTAAGAATTCCAAGAAACTAGACCGAGCCCAGCTCGGGTCCATCCGTTCAAGCCCAAAGCCCGCCAGGGATCCCATGCATCACAGTTTATGATCTCGTGTGCACCCGACATGATAAACTGTTCCACATGGCCCTCCAGGCGCGCTTTAAGTTTGAAGTTCAGGTCACCGAACACTAGCGCCCAATCATGGTATTATCATAAGCATAGTACAAGGTAATATGCATAAGAACGAGCGTGTCCATTAGGGCATAGAGGGGAGATGTCCAAATCCTTGGACAGATCTCCAGAGTACGCCGAAGCTACCCCAATGTACACCGCCGTCAAGAAAGTTCAATAGTATATCGTTCGCCGCCGAATCATAGTAATGAGGAATCAAGAAATAGAATGATAAAGAGCAAACAGGTGATGTAGCGTAGAAGACAATGACATCGACACCCCGACAAATCATATTGTTACTCGCTTGCTAAGACTCGACTAATTGTGACCGTCTAGTGTGTGCGACTCAGTTATAGACTAGACTCTACATGCAGTCCTAGTTCACTATAACCGTTGGCTCTGATACCAATCTGTCACACCCTCAAATTCCACGTGCGGGGTTTTACCGCGAGGCGCGTGACACACCAGGATCTCAGTCAACGATCACAATAAACATACAACAAACATGCATTCATAATTATATTTAAAACCAAAATATCATGCTTTGAGCTGTAAACCAGCAGCGGAAGCATTCTTGTTTACAACCAAAAGACATATCATTGTTTACAAGGACATTGTTTAATATGTTTCAAAATAATAGACGCCGTGCATGACTCCGTGCGCCTAGTCCGATAACCGCTACCTTAGCGACCTGAGAAAACATGCCAAAAATGTCAACATATAATGCTGGTGAGTTCACAGGTTTTCTTTCATAAAAGTGTTGTTATAAGTTCGGTAAGATCATTTCCCGTTACTACTATGTTATGAGAACGTTAGCTAGACGTTAAGTGTTGCTACTACTGCGGTTGGGAATCCATTACTAAACCGGTATAAGTGTTGAAGCCAGCCCAGACGGACGGGATTACCGATGCCTCGGTAACCCCCAAAGTATTAGAGACAATATGCACCCGCCCGGCTCCCAGCCGTCGGGTGGGGTTTGTAAGGCCCAATAGATCTATCCACATTTCCCCCGTTGTGCATCCCCGCACATTCATGGTTCCCCCTGGGACTTTCTGTAAAAGCCGCATAGTACGTAAAGTAACCATAGTATAACATGATCTATGATAAGTAGTCAAATAAGTAGCATGTTTCTCCCCCGAAAGTAAAACGGTAAAAGTGGGGCTGTGACACTCACCTTGGTTTGCGTTACTTGAAAACAGTTAAGTAGTTATGTTATGATAGTCCCAAATAGCGGCGACCTATCATAAGATGCGTATAAGTATTGGACTAATAACCCGCAGGCTAACTAGTCCCCGTATGTCCAGACCGTGACCATAAACGTTTGAAAACACCTTTAACTGTTAGACCGACCGTGCCAGACAAGACCCGACATCCCATTGGTGACCCGACATTCCACGTGTTAGATAAATGCAAGACATCATGCAACATATGCAATTAAACACTTTGCACGCGCAACAGTTCACCTAGTCTAGCATAATGTCCAATTAATGCATAAACAGGTCCGAACACGTCTTACTAAGTCATTGGGTGTATCCCGGGGTTCCTAACATGTTCCTAGGTGTCAAATCGTGTTCCGGGATGTCAAAACGCGTTCACGACAGCAGTACATGCGATTAGGAAGGTTACACGCGAGTAGGCATTAGCCTATAGGCGATTAGGGGCCTAATCGCCTGATGTATCAGGCGAGTAGGGTCCCAATCGCCCCTAATGCTGCATAATCGCCCCCAGCTCAGGCGATTAGGATGCCTAATCGCCTGCAGCTGCTGTACAACGAGTTTTCGCGCGTTAAACCCTCCAAATCAGATCCGAAACATGCAACAACACCCAATATCAAACCTAAATCATTTACCAACCCATTTCAAGCAAAAACCCCCAACATATCACTGATCTAGCATGTTCTATGCAATTATTTCCTAAAATGGCAAAGTACTAGGTTTCTTCTACCAACCTTATCTTTCCTTAAATGGAAACAATCAGATTTCAAACTTTACAAACATGTAAATCATCAAACCTCTGATCTAACATCTTCCTAGCATGAATCCTAACAACATTGCATCAACAATCATACCATAATCATCCTAAATCCTCAAGAACATACAAATGGGTCAAAATATGCATTTTCTTCAAAACACCACAATAATGGCTAAGATTCTAAGACAACCTTCCTAATAACCTCTACATATCAGAAGTACAATCATATCTTGAAAACATTCATGTTAAAATCACCAATAAGACCAACATATGCATGTAAACTTCACATATAACAAGCATTAAGGTGTAAACTTGGTTTAAGACTCTTTTGAAAGGTTTTTAAAGACACATTTGGTAAAACAAGGTCTGGAACTTTGGGGGAACTCAAAATAACAACTTTACAAAGGTTAGGGATGAAGAACACACCTTGGGTTTTGCTAAAGAAAGGTGTGTAAGCTTGGGGATGGTGATTTTTGTAGCAAAATGAGTTCCAGAGGTGTTTTAAGGAGTGTGGGCGACTTGGGAGCAGCTAGGGTTGTTCTAGAGGTGTTTGGGGAGTTAAGGGTTCTATTTATAGGTGTTTTGACCCGAGCCCTGCAGTTCACGCGAGTAGCAGTACCTTACATGCGATTGGGGGCCTAATCGCGTATAACATCAGGCGATTAGGTCCCAATCGCCTATAACCTTCCCTACTCGCATGTCTATATAGGCGATTAGGCCCTATTCCAGGCCCTAATCGCCTGATACCTGCCAGGTTGGGTTTTCGGCGCGTTAAACGCTATTTTAACATATATAAACACGTATTCACATACCGACAAGTCACATAATGATTCCAAACATATAATGCATGATAACTAACACGTTTACATCCGTTCACCAATTCCCGGGACTCGAGACTCGTGTGTGCATTAAACCCGGTGATTCCACGAATCACCGATCCTTGTACTCATGGTTATGGACCGACTCCCGATGACCCCGCGGATCATCATAACGACTCCCGATGATTCCCAGAATCATCATACCGACTCGACTGACCCCGTTAAGGACGTAATATGTATGACTCGCTAAGGTAGACTTACTAGTTTAGTCAACGTTACTAACCTGAGTTTGCCGGGTGTCACATAACTGCATAGATCGAAATAAACAAATCAGAGATCAAACACAAAAGATAGGATGACATAACTGCACGATTTAAATAAATCCTTTACAATCTATCTAGGATGATATAAGAGTTTAAATCGATCATATACCTGTTCAAATCAAAAGTAAAACTGCATAAACCTGTTCCAAAGATAAATAAAACTGCATAAGCCAGGATTCATCGATTCAATATATTTAGAATTATATAAATGCTTAAACCGATGATATACATACATAAATCCGATTCAATATATTTAGGATGATTTAACTTCTTAAATCGATGATATACATGCATAAATCAAATATAAAAATGAATAAACCAAGAATCAGAAATATAAAAAATACGATTACATTACATAACTGCATATATCCAATCAAATGATTTGAAGAATGGAGAATGAAAATTGATAAAAAAAAATAACTAAATGAACTGTATGAACATAAACATACAGTGAGGAGTAGAATATTGGGTATCAAAATGAAAAGCAAAAGAAAAAAATGAAGATTGAGAAAAAAAAATGATGCAATATTACCTTGAATAAAATTGGAAGACTTGTCAAGAAAGAATGGAATATTACCTTGAATGGAAGAATGGAGAATGAAAATTGGAAGACTTGTCAAGAAAGAATGAAGATTGAATGTAGAATGAAGAAAAAAAAAAGGCTTTTATAGATAAGTTGGTGGAGCTCCATATAATACTTGGATCCTAGAGGCCCTCTCTAAAGTCTCCATTCGACCCGAGATGTATTCATTTATTATATAGGTAGATGAATTATACGAAGTTCAAACTATATATTTATTAGGGGAAAATGAATTTTAATACTCCCAACTATCGCCTGTTGGCGGATATCACTCCCAACTTTCACTTTGGCCAATAGCAGTCCCAACTTTCAACTTAGTTTGTTCCATCACCCCCAAACTAACGGTGGTCTAACCTGGTTAGTGTTCGTGGCCAAAATGTGAAAACCAAAACTTTGGGACATTTTTGAAACATTTTATTATTATTATTAAAAAATAACTTATTATTATTAAAAAACTATTATTATAATAATGTATTAAAAAATTATTATTTTTTTAAATTTTTATAAATCCCACCCCCCCCCCCCCCCGTCTCTAAACCATCTTCCACAAACCACCACCACCGACCTTAACCACCACCACCAAACCGACCTGCAACCACCACCACCAACCTCAATAACCCCCCAATCTACCACCAATTGACCACCTACCACCACCATTGACCTCAATTACCCCCCCCCCCCCTATTTCCGATAGCTTTTACCAATAAAGGCTGCCAATGACTCCAATAATATAAACAATAACATTGACTTTTAGTTGACTTCAGTTACATAAATTCAGTCGAAGCCCCTGTAATCTCCATTCCTGAACAAGAACACTTCTGCTGCTTAAAGATCACTCCAATAATCAAAAGGTATTTCCAAATTTGCATTTCCATATTCTTATTATCCCATTCCAGTTAAAAGGTATCTCAAAAGATGAACAACGTTCGCATAAACAATCGTTCCGATTGTTCCGCCACCCGTGCCACCACCACCTTCAAACCCTAATTCCAAACCCTCACCATTATTATTATTATTATTATTATTATTATTATTATTATTATTATTATTATTATTATTATTATTCCCTAATAATAACAACTCTCGTCCAGCTTTACAACAACTCTCGTCCAGTGTACCGACCACAACCTCATCGCAGCCGTCGTAGCTGTTGCTATTGTTTTTGTCTCTGGATCACCTTCACCCTGGTTAGGTCGTTGGTTGTTCGGGGTGACCGGTGGGCGGTGGTTGTAGGGGATGACGGTGGAGGCGGTGGTTGTTGGGGATGACGATGGAGGCGGTGGTGGTTGGGGATGGCGGTGGGGGCGGTGGTTGGTGGGGATGGCGGTAGGGGCGGTGGTTGGTGGGGATGGCGGTGGAGGTTTGTCACAAGAAGAAGAAGAAGAAAGAGGGTGGGTGGGTGGTGGGGGATTTATAATAATAATAAAAAAAAATGTTTCAAAAAGGTCCTTTAAGTTTACGTTTTTACATTTGTGCCACGTACATTGTCCATTAAGTTTAGGTTTTTACATTTTGGCCACGAAAACTAACCAGGTTAGACCTCCGTTAGTTTGGGGGTGATGGAACAAACTAAGTTGAAAGTTGGGAGTGCTATTGGCCAAAGTGAAAGTTGAGAGTGATATCCGCCAACAGACGATAGTTGGGAGTATTTAAATCCATTTTCCCATTTATTAGTTATTTGATATTATTTTATGAAATTTTGTTATATTACTTGTAAAAATCTACAAATGTGAAATTTAGTGAGTTTATTTTATTTATTTATTATGTTTATTTTATTTATTAGTTTTCTAAAATCCGGATTTAAAAAAAAATGGTTTGGATAATATCCGATTTGGAGCAATAGGATCAAGTTTTACTGACCTTCAAACCAGATAAAATCCAATCAGGATTTTCACAATCCACTTTTTGCATTTGACTTTATCCAGATCGGATAAATTTAAAAATCCGATTTGTGCACCTCTACCCCTCAGGGGATGGTGTTTCACACCCATTTTGAGTGAGATGACAAAGGACGTGAGCCCATTACGCATAGTCTAAGGATTGTAAGAGTCGAAACCTAGAGACAGGCAAACCCTAATGATGTAATGTAATTGAAAGTTATACTAATTGCCTCATGTTGGCAAATGCTACAAATACAATATTAGTGGAAGATAATGAAATTATAACAGGTGTTACATTCATATGTGGAACACATATGTAAGACATGTTATAGAAGTGAATAATTTGGAAGATGTATCTTCCACACTACTATCAATGTATATCTTATGGAACTAACACCATTACACCAATATTGGTGTATTGTTTGTATTCTTTATTGTATTCAAATAATCAAATGTGTATACTAAATGAAAAGACAAATTATAAACATATTATCGAGTGAATAGTCTCTTCATCTCTTTATGATCTTTGTCACTTACTAGTTTGTTATTTTCCACTTTTGTTTCTTCATGTCATCTTTTACTTTGTAGACATGGGAACGTGTGATGCGATCTACCATATTCAATGCAACACACGGCTGATCTACGGGTACCTGAAAATCATAGCATTATGAAAAAAATTCACAAAAAAACTCTTCGAGAATTCTTTGCGATGAGTCCAACTCTATCAAGACTTATATATGATATTAGATTGTCATAAAAGTCATAAAAGTACTTATATATTGGTTCAAATCATTTAGGATGTTTGACTACATGATATATAGGATCAAGTGGTAACATCCCAAATTAGTAATGAACTATAAACTGTATAAATACTTTTATGAGTATTATATGAAATATAAGAGGGTATAAGTATAAAACTTACAAAGTGACCAGCTTCGAGAATCCAATAGAAATGTAAATTTTTGTAAGACTTGGTGAACCCTTTTGTCATTTTACTATGTCCACAGTATAATGGTGTTCTATCAATGCTCAAGAATGTTTTTAGACCTTCCCACCTATGTCATGTAACAAGTAAACAAAACACAATGGTAAAACAGTAATTCTACATTGGAAATATACCATAGAGAGTAAAATAGGAATTTACTTTAGCTTTTCAACCCATGCCTCAGTTCCTTTTGTTGAACATATAACATCAAGCTACAAAAAAAAAAAATAATAATAATAAAAAAATAAAAAAAAATTATTTTAACAAAATTTAGTTAATATTACATAAGACAACATTCAAAGAGGAAAAAGATCTTACTTGACCATTGTATATGGTCACATTGACTCCCTTGTTCAAGAGTTCATCAACCTACTCAATAAACAATAAATGAAGATAAATAAATAAATCCGGAAAATTCAAGGCCCACCAATACCCTGCTAACCAATGGAAGAATCAGGTAAACATGGATTGCACCGGGCAGGTGACCTTCAAGGAGGTTAAAGGCAGAAAACCAATGGAAGTTGGAAAAAAACTCGAAATTAAATCATCTTAAAGTAGTCAGTACAAAGCTAAAAACTAATCTTTAAAATCTTGCCTCGTTAATTCTTGGTCGCATGAAATCGCCTTCTAAGTATTGAAACACAAGACCTGACTGTCCTCCCCATCTGTTGAAAACAAAGATTCGAATCCATAAATTTGGTATTGGTTTTAAGTTCAAGAAAATAAAATGTAAACTCACTCCACATCATTTGGAATAATCCCAAGTTTCTTTCGAATGGCGCCGTTCATCAAGATATCAAGATCGCCATTTTCACCAGGAGAAGTCTTCAAAGAATCAAGATATTTTGAGTACCGCTTCCTTGGAGTTGTCCTGACTAGCTCGGCTGCTGTCATTGACACTGGATCCATCCCCGAATCCAATAAGAAATTGTAGAAATCCTACAATTTATACAAAAAAAATGTTTTTTATTGTTAACCGACGCATCTTTGGCCTATACAAAAAAAAAAAAAAAAAAAAAAAAAAAAAAAAAAAAAACCATTTGACCCAAACTCGTTTGACCTGTTACCCAATCCACACCCATATTTGATGTTTCCATCTCTAGACTTAAGGAGGAAAACATACAACAGAATTGCTATTGGCGTCAATCACGTCTTCAAGATCGCTCCATGTCTCTGTAGCGTCTTTTAGTTTCCCATTTGCTATTTGCTGCTTTATTTTCTCAACAAGACTGTTTCCTGACAGGGATTTGTTAGGTAGAAGAAAACAGAATCCAATTTAAAGCATTTCTTAAATCTGCATAGTCTTAACACATGAAAACATCACACGTTGGTGACGGAACATCAACCTGTTTGATTCGGTTAAACCATTGTCATCTATCCTTGAAACGTCCTTCAGAAGTGGACCCCATGACGCCTAATAAATATCATATATAATTAGTTCTAAAGGCTCATATTTGCTCAAACGTGATACCTATTAAAGCGCCTA
Organism: Ambrosia trifida; assembly: GCA_028751855.1. Classification (NCBI taxonomy): domain Eukaryota; kingdom Viridiplantae; phylum Streptophyta; class Magnoliopsida; order Asterales; family Asteraceae; genus Ambrosia; species Ambrosia trifida. The sequence continues at coordinate 57,750,390 of CM054124.1, forward strand.
ACCATCTTTGATCCGATTTTTTTTTTTTTTTTTTTTTTTTTTTTTTTTTTTTGCAAAAAGGAGATCAGATCAAAGTTTGTCACTTTGTAATTAAATTGGTCATTTTAAAGCATAGAGATCAAGTAAAACTACCACAAAGTCTTCGGGCGAGATCCAGCTATCCCCCAAAGCAACGCCTGAACATAAACGATAAAAATATCAAAATCGAGCGCTGATTTTTCGAATCAATGTGCTTGGCTTTTCGCTACAAACATCCCATCATTTTTGTGAACAAATTATACAAAGTAATCTTTCGAATAAATACGATGGTGTATACCTCCAAAAATGAGCTTTAACCTTTTATCTTCAATGGCTTTGAGAGCAGACAGTCCAAGAGTGGCTGCAAATTTGCCACCATAAGACTCTGCCACTATATAAAGAGGACTCTTTTGCAGAGTTACATTTCTGTTAAAGATTTCAATCAACAATGTGGTCAAATCAGTTGCAGCCTCTTCATCTGTTTTCACTAATAAACTTTCTTCCTCAACAAAACTGTATCCTGTCCCAACTGGATTATCCTAATCATATAAACAAAATTCAATTAAAAAAAAAACACTTTTTACTATTAAAAAAAAAAAAAAAAACTTGACAAGAATTGCATACCACAAACAGTAGATCTGCTTTAGTTAACCATGTAGAGTTTCTAGGCTTCAAGAAAGAGTCCAATGGCCCAACCTCTTCAAAATTTCCAGTCCCAACTCCTGAAGCACCCTACATTTGAGTTAAGAATGATCACACACACATTCGTACCCCTGGCTTTTTATACCTTTGGCTCATTGGCACAGGGGGCTACCCGTTTTCTGACCAAGGTCAAGCGAGTTATTCATAGTAGTGTCTAGGATCCCGGTGGTCAAGGTTACGTTTTTAGTAGATTAGGGTTTGTCATTTAGAAAGGGGTGGCGGCGCGGCTTGTTGCCGCGCGCTACCTTCAAGGGCGAAGCTTTTTGAGGGCCCAAGGGGGCCCAGCCCCCACCATTTTTTGGCGCAGTGGTGGAATTTTGCGATTTTCGTAGGTAAATTGTGTCCGGGTTGAGTTCGGCCCCCACCGATTTTTTTTTCCGGCCACTACCAATCGAAAAAAAAATGAGTCCGGCCCCACCGATTTGAGAACCAAGCTTCGCCACCCGCTGTCTTGACGTAATTTTCTCAGTCATGGAAATATACACATTTAAGAAAAAAAAAAAAAAAAAACTGCATAAACATTAAGATAGTTACTTACAGGTCCACCTTGTAACCAAAGGATTATAGGCCAAGGATTATTAGGATCTTGAGTTCTATAAGGACTTTTGTAGTACCACCAAAACATATGGGCTTCTGTATTCATAAATCATAAACATTAAACACACATAATAATGGTTAAAAAAAATATTAAATCTTGAACCCACAAAACATGTGTGTACATAAACACCATCAATAACACACAAGATTATGGTAAAAAAAAAAAAAAAAGATTTGAGTCTTGAACAAGAAACAAAATGGGTCAAACAAAAAGTTAAAAAAAAAAAAAAAAAAGTTGAATCTTACTTGGTCTAACTTCAACATATCCCCATTTTTCTGATCCATCTGTGGTACCAGCAGCCATGGCCAATCCTCCATTGAAAAGTGGCAAAAATAAAAAGATGAGTAAACCATAAAAAAATAAACCAACAAAATGGGACTTCACCATTTCAAGAAAGGCTGCTGCAAAAGTATCACAAATGAAAGATTGTATAGTTTATTTATATAAATAATAATAAGAATATAAGATGGAAAGATGGCAATAATTGAGGAAGGTGGGACTGGTTATACTCCAATAGGTAAAATGGATGAATAATATTTATGAGGAAAGAGATAAGATTGGTGAATAATATATTTAGTGTTTTATGAGTCAATTGCTGTCAAGAAAATGACTTTTCTGAACTATTCTTCTGATCAAATCTTGATACTACTGTTACTAACAAAAATAAATTAAGAATATACTTTCTAGATTCAAATGGAAAATAAAATTAACAAAAAAAGAAAAGAAAAATCCCACCAGAAATCAAGGTTGATCTTGTTTTTATTTTTTATTTTTTTTCTAATTCTTATTTAATTATTTAATGTTTTTAACTTTTTAGAGGTATTTGAGGATATTAAGGATAATTTGTTGCCTTAAATGTATTATTGTGTTTTTATTTTTTAAGATCTTGAATGTAAAGAAGTAAAGGTTACAAAACTAGTTTTTGTGTTAAATTGGGTAGTTTTAAATGTGGTTCTGATTGGGTCAATGAAAGTCAAAGGATCGGGTCAAACCAGTTCGGTTCAAAAACAAGTTTCTAAAGAAAACCAGACTAGATTGGATTGGTTTACAAACCGGTTTCTAAAGTGAACTATATTGGATCCGACCAATTTGAAAATTGGCTTCAACGATTATTTAACTGGTTGTTTACCCAGCACAGCGGATCGGATCTTATAAGGTTTAACAAATGAGTTTTGGTTGGTTTCGGATCTAGATCTGGTTTGATTTTGCATCACCACTCGAATGTGAATGAGAGGATAATTGAGTTAAGTGTGTTTTGTTGAGCTAGGATGTCTTTAACTAGGTATTTTTATGCCAAGAAACGAAGCCATGAGCCACCAGTTGCAAAGTGTGTGAGGCAACATGGAAAAAAAATATAAAATATTGGTTGGCATGAGAGCCAACCGTCCCTATCATAAGCGTGTGGTTGAAAAGCCATATAACATAAAACATAAAAGCAAAAGATATATGGTGGTATAAGAGGTTGGATGTTTTATGGTCGCTTTAAAAATCTAATTTCCTTTAGTCATAAAAATATCTCTTTATACAAAACAACTCCACAAGAACATGCTAACATACAAACACAGGCAAACACCTATACATTGACACTCGTGGAGATGTGCACATCCATTCTAAGGGGATAAATTAGCTAGAAATATCTCGCTAACACACAGTCACACACAAACATGTCGCTAGTGAACTTACGGACGCCTTGTTACAGAGCCGGCCCTAGGGGTGGGCGAGCCACACCCCCGGCCGAGACCCGTTTTTTCCCAGGGCACAAATTTTTATATATATTTTATATATCTATGTGTATATATATATATATCAGCAGAGCTAGCGGAACTTAAGCATTATATATATATGTTGGCCCAATTGGTTGTCAGTTTCGTTTCCAAACCTTTCTGCTTTCGGAACGCACGTTCGATTCTTGTGACGTTCCTTATATTTTTTTTGTCAATCTTTAGTTTTGTTGAATAAATACAAATTGTTGATTGATAATCAAAGCTATAGTTATAGCAAGCTTCCAGCTACAAACATAAAAAAACATTTATTAGTCAATTTTATATTTACTAAATTCAAGGATATAAAAACTACATACTTTTAAAAGGTGTTTTATATTAATATATAAATACTCTACTTTTAAATATTCATTTCAGTTTTTTTTATAAAGTAAACACTTTTTATAAGTTGAATATAACTTCTTAGTTGTTTTACTGAATGTCGATGACATACCCGGCCTTGTATCGTAACTTTAATTTCGATGTCGGTTTGAAAGATAGTTTTCGTTTCATCCTTATATATATATATTACAAAAACGACTACATCCAATATGATTTTTAAAGTGTTGAAAATGAAACATTTTCCATAGTTTCAAGACATGTGAACCTATAAATTACAAGTGTTGGTTTATATATCGATTTCTAAAAGAAGTTAATGGATGTACACTGTCAAATGTAAAAATTGTTTTGGACTCACTTGTGTACATCTTCTAGTTCCGCTATTTTGTGTGTGTGTAACGTGTTAATTGTCGTTTAACAAAATTCGTTAGGGCCTAAGGGCCTTTTTTTTTACTTGTACGAGGCACTGGAATTCTTGGGACCGGCTCTGCCTTGTTATAAGCCTCGTTTTTAAGTTAAAAGTTAAAACATCATGTTCATAAACCAAACCGATGTTAAATACGTTACCCCGTAATTCATATAAAGTTGTTCTATTGTCTTTCTTTTTGAAAATAAAGAGTAAAGAGTAAAGACATTAATATCAATCTTTTAACTAAGTTAAAAAAAATGAACTGTCTTTCACGGATAGCTCAGTTGGTGAATGGACCAGGGATCCCTTTTGGGGGTCCTGGGTTCAATTCCCACGAGGGACATAATGAGAAATGATGGATGACTCATGGCCTATGGTCACGAGTTCGAGTCCTGATCTCGTTTGGGTTTTACCAACCCTTCACCGTCGTGCTTGCGGGCGGGTGAGGGGTTGTGTTTTCCCCGGTTTCGGGAACTGTATGGTCGGGCCTGACTACGCCAGCCGCCCGATGTATGTATGGGCCCTCCATTGGGTTGGTCGTGAGGGTCTATCCATAGTGTGGGGACTCCCCTGGATAGTCAGGCAGAAATGTTTGTTGACCATTAAAGTTAAAAAATTAAATCGACAATATACTGATTGAAACAAACTATATATAATCTTTTTATTGCTTTCCAATTCATAAAATAGTTTGAAAACCAAAGCTATCATAAAAAAATGGGGAAATGGAATTTAATAATCCCAATTTTGGAGGGTTGGAAGGGAACAGTCCCAACTTGAAAGTTGTAAAATAACAGTCCCAACTTGTCATGTATTTTATTTTGTTGGTCCCAAACTAACATCAGTTAAGTTTTTCTGTTAAGTGCCAACGTGGCAATCCACGTGGCAGTCCACGTGGCAAAATCTGTCCAGTTGAAAAAAAACGTAGGTCCCACAATGTAGATGTGTCTTTTTTTAATCTTTATACCAAAATATTTATATATATATATATATATATACACACACACATATACAATATATATACAAACATATACAATTGACAGAGAGAGAGAGAGAACGCAAAGAGAGAAAGAGATGAGAGAGAGAGAGAACGCAGAGAGAGAAAGAGATGAGAGAGAGAGAGAGAGAGAGAGAACACCACCGTCGGTCATCTTCTCCGGTCACCCTCCATCACCGGTGACCGGATCTGTCACCTCTTCGACAACAACAAACCAACTTCTCCGACAACCTGTCCCCTCTTTCCTTCTTCTCCACTTGCCACCCACAACCTGTCAACACACCACCAATTCGAATGGAGCCCTAATTTGACAGGAGGAAGAAGACAGGGAGAAGCCCTAATTGTTTTTGGGGAAAAAGCTCTAATTGTTTTTGGGAAGAAGCCCTAATTGTTTTTAGGGTTTGTGTTGGTTTGTATATGTTCGTCTGGATTATTTCGTCTGGATTGTTAATGAAAACAGGTGGTTAGTGGGTGTAGAGTAGTGGTAGTGGGTGTAGTCGGAGGGAGGGAAAACAGAGGAGGAGGAGGATGAGGGAGGGTAGACAGAGGTGGAGGAGAAGGAGGAGGGAGGGTAGAGTGGTGGTAGTGGGTGTCGTCGGAGATGGTGATGGTGAACGGTGGTGACAGGCGGTTGTGGGTGTGTTCACCCTCTCTCATCTCTTTCTCTCTCTGCGTTTTCTCTCTCTGTCAATTGTATAAAAGAATAATATATATATATATATAATTCTTTTTTATTATTATTAAAAGTTTTTTTAATTAAAAATGCCAAGTGGATAAAGAGGGCCCTGAGACAGATTGGCCACATCAGACGCCACGTGGCAGTCCATGTCAGCATTTAACAGACTGAGTTAACGTCAGTTAGTTTGGGACCAACAAAATAAAATACATGACAAGATGAGACTGTTATCTTACAACTTTCAAGTTGAGACTGTTCTCTTCCAACTCGCAAAGTTGGGATTATTAAATTTCATTTCCAAAAAAAAATACTTTCAATTTAACTCTATTAATGTTTCACTTTAGCTACTCGTACAAATTATTTTTAATGATGTTGTTGTGTAAATTTGGTAATAAGTGTATAAAATTGTCCCTACTAGTCCATTCAGTCACATTAATAAATTAGTTTCAATCTCAGGTCATCAACAAGTGTGGTAGGGGACTTGGGCTTTTCGAAAATGACGAGTATTTTCTATCTTTAATATTTAAACTTTGTTACTATTAGAAGATGAGTTGTTTTTTTGTTTTTGTTTTTGTTTTTTTTTCTTTAATTATTGATCACGTCGTATTATTGATTGCATATGTAGTGAGTCACATTCGGAGTCCGAACACAACTATGGGGTGTTTGGGATTGATTATTGAAAACAGATTATGCGTTTTGAAAAAGTAGGGGTGGAGCTGCTTATAGATTATTGCGTTTTGATAGCCTAAAAAACTGATTATTTGCGTTTCCAAAACGCAATCCAAACACTAAAAACTGATTATCCGCGTTTTCAAAACACAATAATCTAAAAATCAGATTCAAAACGCAATCCCAAACACCCTCTATATTGTATCATTTAAGATATAGAGCATGATAAATGTATAGAGAGAGATAAGAGAGCACTAAAATAGGCAAGCGAGTAGTAGAAAGAGAAAGTATAGAGAGAGACCGGAGAAAGAGAGATGCAAGCACCTCATCACTACCGTCGTCGTCAATGGCTCCGGTCACCACCATCACCGTCATCACTAACGGCACCTCCAATGAGAGTACCTCCACACTCGGCCACCACCACTACCATAACCTCCATTCACACCTCCACACTCGGCCACCACCATTACCATAACCTCCATTTGCAACCACTGTTACTCCCACCATAGTGTGTAACAATCAACATGTGGTGTTTTATGTTTAAGGTAAATTTTTAGTTATTTTTTATACAATGTTTGGTGTTTTATTATATTCTAGTAAAGGGTGTTAATCTTACATGGTGTTTTACCAATTACAAATTTTTAAAGTGTACAAAAATAAAACGGGTTATTTACATATTTCCCCTGCTAAAATCCTTTATTACATATTTACCCAACTTAAAAAGTCAATTACATATTTCCCCCTCTTAAGGTATACACAAGTTGCAAGTCAATTACATATTTCCCTCTCCCAGGGGGGAATATGTAACTGATTTTTTAGGGCTGGGTAAATATGTAATTAGGAGCCTTAGCAGTGGGGAATATGTAAAAAATCCAAAAAACTAACTTATATGACATTATGACCATATGAAGATAAAACAGATAAATATGAATATAAAACACCATACTGTAATACAAGCCTTCCATGCATTAAACACCATAACTTGAATCTTAATACATGCTTCCAGATGTTAAATCACTATGTTAAACACCATAACTTGAATCTTAATACATGCTTTCAGATGGTAAATCACTATGAGTTGAATCACAACATAATGATTACAAATCTTTAAAACATCGTGAAATGAATAGTAGCGCAATAATTTTAGACGTTAAAACACCATTTCTTTATCATAGTTTCTGTGAAATCATGATCACTTTGAAGGTTAAAACCTTTATTTTTTTCGGTTCTCTTCTTTGATTCTTAAGCTTTATGATTGTAGGGTTTGTTGTGTTTGAGTGATAGTGAGAGAAAGAGACAGAGAAAACAACTATCGGGCGAGAGAGAGAGAGAGAGAAGGGGGGGAGATATAAAAGGAATTTACCTGAAAAAATGAGAAATAATGAGGAGGCTTTTAAAATAAGTAGTCATTTTACTCTTATACCCTTGAAACTTATAATTAATTAATTGATTTAATTATAACACTAATTACAGATTTGTCATCCATTAATCTCAACCATCCATCTATAGATCTAATGATCCAAAACACTTCTTATCCTTTAAAAAAAACACCATTTGTACACGAACCTGATGGTCAATAGATAAAACACCTATACCTATATAATTTGATCTACCTGAATTTCTTTATAATAATAACTTTTGTTTGGATATACTAACAGAAATATTAAGTGTTCTTTTAACATAAACCAATATAAAGGGGCGTAATCATGTTTGGACTTTGGAACACTAAACCGAGCCTTAAAAACCGAACCAAAACACAGATACAATAAGTTCATAATAGTCACATTTGAAAATGAAGGGATAGGGTCTCAAATCCTGGCGCGAATTACGACCCTAACCCATAAAAAATATCAACTCCAAGATCTCCGCGGAGTAAATCCTACGTGGATACTAGTTCCGTGAAAGAATTCAACGGGCTGACATCACCCACGTAAAGGAATCTTCGCACGTGCACACATGCGCGGGACACTCAAGAAACATCGTCTTCAAGTACATATGTGTACGGACAATCATAAGTCAGGAAGATCCGATCAGATTCAGGGCGCATGCTACGCCAATCAGAAGACAACACGTGTCAGGGGTGGTCCAACAACCCTGACAGTGAACAGTGACATGACATCATCCGTGCTTCCACCATACCGTGTACAGCACCTGTCAGAGTATTGTACACACATGTCCTCCTGCTACAGGCCAGACGTCACGTTAGACACCACCCGAAGGTCAAACATGCCGTGTTAGAAAGTACCTGCCAGCGTCCAATCATGAGCGGTTGTCCTTACTTCACTCTTCACATGTCCAACGAATTTTCTTGGTTTTCTTGTACTGCCACGACATCTTCTTCAGCCTCATTGAGTTAAATATCCTTAATATCATCATTCAAATTATACTAAGGATCTTGCGTTTCCGGAACAACATCGTCTTTATCAAGACCTCGGGATCCATTGTTCCGCCTCGACACGCGGGGTCGTGGAGGATTCCTCATTGCATACTGTTCAATGTCATCTATTCCATATTCTCGACCATGTGCAATGAAATTCCCACCGGGTGGTAGAGTATTTGGGTGAAGTTGTTCTGTAAAAAATTGTTGTGGATAATCAAATTGCGGGTATGTAAACATTTGAGGTTATTTTTTGAGCATTGTAGTTGATAACGAACTTGTGTGCTTGAATTGACACCACGTGCAGTAGAACTGGCACCACGTGTGGGTGACTGGAACCTTTGGTGCCTAACCCGATCCTCTCGATTTGTCGGACTACTAGTTTACAAAAATATTTGATCTTTGAGAATCCATTGCAACTTTTTTTGGAGTGCAAATAGTGATGTTTTTTTTTCGTTACACTCGCCATCACCATCGGGTTATACCACCCGGGCCACCTACCTGAATTGGCCTACCGGACCCACACAAGCCAGTGTAGCCGATCGGGTACTAGGTACCCGATGTGTACCCGCATACGTTATCGCCCACCTTTATCAACGAAATTAAAAAAAAAAAAGCTAATGAACGTTAGAAAATATAATGCAGCTTGTTAAAACCAAGTCTCCAACTTTAAACCTTTGGACCCTGATATTCTTGTTATAGGCTTTTGCAATCCTTTGTTGGTATGCAGCCATTCTGAACTTTGCAGCATCGGTGTATTATACTAACATAATAAAATATAATGTAGATTGTTAACATATACAGTAGTCAAAATATGTATTTAAAAATGAGCATTGAGTGACAATTATAAATTTTGTTATGTTAATTTTAAAAACATTTTTTTTCAAATAGGAATTAACTTTGATTTTTTTACCAGCTATTTTTTATTATTTAACATATTGTGTTTTTACTATTATTTTCCTTCCAACCACATCAAGTGTTTGAAATTTTATAGGTATCACTTATGAAAACAATTATCTTCATTATTTTTCATTTTTAGCATTTTAGCTTACATAAGTTTAAAGTTCGTGAAGGTTTTAAAAAAAATATAGGTTTATTTAAAATATATATAATTAATTTATATTAAATTTATTTCATTAATAATATAATAACCATCTTTAATTATAAAAATAATTATCCATAATTAAATAGGATAAAAAGAAATAATATCTTTAATTAAAAGATAAATATCAATAATTAAGTAGGAGAAAAATGAGGTAAAACCAAGTAACAGATGGCTTCAATGAATGACACGTGTCGAAACTTATATTGGTTTATTTTATATAACTAGTATTTTGGCGCTGCGCATTACGGCGGCACGCGGCGGGTTAAACCTTGCAGTAACACACAAAGTGTAAAAGACAATTACTAAAAAGTGTAAAACACAATGTTTTTAACTTGGTTCAAAATAAAATTTACATCAAAGTGTAGACCAACTGGTAGCACACACAATACAAGCATGAAAACGTATTCTATTTGACATTACTCTTTTTCCAAAAGGGAAAAAAGTTTATGACAAAACGTAGACCAACTCTTATTATACCAACACACATAGAAAAATTTGCACGTAAAAAATAGTTTTTCCAAGTAAAGGTACAAAAAGGGGGTAAACTCGAAATTTTCCAAAAGGAAAAAAATTAAGTCGAAACGTAGACCAACTCATATTTATACCGACAGATATATAAAAATTCCCACGTAAAATCTTTAAATAGATTAATAAATTAGTTTTTTTTAAAGTAAATAGCGAACGAATGGGTTATGAAGTAGTAGTCCAGGGTTAAAATTGCAATTATTAAAAATTAAACACATAAAATCAAAGTAACATTACAGGCTAAATATGACAAAGTTTCAAACTTTAATGGTCAGTGGGAAAATATCCCACTGACATTACATTTTAAGATAGATATAATAATATATAATAATAATAATAAGAGCTATGCAAATTATAGTACTTCAAATTTAAGACCCTCGTGTTTAAAAAACACAAACCAATCCCAAATGTCAAAATCAACATCACACATGGTCCTTTGAAAGCCCTTTGAGGAAGAAGAAAAATGAGTCATAATAGGTGCACAAGATACTTTCATGTGTAAGTGTCCTGATTTCAAATCTCCCACCTTGAACATTATTCTAGTATTCAATTTCAAACCCAACTTCACTAGACCTGAGGACCTCTCCACCTTTAGATCTTGTGCAGTGTGATCAGACAGTGCCACGTCATTTGATGAAAGATCCAAATTAAAACGCTTTGTGTTTCTTGTAGGCTGGTAAAACGACTCAATTGTTCCTCTACTAATAGTTTCATCTTCATACAAAGCATCAATATCAACTTTGTCATAGTATATAGAAAGTATCTTGTTAGGGTTGTATGCACTGAGGATAAAGTTGTAGGTCGCGTTTAGGTGATTGGCATTGGATAAGTTGTAGTTGTGTATCGAGCCATCATCTATGTAGTAGTCTGGCTTTGTGGGAACCAAAAGCATGAGGCCGCCACCTACAACAACAACGAGTATGGATACAATCACGATTATGACTATAACCACTATTATTATTACGACTATTCTCTTGAGCTTAGAGAGTGTCGGCTCTGATAGGTTTTTGGTCGGGTTTGTAGGATTAGCCATTTTCGCGGATCTTGATCGCTTAAGCGTATAAATGATGCTAAACTTAAACTAGAGAGAATGATGAATAGGTAGAACTCTTAAGTGATCTTTTTATTCATCATTCATGTTTGAACTTCAACTTTTGTAAATCCAATCCGCTCGATCCTGATTTTTATTGGGCTATTCAAAGTATTAATATCAATTATATATATTACCAAGTTTTTAAATTATGATGTTACGTAACATACATTTAGTTCATTCATCATGCATGTGATCATGATATAGTGTTTTATGTTGGTTACGCAACATACTTTTTGTCATTACATTTTCATGTTTGTATAGTGTTTTAAATATATGTTTTTTTTGTGTGCGAAAATAGTCTTTTATGTCAAAATACTTAGTGTTTTATATCGGATATGCAAGATATACACATCAAATTACTATATACTCATACTAGCTTTATACCCCGGGAGCGTCCCGGGGTTGAGTAATTTATTATGACAGAAGAAGGTATTTATTATTATTATTATTATTATTATTATAATTATTATTCTTATTATTATTATTATTATTATTATTATTATTATTATTATTATATAATTTCAAATTTTGAGGTAAGCATCAAAAGTAAAGAATAAGATTTAGATAAAATCTATTTAAAATTTAAAGATTGTGTCCGATTTATACTATATTTACATATATTTAGATAAAATCTATTAAAATTAAATTAAAAGTAAAAAATTCAAAAAGCCCTCATTAGAGTGCCATGTGACACATTCACTTCTTTTCTTTTATATATTAGTATAGATCTAGTCAAATCAGTCAATCAAAATCACAACACATATATTCTAATTTACGATGATAATTTGTATCCTTAGAACAAAACGTATATAAGAAACTATACTATGTATTATATTATTAACAAGAGAAGATTAATAAAGTTCTATGTTTTCAAAATTGATCTAAGGGTCACGCTTACTTTGTGTCCTCTTTCTTATCACAAGTTTTGAGTGACTTACACGTGTGACCAGTGTTTTCACGACCGGATCGGGTAGCGAATCGGACGCCTTACTAGTTCACTAGTCGGATCGGTTGAACCAGATTTAATAACCGAATAATGTAATTTGTATATATAATAAAGCAATTGGGGTGGAGACACATAGCACTGTGTTCCCGAGTTAACTTAACGAGGGAAAAGAAAGGAAATAAAAATTTGATTGTGTTCCCGAGTTTCATTTAAGGAGAGAAAAAAAAGGAAAACAAAACATAGTGTGTTCCCGAGTTTCAATTAAGGAGGGAAAAGAAAGGAAGTGGAAGGAAAACTAGGCAAAATCTTTAAAAGTTTAGTTTTCCTTCCGATTTGGAAGGAAACGGAAGAAAAGGATATTTATCCTTTCTCTTCCTTTCTTTCGATTTTTTTCCTTTCATTTCCCTCTTTAAGTTAACTCGGGAACACAGCGTTAATGACGCCATCCCCTTTCTTGAATTCCCTCCAAAACTATTAAAGTTGTCATTTTCTCTCTCATTTGCTTGGCACATACACTTTTCTCTCGATTTTTAAACATTAATATCTTTTTTATACAACATTTATATTATGAAAAACTAAACCAAATTAGCAAGCGTTTTATTATCTTTCCAATAAATACCATAATGCTATACAAAAACCGAAAAGAAAGCGACTTTTTAGTGGGTTTTTGCTCATGTAGAAAAAAACACAATGCACAATATAGTAAAAACACACAATGTGTTATTTCCTCTGTATGTTGTATTAATATTTTTTTTCCCGTTCATTATGTTTTTAAGTTTCGATCATTGTGTTTTTTTCTCAGAATACGGTGTTTTTTATACTATGGATTGTGTTTTTTCTATCCATTATGTTTTTTGGTGCTGCCATTTGTTTGTTTTTAGGTTAAGGTCATATTTTTGACTCAATAGTCATTTTAGTTTCGATTACTCATATGTTTTAGATTATTTATATATTTAGAAAACTAACAAAAAAATACCAAAGTGTAGCTACTTTTTATACTCTAATAATATGCTTTGACTTAATCTATCTAAATTAAGATATGTTTAAGTTGGTTATTCAATGATTACTTTTATTTTTGTCACTTTGTCATACAACTTTACTTTGGCCAATGTTTCTTTTTTATTGTTGAGATTGTGACCATGGTGGCTTTATACATGTATTTACTGTGTTTGTGTTTAGGCCTTCATTAATCACGTATGGGCAAGTCACTAATCATGTTAAGATAATATATATATTTTTGAATCTACTATTACATATAAGAACCATCTAACTAGTCAATTTGGTAAGAATCTATTTTTCTATTGGTATTGCTAGGAACATTTATTACAATGGTTGCTAAGGCGGTTAAATATATCCTATGATTCTTAGACACCAGGTAAATCTCTAGCTAATAAGCGGTAATTAATCACCCCACCATGCACGTCTCTTAAATCGTTTTTAATGTATGTACTTTAAAATCGACTGAAATGTAGTGATTATTGAAATAGATCCTCTTAAATTATGTATGTAGATAAAATAATCGGGAGACATTAAATGTTACCATCCCACAATCTTTTTAGTCAATAGTAGTTAGATAATTTTATATTCAAAATGGATTTTCACTGCTTACCTATTGATTGTTTTATTCGGTGTCACCAAAGATGATCGATTCTATATCCATAATAAAGATTGAACAAATATGTCATTTTTTCACATATGCTCACTTTACACATCAGAATCGCCTATTATCATCATCATGACATATCATTTTGTACCAATTTAGTTGTTTTTTTTTCAAGTTCACATAGCGGTTTAAGAGTGTCTTGAGGAAGTGACAAAGTTGAACAAAGACTTCACTCAAGCAAGAGGTGCACATGTAGAATTAAAAGTAGGTTTTATGAGTTATCGAGTGTTGATAAACAATTGTTTTTTTAAAAACGGCATATTTATCTTATGATACACACATCTTATCACTTCATACTAGATTTTTTTGTTCCGGAAGCTCCCGAGGATAAACTACTAAATAACATATTTATTTTTAAAATTTAACATAAAAGTTCAAATATTTTATGAAATTTTGATTACCATACTCGTATTCCTAAATCTTCGGTCTGATCGTTTGAAAGAGATCAAAGATTTGGATTTTTAAAATTATAAATAAAGCATGAACGGAAATCAAAACGGATTAATGCATAGGTGTACTGCGTTTGAACATCATAATCTATCTATTATAATAATTGAAAGCAATAAATCCCACAAGGCATTCAAAGAGGGCATTCTCCCATTAAGTGAGCCGTGTGACATTATTTGATTTTAGGAAGAAAAAAGTTTGAAAACAAAATTGGATTTCTCTCTCTCATGTTTCCTCCCATAATTTTTAAACGTTAATATCTTTTATATACGAGATTTTTTAAAGAAAAAAATTACACCAAACTAACAAGCGTTTTACTATCTTTCCACCGAGTACCATAGTGCTATATAAAAAACGGAGAAAAAACGACAATTTTTTTGTGGGGTTTTGTTCATACAGGAAAAAAAACACAAAGTGTTTAGGTAATTCATTAATCATGTATAGGCAAGTCACTAACTATGTTCAAATCAGTAAATATGAATTTTATTTTCAACATGTGTTAGCATTGGAGTTGAACATTGTTTTAGGTTAGGTATTAATATTAGAGTTATACATTGTTTAAGGTTAGGCCTTAACATTGGAGATTAATTATTTTTTGTTAGGTGTTACCCGAAACTTTCCTGCATGTAACTGTAAAGCGCATCATTCTACTTCATATGTAAAATTGATATGTCATATTAGATTTCTCAATCCCGAGACATTCCCGGGATATAATATAGCATAAAATATATTTGTTTCATTTATGCTTTGTTTCTTTTACGCGGAAGACAAATACACATTATCAAAAAATCAAAAGTCTAATTAATTTAACCGACAAAATTCTATTTATTAATTTACTTATTTACTATTTATAATTACAAATTTTCAAGTATCAGCCTCAACCGAAACCGTAGTCAACAGTGGATTCATCTTATTAACCAATCGTTTAATTATTTCTGTTTATTTGGTTATATTGTAAGTTTTCAATTCAATTCAATTGATTTTGGTTAATAACCAAAACCAAACTTCGCTAGCATATTTGCTTATGAGTATATGAAATAGAGGTATAAAAAACTAAAAATATAAGAATGCATGAAAAGTTTGTTTCATTTTAGTCGATTTCGGTTCATTATCATATGTTATCATTTTGACTTAGGTTAACGATTCAATTGTTGTCACTCTAGAAATTGTTAATCGCATAACATATCAACTTTTTATTAAAAAGAATTATAGAAATACTATTCTTAAATTAAAGAGAATAAAAAGCTCGATTTCATACATTATAATATAGTATAGTATAGTATAGATTAAGAGAATTGGATGAATTAAAAGGTAAATTCACATCTTTTTTGAAGATAGCGTCTTAAAGATTTCACGCTTCAAACCTAAAATGTCATGAAATTACTTCCCTTTCTACCGGTTTTATAGCTCCATCAGTAGTAAATTGGAGCATTCACAATAATGGTTTTTAGGGGTTTTTAGATGAGGTTTTTGGTAGGGAGGCTATTGTGGGGTTGGTTTTTACATGAGGTTTTTGGTGACGGTTTTTCACAACAAACCTATAAAAACCTAAGAGGTGGGTCCAGGTGGGGGTTGGGATATTATTATTATTATAAGATAAGCAATTAAAAATAAATGTAAAAGGTGGTGATGATGCGACAATTTTTTAGAGGTTTTTGGGTTTCCTTATTTGGTGAGTTTTTAGTGTTTTTGAAGATTGAGTGTTTTTATGATGTGACACCTGACTGAACAAGATTTTAGGGGTTTTTAGTGTTTCTTATTGTGGATGGTCTTAGATCAGTTACCACCTTTTTATAATTGCAATCTTTACTCCATTGTAACTCTTACCCTACCATCATCCGCTACAGGAAAAGTCACATTGACATGCATGCTTTATGTGTTGGGGTTAAGGTGATTGACTGATTGGTAGATATTTTGTTTGTGTGGAGCATGGATGCTTCAAAATACTACGTATTGATCAACATCATTGGTTTGTACTTCGACTACGGTTAACATTTATATAGGAACACATTAAGAGGGTGTTTGGGATTGAGTTTGGAAATGTAAAAGTGCTTTTGGTCAAAAGTGCTTATTGGCTTATGACTTTTTGAAAATGAGTTTTAAAAAAAAAGTGTTTGGATTAGCTTTTGGGATGATAAACGTCAAAAAGTCAATAGATTGTCTTTTTTTAAGTGTTTCGATTAACTTATTGTGAATATTGGTTGTATGAGTGGTAAATTTGTAATTTTTTTTTCCAAAAATCAAAAGCCAAAAGCCAGGATTTCTAACTTTTTAAAAACTGTTTTTCCACCCTTAAAAGTCAAAACAAAAAGTGATTTTGGGTTACACAAACAACTTATTGACTTATTGGCTTATTGAAAAAACCATTAAGTCATTAAGTTGTTTTGAAACACAATCCCAAACACGCCCTAAGTTTTGAATCAAAGTTTGAAAGGTCTCAAGTGTTCATTTGTGCTTTTCAATTGTCTTTTACGTGGTTCATTGAGTAATGTGCTTTTAGGTAAATATTCAAGGTTTATGAACCAGTATAATTTTTTGTTGCTTTGTACTTGGATTACAGCTAATCAGTTAGGCAAATTTTGTATTGACCCGTTAAGTTTTAGGTAGATGTTTATGGTTTATCAACTGATAATAGATGACGTAGACCGTATTGTTGATGGACCGATAGTAGACCAAACCCAGACTGTTAATTTAGATTAACCAAGTGACACCCGAACATGTATTGACCTGTAACCAATGGCGGATTTTCATACGGGCCCGACTGGGCCCGGCCCACCCAGCCTTTTCGCTTCGTAGTGTAAATTTTACCGAAAGTTTTCAAAAAAATTTATATGTATTGAGTCCGGCCTACCAGGTTTTACGTTTAAGATCCGCCATTGCTTGTAACCAATTTGATCCCAAACCCGTTCCCTTGTTAACCAACTGATACCTGAACACGTACCGACCTGAAACTCGCGTACACCCGAACCAGTGGCGCAGGTTAGATGGGGCGGGGAGGGGCGGCTGACCCCCCGAATTTTCGCTCATAAATTCCGATTATATAGTGTTTATATAGAATTTTTTAGGTATATACGGTTTCGACCCCCCCCCCCCCCCCTTTTGAAAAAAAAAAATAGGTATATTATATAAATCAAAACTAACGATACAAGGTTCCCAAAAATCGGTTGTTTTACCGAGTTCATCGTTTTTTTTTCTTTTGGGCCCATTTTAAGAGGTAAAATCCATGTGTTTGATTTAGCCCATTTATTTTTTTAGGAAAACTAATTTAAA
The DNA here is from genome assembly GCA_028751855.1 of Ambrosia trifida. Taxonomy (NCBI): domain Eukaryota; kingdom Viridiplantae; phylum Streptophyta; class Magnoliopsida; order Asterales; family Asteraceae; genus Ambrosia; species Ambrosia trifida. The sequence continues at coordinate 57,767,981 of CM054124.1, forward strand.
AGCCTACTTATATAATGGGGAAGAATAAAACCATAACATCTTTTTTTCAAAAGAGCGAATGGGGAACAAGTAGAGGGAATAGATAATGAAAATATAAGTAAACGTCAAAAAGCTTCAACAAGCGAACCGATTAATGAACCAGTTAATGAAGCGGATCAAAACAATCAATAAGGGCATGATATTCCTCAAAATCCACAAGCAAACATGAATGAAGTGTATTTAAAGTTTGACTCGACCCTAATCGAATCACCGACCCGAACATATAATCCGACCAGAACATATAATAGAAAAAAAAATTTAGGTCTCGTTCCGTGACTGGTGATTTCCGACCCCCCGACCAATTTTCCAAGCTTCGCCACTGACCCGAACCAAAATAAGCCTTTTGTTAGTTTTTTAAGTCTTTGAATTTGTGCTAATTTTAATTGGCTATTAATTGGTGAGATTTTTATAATTAGGTCCTTTATTTTTTTTTTTTTTGAAAGTTAAACTTCATTAAAAACCACACGAGGAAGGCATCTCCAAGACGGAGAAACCCACTCGCAATATTACACTACATCAATATAAAACATATTCCAACCTTTCCAATCTACCTTTACACCATTGAACCTATTCCTATACCACAAATAACCCAAATATTTAACATCAGTAACGATCTTCGTCACGTTGATGTCCACGTTATTGAATCGCTTCTCGTTTCTAGCTTTCCAAATACTCCAGCACGTCAAAACAATCACGCCGTATACCACTTTTTTCCGGTCACGAGAACCATCAACCATTTTAGCCATCTCTATAATGTCTTGAAAAGAGAACAAAAAACCTTTCGGAATGTTACACCACGTACAAATCGCATCCCACACTCCATTAGCGAAAATGCAAGCCGTAAATATATGATCCGTGCTTTCTTCCGTGTCACCACACATCGAACAAGCATTATCCCCAAACATGATATTCCTCCTAGCTAGTGCTACCAAAGTCGGAATTCTATCTAAATTCGCCCTCCACATGAATAAATTCACTTTGTTAGGGAGCCACTTACACCATTTAAAAACGTTATCAGTCGAAACGGGCGTATGTTGAAGCAACCATCTACACGTCTCTTTCACCGAGAAGACTTTAACCTCCCTATTATTCCAAACCCATTCATCCGATCTATCACATAGCCGAACATCACAAAGTATCCGATGACATTCCAATAATTCTTGACATTCCACTTGCGACTCCGGGTATGTATTCCAATTCCAACTAATCAGCCCTCCATCATCATTAGCGATCCTATCACATACACTACACCATTTGTCTTTATCAAGGCGAAAAAGATTAGGAAACAACTCCTTTAACGGCACATCTTTCACCCAAGGATCAATCCAAAACTTTACTTCCGTACCCCTACCAATGACCCCCCGAACCATATTCGTAAAGTGAATACCATGAACCTTAGTTCGAAAACCAAGATTCACAATTTTAGACCATGTACCTCGTATGTTAGCACAAACCGGAAAAACGTCCCACTTCCTTCTTGTCAAATGAATAACATCAATTAACCTTCTCCAAAGAGCATGTCGTTCAACTTTATACCTCCATAACCATTTCAAAATCATAGCGTCATTGATCACATCCAACTTACTTAAACCCAAACCACCTTCTTCCTTTGATTTAGTCACCTCTTCCCAAGCCACCTAATGTGTTTTCCTAACTTCATCACTACCACCCCATAGAAATCTTTTGACTAAGCCTTCAAGTTTATTGATGACCGCCACCGGAGCCTTATATAATGAAAAATAGTAGGTCGGAAGACTTTCTAATACCGATTTAATCAACACCACCCTACCCCCCATCGAAAGAGCATTAGCCTTCCACTTGGAAAGCCGTTTTTTGAATACATTTATCACCGGCTCCCAGTTATTAACACGTCCCATATTGACACCCACGAGGATACCCAAATACTTAAAAGGAGTGACACCCGGTCTACATCCCAACACCTCTGCTTCGGCTTTAACATGATCATCGCTAATACCCACACCAAAAAGAGTAGACTTGTTGATGTTAATACGTAAGCCCGAACACATATGAAAGATGCGAAGCATTCTTCTTAAGGCGGTAAAATTAAAACTCGACCAATCGCCCATAACCATGGCGTCATCCGCATATAGCAGATGAGACATAATCGGCCCTCCATCTTTAATATTCACACCATGAAACGCTCCCAAATCACAAGCTTTTCTAATCATACCAGAGAGAGCTTCCATAACAACAATGAATAAATACGGAGATATGGGATCACCTTGACGTAGACCTTTACCACATCCAAATTCAAAAGTGGGAGAACCGTTTACCAGGACCGAGGATCTAGCCGAAGAAATAATACCATGAATCCACTTACACCACCTATCCGGGAACCGCATCTGGCGCAAGACTGAAATTAAAAAATCCCAATTAACGTTATCATAGGCTTTTTCAAAGTCAATCTTGAACATGAATAATTCTTTTCCTTTCCGCTTTGCCCAAGACATAATTTCACTAATCATCAGTGGACCATCTAAAATATATCTTCCCGTTAGAAATGCTGATTGCGTTTCATGCGTGACTTCTCCCATGACCAATCTCATCCTGTTCGCTAACACCTTAGAGATAACTTTACTGATCATCCCAATGAGATTAATCGGCCTGTACTCACCAAGAGAGACTGGATCTGAAACTTTAGGAATAAGAGTAATAAAAGACGACCCTGCACCTTGACTAATATTGGCCGATTCTGCAAATGACTGAAAAATCTGCACAAAATCGTTAGAAAAGAGAGACCAATATTTTTTTAACAAATCGGAAATTAAATCCGTCCGGTCCGGGGGCTTTATCACTACCACAATCAAAAACCGCTTCCTTGATCTCACTCTCCACAAAAGGGGCTATCAACCTCTCTGCCATCTCGTCGAAAATTTCCCGTAACCCATAACAATCCAAAGACGGCCACACATCCATCTCCTCTTCGAACTTTCTTTTAAAAAAACCAAAAACTTCTTTTTTAACGAGGGAAGGCTTGGTAACCCATTCACCATTGATCAATAATCCCGGAATAGAATTCGCCACTTTACGTTTATTAATAACACCATGAAAATAACGTGTATTCTCGTCCCCTTCCTTTGCCCATCTCACCCTTGCTTTTTGACGAAGATCTTTCTGTTTAAAATCTTCCAACTCTTTACTTCTGGCTTTAGACTCTTCATAAATCCACTGTTCCGTCTCCGTAAAATCCCGCTGTTCTATAATCACGTCCAAGTCGTACAAATCCTGCACTAAAGCCGCATACTCAGCGGTTTCTTCCTTCAACACTTTATCTTTCCATTCCGTAATAGCTTTCCTCAAGACTTTTAACTTTTTCATTAAATTCACATCCGGAGGACCTTGGTCAATGAAACCCGCGCACGTAGTCGTCACCAGCTCGTCAAAATCTTTACGTTGCAACCAAGAATTGAAAAACTTGAAAGGTTTTGGACCAAAATTACGATCCTCAACCTTTAAAACAAGCAGACTATGATCCGAACAATCTCTAGATAAAGCCCGGTACTCCGCATTCGGCCATTCAGACATCACACACCATGAGACAAAAATCCGATCAATTCTGCTACATTTATTTCCAACAACATATGTGAACTTACGACCTCTCAGATTGTACTCATGCAATCCCGCCTCTTCCAAAAAATCATTGAAATCATTAGTCATAGGCAGATTAAATTTAGAATTCCGTCGTTCATCTTTATCACGAACACAATTGAAGTCACCACCAAGGATCACCATACCATTCACGCTACCAAGGAACTGAATCAAATCACCCCATAACGTCTTCTTATCCGATTTTTTTTGTGGCGCGTACACATTAATCACCCATAATTCTTTTCCAGTATCTTTAATCACCCCATGAATAGAAAGAAAATGCCGTTGTTTGACAACCGAAGTAACATCAAATTTTTTGTTATCCCATAAAGATACCAACCCGCCCGATCTCCCAGACGCTTCAACCCAATCCACACCAAAATAGTTATTACCCCAATATCTACTCAAATCCACCCCATCCATATTAGCAAATTGGGTCTCTTGTAAAAGAACAACCGCTGCACTATTTTGAACTCTAATTTTTCGAATCCACTCACCTTTCCGATCATTCCCCAGTCCTCTAATATTAATAGAAATCACATTCATTGAGTAACCAATTGAACACCTTCTCTCGATACCTCCTGGACAATAGAATCTTCAAACTTATCCATGTTCTCCGCTCCTAAAACCTTTGCCAAAGCAATGGTTTCCCGCACCTCTCTAGTCTGAACGAAACTAGGATGAGCACCACTATCTTCAACAGTATTCGGCGCCCTCTGTTCTTCAATATGATTCTCAAGATCACCTACTTCATCAAACGTGTGAAACTCGTTGTTAAGATCAGGCGTAAAAAACTCCCCACCTTGAACGGAATCCTCCACATTATGCGCGGGAGTGCTCAAATCTGGAAATATAAATCTATCAATGTCAAACGGGTCAGTCCCATCCCGTAAACGCTTCTTCGGCCTATCCGGATTCGAAATGGGACTAACTCTACCCAGAGACGATTTCTTTTTAGAACCCAATCGTCTCTTTCTTCTAGAAAAAGTAACACGAGAGCCTTCACACTGAATCCTGTTGGACTCCTGACTTGACTGCATATGATGGATATCTTGTTCTTTCTCATGCACCCCCATGTCCACCTCATTTACATGATTATCCCTGACTACCTCCCCCTCCTCCGTTTCATTACGCTGCTCCGTATTAACCATTGGAGACTCCATAACCACATCACATACAACCTCCTCCTCTAAATCCACAATACAGTCCAGAATCCAACCCGCCTCCTCCTCCTCAATTAGAACATTACAAGTAACATCATGCCACTTAATAAGACAACACTGTCTTATCCGTTCCAGCCTACTAACTAAAACCCCAACCAAAGCATAAGAAAGATCCTTACCTTCCTCTTCAAACTGAGCCGACTGTATAACTTTGCCGAAGTTAGAAGCAACAACATCAAACACTTGTGGTTTCGATAACGTAAGCGGCACCCCATAAATTTTTAACCATGCTATTCTTTCTACTTCCAGAATCTGCCCATTCCACTCCAAGCACGATTCCAAGAAAATCTCCCAACCCGTTTTATGTTCAAGAAAAGCATCCTTCTCCGACTTATCCCGAAACACCAACAGAACATGAAAACCACCCACATAATGAATCTGAAAGCTATACTGACCCATCTCTCTCAATAAACTCCTCAAACTCATCAGTTCCGTATACCCCTTGACCTTAACCAGTAAACCACAATCATAGAATTCACCAAAGGCTCCGATATCACCATCTATAACTATTTCCGGCACCCCAACCCCAGCCTCCTTATTGAGTAAAGTATCCAAAAAAGAACGAGAACCACTTACCACATTAACATGTTGCTCTACACCTTTGCCTTTATCCTTCTCCATCACCGGATCAGCAACTACCTCCTCTTGATCCTTCGTAACCGGCTGCCACTCTCTATCAAACGCCTTTCTCTCCATAGGATCATGCACGAATTTTGCCGGTGATAAGAAAAGCTTATAGCTTCCAATCCATACATCTTTAAGTCGATGCTCCAAGTCAGACAAGTTTCTATCAACCTTGAACGTGACAAAACCAAACCTTTTACCAAGACGATCCCGTTTCCTTGCAATATACGTTCCTATCACTTCTGCGTAACCCTTCAAAACTCCAACCAGATCTGCCGATGAACACCCTTCTGGCAGATTTGATACGAAAAATTTCACTTCCCCGGAAGAAACATTGGATCGATGGTTGTTGTTGTTATCCCTACCCTTCTTAGAAGGAACATCGTACCACTTGTTAACTTTGTAACGCTCCTTTGCCGCCATGCAAGATCTTGAAACCCTAATCGCCTCCCAATACCAATATAAAGATCTAACTGTAATTAGGTCCTTTATTAAAATGGATTCTATTCTCTCTAAAGGTTACCATTATTAATGTTCTAGACAATAATTATCCTGTTTGATTGTGGTAAGTTGTTGGACATGATTTGACAATTAGTCTTTTGCTATTACAGTATATGTTTACCGAAACTCTCACCTGATATATCATGGTTATCTACTAACATCCCATAAACTAAAATAGGAATGAAGTTTTGTGTTATTGTTATATTATGGGGCAGTTTGGTTGATTAAGTGCTGAATCAATAAGAGGTTTGAATGGTTAAGTGCTGAATCATTAAGTTGGACCTCGTAACGGTTAGTATTCTTGTCCCATATTGGTAGGAGAGTCTAATTAAGGTTCATCAGCCTATTTCAGTGCTTAATGGTTCAGCAACATCTCAAATCTTAATGATTCAACCTTAATCATTTAATTCAGAAGCTGACACAAAAAGAGCCTCATTAAGAGATTTACCAAACATGCCCTAAATGAATAAATTGCAAAAGGGCAAAATGTAAAATAGGACAAGTCGATATAAATATTCTAATTGTTTGTGTTTAAAAACAATCTATATGTATCAGAAGAATGAATTATTGGGCTTGCGAAATGTGGAGGGATTGATGTCTTGCTAACAAATGGCGCCTCATAGTTCTGAGAGGTTTACGCTCCTAGGCGTGAATCATAATGGTATGCATATATGCCATTTAGACCGTGTGTAGCGGGTCACGCACAACTCCACATGGGTCATTTGATTGACTAGAAAATTGCTTCCACACACATAGGACTAACACCCGTACGTTTCAACACTCACACATTCTCTATTCTCGCCCCTATATGGTGACATGGCGATGGACGCCACCCACTCCACACTGTCTTATAATCTTGTATGGCATAGATGTATTTTATGATTATTACATTAATGAATTTTGTGAACTAAAACTTTGTTTTCTTGTTCTTTCTAATTAAAATATAATAGGTATGGACCCAATATTATCTAGGGATGTTTGGAATGCTTTCTATCTTCTGTCTTTCAAGTTAGGCCGAAGTCATCGTTTTTAGGTAATTTCCTTTTAATTTTAGTTATTGGGTATGCTTTTAGGTTTTATTGGCTAGTTATCATGTATTTTATATGCTTATAAATTTAGTTATATAAAATGCTAAAGTGGTGAACAATTTTGAACCAGTACCGTACCCGTTCGTTGGGACGTGTTCCTGAAAATTACAACATTTAAACTATGTGTATATTGAAGATCTTGATAACGTCTTATCCAACTGAAGATCTTGATAACGCCGTAAGTTGATTAGTTATTGTACATGTTAACTCAAATTTTGTTATTCACTTGGCATAATATAACATCTTTAATTGTTTCGTTGTGTATTATCTGATTTTTTTAAAAGAAAACAACAAACAATAAATTAAAAGAAAACAACAAACAATAAAAAACAATAGCAACAAACATATAATGACATTTGAATTAATACACATGAATTAAAGACAACAAAAAAGCGTAACAAAATGCAAGACACAACCTCCCATTACTAAACAACCGGTGAAGCTACAATGTTGGTATAGATTTCACCGTTGATACTTTGATAATAGGAGAGAAACGAAATCCATGAATCTAATGCATCCTTGGGTCTAACATCCCCGCACTTGAACATCGCAATACATTTTTCAGTTTCATTCACATACTCGATGGTAAACATCATAGAAATGGTATACATACAAGCAATCATAATTGAGTGAATTGATTTAAAAAAAACAATAATAAAACATAAACATAATAAAAAAAAGAAAAAATATTCAAAATACATATTTGGCGACACAAAGTCTCTGTGTGTATTACCCTTCCAATCCGAAAAGCCACAATACATGATAAAAGTAGTCTTCCCCATTCATAGTTATGTCCAATTCATAAGCATTTCCAACATCCGAAATAATGAGGAATTTTTGGTACCAATTACATATGAAATTTACAACATTCAAATTACACGTACATGTTAACTCAAATTTTGTTATTTAACACCCCAATATAACATCTTTGTTTCGTTTTTATATAAACCAATGATTTTCAAGGAAAATAATTAACTGTAAAAAAATAAGAACAAACGTATAGTGGCATATCTAAATTACAAATGCATGAAAAAAAAATATAAAACAAAAATAACAAATGCAACATATAAATCCCATCACTAAGCTCCCGGTCAAATTATAGTCTCCGTATAGATTGCATCGTTGATTTGATAAGATCGGTGAGAAATGAAATCCACAAATCTCATTCATCCTTAGGTTTGACATCTCTGCACTCGAACATTACAATACATTTGCCAGTTGCGCATTCACAAAACCTCAGCAACTGCCATTAGTTAATATGAAGAAGAGAAGGGGAAACATCAGGATGTCACGTATTGATAATTGTTGATTGTTCACATTACAATACCCCAACCGATGGCGCATTCACATTACAATACCCCAACCGATGGCGGAAACATCAGGATGTCACGTATTGATGATTGTTCAGTAGCTCATGGTGAATAATAAATTTCATTAAATGATTTAAATAAATTACATACAATTGTTCTAAGAATTTGTACATCTCAAAATGAAAAATACTAGCTACACAACTTCAAGCATTAACTCAAATCTTCAAGCAAGTATAACCTGAAACATGTTAAGTTTGAAAATATTTTGGGTCAACAAAAGTTGGTGAGAATTACATAGGTTTTGATGATTGAATAAAACTTGTACAATTCAAGTGTCATGGCAAGTCTAGTCCATATGTGAAAACATACTAGCAGTAAATCGAGTGCATAATCAACCCTTGTGACTGTTATAATGTGGTACATCCCATACGCTCATGGTTCACTCGAATATGTTATGCGATAACAAACACCCACGCTACCTTTGTAGGAGGCACGTATCCGGGTGGGATTGTCAGTCCAATAGATCTATCATTGTATACCGTCGGCTGATCAATGTTAATGATTATGCTAGAATTGTGCTTACCCTAGTCATGTTCAAGACATAATGCAACATAGAAAAACACATAGACACTTTGATGATTGAATTGCATATAGAATGTTGTAACATGTTTCACCCCAAAAACGGTGATAAATAGAAAAGGGGCTATGTAAAACTCACTTTGATTGTGATGATCTTGGTAGAATTTAACGAGAACCAACGGAGTATGCTTGCACCTAATTAATGGCGATGTTTTAGTATCTATAGTGGTTATGTATAAGATATAACTTATGATTTATATTTATTATCATTGTTATTATTTTAATATTTCAATAATTACTTTAATTAAACCAAAGTTTTCCCTAAATCATTTTGCATATGAATATTTTATAAAAGAAACAAATCAGACAAAATTTATTGTCATAGCAAAACAAAATACTAAAGGATTAAAATAACGTATTCTTGTAAGTAAGTCATGCACATAATAAGTGATCTGGGTTTTAATGTGTCCATTGTTTCCCCATATTATTTTATTATATCTATACATAAATGAATCAAATTCAATCAATGGGGTAACTGTTCATCTTTTCAAAAAAAAAAAAATAGAACTTCAAGAAAAAAAAATTCAAATTCAAAATACGCTTTCAGTGGATACTAATTTGACCCTTTTTTTTTTTGCAAAACAATAATTTGGATGTATATATATATATATATATATATCATATACATATTGCCGAAAACATACTATGATCTCCTGCTCAACTAAAAAAAAGAATTTAAGTTTCGGAAAATGCACAGGAGTTCATAAGTTGGTTAACAATGGTGTCATGGTTCGTTCAATATCTATCATGAAATGTAAGTCGATAATTGTTACCTCGGATTACGAAAAGAACACCAATAGGAATAGTCGGAGATGGGTTTTCCGGATGAGTTTCGGATTTGCATAGGGAGACACAACAAGGTACCGTTTTTAGAATGTATGTGAACGGTCCCTATTTATAGCAGTTAAAACGTAGCAGGTCGAGCATGGTTTGATTTGGTTTAGGCCGAGAATCATGGAACACATTTAAGAGCTAATTTGTTTCCGTCAAGACGCGTCGTGTAGGTATGGTAAGGTTGATGTTCGGTAAATTTGGAAAACTCGTTGATATTGGTTGACCGGATGGACACCGAGAATGCAACGAGGTATGCTTTGGGTTTTGATTTTCGAATCAAAATTGTTAAGAAATTAATAAGTTAAGAAGGGTCAAAGTGCGTGGTTAATCTTGGAATGTTGATGGGTAGGTAGATGAGATTGATTTGGGTTTTAATTCCGATCCGAAATCATCGGCGCAAAATCCGGTAGTCACACCGGTGCAAAATGACGGGAGTTATGCTTGGGAAGGAAAGAACTTATTGTTTTTTGGCATAAACAACCATTCAAGTTTCTTTAATTAAATTTTTTTTTAACAAACTTATGTATACGTAATAATATGCAAACTTTATAAAAAATCACCAAATATTTTAAAGTCTTTTAAATAGTAATGTTTAAGGTATAGGGATTTTGTATTAAATTGGGGAAAGTTTAAGAAGAGAAAATCAGAAGGTTACAGCCCACTCACCCATATTTTATTTAGGGTGCTACTAAATGCACCCCCTATCTCGCAAATATAAGGGGTAGGACCCACTATACCCCTTTCACATGAGTATATGTACGTTTAGTAATTGAGGGGGTACATGTATACCCAACCTTTGTTTAAGTTTTAACTTTGTGATTAGTAAATGCACCCCCTATCTCGCAAATATAAGGGGTAGAACCCACCATACCCAGCCTTTGTTTAAGTTTTTTTATTCTTGAGTTAGGGGCAATTAACCAAGATAAATCGATTGATCCCTAATGAACCTCGTAGCTAAATCGATTGATCCCTAATGAACATCTTATTAGTATACATAAAGGATTAAAGTAACAACTATTATGTAATTTTCAGACCCAATAAATCAGCTCCATCTACCCTCTTCTTCTCCAGCTTCATCAAGCCTGCTATTAAAAATATATATTGGTTGTTGTTATAAAGAGTATTACAGTAAAAAAAAAGATAGAAAGGAATATGAAAGTGACATGAAGAGTGCAATTAACATTTTTTAATTTCATTCTTCTTATTTAATTAGGGAAAACAAAAACACTTTAAAAAAACCAAACACAGATGATGCAGGCCTCATCGGTCGGTCGTATATACGCTATTCCTAGCCACGGCCACATGCAGGCCTCATTGGTCGGCCGTTTCTTTGGGGATCTGGGTTCCGATATTACACAGTCTGTGGTTTGGGTTCCGATATGGGTGTTAGTTGATGGCGGTGGTGTCGGAGGTTACACGACTTGTGTTGTGGCCTCCGATGACCATCTGCATCTTCAATCCTGTCCAACCTTGTACAACATCCGAAGTAACTGAAGTTAGCCATGATGGCTATCCTGCCGCCTTTTGTGCAGTTTGAATCTTACCAACAATGCAGGGGCGGACATAGGCTTTAACTAGGGGTCGCGGACGTTGCGGCTCAACTTTCGCGCGCGTAGTGAAAAATTAGTGGAAAATTTAGTTTTTTTTTACGAAATTTGGAAAACGTTGCTACTAAAATGAAAAAAATGAAAAACGTTACTACTGAATTTGTGGCCTAGATCTGCCACTGCAACAATGCTTATAATCTTTTGTATCCTTTTTGAACCAACTACCTTTTTAGATATCGATTGTTTATGGGTTTTTTTTTTTTTTTTTGTTTCTCATTACCATTTTGCATTGCATCTTTATTCAAAGGATCTGCTTTCGACACACCAATCCCATGTTTCTCTTTTCCATCTCATCCACGTTTCTGTTTCAACAAACTTTGGGTTTATTACAAGAGAGACAAAGGCAACAGGAAGATAGAAGAAAGATGGGTAGAGCAGAGGTGACCACCAAGCCGACAAAACTCATGGTTTTGAGATGAAATCCACGATATCCTTTATTGAACAATGGGTGGTGGACTGGTGGTGGTTTCAGATCTGCTCAATCCGACGATTGTTATAGTTGAGAAAGAGTAGAGAGATGTGGCGTGGTGACCATATCGTGAGAGAGACAATAGTGGATGGACATAATTAATCATGAGGAAGATAAAGAGAGATGGCGGTTATGTGTGGAGAAAGGGAGAGTACAGACAGAAAGAGTGGTGTTTGGGTAAAGTAAAGAAGGAGAGATAAAGAGGGTATGTGTGGGTGTTTAAAGCACAATGTAGTATTCATTTTCTAGAGTGGGTAGATTGTTTTGTACACACAATAAATGTTTATGGTGGTTGTTGTGCCATAAAACCGGATCTTCACCGCTAGATAATGGGGTTTGCAGGGGTGAAAAAAATCTTTTTTCTTTAAAGAAAAGTGAAAACTATAATAAATTATTTATTGAAAAGTGTATTTTGTATGCTATAAGTTTATGAGTTATGCCGCATCACGTGATAACATCATACGAACTTTTTTTTTTTAATTTTATTTTATTGGGTCATTAAAGTTAAAACTAAAACTTTCTTTATTTTTAGTTTACTAATTTGATAAGTTATAAAATAATCTGGTTGGTACATCATTACTTGTATTTAAAATCAGATTGAGACCGCCGCAACGCGAGGTCAGACCAAAAACTAGTTTATAATAAAATGACAACGTGGCAAGAAATAAATTTGGCCAAGTTCAACTGAAACACGTTATAAAACTTGCCCATCCTACCACCACTAAATTAAAAGAACAAACCCTACACCTTAGCAACGTTTTCAAGGTCTCATCATACCCCTTCCACCCAGACAAGGCTGAAATCATGCTAGACATCACCTGCGATCAAGAGAAGGGCAAAGCGGTAGTTTCATCATGACCCAATGTATAATTTAGATGAGAAAGTGTAGGGTACAAAGTCCCTTATCCTACAAAGTGTAGGAAGCCACAGTATTATGCCACGTGGAACTTGTCTGTTATAACTCTATAACAGATTAGAAGGGTAGTATAGTCAATTTGACAAATCAATTAATCACGTTTAATATCAAATCCCTGTTTTATCGTTCATCATTATTTCAAATTTATAACTGATTCCATAATATACGATTATCAATTCTTACCATATTCAAAAATCTTCAAGCGTAGTCGATCACTGGTTCAATTTTTTCCCCAAAATCATAATCAATTCGCCAAGTTCTTCACCATGTTCGGTATGTACTCTGTTTTATTGTTTTCAATCAATCGTGATCTTACTCTTAATTTGTGTTTTTAGATCTAAACAATGAACCTGAATTCTTAGCATGCGTTTTGAAATCTTTTTTGTTGTTGTATGATTACATTAAATAAAAAGTTGTCAATGGTGTTTTTTATCATGTTTTTTGTGCCAGATCTGTCTAACAAAGATGTTCCAATTGATGATCAAACTCAAATATACATACCTGTTGTTGCATCTTCATTGAAACCAGAAGTTGGTATGGTTTTCCCAAGTATAGATCATGCATTTGAGTTTTATCACAAGTATGCCAAGGCTTCTGGATTTACAGCTAGGAAGAGCACATCATATGTTCATATGAATGTTCTTCGTATCAAATATGTTGTTTGCTACAAAGAGGGTGGGAAACCACAAAAATTAGGGTCGGTGAACGACAATAAAAAAGTTAAACAAAGGAAAAGACCTTCAATCCGTACAGGATGTAAGGCTTTTATTAGATTTGGATCAGAAAATGGAAAAGAGTTTAAGGTGTGTGAATTTGTAGAAGGACATAATCATCCGTTAGTTTCGTCCGAGGATATTCATTTGTTAGCAGGCAATAGAAAGCTTACCCACATTCAGGAGGAAATGATATGTGAGTTGTCTTCATTAAACATGGGACCTGTTAAAGCTTTTAATGTGATGAGGACAAAATATGGCGGTTTTGAGAACGTTGGTGCAACTGCAGTTGATTGTAAGAACTTTAAGGGCGGGTTGAACTCCTTTATTGGTGTGCACGACGCCGACATGATAGTTTCGAGGTTGAAGGATAAGAAAAAGTATCTTCCTGATTATTCATTTGAGTACTCGGTTGATGAAAAGAATGCCCTCACTGGTCTGTTTTGGGCTGATGCTTTGTGTAAAAGGAACTACATGGAGTTTGGCGACGTCATATCTTTTGATGCAACTTTTAACACAAACAAGTATGTCCACTTTTTAATCTTTTTTAATAAATTCATCATCATTTTTAGCACGCTAAACTGTCATATGTTTCTTTTTATAGGTACAAAATGGTTTTTGTTCCTTTTACAGGAATTGACAATCATTGTAGAAATGTAACTCTCGGGGCTGGTTTGTTGTCTTCGGAGACAACAGAATCTTACACTTGGTTATTGGGAGCTTTTGTAAAATCCTTTGGTAAGAAACCAAAAGTTGTAGTCACTGATCAAGATCCAGCAATGAAGAATGCAATTCAGAAGGTATTTGATACCAGCAGGCATAGGTTGTGCATGTGGCACATTATGAAAAAGGTGTCTGATAAGGCAAGTATTCTAAAAATTCTTAATGCGTTTTACTACATACATGCATGCGTTTTACTGTCATGTGTTACTGTTTATTTACTTTTTTAAATTTTTTCTGTATAAAGTCTTATATTCTTCATGATGTGTTTTTATTTCTAGGTTGGTGGCACATTATGCAGTGATGATGAGTTCAAGCGCCGAATTTGTAACATCGTTTGGACCGACTCAATTGGTCCCGAGAAATTTGATTTTGAATGGGATCTTGTGATGACTGATTTCAAGCTTACTGATAATACTTGGTTGACGGATATGTTTAACTTGAGAACAATGTGGATCCCCGCTTATTATCGTGATGAACCGATGTCTGGTCTAATGCGGACAACATCTAGATCAGAGAGTGAGAATCATTTTTTTTGTCAAGCGGCGAATTCCCAACTGACGCTTGTCGAGTTTTTGAACCATTTCGAGACTTCAATGGAAGCTCAGAGGTTTAATCATAGGAAAAACGACCATGATTCAAGGCACACTATTCCAGATTTTTGGACTACTTTTCCCATCGAGAAGGAAGCATCTCAAATTTTCACGAGGTCTATATTCCTTGATATACAAGAGGAGATTTATGCTGCATTTGATAGTTCGGTACTTGTTCACACACAAAGGTGTGGTGAATTTTTGAAACTCTTTGTGGATGACCCGAAAGCATATGGGCAAGGTTTTCTAGAAGTAAGTGCGTTTTACCAATTTTTATACATGCGTTTTGTTGATTTTATTAAAATCTGATGAAGTCAAATGAAGTTATTAAGTATTGCTGATGAAACTGCTGATGAAGTTAATAAGTACTGCTGATGAAGTGCTAAGTTAATAAGTACTGCTGAGATAAAACTGCTGATGAAGTTAATAAGTACTGCTGATGAAGTGCTAAGTTAATAAGTACTGCTGAGATAAAACTGCTGATGAAGTTAATAAGTACTGCTGATGAAGTGCTAAGTTAATAAGTACTGCTGATCAAACCACTGATGGGCTTATAACTACTGATGAATGATAACCACTGACGAGTAACTAACTATCAGTGGTTTCTCTCATCAGTGGTTGTGCTTATAACTACTGATGAATGATAACTACTGACGAGTAACTAACTATTGTTTTATACATGCGTTTTAGTAGTTTTCATTTTTTACCCATTTTAATGATCCAATATATATACATACATGCTTTTTACAATGTTTCAAATGCGTTTTAATATATCAGTATAATTTTTTTTTATACTGACGAAGTTTATTAAGTATCGCTGATGAAACTGCTGATGAAGTTAATAAGTACTGCTGATGAAGTGCTAAGTTAATAAGTACTGCTGATCAAACCACTGATGGGATTATAACTACTGATGAATGATAACCACTGACGAGTAACTAACTATCAGTGGTTTCTCTCATCAGTGGTTGTGCAGTACTTTCATTATCAGTAGTTAACTCCTCTGTTTTTATACATGCGTTTTAGTAGTTTTCTAGATGCGTTTTAATACCTTAGTATACATTTCTTTTTTACAGGTGCTTTTCAAGAAGGATGATGATGATGTCACTACATTATGCACGTGTAAAAGGTTTGAACAATATGGTTTACTATGCAGGCATATATTTCTCGTTCTTCGGTCATTTAGAATTCAAAGATTCCCGAACAAGTACATTTTGAAGAGGTGGACAAAAGATGTTGTCCCGAATGAGATAAACCATTCATTTGAGTTACACGAGTTTGGTGATGACAAAAGCAAAGAAGCTAGAAAGATTGCCAGGGAAGTTGCTTTTGCTGGTGAATACCTTGCAAATAGTTTAATAACAGACTTGGAAGAATTAAAGATTGTCAATGATAAAATGAAAGAAATGATCAACAAGGTGGACGAACGTCGGTTTAGTAGACCAACTCAAAACAAGTACGATCGGTACTCTAGTTTGCTCGGGTATGACAAGCCGGCGGAGACCATTGTCCGTTTGCCAAATGGTATCAAAAATAAAGGCCGTGGTTCACACAAGCGAATTAAGTCAAGCAAAGAGAAAGCTATAAGTCGTATGGGTAAAAGGAAAAGGACATGTAACATTTGCGGGGAGGTTGGACATGATCGTCGGAAACACAAGATAAAAACCACAATGTTACAAGATGAGAATGATGAAGATGAAAATGTAGAAGATCAACGAGTTGATGATCAAGGAGTTGAAGATGAAGTGGATGAGCAATGAATTTTATTATTTTTTAATGCATGCGTTTTAGCACTAATGAATGCGTTTTAGTATACTGTAAACATTTTGAGATTTATTCTATTTTAATGAAGGCGTTTTGTGATTTTTGTGAATGCGTTTTAGTGAATTTTTATACATATTATACATATTTTATATCAGATTTATTGAAGGCGTTTTATTGTTTATTAGATGCGTTTTACTAACAAACACTTATATATATATATATATATATATATAATCATTCAGTACACACAGTCAAATAGTTTGTACTTCCTTACATATGGCATACATCACCATCCATGCCCCATTTTTAAACATCAAAAGAAAACATACTAACTTAAAACCCAAAAAACTACCAAACAAACCACCCACCACATTCACAAACCACCCAAAAACTACCATATGATCAAAACCACCAACCCCATTCAGTCTTTTTTGTTTAAAATCTCATCCCTCCCCATCCTTTTACCTGCCATGTTAGACCATATGGTTTCTTCTGTGTTCTTCAAGCTGTGATAGATTAAATCATCAAAAGCTTCTTGTTGTTTGATCAGCTCTAAAGCTTCATCCCTGAAGTTTGATTTTGGTTCACCAAGTAGCATTTCATGGACATCAAGGTTTTTTTTCGCCTGCCTCAGCACATCCTGTTGAACACACATAACAGAAGAAGATGCTTTGATATCACTCCTTACCTCAGTTGAAGAATCAACCATGATTACTGTCTTTACTTGGATGTTGTTTATTGCATCCTCAATGTTGTTCGCCATTTTTTTTTGTTACTCTGTTTTTCTCATCGTTACTTTATATAGACAATCAGGCAATCTCTTGTTATGACATATGGTAGTTGAACATATTAACCATTCATTTAATTTTAGTTAGATATCAATCAAATCATTTACAACTTGCGTTTTATTTTTTAAACAAAAGAATGATTAATTGTGTTTTTATTAGATGAGAGATACTCTGTTTTTTATGTCTGTAGTTAACATAGAGTCCAATTATAACTAGATTTGGTAGTTGAGTACTTAATTTATAGTAAATGACCATCACATCAGATCAACTTGCAAAGTATAATAATGTTCTTTTATTTATTACAATAACAGAGTTTTATAATAATTACCCCTATTAAACTATTTTTATTAAAAAAAAAATTCAAATACATCCAAACAACTTGTTATTACTATGCAAAAAAAAATGAAATATTCAAAGAATTTCCCAAAACAGTTAAAACATGTGAGTCTGAATTGTCTTTTTCAGAACTTTTTTACATGCATGCGTTTTACCAACTTATAAAGGCGTTTTAGGTTTATTTCTTTTAATCATAACCTGTTGCACACAGTATTACATGTGACTATATTTTGTCATTTTATATATCTTTTTTCTATATTATCCTCTACATGTTCACTTTCATTTCACACCACAAAAGATTACATACAATAACCATGTCATCTTCATCATCATCCAATACAAGATCCCTCTTTATTAAGAGGATTGAAGAACATATCATCAATGATCATTCTTCTGAGAGTGTTTTGATGGATGATTTGAATAATATCCATGAACGCATGTCCAGAAAAGATGAAGTTTGCAACATTCTCAAGGCAATGCCAGATTCTAGTCTTCATGAATTGGCATTGATGTTCATGATTGATGCAAAACAAAGAGACACGAATCTTGTCGAAGAGCTTACTAAATCCATTGCACTTTTGAGGTGTTCAATGGAAATGAAAATCAAATTTCTCAAATCACTTTAAACCTTGCTTCTATGCGTTTTGTATGTTTGAATAACAATGTAGGCGTTTTACTGTAATAATGAAGGCGTTTTACTGTAACTGGTTGTATGATCGTATTGAATAACATTTTCTGAATGCGTTTTATATAATAATGAAGGCGTTTTACTAAATTTACTTTTTATTATTGTATAGTGTGTTGAGAAACTTGATGCGTTTTAGTTTCATGCCATGCGTTTTAACAAAAACTGTTAAAAATAAACCAAATATTAAACTGAAAACAAAGATGATCAGATCCATGCATTTGACAAAAAGAAACAAACACATGTTGATGTCTATCATAACAAACTTCAAAAACATTTAACTAACACTATTTACTCGTCTCAGCATTTTGTCGAAAGCATTTCGAATCATATTATCCTTGTAAGGTCGTTTGCTAAATTTATGAGCTTCTTCGATAGCGTCATCCCTTGCCCTGTTGTGCTCGCTAAGTATCAACTTTGCAACATACTTGATTCTTAACGAATTTAGCTGCTTGTTTTGTAGTTCCGACTCGTTAACAAATCCGGCTTTCCACACTTTATTCCCCTTATACGTTTCCATGTGCCGTATTGCGAATATGCCGCAGTCATCTATGTTATTCTCAGTTCTCCATGGCATTTCTCTCCTATGTATTGTCCCCCCTTCAATCCGCTCGATCCCTATGCTCCTTTCACACAATGTTCTCAAAGTTAAGTAAAAAGTGTGTCTCTGTAGGCAATAAAGCAAAAGACAAAGTCAAGTGATTCCCAATAACATATTATTTCTTATTTTTAAACTAGTAATTTTACATACCAGGACTTCGGGCACTCCTCCATATCTTGCCTGAAAATCTGGTTCATTCTTTGAGTTGTCAATTAACTCAATGTAACCATCCTTTATATCGAAGCACATTAGATAAAAATGACCCTTTATTAGCAATGGAACTATAATGATGTTAAAATCATCCAGACTTTTGATATCGAACGTCTTCATAATATGTTGCAAATTGCTTTTGAAAACCTTCACCCTATCATGCTCAGAAATTCCTGCTTCGTAGTAATCTGCTGGCTGTGTTTCAAAAAACAAGAAAAAAAAATATATATTAAAAAACCAAATGCGTTTTACTGTTTCCTTCATGCGTTTTACTATTTCTCTTACCATCATTGTAGTGCTGCAATAAAGCTTGTACACTCCATCTTCATGCGTTTTTTTCTCCTCATAATTGAGCAGCTCTATATATGCATCCACTGCGTTAGTGTGCAACCAAATACCGGGGTAGAAACTTTCAAGAATAGCCTTATATATTGATGTACCCGCATCCGATTTGTAGACCACTTTCCTGAAAGATAAAAATGAAATTTTAGTTGTTTACAAACTATAATCTAAGCTAATACATATCACTTACATTTTTTGCTTTGTTGGCGCCATCATGTACTCTGCCATCATCTGTTCATCTTTTGTTAGAGGCTCAAACAGTGAAACCTTTCTCCCGATGTAAGGCGATCGTAAAGCCCAAGACGGATTCTTCTTTCTGACTGGCCTACCACCATCAACATCATCAACCTTCGTTTTCCCCTTTTTTTCATGAATCATTTGATCCTTTGGTGTTTCTGGATCCTTTTCTTGCTCTACCTGTACAAAAGGCACATTGGGTATAACTTCTGCCAAACTCACTTGTTCTTCGACTTGATTTTGTTGTTCATCCCCAATGCTTGCATCCTTTATACCATATACGCCTGGCTCTATTGTTTGTAGCATAGCAAGTGCTGTATCACTTATACCATCGTCGTCAAATACTTCTTCAATGACAATACCCTTATCAACGTTATCTTCCACCACCTTCGTTGACCCCTCCACAACATTTTCATCATGCCCCACTACTGTGTTGTCTTCAATATTCACAATCTGTGAGATAAAAAAATAATAAAAAATTCAGTTTTAACAATCCATGCGTTTTGTTAGATGACATATGCGTTTTACCTGTTCAGCCACTGTTTCATCAGGCCCCACTAATGTGTTGTCTTCAATATTTACAATCTGTAAGAAAAAAAAATTAATAAAAATAAAACACATGCGTTTTAGACCTAATCAAAGGCGTTTTACCTGTTCAGCCACTTTTTCTTTTTCTCCACCTTGATCTCCAGCCGTCTTCTTCCTACCATGCCCAAATCGTTTGTATCCCACCAATGTTTTTTTGGTCACGGTTGGGACCGTCCCCGCCGCCTGTGCTTCTTCAACAACCCTATCATACTCACCACCCAATTGCGCACCCGAGTTTTCAAAACCTTGATCCTCCCCTAGGCCGACCACATGTTCATCGGCTTCTTTTTGTTTAACAACGTCGTCTTCTTTTGACGACTTACCTCTAATGCCGTCCCATTTCTGGCATCTATCGATCAATTCCCTAGACCAGAAATACTTCTCTCTTGCTTGTGAAACCATATCATCCATTTCCTCTTGGATGTCTAGATACTTCTTCATGTTTCTGTCCATTTTTTTCATCCAAACCTGCCATGAAAAACATCAGAGGCGTTTTAGTATTTTCCAAGTGCGTTTTACAAATAACTATACACCTTTACTACAAAAAACAACTGTCATGACATATTTACCTTTTTAGCTTTCATAGCTGCGTCGAATTCTTCTTTATCACACTCAACCCCACTCAACTGAATAGGCGTTGCACAATACTCAAACATTTGCTGGGTTTGTGTTCCCATGTCAAAATCTCTCCAGTCTAGGTTGTCATAATCTAGCTCCTCCTCATCAACAGCGGGTTCTTTTTCATGCATACCCACCAAAACATCCACAGCGTCCTTCACCGTTTCGCTTACACCTTTTTCAGAACTTATTTTTTCACTCTCTTCATTCCCTACAACATTATCATCACCATCTTCTTCGATATCTGTCAAAGGCCCGTTATCGTATATATAACTTTCCATATCGTGCAACGACGAAGATGTAATGTAACTAATTGCAGGATTCTTCACAAGTGTTGGATTATGCCTTTTGTTGTATTCATGGGTGTAAATAACCTGCATATAGTAACAACTTAAGTGTTTAATTATTAAAAAATTGTATAAACAATGCATGCGTTTTATTAAATTACACATGCGTTTTAATATAGGTATGAACAGAGACTTAATACAGGTATAAACAATGCATGCGTTTTGTTAAATAACACATGCGTTTTAATATATGTATGAACAGAGACTAAATACAGGTATAAACAAATGCATGCGTTTTGTTAAATAACACATGCGTTTTAATATATGTATGGACAGAAAACTTACAGTTAACATTGCTATCGGCCCATTGTACTGATCTTGCTTCCAGCCTGCTTTTGTTCTGTTTAGACACTCTAGTAGGTATGAACACCACTTCATGTTCGGTATATCATCTTCTTTATCAACACTAATCAAAAATCTCTGGTTAACTTTTGTTGACTTCGTTATCTCGCCAAAGACTGTGTTCCAC
Organism: Ambrosia trifida; assembly: GCA_028751855.1. NCBI lineage: Eukaryota > Viridiplantae > Streptophyta > Magnoliopsida > Asterales > Asteraceae > Ambrosia > Ambrosia trifida. The sequence continues at coordinate 57,789,851 of CM054124.1, forward strand.
AGTACCAAGAAATTTATCTTAAACATTCTCCCACCATTTAACAGTGTTTTAACCACTTTTAAAACTTGCCCAACAGTTGGGGTAGATGTGTTGAATTGAGATTTGAATTCATCTATCGTTGAACCCGATTCTTTTTTTGGCCTCCCGTGCTCCAACACAGGAATTGTCCCTACCGGGATCCCGAAACACTCTTGCACCAAGGAACTTGTTATCTTTATCTTCCAGTTCCCAACATTAACTGTTCTGGTTGTTTCGTCATAATTCGAAAGCAACCAGAAACCCAGACCAGTTTGAATTGAGTCTATATCTATTTCTAACACTGATCCAAATCCCATACTCCTTACTGCCTCCTTTTGTTCATTTGTGAACTCTTTCATCTCTCTTACAAATTCCCCGGGAGAACACCTTAGTTTCAATTTTGTATCCCGGTATTCAACAAAAGTCCTTGATGCTTTTTCTTTCCCTACTTTTATTTTTAGTTTCTTTGCTGGTTTAATGAAATCATCATCTGATTCACTCTCTGAAACTTCCTTATTTTGTTTCTTTCTCTTTTTGTCTTTCTCTTTATGGGCATTTTTCTCCTGAACACCCTTATTTGTGTTATCTACACCTTTCTTTAACTTTCCCAAATCCTTTAAAGGAGTTTGGAAATCATCATCAGCCCCTGGATCCCTTGGTTGTTCTGCATAATTTTACATCACAATTATATTTACTGAAGGCGTTTTATTATTTTTAATGAAGGCGTTTTACAGTAAACAAACAACAACAATGCATAAGTCATAAAACGCCTTTGTCTAAAACTTTAACTTGTATATACATGCGTTTTGAGAATCCCCTATTTCATATAGTATTATTATATACATGCGTTTTGAGAATCCCCTATTTCACAGCAGTATGATACTTCCATAACTTGTATATCAACAAAACATTATCCTAATAAGTAAAATTACTAAAACGCATACATGAACACTTAAAACGCCTTTATAATCATACTCACCCAAATTTTCAAACAATCAGAACCCTACAACATCATATCTATCTCTATTATTCCTAAAACGCCTTCATAAACCTATAAAAATCCTTTTGTAATCTTATTTGTTCTACCTTAAAACACATACATCATCAAATCATTTCATGTATCAATGATCAGATAAAACGCCTTTATCATAAGATCTAAAACGCCTTTGAAAAATTCTAATCAACCATATAAAAACTACTAAAAACGCCTGTAATAATTCAATCAACCTTCTAAAACGACTAAAACGCCTTTAATAGATACCTGTAATCCTTGGTCTTGAAGGCCTATCATGATAGTTCTTGCTTCTTCTTTCTCGGCCGTCACCTGTTTTTAGGTTTTTAAAATCAATGATTAACATCAATTAAGAAAAGACGATCAAAATTAAGTGAAATCATCAACAATTGCTTACCTGATTTGCGTTTTGGAGGCATATTTCGTTGCTTCTTCGTCGATGCTCTGTTTTTTTCTTTTTTGATTTTTCGTCTGCGGTAGCGATTTTCAAGTTTGGATGGAGAATGAATTGGGTGCCTAGTAACCGTCAATTAATGTGGTATTTTTTTGGGCGCTGGATTAAAAATTTCAAAATGTTTTAGTTTGTAATTTGCCTGTTTTGCCCTCGACTTAATAACTGCAATTAATGAGGAAAGTGGGTAATAAATGTACGATGTAAAACGCAGATGGGGAAGATGGACGGCCAGGATGGCTTCTCACACTTTGTACGTTAAAACGCCTTTGTACGTTAGCCGGCCTCTAATTTAGATTATACGAAACACAATGTGTAAAGTTAGATTATGCGAAGCATGACGTTATGACATGTCATCAAATAAAACAAATTATGATAAAACTTTATAAAATAATATATCTTCATCACTTATATCAAAATATATAAAATAATATGACATAAATGTATTTATCATTCTTCCTTGAAACATATATGAAATAAAGATTCATTACACACCGAATAAGGTGATGATATCAGGCTCAAACCTACTATCAACATCTTGGTGGTTGTATTGACATCGTTATATTACGCAATTTAGCATACACACGATATAAAATTTGTTGGGTTCATGAATGAACAATTTAAATAATGCACTTGAATATGTTGGGCTGATTTGATCATTCATATTAGCTGAAGCATATTGAAATACAAAGAAAACAAACAGTTTAGAACCAATTTTCATGTACTAGCTAATTTTCATAAAGCATCATCTTAGAAAAAAAAAATTATATGTTTTGATCTTAGAACCAATTGTCATGCGACGATATCTTATTTTAATCATTTGATTTGTTAAAAAGTGAATAACAAAAACCAAAACTGAACCATATCGAATCCATAACTTTGCAAACACTAAGGGTGTCAACGTTGATGTGGCATTTCAATATTCATTTTATATCACTTCCTTCCCGTATTGAGGGGCGTTGAAGTGACCATAGGTTAACATGTTAACAAGAATAAAAAGAGAGAAAATTAAGGGATGAGGTACAGTTAAAGAGTGTTAAACCATTTCCCTGAAGTGAAATAGTGTAAAAATGGAAAAAGTAGAGGATTTAACATTTAGGTGGAGTTAAAATATACCCCATGACCTAAGAAAATAAAAACTAGACTGAATTACAAGTTTTGTCCTTTAAGTTTATACCATTTTTCAACGACTGTCCTTTAACTTTAAAATTGATTGGTTTTGTCTTTTATGTTTCAAAATCTTGCACGTTTTGTCCTTTGGTGATAACCCAGTTAATTTTTTTCGTTAAGTAGAGGGTAAAATTGTCTTTTTACCCATGTATTTAAAAAAACATTTTAAAATTAAAACAAAAAGAATTTTATATATTAATACCCCCTCTCTCTCTCTCTCTCTCTCTCTCTCTCTCTCTCTCTCTCTCTCTCCTCTCTTTCTCTGCTATTTACCAGCACCACCCACCTCCATCCACACTATCACCACCCACCTCCATCCATACTATCATCACCCACCTCCACCTCCACACCACTTGCCACCGCCACCACCCATCCCACACCAACCACCGCCCACCTGCAGCTACCACCTCACCTCCCTTCTCCACCACACCATCGTAACCCCTCTTCTTCCGCTCCCTTTCTTGTCAACACAACCACGCAGCATCCTCCTGCATCAAATTTCACCCACCCCACACCAACCACCGCCCACCACTCTTCAAAATCAAGCCAAATCTGATGAAAACGAAACCAAATCTGGCCTTACAGCTGGTAAAGTTGAGATAAAAGACGGTCTTCCAGATGAAAACGAGACCAAATCCGGCCTTACGTATAAAGCAAAAAAACCCAAGAATAAGAAAAGGAAAAAAGAGAACCCGGATGGAACTGAAACTAAAAGCAACTTTTAGCCTTGAGAATGAACCAACTTTTAGCCTTGAGAATGATTTGGGTCAATCATACCGGAAGCCCAAACCCACCCAAAAGTCCCTTCACCCTCAAAAGTCGACCCCTTCACCCCCAATTCTCTCTTCTAAACACCACAAGCCAAACCTCCAATTGCACTTCAATGGCGGCACCAATTGCCGTCCCTTGCAGCTCTAGAACTTTACGTCTCCACCGAATTCCGTTCCTTGGCCAAAAACCCACATCCACAACTTCACAGTCAACCCTTTCACCCCATCCCACACCTAATCAGAGCCCTAATAGAACCCTAGTCCCACCGGCTCTGTGCACGGTGGTCAGAACACTTCTGCGAAACGCCACCACAACCATCGTCACTGTCTCCTCTTCTCTCTCCCTCTCTCTGCTCGATCCATCTCTCCCTACAGCCCCCCTCTCTCTCTCTCTCGTCTACGTTTCTCTTTCTCTCTCCCCGGTTCTTGCTCTCTCTCTTTAAACAGATGAGAGGTTTGGGGTGGTGGTGGTGGTAGGTGGTGTAGGGTGGCGGTGGCGGTGGCGGTGGCAGGTGGTGAATGAAGGTGATGGTGGTGTGGGGATGGAGGTAGGTGGTGGTGATAGTGATAAATGAATGTGAGAGAGAGGGGTATTAATATATATATATATATATATATATAATTCTTTTTTTTAATTTTAAAATGTTTTTCTAAATAAATGGGTAAAAAGACAATTTTACCCTCCACTTAACGAAAAAAAATTAACTGGGTTAGCAACAAAGGACATAACGTGCAAGATTTTAATACATAAAGGACAAAACCAATCAATTTTAAAGTTAAAGATCATGCCTTGCAATCTGGTACAAAGTTAAAGGACAAAACTTGTAATTCAGTCTAAAAACTAATTTTAGTGAATGATTATAGAACTTCCTTTAAGTATAAAAGACCACTCATCCTTACAGGTCATGATTCATGGATAATTAATAAATATTGAAAACCATTAAATTTTATAAAGTATAACAATAATGAAATCAACTAAATTCAAATTATTATTATTGTTGTTGTTATTATTATTATTATTTTGTATAAACCGAACATTAAAATAAAAAAAAGTTTAGTACTATAATCATCAAGTAAAACCAGAACTGGATACATAAATATTAGAATGCAACTTTGCTTTTAAATTATTCAATTTTACTAAAATAAAAATCTGACACAAAAAAAAACATTCTAATATATATATATATATATATATATATATACTAGTTTTTATCCCGGGAGCGTCCCGGGTTGAAATATCTAATATGACATAATAAAATATATTATTATTATTATTATTTTAAACAAATCTCTGCCATAAGTTATCATATTTAAATATAAAAAAAAACGAATCTCTGCGTCGGGGTATAAATCTAGTGCCATTACAAATGAATTCGGAAGTTTGTAATCGAACATATGAAAAAGAACTAACATGAAATAAAAAAAAGTTAATTATTGAAATATCGAACGCATTAGTCTAAGGGTTATGTGATGCGTTAAAAAATTCATGGGTATATGATCGGGTATGTAGTTCGGGTATTTGGTTATGTTGTTTCGGGTAATCGGGTCGGATATCACCTAATCCCAGACCCGACCCAAACCCACATTTTTTTAAACTAATCCCAAACCCGACACAATACCTGTCGGATTACAAAAAATAGTCATTTTTTTTCTTCGTTTTTTATATAGCATTATGGTACTCGTTGGAAAGATAATAAAACGCTCGTTAATTTGATGTAATTTTTTTCTTTAAAAAATCTCGTATATAAAGGATATTAACGTTTAAAAGTTATGGGAGGAAACATGAGAGAAAAAATAATAAATGTTTAATATTTAAATTTAGTAGATTACATATTTAATAGATTAGCTTAAAGATTATAATAGATTATGTTAAATCATATTTATTCCTTTTTTTTAATTGGTTTACACTTGCCACATCACATCCTATGTGGCATCTCTCAAAAGAGAGATTGCATAAGAGTACGACATGTATGATTAATCCCTTTGCAATATATATATATATATATAGAGAGAGAAAGTGTAGGGTACAAAGTCCCTTATCCTACAAAGTGTAGGAAGCCACAGTATTATGCCACGTGGAACTTGTCTGTTATAACTCTATAACAGATTAGAAGGGTAGTATAGTCAATTTGACAAATCAATTAATCACGTTTAATATCAAATCCCTGTTTTATCGTTCATCATTATTTCAAATTTATAACTGATTCCATAATATACGATTATCAATTCTTACCATATTCAAAAATCTTCAAGCGTAGTCGATCACTGGTTCAATTTTTTCCCCAAAATCATAATCAATTCGCCAAGTTCTTCACCATGTTCGGTATGTACTCTGTTTTATTGTTTTCAATCAATCGTGATCTTACTCTTAATTTGTGTTTTTAGATCTAAACAATGAACCTGAATTCTTAGCATGCGTTTTGAAATCTTTTTTGTTGTTGTATGATTACATTAAATAAAAAGTTGTCAATGGTGTTTTTATCATGTTTTTTTGTGCCAGATCTGTCTAACAAAGATGTTCCAATTGATGATCAAACTCAAATATACATACCTGCTGTTGCATCTTCATTGAAACCAGAAGTTGGTATGGTTTTCCCAAGTATAGATCATGCATTTGAGTTTTATCACAAGTATGCCAAGGCTTCTGGATTTACAGCTAGGAAGAGCACATCATATGTTCATATGAATGTTCTTCGTATCAAATATGTTGTTTGCTACAAAGAGGGTGGGAAACCACAAAAATTAGGGTCGGTGAACGACAATAAAAAAGTTAAACAAAGGAAAAGACCTTCAATCCGTACAGGATGTAAGGCTTTTATTAGATTTGGATCAGAAAATGGAAAAGAGTTTAAGGTGTGTGAATTTGTAGAAGGACATAATCATCCGTTAGTTTCGTCCGAGGATATTCATTTGTTAGCAGGCAATAGAAAGCTTACCCACATTCAGGAGGAAATGATATGTGAGTTGTCTTCATTAAACATGGTACCTGTTAAAGCTTTTAATGTGATGAGGACAAAATATGGCGGTTTTGAGAACGTTGGTGCAACTGCAGTTGATTGTAAGAACTTTAAGGGCGGGTTGAACTCCTTTATTGGTGTGCACGACGCCGACATGATAGTTTCGAGGTTGAAGGATAAGAAAAAGTATCTTCCTGATTATTCATTTGAGTACTCGGTTGATGAAAAGAATGCCCTCACTGGTCTGTTTTGGGCTGATGCTTTGTGTAAAAGGAACTACATGGAGTTTGGCGACGTCATATCTTTTGATGCAACTTTTAACACAAACAAGTATGTCCACTTTTTAATCTTTTTTAATAAATTCATCATCATTTTTAGCACGCTAAACTGTCATATGTTTCTTTTTATAGGTACAAAATGGTTTTTGTTCCTTTTACAGGAATTGACAATCATTGTAGAAATGTAACTCTCGGGGCTGGTTTGTTGTCTTCGGAGACAACAGAATCTTACACTTGGTTATTGGGAGCTTTTGTAAAATCCTTTGGTAAGAAACCAAAAGTTGTAGTCACTGATCAAGATCCAGCAATGAAGAATGCAATTCAGAAGGTATTTGATACCAGCAGGCATAGGTTGTGCATGTGGCACATTATGAAAAAGGTGTCTGATAAGGCAAGTATTCTAAAAATTCTTAATGCGTTTTACTACATACATGCATGCGTTTTACTGTCATGTGTTACTGTTTATTTACTTTTTTAAATTTTTTCTGTATAAAGTCTTATATTCTTCATGATGTGTTTTTATTTCTAGGTTGGTGGCACATTATGCAGTGATGATGAGTTCAAGCGCCGAATTTGTAACATCGTTTGGACCGACTCAATTGGTCCCGAGAAATTTGATTTTGAATGGGATCTTGTGATGACTGATTTCAAGCTTACTGATAATACTTGGTTGACGGATATGTTTAACTTGAGAACAATGTGGATCCCCGCTTATTACCGTGATGAACCGATGTCTGGTCTAATGCGGACAACATCTAGATCAGAGAGTGAGAATCATTTTTTTTGTCAAGCGGCGAATTCCCAACTGACGCTTGTCGAGTTTTTGAACCATTTCGAGACTTCAATGGAAGCTCAGAGGTTTAATCATAGGAAAAACGACCATGATTCAAGGCACACTATTCCAGATTTTTGGACTACTTTTCCCATCGAGAAGGAAGCATCTCAAATTTTCACGAGGTCTATATTCCTTGATATACAAGAGGAGATTTATGCTGCATTTGAGAGTTCGGTACTTGTTCACACACAAAGGTGTGGTGAATTTTTGAAACTCTTTGTGGATGACCCGAAAGCATATGGGCAAGGTTTTCTAGAAGTAAGTGCGTTTTACCAATTTTTATACATGTGTTTTGTTGATTTTATTAAAATCTGATGAAGTCAAATGAAGTTATTAAGTATTGCTGATGAAACTGCTGATGAAGTTAATAAGTACTGCTGATGAAGTGCTAAGTTAATAAGTACTGCTGAGATAAAACTGCTGATGAAGTTAATAAGTACTGCTGATGAAGTGCTAAGTTAATAAGTACTGCTGAGATAAAACTGCTAATGAAGTTAATAAGTACTGCTGATGAAGTGCTAAGTTAATAAGTACTGCTGATCAAACCACTGATGGGCTTATAACTACTGATGAATGATAACCACTGACGAGTAACTAACTATCAGTGGTTTCTCTCATCAGTGGTTGTGCTTATAACTACTGATGAATGATAACTACTGACGAGTAACTAACTATTGTTTTATACATGCGTTTTAGTAGTTTTCATTTTTTACCCATTTTAATGATCCAATATATATACATACATGCTTTTTACAATGTTTCAAATGCGTTTTAATATATCAGTATAATTTTTTTTTATACTGACGAAGTTTATTAAGTATCGCTGATGAAACTGCTGATGAAGTTAATAAGTACTGCTGATGAAGTGCTAAGTTAATAAGTACTGCTGATCAAACCACTGATGGGCTTATAACTACTGATGAATGATAACCACTGACGAGTAACTAACTATCAGTGGTTTCTCTCATCAGTGGTTGTGCAGTACTTTCATTATCAGTAGTTAACTCCTCTGTTTTTATACATGCGTTTTAGTAGTTTTCTAGATGCGTTTTAATACCTTAGTATACATTTCTTTTTTACAGGTGCTTTTCAAGAAGGATGATGATGATGTCACTACATTATGCACGTGTAAAAGGTTTGAACAATATGGTTTACTATGCAGGCATATATTTCTCGTTCTTCGGTCATTTAGAATTCAAAGATTCCCGAACAAGTACATTTTGAAGAGGTGGACAAAAGATGTTGTCCCGAATGAGATAAACCATTCATTTGAGTTACACGAGTTTGGTGATGACAAAAGCAAAGAAGCTAGAAAGATTGCCAGGGAAGTTGCTTTTGCTGGTGAATACCTTGCAAATAGTTTAATAACAGACTTGGAAGAATTAAAGATTGTCAATGATAAAATGAAAGAAATGATCAACAAGGTGGACGAACGTCGGTTTAGTAGACCAACTCAAAACAAGTACGATCGGTACTCTAGTTTGCTCGGGTATGACAAGCCGGCGGAGACCATTGTCCGTTTGCCAAATGGTATCAAAAATAAAGGCCGTGGTTCACACAAGCGAATTAAGTCAAGCAAAGAGAAAGCTATAAGTCGTATGGGTAAAAGGAAAAGGACATGTAACATTTGCGGGGAGGTTGGACATGATCGTCGGAAACACAAGATAAAAACCACAATGTTACAAGATGAGAATGATGAAGATGAAAATGTAGAAGATCAACGAGTTGATGATCAAGGAGTTGAAGATGAAGTGGATGAGCAATGAATTTTATTATTTTTTAATGCATGCGTTTTAGCACTAATGAATGCGTTTTAGTATACTGTAAACATTTTGAGATTTATTCTATTTTAATGAAGGCGTTTTGTGATTTTTGTGAATGCGTTTTAGTGAATTTTTATACATATTATACATATTTTATATCAGATTTATTGAAGGCGTTTTATTGTTTATTAGATGCGTTTTACTAACAAACACTTATATATATATATATATATATATATAATCATTCAGTACACACAGTCAAATAGTTTGTACTTCCTTACATATGGCATACATCACCATCCATGCCCCATTTTTAAACATCAAAAGAAAACATACTAACTTAAAACCCAAAAAACTACCAAACAAACCACCCACCACATTCACAAACCACCCAAAAACTACCATATGATCAAAACCACCAACCCCATTCAGTCTTTTTTGTTTAAAATCTCATCCCTCCCCATCCTTTTACCTGCCATGTTAGACCATATGGTTTCTTCTGTGTTCTTCAAGCTGTGATAGATTAAATCATCAAAAGCTTCTTGTTGTTTGATCAGCTCTAAAGCTTCATCCCTGAAGTTTGATTTTGGTTCACCAAGTAGCATTTCATGGACATCAAGGTTTTTTTTCGCCTGCCTCAGCACATCCTGTTGAACACACATAACAGAAGAAGATGCTTTGATATCACTCCTTACCTCAGTTGAAGAATCAACCATGATTACTGTCTTTACTTGGATGTTGTTTATTGCATCCTCAATGTTGTTCGCCATTTTTTTTTGTTACTCTGTTTTTCTCATCGTTACTTTATATAGACAATCAGGCAATCTCTTGTTATGACATATGGTAGTTGAACATATTAACCATTCATTTAATTTTAGTTAGATATCAATCAAATCATTTACAACTTGCGTTTTATTTTTTAAACAAAAGAATGATTAATTGTGTTTTTATTAGATGAGAGATACTCTGTTTTTTATGTCTGTAGTTAACATAGAGTCCAATTATAACTAGATTTGGTAGTTGAGTACTTAATTTATAGTAAATGACCATCACATCAGATCAACTTGCAAAGTATAATAATGTTCTTTTATTTATTACAATAACAGAGTTTTATAATAATTACCCCTATTAAACTATTTTTATTAAAAAAAAAAATTCAAATACATCCAAACAACTTGTTATTACTATGCAAAAAAAAATGAAATATTCAAAGAATTTCCCAAAACAGTTAAAACATGTGAGTCTGAATTGTCTTTTTCAGAACTTTTTTACATGCATGCGTTTTACCAACTTATAAAGGCGTTTTAGGTTTATTTCTTTTAATCATAACCTGTTGCACACAGTATTACATGTGACTATATTTTGTCATTTTATATATCTTTTTTCTATATTATCCTCTACATGTTCACTTTCATTTCACACCACAAAAGATTACATACAATAACCATGTCATCTTCATCATCATCCAATACAAGATCCCTCTTTATTAAGAGGATTGAAGAACATATCATCAATGATCATTCTTCTGAGAGTGTTTTGATGGATGATTTGAATAATATCCATGAACGCATGTCCAGAAAAGATGAAGTTTGCAACATTCTCAAGGCGATGCCAGATTCTAGTCTTCATGAATTGGCATTGATGTTCATGATTGATGCAAAACAAAGAGACACGAATCTTGTCGAAGAGCTTACTAAATCCATTGCACTTTTGAGGTGTTCAATGGAAATGAAAATCAAATTTCTCAAATCACTTTAAACCTTGCTTCTATGCGTTTTGTATGTTTGAATAACAATGTAGGCGTTTTACTGTAATAATGAAGGCGTTTTACTGTAACTGGTTGTATGATCGTATTGAATAACATTTTCTGAATGCGTTTTATATAATAATGAAGGCGTTTTACTAAATTTACTTTTTATTATTGTATAGTGTGTTGAGAAACTTGATGCGTTTTAGTTTCATGCCATGCGTTTTAACAAAAACTGTTAAAAATAAACCAAATATTAAACTGAAAACAAAGATGATCAGATCCATGCATTTGACAAAAAGAAACAAACACATGTTGATGTCTATCATAACAAACTTCAAAAACATTTAACTAACACTATTTACTCGTCTCAGCATTTTGTCGAAAGCATTTCGAATCATATTATCCTTGTAAGGTCGTTTGCTAAATTTATGAGCTTCTTCGATAGCGTCATCCCTTGCCCTGTTGTGCTCGCTAAGTATCAACTTTGCAACATACTTGATTCTTAACGAATTTAGCTGCTTGTTTTGTAGTTCCGACTCGTTAACAAATCCGGCTTTCCACACTTTATTCCCCTTATACGTTTCCATGTGCCGTATTGCGAATATGCCGCAGTCATCTATGTTATTCTCAGTTCTCCATGGCATTTCTCTCCTATGTATTGTCCCCCCTTCAATCCGCTCGATCCCTATGCTCCTTTCACACAATGTTCTCAAAGTTAAGTAAAAAGTGTGTCTCTGTAGGCAATAAAGCAAAAGACAAAGTCAAGTGATTCCCAATAACATATTATTTCTTATTTTTAAACTAGTAATTTTACATACCAGGACTTCGGGCACTCCTCCATATCTTGCCTGAAAAACTGGTTCATTCTTTGAGTTGTCAATTAACTCAATGTAACCATCCTTTATATCGAAGCACATTAGATAAAAATGACCCTTTATTAGCAATGGAACTATAATGATGTTAAAATCATCCAGACTTTTGATATCGAACGTCTTCATAATATGTTGCAAATTGCTTTTGAAAACCTTCACCCTATCATGCTCAGAAATTCCTGCTTCGTAGTAATCTGCTGGCTGTGTTTCAAAAAACAAGAAAAAAAAATATATATTAAAAAACCAAATGCGTTTTACTGTTTCCTTCATGTGTTTTACTATTTCTCTTACCATCATTGTAGTGCTGCAATAAAGCTTGTACACTCCATCTTCATGCGTTTTTTTCTCCTCATAATTGAGCAGCTCTATATATGCATCCACTGCGTTAGTGTGCAACCAAATACCGGGGTAGAAACTTTCAAGAATAGCCTTATATATTGATGTACCCGCATCCGATTTGTAGACCACTTTCCTGAAAGATAAAAATGAAATTTTAGTTGTTTACAAACTATAATCTAAGCTAATACATATCACTTACATTTTTTGCTTTGTTGGCGCCATCATGTACTCTGCCATCATCTGTTCATCTTTTGTTAGAGGCTCAAACAGTGAAACCTTTCTCCCGATGTAAGGCGATCGTAAAGCCCAAGACGGATTCTTCTTTCTGACTGGCCTACCACCATCAACATCATCAACCTTCGTTTTCCCCTTTTTTTCATGAATCATTTGATCCTTTGGTGTTTCTGGATCCTTTTCTTGCTCTACCTGTACAAAAGGCACATTGGGTATAACTTCTGCCAAACTCACTTGTTCTTCGACTTGATTTTGTTGTTCATCCCCAATGCTTGCATCCTTTATACCATATACGTCTGGCTCTATTGTTTGTAGCATAGCAAGTGCTGTATCACTTATACCATCGTCGTCAAATACTTCTTCAATGACAATACCCTTATCAACGTTATCTTCCACCACCTTCGTTGACCCCTCCACAACATTTTCATCATGCCCCACTACTGTGTTGTCTTCAATATTCACAATCTGTGAGATAAAAAAATAATAAAAAATTCAGTTTTAACAATCCATGCGTTTTGTTAGATGACATATGCGTTTTACCTGTTCAGCCACTGTTTCATCAGGCCCCACGAATGTGTTGTCTTCAATATTTACAATCTGTAAGAAAAAAAAATTAATAAAAATAAAACACATGCGTTTTAGACCTAATCAAAGGCGTTTTACCTGTTCAGCCACTTTTCTTTTTCTCCACCTTGATCTCCAGCCGTCTTCTTCCTACCATGCCCAAATCGTTTGTATCCCACCAATGTTTTTTTGGTCACGGTTGGGACCGTCCCCGCCGCCTGTGCTTCTTAAACAACCCTATCATACTCACCACCCAATTGCGCACCCGAGTTTTCAAAACCTTGATCCTCCCCTAGGCCGACCACATGTTCATCGGCTTCTTTTTGTTTAACAACGTCGTCTTCTTTTGACGACTTACCTCTAATGCCGTCCCATTTCTGGCATCTATCGATCAATTCCCTAGACCAGAAATACTTCTCTCTTGCTTGTGAAACCATATCATCCATTTCCTCTTGGATGTCTAGATACTTCTTCATGTTTCTGTCCATTTTTTTCATCCAAACCTGCCATGAAAAACATCAGAGGCGTTTTAGTATTTTCCAAGTGCGTTTTACAAATAACTATACACCTTTACTACAAAAAACAACTGTCATGACATATTTACCTTTTTAGCTTTCATAGCTGCGTCGAATTCTTCTTTATCACACTCAACCCCACTCAACTGAATAGGCGTTGCACAATACTCAAACATTTGCTGGGTTTGTGTTCCCATGTCAAAATCTCTCCAGTCTAGGCTGTCATAATCTAGCTCCTCCTCATCAACAGCGGGTTCTTTTTCATGCATACCCACCAAAACATCCACAGCGTCCTTCACCGTTTCGCTTACACCTTTTTCAGAACTTATTTTTTCACTCTCTTCATTCCCTACAACATTATCATCACCATCTTCTTCGATATCTGTCAAAGGCCCGTTATCGTATATATAACTTTCCATATCGTGCAACGACGAAGATGTAATGTAACTAATTGCAGGATTCTTCACAAGTGTTGGATTATGCCTTTTGTTGTATTCATGGGTGTAAATAACCTGCATATAGTAACAACTTAAGTGTTTAATTATTAAAAAATTGTATAAACAATGCATGCGTTTTATTAAATTACACATGCGTTTTAATATAGGTATGAACAGAGACTTAATACAGGTATAAACAATGCATGCGTTTTGTTAAATAACACATGCGTTTTAATATATGTATGAACAGAGACTAAATACAGGTATAAACAAATGCATGCGTTTTGTTAAATAACACATGCGTTTTAATATATGTATGGACAGAAAACTTACAGTTAACATTGCTATCGGCCCATTGTACTGATCTTGCTTCCAGCCTGCTTTTGTTCTGTTTAGACACTCTAGTAGGTATGAACACCACTTCATGTTCGGTATATCATCTTCTTTATCAACACTAATCAAAAATCTCTGGTTAACTTTTGTTGACTTCGTTATCTCGCCAAAGACTGTGTTCCACAGTACCAAGAAATTTATCTTAAACATTCTCCCACCATTTAACAGTGTTTTAACCACTTTTAAAACTTGCCCAACAGTTGGGGTAGATGTGTTGAATTGAGATTTGAATTCATCTATCGTTGAACCCGATCCTTTTTTTGGCCTCCCGTGCTCCAACACAGGAATTGTCCCTACCGGGATCCCGAAACACTCTTGCACCAAGGAACTTGTTATCTTTATCTTCCAGTTCCCAACATTAATTGTTCTGGTTGTTTCGTCATAATTCGAAAGCAACCAGAAACCCAGACCAGTTTGAATTGAGTCTATATCTATTTCTAACACTGATCCAAATCCCATACTCCTTACTGCCTCCTTTTGTTCATTTGTGAACTCTTTCATCTCTCTTACAAATTCCCCGGGAGAACACCTTAGTTTCAATTTTGTATCCCGGTATTCAACAAAAGTCCTTGATGCTTTTTCTTTCCCTACTTTTATTTTTAGTTTCTTTGCTGGTTTAATGAAATCATCATCTGATTCACTCTCTGAAACTTCCTTATTTTGTTTCTTTCTCTTTTTGTCTTTCTCTTTATGGGCATTTTTCTCCTGAACACCCTTATTTGTGTTATCTACACCTTTCTTTAACTTTCCCAAATCCTTTAAAGGAGTTTGGAAATCATCATCAGCCCCTGGATCCCTTGGTTGTTCTGCATAATTTTACATCACAATTATATTTACTGAAGGCGTTTTATTATTTTTAATGAAGGCGTTTTACAGTAAACAAACAACAACAATGCATAAGTCATAAAACGCCTTTGTCTAAAACTTTAACTTGTATATACATGCGTTTTGAGAATCCCCTATTTCATATAGTATTATTATATACATGCGTTTTGAGAATCCCCTATTTCACAGCAGTATGATACTTCCATAACTTGTATATCAACAAAACATTATCCTAATAAGTAAAATTACTAAAACGCATACATGAACACTTAAAACGCCTTTATAATCATACTCACCCAAATTTTCAAACAATCAGAACCCTACAACATCATATCTATCTCTATTATTCCTAAAACGCCTTCATAAACCTATAAAAATCCTTTTGTAATCTTATTTGTTCTACCTTAAAACACATACATCATCAAATCATTTCATGTATCAATGATCAGATAAAACGCCTTTATCATAAGATCTAAAACGCCTTTGAAAAATTCTAATCAACCATATAAAAACTACTAAAAACGCCTGTAATAATTCAATCAACCTTCTAAAATGACTAAAACGCCTTTAATAGATACCTGTAATCCTTGGTCTTGAAGGCCTATCATGATAGTTCTTGCTTCTTCTTTCTCGGCCGTCACCTGTTTTTAGGTTTTTAAAATCAATGATTAACATCAATTAAGAAAAGACGATCAAAATTAAGTGAAATCATCAACAATTGCTTACCTGATTTGCGTTTTGGAGGCATATTTCGTTGCTTCTTCGTCGATGCTCTGTTTTTTTCTTTTTTGATTTTTCGTCTGCGGTAGCGATTTTCAAGTTTGGATGGAGAATGAATTGGGTTCCTAGTAACCGTCAATTAATGTGGTATTTTTTTGGGCGCTGGATTAAAAATTTCAAAATGTTTTAGTTTGTAATTTGCCTGTTTTGCCCTCGACTTAATAACTGCAATTAATGAGGAAAGTGGGTAATAAATGTACGAGGTAAAACGCAGATGGGGAAGATGGACGGCCAGGATGGCTTCTCACACCTTGTACGTTAAAACGCCTTTGTACGTTAGCCGGCCTCTATATATATATAGATATAGATATAGATATAGATATAGATATAGATATGTATATGTGTGTGTGTGAGGGGGGGGGGGGGATCTCTAAACATCATGTGTGGATCTAGACATGTTCGAGCTTGTGAGTAAATATGTATAGGCTTGGGAAAATGAATAATCAAATCTTATATCATTAATATATTTTTTAATTAAAATATAAACACACATCTATATATGAGACGTACTTAAACATTATTATAAATAGTGAGTAAAGTTTACGTACATATAGCTTTATCGTACGAACAGTACGAACTGAAGTAAAAAACACGCGGTGGCATTTCTGTAAATATTGGAAACTTTATATAACTAGAGTAATTATATAATTACTCTAGTTATATAACTAGCGTAATTACTCTAGCGTAATTATATAACTAGAGTAATTATAAAATTACTCTAAAGTAATTATATAGCGTAGTTATATAACTAGAGTAATTATATAATTACTCTAGGGTAATTACTCTAGAGTAATTATATACACTAGAGTAATTATACAACAAGAGTGGTGGTCATTATTTACGAAAATGCCACCGCCACTTTTTTACTCTAGAGTAATTATATACACTAGAGTAATTATACAAACAAAAAGTGGTGGTCATTATTTACGAAAATGCCACCGCCACTTTTATTTTGTTCCCTTCAGTTCGTATGTTCGCACGATAAACTTTATTTGTATTTGATCTTTTGTCTATAAATATAAAAGTAAATAACAAATTCAACCCATTTAGAACAACTTTACAACTACTATTATAACTCTAAAATAGGTTTAGGAATTGAGTAACATAAAGTGGAGCAGTAAACAATAAATTAAAACCCATAAACTAGAGAAAATTTAAATGGAATTTCAATTGTGACTTTTACATGGCAGAAATAATTAGAGAAAAGATTTAGGCATAATAACAAACCAACAAAATTACCTTTTCTTCTTTTCATTTTCGATAAGTTTGTATTCCCCCTTTCGAGTTCCTTTTTTTTTCACAGACTCTGTGACACCCGGCATATTCAGGCTAATACTTTTCATACTTTACATACATACGTTTCGCACTCTACATACATGCGTTTCATACTTTGCATACATACGAGTCTACCTCAACGAAAACATTGAAAACAACTACTTAATATCATACTTGACCAGGTCGGTCGAGTCGTATCGATGATTCGGGAATCATCGGGAGTCGTTACAATGGTCTGAGGGACCATTGGGTGTTGGTCCATAACCATGTGTACAAGGATCGGTGATTCGTGGAATCGCCGGGTTTAACGCACACACGCAAGTCTCGGGTCCCGGGAATTGGTGATCGGGTGGGAACGTGTTATTTATCGTGCATTATATGTTGGTAATCATTATGTGACTTGTCGGTATGTGAAAACGTGTTTATATATGTTAAAATAGGGTTTAACGCGCCAAAAACTCGGATACTTAGGCTATAGGCGAGTAGGAAGCCCCTTGGGGTGATTAGGGGCTAAATGCTAGTTGTTACTAGCGAATAGGATCCTACTCGCCAATAACATCTGCGTACTCGCCTATACTGCAGGTCACGACTAAAAACGCCTATAAATACCACCCTTATGTTTCAAAACATCATCTGTGAAACCCTAATACACCCCAAAGCCACCCCACACCTTATCCAACCTCTGTAACTCGTTTTTGAGCAATAAATCATATTTTCAAGTCCTACAACCCATAATCTCACCATTTCAAGGTGAGTTCTTCATCCTAAACCTTTGTAATAGTATTGTTTTGATCCCTAAAGGTCCAGACCTGATTTATAAACATTTTTGTCTTTGAAAACTTATTAAAATCGGTTTCAAAACAAACCCACACATCTATACTTGTTTTATGTGATGTATTCATGCAAGATAGGATCTTTATCGTTTAAACATGATTGTTCTTGTGTTGTTGATATGTTTCTGATCTAGATAAGTTAATATGATGATAATCTAAGGATTTGAAGGTTCATAGATGTGTAATATTGATATTAGGCGTTTTGACCCGCTTGGGCGATTATGGTGGATTGATGATGATATGTTGTGTTTGGTTGATTGTTTGAGGATAGGGTTTGCTCTAGGATGATGCTAGAACAGTAGGGTAATGTCGGATAACGCCGTTATGTGATGAAATCTGAGTATTTGCTATTTAGGGTAAGTTTTACATGTTGATGGGATGCTTACATGCAAGATATGCTATTTTGGGAAACCGCGTGCATTCGGGACGACTAGGGTGATGATAAATTAGGGGTTTTTGCTTGAAATAGTTGGGTTAATGTTTTGGGTTGGGTATTGGGTGTTTTTACATGTTTCGGATCTGATTTGGAGTGTTCGACGCGCGAAATTGCACTACAGATGTGCAGAGGCGAGTAGGCTCCTGCTCGCATGATGCTTCATGCGAATAGGAACCTAATCGCCTGAAGTTCATGCAATTACAGTCCTATTCGCCTAAACAACTAGCGAGTACAATCCTAAATGCCACTTTTACTAGTGATTACAATCCTAAAGTCCTGGGGAAACCATGAATATGCTGGATAGCATAACGGGGGAAATGTGGATATATCTATTGGGACTGACAAACCCCACCCGTCGGCTGGGAGCCGGGCGGGTGCATATTGTCTCGGTCATAACGCTACCGGGGAATGGTAGTGCATAATCGTTTCGGGCAAAATCATATATCGTTGTCTGTAATGGTTTCCGGTCGTAGTAGTATTACTCATGCGTCTAGCTAACGCTATCATTTCTGACATAGTGATAACATGATGGATTTCATTACTTAAATATTTAATATAAAACCTGTGAACTCACCGGCATTATTTGCTGACGTTTTTAGCATGTTTGTCTCAGGTCGTTGAGGTAGCAGCTTATCATAGGCGCACGGAGTCACACGGCGTCTAGGATTCATATGCATTTTCTTATCTTTTTCAGACTTACGTACTTTTACATTTTGGGTTGTAATAAAGTTACGCTTCCGCAGCGATGGATTTATGAAAACTTGATGGTTTGTTTATGTCATTTTACGTATCATATAGTGTCGTTTATTGTGACCGTTGACTTAGATCCTGGTTTGTCACGCGCCTCGCGGTAAAACCCCGCACGTGGAATTTGAGGGTGTGACAGACTCCATTGACGCTATCACAAACCTTTAAAATTCCAATATATTATACTTAAACAAGGTATGCATCTCGATCATATTCATATACCACATGGTTTTATTCAATAAAATTCTCAAGCTCCAATCGTTTGAGTTATTATAACACACTAAAGATATGTATTTTATTCTTTTCTATAAAATAGGAATGATATGGTATGCATGTTTATAAACTTTCTTTGAGAGAATGAACAAAAACAAATAAACTGGATAATGTAGACTTACCATATGTTAATATGATCAAACTCCAAAAGCAACTTGTGTTGATAACGTGTTGTATAACAACGACCAATTAGCAACCAACTTTGTATAACAAAGAACAATATTAGAGATTATAGAGAGATAAAGATAATGTATAATTCTTATTGGTTGATCTATACATCATATACAAATGCTACTATATATAGGCACTCACATTAGTACAAAAGTAACTAAAGAGATAAGAGTTATAGATGTGGAGAGTCACCACATAATAAATGCATTCATAAGGCTGAGGGATGTGGGAAGGGGGAAGGGGAAGGGGAGATGAGGTGGCACCAGTCCCCGTCAGGGAACACAGCTCCCCCCTTTTCAAATTTTGGTGAGTTAGAGGATAATTCCCGTCTGCCGCCATCGAGTCGTGCTTATTTCTGTAATTGAACATACCAATATATTCGTCTCGATTCCCTCTTTCAAGTTTGGTGAATAGTCGTATAGAATTGTGAGTTTCGGCTAACGGCGTTAGTGTGATTTAACAGGGGGTGCATTGAGAGTAAAATGTCTGAAATGTGAGACTGGTGGGAAGAATAAACTCAGGTGAGATTATTATCGGCCAACTGCAAAAATGTGGGATTAATAAATTCCATTTTGCCTTTATATTATTATTTTATTGTGTTGGATTATTTTATAGGGGGAGAGCGATGGGTGTGTGGTGTGGTGTGGTGTGGTGTGGTGTGGTGTGGTGTGGTGTGTGTGTCTAGTTTTAGAGAGAGATAGAGATAGAGAGGGAGAGAGAGGTGGGTGGAGGCGGACGATGGTGGGGTTGGTGGGAGCAGAGAAAACGGTTGTGGAGGGGAACAGTGGTGGGATTGGTGCAGGTGAAAGAGGATGATAGGGTTGTAGGGAGGAAGGAGAGAGGTGGGTGAAGGTGTGGATGCATGAGAGGATGACGGAGTTGCAAGGGAGGGATGAAGAAATGAAGGAGATTTGGGGAAGATGGTGAGATTTTTTTATACATTTCAGAAAATTGAATGGAGGACTATTTCCCTTATTTAAAAGAAGTGAATGGATAAATTGATGCTGATATGGACAAAGGGAATGAAGTGGGAACTACACCTCTCAGCCTAACAAATACGGCTAAAAAGTAGATCAAACTTTAATTTGGTAAAATTAAAGAATTAGTGTAATTTCATTGTAAGTTGTGGTGGCCACTCACTAGTATCCTTCTAGTGTGGTATTTATCTAATAAAAATTTATCGTAGCATTAATAAAAGATTAGAAACAAAATTTGAGACTATTGGTTTTTTGTTACAACTAGTATGAAGCCTCCGTGCGTTACGGCGGGGGTGTAAAACTATACCAAGTAGTACTAATGCCACACCACCACTAGCGACCACTAACACCAAAAAGCTCGTAAAAGTCAAATAAATAAAAAAAGAAAAATAACACCAAATGATAAGAATACGTAAAATCGTAGAACCATGCACGCTCGTTACGACGTATTAATGCCAAATGCGTAAAATCGATGACTTTTAATAACTATGGTTAATGTGAAGTAGCTAAGTCGGTCTAGGACCCGCGCATTGCGACGAACTTTTTATAACTTGCAAAATTTAGAACGGAACTTAAAACGAAAAAATTGCGTAACATGAAAATTACGTGGGACCAAAGTTGAAAGAAAAAAAGTGTTAGGGTTAAATTGTAAAAGATGAAAATCTTTGCGTTAAAAGTAAAAAAATGAGAAGTTTTGGGTTAGAAGTGGAAAATTAAAAGTGTAACATCAATTTTTTTTTTTAAAAAAAAAACCCCTAAGCATAGGATACTACCCATCCCTCTATGTACAAAAGTTTTGGTAATTATAGAATATTTGTGACTATTGTTTTGTTTTTTTTTTTTGGGGGGGGGGGGGTTCAAATATAACGACAAAAAAAAAAAAAAATAGATCGTTAACATATATTAGGGGGGGAAGGGGCACTTGTAGAAAAGTCTTTTCACTTCACTGATTTTAACCAATTATACACTGCCACATCACTTCACTGATTTACTTAACTGAACCACTTTTTTGGTGGCAACACTCCACTGATTCTTTAATTTATATTTTCATTTGAATTAAAAAAGTAACCGTTTTTAATTGTCAAACGGTAATTAATTTTCTTACCGTTACTAAAATCTAAACCGTTGGAACCTTCAAGGATTCTAAGCGTTAGATTTTGGTCTATAAAATCCCATAACTTTCATCATATCGTTAAAATGGTCCCGTGAAATGTAAATGAGGAGATCACGTTAACGAGGGCATACTTGATAGTGAGAAACACATGGGTTCATGCTGTCGATTTCTAGATAAATTTGTTTTGGAACCGGGTGTCGGTGATATTCAATGAAATAACCAACACAAATGATCGCCCCAAGGATTCGCTCGCTAGTAAGTAGATTGCTCTCTGGTCCAGGTGTATCCGATGGAACGCCCTATATAAAGCCATGATGGAGAGGCACCCTAATCTTCAAAAAGACATTGCAATCCAAGTCACGCGCGACGAATATTACCATGCACACAGGACTAACTTCAACCATGTGCGCCATGGCGAATGTTGCGCCATTTGTTTAATAATTAATGTTTAATGTTTATTGTTTAATCTACATCTACACTTCTACACTATATAATAAAAGAAAACACATGAGGGACACATGACACTCCCTCATGAATTCTCTCATTTTATTATTTAATTTAATACAATAAATTCAAATTTAATTATAATAATTGATTTGCAAAAGCATATTATAAATTTATTAAAATGAATTTTATTAATTATATCAATAATCATAGTTGTAACTAAAATCTACATCTACATCTACACTATCTACATCTACATCTACACTATATAATAAAAGAAAACATATGAGGGATACATGACACTCCCTCACGAGTTCTCTCATTTTATTATTTAACTTAATACAATAAATTCAAATTTAATTATAATAATTGATTTGCAAAGGCATATTATAAATTTATTAAAATAAATTTTATTAATTATATTAATAATCATAGTTGTAACTGAAATCATTAATAAAAGAAAACACATGAGGAACACATGACACCCCCTCATGAATTCTCCCATTTTATTATTTAATACAATAAATTCAAATTTAAATATAATAATTGATTTGCAAAAACATATTATACATTTATTAAATTGAATTTTATTAATTATATCGATAATTATAGTTGTAGCTGAAATCATTAATAAAAGAAAACACATTGTTTTTTTTATAATACAGTAAAATTGAACCAATAAATATCATTATGTTTAAGGACCTTGACGTTAGAAAAAAAAATGATTATACACTCAATGTTAGAAATACTTTGGCTTTGGAATAAACTTGATGTCAAATTCCAAAATGAACAATACTCGATTGGGATGGTTTAACGGACGAGGAGATACTTTTAAATTAATTTCATTTTTTATATCCTAGCCTAAACAGATTTACCTTTATTACTCTTTTGATTTGTTTGTTTTGTTGTACCTGCAGTCTTATAAGGTAATAGCCACGGTATGGAAGATACATTTTGGAATGTTTGAAAAAAGTTTTATGTGAATAAAAATGTTTTTTACGATAAATCATTTAGGGGCTGATGAATATTTAATATTTTTTTCGGTTGTAAAGGCAACTTTTTTTTATTTTAAATAAAATATGTAATCTAATTTTTCTTAATTATATTTTAAATTTATATATAATATATATATATAATTTAAATTGTTCAACCCGCGTATCACACGGGTACATAACCTAGTTTTTAATGAAAGGTAACCGTTAAAAAAATAATACTCAAAATACAAACATAAGTAACCTAATTAAAACATTAATTAAACATAAACATAAACCTAGTTAAAATACAACTTAAACATAGCTAAAAAAAGAAAGAATACGCAATTGACTCGGGCGAAGAAACGTCACGATCACTATCACGCCCGTCCGACATCTCGTAGTGATATTGATATCCCTCACTTTCGGGTGTCGGGTAATACATTTCTTCATCCGAATTAGTTACGTATTTGGCCCCAAGATCATCTTCATCCCGGGGGTTTGTACCGGGACCGGTGGGTTTCACACTAAAGGGGGATTGACACGCTTTGGCACTTGTACATATTCTCCAAGTCGTATTGTTCCGAGTTGTACAAGAGCCATTACGTAATCATACACGTAAACCAATTATTCGGTGATCAAACCGTCAGGATCTTGTGGCTCGTATAATTCAAAAGTGGGGTGTGTAGTTGGTTAATGTGTTGTCGGTTGTGTTGCTGGTGTGTGTGTAGTCGGCTGTGTTATTGGTTTGTTGGTGCATTTCTGTGTGACAACAGCTTACTAGATAGAATAGCTAGTGGATAGTATTATTGTAACATACTTGACGGAGTTATAAGTCAAGTATGATAGTCTTTTGTTTGAATCCTAGCTAACATAGTTGATGAACGAAGATAGTTTAGGAAAAGATACATTTGAGTATCTTCTCCTGAAGGAGAAGATAGTCATCTTCTCCTGAAGGAGAAGATAGAAAAATGAATCTTTTCCATCTTCTCCTGAAGGAGAAGATAGTCATCTTCTCCTCAAGGAGAAGATGGACAAAGGGAATCTTTGGTGGGCTTCTTCGTTCAAGCCCATGCACTATATATAGGTGCATGGGGTGCATGCTAGGAGTGTGAGTTTTAGAGAGTTTTGGAGAAATTGTTGAGTAGAGAGTTGTCAGCGTGTCTGCAACGTTGTCTTGGATTGATTGTAATTCGTTTATAATCAATAGAAGACGGTTTAAAGTATTCATCTTGTTCTACGTTTGATTCATTGTTTGCATAAACATCTATCAAGGGATTCCGCACCTTGATAGATCTGATCCAGCTTGTAATCGATCCATTCAAAGGACCTACAATTGGTATCAGAGCATTTACGCTCGATTGTACGGTTCAAGCTTGATTGTTGCAAAAATTGAATCTTCTGTGTTTATTCATCTAAAACCATCTGGATTAATAAATCTTGGTAATATGTTTAAAATTATCAAATAAAAATTAAACAAAATTAACTAAAACCGATCGACTTTGATAATAATAATTTTTTGTTTAATTTTTATAGTGATAATCGGACATTACAGTTAGATTGATTTTGTTTCAAAAGTTCATAAGATCTCAGCAGCGAACAGAAAGAATATACTAGTATCTTTTCTATCTTCTCCTTGAGGAGAAGATAGACTATCTTCTCCATTCTTTTTGATTCATCTTCGCCCTACCAGCACTTGGCATCTTCTCCTTTCATAATCTGTTTAGCATCTTCTCCTTCTATCTTCTCCAAGCATCTTCTCCAAGCATCTTCTCCAAGCATCTTCCCTCTTAACTTCTCCTAAAACAATAAGTTAACTTCTCCTGGCATCTTCGTTTAACTTCTCCTTTTGAATCATCTTCTCCAACAACCATCTTCTCCTACAAGCATCTTCTCCTACAACATCTTCTCCTTCAAGCATCTTCTCCTACAGCATCTTCTCCTTCAAGCATCTTCTCCTACAGCATCTTCTCCTTCAAGCATCTTCTCCTACAAGCATCTTCTCCTACAAGCATCTTCTCCATTTCTTTTTAGCATCTTCGCCATTTATTAAAAAAAAAAAAATCTGGAAACCGTAAAAAAATATCTTTCGTGAAAATTTTTCTGGGGATTAAGGATTCGAAAACTATACTCGGGAAAATATTTGGTGAAAATATTTTTTTTTCTTTTCGAAAGTTTTCGAGCGATTTTACGGACCGGAACGTTAATATTGAACAATCCGAGGGTTTTTATTTAGGCAAGTTAGACTTAGATTTTGACTCAGATTTTGACTCAGGTATACCAAAATCTATTTGAAACTTTCGGCTGCGTACTTTAAAAGAATTAAAATGGACATTAGACTTGCAATTAAAACTGCTCCCAAACTGGTAAAAATTGAGGATTTTGAGGACTGGCGAACCAAATTCGAATCATTCATCAAATGTGAGGATGAAAGAATGTGGGACTGTATCATCTATGGGTATTTCAAACCGGCCTATGAAGGAATTGACGGCATCAATCGAGTACCAACGTACAGCGAAATGCAAGAGTCTGATAAACAAATGTATGATGCTGAGGGCAAAGCTTTTGCAACTTTGTACAAATCTCTACCAGATAAGCTTCAACATGATTTTACGTTTAAGAGGCAAGACAGTTCAAAAGCGTTGTGGGACACTGTGAAAAGATATCTCACAGTAAATGGTTACATTCATCCGAGCCCTTCGGGACAGAGCTCAAGTAGTCATTCTTCGAAAAGCAGTGAGAGCCCAAAGGTGTTAGTGCCAGATCAACAAGATAAATCATGTGAGGGAACAAGTGCTCAAGCTTTAATGACAGACATGGATGTGGATAAGAAAGAGGAAGCAATGGAAGCTGATGATGCTAAGGAGGTAAATGATACGAGTGAAGTTAAGACTGACATCATTGATCTCGAGGACACAGAAGGGATGTCTACCAAGGAGTTCATTGCATACATGTCTGAACTCGATTCTATCGACAATAAGGTACACATTTCTCTCTCCTCTGTTGTTAATGCATGTAAAAAATGTGTAGATTATGCAGAGAGAATTACCTTATTAGTTGCTGAAAATGATAAAGTGGCTAAACATAACACTGAGTTAGTTGTGCTGCTAAATCAGGAAAAAGAGTTTAATCTGAGCAACAGGATTAGAGAGGGTGATCTTAAGACAAAGCTAAAAGCTGTAGAAAAGGACCGTAAGGCGTTAGACCTTGTAGTTAAGGATAAGATTGCTTATCTGGATCTAGCTTATCTAGCTATAGCTGACAAACAAAAGGTCATTGCTGAGAAAAACAAGGAGATAGATGAGCAAAAGGTTAAGATAGCAGAACTTAACAGACAGGTTGAACAGTGTCGCAGTACCAAGTACCTACATAACATCATCATAGATTCACAAAAGGATAGGAATGAGTCAGCAGGGTTAGGATACAATGATGTTCCTCCTCCCTTTAATGGGAACTACTCATTCTTGCCTTCTAAGGAAGAGTTTATTGATGCGGTAAATGGTAAACCACCTGTTGTCGAAACTGAGGATATCGACTTGCCTAAGAGTCCTAGTTCTGCAGAAAAGGAATCTGTTGGATCTAACAGCAGTAAAGAAAAGATGAATGAGTTTGTAGAAGTCAAGAAGAGTGAAATTAGGAAATCAAATCAGAAAACAACTGTTAAGAAGTTGTATAAACTTAAGGGTAATGACAAGATATTTTCTGATAGTGAAATCCCAATGTTGTCTATAGCTCAGGGACAAATAGAAACTGTTTTTACCGAAGTAGTTTCCAATGTGGTTCATGACTCTAGACCCTCTTCTTCACAGTCTACTCCTCAATCTAAGCTTAAGAAAAGATCCTGCTTTAATTGTCGTATTAGAGGGCATGTTGCTAGTTGTTGCCCGTTTAAGATAATTGAAAAATCTGGTGAGAGGAAGTTGAATAAGAAGTCTGGTCAAACGCAACTACAGGGAGTTGCAAAGGATGGGAATCGGGTTGATATGGGTACACAAGAAGTACCATGTTCTAATAATCAATCTAAATCTAATTCCCAGACTTCATGTTCGGGACAGTTTGATAGACCAAGAGATCAGTTGCCAAGATACAATAATTACTATGGTCAATCAAATAGGTACCAACATCAAAATCGATACCAGAATGATGGTTATCGAAATTTTCACAAAAGAAATTATCAAAAACAATATGTAAACTCTCGAAGAGATGATTATAGGAGTTTCCATAACTCAAATAATCAACCAAGAATTTTCAGAAATTCAGGGTATGATAATCGGAATCAATACTTTTCAAGTAATCACTATCAAAATCTTTCCAATTATCAGTCTCAAAAATCAAAAAGCAACAGATCCAAGTCACCTGAAATGTGTAATGGACACTTAAATGAGTTTACTTATGTTAATGAACGAGGTCAAACCAAGACCACTAAGGTCTGGGTTCCTCGTACTAACTGATTTGTTGAGTGAGTGCAGGACGACTGTGGAGGACTGTTGATTTGTTCGACAGTGGTTGTTCCTGTAAATTATCTGAGGTGAATTATAGGTTACCAATGGCAACGAATGGTTTACTTCGATGAAGATATTAATTTTGCTTTGTAAAGTTACACATATTATTCTTCTTTTCACATTGAAAACCTTTTGTCGGTTTAAGTGGGAGACTATTTGTTTTTAAATTTCCGTTTTTTTTCAGAAAAACAAAAATTTAGGGGGAGAAATTTCCCTAAGCCAAAAAGATTTAGATGTGTGCGTGTGTTTAGGGGGAGTTATATAATTTAATTTGAAAAATACAAAAACAATTGAAAAATTCAGAAATGAGAAGTCATGGTGTGAAAGAGAAGAAATGATAGTACATCAGCAGTTGGATTGTCACGCTTAAAAATAAACTTAAAATGCGCTTAAATGTGATAACAGTTCCATCATATGATGTATCGGTAGGCAAGAGACATGAATAGATCGGCTTACCAAGTGATATAAATATAAAGGACTGTGTACCAAGTGGGTAACATATCATTGGCGTATGATTTCATAATCTTAAATCTCGCGTTGATAGATAGCCAAAATCTGAGGTTTTGGGTCTTTAAATTGTTGAAACATCCGGGGATAACCTGGCTGCCCTTCTGCTGCATCCAGAAATATGCTGACCTAGGCACAGCCAGGATATCTTAAAAGAGCAAAAAAAAAAAGAAAAAGGAAATGCCAATACCCATATGTGCTGAAAGGCTAACTCAAAAATGCCTCAAGCTAAAATTCGTACCAAAATATAATGGTACTTGTCCAAACCCTGGTTAAGTTCACATTGGTCACTTTGCTGCATCTAGATATATGCTGACCTGTACACCGATGTGACTTGTACCTTGTAAATAATACGGATGGCAACAATATACTCACCCGTTACGAAGAAGCTTTGTGCATACCTTGATAGTGGGGATATGTCATGTTGTGGGACACACTGGTATAACGGTATAAAATACATTTAATAATATCACAAGGTGAAAGCTTTGAAACTTTCGTGTAGCTTGTTTATGAGGATAAACAATATCGGTAATCATCTTGGATTGTTTTTCACAAAATTAAATTAAGAAAATTTACTGAAAGTGTGACACAGTTTAACAAAGCTGGTATGATCTTCTTACACATGATTCTCACAAAAAGATGCATTTGTAAATATTTTTAGTTTGTGTTATTTTATTTAAAATCAAAATACCAAAAATATTTTTCTTTTTAAGGTCTTCCAATTTTGAACTGATAAATTGTGTTTTTGCATATGCATTTTGCATATTGGGATAAATTATTGGTTTATCTTTAATGTGAAATTGGCTAATGTGTCTTTTGAGGTATTGTTTGTAATAGTGCACAGATTGATGCTGATGTCAAAGTGAAGTGCATAAATCAAGATGCATAGATTGATGCTGTTATCAAAGTGAAGTGCAAAAGTGAAGATTTCATGCTGAGATCCTCCATCTCCAAATACATTAATGCTCACTCATACAAGTCAGAGTTGAAAAGATGAATGATTTGCTCACCAGCTGAAGAATATGAAGATCATGATGATCAGATGACTCAAGTGGTTAAGAAATTCAAAGATTGGATTCGTCAGCTTAGGGGGAGTCTGTTAGTACATTGAAGCTGAAGCAATCCAAAGACTAAGAGTCATCCAATTGCATAAAGACGAAGACATCTAGAAGCTATTGTCAAGGGGGAGTTTGTTGGTGCATTTCTGTGTGACAACAACTTACTAGATAGAATAGCTAGTGGATAGTATTATTGTAACATACTTGACGGAGTTATAAGTCAAGTATGATAGTCTTTTGTTTGAATCCTAGCTAACATAGTTGATGAACGAAGATAGTTTAGGAAAAGATACATTTGAGTATCTTCTCCTGAAGGAGAAGATAGTCATCTTCTCCTGAAGGAGAAGATAGAAAAAGGAATCTTTTCCATCTTCTCCTGAAGGAGAAGATAGTCATCTTCTCCTCAAGGAGAAGATGGACAAAGGGAATCTTTGGTGGGCTTCTTCGTTCAAGCCCATGCACTATATATAGGTGCATGGGGTGCATGCTAGGAGTGTGAGTTTTAGAGAGTTTTGGAGAAATTGTTGAGTAGAGAGTTGTCAGCGTGTCTGCAACGTTGTCTTGGATTGATTGTAATTCGTTTATAATCAATAGAAGACGGTTTAAAGTATTCATCTTGTTCTACGTTTGATTCATTGTTTGCATAAACATCTATCAAGGGATTCCGCACCTTGATAGATCTGATCCAGCTTGTAATCGATCCATTCAAAGGACCTACAGTGTGTGTGGTCGGTTGATGTGTCGCGGGGTGGGTTGATCGTCGTCGACGATACGTATTCGGAAACATACTACCAACACCCATATTAAAAGATGTAGTTGTGTAAAAACAATCAAAATTTTATGTGAATATATAATTTATTTATATAGGGGTAAAAAATAAAAACGGTCAAAATGTAAACGGTAAAAAACTAACGGTCAAAGGGAAAAACGTGGCCAGTTTTTATTGGTCAAGAAAAAAGACCGTTTTTTGTACCAACACGGTAACAAAAACCAGAAATTGGTTCACGGGAACCCTACCAGCACGGGTGACGACGGTGTTACCATGCTGGCAATGAAATACCCGTGCTTAATTCTGGTAGCGCCCCGTCCCTCTTATGGTTTTGTTGAATCATCGATTCGTTTATTTATGTTTGATGTTATCTATCTTCATTGGAGTCTGTATTTCTCTCTTTCGTAGTAACATGCCACATGGAGGATCCCTAGTGGAGGTGCCAGCATATTGGCAGTAGACCCGAGACAGTGCCTTCGCGCCTCTCAAACATTTTCATGGAAATTTCAAACGAAAACAAAATATAGAATATGAAAAGTCCAAGCATTTTATATGGACTATAATACCCCTCCACCATTTTATATTTTACCAGGGGATTATTATATGTATACATCTTTAAATCTAACACAAATTAATAATATAATATTATTCTTTTCACTCCATTTCTCCTCTTCCACTCCTCACAATTTTTACCTTTCAAACATAGACTTCACAAGTGTTACATGACACTTAATGCCCCTTTTCCCCCTCTCCACTCCATATAGTTTTATACGTTGTTTTTTTTTCTTCTAAATTTTAGAATTATATAAACGCATGCAATAAAAGATTAAACCTATAAGAAATAGCTAAAAGACTCATTTTGCATAAAAAAATGA
Organism: Ambrosia trifida; assembly: GCA_028751855.1. NCBI lineage: Eukaryota > Viridiplantae > Streptophyta > Magnoliopsida > Asterales > Asteraceae > Ambrosia > Ambrosia trifida. Next base: position 57,820,766 of record CM054124.1, read on the forward strand.
CACTAACCAGTAACCACACACACGTATAATTACCCTTCTGGTTTATAACATATATTTTAATTTATATGTAATTTTTAGATCAATATGACTAACGAGTAGATCAAACTTTAATTTGTTAGAGTGAAAGAATTAGTGTAATTTTTTTTTGTTTTTTTGTTTTTTTATAAATTGGTGGTGGCCACTCACTAGTATCTTGCTAGTGTGGTCTTTGTCTAATAAAAATTGTCTTTACATCTTACCTTTAAAGAAAGATTAGAAACAAAATTTGAGACTATTGGTTTTGAGTTTCAAATTATTAAAAGAGAGATAATATTATGTATAAGATTTGGAGATTACCTTCACAAAAGTTCATATAAACATGAAATTTACCACTTAAGTTTACAACTCAAATATTATATCGTATTTAGTTCAGAGTACACTCGTAAAACAACCTGAATCATAATGCTAAAACCTCAACCCAACATGGGTCATACTTAATTTTATATTTATTAAAAAACATTCAATCGATGATAATAAAAAAAAAAATATAAAAAATCAACATTCAAAAACTCAAAGGGCACAAATCACACATCTAGAAGAACCAAAAAAAAAAATATATATAAAAAAAGAAAAGAAAGAAACCAAGGGGCAATATCGTCCAATGAAAAAGAAGTTTCTGGTGGGGTTTATTGTTCACAAAAGAAGAGTAGGATGAACAAACAAGCATGCACCCCTCACCTTTCCCCTCAATACAATAATAATAATAATATTAAAAACAATAATAATAATATTAATCCCTTCCCATCTACACACACAAACCCTTCCAAAAAAAACAAATATCCACACCCAAATCAAAATCTCACTACCCAAAATAGCCTTTCATGTTCATCAATTCATTGTAGTCTCTGTTCGAACCTTCTAGGGTTTGTTTGTTTATTTTTTCTCTGTGTGTGTTTATATATACATACATATATTATTATTATTATTATTATTATTAATATATACAGCTGGAAGTAAATCAAACAAATCTCTCCGAAACATTTGCAATTCCTATATAAAACCGCGATTATTATTCGTGACAATGGCGAACGGAACAGACGGTGAAGAATACGTGTTGTTATCGTCGATTCGTCCTGGTTTAAAACGTGAATTCGCCTTTGCAATGAAATCTCAATCGGAAAGTTATGGATTAATTGGTCGGACTAGAGCTCGTAGGGCTCAGATGTCTCCTGAGCCTTTACCGGTTAATAAAAAACCTAAAAGCTCCGATCTATCCATTGGAAATGAGCCTTTTAATCAATCGGTTTGTATCGGTGAATCGGTTTGTATTGAATCGGTTTGTAATGAATCGGTTGTGGTTACGGATGAGGAAGAAGCTAAGAGTGATGTTGTTGATCCAGGAAATGATAAGATTGATAATGAGAATGATAATAATAATGATAATGAGAATGCGAATGCGAATGCGAATGAGAAGATTGTGGATAAGGATGAGAATGAGAATGAGAATGAGAATATTATTAGTAGTTCGGTTGAGAATTCGTCGAATGGCGATGAAGAAAAGAAATTGGAGGTGAAACATGAAGTGAATGATAATGATAATAATAATAATAATAATGAGAATGAGAAGATTGTGGTTAAGGATGAGAATGATAATGAGAATTTGGCGAATGGCGGGGAAGAGAAGAAAGTGAAGGTTGTGATGAAGAAGTATCCGAAGAAGTTGAAGGAGTTGCTAGAGACGGGATTGCTTGAGGGGTTGGCGGTTAGGTATGTGCGTGGATCAAAGGTATATGTTTACACAGTCGCTTGTTTGAAATGAGTTTAAGGGTATTATACTATTATGTTATGATTGTGATTTGTAATTTGTAGTGTTTTGTTGATTAGGTGAAGACTGTGGAGAAGGGACTACCTGGCGTGATAAAAGGATGTGGGATATTGTGTTTTTGCGATGCATGTGGTGGGAAGGAGGTGAGTGTGTTAGTTAGGTTAGTGATGAGAGATGAGAGGATTGTTGATTGTTTGGGTTTTGATTAGTGATATTGGTGTGTTTAGGTTGTCACGCCTAATCAATTTGAGCTGCATGCGGGAAGTGCGAATAAGCGGCCACCTGAGTACATTTACTTGGATAATGGTTGCACATTAAGGGAGGTGCTGAACACGTGTAAAGCTGCTTCGTTAGAGGGAATGGAAGAAAGTATTTTAAAAGCGATAGGTTGTTTGGCTAAAGAGAAACCTACATTTTGCTTGAAATGCAAAGGTGAGTTGTGTATGTTTATGGAGTATTTAACCTTGATGCCGTATTGACTTGTCTTGGAACGCCTTAAACTTTTGATGCTCTTTTAGGATCCTTACCTGAATCAAGTAACCAGAAGACTAGGCTTTTGTGTGATTCATGCACAAATTTGAAAGAGTCTCAGTCTCATGCCCAGGTTCCTGTGCCCTCTAATGATACCATTGACAGGTATTTGCCTCTGTAACAGTTTTTTAGGGTTCAATAACAAGAACAGTCTTAGAAGACACTTTACTAATAGTCATTACTTTTGCTAATCTGTTAGGTTAGTGTTTGCAGAGACAGTACCTTCTGCGGATACTTACAAATAGATTTATAATAAGAATTTTTGTTTTCAGTTATTTGTGCTGATATAATACATGAAATATCTACAGCTTAGCTGTGCTATATTTGCTGGTCTTCTTAGTGATAGGTCATGTTAAGCGAAAATGTCGCAAACATCAACTTCAGTTAATGTCTCTTTAGTTCTTTTATTATAAAGAACACTGTTTGCTTATTATTTTCGGATGAAAAAGTGGATATAGTAAGACGCGCCTGTACCCAAATGTTATTCTAAGTGATAAGCACTCATATATTGGTAATTTATCATTGATGGTGATGTGCAACTTGTGTACTTTATGTACATTTTTTTTGTGTTTGAACATCAGAATAGTATGTACTAAGAGAGTTAGAAGTATGAGGGATAATTCTTTAGTATTTGATAGAAATATGTTTGTCTCCGTGTGTATGTATATGTATAACAATATATGTATGTAAAGTGCTCTAACTGGTTATCTGCATTGTTTTTTCCTTCATTGATTTGTTTTTATAATAAGTATATTCGATATGTTCAGGTCAGTATCTCCGGTAGCTGCTCCTAAATCTACCACACGAGTAGCCAACAATAGTTCTACCCGAAGCAAGAGCCATGGAAAACTAACTAGAAAGTCAGTAATCTTATTTAGTCGTGTCATTTGCTCTGTTCTCTTTGTTTTGATTGATATGTTGGTGTATCAGTTTCGAGAAATTTTTATTTCTTTGTAAGATTGAAATCTGAATTATAATTTTTTTATGTAGAGATTTGCGTATGCACAAGTTTGTATTGGAGGAGGATGTGCTAGCTGATGGAACAGCATTAGCTTATTTTGCTCGTGGGGAGGTAATTTTTTATACTTGTTGATTAGATACAAGTATATAACTGTAACATTATTTCCATTTACCACTTCTTGTTTGGTATATTTTTTAATTCCATGATGCTTTATAGTCCAACTTTTTTCTACTGTTGGCAGAAAGTATTGGAGGGTTATAAAAAAGGTTCTGGAATCTTTTGTTATTGCTGTAACAATGAGGTACTTTTTGTTCTGAGTTTTGCCTGAAACTGTATCTTTCAAGATTTTTTTCTGACTACTTCTTCATTATCAGGTCAGCCCTTCACAGTTTGAAGCTCATGCTGGTTGGGCTTCACGTCGCAAACCGTGAGTTTCCCATTTTACACTTTTACCTTGGCATATTTCTATGATGTTTCTTTATTCTTTATGTAGTGAAATCATAAACTTTTTGTTAATGACAGTTATTTACACATTTACACATCGAATGGCGTATCTCTCCACGAGCTGTCAATAAAACTGTCAAAACAGAGGAAGCTTTCTGCAGATGATAATGATGATCTGTGCTCTATCTGCGCAGATGGTGGTGAACTTTTGTGTTGTGATAATTGCCCAAGGGCTTTTCACCCTGGTGAGATTTTTTAATCCATAATGCTATTTAGTTAATGCAATGCGTTTTTGTTTAAATTCAATGTTTGGAAATTGGCTAAACTGCAGAATGCATATCTGAGGCTGTCCCACAGGGTACATGGTATTGCAAATACTGCCAAAACATGTTCCAAAAAGAAAAATTTGTTGAAAGAAATGAAAATGCACGAGCTGCTGGTAGGGTCGAAGGTAGTGATCCCATTGCAGAAATAACTAAACGTTGCATTCGCATTGTTGAAAATCCAGTCGGAGGTTCTGGAGCTCCTGCTAAAAGAGGAGCTCCTGCATGTGTTCTATGCAGGTACGTATCTGCTTCTTTCTTATATTTATTGTGTGCAAAAATTGAAAATGCACGGTGTCTATGTTTTCTTTTTGTTGTTACAAAAATGTTTGGATATTATATGTATTCTATTGTTCTGCTGCAGGGCACATGATTTTAGCAAGTCTGGTTTTGGCCCGAGAACTGTCATCATATGTGATCAGGTGCTTATCTTTAACGATCTGTACCTATGTGACAGTTTAATTGCTATGCTGCTTCTGAATTGTCTATTGGATTATAACCTTTTTTTTTTCTTTTCAATTTCAGTGTGAGAAAGAGTACCATGTTGGCTGTTTGAAGGAACACAAAATGGACAACCTTAAGGCACGATAGACATTTTTTTGTAATCATATGCATGTTCTATATTTTTCATATCCATCATGTGTTTATATATTTCTGGTTTTAATTACAGGCGTTGCCTAAAGGAGAGTGGTTTTGCTGTGCCGATTGCGATAAGATTCATACATGTTTAGAGAACCTGGTGGCTGACGGTTTAAAAACACTTCCAGAAGCTTCTTTGGGTGCTATAAAGAAAAAACAAGTGGAACAAGGACTGGAACCCAGTGCTGAGCTGGACATCAGATGGCGGGTTTTGTGTGGTAAGATGGCATCTGATGATACGCGAGTGCTGCTATCCAAAGCTGTTGCTATTTTTCATGTGAGTAATTGTTAGTTACTTTTTATTTGTATATATAATCTAGACTTTGAACCTCTCTAATTTAAGGTGTTTTTTTTGCCACAAATATGTTTTTAGGATCGGTTTGATCCAATTGCTGATTCAACCACAAGCCGTCTCGATCTGATTCCTCACATGGTTTATGGGTAATTGATTTTGTTTTTGTTGTGTAATGGTTTTAAAAACCAATGAATTGTACTAATTGGAAAACTGATATCATTTCAGGAGAAGTTTGAAAGAACAGGACTATGGAGGGATGTACTGTGCTACATTGACAGTCAAGTGAGACCTCATCTCTGTGTAAACACATCTTTTCGTTTTAATTTTTAATGAATCATATTAATAATTGTGATACTTTGATCGTGCAGCTCTACGGTTGTATCTGCTGGCATATTTCGTATCTTTGGGAAGGAAGTAGCTGAAATTCCTTTAGTAGCAACAAGTAGTGAATGCCAAGGATTGGTGAGTCAAATCGGGCAAGTTGGGGCGTGTTGACCTGGAACCCCTTTTGTCTGAAGTTTTATTTATCTTTATAAAAAGTTGTGGTCATTACAGAAGTTATAGTATTTCAAAACAAAATTAGTTTTTTAGCAACATGTTTTTTTTTTCTAGCCATAAGTATTTATTGGTGCTTTTTGTTCTGATTTTTGTGAAATGTTGTGTAGGGTTATTTCCAAGCTCTGTTTTCTTGCATTGAAGAACTGCTAGCTTCTTTGAATGTAAAAATTCTAGCGCTTCCTGCTGCGGATGAAGCTGGATCCATGTGGATCAACAAGTTTGGGTTTGAGAAGATGCCTGATGTAGAGGTATGCACGTTTTATCGTTCTGTTAATGCTTATTACCTTTTTATCTTTTACTGCCTTGTTCGGATCATGTTTATTTGAAAGATACTGTTAGGATTAGGGGTGTACGTCAAGTTGACCGGACCAACCTAATTTATTTTGGCAAATCAAAGCCGAAGACTGGACTGATATATGGTGCTTTGGTCTCGGTCTCTGTCTTTTTGGTTTGGGTTGGTCTCGGGTTGGGCAAGGACCGGATATGATTCTTTTTTATGCTAAGATGTTTCATATTTTGGTTTTGGCTTGACCGGACCGAACGTGATTCATCCCCAAAATTAAGACCGAGAATCGAACCGGATATGCTTTTAATCGGTCCAGTCTTGGGTCGGGTGTCCGGGTTACTTGGTTCAAACTGGATCCTCTGCCCAGCCCAGTTTAGAGTTGCTCAACACACAAAAATTAACAAGCCCAAGAAACAATAAAGCAAACTCTAAGCTATTATCTTACATGATTGAACGATTTGTCGATGTTTACCCTATAGGTGGCAATTTGACCACCTGCTTATGAATGGTTTGATTCAGGTCCAAACTTTAATGAACAAGTTAACAGAAAAGTTGCTTATTAGAAAACAGGCCCAGCATGTCGGAAATGATTTTTAAAAGATAAGATTGTTATTGAAATCTAACGGGCCAAACAAGTAAAGTAAAGCTGTAAAGGTCTCTCTCTCAAAGTGTATCATTAATGCATAAGTCCTGAATCAGTTTCTTAAAAATGTGAAACTTTCTTGAAATAATCTGTATTTGTTATTATTACTGGCCCTAATACCTTTCCAAAAAATTAGTAAAAAGGTTTACCAAAAAGTGTCCCATGGTTACAGAATCCGACCTGCTAACCAACTCATATAACCTGCTCATTTGCAGCGTCTTAAGTCTTAACTGAAATAAATAGTTTTAGTAATCATATCTGATCTTAGCTATATTTCAAGATGTAAAAGTTTTGAACCAAAAGTGTTCCCGGTAAACCCAGTTAGACAGACAACTGTGTTTACTAAAATCACATAACTTTCTTTCCTAAGTTTCCGTAATGCAAAAGCCTGGTAAATTGGTCGGGTCGGGTCGGGCAGATAACGGTTCAGGTCGGGCAGATAGATAACAGGTCAAACCGGGATCTGATCAAAATGGCCTCACGCCCTTAAAGGTCATACTTCCTCTGGGACGCTGGTTAAAGAGTATATGCCAAGTATTGTTATATAGTATGAAGATCAACATTAACATGATGACCTGTTTGGCTGTTTGAATTATGCAGTTGAAGCAGTATAGAAAGAATTATCAGCTGATGGTCTTCCAAGGAACCTCAATGCTATACAAGACGGTCCAGAAGCCTTAAGGGTTGATTGATGATAGATAGATAAGTTTTATTGAGTCGGTATGAGTATGACTGGTCAAACATGCGATTTTTTGGTTTTTTTATATATATTTGGAGAAAGGTGGTAACAGTGCTACTACCAAATCTCTCCTGTTTTTGGTACAAAGTCTGGTATTTGGATTTTTTTTCTTAGTCCAAAATATATACGGGCTGACCCGTTGGGCGTTTTTGGTTAGGAGACGTAAACTTTTGTTTCGGAGTTTTTGCTGATAGAGAATTTAGGATATAATTTTGTTTTTTCTCCCCTCTGCAAAAATTCCCAATTTGGGAAAAATGGGTCATTTGCAGCCAACAATATATACTAATGGTATTCATAGGTTGTTTTTACTAAAGTTATGGGACAAACCGTTAACTTTCGTATAGACTTTAGAGAAATGACATACGAAACCTGCAGATTGAGTGGGTAGGCCAAAGCGGCTGCTTTTACTGGTTTAAGATTTCAGTTTTGATACGCTTTTCGGTGCAGAAATGACATACGAAACCTGCAGATTGGGTGGGTAGGCCAAACCGTTTTATATTTTCGATTTCTCAGGAGTTTTCGTGCATAAGATGATAATGTAAGAATTAGATTTGGTTCATATTTGCAAATCTAGGAATAATGTCAGTAGGCTCCAAAGTTTATATCATTTACTCCAAGTACCTAGCATACTTCCCAGACGTAAAACCTAACGCGTAACATGAGTTCGTTACACGGCGCACCCCATGGGCGATCAAGACACCAACTTCATGTCTAAAATGTTTCATTCTCGAACCTCAAAATCAACTTAATGAGTTAATGACATCACATCACTTATTATCACATTTAGGGATTTTATGACATGTCTCCCGGTATTTGTTTCAGTAATATGAATTTTCTATTTATTTGATGAGAAATGCGAATGAAAAAAAAAAAAGATCCGGCAATAGATTAGAAATGATATTATGCTCCATGCCACCCCTTTTCACATACAATGTAGAGATTATAATTTGTTAATCAAACATTCGTCACATTGACCGAGCACCATCTCTCTCATTCATTTTAACAAAACCCATCATTTCTTGCTCTTGCAATTGTAGATATGCAACCTTCCCTCCCTCCCTCTGCCTTTCACGTACTTCATGCTATCCTCCCTTTCTTCAACATCGGACATAGCCATGAAGAGGTAATTAATACATTAAACATAATTTTATAAAGGGGCAACTTTGTAGAAACCTATCCAAATTTGCCTATTGGTTCAGTCAAATTACAGAAGCTTTTTTTTTTTCTTTTTTCTTTTTAGAGTCACTAAACTTTAATTTACTTTACTGTTCTAATACTATGTAATTATCATGTTACATGGTTATCAATAATATGGTGCGTCAAGATTTATTAGGTTTTTATTTTTAATATGATGTGAAAAAAAAAATAATAACATGGATTTTTACTTAATTTTCTTTAAATTACATTTTTATTTTAATATTTATAAAAAAAATCAGTTCTTTTAACGGCAAACAAATCAATCCCAAACACTCTCGAAGTATCCACTGGACAAAGGAGTACTCCGAGAGTAGCCCGAGTCCATCAGTAATTTCACACCAGTTCCCGGGGAAAAAACCCGCCACCCGAAGGCCCACTGCGGTAAAACCGGCCCACCAGCATCATTTTGGTGCCGGCGGAACTCGAACTTCCCACATCCTATAAAGAAAGTAAGGAAGGTGCCTAGGGCTGTAAACGAACCAAACAAACACGAACATGGCCTTGTTCATGTTCGTTTGTTAAGAAAATAACATGTTCACGAACTGTTCATGAACACTTAACGAACGAGATTTCTTGTTCGTGTTTGTTTGTTAAGGAAATAATGTGTTCACGAACTGTTCATGAACAATTACCGAACGAGGTTTTTTTCATGTTAGCTTGTTAAGGAAATGAACATGTTCTTGTTCATTTAACTTTATTGATTAAATTTAAGTATCGGACAAAAGCGAATACAAAAAAAACATCAATGAACGTAGACGAACACAAACATGCATTAATGAACAAAACCGAGCACAAACTAACACATATTGAATTCTGGAAATTTCATAACAAACATTATCCACCAAAAAATATACTAATCTAATTACCCCAATATACTTGACATAATCTTGATCATATAATGTCTCATAAAAACACAAAATTATCATATTAAACTTAAACTGTCGAACACAAACAAACATAAACGAACATGTTACCGAACGTTCACGAAAATAAATGAACGAACGCGACCTCTGTTCATGTTTGTTTGTTTAACTAAGCGAACCAAATTTCGTGTTTGTGTTTGTTCATTTATTAAACGAACGAACGCAAACGAACTTCCCGCCAAATATTTCACGAACTGTTTGTCGAACGTTTAGTTTGTTCACAGTCTAAAGGTGCCACACCATCATGAAAGGATTGGCAGCACAAAAAAAAAAAAAAAAAGCAATAGTTTTTAGTTTGAAAAATACTTTTTTTATTGATAAATAAAAGTTAAAACATTGCAAATTTTCGACTCTAGTAGATAAAATCAGCTATCGAAACACAAACAAGACCCACTCCAAAAAAAGATAAGATAACATCAGCCACTGTCATCAATGGCTTCTCCAGCAGTAACTCTATCATGGTCTTCATCTTCTTGGCTCCATAACCGCTCTTTAACAACAAGACACACCAACGAATGCATCACGATTTCCGATAAAGCTTCAGCCTTTGTAGTTCTCGCTCAAAAGAAAGCCAAGAAAACACGAAAGGTACAGTGATATTATGCACATTTTGAGACACAGTTATTAATATTATTATTCTTATTCTTATTATTATTGTTGTTGGTGGTGTAGATAATATTGATTGAGGATGTTACTGATGTGGGGAAGAAAGGGCAGCTGTTGGATGTTAAGGCTGGGTTTTATAGGAACTATTTGCATCCTTCTGGCATGGCCCGGATTGTTACTCCGGATCTTATCAAGTAATGTGTAATTGGGTTTAATTTAATGATTGTTTTTTTAATGTTTTTATGTTGATTGAGGTTAAAGAAGCATAGTTTTAGCAGGGTTTTTATTTTTTATGGGTCAATTAGTTGCATTGTATGATGCCCACCAACTGTTTGTGCAAATGTCTGTTAGAAAAATGTTGGGATTTGATTAATATTTGAACTTGGGTGGTGTTAAAATACGCCACGCCCGTCTGTCATGTCATCGCAGTGGCGAAGCTTGGTTCTCAAATCGGGAGGGGCCGGACTCAATTTTTTTCGATCGGTAGTGGCAAATTGGCGGGGGCCGGACTCAACCCGGATTTAATTTGCCTATGAAAATCGCAAATTTCTACCACTGCGCCAAAAAACAGGAGGGGCCAGGGCCACCCCTGGCCCTTAATATTTTGCGCCCCTGATGTCATGTGCGTTGTATGATCTTTTTTCGCCCTATAATATGTTCGTACTAAGTCGAATAAAGTTTTCAAAGTTTGAACCAGACCTATCACATTATGCTGGGCGTGTGATGGAGCGAAAAGTTATACGGCATCTATGACTTTGTTAGTGGTTAAATAAGACATTTCTTTGTTAGTGTCATATGATTTGGCCGTTGTACGACCCATATGACCTTTTTTGCCCTATCATATGGCCCGTCTGATCGCTTTTCACCTTATCATACAACCTATATGACAGAACAGTGGTGTCTGGATAATATGTCGGTGGTTTTGTTTAGCTCTTGCCCTTTGAACTTATTGATTTGTGAATGGAAGAATAGTCTAAGATACCCTTAATACGTACTGGTCGATGGTCTACAAACCTTTTGAAATCTCATGACAAAAATGCTTACGTTTTGTCAGCAACTTGAACTTGAACAGTGGTGTATGCTCATGTAATCCTAAGGTTTGACCAGTGCTAGCTGTTAAGGAGTTGCTTGTGCCATAGTCCCATAGGAATATAAATTAATGCTCACACATGTGAATTGTTTTATCTATTCTTATTATCTTCTTTTGTTCGTTGTCCAGGGAAATGAAAGTTGAAGAAGAGAGAATTGAGGCTGAAAAGAAACGGGTATTCACAGGCTGCTTTGATTCATAACTCTTGCTTCTCACTCGAACACCGACCAAATAGATGGAATATTAATAATATGTTATATTGTTATGAACATTTAAAATTTTAGATCATGTTCGGGTCTTTGTTCGCAGTCCTACTATCTTTGTAGTCACATTTGCTTTAAATTTTCATTTTGTTTCTTAGGTAAAAGAAGAGGCTCTGCAACTTGCTCGGATTTTTGAAACTGTTGGAGCTTTTAAGGTGAAGCGTAAGGGTGGGAAAGGAAAACAGATTTTCGGAAGGTTTGAAGCTATATAGAATTCAATGAGTAATTTGATAATTAATCCTTTTTTTTTTTAACTCGTTACTAATGCTTCTTATTGCTTGCAGTGTCACCGCTCAAGATCTTGTTGATATAATTAAGGCCCAACTTCAAAGGTAAACTTTTTGATCTACTGATTATTTAAAAGGCTTGTCCTAAGTCCACTTTAGGTTACATTTGCAAACACCAGTTATTCTTCTCTTATGCAAATTTCCGCGTTCCATTTTTTGGTAAATTTTTATTTTAGAATTACCCTTTAGCTCATTTACATGTGGCTCAAGCCTATGTTTTTATTCTTATCCACCAGAACGATATTTACCGAAAGAACCAATTGCATTATGTGGTAACATACTGTCAAAATGAGTAGATTAAAACTTCAAAGTTTCAAAATATTTCGATTTCATGCAAATTTACTCAATTTCCTAGTTGTAATGATGATGTGGCAACGAACGTGTAACTGAAACATGAGTGTATGTTGCACAGTTAACATTAAAATGACCCTAAGGTAAAACCTTTTGAAATGTTGAGCCTTCACACGAGTGCTAATAAACTGCAACCAAAAACATTAAACAGACCGGAGTTTGTTACCTGTATACGCCATTTATCCTTATTGACAATTGAATCACGAGTTTTGTGTTTTCAGCTTCTTGGATTCAATAAAAATCTTAATTTTGATCCTTATTATCTTTTATTGTAGGGACATCGACAAAAGAATTGTTTCTTTACCAGAGATCCGAGAAACAGGGGAGTATATAGCAGAATTAAAGCTTCACCCTGATGTTAGTGCTCAAGTAAGGCTGAATGTATTTGCCAACTAAAAAATGGACGTCTTTGACGAGGATTCATGTCAAGGTATGTAAAATCATCTATCCTTTTTAGTTAAAAAAATAAATGGCATTTATATCCTAGGCGCCTCAAACACGGCAAGGCGCAAAAAGTGCCTGAAGCAGCCAAATACCAGTCTAAATCAGTTATCAGCCAACAATGGCCTGGACTGGACTAAAGCAGGGCCGCACCTTGCTTGTTTTCGGCATTTTTTTTTTGTTTTTTTTTTGCGCTTTCAATTACCTTTTAATGCCGATACATCATGGTTTCTATCTTGTGTTTCGTTCTGCATTATTAAATCGTTTTTATTTCGTCTATGCAGGATGAAAACCGTGAAAGTAGTGATAGAATCGGCCAAAGTTCAAGATCAAATCTTTATTTCCTTTTGTGTTTTGTGGTCACAATATATAACACTGGTATGTACACATCCATGTTTATTTTGTTCTTTTGTTAAATAGTTCATTCTGGTGAAATTTCAAGAAACACTTATCTATGAGTATTAGAGCATTCACAAGGATGCATGTCAATCCTTGATCAAGGATGGCTGGATATGCATATCATTTAACTAAAGATAACCCTTGAGCTAGTTGTCTAGTGGTATGTTGCTTGCCTTACAAAAAGTGGTGTGAGTTCAAATCATTAGAAGCTGTGGTCTTTAGTTGTAGAAAATGTTGTTTAATTTTTTTCCTTAACTGAAAGAAGTAAACTTAATAATATATTGCTATTTAGGTAATTATATAAATGTATATTATACAGTTAATTTAAGTATATTAGTGCAGTTACATATTATTATTGATTTTAAAAAAAAGGAAAAATTACAGAAATCGTCCTTTATGTTTGCATCATTTTTCAGTGGTTGCCCTTTAATTTTAAAATTGATGAGAATCGTCCTTTATGTTTTAAAACCTTGCAGCTTTTGTCCTTTAGCCCCAACCTAGTCAACTTTTTCAGTTAAGTTTAATCATATGCAAGATGAGGGTAGTTTAGTAATTTTATTCAATATAACAATACATAACCCCCTCCCTCTCTCACTCTTAGTTCATTTCTGTCTCTCTCTCTCTTTCTTTTTAAGCTCATCACCACCACCATTAAATCCGACCACAACTCACCACCACCACCAAGGTCAATCATCATACCACCACCTGCCATCATCAGCCTAATCCTCATCCTTCCCAGAACCATGGCTGTGATATCCGGAAGTTACACCACTGCCGCCCTGAGACTCAAACGATCACCACCAATGGATTCGTCCATAGTTGTTAATAGCGACCATAGCGCCCGCTATAGCGAATAGCGTAGCATAGCGCTCATGTGTTGCTATATGGTTGATAGCGACAAATAGCGAGGAAATAGCAAGATTTTTCTATTTTTAGTATTTTTTTTATTTTTTTTTTGGTAAAATATGCATAGAAACATCTCTAAAAAGTTCTTCTAGTACATCGCTAACCATGAAATAGCGCCCGCTATTTCATCGCTATCGTTATGTAGCATATCGGTAGCTTGTCGCTATCGTCCGCTATTCGCTATTAACAACTATGGATTCGTCACCCTTTGGTTAGTCGTCTGAGACTTAAACTGGTCGATGAAGAAGAACGGTCCTTCATTTTCCTTCCTCTCTCTCCCTCTCTCTTGATTCACGTTCACACAGAGATGTGTGGATGTTGATTTGGGCTGATAATAGATTAGAAGGGATGGTTGATTGTGGTTTAGCAGTGTTAGTTGTCGATGTTTGTTGGTCACCACAGTCGGAGGGGTGACCGACTTTGTTATCTCTTCAAGTTCTTATCCTTCGATCTATCTCTCTATTTCTATTCAGGTCATATACTCTCTTTTTATTGTGTAAACAATCTATCTCTCTTTGATAGTGGCAGATGGTGAGGGGTGGTGGTGGTGGGTGATGGTTTGTGGAAAACTCTTAATTGAATTGGGGGTTTGGGTTTGTTGAAGAATTAAGATTTAGGGTTCGTTAATTATGGTGGGGGTGTCGGATTTAGTGGGGGGGGGGGGGGGGGTTGTGGTGGTTGGATTTGTGGGATATCGTGGTGGCAGGTGGTGGTTGGTGGCACTATGGGGGGTTGTTCGTGGCAGGTTATGGTGGTGGTTGGTGGCATTGTGGGGTGTTGTTCGTGTCAGGTTGTGGTGGTGATAGGTTGGTGGTAAAGGTGGTGTTGTGGTCTGGTGGTGGATAGGGATGGCAACGGGTCGGGTATGGGTCGGGTTTGGCTAATACCATACCCATACCCGGTTATAAAATCTCATACCATACCCGCCCTATTACCCGTCGGGTTTTTGTCGGGTATTACCCGTCGGGTATAGAGCATACCCGCGGGTATCGGGTATACCCGTTGGTATTTGCATGTGTATATATATTTTTATTTTTATTTTCTTTTATAGTCTTATGTTTTAAGAAATCTAGAGTATATGAAATTGTAATAAGTAACATATATATTATCATCACCATAATAATCTTTAAAACATTTAATATGTAAATATATATATTATAGTATGAATTTTGAAAACTGTTTATATATTTCATAGCATATAAATATAAATAATAATGTTATTAGAATATATATTTTAGACGAAAAGTTTATTCTTTAATTAATGAATTTATTAGAATGAAACATTAGTAAAAAATAGTTAAGAAAAGATATATATAAAACTTAAAAGTATTCGGATATATATTTCGGGTAGACGGGTATTTTGTTTCGGGTAATCGGGTCGGGTATCACCTAATACCATACCCGTCCCATACCCGCAAAATATTTTTTTTCCAATACCAAACCCGTCCCATACCCGTCGGGTATCGGATATACCCGTCCCAAATACTTCGGGTTTCGGGTATACCCGTCGGGCTCGGATTTTTTTGCCATCCCTAGTGGTGGAGGTGGTGGTGCGACTTGGTGGTAGTGGTGGATGGTGGTGGGTTGTAAGTGCTTGGAGGAAATATGGTGGAGGGTTATGGTGAGATATCAGTGTTTTCAGGTTTTAACAAGGGGGAAATCTAAGTAGTTAACTCGGCCGATATATTGGTGATATATCACCGATATCTCGGTTATCGGTCATCAACCGATATATCGGTACAAAATATCAGTCAGAATATCGATACCGATATTATCAGCGATATTGACCGATATTTGACCGATATTCCCGAGATCAGTATCATTCTTCTTAGTTCTTCCATTTGTCTTACTTAGTTACTTCTTATTGCTGTTATTAGTGTTTTAAGTCTTAATTGTTAATTGTTAGTGTTAAATATTAGTGTTTTAAGTTTTAATAAGTTCCCACTTGCTACAATTGTTATAGTTTTGCAAGTTGCAAGAGGTTAATTTGTTAATGATAGGAGAGTATATTGAATTATTAGTGTAAATTGCTATATATATGGATTTTGCATGATATAAAAATCACCGATATCCCACCGGGATAACCTATATCTCAAATATCGGTCCTTGACCGATATCCGATATTTTACCGCATTATCTACTTAGGGGGAAATAAAGATAAAAGGTGAAATGTCAGTTATGCCCTCACGTGACCTTCACGTGACATTACTTAACCAGAAAAACTAATCACGTTAGGCCTAAAGGACAAAAGCTGTAAGATTTTAGAACATAAAGGACGATTTTCATCAATTTTAAAGTTAAAGGACAACTACTGAAAAAAGAGGTAAATATAAAGGACGATTTCTGTAATTTTTTCTTAAAAAAATTATGATACTATATTACATTTTATTATATTCGGTTCATTTTTTTTTATAAATGTTATTATACTTTATTATATTTAGTTATGTTATACTAAAAAGTATTATAGTTATTATGAACGCTTTTTTATACTATATGATAGTTTATTATATTTATTTTGTTATGCTAAAGTGAATTATGCTTTATTATATTTATTTAAAAGTTAAAAAAAATTGTATAACATAAATAATTTAGTTATGGAATAATATTGCCACAATAGACTGAAGTAAAAAAAAATGTTTATATAAGTAAAGGATAATTTAAAAGTTGTCGTGATAGGTATAACAAAAGCATAAGACTATGTGTAGTGGTTTAACTAAAGTGAAAAAATGACTATCATGTTATTGACATGTCGGAAGGGGGTCTTACTAACTAAACCCTCAAAAATAGGGATGAAAGTGGGTCGGGTCCGGGTTAGGTGTTGGTATATTCCGTACCCATACCCGGTTTTAAAACCGTGTCCTAAAGTTAATCACTATAAAAAAGTTTGAAATATCTCAATTATGTAAACATTATGATACAAGTTTCAAAGGGATAATTTTGTATTCATAACATACACAAATATCGTAATTATCTAAAAAAGTTTGAAAGTTTATTTTTCAAGTAATGAAGCTATTATAGTGAAGTATTAACGGTTAAGGGAAAAATCAAAATCAAAGTTAGACTTTTTGGATATGTTTTAGGTAAACGGGTATATAGGTTCTAGTAATTGGGTTGTGTCATCTTTTTCCATACCCGCGAAATACATATTTTCCAATCGCATACCCATCAGTTTTCATGTCTACCCGACTAGGACAACAATCCAACCCCCAATTTTTGGACCACAAATGGCCGAAAAATAATAACAAACATAAATCCTATCTTCTAATGGGGGCCCAAGTTGGCCCATTTGATGGCAAACCACCTATCGGCTATTGCAGAATCACTCACACAATGACACAATCACACGTTTCGCACCTATCCATACTATACTATATAGTGGGTGCTGGACGGGTAAAGTTGTTATTTCATGTTTATACATAAGGGTAAAATTGTAACTTCATTAGAATGACAAGACAAATTTAATACAACTATTAATTTCAATTAATTAATGACAAAAAACAAGAAATTAATAATTAAAAGTTGAAGGTTAAAAAAAACAAAATCAAGAAACAAAAAATTAGTTTGTATAATATTACACCATTCACAATTTTAACCCCATAAATTAACCGCAAACAAACTCACATGTTCGTTATATAATTTTTGGATTAGCCTGTAGAGATTAACAAACAACTAGCAAGAATGCACTTAACCATCATGCTTTCGGATAACAACGTAATGTTCTTTTTTAATCAATAATAGAAGACAAATTTAATCCAATTATAAGTTGGTTTGAATCTCTATAATATAACAGGTAAAAGTAATAAGAAAATTTTGATTTATACTTGAATTCGAATCGAGGTAAATAAACAAAATTATATATTTTGTAAAATAAATTCAAGCTATATATAATTCAATTTGAATTTTCAGGTCGAATCGGGTCGAAAATCATATATTTGACCAAACGCAACATCCAAACATTGTACAACACCGCCACAACGCGCAGGCTCCTACTATATATAAACACCGTATTTAATTAAAAGAAAGTCAAGAGTCATGAGATGTTTATGAAATCACAGGAAATTCAATTTTATAATTACTTTAAACATATATATTAAATAGAAAACATATAAATCAACCGCAAACAAACTCACATGTTCGTTAAAAAACTTAGAGTTTTATAAACTTGATCATACTATATAAAAATCGAGAAATCAATAGTGAATGTTGTGTTTTTAATCATGAGGTAACGATTTGAATTCTGAAATTATTACGTTATATTCATACACACAAACATGCCTAATTTGATCTAAACTATATGATGATCGGATTCAATAACCGAAGAAGAAAGCTTCTGTTTATAGTGAATTTCAAACAAAGGTATTCAGAAATATTCATGTAATAGTGGTTAGGTTCATAGTAGGTACGTTAGGTTAGTATGTGCTCAACAAAAGAGTTTCGGTTACATCCGCTGCATCGCGCGGGCCAACCCACTAGTTATGACAAAAAAGGTGTTGGCATCCTGGTGCAAATCAGAGGGTCGTTTTGTAATCAGTGGTGAAGCTTGTTGATCGAATCGTCAGGGGCCGGATTCATTTTTTTTCTGATTGGTCGGGGCCAGAAAATCAAATTGGCGGGGGCCGGACTCAATTCATATAAAAATTACCTATGAAAATCGTAAAATTCAACCACTGCGCCAAAAAACGGTGGGGTCGGGGCACCCCGGGCCTACACTATGCTTCGCCCATGTTTGTAATAAATGAATTATAGAAATAACTTTTATGATTTTCAACTAACCATAAAAGACAATTTATGTAATTTACTCCAACACCACATAAACCAAATTAATTTATAATCGATCCCTGATTATGAAAATTACTGCGATGTTTCTTGTGGTTTATCATTATCACGAGTGTGGTCTCTATGTATAAAAAAATTCCACTAATGATCCATGCAGGTCTATATTTTAGTTGGTGTTTAGGATTGAGATGAAAATCTCTTTATTCATTTATTAACTTTTCGAAAAAGCCAATAAGTCATTTTCAGTTTTAGGGTTCTAATTTCCAAGTGATTTGTTGGCTTTTTCAAAAAGTAAATAAATTAATAAGTCAATTTTCAATTCAATCCCAAGCACCCCCTTAGACCGTTTCCCCTCCCTCCCCTTTGCAAACGTGATCTTCATTTTTCATAGCATAAAATAGCGTATTGGTGAAGTGGTTTTATTTATCATCAGTTAAACTGTTATTTTTAACTTCACGATTCATGTTAGTGTTGATGATCTAACGCGTCACATTGTTGCAAAGAGTTGAGCTAAATTTATAATTTCTTAAAGGTTGAAAGAAAGCTAAAACTTAACCATACCAAAACGTTGTTAGTATAGTTTTGTTGTGTCAAAAAGTTAAAAGCAAATCACAGTATGTTGTATTATGGAACAAAGTCTTATTACTTATAAAAACTGCATCATCAAACTAATGATTTATGTCATATAAAGGCAACGTTTCCAGTCCGATTCAATCGGTTTTGATGGAATAACTGGATCGAACTAGTAACTACAGTTATGGATGGGTTTGCTATACAAGCCATAACCAAAGAGTAAGTGATTGTGAAGTACACGTTTTAACAAATGGTTTAAGCATGGAACATTGCGTGACACTTATCGTTGCATAAATTCCGTGAATACTTAAATGTCTATTATTAAATCAACACATTTGCTAAATAATGCCGTTCATATTTTATAAATAAATAATATTTATCAGCTATTATGTGAAAGTTTTATCAGTCAACGATCACAATAAACCACTACTAGATGTATAAGATACGTAAACCAAAACACAAGTTAATAACATAAAACCGACAGCGAAAGCATTTTAAAAATCTTGTTTACATCCCAACATAAGTAAATATGTCTAAAAAAGTTTAACATTATTGAAACCAAGACCCTAGACGCTGTGTAAGACTCCGTGCTTCTAATCCATATGCAGCTACCTTAACGACCTGAGAAAACATGCCAAAATGTCAACATATAATGTTGGTGAGTTCACAGGTTTTATAAAATGTTTCGTAAGTTCCAAAGATCATCCCTGTTACTACTATTTCAAGCAACGTTAGCTAGACGTCAAGTGCGAATACTACTACGGTTGGGAACCCATTACTAAACATGTACCAGTATGTAAACAGCCCAGATGACTGGGTTACCATTACCACGGTAAACCCGAAGTTAGAGACAATATGCACTCGCCCGGCTCCCAGCCAACGAGTGGGGTTTGTGAGGCCCAATAGATCTATCCACATTTCTCCCGTTGTGCATCATGCACATTCATGGTTTCCCCCTAGGACTTTGTGCAAAACGCCGTATAGTAATCTAAAGTAACCATAGTATAACATGATCTTTATAAATCCAAGTAAGTAGCATGTTTATCCCCCAAAAAGTAAAACCAGTAAAAGTGGGGCTGTGACACTCAACCTTAGTTTGCGTACTTCAATAACAAGAATATCAACACAGCTCATAGTCCCAACTAAAGGCAACCTATCATAAAGTTCGTATAAGTGTTGTGACTACTCACCCGTAGGTTAACTAGTCCCCGATTGTCCAGATCATGACTAAGTATGTTCATTCGACCTATGCATGGGTCGAATGGACTTCCATTCAACTGGTTCGAACCCCTTTAGGATCGAACCAGTTTCCCATTTTTCCAGTTTTTTCAGTTTTGTCGTTTAAACGCGTTTTAACACATCCGTACGCATGAACACGCAATCCTAACATATGTTAAGCATATATAATAATGTATAATCATATAAACACCGTTAAAACACGTATTTGCACATTATATCACAAGTATGGATCAATCTATGTATATTACTTAATTCAATTAATGCAATTCACCAACAACGAGACTCAAGACTCGTGTGTGCATGTAATAACCCCAATGATTCTCCAAATCATTGAACCATGGACAATACGTCATGCAATTCAACTCCCGATGATTCCCCGAACCATCGAATCAACTCAACTGATTCAGTTAAATGTAGCGTATGCATGACTTGCTAAGGTAGACTGACTTGTTAATGTAAAGTTACTAACCTGAGTTTGCCGGGTGTCACACAAACTATAAACAAAATGAATAGTATACTAAACATAATAAACAACAGACTAAAATACAATAGACACTAGACTAAAAATACAATGAACAACATAAAACACATGGATAACATACTAAAAACACAATGGATATAGTCAAAACATATTTAGACTAAAAACACAATGAACAAACTTATAACATACATAATATCAAGTTTTTTATTTTTAATATGTGTATACTATTGCTATATTTTTGAAAAAAATAAATAAAGACCCAGTTGCGTAAAACATAATAGACAACATAAAACATAATGGAAAGCACAATAAAAACATAGCTGACAAAGTTAAAGTGTAAACTAAAAAAACACATGGAACATATTTGTAGCACACATGTGCAACTCAATAACACAATGGACGAGTAGAAAACACGGTGAACTAACATTTCTTAGATAACACGTAATTAATTTTTTATATAAATATATATAGCAAAATCATACTCATATTAAAGATAAAAATGCTTGTTATTATGGTGAATTTTTTTAAAAGATATTGTATGAAACATTTATTAACGTTTTAAAATGACATGTGACATTCATGTAGGGAGAGAATCAACAAATACTGTTTTTCCCTTTATGTCATTCTCTTCATTTCATATCGGGGGGGGGGGGGGACTACTCGCGGGTTTTTTAAACTTCACTAATTTCAACTAATCCTACACTGTCACATCACTTCACTGATTTCCTTCACTGAAACAGTTTTTTTGAGGCAACACTTAACTGATTCTTTACCCAACAATCAATCATTTTCACACATATAATAATATAAATTTGGGGGAAATGAGAGAGAGAGAGAGAGAGAGAGAGGGAGGGAGGGAGGGAGGGGGAGGGAGAGAGAGAGAGAGAGAGAGAGGGAGGGAGGGAGGGAGGGAGGGAGGGGGAGGGGGACTACTCGCGGGTTTTTTTAAACTTCACTAATTTCAACTAATCCTACACTGTCACATCACTTCACTGATTTCCTTCACTGAAACAGTTTTTTTGAGGCAACACTTAACTGATTCTTTACCCAACAATCAATCATTTTCACACATATAATAATATAAATTTGGGGGAAATGAGAGAGAGAGAGAGAGAGAGAGAGGGGGAGGGAGGGAGGGGGAGGGGGAGGGAGAGAGAGAGAGAGAGAGAGAGAGAGAGAGAGGGATGGAGGGAGGGAGGGAGGCGGAGGGGGAGGGAGAGGGAGAGGGAGAGGGAGAGAGAGATCAGTGTTACCATGCATTAACTAGAAACCAAAAAATGGTTCACGGATCCACTACCAGCATCACCGACGACGATGTTACCGTGCTGGTAGTGGGGTACCCGTAACCAAATCTGATGGTGCCTCGTCCCCCCTAACTTTCCCTAAAAGTAATCTCAACCCTTTAAATCCAAGATCAATAAACTATAATCCTTCTTATCCTTCGTAAAAATTCATACTTCCTATTTGATCATTTTCCTGCATTACAAAACACCAAACCTATTAAGATATACAGATTGTAATTCTTTTATGCTCTAATCATCTAAAGTTTGCAAATATCCATCTGATATTTACGATGAATGCTTAAAACCATTCGAGAAATACAAGTGATATGTACGGCTGATGCAACATAGGATTTCATAATAAATGATTCATGTTTTTAAATACATAATTTTTTTTGTTATAAGTAAGGACATTTGAAATCAATGTCACCTATACAAATGATCATATGCTTATGACTTACCACATGATGTTACAAACAAATAGTCATACTGTGACACCCGGCAAATTCTGGTTAACAACGTTGTCTAGATGAAAGTCTACCTTAGCGAGTCACGCGTATATTGTACTTAACTGGGTTAGTTAAGTCGTGTTATGGAACGGGAACTATCAATTTAGTATAGAGGATCATCGGATGTTAATCTAGAGGTTCATTAGATGTCAGTCCTTAGCCAAGTGTACAAGTGGTGACGATTCGTAGAATCGTCAGAGCATAGGGAACATACAAGTCTCGAGTCCCGGGAATTGGTGAACGAGTGTGAATATGTTTGTTTGCAAGTGTTATGTGTTTACAATCATTATGTGACTTGTCGGTATGTGAAAATGTGTTAACATATGTTAAAACGGGGTTTAACGCGCAAAATACACGGAACCAACCCCTATAGGCGATTAGGGGAGGCTAATTGCCTATAGGGGAGGCGATTGGGCCTCATTGGAGGCGATTAGCATGCTAATCGCATGCCTTAGGGGCGATTAGGCCCTAATTGCATGAAGTTTCATGCGATTAGGAGCCCTAATCGCGTATAGCTGCTGCACAATCGCGTGTTACGTACTGGACGACTAAAAACGACTATAAATACAATGCTTGACCTCCTAAACTTCATAATATCAACCCTAGTCGTCCCATAACCCGCCCCAACACACACACACAACCTCTGGAACGTGATTTTGGATCAAAACACAAGGTTTCAAGCTTATTTCATCAATCTATCACAATCTAAGGTGTGATTTTCATCCATGCAATCTTTACTAACGTTTTTATTAAATCCCTAACGGTCCAGACCTGTTTTAAAACGAATAAGCTTTCTGAAAATCGTTAATAAGTATGGTTAATTGGATTCTAAATAGCATGCATGATGTATGTGGGTTTTCAATTAAAAGCTAGGGTTTTTGTGATTCAAGATGGATGATTAACATGTTGTTAGGTTAGTTTCAGATTAATAATGATGGCATGATGATGAGATCTGAGTTATTGTTAATTAGGGTTACGGTTTTGCATGCTAATGTGATGTTTCATGTTATGTGTATTGTCTTTAAGATACATGATGGCATTCAGGGCTGATAGATCAAGGTTAAACGAAGGATTTTGATGGAAATATGTTTGATATAGTTATTTGGTTGATATTTGATGTTTACACACGTTCTGGGATTGATTTGGAGTGTTAAACGCGCGAAAAACCGGAACAGCAATGTTGCAGGCGAGTAGCAACCCTAATCGCCTATGCTATAGGCGATTAGGAGGCTAATCGCCTGATATGACACCCTAATCGCCTATAGTATAGGCAATTGGGGGCTAATTGCCTTCGTTGCATGTCTTATGACCTAATTGCTAGTAAATGCATGTCTTATGACCTAATTGCTAGCTAAATGCATGTCTTATGACCTAATTGCTAGCTAAATGCATGTCTTATGACCTAATTGCTAGTTAAATGCATGTCTTATGACCTAATTGCCTATAGTATAGGCAATTAGCATTCCTAAATGCCTGTTGACTTTCATAATCGCTAGTTGACTTTTCCTAATCGCCTGAACTGCTACTGTAAGTATATTTTGACATTCCGAGACCCGATTTGACACCTAGGAACATGCTAGGAACCCCGTAACATATCTAATAACTTGGTAACATATGTTCGGACTTATTTACGTGATACTTGAACTACGTACTGTAACTTGTTGGACGTTAACGTATGTTAAGTGTGATTGCATGATTGTATGTTTGAGAGTGTAAGCATAACACGGGGAGTCTCGGGTCACCAATGGGATGTCGAGTCTTGTACTTTGGGTTAATTTAACAGTCACGGTGTTTTCAAACGAACTTGGTTATGGTCTGGACATCTAGGGACTAACTAACCTACGGGTTATTAGTCTAAGTACTTGTAACTGTCATATGTTAGGTCGCCGCTTTACGGGGCTAGCATAGCTTGCTGGTATTATTCGTATATCGAAGTAACGCAACCTAAGGTGAGTTTACGGCCCCTCTTTTAACTGGTTTCACTTTTTGGGGGAGAAAACATGTGTTAAACTTATGTTTTGGTAACAACTGTCATACTATGGGTTTCTATGGTTTACTATACGATCTTTGGAAGTCCCGGGGGAAACCATGAATGTGCGGGTTAGCACAACGGGGAAATGTGAATAGATCTATTGGGAGTGACCAACCCCGCTCGTTGGCTTGGAGGGCCGGGCGAGTGCATATTGTCTCAAACAGGAACAACAGGTTTACTATTCGGGCACGACATCTGGTTTGCGAGTTAGTAATGGTTTTCCAATCGTAGTAGTAACAAAACATACGCCTAGCTAGCGTACTTTGGTTTTCGATTTGTTATAGTATGGACAGGTTGAACTTGGTACTGTGATTACAAAACCTGTAAACTCACCAGCATTTTTGTGCTGACGTAAACTTTTACATGTTTTCTCAGGTCGCTAAGGTAGCACTACGGGACTAGGGCGCACGCGTCTGCACGGCGTCTAGTTAGGGTTGCATGGTTTTCAAACGTTGAACACTTGGTTTATTTTGGATTATGTTTTGAATAAGCTTCCGCTGTACTTGGGGATTTTTAAACTATGTTTTTGAAATTGCATATGTTAATTTAGACTTGTTTATTGTGATCGTTGGTTTGGATCCTGGTTTGTCATGCGCCTCGCGGTAAAACTCCGCAAGTGGATTTTGAGGGTGTGACAGATTGGTATCAGAGCCAATGGTTATAGTGAACTAGGACTGCATGTAGAGTCTAGACTATAGCCGAGTCACACACACTAGACGATCACTTAGTACTAAACATTATGGTGGATTACGTATGGGCTTGTCGGGGTGTCTCTAAATCATCTGACCTTCCTATGTTACATCATCTGACCTTCCTATGTTACATCATCCGTTCTATCTTATGTCGGGTTACTTACTTGCTAGGCAGTGTGGTATATTGTGGTAAATCGTGTACTCTTGAGATTTGTCCAAGGCTCGGACATCTCCCTTTCATACTCCAATAGAAACACTTGCCACAAACTACCGTAGCATTACGGTGTATAGCTAAGAGTCTATGTTCGGTGATTTGAACTTTGAACTAGGAGAACACTTGGAGGACCATGTAGAGCGGTTTATCATTTTGGGTGCACACAAAATCATAAACCGAAATGCATGAAAGCCCTAGTGAGCTCTGGGTTTGAATGGATAGTCCTGAGTTGGATCTAGCTTTGATCTTGTGAACGCTAGTGGTTACCATTAGCTGTGAAACTAAATTTTCTCGTTCTTTCTGTCAGAATCATGTCTGGAGTACGAGGAGGACGTGGAGGTGGTCGCAATGGTGGACGTGGTGGTGGTCGCGGTGGTGCTGGTGGTCGTGGAGGTGTAAACCTATCACAGGATGATCTGAACAACTTGCTACAAGCTGCCTTCCAGTTAGGGCACAATGGTGGTGGTAAGTTGATTTATCCACTATTGCCTCATTAGTGAATCTTGTTTACATTCTTCGTGGTTTCTCATGCGTTTCATTTCAGGTGGTCCTGTTAACCCACCCCCACCCATGTGTACCTACAAGATGTTTCGGGACTGTAAGCCCCAAGAATTCTCTGGAACTGAGGGTGCGGTGAGCTTGCTCAGGTGGCTGGAAAAGGTGGAGTCAGTGTTCCTGATGTGTAACTGTCTCCCAGAGGATCGAGTCAAGTATGCTGCTGCGTTATTCCAGGATGTTGCTTTGACCTGGTGGAATAACATCACTCAGAATATGGGTATAGGGGAGGCGTATGCTATGCCTTGGGAAAATTTTGTTCAACTGCTGAAGCGAGAGTACTGTCCTAGAGAAGAAGTTCAGAAGTTAGAGCACGAGGTGTGGAACCTCAAGATGACTGGGTCCGAGATTGAGAAGTATACGGTAAGGCGTAATGAGTTGGCAGTGCTGTGTCCTGATCTGCATGTGCCAGAGTATAGGAGGACCGAACACTATATCTCGGGGCTAGTACCAGAGATCGCAGGGTTAGTGGATGCGGGAAATCATCCTACATACTCAGAGGTGGTCCGATCGGCTCACAGGATGACAAACTTGAAGGTGAATGAGGGTATCTTGCCTGCTAAGGGTTCGACTGTCAAGGCCCCGGAGAATAACAAGCGTAAGTGGGATAACGAGGGGAAATGATCTGGGCCAGCACAACAGGGTAAGAGATTTGATAGCGGGGGTTCTTCTTCTTCTGGTAACAAACAGGGTGGTTATGCGGGAAAGTTACCTAAATGCAACAAGTGTGGGCGTCATCATCAGGGGGATTGCGACCGTAATCGTTGCCATCGCTGTCAGCGATTTGGGCATTTTGCTAAAGACTGTCGGGCGACACTTCCACCGACCCAGGCCCCAACTACTAACTCGGCTCCTACTGCTCAAGGAACTATGGGAAGACAAGGATGTTACAACTGTGGTGAGACTGGGCATTACAAGAAGGATTGCCCGAAACTGAAGCAGGGCGGGAACAACGGTAACGGGAACAACAGGGGCGGCGGCAGAAATGCATGTGCCTTCGTCATTGGAGCCGCGGAGGCTAGGCAGGATCCTGACACAGTTACCGGTACGTTCCTTCTCAATAATCGCTTTGTTAGTGTTTTATTTGATTCCGGTGCCGATAAAAGTTTTATATCCATGGAAGTTAGTCGACTGCTAGATGTAGTACCTGTACCATTAGAGCCTAAGTATATAATTGAGTTGGCTGACGGTAAAAAGATTGAAGCTACTGGTATCCTTCGGGAGTGTCAACTAGAGTTGTCGGGTTTGTCGTTCCCCATCGACCTTATGCCGGTACCTTTGGGTAGTTTTGACGTTGTGGTAGGCATGGATTGGTTGTCTTTGTATCGCGCGGAGATCGTCTGTTACGACAAGATTATTCGGATTCCTCTCCCTGATGGAGAATTCCTTTCTGTGTACGGTATCAAGGGCGGTGTTCCGCTAAATCTCATCTCCAGCATGAAAGCCCTTAAGTGTCTTTGAAAGGGTTATTCGGCCGTTTTGGCACTTTTATCTGTTTCCTCTACCGATGAGAAGAAGATCGACGATATTCCTGTTGTACGCGAGTTTCCTGATGTATTTCCTGATGATTTATCTGGTCTTCCTCCCCATCGTCAGGTTGAGTTCGGTATTGATCTTGTACCAGGGGCTGCTCCTATTGCTCGGGCCCCCTACCGTCTTGCACCTCCCGAGATGCAGGAATTGTCTAGTCAGTTACAGGAACTCTTGGACAAGGGTTTCATCAGACCAAGTTCTTCCCCTTGGGGAGCCCCGATTTTGTTCGTTAAGAAGAAGGATGGAAGTTTCCGATTGTGTGTGGATTACAGAGAACTGAACAAATTGACCGTCAAGAACCGTTATCCTCTTCCACGTATTGATGATCTATTCGACCAACTCCAGGGTTCTAGCTACTACTCTAAGATTGATTTGAGGTCCGGTTATCACCAGTTGCGCGTAAGGGAAGCTGACGTTGCAAAGACTGCCTTTCGTACACGTTATGGCCATTTCGAATTCTTGGTCATGCCTTTCGGTCTCACCAACGCACCGGCGGTTTTCATGGATTTAATGAACCGCGTTTGCAAACCATATCTTGATAAGTTCGTCATTGTGTTTATTGATGACATCCTGATTTACTCCAAGAACAAGACCGAACACGAGGAACACCTGCGTTTGGTTTTGGAACTCTTGCGACGGGAAAAACTTTACGCTAAGTTCTCAAAGTGTGACTTTTGGTTGCGCGAAGTTCAGTTCCTAGGACATGTGGTTAATGAACTAGGAATTCATGTCGATCCAGCTAAGATCGAAGCGATCAAGGACTGGGGAGCACCAAAGACGCCAACTGAGGTGCGGAAATTTCTAGGCCTTGCGGGCTATTATCGTCGTTTCATTATGGGGTTCTCGAAGATCGCTCAACCCTTGACCACTCTTACTCAGAAGGATAGAAAATTCGACTGGGGTGAACCACAAGAGTCGGCATTTCAAGAACTAAAGTCCAAACTTTGTTCTGCTCCTATTTTGTCCTTACCTGAAGGCCCAGATGATTTCATTGTTTACTGTGATGCTTCTATTCATGGTCTCGGTTGCGTGTTGATGCAACGCGAGAAAGTGATTGCGTATTCTTCTCGTCAACTCTAGGTGCACGAGAAGAACTACACCACCCATGACTTGGAGTTGGGTGCAGTGGTTTTCGCGTTGAAAATTTGGAGACATTACTTGTACGGTACCAAATGCACCATCTACACCGATCACAAGAGTCTTCAACATATTTTCGACCAACAACATTTGAACATACGACAACGCCGTTGGATTGAACTTCTGAATGACTATGATTGCGCCATTAAGTACCATCCTGGCAAGGCGAATGTAGTAGCAGACGCCTTGAGCAGGAAGGAATCAATTAAACCTCGTCGCGTTCGGGCGTTGCAACTCACCATTCATTCCTCCCTACCTGACCAACTCCGTTCTGCCCATTTAGAAGCTTTGAAGGAGGAAAACCTTAAAGCTGAGACTATGCACGGTGCTGACAAGCATATCGAGCGAAGGCCTGATGGCCTGCACTACTTCGCAGAACGCATATGGGTTCCTTTATTCGGGGGACTTCGGGAGCTTGTTTTAGATGAGGCTCACAAGTCCCGGTATTCTATTCATCCTGGTTCGGATAAGATGTACCAAGATCTGAAGGTGCTTTACTGGTGGCCAAACATGAGGTCGGATATAGCCTCATACGTGAGCAAATGCTTGACCTGCGCTAAGGTCAAGGTGGAATACTAGAAACCGTCGGGTCTCTTACAACAACCTGAAATTCCGGAGTGGAAATGGGAACGGATTACAATGGATTTTGTCACGCAACTTCCTAAATCACCGAGCGGGAATGATAAGATATGGGTGATTGTTGACCGATTGACGAAATCAGCCCATTTTCTCGCTATTAAAGAGACCGACACCATGGATCGTTTGGCTCGCCTTTATCTGAAGGAAGTTGTTTCTAAGCACGGGGTGCCGGTTTCTATTATCTCGGATCGTGACTCCCATTTTACTTCTCACTTCTGGAAGTCTTTGCACAAGGCTTTGGGTACCCAGCTAGACATGAGTACAGCTTATCACCCACAGACTGACGGTCAGAGTGAGCGCACGATTCAAACCCTGGAAGACATGCTGCGGGCATGTGTGATCGATTTTGGCAAAGGTTGGGAAGCTCATCTACCGTTAGTAGAATTCTCTTACAACAACAGTTATCACACGAGCATCAAGGCGGCTCCGTTCGAGGCATTGTATGGGCGGAAATGCCGTTCTCCTCTTTGTTGGGCTGAGGTGGGTGAGAGTCAACTCACTGGGCCTGAACTAGTGTACGAAACTTCGGAAAAGATCGTACAGATTCGTAACCGGTTGGCAGCGGCACGAGATCGGCAAAAGAGTTATGCCGATCAGCGTCGCAAGCCATTGGAATTCCAAGTTGATGACAAGGTACTTCTGAAAGTTTCACCGTGGAAGGGCGTCATACGCTTTGGGAAGCGTGGCAAACTCAACCCTCGGTATGTCGGTCCATTTACGATCCTGGAACGGATTGGACCGGTGGCATATCGTCTTGATTTACCGACGGAGCTCGGTAACGTACATAACGTCTTCCACGTGTCCAACTTAAAGAAGTGTCTGGCTGACGAGTCTCTCATTGTTCCACTGGAAGAGATCAAGGTCGATGATCGTCTTCGGATTGTGGAAGAACCTGTTGAGATCCTTGA
Source organism: Ambrosia trifida (assembly GCA_028751855.1). Classification (NCBI taxonomy): domain Eukaryota; kingdom Viridiplantae; phylum Streptophyta; class Magnoliopsida; order Asterales; family Asteraceae; genus Ambrosia; species Ambrosia trifida. The sequence goes on from CM054124.1 coordinate 57,851,020, forward strand.
TTACAAGATTCGTAGCCTACGTCATAGCAAGATTCGCATTGTAAAGGTTCGCTGGAACTCGAACCGAGGACCAGAGTACACTTGGGAACGGGAGGATCAGATGAAGTCTAAGTATCCTCATCTCTTTCCTAAGGAAGCGTTCGAATCGAGATATGTCTCCACTGCAGCTGAATGAATCTCGGGGCGAGATTCCTTCTTAACGTGGGGATGATGTGACAACTCGGGTAAATCTCTCTCTTGGTTTCTATCTTTTGTCTGTTTCTTTTGTTATTCCTTTTGGTACTCGTGCAATTTTCGGGACGAAAATTCTTTTAACGTGGGGATGATGTGACACCCGGCAAATTCTGGTTAACAACGTTGTCTAGATGAAAGTCTACCTTAGCGAGTCACGCGTATATTGTACTTAACTGGGTTAGTTAAGTCGTGTTATGGAACGGGAACTATCAATTTAGTATAGAGGATCATCGGATGTTAATCTAGAGGTTCATTAGATGTCAGTCCTTAGCCAAGTGTACAAGTGGTGACGATTCGTAGAATCGTCAGAGCATAGGGAACATACAAGTCTCGAGTCCCGGGAATTGGTGAACGAGTGTGAATATGTTTGTTTGCAAGTGTTATGTGTTTACAATCATTATGTGACTTGTCGGTATGTGAAAATGTGTTAACATATGTTAAAACGGGGTTTAACGCGCAAAATACACGGAACCAACCCCTATAGGCGATTAGGGGAGGCTAATTGCCTATAGGGGAGGCGATTGGGCCTCATTGGAGGCGATTAGCATGCTAATCGCATGCCTTAGGGGCGATTAGGCCCTAATTGCATGAAGTTTCATGCGATTAGGAGCCCTAATCGCGTATAGCTGCTGCACAATCGCGTGTTACGTACTGGACGACTAAAAACGACTATAAATACAATGCTTGACCTCCTAAACTTCATAATATCAACCCTAGTCGTCCCATAACCCGCCCCAACACACACACACAACCTCTGGAACGTGATTTTGGATCAAAACACAAGGTTTCAAGCTTATTTCATCAATCTATCACAATCTAAGGTGTGATTTTCATCCATGCAATCTTTACTAACGTTTTTATTAAATCCCTAACGGTCCAGACCTGTTTTAAAACGAATAAGCTTTCTGAAAATCGTTAATAAGTATGGTTAATTGGATTCTAAATAGCATGCATGATGTATGTGGGTTTTCAATTAAAAGCTAGGGTTTTTGTGATTCAAGATGGATGATTAACATGTTGTTAGGTTAGTTTCAGATTAATAATGATGGCATGATGATGAGATCTGAGTTATTGTTAATTAGGGTTACGGTTTTGCATGCTAATGTGATGTTTCATGTTATGTGTATTGTCTTTAAGATACATGATGGCATTCAGGGCTGATAGATCAAGGTTAAACGAAGGATTTTGATGGAAATATGTTTGATATAGTTATTTGGTTGATATTTGATGTTTACACACGTTCTGGGATTGATTTGGAGTGTTAAACGCGCGAAAAACCGGAACAGCAATGTTGCAGGCGAGTAGCAACCCTAATCGCCTATGCTATAGGCGATTAGGAGGCTAATCGCCTGATATGACACCCTAATCGCCTATAGTATAGGCAATTGGGGGCTAATTGCCTTCGTTGCATGTCTTATGACCTAATTGCTAGTAAATGCATGTCTTATGACCTAATTGCTAGCTAAATGCATGTCTTATGACCTAATTGCTAGCTAAATGCATGTCTTATGACCTAATTGCTAGTTAAATGCATGTCTTATGACCTAATTGCCTATAGTATAGGCAATTAGCATTCCTAAATGCCTGTTGACTTTCATAATCGCTAGTTGACTTTTCCTAATCGCCTGAACTGCTACTGTAAGTATATTTTGACATTCCGAGACCCGATTTGACACCTAGGAACATGCTAGGAACCCCGTAACATATCTAATAACTTGGTAACATATGTTCGGACTTATTTACGTGATACTTGAACTACGTACTGTAACTTGTTGGACGTTAACGTATGTTAAGTGTGATTGCATGATTGTATGTTTGAGAGTGTAAGCATAACACGGGGAGTCTCGGGTCACCAATGGGATGTCGAGTCTTGTACTTTGGGTTAATTTAACAGTCACGGTGTTTTCAAACGAACTTGGTTATGGTCTGGACATCTAGGGACTAACTAACCTACGGGTTATTAGTCTAAGTACTTGTAACTGTCATATGTTAGGTCGCCGCTTTACGGGGCTAGCATAGCTTGCTGGTATTATTCGTATATCGAAGTAACGCAACCTAAGGTGAGTTTACGGCCCCTCTTTTAACTGGTTTCACTTTTTGGGGGAGAAAACATGTGTTAAACTTATGTTTTGGTAACAACTGTCATACTATGGGTTTCTATGGTTTACTATACGATCTTTGGAAGTCCCGGGGGAAACCATGAATGTGCGGGTTAGCACAACGGGCAAATGTGAATAGATCTATTGGGAGTGACCAACCCCGCTCGTTGGCTTGGAGGGCCGGGCGAGTGCATATTGTCTCAAACAGGAACAACAGGTTTACTATTCGGGCACGACATCTGGTTTGCGAGTTAGTAATGGTTTTCCAATCGTAGTAGTAACAAAACATACGCCTAGCTAGCGTACTTTGGTTTTCGATTTGTTATAGTATGGACAGGTTGAACTTGGTACTGTGATTACAAAACCTGTAAACTCACCAGCATTTTTGTGCTGACGTAAACTTTTACATGTTTTCTCAGGTCGCTAAGGTAGCACTACGGGACTAGGGCGCACGCGTCTGCACGGCGTCTAGTTAGGGTTGCATGGTTTTCAAACGTTGAACACTTGGTTTATTTTGGATTATGTTTTGAATAAGCTTCCGCTGTACTTGGGGATTTTTAAACTATGTTTTTGAAATTGCATATGTTAATTTAGACTTGTTTATTGTGATCGTTGGTTTGGATCCTGGTTTGTCATGCGCCTCGCGGTAAAACTCCGCAAGTGGATTTTGAGGGTGTGACACATACAAATGGTATCATATATAGAGATCGAAAAATAAGACATCAAATGTTGGGGAATAACCGTAACAAACGAACAATAACGGATAACAGAAATCTCTGAAGGCACGTGATCGCTTTCAGATTGAATCAATTCGACGGTTCTATCGAATATTCAACCGGATACAATCAGAGATTGAGAATTTTCTGTATGTTGTATTTGAGATTATGAGAACCAGAGAGATTGATCAAGAAGGAGATAATCTCGTAATGAAACAGATGGGCCAGAAACTGCCTTTTAGGCAGTTTTCCAAGGTTTTCAAAGTTGCCAAAATAGTCCCTCTATTTCTGAAAATTAATTTTCGGAGTCATTTTTACCATAGCAATTTTAATGGAAATAAAATAGGGGCTCTGCCCCTTGGACCTTGCCAGGGGCTGCCGCCCCTTGGACCCTGCTCCCAGGGGCGCTGCTCCCGGACCCCCGTTCCTTAGGGGCTTCGCCCCTAAGTTCATAATAAATTCAAATAGGCGTGCACTCCGCACCACCATACCTATATGATGTATTATTATGAACATATTGATCAAAACAGTCAATCCAATTACACTAAAATATCCAACATCAAACACAGGCATGGCGGTCGACGCCACAAGTGTACCTTACCAAGATGGGTAGAAAATCTAAGCAACAAAACCATCATGGTCAATATACAATTTGATAATATAAGCAATTAAAGCAGCGAGCTCAAGAACGATAAAGTACCAAGTGATGAAATACCAAGTGGCCGTTGGCTTAGCGGTACGTACACTAAGGCATTGTATTTGGAGATGGATGTTTATAGCTTAGTAGTAGATTTCAAGAGTTTATGAGTTGGCGTTCTAAAAAAATAAAAATAACTGATGAAATACAAGATCAAGGAATGAGATATGCTAAATGATACAAAGATAAAGATTCCTAGTGAAGAGATAGGTACCCGCACACGCGCAGAAAGGAAACCCGCGCGCACGTCAGCACAGTAATATGACGTGGCGTTCTAGAAGACGGCGCATGCAACAACAAAAAAGGACAAACATCACCCGACAGGAGCAGAGCCAACAGCCAATCACAGGCCAGAACACCCTGCTCCACGATCTCCTGCCAGTACGAGGTACAGAAAAAGGACGAAAAGGACGACGTCAGGACACGTGGACCAATCAACAGAAGACAGCGCAGAAAATGACAACGGCCACAATCGTACAAGACAGCTGCCATGCTCCTCACAGCCAATCACAGGCTACCTAAGCAGCCTATAAATACCTCCCTTCGTCACCAGAAGAAGGGATCAAAAAGGAGAGGAATAGAATTCATATAGAGAGCTGTGAGAGATAGATTATAGTCGAAACGCTGTAATAATCTTATAACGGTGTCTTGTAACTTGTCCTGATAAATGAGAAGTCCGTTCCTTTATATTACTAGTTCATTATCATTGTTATATTTCGATTATTAGATTGGTGTTTCTTCATTGGCGCCATCCGTCTATTGAGTTATTAAGAACAGCAATTTAAAAACTTCTATCTCTCAACACACCAGCGATGAGTTCTTTACCAGTCAACACAAACTCTCCACAAGGCCCGTCCGGCACTGGTGTAGCTCCGGCAATCACCAGCCAGCCCGACAGCCACGTAGAAGAGCAAGTTCACATCACCGACGTGGGCCACACCCCGTCCTCCGGGACAAGGCAAACCCCGTCATTCCATTTTGCAACTGATAACCTTCAGACCTCACCTGCCGCTCATACTACGCCGATGGTTAGCCCGGAGGTATGGTATGCGCAGCAGAAAGAAGCTCTGAAGCAAGCATTCATGCACAGGCTTAAAGAACAACATCTGAGAGAGGCATCCCGCGCCCTGTCCTTCAGCGAAGGAAGGCCTGTCACTATCTCGGAAGGGCCGTCCAGAGCTGCAGGACACGTCGGCGGAAGCACCCATAACACTGACCCAACGTGGAGGGAAGACTCCGACGAGTCACAGAGTCGTTTTCAACGTGACACAAGCCAGTACTTGACCAACACCGTTGATCAAGCACACTTGTCGTCCGGAGAAGACGACCTGACAAAACCATATTACCCCCCCTCGTTCAGTGAAAAATCAAAGTTTACACCGCGCATCGCACTCGCCATATTGCCCGCTGGGACAAAAATGCCAAGTACATTGGGAAAGTTTGACGGCACCGGCGACCCTGATGACCACATACGAAGTTTCGAGGTCGCAGGAAAATGCGCGCGGTGGACCTTGCCAGCATGGTGTCACATGTTCGCGCAGACGCTTACGGGCGCAGCGCGGGTATGGTTCGACAGCCTACCAAACGGAAAGATTGATAATCTGAAAGAGCTGACTGATAAATTCTTGGACCACTTCAGTCAAAACAAAAGAATCGAGCGGGATTCCACTGACATTTTGCAAGTCAAAAGACGCGACAATGAGTCCATCGAGGATTACATCACCAGGTTCAACCGCGAAGCTTTACAAATTGGTCCAATCGGATTTGAGCTTATGAAAGCAGCGTTTACGCAAGGAGTCAGATGTGATTCGCTGATCCGCACGCTGGCCGGATGCACGGGCATGCCAAATACATGGGAAGAAATCATGCGCGGCGCTAAAAATTATGCAAAGACAGAAAGAGAACTATCTGTCTGGAGCAGGATTCAAGCACCACAGTACACAGATACACAAGCGCAAGCAATGCGCAACCGAAACAACAAGCATGACAGGAGGGCAAAGGGCAATGTCTGGACGAGGCTTCAAGGAGCCGACCAGACAACCCCAAAGCCTCCTGCGTCACAAGATTACCAGCGCAACACCTCGCTTGTGCACAAGCCCAACCGAAGGAGTCACAACAACTGGACTCCCTTAACCAAAACACCGGCACAAGTTCTAGCAACGGAAAACGTTGACTTCCCAGAACCTAAGGTCATCAAACGGCGCGAAGGGTTGGACCACAACAAGTTCTGCGCGTACCATCAAGACATCGGTCATGACACCGATAAGTGTTACCAACTAAGGCAAGCTATTGAAGATGCATTAAAGTCCGGCAAGCTCGGCCACCTGCTGCAAAACGTTGAGCGCAAACAAGCGGGGGGTCCTCCGCCCAAAAAGATAAAAAATATAAGCATGATGATACACAGCAGCGGGCACCGGAGCCAAAAACGAAAAACTGAATCAACAGCAGAATGGAGGGAACAACAGGTGTGTTTCCCCATAGTCAAAGGCGGCCCATCGGCCACAAAAGCAATCATTGTCACATCAATTTTTGACCATTACAGAACCACTAGAGCATTCATGGACACGGGCAGCAATTCAGACATCATGTATGGTCAGTGCTTTGACCTCCTGGACGAAGAAGATAAGCAGCGCTTGCGCCCCATCAATTCGCCAATCATGGGATTCTCCAACGAGGTTGTGACACCCCTCGGAGAAATATCCTTCCCTCTCACTCTCGGCGCGCAGGGCCGATCGCGAACGGAAGAGGTCACCTTCCTCGTCATCCCATCCAAGTCTAAATATGATATCATCCTGGGCAGAGACTCCATGGCTTCCTACAACATGGTCACCTCCACCGTGCACAGCGCAATCGGTTTCCCCACTCCAAACGGGGTAGCCATTGTATGGGCCAACAGAGAGTGTGCCATGACCACGGAGCCCCACCCAGCAAAAATATTGAAGCCCTGCCCACGCACTGAACCAGAAAAGTGGATCTTAAACCCACAGTTCCCTGAGCAGCCCATAACAATAGGGCCAGAAATCTCCGAAAATATCAGGGACCATTTAAAACAACTCCTCCGCAAAAATATCGACGTTTTCGCATGGCAACCATCGGACATGATCGGTGTCCCGCGCGAACTCGCTCAACACAAGCTTAACACATACCGCTCTGTAGAACCCATCGCGCAAAAGCGCAGAAGTATGGGTGCTGAAAAAACTCAAGCAATGAACGAGCAAGTCGGAGAATTGTTAAAGGCAGGCATTTTGAGGGAAACACGATATCAAACCTGGGTCGCGAACCCAGTCATGGTCAAGAAAAGCAACGGCGGATGGAGGATGTGTGTAGACTACACTGACCTCAACAAAGCATGCCCCAAGGACTGCTACCCCCTACCAGAAATCGATCTGAAAATAGACTCTCTGGCCCCGTTCCGCTTCAAGTGTTTTTTAGACGCCTACAAAGGCTACCACCAAATACAGATGGCACGTGAAGATGAAGACAAGACTGCCTTTCGCACAGACAAAGGAGTTTTCTGTTACACAAAGATGCCATTTGGCCTAAAGAACGCCGGAGCCACGTATCAACGACTGATGGACCGCGCATTCGCCAAGCAGATCGGGAGAAACCTAGAAGTCTATGTTGATGACTTAGTCATCAAAAGCAAGGAAGAGGATCAGATGCTAAAAGACATTGAAGAGACATTCAAGCATTTAAAAGCGATCTGCATGAAGCTAAACCCAAACAAATGCGCTTTTGGGATGGAAGAAGGCAAGTTTCTGGGGGTCGTAGTCACCAAAGATGGGTTCAGACCAAACCCCGAAAAAATACAAGCCATTGCGCAAATGCCCTCCCCATCCACCCTAAAAGAGGTTCAAACGCTGAATGGACGCCTTGTAGCGATCAACCGCTTTCTGTCACATCACGCGAGCAAATCCATTCCTTTCATCGAAACACTAAAAAGCTGCTTGAAAAAGAACCATTTTAAATGGACACTGGAGGCAGAAAAGGCTTTTCAAGAGATGAAGGAATGCTTGATGGACCTACCAACGCTCACCGCTCCACTCCCTAGGGAGCCCCTAACGATGTATCTTTGCGCCACAGAGCAGGCGGTGAGCGCAGTACTGATGGTAGACAGAAAGCTGGTTCAAACGCCTATCTATTACGTCAGCAGAGTACTAACAGATGCGGAGTCAAGATACACCATCATGGAGAAGCTAGTTCTAGCACTCGTTCATGCATCAAGACGGCTGCGCCGTTATTTCCAAGGCCATCCCATCAATGTGCTGAGCGATTACAAGCTGAACAATGTCCTATCAAAGCCAGAAGTCTCTGGGAGATTGGCAAAATGGGCAATCGAGCTGGGTGAGCACACCATCAATTACAAGACGCGCCCGGCGGTTAAAGGACAAGTACTAGCCGATTTCATAGCAGAGGTACCAAAAGAAAAAGTAGAAGAATGCAAAGCTGAACAAGAACCGCAACCATCGAATGACGAGAAGGCCATCTGGAACCTCTACACAGATGGGGCCTCAAACGAGGATGGCGTTGGCGCGGGGATACGCTTGGTCAGTCCAGAGGGAGCGGAATTCACTTACGCAATAAGGCTTGAATTCAAGGCCACCAACAATGAGGCGGAGTACGAAGCATTCCTCGCTGGACTACGCATCGCGCACAAGCTAGGCGCCAAGCACATCTTCGCGCACGTCGATTCACTGTTGGTCGCCGGTCAGATCAGTGGGAAATATGAGGCTAAAGAACCCTCAATGATTTTATACCTTCAACGCGCCAAAGAGCTCATGGCTACCTTCCCCAGCTGCACCATCGACCACATCAGACGCAGTCAGAACAAGCCGGCGGACGCTCTAAGCAAAATGGCCTCTACAACTTTCAGCCATTTAGCAAAAGAGGTCCGAATCGAAACGCTGAGCGAACCGTCTGTACCACCCAAGGAGGTCAACGTCATCCAAACGGGTGCTGACAGCTGGATGACTCCGATAATATCCTATCTGACCAACGGCGCCCTGCCAGAGCAACGCGCCGAGGCCAGAAAGATACAGCACAAAGCCCTACAATACCAAATACAAGACGGAGTGCTCTATCGGAAGTCATACCTGGGGCCACTGCTGCGGTGCGTAGATGCAGTTGATGCGGACTATTTGGTGCGAGAAATACACGAAGGGATATGTGGGATACACGCGGGGCCGCGCATGGTGGTCGCGAAGATCATGAACGCGGGATACTATTGGCCGGGCATGCACCTGGATGCCTTACAGATCATCCGCAAATGCGACTCATGCCAGCGACACGCCCCCAACACCCTGCGTCCAAAGAATGAACTCATACCAGTAACCTCGGCATGGCCATTCCAAAAATGGGCAATTGATCTGGTGGGACCTTTCCCAATGACGACAGGTAAAAGGAAATTCCTGATAGTCGCAATTGACTACTTCACCAAATGGGTCGAAGCCAAACCGCTGGCTGAAATCACTGCTAACCATGTGAAGAAGTTCATTTGGGAATTCATCATTTGCCGTTTCGGTCTGCCCATGTCAATCGTTACAGATAACGGGACTCAGTTCGCAGATAAGGGGTTGCTGAAATGGTACGCGGATTTGCACATCCAACCAACCTTCACCTCGGTCGCGCATCCACAAGGCAACGGCCAAGTCGAGCGCGCGAACCGCAGCATCGTGGAGGGCATCAAAGCCAGATTGGGAACAAAAGGTAATGATGAGCCGGTCGTCACGGGTCATACAAAGCCTAAATAACCTAAATAGATAGGGTAAGTAGGGTATCAATCCAAGGAGCGTGTGGTTAGTGAGTATTTCCTAGTTAACCTTGAAATTGTCGATTATGAAGGTGCTAATTACTTATATGAGTTATGAATTGATGTTTAGAATTGATTGAATAGTTGTTGATTAATATGAAGCTTAAAATGAAATTTGTAAGAAATGATTAATAATACTTGTAACAATAAGATAGAGATGATTACACTAAGGATTTGGGTAGTTGAACACTAAGGCTTTCAACAATTAGGCATAATTGGATAAACAATGATAATGCAATTGGTACTAACGGATTGATTGCTCAATAAACTTAGGTATCAAGTTTTATCAACATTCACAATGGACTAAACTATACTTCATCATTTAGAACATACAATCCTATGATAGTGTTGATGCAAGGAACCATGTTCATATCATTTAGAAATTGGCATAAGATCAATTAACTAGAAATGATTTCAACATCAGATTAATCACTAATCAACACTGGTAATTCAAGTACATAAAAACATTAATCAAAAGTTTAAACAATGCAATGCCCAAATGTTAAGCCCTAGGTAACAAAAACTTACATCCCTAGTGTAATACAAGAGTTTTAGCCACACATGGCTATGGTGTTCATCATCTTCAAAATGTGTTCTTCAATCTTCCAAGAAATTGTGTAGAAAATGATTGTAGAATGATTGTGTGATGTTATGCCTTCAATGGTGATGATTTTTATATTGAAAAATGAGATCAAAACAGCTCCATACGCAGTCAAGGACCATAAAATCGCCATTAACACTTGATCCCATCAGTTTTGACTTGAAAAAGGAAACATTTTGACCATTTTGACTTTTAGCGTAGGATACGCCAATTTTGGCGTATCCTACACAAATCCTGTTTTGCCTCACACACTTTCTGCTGCCCTACGCTAGCTGTATAGTCACTCCCTACGCAATTGGCGTAGGATACGCCATTTTTGGCGTATCCTACGCTAACTTCCCTCATGCGTCCGTTTTTGGTTTTCCAACTCGCGTATGCCTCCGTTTCTCGCCCGGGCAACTCCAAAACGTCATTTTTGCTTCCTTATTGTTGTCAACTCCTGAAATGACATAACAAGATCAAAGCAACACCATTTGACACTGAATAATCTTTAAAATGCATCTTATGGGTGTTTTTACACACTTCCTTAAATCAACCCATCACATCCCCACACTTGTCTTTTGCTTGCCCTCAAGCAAATCGATAAACCATACTCAGTCAACGATTTAATTAATTCCCAACCATTTTATCGATTCTCAAAAACGGCCCCTAGTCATACCCCAATTCACAAGACTTACACCTGTCAGTAGATTTACATTCCAAGGTTTTTTTTATATGTTTAAAACAAATGCCTAGCTAAATCCAACTAGATTTGATTTCACACTTTTGCACACCCCTCACAATGGTTCACTCCACTCGGTTTACTATCTCAGCTAGCAAGTAATGTGCTAGTATTTCATGTCAATCACTCAAAACCGATCATAGGGCATGTTAGCATAGGCTTGCAATTCAATCACCTTCCATGATATTTTTCAAAAGTGAACACAAGTCAAAAGGTCTTTAAAACGGGTTGTAATGGGGCTAGGCGAAGGGTATGGAAAGGGATATTTTAAGTGGCTAAGGTGATGAAAAATCGACATTCATTCCAACGACTAATTAACTTCTCAATTCTAAGGCAATGTTGCGCCTTTTTATTCAATCTCTAACTCAAGCATATTTTTGTGCTTTTCTATGAGAACTCTCATTTGTTTGTAACTTATTTGATCTCATACTTTTCAGTTTTTTTTTTTTTTTTTTTTTTTTTTTTTTTTTTTTTTTTTTTTTTTACTAACATTGCAACTCATATACAATACAAAGCAAAAATCCTACAATCGAATTTTCATCACACTGGGTTTTAAAAATTGAAAAGGTTAAATGGGTCAAAAGGTTGATATGGGTGATCAATTGAAAAGGTTTCAGGCTCAAGATTGGTTAACTAAGGAATATTGGGATGGTTCAAGGATGATAAAACTGGTTTTTTTTTTTTTTTTTTTTTTTTTTAAATAAAAGGTTTAACCTAATGCCTTAATCATTCTTGTGTCCACAATTGATCTAGAGTAGTAGGCGTATCAAAAATTGCAAGTTCTACCTTATGCGCCTATAATAGCACACTCAAATCAAATGAACACAACATGCCGGAGAATGTGGACAAATATTTGTAAGGTGTTGGCATGTTGTGGTGGCTCAATAATCTCTTCGTGAACCTAAAGGGAATATGGGTTGCCGACATGCAAAAGTGTTACATTTCTTCTTAATCTTTTCTAACTAGGCAATCCATATTTTGCAAAACATCCTTGGAAAAACACATCAAGGAACTTAAAGAATTATGACCATGACTAGGGGTCGAATTTTGTGATCCAATATCATGGTAAAAAAGAATTTGCCTTTTTTATTATTTTTTTTTATTTTTTTTTTAATGGCTATTCCCCCATCCCCACACTTAAAGTTTACATTGTCCTCAATGTGGGATTTTTTGCACGAATAAGGGAACCAAATAGTTGATTAATTCACAAGTGCGAGGATGTTTTTGTTTCATCCTACTACATCTTTTTCTAACATGAACATTAAAGTTCCACCCCAAGCCTTATTCAACAACACATAAAAGATTAAAGAATAGAAAGCACCTGATAAACAAAGGATGTCTCCATTTCCTCGATGAATCCTTGCTCTCCATACTTGGATGCTTCCCATTCTCCATTTTTTCCTTTTCACTGAACACTCACCGGTGATGCATATCCAAAACCATCCATCAGCGGTAGTAGGGATCATTCGGACCCGGTGGTGGATAAGGCGCGTTCGGATGCCCGAAAATTGCATCCATCCATCCATGGTAGTCACTGAGTGGGTCGGCAGAAGAGGAAGATCCTTCAGCTGGTGGTGGTGGCGGTGGTGGCTGCGGGATGGGAAGATAACTGGATGAGATCCCTTGGGGCCACCTAACCTGGTTGATCACCTCCTGTGGTTGTTCCCTTATAGTTGAATAATCAACATAGGGAACAAATGGCTCATAAGGACGCCCTGCTATTAAGTCCTGGTGATGTCTAACCTGCTCACTCTCCAAGAACCTGTTGGCTGTGTCCATCTCTCGGGCATAATTAACTGCCCACCAATGTTTATCTTCCCGTGCCTTTCTTTCCTCTTCTCTTTTCTCCTCTCTCGCCACCTGATCTCTTTCTCGCTGTTCTTCCCTTGCGATTCGCGCTTGCTCCCTTTTCATTGCCGCGTCTTCTCTTTGACGTGTTAATACCATGTTTCGTGTCCCTCGATCCCAGATTGACTTCTTGAATGAAGTCCAACCTTGATAACCACCGGGTCTTGCCCGGTTGACCTCTGCTACCATCTCTGCCTCCTCCCTGCTCATCTCCCGAATCACCGGTCTCTATCTCACAACTTGTAACTCCTCTTCTTCTTCTTCAGCCTCATCTGTGTGCACCTCGTCATCATCTTCCTGTTCCACATCCTCTCGTAATGCCATGATATTTGTGTTACCTTGTTTATCTAGCAACACATGATACTCTGCAGTCTTCTCATAAGTGAACTTTGCCTTGACAAAACTTCCCCAGTTCATCTTCATGACATCTATCTCAATGGCTGGAGTTGACCTTGTCACTGCCCCTTGTGCCTCCATTAGATATGACAAGAGCCTAACGTGTGGAATCATTTTCCGGTCTTGGCTTTCGCGACTGTCCCAAACATTCATCATGACCAGATGCCTAAAAGATATGCGTGGTGTACCATATATGAGTGCGTGTAGCACCCGAACATCCCAACCTCTCACCTTTGACCTATCCCCAAGCCTCGCCATTAGGTTTTCAAACGAAATACCTAAAAGAAATCTGGCCTCGCATGCCATATCCTCTCTGCGGTAGTCATTCCCCCTTTTAACCGGGACCACATTATCAAACATGTTTTGTGGGTCGCTATTTTTTTGGGTTTTGGACCAAAAGATCTCCTCGGGGATGTAATAATATTCATTCTCCGGACAGGAGTCAAAATTGGCAATTTGACGTAATGTATCGAAGGATAAAGTCATCTTTTTCTTTCCCACGGTACCAGTCATCTTCAACGTGAGAGGTGGGTTATCACCAAGGTCCCGCTCAATTGTGGACATCCACTGCTCGATTGCCTTCAAATAGATCTTTTTCCCACGATTTGCACAATAATCTAGAGCCGCTTCCCAACCGATTCTTTCGAACTTCTGTGTCAATCCCACTAACCGCAACTGTTCCCTATCATATGATCTCTCACAAACCAACACTCCCTCGGTATCATGCTTCAATGTTGACATCTTTTGATACCACATGGCTGGCCTAATTTCTTCAGGAAAGGCTGACAGTCTTTTGGATTTTTCGTTCCATGTAGGAAGGTCCACATCCATTCTTTCAACACGCTCCGCCCTTTCGCTACGATCCATTTCATGTTGGATTTCATCAACTTCTTCGTCAGATTCGTCTCGTAGATTGGTTCGTTTCCCCTTTTTTCTTTTTGGTTGAGAAGATGATTCGGCATGCTCCTTACCTTTTCTTCTAAAGATATTCTGCAACATCATTCAACAACAACAATGTAGTATTAGTTATCTAATCCCAACAAGACTAGCATGTACCTCACTACATTCTACCCAAACACGGCACCCTATGGTTTATGAATATACACTAACGATTAAAGATGTTGTACTAATCGCTTAGATTCAACAACCATAAGTTCTATATCTCTACAATCCCCTCCCCACACTTATTTCTTGCTTTTATTAAAAAAATTCGTTTTTTTTTTTTTTTTTTTTTTTTTTTTTTTTTTTTTTTTAACAAAGGTTTCTACCCAAACAATCAATCCTAAGCACTACTACTCATAATATCAATTTCTCAAACATTCATGAACACATAATATGTAACTAATGAAAATAACAAGGAAAAGTTATGAGAAACATACCTTCATGATGATTATTGAGTAGGGAAATAATCACAAGCAAGAAATAAGATAATAACAAGAACACCACCAAATTTGCGATTTCTTTACCCCTTGATTCGCCTCTCAAAACGTTAAAATTAACAATTTCTAATTTAGGGGTTTTGTAGGTCTCGAAAAACTATATGATTTTCATATAAAATTTGTTAAATTTGGTGGAGGATTGAAAGAGTTAGGATGGATTGAAGTTTGGAAGGGTTTGAGATGTTTATGGGTGAAAGGGATGAAGGGTTTGAAGGTTTGATGTGTTTGATTTTATTAAAATGAGTTGTAAAGGCAAAAAGTTGTTTTTGGGCCGGGTCAACGCTGGTCAACGCTGCAGAAATTTTTTTTTTTTTTTTTTTTTTTTTCGTTTTTTAGCGTATCATACGCCAATTCTAGCGTATCCTACGCTAATTGCGTAGGCAGGTTCACCATGGTTAGCGTAGGGCAGCAGAGGGTCACGTAGGGAAAATGGCTTTTGCGTATCCTACGCCACTTTTGGCGTAGGCTACGCTAACTTCAGAATTTTTTTTTTTTTTTTTTTTTTTTTTTTTTTTTTTTTTTTTTTACAAGGGTTTTATATATATAAAAAAAAATTTGCTAAGACTTATATAAAAAAAAAAAAAAATATATGTACAATTAATTTACAACTTCCCACCCCCCGAAAAAAATTAGTATTGTCCCCAATACTTTAATTAGAATACATACCTGGGATGGGAGTTTTCACCTTCATTTTTAGTTGATTTCATAAGTTGGTAAGCCCTCTAAGAAACTTACCAACTCCACAATGTTACCATGTTCTGTTTGGCACTCCACATAGGGCTTCAACCGATGCCCGTTCACAGTTTGGTTTGACCCATCTTTCGGGTCCTCGATGTCTACCTCGCCAAATTTTCCAACCCTTGTTATGATGTAAGGGCCGGTCCATTTGCTCTTGAGCTTTCCCGGGAAGAGCTTCAACTTGGAATTGTAGAGCCAAACTTTTTGACCCACTTGAAATTCCTTTTTGCGAATCTTTGCGTCATGAACTTTCTTCATTTGGTCTTTGTATTTTGACGCGATTTCGTAAGCTCCATCTCTTAGCTCTTCTAACTCACATAATTTGAGTTTTCTTTCTCGGCCTGCATCATCATATTGTAAGTTAACATTTTTGATGGCCCAATATGCCCGGTGAACTAATTCGACCGGGAGATGACAATCCCTACCATACACTAGTCGATAAGGAGTTGTTCCAATAGGCGTTTTGTAGGCCGTGCGGTAGGCCCATAAGGCATCATTGAGCTTAGTTGACCAATCCTTTCGGTCCGCACGAACCGTTTTTTGTAGAATTTCTTTAATTTGCCTATTGGACACCTCGACTTGTCCACTAGTTTGTGGATGATATGGGGTGGCAATTCTATGGTCAACACCATATCGCTTAAGCAATTTTCCAAATTTTTGGTTTTTAAAATGAGATCCCCCATCACTTATGATTGTGCGAGGTAACCCAAACCTTGAAAAAATATATGTTTGTATAAAATTGCAAACAACAATATGGTCGTTGGTTTTGGTGGCGATAGCTTCAACCCATTTAGAAACATAATCTACCGCCACCAAAATGTATAAATTGCCAAAAGAATTGGGGAATGGTCCCATGAAATCTATCCCCCATACATCAAACACATCAACAACCAAAATGGGTTGCATTGGCATTTCATCACGTTTCGAGATGCTTCCTAATTGTTGACAATGTAGGCAATTTTTAGCATACTCGAACGAGTCCTTAAAAATTGTTGGCCAATACAACCCACTAGATAAAACCTTGTGACCCGTCTTTTGGCCACTAAAATGTCCCCCACATGCATAAGAATGCACGTGCTTCAACACACTCATGATCTCCTCATCCGGGATGCATCTTCGAATGATTTGATCCGCTCCCACTCTAAATAAATCTGGATCATCCCAAATGTAATGTTTCACTTGGGATAAAAATTGGAGCCTCTTTTTCCTCACCCAATGTTCCGGCATTGTACCTGTCACTAAAAAATTAACAATGTTAGCAAACCAAGGTAATGTCGAAACTGCTAACAGATGCTCATCTGGGAACAACTCATTGATTTCATTTGTTGAGTCTTCCTCCTCGATCATTAGTCTAGACAAATGGTCAGCAACCACATTTTCCGTGCCTTTCTTGTCACGTATCTCCAAGTCAAACTCTTGTAGTAAGAGTATCCACCTAATCAACCGGGGCTTAGCATCCTTTTTGTCCATTAAGTACCTGACAGCACTGTGGTCAGTATAAATAATGATTTTGCTACCCCAAACGTAAGACCGGAATTTGTCTAGCGCATATACCACCGCAAGTAGCTCTTTTTCGGTAGTCGTGTAATTCAATTGTGCTTCCGAAAGAGTCTTACTTGCGTAGTATATGGCAACAGGTTTCTTTTCCACCCGTTGACCCAACACGGCCCCAACCGCATACCCACTTGCATCACACATGATTTCAAACGGTAAAGACCAATTAGGTGATTGCAAAATTGGGGCCCCGACTAATTTTTCCTTCAAAATATTAAAAGCTTCGATACATTTTTCATCAAAGTTAAAGGGGGCGTCTTTCAATAACAAATTACATAAAGGTTTTGTTATATCGCTAAAACCTTTAATAAATCTTCTATAAAACCCTGCATGCCCCAAAAATGATCTAATGCCTTTAATACTGGTGGGATAAGGTAAGGTTGAAATGACTTGTATTTTAGCGTGATCAACCTCAATCCCACGACTAGAAACCACATGGCCCAACACTATCCCCTCTTGGACCATAAAATGACTTTTCTCCCAACTCAAAACCAAGTTTGTTTCAACACACCTTTGTAAAACTTTTTCCAATTGACTTAGGCACGAGTTAAATGATGACCCGAAAATAGAGAAATCATCCATGAAGATTTCTAAAGACTCCCCCACCATATCCGAAAAGATACTCATCATACACCTTTGAAAGGTGGCGGGGGCATTACAAAGGCCAAATGGCATTCGCCTAAATGCGAATGTGCCATATGGACAAGTAAACGTGGTCTTTTGTTGATCCTCTGGATGAATAGCAATTTGATTGTAACCTGAATACCCATCCAAGAAACAATAAAATTTTTGTCCGGCTAGTTTTTCTACTATTTGGTCAATAAAAGGTAAAGGAAAATGATCTTTGGAAGT
This sequence comes from Ambrosia trifida, assembly GCA_028751855.1. NCBI lineage: Eukaryota > Viridiplantae > Streptophyta > Magnoliopsida > Asterales > Asteraceae > Ambrosia > Ambrosia trifida. Next base: position 57,868,724 of record CM054124.1, read on the forward strand.
TGCAGCATTTAACTTCCTATAATCAATACAAATCCGCCACCCGGTTACCGGCCGGGTAGCTACCTCCTCACCTGAGTCGTTTTTCACGACTTGGATACCTGCCTTCTTTGGAACGGTTTGAGTTGGACTAACCCATTGGCTATCCGAAATGGGGTAAACGATACCCGCATCTAGCCATTTCAGCACTTCTTTCTTCACAACTTCCCGCATGTTAGGATTTAGTCTCCTTTGAGCGTCTCTTGCGGGAGTTACTTTCTCATCTGTGATGATCTTGTGCATCACAATTGACGGACTAATACCCTTCAAATCCGCCACAGTCCACCCAATAGCAGCTCTATGGGTCACCAACACCTTCATCAATTTTTCCTCTTGCTCCCCGGTTAAATTTGAAGCGATGATCACCGGGAGCGTGTTGCCTTCACCGACATAAGCATATTTCAAATGCTTAGGCAACTCTTTCAATTCTACTTGTGGCGGTTCAACCAATGATGGCTTCAACTTTGTGTTAATATGATCCGGAAGGCTTTCCACTTGATGAGTCCATGGTGGTCTTCCTTCCTGTACCGCCTTTGCTTCTTGCTTCTTCTCCTCCTCAGCTATGCTTTTCAACATTTCCTCCTGTGACCTGTCAAACATAAAACACTCCTCTATTGTGTTTTCCTCATCTACAACAGTGTTGTATAGAGGTATACACTCGTCAATAATGTCTGCCATATAACATTCATCATTGACTAGAGGGTCAGTCCCATTTGAAAAAACATTTAATCGGACCCTACGATTACCAAAGGTCATGTCAAGTGTGCCTGTCTTGCAATTAATTTGTGCATTAGATGTGGCTAAAAATGGTCAACCAAGAATAACCGTTGGTTGTTTGGTTAGGTCCATGGAAACATAATCAAGTACTAAGAAATCCACCGGATAGTAAAAATCCTCAACTTTTACTATCACGTCGGTAACCATCCCGCGGGGTAGTTTAGGAGTCAAATCGGCTAATACCACCGTGGTATTAGATTCTTGAAGTGGACCAAATTCGTATTGGTCATAAAGACTACCCGGCAAGATGCTTACACTAGCTCCAAGATCCAAGAGTGCCCGAGTCATTTTAAATTCCCCAACCTGAATGGATATGATAGGTGTTCCCGGATCTTGTAACTTAGGTGGAAGTGAACCCGAAAGAATAGAACTCACATTTTCAGTTAAATCAATTTTCTTGGGTATTTTATGAGTTCTCTTTTGGGTACACATGTCCTTTAGATACTTTGCATATGAGGGGACTTGTTTGATTGCATCTAAAAGTGGTAAATTAATTTTTACTTGTTTAAAAATTTCCCACAACTCTTCTTGTTGCGGGCCTCTTTTCTTGACCACTTTTTTAGATGGCTCCAACAATGCTTCGGGATAAGGGACGGTATTACCCTCCATACCCTTTTCCTTAGCCTTTGGAGCTTGTTTGTTCTCAACGGGTTTTGAACTTTCAACATTTTGTTTACTTTTATTTTGACCCGTTCTTTCCTCACTTTCACTCTCATCACTTACATCTTCCACCTCCCCTTCAACAAATTGGGGAGATGGTGGTTCAACTTTATTATCAACAATTTTACCACTACGAAGAACGGTTACCTTATTAATGGGAACATTGCGAGTGTTTGTTGAACTCGAACCTTGATGTTGTGGGTTGATAGTGGTGTCACTAGGAAGCTTCCCCGTGCTTCCTCTCCATTGAGCCATTTCCTCCGCTAGTTGGCCCACTTGCTTAGCCAAGGCCTCGTGAGACTTGTCTCTCACCTCATTCGCTTTGTTATTCTCTTTCATCATATTCATTAAAGCATCCATTTTCGAACTCAAAGTCTCATCACCACCTTGACTTCCCGAAGAGTTTCCTTGGTTGCTTGAGGAGCCACCTTGGTTGTAACCTCTTTGATAATTGTTGTTGTACCCTTGGTTACCACCTTGATTGTAGTTGTTTCTTTGGTAACCACCTTGATTACCACCTTGGCGACCTTGATATTGCCCACCACCGCCTTGATTTCCCGATTGGAAATTCGGGTTCATTTGGTTAGCAGGATTACCATACCTAAAGTTAGGATGGTTTCTCAAGCCTGCGTGGTAAGTGTTAGAGTTCATGTCATACTTCCTTTCTCCATACACTTGATTCACCTCTTCGGTTGCTTGACCCATATCACCGGAGCATTCACTAGCTTTATGCCCCAAATCTCCACAATTATCACACACGGGGTATTGTACCGATGACACCTCCCGTTTCTTCATTCTTGCCAACTCTCTCTCCAACTGAGCAATTCGGTCCTTAGAACTTGAATCTGCATCGGGAAGAGATTTAGAGACCGGGTGTTTGGTTCTTCGATCAGCTGCCTCCTCCGACTTTGAATTCTTCGCCATTAGCTCCAAAAAATCCCAATCTTCTTGCTCCGGATTAGATAACAATGTTCCATTGCTAGTAGACTTGAGATATTTTCTTTCTTCCTTGCTCAGTCCATTAACAAAACTGCTGACCAATTCCCAAAGATCAATATTGTGGTGTGGGCATTTTCGAATTAACTCCTTGAAACGAGTAAAAGCTTCATGAAGCGGTTCCCCTTGTAGTTGTTGAAAAGAACGAATCTCTAACCGTACCGCATCTGTTTTAAAACTGGGGAAATATTCATCCAAAAATACTTGTTGCATTTCTCCCCAAGTGTAGATGCTGTGTGCGGGTAAGGTGAGGAACCATGTCTTTGCTTTATCCTTGAGAGAAAACCGAAATAACCTCAACTGTACCTCATCTAGTGAAAAGTTATGACCTCCCATAGTACCACACATTGCCTTGAATTCGGATAAGTGATCATACGGGTCTTCATTAGCCATCCCATGGAAATGAGGAATGATGTTGATGTAGTTGGGCTTGCAATCAAAGGATCTTCTCCCTGGAGGTGGTGGTACAATAGGTGATTCGTTCTCGGATGCAAGTGGTCTAAACCGACCATTGACTCCTTGCATTGGAACTGGGGGTCTTCGTCTTGGAGCATTCACTTCTTCTCCTCTATGTTGTCTTCCCCCATTAGGTCTTCTTTCTGCTCGACCCACAAAATTTTCACCCCGGTTTTGGTGAATATTGGGAATTTGATGTCTTCTTGGGTTTTGTCTTGGTTGATGATTATTAATGACGTGATTGTAATAACCATCATTGTCCCCGTTTCGATTTGCACCCACGTTAGAACTATTATCACCGTGATACTCTTCCTCATCTCCATAATCATCACTAACATTTCTGTAGCCCCAATCCTCATCATCTTCATTGTAATCCCTTTCAGAATATTCATCTTCTCCCGAGTGGTAGGAATGAACACTAACTCTGTCTGATGATTGATAACTTGGTACACTGAATGGATCATCATCATTAATGTTCGCCCTCAATTCTTCAATATTCTCAACATAATCTTCATATCCGGCTTCATTGTACCGATTGACCGGATCAAATGTGGGATTGCCACGGTTAGACATGGAAGGACCTTGGTTTACATTTCGGGTGTTGGGATTTCGGTTGTGAATTGGTTGGTGAGGTGGGTTTTGTTGTGAATTTTGGGCTTGGTTTTGATGAGATGGAGTGGGTGGTCTTCGATTTTCACCTGAACGGCGATTTGGGTTTGAGCTTGCCATTTGAACGGTTTCAAAAGACAAAGGTTGAATTATGGGTGGTGATTTAGAGTTAGAAGGAATCGGCTCCTCTAACCGGTGTTGTCGGTTTCTTCTTGCTACTCTCTCGATTTCCGGTTCAAACACTAAAGGAGATGTTCTCCCCGAATGTCGTGTACGCATGCACTACCTGTAAACTGCACAAATAACACACCCCGCGTAACAAGAAAAAGTAGAGAATAAACCAAACAAACAATTAAACAGATTATCACAATATTAACTACTCAATAAACACTAAGCGCACTAGCTCCCCGGCAACGGCGCCATTTGATGAGCCGGTCGTCACGGGTCATACAAAGCCTAAATAACCTAAATAGATAGGGTAAGTAGGGTATCAATCCAAGGAGCGTGTGGTTAGTGAGTATTTCCTAGTTAACCTTGAAATTGTCGATTATGAAGGTGCTAATTACTTATATGAGTTATGAATTGATGTTTAGAATTGATTGAATAGTTGTTGATTAATATGAAGCTTAAAATGAAATTTGTAAGAAATGATTAATAATACTTGTAACAATAAGATAGAGATGATTACACTAAGGATTTGGGTAGTTGAACACTAAGGCTTTCAACAATTAGGCATAATTGGATAAACAATGATAATGCAATTGGTACTAACGGATTGATTGCTCAATAAACTTAGGTATCAAGTTTTATCAACATTCACAATGGACTAAACTATACTTCATCATTTAGAACATACAATCCTATGATAGTGTTGATGCAAGGAACCATGTTCATATCATTTAGAAATTGGCACAAGATCAATTAACTAGAAATGATTTCAACATCAGATTAATCACTAATCAACACTGGTAATTCAAGTACATAAAAACATTAATCAAAAGTTTAAACAATGCAATGCCCAAATGTTAAGCCCTAGGTAACAAAAACTTACATCCCTAGTGTAATACAAGAGTTTTAGCCACACATGGCTATGGTGTTCATCATCTTCAAAATGTGTTCTTCAATCTTCCAAGAAATTGTGTAGAAAATGATTGTAGAATGATTGTGTGATGTTATGCCTTCAATGGTGATGATTTTTATATTGAAAAATGAGATCAAAACAGCTCCATACGCAGTCAAGGACCATAAAATCGCCATTAACACTTGATCCCATCAGTTTTGACTTGAAAAAGGAAACATTTTGACCATTTTGACTTTTAGCGTAGGATACGCCAATTTTGGCGTATCCTACGCAAATCCTGTTTTGCCTCACACACTTTCTGCTGCCCTACGCTAGCTGTATAGTCACTCCCTACGCAATTGGCGTAGGATACGCCATTTTTGGCGTATCCTACGCTAACTTCCCTCATGCGTCCGTTTTTGGTTTTCCAACTCGCGTATGCCTCCGTTTCTCGCCCGGGCAACTCCAAAACGTCATTTTTGCTTCCTTATTGTTGTCAACTCCTGAAATGACATAACAAGATCAAAGCAACACCATTTGACACTGAATAATCTTTAAAATGCATCTTATGGGTGTTTTTACACACTTCCTTAAATCAACCCATCAGGTAAAGCTTGGGCAGAGGAATTACCGAGCGTGCTATGGGCTAATCGTACACTAACCAAAACGAGCACCGGTGAAACTCCGTTCAGCCTCACATACGGCTCGGAAGCCATGATACCCGCGGAGATTGGATGCCCGTCCCCGAGAGTGCTTTCCGCAACCACGACAGATAACGACCAGGAGCTGCGCACAAACCTTAACTTGGTTGAATTACGCCGCGAAGAAGCAGCAATACGAGAGGCAAATTACAAGCAGCAGCTAGAGCGCTACTACAATGCCAAAGTCAAAGCCCAAGCGTTCAAGGTCGGAGAGTTCGTCTTGAGAAACAACGAAGCCAGCGGAGCCCTCCCCAAGGGAAAGTTAACCCCAACTTGGGAAGGACCGTACCGCATCCAAGAAGTCCTCGGCAAAGGGGCCTACAAGCTATCAACGTTAGAAGACAAACCAGTTCCCCGAACATGGAACGCAGCGCAATTAAGAAAGTGCTATATGTAACTGCAGAACATAATGTAAAGAAGGCTGTTTCGCCATTTGAATGAAATGAAATATAGCAGTTTCCTTTATTTTACACGCGCACCCTAAACTTAGAAATTGCATCGAGAAAATCTGCAATTTCCTTAAAACTGCGCGTTGCATGGTTAAGATGCAACGCGCACCCTAAACTTAGAAATTGCATCGAGAAAATCTGCAATTTCCTTAAAAACTGCGCGTTGCATGGTTAAGATGCAACGCGCACCCTAAACTTAGAAATTGCATCGAGAAAATCTGCAATTTCCTTAAAACTGCGCGTTGCATGGTTAAGATGCAACGCGCACCCTAAACTTAGAAATTGCATCGAGAAAATCTGCAATTTCCTTAAAACTGCGCGTTGCATGGTTAAGATGCAACGCGCACCCTAAACTTAGAAATTGCATCGAGAAAATCTGCAATTTCCTTAAAACTGCGCGTTGCATGGTTAAGATGCAACGCGCACCCTAAACTTAGAAATTGCATCGAGAAAATCTGCAATTTCCTTAAAACTGCGCGTTGCATGGTTAAGATGCAACGCGCACCCTAAACTTAGAAATTGCATCGAGAAAATCTGCAATTTCCTTAAAACTGCGCGTTGCATGGTTAAGATGCAACGCGCACCCTAAACTTAGAAATTGCATCGAGAAAATCTGCAATTTCCTCAAAACTGCGCGTTGCATGGTTAAGATGCAACGCGCACCCTAAACTTAGAAATTGAATCAATTTCTTTCAAATAGCGCGTCGCACAGTTGAAACACAACGCGCACCCTAAACCTCGAAATTGCATAAAGTATATCTGCAATTTCCTTAAAAGTACTTAAAATCCTATGTCTACTGGATTCCTGCGCGGACGCTTAGATAAAAATGTGATGCGCAAAGTAACAGCTATGAAATAATAACATGGCATATGAAAATTAACACAAGGCAGGAATAAACTAAACTGCCATTGACAAAATAAATATGTTCAATAATACTTATAAACATAAAGTCATTACATATTGTTTAAACAGACCAAAAGTGGAGCTACAAACACAGCCAAGGTTAAATACAAAGGCAAAATATTCAGCTTCATTTCTTGGACGAGGAGGATGTGTCACTAAGATCATCATCGTCTGAACCGGACAAGCTCAACCGCTCACCACCCTCCGCCTGAATCTCAGCCGCTAAGTCACTCGCCTTGAGCTTCGCGTACTCATGACGCGTGTGCACCAAGCCAGCCTTGTCAAATGATTCCTTGAGTTCAAAGCAGCTGGGACGATCACGGTGGCTTACAACGAAGTCCACCAGCTCGTACTTCAATTCATCAAACTCTGCGGCCTTCTTTGCAAACACAGCATCCAGGTCTTGTTTATACAAGGGAAATTGGTCCAAAGGTTTCCCATCCTGCGCATGCTGGTACCCTTCAATGAAGCCAGCCTTGCGACCCACAAGCTTCGCAGCTGCGTTCACTGCGGCCACCGCTTGACGCGTCTGCGCGCAATTTTTCACATGATGGGCGACCTGCACGATACTCAAGAAATATAGTTAGTGCAAACAAACACAAAATAGTGGGAAGACAAATGCAAAATAGTGAGGAACATACCTCAGGGACACAACATCCCAGGACCCAAGCGCGGTCCTCCTCTGCCACATCCTTATCACTTCGGGCCTCCAACAATTGCCCCTCAAGCTCAAGTACTTTCCGGTGAAGGGACAAGTTTTCCTTGTCCAACCCATCATGCCCTTCACGCAAGTCAGCGATCAACTGATCCTTCTCCTTGAAAAGCTCGCGGGCCTCAATCAACTTATCTTTGTGCTGCTGCACCAGCCGTCGCTGCACATCCAACTCTTTGCAGGTCTCATCCCTCTGAGCTTCAATCTCACTGAGGCGCTTCTTGGTCGCCTCCATTTTCGCGTTATCCTTCGCGCAAGCAACCCTCCATTGCTCTTCCCTCTCAGAGATGTGCTCACGGAGCTTGTCACGCTCCTCGCGAAAGGTAACAGCGTCCCATTTAGCACGCTTAAGCTCCGCTTGCACGCGGTCACGCTCCTCTGTCACGCGCTGTAAATCTTGATGAAACCTATGACGGTCATGCGCCATGGACCCCCACTCCCGCACTATCTCAGCAGAAGTGGACAACATGTTGGCCACACTCAAAATGTGGTCATCCATAAGGTCCCCGCGAGGACGCGTGGCCTGGTGCTCGCGCTCACCAGGAGGGATAACATTCGCCAAGAATTGACGACATTCATCCACACTCAAAAAACGGGCGGCCGGAGTCAACGTCCAGTTAGGCACAAAAATGCCATTAGACGACTCCTCGCCCCCAGCTGGGCGCGCACCTGAAGAACCGGGATTCGGCTCCGTTGTCACCTGTTTCTCGTTCTCCTCATCATCAACGGTCATGTCAACTCCATGACCGTACCCCTCACTAATGTCTGTCGGCGACACCCTTCCCTCATCACCTTCCGGGTCATTCCGCGGAGGAGTAGGGAGTCGCACAGGCGATGGCGATTGCGGCGGAGTTGGAAGACGCGGGGGAGTTGATCCTTGCACAGGAGAAGGCTGGCGATGGGGAGATGGCGGGTCCGCCAACACAGAAGTGACCAGCACATTATCCTGCACATCAATATGCGCAGACTCCTCAACCCGCTTTTCAGGAGACGTCGGCCCGATAGGCCCAGTATCAAACTCCTTGTTAATTGGAGCAGCAGTCACATCCTCTGGCGCGGTCGTGCCCAACAACGAAGCTATTAAAAACACAAGGTCATTAGTCAACCAAAAAAAAAAAAAAAAAAAAAAAAAAAAAAGAAAAGAAGGGAGAAACAGGTAACAAACTCACCTAACAAGTCTTCCTCCACAGACCGGACGAGCGTGTCCAGCTTCACTCTCTTCTCAATGGGCGATATCAACTCCCCGCTGGCTCTCCTCTCCCTACTTGACCGCCTAGATCGTTTTTTATGACGGGGCGCGTCAACAGGAAGGGCTCCACCCTCAGATGGCTCTGCAGTGACAGGTTTCGTCAGCACAGCGCTTTGAACCTCTTCAGTCAACCTCACCACGGACTCCCCTTGAACGAACGCATCTGAAAGTTCAACGTAGCTCCGTTCAAAAGGCTGGTAATTTTCAAAGTACCTATTAACCACTTCGTGGTTTAAAATAAAAAAATAGTCTTCACCTCTGGTCACATTCGTCTGCGGGTTGGAGACGCGACGCACAAGGGGGTCTTCGTCGACAGTCTCCTCGCTGTCATCATCCGCGCGCGCAGGTGGTTGTTGCACATCTTGCCTCCCTGCAGACCACGCAATTGGCGAAAGCAAAGACGAGTCAGAAGACTCATCACTAGATATCACAAGTAAGGGTAAACCCGTCCGCACAAACATGTTGACGGGCGAAGGGTTCTCATAAGGTGGCAAGGACTCACCGGCTTCAGTAATGCGTAGCGGCGCGGTTGTAGCCTCCTGCGACGCGCTATCCAGTTTGGGACGGACAAGTGTGTCCCAAGCCTTCTCCAATATGTACAGCTCATTGTCCGCCAGCTTCTCAAAAGCGAACCCCATGTTATCCCCGCCTAACAACATACTGTAGAGGCATTCCACCTCTGGAAACAAGAATTAAACAAATCAATAATGCAATACACCCCGCGCAGGTGCAAAAGAAAAAAGACGATCAACTACTAACCTTTACCATCTTCAGTTAAGTGCGGGTTGCGACCCTCCACCTCATACTTTATGCTCATCCCAGCCATCACAAGGCCAAGTTCAGGGATCTCGCATAAATCAACGGGATGGCTGGTCAGAGTATTAAACCACGGCTGATCTTTGTACTGAATCAACTCCATCTTACCCAACCCCTCCGCTGGGTCTAACCTACTCATCTCAATGGGAATAACCCCTTGGTTAATCCAGAAAAATTTAGGTTTCCATTCCCGGAAACTCTTCACCCCGGCTCCAGCACAGGCAGAAACCCCAGGGCGTGGCCTACACGAGAGCCAACTCTCCACAAAACTCAGGCTGTAAAACACCAAGAACATGTCCACCAAAGGCTCGATCTTGTTGGCGCGGCAGCAGAACTCGAAGAACATCAATCTAGACATCAAACCAGGGTGGATCTGGTTAATGTGCACGCCAATTGCACGAATAAAAGTACCGAGAAACTGGGTAATCGGAACCCTGAAATTGCAGTCTCGGAAGTAACAGGCATATAACCCCACTTTCCCAACAGGGGGCTCCAGTATAGTTTTATCGGGAGCAGGGATCTCTACCCCATACGAAGACGGAAAGCCAACCCCTTTCCTAAATTTCTTGAATTCTCCTTTACTCCAAACCGCCGTCACTTCCCCAGCGTGAGGCGGTTTCTTTTTTGAACCGTCATCTCCTTTCTTTGATCCACGTTTCTTCCTGGGAATGTTCACAATATGGTCCATGACTCGAAAACAAGAAATGTTGTCAAAAAGGTAACGCAGAGGTATAAATTCGCCGAGGAGAAAAGAAAAGAAGATTCGAGAGTAAGAATGAAAAAAGTGAAATGGTTAAGGGAGAAAGAGGGTTTAAATAGGAAAGACACACGTGGAAGACACGTAACCCGACGGTTTTTCGAAATTCAAAAATGCCCACCAACCAATGGAGGACACGTCGCAATGAAAAGAAGACAAAACGACCAGGGCCCACCACGTCTCTGACGTTTGTACAACCGTCAGAGACTTTTCGGCTACCAACCAGTCGCGTCACCCACGCGATCTGACAAAGATGATGTGCACATTAATTGGGGGGGGGGGGGTCCACACATACCCCACTTGCAGAACACCGCGCGGAAGCTTCCCCCGCCTAATCAACGCGCAATTCTCAAAAAATACCACACGACACAAAACTGAGTCCAGCGTCTCGCATGCTACGCAAACAACACACTGGACTAGGGGGACTTGAAGAGATAGGTACCCGCACACGCGCAGAAAGGAAACCCGCGCGCACGTCAGCACAGTAATATGACGTGGCGTTCTAGAAGACGGCGCATGCAACAACAAAAAAGGACAAACATCACCCGACAGGAGCAGAGCCAACAACCAATCACAGGCCAGAACACCCTGCTCCACGATCTCCTGCCAGTACGAGGTACAGAAAAAGGACGAAAAGGACGACGTCAGGACACGTGGACCAATCAACAGAAGACAGCGCAGAAAATGACAACGGCCACAATCGTACAAGACAGCTGCCATGCTCCTCACAGCCAATCACAGGCTACCTAAGCAGCCTATAAATACCTCCCTTCGTCACCAGAAGAAGGGATCAAAAAGGAGAGGAATAGAATTCATATAGAGAGCTGTGAGAGATAGATTATAGTCGAAACGCTGTAATAATCTTATAACGGTGTCTTGTAACTTGTCCTGATAAATGAGAAGTCCGTTCCTTTATATTACTAGTTCATTATCATTGTTATATTTCGATTATTAGATTGGTATTTCTTCACCTAGAAAACTTTATAAAGCAAAATGCTTATTAAAGTATTCTCACATATTCAAGTGAAATATTGTGAAATGAATGTTACAAAACACACTATAAACTTTGAACACTTTTATAAAAGTAAGAGGTATAAAATAAATTACATATATACCATACCCAAGTCAAAATTTTATTTACATATTTTCCCTTCTCAAAAACTAAAAATATCAAATATACCCATTCTATTATTAAACACCTCATATCATTACATTTTATGATGAATTTAATGATCATGAATGTAATTATATGAGGGCTTAGTAATGATTATGTAAGAGTGTTAGAACACTCGTTTCGATAAAATCAAGTTGTAGGATGCATGAAAACATTTTTGCATGTTACATGTTCTTGGTGCTCATAACTTACTAAGTTGGAAAGATTGTATGGGATATAAGTTATAGGATGCATGGAATGGGTTGCATGACTTGTTGTGAATATAGTTTAGTACAAGAATTGGGTTAAAATAGTTATTTTCCAATGTATTTTTAATAGAATGGGTATATATGTAACTTATGAAGTTTTGTAGGGGAATATATATAATTTAAATTTTGGGTTGGGTATATATATAATTATAGTTGAAAATAGGAGGATATATGTAATTAATTCTAAAATAAAACCCCCGACTTTAAAGTTAACAGATCAAATTTTTTATATAAATTATTCAAATATTTTGGTAATGGTGATAGAACTTTTAAATGAGTCTTACAAATTCACATGAAATATTGGGAGCATTTTTTGAAATTTTTATATTGTGAATGGAAATTATTAATATAATAAAATTATTAATAACACTTTTTAATATATGGTGATTAACTATTTAGTAGAGATTTCTTATTTCATTTAATTAATTTTTATTAGAGTTTAAATCTCTAATTAATTGTATAATTAAGTGAGGCTAGTCTTGTATAGATGGTAAGCCTAGTTTTTTTTTTTTTTTTTTTTTTTTTTTTTTTTTTTGTGTGTGTGTGTGTGTGTGCCTAGTTTGAGGGAGAGAAAAACATACAAGAAAATATCTATATCTATACTACATTATAAAGGAGGAGGCATGGGTAAATATGTTCAAATTGTCCAAAGTTAAGATGACATACCAAGGGTTTCTTTACAAATTTCTAAAATTTACCACTTTTCTTCCCTAAATGCCCCTTGAAGATAATCAAATTTTATATCACCCAAACTAAATAAACACACGAATAACAATACTTTTGAACAAATTTCATATAATAGCGATGAAAGATAATAATTTATGTTACCACAATGAATAATCTTATCTCAGCTAAACTTGTATGAGTTTTAAAACTTTGCCAAAATAATACTTATATTATAAACCCTTTTCATATATATATGCGTCTACCCAGCGGCAAAGTAGACGGGATGGTTCGGCTCACTGGCTACATTGGGCAATTTTTTAGCTGCTGGGTCAGGTTGCCCAAACTAAATAAATACATGGGATAACAATATTTTTGAACAAATTTCATATAATGGCGATGAAAGATAATAATTTATGTTATCACAATGAATAATCTTATCTCAACTAAACTTGTATGAGTTTTAAAACTTTGCCATAATAATACTTATATTATAAACACTTTTCATATATATGCGTCTACCCAACAACAAAGTGGACGGGATGGTTCGGCTCACTGGCTACATTGGGCAATTTTTTAGCTGCTAGGTCAGGTTGGGCAAGTCTATTACAAACTTACAAATCATAACTTTTAATTTTTAAATGGATAGTGACATTCATATGATAGTGTATACAATATCATATTATTACTACATGCATTTGTCATCTAAATGAACTTTATCATTTAGCAAGGTGTCTTCAATGGCACGACTATGTAGATATGCAATGACCAGACAACTTACACAAGAGTGATGTTTATATTCATATTGGTCTGTTACAGTAACATACATTTGGGTTTATTAAGATTTGTTCAATAATAAGTACATGGTTTTTGGGGTGAACTGCAATCAGTTGTAAGTGGCGGTGGTGCACACATTTCTTTTCTTTTCTTTTCTTTCTACGAATACTTGTTAAAACATAGTGTGCATATTTCTATTCTTTTTGGTAACTTGCGGAAAAAAACCTAAGTATCATGACGTTGTATTGCAACTCATTTGTGGATCCCGCTGCAACGCGCTGGTAAACCCACTAGTATAACATAATTCTGAAGAGTTCTTAAAGAAGATGTGATTACTTGAAGATCCAATAATCATTTGAAGACCCATATGTTGGGTAACTACATAAAATGGAACACTCTTTACACACACAATATTAACCGGTGTAATCTTGGGCCCGTGAGCCATCTCCGGTAGTACACATACTATTTCGGCTGTTGTACCCTGGGAGACAAACCATCTAAGAGAAGGCGCGTAATCTGTTTTAAGGGAAGCGTGTCCTACACGTGTCTAAACTAAAACCGTCAACATTTTTCAATGTGCTATTATTGCACTCATCAATGATGGTTGAAGACTCAGGTAGTGACGATATGGATCTAGGACACTACCAGAATGCACTTTAAAGTTCTATTTTAGGCATGACTTGAATCAAGTTTGGTATATAAATTGTATTTTATATTCTTTTTATTTAGTTTTTGTAACCTGTATCGTACTTTGATATTTCCTACGAATAACGAGAGTTTCGTTATTATAATTTTATTATTATTATTATTTTTAATAAAAAGTGAACTCATTTCCTATATACATGTTACAAAACACATCCAAAATTGGAATCATTTACATAAGTGGGGGGTTTATTATTTTACAAATTACATTTGGGGGGTAGTGGAGGAAAAAATCAAAATTGGTGATGCCATGGTCTCATTTGGCGGCATCAAACAAAATCCCCTTGATTCCGCCAAACCAATTCCATTAGTCAATTGAAGCCGCCAATCCATACTAATTGTTTGAAGTCGCCAATTCATATTAAGGCTTTGAAGCCGCCATTTCACTTTGAGAGTTCAATTCTTATATAATGCTACGGCCTCTTCCCATTTTCTCCATCCCATCCCACCTACACAAATACCTCATATCATTCCCACATATCTCAATCCCATTTACAACACCACATATCTCAATCCCATTTACAACACCACATATCTCAATCCCATTTACAACACAATTGTAGGAAACTACAACACAATATGCGATATAATACTTTTCCCGCAATTCTTCTGGAGTGTACGGTTTTTTATTGATATTGGGTCGATGTTACATTCACATGGAGTTTTAACAGTTTTGGGCGGGGATGAGCCGTGCTTAAAAGCATCCTCTCATGTCTCATCCCCTGCTTGGCATCGCTTTTCCGGGGTCCAAAAAAGCGGTGTCTTTGGATTGGTGTTACATCCACATGAAACTACTTGGATCGATGTTACATCCACACGTGGTATAACACGTGTAGAATGCAACATTGTCACTGTAGTTTATAATATTTTGCCGTTGGTTGTCCTTGCTAGTCTCAATCTCCAGTCTACCAAACCCGGACATTCCAACGGACTCTTTAGGGGGGTCAACTTTCCAGACAAAGCCTGTAGGGCAAGGCCATCCGGTGTTGATGAATCGCATCATGTTATTAGCGACGTCGAAGACATCGGATGATGCGATTCTTCACCGTGCTACTTTGTCAGGGCAGTCTGGGTTGATCATTGGGTACCTTTAGATTTGGTACACATATTCTACAGATTGATTGATGTTCCCCTGTTTGATTCAGATGGGTTTGGACCCCAACTTGATCCCGAGCCCTCAGTTTGACTTCAATAAAGCAATTGTGATGGAAGGTGCGAAACGGAAACTTAATGAACTCTGCAACAAGAAACGGTGGTAGAATATTGGAATTGGTGATCTCGGAAATAGATTGTCTTGTAACTAGGTAGATTGTATAGTTTGATTGAGTAGTTTGGAAAAATAGTTGTTAAGTAAATTTGTATTATTTGTTTTAAATAAATCTATCATTATTACCTGGCCCGTTTTCAACAAATTGAGTTTTCAACAAAAATGACCTCCGGGCCGTTTTCGGGCCTCCCGGATCAGGCCCCGGAGACCCGAAAACGGCCCGGACTTCGTGCGAAACCCGTGTATTAGCCAAGGCCAGCGCGTCCGAAAGCCCGGATGCGTGACGGGCAGGCCCTGCCAGACTGTACAGAGGCCCAAAAATGGCAGCCTGGCCCGTTTTCAACAAATTGAGTTTTCAACAAAAATGACCTCCGGGCCGTTTTCGGGCCTCCCGGATCAGGCCCCGGAGACCCGAAAACGGCCCGGACTTCATGCGAAACCCGTGTATTAGCCAAGGCCAGCGCGTCCGAAAGCCTGAATGCGTGACGGGCAGGCCCTGCCAGACTGTACAGAGGCCCAAAAATGGCAGCCTGGCCCGTTTTCAACAAATTGAGTTTTCAACAAAAATGACCTCCGGGCCGTTTTCGGGCCTCCCGGATCAGGCCCCGGAGACCCGAAAACGGCCCGGACTTCGTGCGAAACCCGTGTATTAGCCAAGGCCAGCGCGTCCGAAAGCCCGGATGCATGACGGGCAGGCCCTGCCAGACTATACAGAGGCCCAAAAATGGCAGCCTGGCCCGTTTTCAACAAATTGAGTTTTCAACAAAAATGATTATGTGATCTTGTTTTAGTGTTTAACGCTTGTATTTGGATTTTAATTCTAGTGGTTGTTTCTCACAACAATGTTTGAATCACATGTGGCTTAACGATTCGTATATTCATAAGCATACACCAAAAAAAATGTTACAACAACAGTAATTAACACATGATTACAAGTTAAACCAGTCCGTGGGAGGCTGATTCATAAGACGTTGGGATTGCCTTCTTGGTGGTTGGTGTTGATCGTTGGGTGGTGGTCCTTGATTCCCGTACTGATCATCGGGAAAGAGGTTTAAATTCAGTGAGGTCGAAGGTCCTGGCCGGGTTGAAGGTCCTGCGTCACACGAATTATGCGGGGGATGGTAATGGAAATCACTAACATCGAGATCAATCCGTGCCATCCCCTGCCCAACCGGCGTCACAAAATCCTGTGACGGAAATTGCCAACTATCTCCAATTCCAATTCCGCTTGCAATCAAGTTAGCTAGCGGATCTGTCACCACCGGTTGACCGCTACCGAACCCACCAACATCACCAGTTCCTTGTACGGAGGAACTATCAAATCCAAACGGAGTTGGAGTTCCAAGTTGATCCAATCCAACGTCAAAGAGTTGCGGGACATATCCCCCACCCTGGTTCTGATTGTTGCTTGCCGCAACAGATGCACCAAACCCACCCTCATTGTACAACGGGCTTCCAGCTTGGGGTTGATTTTCCGCCACGTTTGTCGGCACCTGACGGGGAGCGTGTCGCCAGCGTACCCTTTGAGGTCGTGCCGGTGCTGACAAGTCGACGGCGTCCCTTGTAAGATGCGTCGGATTTTGTAAGTGTCCAACATCGTGTGACATCATCATACTGTGGAACGCCGTGTTCTGTATATGCTCAAGCTGCGTGGCGAAGGACTGAGGATCATTAAATGCCTGTTGGGAGGACCGGTAAATATCCCCTATGGCATCCCTCTGCAAACAAAATTATTAGTTAGAAACCGTAAACTCAAATAATTAATGTATGAAATAGACACGTAAAAATGCTTTACCATCAGTTGGATTCTAGCACCGTCGTCTTGGAAACCGCCAACTGGGGCCGGTGCTACACTCGGATTCCCAATAAATGCAACGGTACGGCCCAAATACCATTGCATATAACCGGGCTCTGTGGAAGTCGTCCTTATGGGATCGGACCTGTAAACCGTGTTACGACGGTTATTTCAGGCGTTGATGTAGGCTTCGTGCCTACTCATCCAGTCCGCCCCGTTGTGTCCTTGCCGCCCCAAAGCATGCAGTTTTTCAAGCTGAGCCATGGGTACGGTTACGTTTATTTGGGGAGGTATGTACTGGAACATGCCAAATTGCTTCATAACCCGTTGAGGGTAATGATGCTCAACGATCTCAAAGCATATAAGCGGACAACAGCTCCTCCAGCTTTCCATCCCATTTGAACATATGGCCGGTAGTCGATCCAAAACCGCGGTGTAGGGGGTCCAGTTGAACTAAAAACATAAAAACAAACACTTAAGTCAGTTACAAAACACAATAAATGCATGATTAATACAAAAAACACGTGTAGAATGAACATACCATGTTCTCGTTCAACGATTGTAGTTGTGAACGAGATGCTCGGAGGCAGTGGGTGGATACCTCCTTGAAGTTTAAATTGCGGTCTCTCCACCTACAAAATTAACAGTTTAAAACACGTGTTTAGTAAAAAAAATACAAAGGGATGCCATGCAGACACACATTATATTTGTTTGGGATTTGAGATATATACCGAGCCGCTAGCGGACAAGTATAATCAAACCGGTTTGAGGGTGGTCGTGGCGCGAGACACCGAATCCTCTCCCATGCCCATGTTTGAAGGAGCATCATGGGCCCGGTCACGGCTTTCCTATCCGGCTGGGTGGCATCACAAAGCCGCCTGTAAAAACAACCGAGAACCGCACTGCCCCAGCTATAAGATGCTGTTCGGCTTAGGTCTTGTAAAAATCTTAAATAAAAAACATTTAGTCTATTATTATTATTATCAGGAAATAAAGTAGAACCGATCAAATAAAAAAGGATTAAACGAGCACGGAAAATGCACGCTTCATCCGTAGCCTCTGCTTCAACAAACGGCTCCTTTAGTTTATTAATAATAACACTACCCAAAACGGATTTGCCGGACATTTGGTTCTCTGTAGGCGTATCACCTAACCATCGTCGGCACAACGCTATTGCGTCGGCAGTAGACATTCCATCATCTACCCCAGACACAACAGCTCCTTCAATAGGTAACCCCCACAAGACGTTAACATCTTGTAAGGTGACAGTAGCTTCACCAAATGGTAGGTGGAACGTGTGAGTTTCGGGCGTCCATCGTTCCACCAAAGCTGTTATTAAGGAGTGGTCAACGTATCGATAACCACAATCTATAAGGCCACCAAACCCTGCGGCATCGACAAGGTTACGAACCCGTCCTACAACAGGGTTGTCACGAAGTTGCCGCCACAGGCTTCTATCGCTACGCTTTACCATAAGGGGCTCATTGAAGTCTTCCTCGTTTACAAAAACGTGAAAGGAACGATGTCGATCGCGCAGATACAAGACATCGTTGCTTAGGGGACCAGGGTGTAAGTTTATGTTTTGATTTATGGTGGGAGGAATTTGCTTGGTATGATTTTTTATAAATTTCAAAGGTTTCAGATGGAGATTGTAATGGTGTGGAAATGGATGTGTGTGGTGGTCCTTCTTCAACTCACCCTCCATTTTATAACCTCCAAGGACTCACTCTTACACTCTCAAGAACACTATTTGCCAATCAAATCATCTGCAAATTACAAGACCATTGCATGCAATGCTAGAGACTTTGTGTGTGAGTGTGTTTTATAGCCTGCATTGGTTGCAGGAATCGTGCATGCATGATGACTTACTCTCATTTGGCGGCAGCAATGCATGGAAGTGGATAGGCGGTATCATGGCGGCAATATTGAAGAACACACCAACTCATTTGGCGGTATCAATAAAGCCCCATATTCAATTGGCGGCATCAATGTTGACTACACTAAACCATATGGCGGCATCACGAATATTAAATAGATACCGCCAAACCATATGGCGGCATCACTATACACTGCAAAACATTTGTTTGATGCCGCCAAATGAGACCAAGGCATCACCAATTTTGATTTTTTTCCCCACTACCCCCCAAATGTAATTTGTAAAATAATAAACCCCCACTTATGTAAATGATTCCCAAAATTGTGATCAGTTTTATAAAAGCAAGTGGTATAAAAAACAAAACCGGACTCTAAACATTTTTAACAAATCATTTTTTATAAAAATTAATCAATTATTTTGGTAAAGGTGGAAGAACATTTTCTTAGGACAAGCAATTCAAATTGAAAATAAGTCAAAAGGAAAACGTTTACGTAAATTAGGAAGAGATCAACTAAGTGAAAATAGACAACGACAAATCTCTTGTTGCAAGCAAAGATAACTCTTAACAAAATATGTTTTGGCCTATTTCACCTAATGACGACTAAAGTCCTTTAACTAAAATTGATTTTGTCATGATTTAAGAATTAATAAAAAGCTAAATAAATAAATAAAACATTTTTGAACCCATTGTAAGGCCTTGAGCCTTGAGGTATCCTCTAACACCTCATGCGTTTAAGATGCCAAGTGGAATTAAAGGCAGCAATTATTACTCCCCACTAGGTGTTAAGAAAAGATTACGAACCATTCGTTAAGGCATCAATGAGCGTGAAATAAGCTTGGATGACTCATTTACATGCACAATCGTTTTTAATATTTATTTTGAGGGGCGACGAAGGAGGAGACAATTTCTTTGAGGGGGCGTGAAAGAAATTATGGGTGATGTGCGTGTTAAAGACGCCTAGTGAAGTGAAATAAAAAGGAACAAGAGTAGGGGTGTTCAAATTCGGATAATCCGAATTTCGGATAATCCGAATTTCGGATTCGGATTCGGATCATCCAATGGATAATCCGAAACTTAAAAAATATAAAAAAAAATAAAAAATAATAAAAAAAAGTTCTCCTTTATGTCTAAAATGTGAACCTGTTAAAAAAAACAAAAATCGAAGTTAGATAAACGAATCTGAAACAAAAAAATGTAAAAGAAACTTATCATTTGGTGGACGGGGGTTGTGGAGGTCGGAGACGAAGTGGAGGGGGCTGTTATAGAGAAGAGAAGAGGTAGCGACTGCTATGGATTGGAGTATTATGGATTTAGGGTTAGGAGGATTAGGGATTTAGGATTGTGTATTGTGTTATGTAGTGTATATAATATTATATATTTATATATATATTTTTAATATTCGGATTCGGATAATCCGATTATCCAAAAAATTTCAATATCAGGATCCGAATCCGAAATTTCGTATTATCTGATTTTCGGATTCAAATTCGGATTCGGATTTTTTTAACACCTATAAATAAGAGTATACGCATTGAACTTAGAAAAAGTGATAAATTTATCAACATTCATCGGGGTAACTATACATCCACTATTTTCTCTTACTAATTCTTTTATGTACTTGCAAGTCACATTGAGGATAAATATTGGATTTACGTTTTGCAAGGCAATCTAGAAGCCGAGTCAAACAATAAGTCAAATGCTTCAAAATTGAGAGGGGGTGTGTGTGTGTTGGAACAGAGGTAGGAAGGGGATTTTTAGGGTTTGGGTGAGACAACGAAGTTTATATATGGGATATGATTTCTTTTTTTTTTTTTTAAATTCCCACCATTTGCACATGACACACTCAAGGGGAGAGGGTAGCCCCAATGAGTGCCATGTCAATTTAGGTATTTTTCTTTATATATAGTTCTAAATGTTTTCAATAAATCTATCTATATATATAAAAGAAAACGTATATGCTGACGTGCGCGTGCAATGGAGGCCTCAACCTCCTCTTGAGAGTGCCACGTGGCATCATAATTGAAAGATTTTAGTGTTTTTGAACTATTTCATTTTTTTAATTAAAAAAAAATATAAACATAAAACCTAAATTAAATTGAGTTATTTTAGGAAAAAAAAGAATTTAAAAATAAATTTAAAATTTTCTCTCTCATGTTTCCTCCCATAATTTTTAAACGCTTATATCTTTTATATACGGGATTTTTTAAAGAAAAAAATTACACCAAATTAACGAGCGTTTTATTATCTTTCCAACGAGTACCATAGTCCTATATAAAAAACGGAGAAAAATCGACTATTTTTTGTGGGGTTTCGTTCATACAGGAAAAAAACACACAAAGTGTTCATGTTATTCATTAATCATGTTTTTTCTTTTAAACCAGGTTCTTATCTACGATGTTGAAAATCAGCCCAATCGCCATGTTATCATTGGAATTTTACTAGGTATACTTCATCAAGAGAAGTTAGGAGAAAGAATCGCGCAACACTGCAACACATGGTGTCACCTTATAGCAAGGTTATTTTTTTTATTTATTTAATTACAAGAGTAATAATTATTACTATTAGTATTAGTATTATTAGAATGATTATATTTTTCAACCCCGGGACGCTCCCGGAAAGAATTGATAGTTGCTGACGTGGCGTTCAATGGTGGCCTCAACCATCTCTTGATTATGCCACGTGGCATAATGAGATGCAATGATTACAACTTCCAACTTAAGTGTTTGTTTAGTTGATTAGGTTAGGAATTATAAGAGCCATTAGAATGTGAGAAATTAGAGAGATGTGATGAGGTTTTAATAGTTGCAGCTGACATAAGTGATTCTTTAAATGATTACTGATTAGGTTTTAGATTAGGGAATATGAGTTATTACTGATTAGAATACTATGAACATGCATTGATTGAGAGATTTTGTGGTTAGTTAACTTGAGCCATTTGCAATAGGTTATCACGTAAAATTAGATTTTTCAACCCCGGGACCCTCCCGGGGTAATCAGCTAGTCTATAAATATATATAAAGGAAAGTTATGATGATGACATGACATTCATTGGTGTCATCCTTCCCCTTGAATGTGCCACGTGGCACGATGTGAGAATTAAAAAAAAAAAAACAAATCACATATAAAAAAGTTCTCCTCCCAAAAACCCTAAAAGTTTTCTCTTTTCTTTTCCACCCTTCCACAACCACCTCCCTCCTACTCTCCCACCATCGGAGACCTCCCTCTTCTCCCACCACCGACGACCTCCCTCATATTCTCCACACAGTCGGCCCTCCCCTCGTGTCTCCAATCTCCTCGGTCACCTCTCCCTCTCGTGTCTCCACTCTCCACTGTCGCCTCTCCCTCTATCTCCTCCCTCTCGCCGTCCCTCCTTCCTCTTCGTCTCCACCGACCACCAATCTTGCTGTCCATCACGATCACACCTCCTCCCTCTTCGAAGGTTAGTATACATAAGTAGCTTCATTTTTTTTTAATAAAAAATACATGTGATTTATGTTCTGGTTATTATGTCTAGGGTCTTGGAAAGTAAGAAAGGAAGTAATAATAATAATAATAATCTAGGTCTAGATGAATTGGATGTTGTTAATTCTGATTCAGTTAGTGATAATAATGATAATAATAAGGCTGATTTGAGATAGTAGATTAGTGAAACAAAAGATTGGGATTTTAAGGAGTGTTTGAAAGTATTGAATAAGATCATGGAGGTCGGGTTTAAGCGGTTAAGGTCGGATTTGATTGAATTGGAAACTAGGGAGAGTGAAGAGGATGGTTTAGAGATGGAAGAATGTGAGATGATGTGTTTGACGGGAGTGGCATTGGAGAATGCAGATATTTTCGAGGCGTTGTGTGAGAATGTAGCGAAACAGGTTCAACGGGGGCAAGAAAAGGGGGAATATGAGGATGGTAAGGTTTTTAAATTGATACAAAGATGCGTTCAGATGGTGCATTTGGATGCTATGAAGCAATTCTTGAAGGAGGGTGATAATGATATAGCTTTGTCTCATATTCCGTTTCTTCGGTTTAACTGTAGGTGGATGAAGTTGATTACCGGTATGCGTGAAGATTCGGTTTAATTTTGAGATTGTCTTCTAATTGTGGGACTTGGTACAGAGATGTGATAAGTTTTTGAATGGTTGCAACTTCCAACTTAAGTGATTGTTTAGTTGATTAGGATTATAGGAGTTATTAGAATGTGAGAGATTAGAGAGATGTGATGAGTTTTGAATAGTTGCAGCTTACTTAAGTGATTGTGTAGCTAATTAGAGATTAGGTTTTAGGTTAGGGAATATGAGTTATTACTGATTAGAATACTATGGGCATGCAGCGATTGAGTGTGAGGGATTGGAGAGATGTGATTATATTTATGTACTTTGAGATTTAACTACTTAAGCGAATTGTGCGTATCTAGCGTCTTTGGAAGCAAAGCTTTCGATCAAGTCTTCATAATCTATAGTATCTAATATGTCGTTTTCAATAGTCCGGTCTGGTATTTGTATTTAGGAGAGGAAAACTTTTATATGTTTTCCATCATTCCATGTTTATCTCAGAATATCTCCTCTCCATTCAAACCAAATTTCAAAACAACCGGGTCTAATACACGCGGCTATAACCTAGTAATATTTATACGAACCTTCCAAGTAATTTTTTTTTATATGGCCATTAAAGGAGTGGAAACATAGTTTGTCTCGTAACTAGTTAATGTAGAGAAATATCATTTATTTGGTATAATTTATTTTTTACATATAGATTATATTATATGTACATATTTTAACATGATATTGAAAGAGAAGAAAGTGTCTACAAGCCTACAAGAATTGTGTGTAAAAGAACAATACCATTCTGGGCCCCTTGGCCCTTGTTAATATTGATTCACCCACTGGAACAAAAAAAAAAAAAAAATGGAACTAAAAATAACTAAAGGCATCGGGAATCAAACCTTAGACATTCAGCTTGTATAGGTAGCCTCATTAACCAGCTAGGCTGCAATAATTTATGTTATGTTTTCTTTTTTACTTATTATATATCGATATATAATATAATCTTAAAAAAAACTTTGGGCCCTTGAAAAGATCGGGCCTGGGGCCATCGTCCTCTTCACTCCATGTCATAGCCGGCCCTGGCAATCTATCAAAATCCTTTTTACTCTTTGTACTTTTTTTTACTTAACAACAATTTGTATCATAAACTTTTTTACTAATTATTTGAAGTAAAATCTACTACGAAGAATAAAGTATATAAAATATAAAGTCAATTCCCATAAATAGTGATATAAAGTATAATCTTCCTCGACTTTCCATTTTTTATTACGAGTTATAGAAGTATGCTTGCTATTTAATTAGTTAACTTCCTTTGATGATATTCAACTTAAAGCACTTCAAACGCTAAAAAAAATTAATAAATTAAAAATTGTTTTAAAAGAAATGTCAACTAAACACTCTTGTATTTAAAATTGAAATAACAAAATAATGTATTTTAATACTTGGATGGAGTTGGACGAAAATGGGAAAGGCATGCAGTTAGCCAACTCATCTTGATTTTCCAACCATTTATTGATACCGACTGCTTCACCACTCACTCACTCCATGTGTGTGTTTAGAATGACACAAACCATGTGTTTATTTCCTTTTAGTTATTAATTCTACACTCAAATAATAACAATACCTACTTCTAATGTTACATTTTACACTTGCAAACACGTTAATACAACTTCTACCAAAAACACAACAAAAGTAAACTACAACTTTCGGTTATGATGCCGGTAATGCCAAACTTTAGTCATACGGTTCTCATGTCATGTCATCTCACTTTCTTTGTTTTAAGCGCACACAATTGTGTATTCCTTATTTAGTTTTTTTTTTTTAATTTAATTAAATGTGTTTTCACAAAAGATTGAATTCCTACAACCTCAACTAGATCAGGTCAAATTACCTTAAGTAAGTTCATGATATAGAACAAGCTTATGTAGCGGTCCACTAGGTCGTTGTTTAATCAAACTAATCCAACAACGCATAAGGGAACTTTTGATAAATTTAATCCCACAAAATATAAAATTTTGATAAATTGTATATATTAGGTCCTACAGTACAGTTCAATACAGAACTAACACCGAATAAAGAATTGTGAAAACTATATAAACACTAGTACAAATTGTTTTATACATAATACAGTTATACAATGAGAAATCGTCTATCTTTCTCATTATATTTACACAACGTTAGGCAGGGGCGGATCTAGGGGTTTTTAGGGGATTCCCAGGAACCCCCTCGGTTTGGAAAAAAAAAATTAGTGAAAAATTTCGAAAAATTAGTGAAAATCTACGAAAGAAACCCCCTGAAAATCCGTCCTGGATACGCTACTTACGTTAGGTGCACGTATTTATACTAAACTAAACTAGAGAATGTGGTTTATATATTGAATATATAAATTGATAAAAATTGTAAATGTACATAATTTAATATTTTTATATATACAAAACAAAAAAAAAATAGGAAAAAGGAAATGAAAAAAGAAGATGCCCATGTATTACTCACACCATCACTAACTTTTCGTGAATGAAAGGCAAGGCAACCCATGAAATGCATCATATCAACTGTTTAACACTAACCACTTACTCAAAGTATTTCACACTCACTACACTTCACACTACTTCAATTTAACTCCAACTAACTCATCATCATTTTTAATTAATTTTCATCCAAATTACTCATTTCTATACACAACACCAATATTGCTTCCAATTTGCACTTACGTACACAACATAATATTCTTCAAACATTATTTCAATCCTATCTTTTAACCTCACATGATCAATAACATCCATATATATAATATTCCAAATGAATCATCAAGAACAACCTATAGATCTTTGAATATTATCAATGAATTCGAAAATTGAAATAGCATGACAAATAAGAAGAATCGGTTTTTGATTGATTAATTATCAACGAATAATAATGATAATGATAACGATAATAATAATAACAATTGATAATGTAATATTTCACATTAATTAACCGCGGTTTATGCATAATTTCAATATGACCTGTGTTTGTTCTTCCTTCTCCTGGCTTTTAGTAATGACAATCTACAAAAGCCGGAGAAGGAAACAACATATGCTGTTGTGACGAACTGAACTGATACGTTTCAACCACCTCTGGTGGAGGAAAATTAAGATCTAAAGATAATAGACCACTACTTTTGTGTGGAGATCCTTCAACAATTTGATCACTGGCACTATCATCTGTTGTAGCTGTTGCTGAGTTTCCGGTTCGGTTAATACCAGACGGTTGAACCGGCCTATGCTTTCTCATGTGGCCGCCTAAAGCTTGACCGGATAAAAACTCCGACCCGCATATAGAACATTCATGAACCTTTGCTTTGTTCATGTTGTGATTGATAATTTGGACGTTATTTGTTATAACGATGCTTGCTTTGTTTACAACGTCTTCAACAACCTCTTTATGGTTACCTACTTCTTCTTCTTCTTCTTTTTGTTTATCTTCTTGTTGTTGTTTAACATAGTAGTTGATCATTTGAGTAGTCTTCTCATCAGATTTAGCTTTAGGTTTCTTGTGACTTGCTCTATGTCCACCTAACGCTTGAAAAGACGGAAACGTACGGTTACAAGTTTTGCACTCGTAACCGTTCGTATCAAGGTTAAGCAGTCTCCGACTGCTTAGGAGACTGCTTAACCTTTCCGTTTTTTGAATAAACTTATCATCAGATTTGTCATCGGACATCACTGGAGAAACACTCTGAGCTAAAAGAATCAAACAATTAGCCATATCTTCGTCCTCCTTCGTCGTCATATCAAACGACGTATCAGAGGACATAATTGAAGAATCAGCAATGGAAGAAGTATCAATAAAACAGTCGACATCTGTATGGATTGAACTTGATGACACGCGAAAAGGCGAACAAGGACGAAGATGATTGCGCTTGGTTCGCTTTCGTTTGATGACTTGTCGAGCTCGATCACGGCTCATACCTTCAGTGAATTCAGCCATGAACTCCATGTCCATGGAGGAGTTGTGTGTAAAGTGGGTAGGAGTGAAGGATAGAGAGAGAGATAATGGGTAGGAGGAAAAAGTGAGAGGAGTTGGTTTAATATATATGCATAGTGAAAGGGTAAAAAGTGAAAAAGTAATGGATAGGAAGAGAAGGGGGTAAAGTGTAAGTTTTTTCTTCAAGTAGTTTGTTGCCAACAATCTTTTTTGCGTTTTCCATCTTAAATAAGTGCTTTTAACAATTTTTTGGCGAGTGAGGCTCACGCGCCTTTTAATGTTCTTCGCGTGCTCTTTATTCAATCTCCCACCTCTTTTTTACTTTAAAAAAAAATACTCCTAACATACATGTTGATTACTATTTTGGACTTCTTTTAAAAATTGGGTGGTTGGATTTGTTAGTAAGTTACTTGAAATCGACTGATTAAGTGTGTACTTGAATGTGAAGGATAATAGGTATGTGATTAGGGGCATCGTATACACTAGATGGAAAGATGTCGATTGGAATTGTTGGTGTTACTTGAAATCGCTAAGTCTACCTCTTACTTTTGGATCCGAAATAGAACTAGATGGAAAGATGTCGATTGGAATTGTTGGTGTAAATATCCCCTCGATTTGATGTAACTTCGTTTGTTTTTGCCTAGGGGTCCTTAATTTGAGGACCCTTTTGGGTGTTGTTTAATGAAATTCTCCTTTAAAAAAAGTGTGTGTACTTGAGCCGAGTTTAAACGATCTCATATCAAAGTATAAATGAAGCTCATTTAGTAAACGACTTTCAGCCTGGGCTTTATATACCAAGTTTGAATAAACAAACAAACATAAATGATTTTTTTTAATGGCTAATTTTTTACTCCGCTTATAATACTCCCCCTGTATCAAGTGAGACTAGAACTAAGACTATAAGGAGTGGTGGGGGGAAGAGGTGGGGGGAAGCGCCATGTGGCACTTGTGGGGCCCTTTTGGGGGGAAAATAAATGTGGGGAGTGGAAGGGGGGGAAGAGGTGGGGGGAAGTGCCATGTGGCATTTCTTTTTTCTTTTTTTTTCTTTTTTTTTATAAAATAATAATAATAATAATATAAACCAAAAAATATATTAAATTAATTTAATAATAAATAATTAATATTAAATTATTAAAAAAATAATTAATATTAAATTTGATAAAATTTTAATTAATATTTAATTTGAAAGTTTGAATGGTTGTTTAAGTGTGTAATGGTTATTAAGTAATTTAAATATGTAATGTTATTTATTTATTTTTTTTATTTAATTTCTTTTTTTTTTTAAAAAACGGCCTTCAAATGAATTAAATGTTGTTTTTTTTTTAATTTCTTAAATTTCTTTTTTTTTAATAACAGATTGTTGTTTTTTTTAATAAATTAAATGTCTTCAAAATAATGCTCATCCAACCACTCGCTGCCACGTGTCCCCCTACTCCCCCCCCACGCCGGTGACTCTCTCCCCGCCCCCAGCCCCACGCCAACGTTCCCGCCCCTATGGCGGCGGTGTTCCCCCCCTTCCCGCCCCTCTCCCGCCCCCACTCCTTACAGTCTAAACACCTGTTGGATGAGGGACATACACCTTTGCCACTAAACCAACATAAACGACTTATTTAACATGTTAACTATGTAACGGCACAATATGTATGATTTTGTGTGTGTATATAAAGTTATATTATTAGTATTTATAAGAAATAATTCCATATAATTAAAAATTTAACAAATATTTAATGAGTCAGGCTCAAACTTGAAAAATTACTTACAAGTCGAGCCCAGTATTCAAGTATATAAGTTGATCTTAAGCTTAGGTGACCTCAGATTTACACAATTCTTTAAGACCTCCTGAAAAGATGTAAATGAAAATAATATTAAATAATCTCATACCTAGGGCCAAGCCCAAGTCTAATTAGATGGTATTTAGTAGAAAAAAATATTGTTAAGAAAATTAATTTTTTTTTTTCAAACAAACTCTTATTAAAAGTTTTTTAAGCGTGAGAGGTTGGACTTTTATTGTAGAAAGAAGTTTTCTAAAAGCATTTACAAAGGCTACTTAGTAGGTTTTGAAAAGAAAAACTGTTAAGCTTTTGATAAATTAAATTATTCAAATACTTTCTTTTTGTTTTTCTTTATTCGAATTTTGTGTACTTATATTATGTAACTAGCTGATTACCCCGGAAGGGTCTCGGGGTTGAAAAATCTAATTTTACGTGATAACCTATTGCAAATGGTTCAAGTTAACTAACCACAAAATCTCTCAATCATTGCATGTTCATAGTATTCTAATCAGTAATAACTCATATTCCTTAATCTAAAACCTAATCAGTAATCATCTAAAGAATCACTTATGTAAGCTGCAACTATTAAAAAACTCATCACATCTCTCTAATTTCTCACATTCTAATGGCTCTTATAATTCTTAACCTAATCAACTAAACAAACGCTTAAGTTGGAAGTTGTAATCATTGCATCTCATTATGCCACGTGGCATAATCAAGAGATGGTTGAGGCCACCATTGAACGTCACGTCAGCAACTATCAATTTTTTTCGGGAGCGTCCAGGGGTTGAAAAATATAACCATTCTAATAATACTAATACTAATAGTAATAATTATTACTCTTGTAATTAAATAAATAAAAAAAATAACCTTGCTATAAGGTGACACCATGTGTTGCAGTGTTGCGCGATTCTTTCTCCTAACTTCTCTTGATGAAGTATACCTAGTAAAATTCCAATGATAACATGGCGATTGGCCAGATTTTCAACATCGTAGATAAGAACCTATTTAAAAGAAAAAACATGATTAATGAATAACATGAACACTTTGTGTGTTTTTTTTCCTGTATGAACGAAACCCCACAAAAAATAGTCGATTTTTCTCCGTTTTTTATATAGGACTATGGTACTCGTTGGAAAGATAATAAAACGCTCGTTAATTTAGTGTAATTTTTTTCTTTAAAAAATCTCGTATATAAAAGATATAAACGTTTAAAAATTATAGGAGAAAACATGATAGAGAAAATTTTAAATTTATTTTTAAATTCTTTTGTTTCTAAAATAACTCAATTTAATTTAGGGTTTTATGTTTATCTTTTTTTTAATTAAAAAAGGAAATACTTCAAAAACACTAAAATCTTTTAATTATGATGTCACGTGGCACTTTCAAGGGGAGGTTGAGGCTTCCATTGCACGCCACATCAGCATATACGTTTTCTTTTATATATATAGATTTATATTTCATTTATAAATTACAATTATTTGGTCAAGTGCCAGGATAGCTGATTATTTTTAAGTATTGTGGGATTAAGATGAACCTTGCTATATATAGAGAGCCACACCACGATATAAATAGACAATGAAAAAATACAGAGTTCATATATATAAATGAGAATAAAAAAAAAGTTTAAGAACTTATTAGAACCATATTAGACTCGATCATAAATTGTAATTACCTTCTCTTTATCATCCTATTAGAATCCTTAATGTTGGTGCCACTCTAGCCAAAACTAAGCGTCACGATATCCTAGTCAGAACCTTAGGGTCGTGTGAATCTCCTTACACCAATTAAACCACATCACCGCAACATTGGAGCCCTAGAGCGACGTTTCCTTATACCTAGTTGTTTTGTTCATCACATATATTCACGTTTGTTACCCACGTCATACACATGTTTGCTACCTGTTACTCAGGCTGCCATAGCGTCATTGTCATCACTCGAGAAGGAAGATAGAAATATTCATTCATATGTGACTTGATGTAAACACCTGTAAAAGCCGTTTTTGTCACAACTAATATGAAATACTAGTTTGTCGCCAATCTAAATATTAACATGTTATGTTGGAAAATTTAGTGTAAAACTGTAAACGTGGTTTTTTTTCCAATAATTTTAGACAATTAATTATACGTAATAGTAAAGTATATAAAACGGTTTAAGGTTAAATAACTTGTGAAAACTAATTTAAATGAAAAGTTAAGACTTATCACCATGGGTGGACCTACACCCATTTCAAGGGGTGTGGGCGCCCATCTTGAAAAAAAAAATTTAGTGTCTATATATATGCGTTTATCCTGTCTGCACCCCATAAAAATTTTCAATCGCACCCATTGGATTTTTGAAATCAAAGAAAAGCAAGGAAAGAAGCATTCCTCTCCCCCTTTATAAGTCTTGAAGCTAAATCTGTGATCCATACGCTTGGTAGAAAGGTTGGGGTGTATATATTTTTCCCTGTTTTTTTTTTTCGACGAGCAACGACTTTGTGAAAAGGTTGCAGGTCTCTCTTAATTTGATGTGAAGAAGATGAGCTATTTGCTTTTTTTTTCAAGTGTAAGAAGTTAAAATATGTAAAAGTATGGTGGCAGGCAAAGTCCACATTAACTTTTAATATGTTTTTCTTTTTATTTAATTTCTTTTTACTTTATTTTACTTATTCTTTAGTTTAGTTTATTGTCTATTTTTTATGAGGTTCAATAAAATTTCATGTAGATAAGATCAAGTACAATGAGTGAGACTATAGTCTAGTGTAGCTAATTCAAATGAATCTAACTATTCAGTTCGATTCTAAATATTTCTAGATATGTAAATCCAGAAATTTGGAAACCGTTTTAATGAGGTAACATCTAAGTTACTTGTTTGTATTAATAGTTTGAGTCCTTGTGATGGTTTTGGTGCGTTTGATGTTTCAAAAGTTCTACGATTAGCCGAGATGTATCAACAACTTCAGATTTTAGAATTTCGTTATGCATATGTAACGATGTTTAAATTACTTTTGGCTTTTGGTTTTCTTTTATTGATTAATTTTAGTATTATTATTTTTGGTATACGAGTCGACCCAACCGGACCCGACTCAACCCAGGCCACCTGATGGATAAACGACCTATGTAACACCCCAACCGATGGCGGAATCATCGAGGTGCCACGTAGTGACGATTGTTCAAAAGCACATGGTACTAAAATGTAAATATTATTTGAATAAACCAATAACTGTCTTACATTGAAATAGAAATACAAAGTCTTAAATGAAATGTAATTGTTGGAATAACTGAATTAAAATAAAGCACTAAATGTCTCTTGTTAAAGCATTAGATCAAACTGCACTTGAAACATGTACAAAATAGATTTGGTCAACATATGAAATGTTGGTGAGTATTCCTAGTTTTGATATATATAGTAGGTTAAAAAGTTATACAATTCAAGTGCAAGCTACAGTGCAAATATGTAAACTATGTATCATACAAATGAGCGAAATCAACCCTGTGACTGTATAATGTACTGTATGAACTGTAGTGTACTTATCCAATAAATGGATAACAGCCTAACACTGGCCACAGATTCTCCGATGAAAAAGGGGGAGAATCAATCTAGGCGGGTTGTCAATCCAAATAGCGCTATCCAATGTTAAGGTCGGCTTGTACCATGTTAATGATTTCACTAAGTACAAATGTAATCCACATGTATTGTCTAAGCATAAAGCACGTTGTAAGCAATGCACATAGTACTAGAATTGTATTGTAAAAAAAATGTAAACTTGTATTTGAAATTGTAATAGTGTACATGTAACACCCCAAAAATGTATAAAAGCAAAAAGGGGATAGGAATACTCACAGTTCACGTAGTAGTTTGAGATTTAACTGGACAACGAGGTATGAATTGAGATTACTCCCAAATGATCAACCTAAAGTATTCGATAATGTGTAAGGGAAATAACTCTAGGATATATGTATTTCTAGGGCTTCGAATTTGGGGATAAACGATTATTTGATTAATAAACAAATTGTTTATTAAATATAAGAAATTTAGTAAATAAATAAATAAAAGTCTCTTTGTAAAATTTTAAGTTTAATATAGTCGCAACATAAGGTTTTAAGTATGAAAATAATTTTTATAAAATTATTTTCTTGAAAATAGAATATTTAATCTAATTATTTCAAATTGTCAAAATACGACTTTAATATCTAAAAATATTAAAATCAAAGAATTTCTGAATAAAAATTTGTATTTCAGTTCTAGATAGTTAGAAATAATTTATATAAAATTTTGGTGCAAAAATATTGAAAAATGAATTTATTATGATTTAATTATGATTAAATCTAACAAAAATTGATTAAAAATATAAAATAAATGATTTTTCCGAATTAAAAATCATTTCAGTAAATTGTACAAACATAGGATAATTTTTGTAGAAATTAATAAAATTGTTTTGATATTTTAATGTATTTTTATAAATATAATAGTATAAAATTGATTTAATTATTATAAATATTAAATCAATGAATTTCAGAAAACTAAAAATTGTAAATAACACTTTTAACTCAGATTTGATAAATGTAATTTTTTTTAGAATTTATAAAAAGGTTTTAATATTTAAAAACGAAATTATAAGATTTAAATGTATAATATATATATATAATTGGTTTGTTTTTAAAAAGAAATGAAATTAAGTGGAAAAAGGGGTGTTCAAGCCGGGACTCGAACCCGGGTAGTCTCAGTTATAGGCATCAGTCACAACCACTTGGCCTAGGCCTGTGGTTGTGATTTATCTCAGTTTATTAAAAATAAATACAATAAGCAAAAACAGTTTCTTCCCCAAATCAACAACCCACGAACCCTAGCTTTTCCATTCAAGCAATTCACACATCTTTAACCCGATTAATGTTAGGGTTTTTGTTGTGTGAATGCCGATGAACAAAACCCACATAAAACATTAAGCTTACCGTGTTGCTTCGTGTTTGATTGCCCGGTCAAGGATAAAAGTCAAACAGTGTTCGTGTGGGTAGTTTAGAGGATGTTTCAGAGCAATTGGTGGTTAAGAGAGATGTGTGAGCGAGTTGTAATGGTTCGTGGATGGACAATTTATAGTGCTAAGCATTGGATCGTAGATATGGTAAGGATTGACCAAGTATTAAAGTTCACGCGTGTTCTTGATAATTTTGGTATCAATTGGACGATAATCAACGCGTTAGTGAGTCACTGAAGGCCGATAATTGCGTTCCCATTCCATTTTAGAATCAATTACGAGTCAATGTGGGGATTAGGCTGGTCAAAATATGAATTTCATATCCATATCTGCTGCTGTGCGTAACAGGGAAGAAAGAAAGAGGGAGGAAAGTGTGCTTTAATATTTTTAAAGTTGGAATGAAATCAAATAAAGGGTGTGGAGCAGATGGATAACGCGTGTGTGTGTGTGTGTTGTGACTCGGGTTCGAAATCCGGCAAAGGCAAAAATCTTTTTTTTTTTTTGTTTTTGATTCAAACAGACAAGGGGAGGGGTTTGGGCCTTGGCTGGGTTGGGCTTGGGGTTAAGGAGCTTGGGCCGAGATCTGGTGGGCTTCCAGAAATGAAAGAAAGGGGGTGGGCTAGGCTTGTGTTGGGCTTGTTCTTTGGGCTCATGAGATGGGCAAGGGATATGGATTGGGTTGTGGTTTAGTCTAGAATTGGATAAAAGGGATATTATTATCTATTATCATCATTATTATTATTATTATTATTATTATTATTATTATTATTATAAAAAAATATATATATATGAAAAAGTGACGGATGTCACAGCATCCCCTACTTTTAGAAACTTCGTCCCGAAGTTATTGGAAACATAGGATTATGGATGCTTGGGTAAAAATTAAGATAACTGTGGTTTGGAAAATTCGAATGATTTGGATATGAGGTTTGGTAGGTGTGAGTTAAGGATTGGATTAGGTTCGTCTCGAATAATAAGGAGAATAAGAATCTAGTAAACACTAAACTTCAAGTTTTAGGACTCCTAAAATAATTGCATGAGTTGATTGACTACAGAAAGACTAATGAACTAACAAGCAAACAGAGTTTGTTCCTGGTCCGACTTCCAGTCTCACTTTCAATGCATCATTAGTGTTTGTATACAGGGTGTACCGCAGCTAACCCACCACACCTTTGATACCTTGAAAACGTACTGGACGTCTTCCCAAAAACTCTAATAGAATTTCACACTACCCTAACGTACCTGTAAATTCATGATTACGTTCCGGACCGGAACCATCAATTTACCTTACATTAGGGTTTTATGTCCTTCTATGATCCTAATCTAATACACATTAAAGAAAATAAGTTTCACAAGAAGATAACACAACACACGTTTATCAATGAAATGAGGCTACGTAATAACGAGGTCAATTGCATTGGTTTGCAACGACTTGTAAGCATAACAGTATTTAAGTATGGGCTACCACTCATCCGAGGAGCCCTTGCAATGTTTATTTGAGTTGCGTGGATAATACACACGGGCAAGCAAGTTTGTAAGTGCTACAACCATTAAGTGTAAGTGTTTTCAAATGTCTACGGGTATCATGAATAATTAGATGTTCAATGAATAGTCAAATTAAGGGAAAGATCAAGTTTCATATAACAAGCAATGATGTTTTCTTAGGAAGGCTCTGTAAGATCAAGTATCAAGTCCAAAGGTTTCAAATAAGTGTAATGTAGAGTCTTGTACGATTAAAATAAACGCAACCAATATGATAAATCCCCAAATCGGTGTTCGTACACAATGGTATGCAAGGAAATTTCTAGATGTTATACGCTTATGAGTGCGACAAAATTGGGTACAAAATGATAATAGGATCAAGAAAACGAAAACACGAGTATTGGATTCTCGAGTCTTGGGAAGATTTCATCCATGGCTTAACTAGTGGGATTAACGTCACCCTGATCAATTGTTTCGTTGGTATTGATATTGAAAGCTCGTCCATGTGCCACCAGGTTTACATTGTTCAATTTGGGACATTGAGGTAGCATGTGATTAGGGTCTCTACAATGATAACATGCCCTACCGTTAGTAATCTGTAGTGGTCCCTGGGCAGCTGTTTGATGATTACTCTGTGTCCCAACCATTACTCGACAAGTGGTAACAAAGTGTCCAAACCTTCCACATCTAGTGCATTGACGGCATGGAAGATTTGCAGGGTGATGATATTTGCAGGTGTTGCATTGAGGATGGATTCCCGTGTAGGCTTTCTTGATAGGAGGCTGAGTCACAGGATCCACAACAGTATGGTTCAGATTATCGCCCATTCGTTTCTTAGAGTTCGAAGCAGTAGTGGCGGCCTTTGCTAAAACAGTCTTAGATTGTTCAACAGTATTGGTGGTTTTCTCAGTAGGTGTCTTGGTGCCCTTCCTAACCAAGTTTCCTTTCCTTACGTGTTTGTCTGTTAATGTGGCTGCAAGTTGGATGGCTTCTTCTACCGTAGTGGCTTTGCCTCCAGTGACAACGTCTTGAATCAGGTCAGGTAATGTGACACCTGGCAAATTCGGGTTAACAACGTTGTCTAGATGAAAGTCTACCTTAGCGAGTCACGCGTATATTGTACTTAACTGGGTTAGTTAAGTCGGGTTATGGTTCGGGAACTATTGGTTAGTCTAGAAGATCATTGGATGTTGGTCTAGAGGTTCGTTAGATGTCAGTCCTTAACCAAGTGTACAAACGGTAACGATCGGTAGGATCGTCAGGGCATACGGAACGTACGAGTCTCGAGTCCCGGGAATTGGTGAACGAGTGTAAATATGTGTATTTACTTGTGTTATGTGTTTACAATCATTATGTGACTTGTCGGTACATTAATATGGGGTAACATATGTTAAAACGGGGTTTAACGCGCAAAACACACAAAAGGAACCCCTACAGGCGATTAGGAAGCCTAATCGCCCATAGGGGAGGCGAGTAGAGGGACATAGGGGCGATTAGGCCCCTACTCGTGTGATGTTAGGGGCGAGTAGGCCCAATCGCATGCTCATTCATGCGATTAGCAGCCCTAATCGCATGAACTGCTGCACAATCGCATGTAACGTGCTGGAACGACTAGAAACGCCTATAAATACAATACTTAACCTCCTAAACTCCCTAATATCAACCCTAGTCGTCCCATAACCGCCCCAAACACTTAAACAACCTCTGGAAGGCGATTTTGATCAAAAACACAAGGTTTCAAGGTCTAACCATCATTCTTTTACAATTCCAAGGTTTGATTCTCATCCATAACACTTTGTAAACGTTTTAATCAATCCCTAATGGTCCAGACCTGTTCATAAACGAAAAAGCTTTCTGAAAATCGTCAATAAGGGTTGTTAATCGGATTATAACTAATAAACATGCGTTATGGGTATGTATGATTAGAAAGATAGGATTTTTATGAATCTTGATGATGTTTTGATGTGTTATCATGCTAGGTCAGAATTAATATTGTTAGTATGATGATAGAAATCTCAGTAATTGATTATTAGGGTTATTGTTATGCATGTTATTATGATGATTGCATGCTATGTGTATATGTTTGGATTGCTTGATTTCATGCAGGACTGATTATACGAGGTTAAACAAAGGATTTTGGTTTAAACATGTTTGGAATAGTTATTGGGATGATATTGGGTAGTTACACACGTTCTGGATCTGAATTGGAGCGTTAAACGCGCGAAAAACCGGAACAGCAAGGTTACAGGCGAGTAGCCTTGCTAATCGCCTGTGTTAGGGGCGATTAGGCCCCACTCGCATGACATTAAGGGCGATTAGGCCCCACTCGCATGTATTAGGGGCGAGTAGCCCCACTCGCCTGATTACAGGGGCGAGTAGCCTACTCGCGTGGCATCAAGGGCGAGTAGCCCTACTCGCGTGACTTAAGGGGCGATTAGCCCTGATCGCGTGACATTTCATGCGATTAGCCTCCCTAATCGCGTGTACTGCTGCTGTAAGTGTATATTAGCATACCGAGACCTGATTTGACATGTAGTAACATGCTAGGAACCCCGTAACATGTCTAATAACTTGGTAACATATATCTGGATGTATTCCGGTGATACGTGAACTATGTGCTATAACTTGTTGTGCGTTAACGTATGTTAAGTGTACTTGCGTTATTGTATGTTTTAGAGCGTAAACATAACACGGGGAGTCTCGGGTCACCAATGGGATGTCGAGTCTTGTACTTTGGGTCGGTTAAACAGTCACGGTGTTTTCAAACGAACTTGGTTATGGTCTGGACATCTAGGGACTAATTAACCTGCGGGTTATTAGTCTAAGTACTTGTAACTGTCGTATGTTAGGTCGCCGCTTTACGGGACTAGCATAGCAGCTGAGTTTACTCGGGTTAAGGAGTAACGGAACTTAAGGTGAGTTTACGGCCCCTCTTTTAAACTGGTTTTATACTTTCGGGGGAGAAAACATGTGTTAAAACTATATTTGGTAACTACTGTCATACTATGGGTTTCTCTTGTGTACTACACGATCTTTGGAAGTCCCGGGGGGAACCATGAATGTGCGGGTTTGCACAACGGGGAAATGTGAATAGCGCTATTGGGAGTGACCAACCCCGCTCGTCGACTTGGAGGGTCGGCGGGTGCATATTGTCTCAAACTGGAACAACAGGAACAACAGGAACATACATCGGGCATACTTTTGGTATTCGCGTTAGTAATGGTTTTCCAATCGTGGTAGTAACAAAACGTATGCCTAGCTAGCGTATACTGGTTTTCTATTTGTTATAGTATGGACAGGTGGACTTGGTACTTGAACTGCAAACCTGTAAACTCACCAGCATTTTTGTGCTGACGTAAACTTTTACATGTTTTCTCAGGTCGCTAAGGTAGCACAATGGAACTAGGGCGCACGCGTCTGCACGGCGTCTAGATAGAGTTGCATGATTTCACAAACATTGAACTTGATTTATTTATGTTGGATTTTATTTGAATAAGCTTCCGCTGTAAACGGGAATATTAAACTGTGTTTTGAAATTACATTTTAATTCATTTAGACTTGTTTATTGTGATCGTTGGTTTGGATCCTGGTTTGTCATGCGCCTCGCGGTAAAACTCCGCAAGTGGATTTTGAGGTTGTGACAGATTGGTATCAGAGCCAATGGTTATAGTGAACTAGGACTGCATGTAGAGTCTAGTCTATAGCCGAGTCGCACACACTAGACGATCACATGGTACTAAACGTTATAGTGGTTTACGTATGGTCTTGTCGGGGTGTCTCTAAATCATTGGCCTTTCTACGTTACATCATCCGTTCTATCTTAGGTTGGGTTACTTGTTATCTAGGCAGTGTAGTCTATTGGAGTAACTCGTGTGCTCTTGAGGATTGTCCAAGGCTCGGACATCTCCCTTTCGCACTCCAATAGAAACACTTGTCATAAACTACCGTAGTATTACGGTGTGTAGCTAAGAGTCTATGTTCGGTGATTTGAACTTTGAACTAGGAGAACACTTGGAGGACCATGTAGAGCGTTTTATTATTTTGGGTGCACACAAAATCATAAAACGAAATGCATGGAAGCCCTAGTGAGCTCTGGATTTGAAGGGATAGTCCTGGATTGGATCTAGCTTTGATCTTGTGAACATTAGTGGTTATCTTTAACTGCGAAACTAAATTTTCTTGTTCTTTCTGCCAGAATCATGTCTGGAGTGCGTGGAGGACGTGGAGGTGGTCGCAATGGTGGACGTGGTGGTGGTCGCGGTGGTGCTGGTGGTCGTGGTGGAGGTATTAACCTGTCACAGGCTGATCTGAACAACTTGCTCCAGGCTGCCTTTCAGTTAGGGCACAACGGTGGTGGTAAGTTGTTTTATCCGTTTTCTTTGCCTTATTGGTGAACCTTGTTTACGTTATTCGTGGTTTCTCATACGTTTCATTTCAGGTGGTCCTGTTGACCCACCCCCACCCATGTGCACCTACAAGATGTTCCGGGACTGCAAGCCCCAGGAATTCTCTGGCACTGAGGGTGCGGTTAGCTTGCTTAGGTGGTTGGAGAAAGTGGAGTCGGTATTTCTGATGTGTAACTGTCTCCCAGAAGATCGGGTGAAGTATTCTGCTGCGTTATTTCAGGACGTGGCATTGACTTGGTGGAATGGTATCACCCAGAACATGGGTATTGGGGAGGCATATGCTATGCCATGGGAGAATTTTGTACAGTTGCTGAAGCGGGAGTATTGCCCGAGGGAAGAGGTACAGAAGCTGGAGCATGAGGTGTGGAACCTCAAGATGACTGGATCAGAAATCGAGAAGTATACTGTGAGGAGAAATGAGTTGGCAGTGCTGTGTCCCGATCTGCACGTGCCAGAGTATCGTAAGATTGAACATTATGTCTCAGGGTTAGTGCCGGAAATTGCAGGGTTGGTAGCTGCTGGAAATCATCCTACTTATGCGGAGGTAGTTCGATCGGCACATAGGATGACTAACTTAAAGGTGAATGAGGGGATTTTGCCTGCGAAAGGTTCAACTGTTAAGGCTCCAGAGAACAACAAGCGCAAGTGGGAGAACGACGGGAAAGGATCTGGGTCTACACAGCAGGGTAAAAGGTTTGATAATGGGGGTTCATCGTCTTCAGGTAACAAGCAGGGTGGTTATGCGGGAAAACTGCCCAAATGCAACAAGTGTGGACGCCATCACCAAGGGAACTGTGACAGTAACCGTTGTCACCGCTGCCAGCGAACAGGGCATTACGCTAAAGATTGTCGGGCTACACTTCCATCGACTCAGGCTCCGACTAACAGCTCAGCTCCGACTACTCAGGGGACTACAGGGAAACAAGGATGCTACAACTGTGGTGACACTGGGCATTACAAGAAGGATTGCCCAAAATTGAAACAGGGTGGAAACAACGGGAATGGTAACAACGGGGGCGGCGGCAGAAATGCACGTGCCTTCGTCATTGGAGCTGCTGAGGCTAGGCAGGACCCTGACACAGTCACCGGTACGTTTCTTCTCAATAATCATTCTGTTAGCGTGTTATTTGATTCTGGTGCCGACAAGAGTTTTGTATCCATGGATGTTAGTCGACTGCTAGATGTAGTACCTGTACCATTAGAGACCAAGTATATTATTGAGTTGGCTGACGGTAAAACGATTGAGGCTACTAGTGTTCTTCGGGAGTGTCAGTTAGAGCTGTCGGGTTTATCGTTTCCCATCGACCTTATGCCGGTACCTTTGGGTAGTTTTGACGTTGTGGTAGGAATGGATTGGTTATCTTTGTATCGCGCGGAGATTGTCTGTTACGATAAGGTTATTCGGATTCCTCTCCCTGATGGAGAATTTCTTTCTGTGTACGGTATCAAGGGTGGTGTTCCGCTAAACATCATCTCTAGCATGAAAGCCCTTAAGTGTCTTCGAAAGGGTTATCCAGCTGTTTTGGCGCTTTTATCTGTTTCCTCTGGTGATGAAAAGAAGATCGACGACATTCCGGTGGTACGCGAGTTTCCTGATGTTTTTCCCGATGATTTATCTGGTCTTCCTCCTCATCGTCAAGTCGAGTTCGGTATTGATCTTGTACCAGGGGCTGCTCCTATTGCTCGGGCCCCCTATCGTCTTGCACCTCCCGAGATGCAGGAATTGTCTAGCCAGTTACAGGAACTCTTGGACAAGGGTTTCATCCGGCCAAGTTCTTCCCCTTGGGGAGCCCCGATTTTATTTGTTAAGAAGAAGGATGGAAGTTTCCGATTGTGTGTGGACTACAGAGAGCTGAACAAATTGACCGTCAAGAACCGTTATCCTCTTCCACGTATTGATGATCTATTCGACCAGCTTCAGGGTTCTAGTTATTATTCCAAGATCGACTTGAGGTCCGGTTATCACCAGCTGCGCGTCAGGGAGACTGACGTTGCAAAGACTGCTTTTCGAACACGTTATGGCCATTTCGAATTCTTGGTCATGCCTTTCGGTCTCACGAACGCACCAGCGGTTTTCATGGACTTGATGAACCGCGTCTGTAAACCATATTTGGACAAATTCGTCATTGTGTTTATTGATGACATTCTGATCTACTCCAAGAACGAGACCAAACACGGGGAACATCTGCGGTTAGTTTTGGAACTCTTGCGACGGGAACAACTTTACGCCAAGTTCTCAAAGTGTGACTTTTGGTTACGCGAAGTTCAATTCCTAGGACATGTGGTTAATGAACTAGGAATTCATGTCGATCCAGCTAAAATCGAAGCGATCAAGGACTGGGGAGCACCAAAGACGCCAACTGAGGTGCGGCAATTCCTAGGCCTTGCGGGCTATTATCGTCGTTTCATTCAGGGGTTCTCGAAGATTGCTCAACCCCTCACCACTCTCACTCAGAAGGATAGGAAGTTCGACTGGGGTGAATCACAAGAGTCAGCGTTTGAAGAACTGAAGTCTAAACTGTGTTCTGCTCCTATTTTGTCTTTACCTGAGGGTCCTGATGATTTTGTTGTTTACTGTGACGCTTCCATTCATGGACTCGGTTGCGTGTTGATGCAACGCGAGAAAGTGATTGCGTATGCTTCTCGTCAACTTAAGGTGCACGAGAAGAACTACACAACTCATGACTTAGAGTTGGGTGCCGTGATATTCGCGTTGAAAATTTGGAGACATTACTTGTACGGTACCAAATGCACCATCTACACCGATCACAAGAGTCTCCAACACATTTTCGACCAACAACACTTGAACATACGGCAACGCCGTTGGATCGAACTTTTGAACGACTATGATTGTGCTATTAAGTACCATCCTGGCAAGGCAAATGTTGTAGCAGACGCCTTGAGCAGGAAGGAATCTACTAAACCTCGTCGCGTTCGGGCGTTGCAGCTCACTATTCATTCATCGTTACCTGATCAACTCTGTTCTGCCCAGCTAGAGGCTTTGAAGGAGGAAAACCTTAAAGCTGAAACTATGCACGGTGCCGACAAGCACCTAGAGCGAAGGCCTGATGGCCTGCACTATTTCGCAGAACGTATATGGGTTCCTTTGTTCGGGGGACTACGGGAGCTTGTTCTTGATGAAGCTCATAAGTCCCGCTATTCTATTCATCCTGGTTCGGATAAGATGTACCAAGATCTGAAGGTGCTTTACTGGTGGCCAAACATGAGGTCGGACATAGCCTCATACGTGAGCAAATGCTTGACCTGTGCTAAGGTCAAGGTGGAATACCAGAAACCGTCGGGTCTCCTGCAACAACCTGAAATTCCGGAATGGAAATGGGAACGGATTACTATGGATTTTGTCACACAACTTCCTAAATCACCAAGCGGGAACGACAAGATATGGGTGATTGTCGATCGGTTGACGAAATCAGCCCATTTTCTTGCCATCAAGGAGACCGACACCAAGGATCGTTTGGCTCGTCTTTACTTGAAAGAAGTTGTTTCTAAGCACGGGGTACCAGTTTCTATTATCTCGGATCGTGACTCCCATTTCACTTCTCACTTCTGGAAGTCTTTGCACAAGGCTTTGGGTACCCAACTAGACATGAGTACGGCTTATCACCCACAGACTGACGGTCAGAGTGAGCGTACTATTCAAACTTTAGAAGACATGCTGCGGGCATGTGTGATCGATTTTGGCAAGGGTTGGGAAGCTCATCTACCGTTGGTAGAATTCTCGTACAATAACAGTTATCACACGAGCATCAAGGCTGCCCCGTTCGAAGCACTGTACGGACGGAAATGCCGTTCTCCTCTTTGCTGGGCTGAAGTGGGTGAGAGTCAACTCACTGGGCCTGAACTAGTGTACGAAACTTCGGAAAAGATCGTACAGATTCGTAATCGGTTGGCGGCGGCACGGGACCGGCAAAAGAGTTACGCCGATCAGCGTCGCAAACCACTGGAGTTCCAAGTCAATGACAAGGTACTTCTAAAAGTCTCACCGTGGAAGGGCGTCATACGCTTTGGGAAGCGTGGCAAACTCAATCCGCGATATGTCGGCCCATTTACGATCCTGGAACGGATTGGGCCGGTGGCATATCGACTTGATCTACCGACGGAGCTCGGTAACGTACATAACGTCTTTCACGTGTCAAACTTGAAGAAGTGTCTGGCTGACGAGTCTCTCATCGTTCCACTAGAAGAGATCAAGGTTGATGATCGTCTTCGGATTGTGGAAGAACCTGTGGAGATCCTTGATTACAAGATTCGTAGCCTACGTCACAGCAAGATTCGTATCGTTAAGGTTCGGTGGAACTCGAACCGGGGACCGGAATATACGTGGGAACGGGAGGATCAGATGAAGTCTAAGTATCCTTATCTCTTTCCTAAGGAAGCGTTCGAGTCGAGACATGTCTCTTCGGCAGCTGAATGAATCTCGGGTCGAGATTCCTTTTAACGTGGGGATGATGTGACAACTCGGGTAAATCTCTCTCTTTTGGTTTCTACCTTTTGCTTGTTTCCTTCGTTATTTCTTTTGTTCTTTCTGTACTTGTACAAATTTTCGGGACGAAAATTCTTTTAACGTGGGGATGATGTGACACCTGGCAAATTCGGGTTAACAACGTTGTCTAGATGAAAGTCTACCTTAGCGAGTCACGCGTATATTGTACTTAACTGGGTTAGTTAAGTCGGGTTATGGTTCGGGAACTATTGGTTAGTCTAGAAGATCATTGGATGTTGGTCTAGAGGTTCGTTAGATGTCAGTCCTTAACCAAGTGTACAAACGGTAACGATCGGTAGGATCGTCAGGGCATACGGAACGTACGAGTCTCGAGTCCCGGGAATTGGTGAACGAGTGTAAATATGTGTATTTACTTGTGTTATGTGTTTACAATCATTATGTGACTTGTCGGTACATTAATATGGGGTAACATATGTTAAAACGGGGTTTAACGCGCAAAACACACAAAAGGAACCCCTACAGGCGATTAGGAAGCCTAATCGCCCATAGGGGAGGCGAGTAGAGGGACATAGGGGCGATTAGGCCCCTACTCGTGTGATGTTAGGGGCGAGTAGGCCCAATCGCATGCTCATTCATGCGATTAGCAGCCCTAATCGCATGAACTGCTGCACAATCGCATGTAACGTGCTGGAACGACTAGAAACGCCTATAAATACAATACTTAACCTCCTAAACTCCCTAATATCAACCCTAGTCGTCCCATAACCGCCCCAAACACTTAAACAACCTCTGGAAGGCGATTTTGATCAAAAACACAAGGTTTCAAGGTCTAACCATCATTCTTTTACAATTCCAAGGTTTGATTCTCATCCATAACACTTTGTAAACGTTTTAATCAATCCCTAATGGTCCAGACCTGTTCATAAACGAAAAAGCTTTCTGAAAATCGTCAATAAGGGTTGTTAATC
Organism: Ambrosia trifida; assembly: GCA_028751855.1. Lineage (NCBI taxonomy): Eukaryota > Viridiplantae > Streptophyta > Magnoliopsida > Asterales > Asteraceae > Ambrosia > Ambrosia trifida. Next base: position 57,913,462 of record CM054124.1, read on the forward strand.
GGATTATAACTAATAAACATGCGTTATGGGTATGTATGATTAGAAAGATAGGATTTTTATGAATCTTGATGATGTTTTGATGTGTTATCATGCTAGGTCAGAATTAATATTGTTAGTATGATGATAGAAATCTCAGTAATTGATTATTAGGGTTATTGTTATGCATGTTATTATGATGATTGCATGCTATGTGTATATGTTTGGATTGCTTGATTTCATGCAGGACTGATTATACGAGGTTAAACAAAGGATTTTGGTTTAAACATGTTTGGAATAGTTATTGGGATGATATTGGGTAGTTACACACGTTCTGGATCTGAATTGGAGCGTTAAACGCGCGAAAAACCGGAACAGCAAGGTTACAGGCGAGTAGCCTTGCTAATCGCCTGTGTTAGGGGCGATTAGGCCCCACTCGCATGACATTAAGGGCGATTAGGCCCCACTCGCATGTATTAGGGGCGAGTAGCCCCACTCGCCTGATTACAGGGGCGAGTAGCCTACTCGCGTGGCATCAAGGGCGAGTAGCCCTACTCGCGTGACTTAAGGGGCGATTAGCCCTGATCGCGTGACATTTCATGCGATTAGCCTCCCTAATCGCGTGTACTGCTGCTGTAAGTGTATATTAGCATACCGAGACCTGATTTGACATGTAGTAACATGCTAGGAACCCCGTAACATGTCTAATAACTTGGTAACATATATCTGGATGTATTCCGGTGATACGTGAACTATGTGCTATAACTTGTTGTGCGTTAACGTATGTTAAGTGTACTTGCGTTATTGTATGTTTTAGAGCGTAAACATAACACGGGGAGTCTCGGGTCACCAATGGGATGTCGAGTCTTGTACTTTGGGTCGGTTAAACAGTCACGGTGTTTTCAAACGAACTTGGTTATGGTCTGGACATCTAGGGACTAATTAACCTGCGGGTTATTAGTCTAAGTACTTGTAACTGTCGTATGTTAGGTCGCCGCTTTACGGGACTAGCATAGCAGCTGAGTTTACTCGGGTTAAGGAGTAACGGAACTTAAGGTGAGTTTACGGCCCCTCTTTTAAACTGGTTTTATACTTTCGGGGGAGAAAACATGTGTTAAAACTATATTTGGTAACTACTGTCATACTATGGGTTTCTCTTGTGTACTACACGATCTTTGGAAGTCCCCGGGGGAACCATGAATGTGCGGGTTTGCACAACGGGGAAATGTGAATAGCGCTATTGGGAGTGACCAACCCCGCTCGTCGACTTGGAGGGTCGGCGGGTGCATATTGTCTCAAACAGGAACAACAGGAACAACAGGAACATACATCGGGCATACTTTTGGTATTCGCGTTAGTAATGGTTTTCCAATCGTGGTAGTAACAAAACGTACGCCTAGCTAGCGTATACTGGTTTTCTATTTGTTATAGTATGGACAGGTGGACTTGGTACTTGAACTGCAAACCTGTAAACTCACCAGCATTTTTGTGCTGACGTAAACTTTTACATGTTTTCTCAGGTCGCGAAGGTAGCACAATGGAACTAGGGCGCACGCGTCTGCACGGCGTCTAGATAGAGTTGCATGATTTCACAAACATTGAACTTGATTTATTTATGTTGGATTTTATTTGAATAAGCTTCCGCTGTAAACGGGAATATTAAACTGTGTTTTGAAATTACATTTTAATTCATTTAGACTTGTTTATTGTGATCGTTGGTTTGGATCCTGGTTTGTCATGCGCCTCGCGGTAAAACTCCGCAAGTGGATTTTGAGGTTGTGACAGGTAATCCCTCGATATATTTTTCGATTGCTCGAGAGACTGGGGTGACCATGTGTGGAACCAGTATGCTAAGTTCGTGATATCGAGTATTATACGCAAGATTCTCACCACTGTCTTGTTTCAGTCCATGGAACTCTTCCTCCAGTTTCCTGATTTCGTTCCTAGGGCAGAATTTGGCGATCATGAGTTCCTTAACATCTGTCCAGGATAATGATAAAGCAACATCAGCTCCTCGATTGCGCTTTTCACCATTCCACCAGGTTAGCGCCCCCTTTTGAAGGACACTAGTAGCATAGCGTACGCGGAGTTCATCAGGACATTCACTGTTCACAAAAGTACTCTCCATGCTTTCAAACCATTGGAGGAGGCCAGTAGCACCCTCCTCACCAGTGAATTTTGTGGGGTTGCAGGAGTTAAAGTGTTTGAAAGTGCACCGAAATTGAGTCGTACTCTCTGTGTTGGCACTGTTACTATTCTGGGTTATCTCACTGACAAGGTTTGGGATCACTGCAGCAATTTGCTCGGCGACTAAAGATGCGAGGTGACGATCAGAACGTCGTCCAGAAGCACGAACAGGGCGTTGGCTGGCATCACGGAGCATGCGGCGAGCAGACATCTATGAGGTAGTCAATGAACAATCATGAGATTAGATAATGTGAGTGTATAACTGTACAAATGATTATGAAAGTATGAACTTGTAAGCAATATATGAAAATCATGAGATATTGTATATGAAACGAGAGAGTATTATTGAAAAATTTGCATAAGATGATTGGAGTGCCCTTGTCTAGCTGTAAAGCCCAACAAGAACGTTGACTTTTCAAAGGAATTGAGCCCAATGGTGATCAAAGAAGACATGCTTTAGCCTATAAGTGGACACTCACTCCAGGAATCCCAAGGTAAGCATAACAGGTCCGTAAATGGATTTATGCGCTATGCTTGCCTATGCCAGAAAACCCAGTGTACAGGCATCCACCCTTCCAGATTGCACGTGTCCTTATCACACTCATTAAAGTTCAACATCTTTGAAGGAGCAAAAATAGGAGTAGGCATTATGCCTAAGAGTGTCTTCATGAAAGGTACTGCTCCCGTTCCATGATTGATGTAGGCTTTCCACTCCTTGTAGGACACCATCTCTATGCACCAGGATGAAAGATGAGGAGAAATGGAGAAGAAGAGAAGATAGAGGAAGGAAAGTAGAGGGAAATGAGGGGTAAGGTAATTTTAGGAAGTATAATGCATGAAAGTTGAAGTTCGGTTATAGTCTAGGCCATTTTATCTAATAACCTAGTTCCCAATAACCATGGCTCTGATACCAATCTGTAACACCCCAACCGATGGCGGAATCATCGAGGTGCCACGTAGTGACGATTGTTCAAAAGCACATGGTACTAAAATGTAAATATTATTTGAATAAACCAATAACTGTCTTACATTGAAATAGAAATACAAAGTCTTAAATGAAATGTAATTGTTGGAATAACTGAATTAAAATAAAGCACTAAATGTCTCTTGTTAAAGCATTAGATCAAACTGCACTTGAAACATGTACAAAATAGATTTGGTCAACATATGAAATGTTGGTGAGTATTCCTAGTTTTGATATATATAGTAGGTTAAAAAGTTATACAATTCAAGTGCAAGCTACAGTGCAAATATGTAAACTATGTATCATACAAATGAGCGAAATCAACCCTGTGACTGTATAATGTACTGTATGAACTGTAGTGTACTTATCCAATAAATGGATAACAGCCTAACACTGGCCACAGATTCTCCGATGAAAAAGGGGGAGAATCAATCTAGGCGGGTTGTCAATCCAAATAGCGCTATCCAATGTTAAGGTCGGCTTGTACCATGTTAATGATTTCACTAAGTACAAATGTAATCCACATGTATTGTCTAAGCATAAAGCACGTTGTAAGCAATGCACATAGTACTAGAATTGTATTGTAAAAAAAATGTAAACTTGTATTTGAAATTGTAATAGTGTACATGTAACACCCCAAAAATGTATAAAAGCAAAAAGGGGATAGGAATACTCACAGTTCACGTAGTAGTTTGAGATTTAACTGGACAACGAGGTATGAATTGAGATTACTCCCAAATGATCAACCTAAAGTATTCGATAATGTGTAAGGGAAATAACTCTAGGATATATGTATTTCTAGGGCTTCGAATTTGGGGATAAACGATTATTTGATTAATAAACAAATTGTTTATTAAATATAAGAAATTTAGTAAATAAATAAATAAAAGTCTCTTTGTAAAATTTTAAGTTTAATATAGTCGCAACATAAGGTTTTAAGTATGAAAATAATTTTTATAAAATTATTTTCTTGAAAATAGAATATTTAATCTAATTATTTCAAATTGTCAAAATACGACTTTAATATCTAAAAATATTAAAATCAAAGAATTTCTGAATAAAAATTTGTATTTCAGTTCTAGATAGTTAGAAATAATTTATATAAAATTTTGGTGCAAAAATATTGAAAAATGAATTTATTATGATTTAATTATGATTAAATCTAACAAAAATTGATTAAAAATATAAAATAAATGATTTTTCCGAATTAAAAATCATTTCAGTAAATTGTACAAACATAGGATAATTTTTGTAGAAATTAATAAAATTGTTTTGATATTTTAATGTATTTTTATAAATATAATAGTATAAAATTGATTTAATTATTATAAATATTAAATCAATGAATTTCAGAAAACTAAAAATTGTAAATAACACTTTTAACTCAGATTTGATAAATGTAATTTTTTTTAGAATTTATAAAAAGGTTTTAATATTTAAAAACGAAATTATAAGATTTAAATGTATAATATATATATATAATTGGTTTGTTTTTAAAAAGAAATGAAATTAAGTGGAAAAAGGGGTGTTCAAGCCGGGACTCGAACCCGGGTAGTCTCAGTTATAGGCATCAGTCACAACCACTTGGCCTAGGCCTGTGGTTGTGATTTATCTCAGTTTATTAAAAATAAATACAATAAGCAAAAACAGTTTCTTCCCCAAATCAACAACCCACGAACCCTAGCTTTTCCATTCAAGCAATTCACACATCTTTAACCCGATTAATGTTAGGGTTTTTGTTGTGTGAATGCCGATGAACAAAACCCACATAAAACATTAAGCTTACCGTGTTGCTTCGTGTTTGATTGCCCGGTCAAGGATAAAAGTCAAACAGTGTTCGTGTGGGTAGTTTAGAGGATGTTTCAGAGCAATTGGTGGTTAAGAGAGATGTGTGAGCGAGTTGTAATGGTTCGTGGATGGACAATTTATAGTGCTAAGCATTGGATCGTAGATATGGTAAGGATTGACCAAGTATTAAAGTTCACGCGTGTTCTTGATAATTTTGGTATCAATTGGACGATAATCAACGCGTTAGTGAGTCACTGAAGGCCGATAATTGCGTTCCCATTCCATTTTAGAATCAATTACGAGTCAATGTGGGGATTAGGCTGGTCAAAATATGAATTTCATATCCATATCTGCTGCTGTGCGTAACAGGGAAGAAAGAAAGAGGGAGGAAAGTGTGCTTTAATATTTTTAAAGTTGGAATGAAATCAAATAAAGGGTGTGGAGCAGATGGATAACGCGTGTGTGTGTGTGTGTTGTGACTCGGGTTCGAAATCCGGCAAAGGCAAAAATCTTTTTTTTTTTTGTTTTTGATTCAAACAGACAAGGGGAGGGGTTTGGGCCTTGGCTGGGTTGGGCTTGGGGTTAAGGAGCTTGGGCCGAGATCTGGTGGGCTTCCAGAAATGAAAGAAAGGGGGTGGGCTAGGCTTGTGTTGGGCTTGTTCTTTGGGCTCATGAGATGGGCAAGGGATATGGATTGGGTTGTGGTTTAGTCTAGAATTGGATAAAAGGGATATTATTATCTATTATCATCATCATTATTATTATTATTATTATTATTATTATTATTATTATAAAAAAATATATATATATGAAAAAGTGACGGATGTCACAGCATCCCCTACTTTTAGAAACTTCGTCCCGAAGTTATTGGAAACATAGGATTATGGATGCTTGGGTAAAAATTAAGATAACTGTGGTTTGGAAAATTCGAATGATTTGGATATGAGGTTTGGTAGGTGTGAGTTAAGGATTGGATTAGGTTCGTCTCGAATAATAAGGAGAATAAGAATCTAGTAAACACTAAACTTCAAGTTTTAGGACTCCTAAAATAATTGCATGAGTTGATTGACTACAGAAAGACTAATGAACTAACAAGCAAACAGAGTTTGTTCCTGGTCCGACTTCCAGTCTCACTTTCAATGCATCATTAGTGTTTGTATACAGGGTGTACCGCAGCTAACCCACCACACCTTTGATACCTTGAAAACGTACTGGACGTCTTCCCAAAAACTCTAATAGAATTTCACACTACCCTAACGTACCTGTAAATTCATGATTACGTTCCGGACCGGAACCATCAATTTACCTTACATTAGGGTTTTATGTCCTTCTATGATCCTAATCTAATACACATTAAAGAAAATAAGTTTCACAAGAAGATAACACAACACACGTTTATCAATGAAATGAGGCTACGTAATAACGAGGTCAATTGCATTGGTTTGCAACGACTTGTAAGCATAACAGTATTTAAGTATGGGCTACCACTCGTCCGAGGAGCCCTTGCAATGTTTATTTGAGTTGCGTGGATAATACACACGGGCAAGCAAGTTTGTAAGTGCTACAACCATTAAGTGTAAGTGTTTTCAAATGTCTACGGGTATCATGAATAATTAGATGTTCAATGAATAGTCAAATTAAGGGAAAGATCAAGTTTCATATAACAAGCAATGATGTTTTCTTAGGAAGGCTCTGTAAGATCAAGTATCAAGTCCAAAGGTTTCAAATAAGTGTAATGTAGAGTCTTGTACGATTAAAATAAACGCAACCAATATGATAAATCCCCAAATCGGTGTTCGTACACAATGGTATGCAAGGAAATTTCTAGATGTTATACGCTTATGAGTGCGACAAAATTGGGTACAAAATGATAATAGGATCAAGAAAACGAAAACACGAGTATTGGATTCTCGAGTCTTGGGAAGATTTCATCCATGGCTTAACTAGTGGGATTAACGTCACCCTGATCAATTGTTTCGTTGGTATTGATATTGAAAGCTCGTCCATGTGCCACCAGGTTTACATTGTTCAATTTGGGACATTGAGGTAGCATGTGATTAGGGTCTCTACAATGATAACATGCCCTACCGTTAGTAATCTGTAGTGGTCCCTGGGCAGCTGTTTGATGATTACTCTGTGTCCCAACCATTACTCGACAAGTGGTAACAAAGTGTCCAAACCTTCCACATCTAGTGCATTGACGGCATGGAAGATTTGCAGGGTGATGATATTTGCAGGTGTTGCATTGAGGATGGATTCCCGTGTAGGCTTTCTTGATAGGAGGCTGAGTCACAGGATCCACAACAGTATGGTTCAGATTATCGCCCATTCGTTTCTTAGAGTTCGAAGCAGTAGTGGCGGCCTTTGCTAAAACAGTCTTAGATTGTTCAACAGTATTGGTGGTTTTCTCAGTAGGTGTCTTGGTGCCCTTCCTAACCAAGTTTCCTTTCCTTACGTGTTTGTCTGTTAATGTGGCTGCAAGTTGGATGGCTTCTTCTACCGTAGTGGCTTTGCCTCCAGTGACAACGTCTTGAATCAGGTCAGGTAATGTGACACCTGGCAAATTCGGGTTAACAACGTTGTCTAGATGAAAGTCTACCTTAGCGAGTCACGCGTATATTGTACTTAACTGGGTTAGTTAAGTCGGGTTATGGTTCGGGAACTATTGGTTAGTCTAGAAGATCATTGGATGTTGGTCTAGAGGTTCGTTAGATGTCAGTCCTTAACCAAGTGTACAAACGGTAACGATCGGTAGGATCGTCAGGGCATACGGAACGTACGAGTCTCGAGTCCCGGGAATTGGTGAACGAGTGTAAATATGTGTATTTACTTGTGTTATGTGTTTACAATCATTATGTGACTTGTCGGTACATTAATATGGGGTAACATATGTTAAAACGGGGTTTAACGCGCAAAACACACAAAAGGAACCCCTACAGGCGATTAGGAAGCCTAATCGCCCATAGGGGAGGCGAGTAGAGGGACATAGGGGCGATTAGGCCCCTACTCGTGTGATGTTAGGGGCGAGTAGGCCCAATCGCATGCTCATTCATGCGATTAGCAGCCCTAATCGCATGAACTGCTGCACAATCGCATGTAACGTGCTGGAACGACTAGAAACGCCTATAAATACAATACTTAACCTCCTAAACTCCCTAATATCAACCCTAGTCGTCCCATAACCGCCCCAAACACTTAAACAACCTCTGGAAGGCGATTTTGATCAAAAACACAAGGTTTCAAGGTCTAACCATCATTCTTTTACAATTCCAAGGTTTGATTCTCATCCATAACACTTTGTAAACGTTTTAATCAATCCCTAATGGTCCAGACCTGTTCATAAACGAAAAAGCTTTCTGAAAATCGTCAATAAGGGTTGTTAATCGGATTATAACTAATAAACATGCGTTATGGGTATGTATGATTAGAAAGATAGGATTTTTATGAATCTTGATGATGTTTTGATGTGTTATCATGCTAGGTCAGAATTAATATTGTTAGTATGATGATAGAAATCTCAGTAATTGATTATTAGGGTTATTGTTATGCATGTTATTATGATGATTGCATGCTATGTGTATATGTTTGGATTGCTTGATTTCATGCAGGACTGATTATACGAGGTTAAACAAAGGATTTTGGTTTAAACATGTTTGGAATAGTTATTGGGATGATATTGGGTAGTTACACACGTTCTGGATCTGAATTGGAGCGTTAAACGCGCGAAAAACCGGAACAGCAAGGTTACAGGCGAGTAGCCTTGCTAATCGCCTGTGTTAGGGGCGATTAGGCCCCACTCGCATGACATTAAGGGCGATTAGGCCCCACTCGCATGTATTAGGGGCGAGTAGCCCCACTCGCCTGATTACAGGGGCGAGTAGCCTACTCGCGTGGCATCAAGGGCGAGTAGCCCTACTCGCGTGACTTAAGGGGCGATTAGCCCTGATCGCGTGACATTTCATGCGATTAGCCTCCCTAATCGCGTGTACTGCTGCTGTAAGTGTATATTAGCATACCGAGACCTGATTTGACATGTAGTAACATGCTAGGAACCCCGTAACATGTCTAATAACTTGGTAACATATATCTGGATGTATTCCGGTGATACGTGAACTATGTGCTATAACTTGTTGTGCGTTAACGTATGTTAAGTGTACTTGCGTTATTGTATGTTTTAGAGCGTAAACATAACACGGGGAGTCTCGGGTCACCAATGGGATGTCGAGTCTTGTACTTTGGGTCGGTTAAACAGTCACGGTGTTTTCAAACGAACTTGGTTATGGTCTGGACATCTAGGGACTAATTAACCTGCGGGTTATTAGTCTAAGTACTTGTAACTGTCGTATGTTAGGTCGCCGCTTTACGGGACTAGCATAGCAGCTGAGTTTACTCGGGTTAAGGAGTAACGGAACTTAAGGTGAGTTTACGGCCCCTCTTTTAAACTGGTTTTATACTTTCGGGGGAGAAAACATGTGTTAAAACTATATTTGGTAACTACTGTCATACTATGGGTTTCTCTTGTGTACTACACGATCTTTGGAAGTCCCGGGGGGAACCATGAATGTGCGGGTTTGCACAACGGGGAAATGTGAATAGCGCTATTGGGAGTGACCAACCCCGCTCGTCGACTTGGAGGGTCGGCGGGTGCATATTGTCTCAAACTGGAACAACAGGAACAACAGGAACATACATCGGGCATACTTTTGGTATTCGCGTTAGTAATGGTTTTCCAATCGTGGTAGTAACAAAACGTACGCCTAGCTAGCGTATACTGGTTTTCTATTTGTTATAGTATGGACAGGTGGACTTGGTACTTGAACTGCAAACCTGTAAACTCACCAGCATTTTTGTGCTGACGTAAACTTTTACATGTTTTCTCAGGTCGCTAAGGTAGCACAATGGAACTAGGGCGCACGCGTCTGCACGGCGTCTAGATAGAGTTGCATGATTTCACAAACATTGAACTTGATTTATTTATGTTGGATTTTATTTGAATAAGCTTCCGCTGTAAACGGGAATATTAAACTGTGTTTTGAAATTACATTTTAATTCATTTAGACTTGTTTATTGTGATCGTTGGTTTGGATCCTGGTTTGTCATGCGCCTCGCGGTAAAACTCCGCAAGTGGATTTTGAGGTTGTGACAGATTGGTATCAGAGCCAATGGTTATAGTGAACTAGGACTGCATGTAGAGTCTAGTCTATAGCCGAGTCGCACACACTAGACGATCACATGGTACTAAACGTTATAGTGGTTTACGTATGGTCTTGTCGGGGTGTCTCTAAATCATTGGCCTTTCTACGTTACATCATCCGTTCTATCTTAGGTTGGGTTACTTGTTATCTAGGCAGTGTAGTCTATTGGAGTAACTCGTGTGCTCTTGAGGATTGTCCAAGGCTCGGACATCTCCCTTTCGCACTCCAATAGAAACACTTGTCATAAACTACCGTAGTATTACGGTGTGTAGCTAAGAGTCTATGTTCGGTGATTTGAACTTTGAACTAGGAGAACACTTGGAGGACCATGTAGAGCGTTTTATTATTTTGGGTGCACACAAAATCATAAAACGAAATGCATGGAAGCCCTAGTGAGCTCTGGATTTGAAGGGATAGTCCTGGATTGGATCTAGCTTTGATCTTGTGAACATTAGTGGTTATCTTTAACTGCGAAACTAAATTTTCTTGTTCTTTCTGCCAGAATCATGTCTGGAGTGCGTGGAGGACGTGGAGGTGGTCGCAATGGTGGACGTGGTGGTGGTCGCGGTGGTGCTGGTGGTCGTGGTGGAGGTATTAACCTGTCACAGGCTGATCTGAACAACTTGCTCCAGGCTGCCTTTCAGTTAGGGCACAACGGTGGTGGTAAGTTGTTTTATCCGTTTTCTTTGCCTTATTGGTGAACCTTGTTTACGTTATTCGTGGTTTCTCATACGTTTCATTTCAGGTGGTCCTGTTGACCCACCCCCACCCATGTGCACCTACAAGATGTTCCGGGACTGCAAGCCCCAGGAATTCTCTGGCACTGAGGGTGCGGTTAGCTTGCTTAGGTGGTTGGAGAAAGTGGAGTCGGTATTTCTGATGTGTAACTGTCTCCCAGAAGATCGGGTGAAGTATTCTGCTGCGTTATTTCAGGACGTGGCATTGACTTGGTGGAATGGTATCACCCAGAACATGGGTATTGGGGAGGCATATGCTATGCCATGGGAGAATTTTGTACAGTTGCTGAAGCGGGAGTATTGCCCGAGGGAAGAGGTACAGAAGCTGGAGCATGAGGTGTGGAACCTCAAGATGACTGGATCAGAAATCGAGAAGTATACTGTGAGGAGAAATGAGTTGGCAGTGCTGTGTCCCGATCTGCACGTGCCAGAGTATCGTAAGATTGAACATTATGTCTCAGGGTTAGTGCCGGAAATTGCAGGGTTGGTAGCTGCTGGAAATCATCCTACTTATGCGGAGGTAGTTCGATCGGCACATAGGATGACTAACTTAAAGGTGAATGAGGGGATTTTGCCTGCGAAAGGTTCAACTGTTAAGGCTCCAGAGAACAACAAGCGCAAGTGGGAGAACGACGGGAAAGGATCTGGGTCTACACAGCAGGGTAAAAGGTTTGATAATGGGGGTTCATCGTCTTCAGGTAACAAGCAGGGTGGTTATGCGGGAAAACTGCCCAAATGCAACAAGTGTGGACGCCATCACCAAGGGAACTGTGACAGTAACCGTTGTCACCGCTGCCAGCGAACAGGGCATTACGCTAAAGATTGTCGGGCTACACTTCCATCGACTCAGGCTCCGACTAACAGCTCAGCTCCGACTACTCAGGGGACTACAGGGAAACAAGGATGCTACAACTGTGGTGACACTGGGCATTACAAGAAGGATTGCCCAAAATTGAAACAGGGTGGAAACAACGGGAATGGTAACAACGGGGGCGGCGGCAGAAATGCACGTGCCTTCGTCATTGGAGCTGCTGAGGCTAGGCAGGACCCTGACACAGTCACCGGTACGTTTCTTCTCAATAATCATTCTGTTAGCGTGTTATTTGATTCTGGTGCCGACAAGAGTTTTGTATCCATGGATGTTAGTCGACTGCTAGATGTAGTACCTGTACCATTAGAGACCAAGTATATTATTGAGTTGGCTGACGGTAAAACGATTGAGGCTACTAGTGTTCTTCGGGAGTGTCAGTTAGAGCTGTCGGGTTTATCGTTTCCCATCGACCTTATGCCGGTACCTTTGGGTAGTTTTGACGTTGTGGTAGGAATGGATTGGTTATCTTTGTATCGCGCGGAGATTGTCTGTTACGATAAGGTTATTCGGATTCCTCTCCCTGATGGAGAATTTCTTTCTGTGTACGGTATCAAGGGTGGTGTTCCGCTAAACATCATCTCTAGCATGAAAGCCCTTAAGTGTCTTCGAAAGGGTTATCCAGCTGTTTTGGCGCTTTTATCTGTTTCCTCTGGTGATGAAAAGAAGATCGACGACATTCCGGTGGTACGCGAGTTTCCTGATGTTTTTCCCGATGATTTATCTGGTCTTCCTCCTCATCGTCAAGTCGAGTTCGGTATTGATCTTGTACCAGGGGCTGCTCCTATTGCTCGGGCCCCCTATCGTCTTGCACCTCCCGAGATGCAGGAATTGTCTAGCCAGTTACAGGAACTCTTGGACAAGGGTTTCATCCGGCCAAGTTCTTCCCCTTGGGGAGCCCCGATTTTATTTGTTAAGAAGAAGGATGGAAGTTTCCGATTGTGTGTGGACTACAGAGAGCTGAACAAATTGACCGTCAAGAACCGTTATCCTCTTCCACGTATTGATGATCTATTCGACCAGCTTCAGGGTTCTAGTTATTATTCCAAGATCGACTTGAGGTCCGGTTATCACCAGCTGCGCGTCAGGGAGACTGACGTTGCAAAGACTGCTTTTCGAACACGTTATGGCCATTTCGAATTCTTGGTCATGCCTTTCGGTCTCACGAACGCACCAGCGGTTTTCATGGACTTGATGAACCGCGTCTGTAAACCATATTTGGACAAATTCGTCATTGTGTTTATTGATGACATTCTGATCTACTCCAAGAACGAGACCAAACACGGGGAACATCTGCGGTTAGTTTTGGAACTCTTGCGACGGGAACAACTTTACGCCAAGTTCTCAAAGTGTGACTTTTGGTTACGCGAAGTTCAATTCCTAGGACATGTGGTTAATGAACTAGGAATTCATGTCGATCCAGCTAAAATCGAAGCGATCAAGGACTGGGGAGCACCAAAGACGCCAACTGAGGTGCGGCAATTCCTAGGCCTTGCGGGCTATTATCGTCGTTTCATTCAGGGGTTCTCGAAGATTGCTCAACCCCTCACCACTCTCACTCAGAAGGATAGGAAGTTCGACTGGGGTGAATCACAAGAGTCAGCGTTTGAAGAACTGAAGTCTAAACTGTGTTCTGCTCCTATTTTGTCTTTACCTGAGGGTCCTGATGATTTTGTTGTTTACTGTGACGCTTCCATTCATGGACTCGGTTGCGTGTTGATGCAACGCGAGAAAGTGATTGCGTATGCTTCTCGTCAACTTAAGGTGCACGAGAAGAACTACACAACTCATGACTTAGAGTTGGGTGCCGTGATATTCGCGTTGAAAATTTGGAGACATTACTTGTACGGTACCAAATGCACCATCTACACCGATCACAAGAGTCTCCAACACATTTTCGACCAACAACACTTGAACATACGGCAACGCCGTTGGATCGAACTTTTGAACGACTATGATTGTGCTATTAAGTACCATCCTGGCAAGGCAAATGTTGTAGCAGACGCCTTGAGCAGGAAGGAATCTACTAAACCTCGTCGCGTTCGGGCGTTGCAGCTCACTATTCATTCATCGTTACCTGATCAACTCTGTTCTGCCCAGCTAGAGGCTTTGAAGGAGGAAAACCTTAAAGCTGAAACTATGCACGGTGCCGACAAGCACCTAGAGCGAAGGCCTGATGGCCTGCACTATTTCGCAGAACGTATATGGGTTCCTTTGTTCGGGGGACTACGGGAGCTTGTTCTTGATGAAGCTCATAAGTCCCGCTATTCTATTCATCCTGGTTCGGATAAGATGTACCAAGATCTGAAGGTGCTTTACTGGTGGCCAAACATGAGGTCGGACATAGCCTCATACGTGAGCAAATGCTTGACCTGTGCTAAGGTCAAGGTGGAATACCAGAAACCGTCGGGTCTCCTGCAACAACCTGAAATTCCGGAATGGAAATGGGAACGGATTACTATGGATTTTGTCACACAACTTCCTAAATCACCAAGCGGGAACGACAAGATATGGGTGATTGTCGATCGGTTGACGAAATCAGCCCATTTTCTTGCCATCAAGGAGACCGACACCATGGATCGTTTGGCTCGTCTTTACTTGAAAGAAGTTGTTTCTAAGCACGGGGTACCAGTTTCTATTATCTCGGATCGTGACTCCCATTTCACTTCTCACTTCTGGAAGTCTTTGCACAAGGCTTTGGGTACCCAACTAGACATGAGTACGGCTTATCACCCACAGACTGACGGTCAGAGTGAGCGTACTATTCAAACTTTAGAAGACATGCTGCGGGCATGTGTGATCGATTTTGGCAAGGGTTGGGAAGCTCATCTACCGTTGGTAGAATTCTCGTACAATAACAGTTATCACACGAGCATCAAGGCTGCCCCGTTCGAAGCACTGTACGGACGGAAATGCCGTTCTCCTCTTTGCTGGGCTGAAGTGGGTGAGAGTCAACTCACTGGGCCTGAACTAGTGTACGAAACTTCGGAAAAGATCGTACAGATTCGTAATCGGTTGGCGGCGGCACGGGACCGGCAAAAGAGTTACGCCGATCAGCGTCGCAAACCACTGGAGTTCCAAGTCAATGACAAGGTACTTCTAAAAGTCTCACCGTGGAAGGGCGTCATACGCTTTGGGAAGCGTGGCAAACTCAATCCGCGATATGTCGGCCCATTTACGATCCTGGAACGGATTGGGCCGGTGGCATATCGACTTGATCTACCGACGGAGCTCGGTAACGTACATAACGTCTTTCACGTGTCAAACTTGAAGAAGTGTCTGGCTGACGAGTCTCTCATCGTTCCACTAGAAGAGATCAAGGTTGATGATCGTCTTCGGATTGTGGAAGAACCTGTGGAGATCCTTGATTACAAGATTCGTAGCCTACGTCACAGCAAGATTCGTATCGTTAAGGTTCGGTGGAACTCGAACCGGGGACCGGAATATACGTGGGAACGGGAGGATCAGATGAAGTCTAAGTATCCTTATCTCTTTCCTAAGGAAGCGTTCGAGTCGAGACATGTCTCTTCGGCAGCTGAATGAATCTCGGGTCGAGATTCCTTTTAACGTGGGGATGATGTGACAACTCGGGTAAATCTCTCTCTTTTGGTTTCTACCTTTTGCTTGTTTCCTTCGTTATTTCTTTTGTTCTTTCTGTACTTGTACAAATTTTCGGGACGAAAATTCTTTTAACGTGGGGATGATGTGACACCTGGCAAATTCGGGTTAACAACGTTGTCTAGATGAAAGTCTACCTTAGCGAGTCACGCGTATATTGTACTTAACTGGGTTAGTTAAGTCGGGTTATGGTTCGGGAACTATTGGTTAGTCTAGAAGATCATTGGATGTTGGTCTAGAGGTTCGTTAGATGTCAGTCCTTAACCAAGTGTACAAACGGTAACGATCGGTAGGATCGTCAGGGCATACGGAACGTACGAGTCTCGAGTCCCGGGAATTGGTGAACGAGTGTAAATATGTGTATTTACTTGTGTTATGTGTTTACAATCATTATGTGACTTGTCGGTACATTAATATGGGGTAACATATGTTAAAACGGGGTTTAACGCGCAAAACACACAAAAGGAACCCCTACAGGCGATTAGGAAGCCTAATCGCCCATAGGGGAGGCGAGTAGAGGGACATAGGGGCGATTAGGCCCCTACTCGTGTGATGTTAGGGGCGAGTAGGCCCAATCGCATGCTCATTCATGCGATTAGCAGCCCTAATCGCATGAACTGCTGCACAATCGCATGTAACGTGCTGGAACGACTAGAAACGCCTATAAATACAATACTTAACCTCCTAAACTCCCTAATATCAACCCTAGTCGTCCCATAACCGCCCCAAACACTTAAACAACCTCTGGAAGGCGATTTTGATCAAAAACACAAGGTTTCAAGGTCTAACCATCATTCTTTTACAATTCCAAGGTTTGATTCTCATCCATAACACTTTGTAAACGTTTTAATCAATCCCTAATGGTCCAGACCTGTTCATAAACGAAAAAGCTTTCTGAAAATCGTCAATAAGGGTTGTTAATCGGATTATAACTAATAAACATGCGTTATGGGTATGTATGATTAGAAAGATAGGATTTTTATGAATCTTGATGATGTTTTGATGTGTTATCATGCTAGGTCAGAATTAATATTGTTAGTATGATGATAGAAATCTCAGTAATTGATTATTAGGGTTATTGTTATGCATGTTATTATGATGATTGCATGCTATGTGTATATGTTTGGATTGCTTGATTTCATGCAGGACTGATTATACGAGGTTAAACAAAGGATTTTGGTTTAAACATGTTTGGAATAGTTATTGGGATGATATTGGGTAGTTACACACGTTCTGGATCTGAATTGGAGCGTTAAACGCGCGAAAAACCGGAACAGCAAGGTTACAGGCGAGTAGCCTTGCTAATCGCCTGTGTTAGGGGCGATTAGGCCCCACTCGCATGACATTAAGGGCGATTAGGCCCCACTCGCATGTATTAGGGGCGAGTAGCCCCACTCGCCTGATTACAGGGGCGAGTAGCCTACTCGCGTGGCATCAAGGGCGAGTAGCCCTACTCGCGTGACTTAAGGGGCGATTAGCCCTGATCGCGTGACATTTCATGCGATTAGCCTCCCTAATCGCGTGTACTGCTGCTGTAAGTGTATATTAGCATACCGAGACCTGATTTGACATGTAGTAACATGCTAGGAACCCCGTAACATGTCTAATAACTTGGTAACATATATCTGGATGTATTCCGGTGATACGTGAACTATGTGCTATAACTTGTTGTGCGTTAACGTATGTTAAGTGTACTTGCGTTATTGTATGTTTTAGAGCGTAAACATAACACGGGGAGTCTCGGGTCACCAATGGGATGTCGAGTCTTGTACTTTTGGTCGGTTAAACAGTCACGGTGTTTTCAAACGAACTTGGTTATGGTCTGGACATCTAGGGACTAATTAACCTGCGGGTTATTAGTCTAAGTACTTGTAACTGTCGTATGTTAGGTCGCCGCTTTACGGGACTAGCATAGCAGCTGAGTTTACTCGGGTTAAGGAGTAACGGAACTTAAGGTGAGTTTACGGCCCCTCTTTTAAACTGGTTTTATACTTTCGGGGGAGAAAACATGTGTTAAAACTATATTTGGTAACTACTGTCATACTATGGGTTTCTCTTGTGTACTACACGATCTTTGGAAGTCCCCGGGGGAACCATGAATGTGCGGGTTTGCACAACGGGGAAATGTGAATAGCGCTATTGGGAGTGACCAACCCCGCTCGTCGACTTGGAGGGTCGGCGGGTGCATATTGTCTCAAACAGGAACAACAGGAACAACAGGAACATACATCGGGCATACTTTTGGTATTCGCGTTAGTAATGGTTTTCCAATCGTGGTAGTAACAAAACGTACGCCTAGCTAGCGTATACTGGTTTTCTATTTGTTATAGTATGGACAGGTGGACTTGGTACTTGAACTGCAAACCTGTAAACTCACCAGCATTTTTGTGCTGACGTAAACTTTTACATGTTTTCTCAGGTCGCGAAGGTAGCACAATGGAACTAGGGCGCACGCGTCTGCACGGCGTCTAGATAGAGTTGCATGATTTCACAAACATTGAACTTGATTTATTTATGTTGGATTTTATTTGAATAAGCTTCCGCTGTAAACGGGAATATTAAACTGTGTTTTGAAATTACATTTTAATTCATTTAGACTTGTTTATTGTGATCGTTGGTTTGGATCCTGGTTTGTCATGCGCCTCGCGGTAAAACTCCGCAAGTGGATTTTGAGGTTGTGACAGGTAATCCCTCGATATATTTTTCGATTGCTCGAGAGACTGGGGTGACCATGTGTGGAACCAGTATGCTAAGTTCGTGATATCGAGTATTATACGCAAGATTCTCACCACTGTCTTGTTTCAGTCCATGGAACTCTTCCTCCAGTTTCCTGATTTCGTTCCTAGGGCAGAATTTGGCGATCATGAGTTCCTTAACATCTGTCCAGGATAATGATAAAGCAACATCAGCTCCTCGATTGCGCTTTTCACCATTCCACCAGGTTAGCGCCCCCTTTTGAAGGACACTAGTAGCATAGCGTACGCGGAGTTCATCAGGACATTCACTGTTCACAAAAGTACTCTCCATGCTTTCAAACCATTGGAGGAGGCCAGTAGCACCCTCCTCACCAGTGAATTTTGTGGGGTTGCAGGAGTTAAAGTGTTTGAAAGTGCACCGAAATTGAGTCGTACTCTCTGTGTTGGCACTGTTACTATTCTGGGTTATCTCACTGACAAGGTTTGGGATCACTGCAGCAATTTGCTCGGCGACTAAAGATGCGAGGTGACGATCAGAACGTCGTCCAGAAGCACGAACAGGGCGTTGGCTGGCATCACGGAGCATGCGGCGAGCAGACATCTATGAGGTAGTCAATGAACAATCATGAGATTAGATAATGTGAGTGTATAACTGTACAAATGATTATGAAAGTATGAACTTGTAAGCAATATATGAAAATCATGAGATATTGTATATGAAACGAGAGAGTATTATTGAAAAATTTGCATAAGATGATTGGAGTGCCCTTGTCTAGCTGTAAAGCCCAACAAGAACGTTGACTTTTCAAAGGAATTGAGCCCAATGGTGATCAAAGAAGACATGCTTTAGCCTATAAGTGGACACTCACTCCAGGAATCCCAAGGTAAGCATAACAGGTCCGTAAATGGATTTATGCGCTATGCTTGCCTATGCCAGAAAACCCAGTGTACAGGCATCCACCCTTCCAGATTGCACGTGTCCTTATCACACTCATTAAAGTTCAACATCTTTGAAGGAGCAAAAATAGGAGTAGGCATTATGCCTAAGAGTGTCTTCATGAAAGGTACTGCTCCCGTTCCATGATTGATGTAGGCTTTCCACTCCTTGTAGGACACCATCTCTATGCACCAGGATGAAAGATGAGGAGAAATGGAGAAGAAGAGAAGATAGAGGAAGGAAAGTAGAGGGAAATGAGGGGTAAGGTAATTTTAGGAAGTATAATGCATGAAAGTTGAAGTTCGGTTATAGTCTAGGCCATTTTATCTAATAACCTAGTTCCCTATAACCATGGCTCTGATACCAATCTGTAACACCCCAACCGATGGCGGAATCATCGAGGTGCCACGTAGTGACGATTGTTCAAAAGCACATGGTACTAAAATGTAAATATTATTTGAATAAACCAATAACTGTCTTACATTGAAATAGAAATACAAAGTCTTAAATGAAATGTAACTGTTGGAATAACTGAATTAAAATAAAGCACTAAATGTCTCTTGTTAAAGCATTAGATCAAACTGCACCTGAAACATGTACAAAATAGATTTGGTCAACATATGAAATGTTGGTGAGTATTCCTAGTTTTGATATATATAGTAGGTTAAAAAGTTATACAATTCAAGTGCAAGCTACAGTGCAAATATGTAAACTATGTATCATACAAATGAGCGAAATCAACCCTGTGACTGTATAATGTACTGTATGAACTGTAGTGTACTTATCCAATAAATGGATAACAGCTTAACACTGGCCACGGATTCTCCGATGAAAAAGGGGGAGAATCAATCTAGGCGGGTTGTCAATCCAAATAGCGCTATCCAATGTTAAGGTCGGCTTGTACCATGTTAATGATTTCACTAAGTACAAATGTAATCCACATGTATTGTCTAAGCATAAAGCACGTTGTAAGCAATGCACATAGTACTAGAATTGTATTGTAAAAAAAATGTAAACTTGTATTTGAAATTGTAATAGTGTACATGTAACACCCCAAAAATGTATAAAAGCAAAAAGGGGATAGGAATACTCACAGTTCACGTAGTAGTTTGAGATTTAACTGGACAACGAGGTATGAATTGAGATTACTCCCAAATGATCAACCTAAAGTATTCGATAATGTGTAAGGGAAATAACTCTAGGATATATGTATTTCTAGGGCTTCGAATTTGGGGATAAACGATTATTTGATTAATAAACAAATTGTTTATTAAATATAAGAAATTTAGTAAATAAATAAATAAAAGTCTCTTTGTAAAATTTTAAGTTTAATATAGTCGCAACATAAGGTTTTAAGTATGAAAATAATTTTTATAAAATTATTTTCTTGAAAATAGAATATTTAATCTAATTATTTCAAATTGTCAAAATACGACTTTAATATCTAAAAATATTAAAATCAAAGAATTTCTGAATAAAAATTTGTATTTCAGTTCTAGATAGTTAGAAATAATTTATATAAAATTTTGGTGCAAAAATATTGAAAAATGAATTTATTATGATTTAATTATGATTAAATCTAACAAAAATTGATTAAAAATATAAAATAAATGATTTTTCCGAATTAAAAATCATTTCAGTAAAGTTTAACATTGTACAAACATAGGATAATTTTTGTAGAAATTAATAAAATTGTTTTGATATTTTAATGTATTTTTATAAATATAATAGTATAAAATTGATTTAATTATTATAAATATTAAATCAATGAATTTCAGAAAACTAAAAATTGTAAATAACACTTTTACCTCAGATTTGATAAATGTAATTTTTTTAGAATTTATAAAAAGGTTTTAATATTTAAAAACGAAATTATAAGATTTAAATGTATAATATATATATATATATATATAATTGGTTTGTTTTTAAAAAGAAATGAAATTAAGTGGAAAAAGGGGTGTTCAAGCCGGGACTCGAACCCGGGTAGTCTCAGTTATAGGCATCAGTCACAACCACTTGGCCTAGGCCTGTGGTTGTGATTTATCTCAGTTTATTAAAAATAAATACAATAAGCAAAAACAGTTTCTTCCCCAAATCAACAACCCACGAACCCTAGCTTTTCCAATCAAGCAATTCACACATCTTTAACCCGATTAATGTTAGGGTTTTTGATGTGTGAATGCCGATGAACAAAACCCACATAAAACATTAAGCTTACCGTGTTGCTTCGTGTTTGATTGCCCGGTCAAGGATAAAAGTCAAACAGTGTTCGTGTGGGTAGTTTAGAGGATGTTTCAGAGCAATTGGTGGTTAAGAGAGATGTGTGAGCGAGTTGTAATGGTTCGTGGATGGACAATTTATAGTGCTAAGCACTGGATCGTAGATATGGTAAGGATTGACCAAGTATTAAAGTTCACGCGTGTTCTTGATAATTTTGGTATCAATTGGACGATAA
Source organism: Ambrosia trifida (assembly GCA_028751855.1). Lineage (NCBI taxonomy): Eukaryota > Viridiplantae > Streptophyta > Magnoliopsida > Asterales > Asteraceae > Ambrosia > Ambrosia trifida. Next base: position 57,934,883 of record CM054124.1, read on the forward strand.
TCAACGCGTTAGTGAGTCACTGAAGGCCGATAATTGCGTTCCCATTCCATTTTAGAATCAATTACGAGTCAATGTGGGGATTAGGCTGGTCAAAATATGAATTTCATATCCATATCTGCTGCTGTGCGTAACAGGGAAGAAAGAAAGAGGGAGGAAAGTGTGCTTTAATATTTTTAAAGTTGGAATGAAATCAAATAAAGGGTGTGGAGCAGATGGATAACGCGTGTGTGTGTGTGTGTGTTGTGACTCGGGTTCGAAACCCGGCAAAGGCAAAAAAAAATTTTTTTGTTTTTGATTCAAACAGACAAGGGGAGGGGTTTGGGCCTTGGCTGGGTTGGGCTTGGGGTTAAGGAGCTTGGGCCGAGATCTGGTGGGCTTCCAGAAATGAAAGAAAGGGGGTGGGCTAGGCTTGTGTTGGGCTTGTTCTTTGGGCTCATGAGATGGGCAAGGGATATGGATTGGGTTGTGGTTTAGTCTAGAATTGGATAAAAGGGATATTATTATCTATTATCATTATTATTATTATTATTATTATTATTATTATTATTATTATTATTATAAAAAATATATATATATATATATGACAAAGTGACGGATGTCACAACCTAGGGGCTTAGAGATTCCGCACCCCATGAAAAAAATTCCTAGGTCCGCCACTGCTTATCACCTCCATTTTTAGCTATATTTAACTTATCATCCGTTACAATCTTACCAAAGGATTTATAGCCTAACCGGCTAACCGTAACAAGGTGTTAGAAATGCCTCTCCTCATGAAGTTGAGGATTCTAGTCTCATGATAAAACAATGTGTAGATTTAAAAGTAGAATTATAATTAAAGGTGTGTTAACCGTCCAAAAAAACATTAATTACAATCTTAATGTCGTTTCAATGTTAACAATTTTTTTTTGAATGGCCAACAAATCAATCCCGAACACTCTTGAAGTACCCACTGGATAAAGGAGTACTCCGAGAGTAACCCGGGTCCACCAATAATTTCACACCAGTTTTCGGGGAAAACTCGCCGCCCGAAGGCCCACTGCGGTAAAACTCGGCCAGCAACATTTTGTTGCCGGTAGGACTTGAACTCCCTACCTCCCATAAGGAAAGCAATTAGAAGAGTGTCACTCCACCATAAGGGGATCGGCCAATTTTAACAACTAAATTGATATGATTAGTAATGCTAATTTTTTATTATTATGTATTAAAAATCAACAAAAGAAAACATGAGTTTCTTTATATTTCACGTTTAAATGCACAAGATTCAATTTAGTGTGACAGTATAAATTTACATTGGTTAACTATCAACAAAGTACATGTATGAAAATGAAGTGAGATTTGAATGAACATATTACTTTTTTTTTTGAACGGTAAATTTCACTCCTTGTAGGACTTGAACCCATGACCTCCCCCTTGGATGTTCTTAGAAGCTTTGCTTCTACCATTGGGCCACCACCGCAATGGCAAATGAACATATTACTAAAAGTTTTAATAGTTGATCAAGAAAATGCACGTTAAAGGTATGCTGCCCCTCATTCACTCCATGTCGTCTTCACCTTAAAGGAAAGTACTTCTCCCTCCATCTATTATTCTTCTTTACTTTTTGCTAAATTTATCCCTTAAAGAAATAGCTACAATATAATATACTTACATTTTATGATAGTTAACTAATTATTGGGTTTAGTATAAATGGTAAAAGGTTTACAACAACTTTGGTTGGTTTGGTTTACATAACTAATTATAATGTCTTGTAGCTAAGAGAACGGCAAATGTTATATTACAACAATTAAAGAGATAGATACAATAAAACCAGCAGATGGCTGAAGGTTATGGCCGATCGCACACTCTCTTTCAAACATGGTTCTCCCTTTGTCGCTCTCTTTCAATATATTTAATTGTGCTGCACATGGTGGAGAAGCCAACAGATGGATCTGGTGGTAACACGTGAAGTGAGAAAAAAAAAGAAAATAATAAAAATCTCAATCACTGTGCATTCAGTTTATGTATTAGTAGATAGGAGAATAAGCGTTTCTATTTCCACTCAATAAATAAAATAACAATCAATTCGAATATTTCATCTTCTCAACACCAATCCTTCATTAATCATTGTCAAGATTTGTGTCAACACAAATTATTCTAATTAATCAAGAACAAGATGCACAATAATCTGACAGGTACAAAACACTGACAAGATTAAAAGATACAAACAAACCTCACTACAATAAAAACTCTCAACACTCAAAAGAACTAGATGATCAACAACAATACAAAAGGAGAATACTGGATTATAAGATCACCATGATCTGTATAATCAAACCCTAATTGTTACGAGAGAGAGCACTGAATAAGAAAGAAAGTGAGAAGTCTGAAAAGATTCAAAAGTGAAATAAGGAAGAAACACAAACACATTTATAGGGAAGTCTTTGTGTTTCTTTGTAAAGATCAACGACAGAGAACAAAGCAATCCAACGGAGATGACAACATTTTTTGTTTTTAAACACGGATCACCAGCTCAACAAACACAAGAGTGGGCCAAAGGCCAACACTCACGAACTGGGCTCACTCGACCACCTGAAAAGAAATGGGCCACTAGCTTTGGATTTCCTCAGCAACACATTCACGAACAGGGCCAAGAACTGAATCCTGCAAAACAAACTTATACAAAATGTTCAAACACTTGTAAAGATGAGAAATAAAATTGAACTATACTTACCTTTTCAACTCAGCTAACTGATCTTTAGAATCAATTTTAATAGTCTTAATAACACCTTTAGATACTTGCTTCCTTAAGTAGAACAAATCCAAAGCAAAATGTTTAGTTTTATCGAAAAAGACTGGATTAGCTGCAATAGATAAAGCAGCTGAACTATCACAAAAAAGATTGACAGGTAAAGAGACATCGACCTTAAGTTCAAACAATAGATTTTTTAACCATATGACCTCACAAGCAGCAGAGTACATGGCTCTGTATTCTGCCTCTGCAGAGGACCTGGAAACAATAGCTTGTTTATGGATTTTCCAGGCAATAAGGCAGTTGCCCAAAAAAACACAATACCCTGTAACAGATTTCATGGTATTAAGACACTTAGCCCAATCTGAATCAGAAAAGGCAACCAAGTCAAATGCCTCACTTTTAGAAAACAACAACCCTTTACCAGGTGAGGCCTTTAAGTATCTTAATAGCCTAAAAGCAATCTTAACATGACCTTCAGTTGGCTTATGCATGAATTGACTTAAGTAATGTACTCCATAAGCAATATCAGGCCTAGTATGAGACAAATATATAAGTTTCCCAACTAGTTGTTGAAATGCAGTAACATAACTTATAGGTTTACTTTTATCATTCACAATATTAGTTAAAACATGATTTGCTTCAATTGGATTTGTTACAGGCTTGCACCCTAACATACCATATTCCATTAACAAATCAGTGCAATATTTCCTTTGAGACAGACAAACATTATTTCCAACCTTAATAACTTCTATTCCAAGAAAATACTTAAGTTCACCAAGATCTTTTATAAGAAATTTGGTTTTAAACAACTCTTTCACTTTATTAATTTCAGGAATAGAGTTATCAGTTAGAATTATGTCATCTACATATACCAAAAGAACAATAAACACAGAATCTTTATGTTTAACAAACATTGAGTAGTCACATTGACTTTGAACAAACCCAAATTCACACAATGCACTAACTAGCTTGGCATTCCACATTCTAGGAGCCTGTTTCAGACCATATAAAGATTTCTTAAGTTTACAAACCTTATTGACATCATTTGAGCCATATCCTTCAGGTAAAGACATATAGACATCCTCATATAAGTCACCATAGAGAAAGGCATTATTCACATCTAATTGGAAAACTTTCCAATCATGGTTAATTGCAAGACTTAAGACACACCTAACCGTTATCAATTTAACCACATATGAGAAAGTCTCTTCATAATCAATACCCTCCTTCTGACTAAAGCCTTTAGCAACTAACCTGGCCTTATACCTTTCTATTTCCCCATTAGATTTATATTTAATTTTGAAAATCCATTTACAACCTATCTTATATCTACCTTTAGGCAAGTCAACAACATCCCATGAGGATCTTTTCTATAAAAAGCTTCTAACTCTTCATTCATGGCAATAACCCATTGAGGATCTTTTCTAGCTTCAGCAAAGTTCCTGGGTTCAATGCTTTTATTAAGGCTAGAAGCAAAACATTTACACTCATATGACAAATTGGACAAATTGACAACTTTTTCTAGGCCATATTTGACCTTACCATCAATAACAAAGTCAGGCAAGCTTTTAGGGAGGTTACTAGTTCTAGGGCAACCAGATTATCAACAACAGTGTCACCCTTAGATTTATTAGTCAAGTCATTATTTATATTCACCTATTTAGCCTTATCATTCAAATGATCAGTATTGCCAGGCTGCTGTGGAACAGCTATGCCACTGGTATATGTATTTGAAAATGATTGCTCTTGAACAGATGTTCTAGACCCTTTATTACCATTACCCCCCCCCCCCCCATTCATCATTGGGATCATTCACCTTATGTTGTTGATCATCTGTGTTTTCAAACAAATCAAAAAAATTTGAAGAATTTACAAAAGTATCCAAGTTTGAATCAATTTTTTGAAAAACATTAGTTTCTTTAAAAGAAAAAAATGACTAAAAAAACTTTACATCTCTTGAAAAGAAAATAGTTTTGGTATCTAAACTAAAAAGTTTATAACCCTTTTTCTCATTAGAGAGCAAAGAAGAAAAACCTCCAAATCACAAAACCCTAGATCTAGAACCAAGATCCAAGAACACACGAACAAGGAAGACAGATCTTCTTTACCAACACTGCAGCGGAATCAATAACCAAGATCAAGAGCTCAACCAGATACCATGTCAAGATTTGTGTCAACACAAATTATTCTTATTAATCAAGAACAAGATGCACAATAATCTGACAAGTACAAAACACTGACAAGATCAAAAGATACAAACAAACCTCACTTCAATAAAAACTCTCAACACTCAGAAGATCATGAACTAGATGATCAACAACAATACAAAAGGACAATACTGATTATAAGATCGAGATGATCTGTATAATCAAACCCTAATTGTTACGAGAAGGGGCACTGAATAAGAAAGAAAGTGAGAAGTCTGAAAAGATTCAAAAGTGAAACAAGGAAGAAACACAAAGACATTTATAGGGAAGTCTTTGTGTTTCTTTGTAAAGATCAACGGTAGAGAAAAAAGCAATCTAACGAATGACACCATTTTGTGCTTTTAAAAACGGATCGCCGGCTCAGCAAAAGCAAGAGTGGGCTAAAGGCCAACACTCGTGAACTGGGCTCACTCCTGGGCCACCTGAAAAGAAATGGGCCACTAGCTTTGGATTTCCTTAGCAACACATTCACGAACAAGGCCACGAACTGAATCAGAGAGCAAAGCCCAAACACCTTAACCTGCAAAAGAAACTTATACAAAATGCTCAAACACTTGTAAAGATGAGAAATAAAATTGAACTATACTTACCTTTTCAACAATCATAGTAATTGTGTTTTTTGATGTAATGCTCATTTTTTTTTTGTAATGGTAAGGGGCATTTATATAGCTTATTGTCTATAGGGACTAAAACATCATCTACATTTCAACTCGGTGGATGCCTTTATTTATACGAGACTCTACAACGCATTCCTAAAGATCAGAGTTTTGTGGAGTTTTAGTGACCTTGTATTGCTCTTAATGAAATTTCTAATGAGACTACTAAACTTAGGATGTCTAAATGTGTTATGTCTAATAAGAGCAGTATTGGCTACTATTATATCGTATCTCATATATGTCCGCGAAATGTGGATGATTCTCTCCTAAATACATCCATATTTACCATCCATTGAAGACATGTGGAAGTCCTCGTTGACTAGCACTGAATATCTCCATGACTAACACTTGTAGTGCCTTCACTTTCCACGAACATATTATTGAGTGGTTCGTCTATTGAAACATTCATTTGTTTATTTGGTACATAGCGGTGTCTTTCTGAGACTGGACGGAGTGGGGGGCGGGAAAGGGGCGGGAAGGGGGGGAACACCACCACCACCCTGGCGTGGAGAGGGCAGGAAGGAGGGGGGCGGGGAGAAGTTGCTTGGCGTGGGGCTTGAGGTGATGGTGATGTGGCACCATTTGATTGGCCAATTTTTTTCTTTAACTTTAACACAATATAATATTATTTCCTTCCCCCCTCCTCTTCCCCCCTTTCACTCCCCACAATACCCCCCCTTCCCCCACCCCCACAGGGGTCCCACAAGTACCACATGACGCTTCATCCCCCTCTTTCCTCCCACCACTCTGAGTAGTCTGAGAGGTTACTCATTTCTATACTTCTCTCGATCAAATGGCTTAGCTATAAAGTTCTAATGGATCCACAATATATATGGAATTATGGAGCCAAAATATATGGCTGGTAAGGTTGAAAGTTAATTACGAACCTAAATCCCACTTTTGTGCTATACATGAACGAGTTTTCTTTTTTTTTTTTTTTTCCTTAAGTGAAACTTTTATGCATTGTAAATTTTTTTTATAACTATCTAAAACAAACTTAATTTCAATATATTTTTTTCTTCAATTAAACATATAATATATGATGATGTTAGATAGAGGGAAGGTGGGAAGAGAGTAGGGAGTAAGTGTGAAGTTGGGGTGGAGAGGCTTAATGAGTTAGTTATGTTATGGGTGGTGTAGACTGTGTCCACCATTACAATAATAATACATTTTACAGGTAACCTTGTCACCATATATTCGACTGGAATCACGTTTCCACTCTTTTCCTACTCTTCCTCTTTCATATATTACTACTTTAAATTTCAACTATATATTCAACCTTTTTCTTATAAACACTACAATATTAAAATTACTTTATATTTGGTCATCTAATTATGTATCGGTTTTTGTTCAGGGGTATTGGATTTTTATAATCCAATGTTTGGGTCATTGGCCGATAATAATTCGAACTTTAACTTTGGCCCAGCATAATCCCAAGTAGACATGTGGATGTCAAAAATGGACCCCCGTTAACTTTGAACTAACTGAGTTAGTGTATGCTGACGTGGCAGATGACGTGACATGCTGACGTGTACAAAAGTGATGACGTGACAGATGACGTGGAATTATTTTTAATGTCACGTCAGAAAAAAAAAGTTTATTATTGACCAAACGTTAAATTTCGGATTATTATTGGCCAATGGGAAAAACTTTGGATTATTTAATACCCCTTTTTTATTACTATAAATCCTTAAAATATTATTATAAATCTTTAAAACAAAACACCCAACTTCATTCACCGCCACTATCAAACCACCTTCCACCACCACCAGCCACCTTCTTGACGACCACCACCATCATTTTTGTCAACTTCCTCTGCCATCAATTATCTTCAAACCAACATCGCAATCCTTTCGTAAAAAATGATCGCAATCCTTTCGCTAGCAAAAAATGATGGTGGTGCGGAGTGATGGTGGTGGTGGTGGAAGGTTAATTTTCGATTTATATACGATTTGCTCGACTTTTGAACTAAAATTCTCTAATCTAGAACTTGATTTTGACTTTATCAATTTTTCCTCAAATTTAATTAATGAATTTGATTATTTGTTATTAATGTGGATGTCACCAATTCACATGTTATTTGTTCATTTCAGTTGAATTTTAGGCTGTCAATATCTATTTTCTAAATTTTGGCAATACATGACATGATGACAAACTATTCTTTTTTCCTTATGAAGGGATGTTTGATGTCATGATGTTAAAATTTAGGAATTTATCAACGTTTTTTTTCTTCTCATCTCATCGGATTGTTACTTTTTGTAGAATAATAGAAGAGTATTTGTATCCTTTTATTGTTTTAGGAGTTTCGTCACGAACCATATTTTTGACAGAACAAATAATCTAAATTTTTTTAAATGAAGATTATATATATATATATCGATATCAACAAGAATTACAAGTGAGACGCGAGTAGACGGCTTATTTGAAGTTTATTCTATTGAGTAGGGTTTGTTTCTGCATAGTTATGAGTTATCAAGAATGGCGATGGTGTGCAACTGTGCATGAGTTGTGTGAGCTCACATATTCACTTTATTTATTCTTTTCTTTACTTTTATTGTGTCCAAATAATTAAAGGCAACACAAGTGCAACTTTGGTAGTTGTAACTAGCCTCAACTCCTCAACCTACTTATAATATATACCACAATAATACACCCTATGTTTAACATATAACCAAAATTTTAAGTACATCACAATTAAAACCATACAATACAGACTCCTGTCGGATATAAAGAGAGAGCTAGAAAGAAAGAGTTGATAACTGCCCTATATTACTAACAAAGCAATATGTAGAACTGTTTATTCAATTCTGCTCGTAATTTTCTACTTAAAATTTCTTACATATGCGGTATGACCACTACTAGAAAAATAACCTATCTTGACACACATTTAATGACACGCATCTATTTATGACACTCAAAGCGTGTGTCATAAAAAAAAGTGTCATGGTTTATAAAAATTGGTTAAATAATGACACGCTTTTTTGCGTGTCAACAATCTGATGTCAAGAATTAAAAAACCATGACAGTATAAGAATTGTGTGTCATGTTTAGTGTCAAAATTTAACACTTTTCATTTCCCTCCCACTACACACATCCCGCGCCCCCTCTCTCTCTTCATCTATTATTATTCCCCATTAACAAAAACACTTCAAAAAACCCTCCCTGTAACACTTCTACTCGTCCCCAAATCAATCCTTTAAAAAAACCCCTAAGACTATCCATCTTCTATAATTGATCAAACCTGTAACCCTAGATTGAAGACTATAATCCTTCATCTTCTGCCACAACGAGAGAGAGGGAGTGCACGGACAACGGGAGGTAGTAGCCGGTGGTTACAGTCGCCCCTGGTCCACGGTCTTGGGGCTTAAAATCGCCAGTACACCTGGAACCCTAGAGGTATGTGACGATTGTGTTTTTGAGATCTTAAAATCGCCCCTGGTCCACGGTCTTGGGGCTTAAAATCGCCATGTTACATTCACACAACTTGCTCAAGAATGGCTTCTGAGATCTTGTAAAATTCTTCAGATGCCATATTCAAGTGATGCATATGCCCTTGCCTTGAAAGAAGCCGAACAGTTTCTTTGGGCTGGCTCTGAAATGGATCCAGTAAGATTACCGTCTCTCATTTATTTTCCATTTATATATCTAGAGTCTGCATTTACATCAGTGTGAATGAAAACAGGTTAGAGAACTTAACAAAAACTTGGCTGTAGCTCAAAATTGGGCAGAAGGTGTCAGAGTATGTCTTTCAAAAATTGAATTGTGGCCATCTCACCATAACTGTGAAATGGAGAGGGTAAAGATGGAAGATTTGACCCCTGTTCTTGCATGTTATAAATTTAGAAGTTTTATTGTTTAGGTGCTTTATTGTTTAGCCCTTTAATTGTTTAGGCGATTTAACGATTCATAGTTTAGGCGATTTATTGTTTAGGCGTTTAACTAATGCTTGTGAAAGAATTTGTTTGATTTCCGTTTAAACGTAACACATTAGGCAATGTTGGATCTCTTATTGGATATGGATATATATGAGGTGAACAAAGACAATGCCTTAGTTGATATGTGTCATTGCATTGATGTTTGGAAACCACTTGTATATATTTTTGGTTCACAAAAGAAGTTGTTTGATTATATTTAGTTAATAGGTATGTATACATCTAATTCGTCGGATGACATCCTACAAATACATATTGTAAAGTGTAAACTCCATCAAATAAATAACAAAAATTCTTATATTTAGAGGGACATATCACCTAAAAAAGTACAATAAATAAAACTAAGGGCAAGGCGGCCCGGGTTGTGTAATGGGTCAAAAGTCAAAATGGGTCAGTTAGCAAACACCTTTAGCTCTGGCTTAAATTTCATAACTAATGTTGTAATGTGAGAGAAATTAAAGATGGATGCTAAGGAAAAAAAGACAGAGGATATAACAAATATATTACTCTCCGTCTGTCTCAAATGTGTTTTTGATCAGTTTTGCTTGGTATAACAAATGTACCTCTTCTCAAACACTTTTAGACATATGTTTTTTTTTTTTTTTTGTGTATTTCAGGTTTCAATGTTGTTGTTGCAGGGTGTTTTTTTTTGTTGTGAAGTCGGTTTTGTGGCTATCGCCTGCTGAGGCATCCTTATCACTCACAAATACAGCATCAATGGTCAGTTTTAGCGCTGTCATAGCCTCTATGATGTCAGAAATTGGTCGTAGATCTGAACCTGTGTTTACAGTTCAAGGCTATGATTTCCGTTCACCAGCTGGTATGGTATCTTTTATTTTACCTTTTCTTATTTTGACTAATTCAACTTCCAGATTCAAAGATAATCAGAGTCTGCTGTTCTTCGATCTCATTGACGTCAAGGTTCGATTCTTTGTATATTTTTACTACACTTTTCTGATATCATTTTGCCCTAATTACACTTTCAGAACTATCATTTTGTTTATAAGCTTTTAGCAACATCACGTCATTTACTATTTATTATTATTAAATATTTATAGTTTAGTTAGACCTTCACATTAATATTATTTATCAAACTCTGCCCAATTTGATCAAAACATATGTTGCTTTGTAGGTTTCAAAACGTTGCACCACGCCGCTTGCAAATCCATCAATATTCGCTGGCTCGTCGACATGGAAACCGATGAAGAAGATGTTTCAAGAATTGTTCCGTTTCAGCTTCAGTTCGATAAGCCGGTTGCCTCACAGGTCAAGACAACACTTTCACTCATTCAAATTATTATTATTATTTTTATTATTGTTGTTGTTGTATCTGAATTTGTGCTTTCATTCGCCAGAAAGTGCAAAATTTTTAATGTAAATTAGGACACAATGTTTCATCACTGTCTTGATTTGTAGCTCTTCAAAACTTAAAATTTGTGTGTATTCATGTTTTCCTTATAACTTTTAAGGCTTTAAAGTTTAATGCTGATGATATTAGCCAAATGTATAGAATTCATAGACAGATTATAGTGATTTTTTTCTCCTTCATAATTTAAAGAAATGATATTAAAATTGTGAAGATAAAAATAGCTGAAATGTCGACATATCCACCGTTGCTTTAATACACAAAGGGCGTATACTTTTCATAATCAAGATCATATTAAGAACCCAATGAACCACTAAGACGTGTACAAAATCGCTTTAATGAAAAGGTAAAATCGAAGAAAATAGTTTATTTATCCCTTCTCACTTTTTCTTTAGTCCTTCCTCGAAATATTTTCTCAAAAAAAGATGGGAAAAACATCATATTATTTAATTGTAAATTTCTAGCATATCAAAGACATGCATTTTATAGTACCAACTATATACTTTTATTATAAAAAAATTGTATGTTATTATTGTTGTTGTTATTAGATTAAAGAAATTCACCAAATTTAAAAAATAAATGTATGAAATACACAATACCTATAATGTATGTTAATTAATATGGTAGCAAATTGGTGACAATGCACTTTTCTATAATGGTGACATGTTAGGTTTATGGATTAGATCTATAGAGTATAGAATATCGTTTACTCATATCATACTTAAAAAATCTATAACATGAAATGTATTGCCAGGTAGAGCTTGGGACACCACTTATGATGAAAGTGTATTAGGTGCATGCCTAGCTTTGTGTAATGTTGACAGTACTGTCTTGTTGATTGGTCAATTTCTTGCTAATACAAATTTGACCTTTGCTTAACACTTAATTTTAACCAACAGTGAACAATGCCGACTTAAGTATTATTATTTGTGGCTTTTTATCAGTTTCTCTCATTGTTAGCTATTTAAAAAAATAAATGTAAATCAAAGTTAAAAAATTTACAAACACTCGTTGATATTGTTGTATTAGTGTAGACCCAGGTTTGTCGGAATGACACCATGTTATAAAAGGTAAGTTGTCCAATTGGTCGTACTAGACTTCTAGTTGGCCATATTCTATATCTTTTAGAGTAGTGATTCATAAATTAGTATAAAATAAAATTGCAATATATATATATATATATATATATATATATATATATATATATATATATATATTAGGTTGAAATATTAGTAACATGGTCCATCATTTGGTGCCAAATTGTCCCTACTATCCAACTTGGAGGTCATGTAGCCTGATGACAATGATCTTGCATCATGTATTGTACATATATTCTTGGTTGGGGTCCTGTTCATACAACCAATTCACATATATACACTCAAACAAAGTTAAGTACATAAAACTAGTGGGACTGTTTGGTAGCATCTGAATAGTCATTAAGAGGCTCCATCCGAATGATTCATAACCTCTTAATGGTTAATATTTCTCTACTTCTCTACTACCTTATTAAGGAGGAGAGAGGGGTAAGAAGGTAATTTCACCATTATTTTAAGATGGCATACAAAAAGTCTCATGCATAAATCTCTAACTTTTATCATTTTCTTCCATCTATGCCCTTATGTACAAGTCACTAATACAAATCAATTGCACCATTCAATACATTTAATTCATGTATTAACTTTTTGTTACCTAGAATCATTACCAAGTAATAGATTAATTCATGTAACTTTTTTTTAATAGATTAACTTTTTGTTACCAATAGAATTTGAATTATCACCACAAGAAAAGGCTAAGCCTTATTTAACACTTTGTAACCAGTAGGCTAAAGGCTCTTTGGTTCATGTGTGTAACTAAATGTTGCAAATAAAAATCAAGCACAGATCGGATTGGATAAATGACAGTATGGTGTATAAAGTTTTGGCAATTTAAAATGTGAATAAAAAATACATACCCGCGGCAACGCGCGGGCGTTCCACTAGTAATCTTAAGTATGAATAGTTAAGATGTAACATCTTAATGGTTGCCTCTTAACCATTCAGACTTAAGGTTATCTCTTAACCATTCAAATGTTATGAACTATTAAGTGGTAGCATCTGAATGGTCATTAAGAGGCTACCAAACAGCCTTATGCACTTAATCAACATTAAATATGCAATTACACAAGCGTGTTGGTACATGTATCAACGCATTGGGTGAAAGACGTTCTTCCAATGAGCCCAAGGACCATGGGACATGCTCTTTAATATGACAATCATTCGGTGGGCAGCTTAAGTGTCATCAAGTTTAAAAAAGTTAACACAAATATGGCACACATTAGATTTATAAAGTCACTTGCCTCCTAATATCTCAAGCGGTTGTTATGGCTTTGCCCCATAGTATTAAAGTCACTCCCACATCTCTTCCATATTAACATGTGGCATGGCATGGCTCACACTGATGTACTCATCAACGTGTGAATCATTATGTCAGGCGGAGCTGCTCCTCCTGACTTGCATCATATACGAGAGTTATAACATCGGTACTTCCCTTACTTCTCTACCTCATTTGGAAATGTCATGTGCTATTGTCTCTAAGAAGTAAAAAGTCAAACATTAGTCAACACAAAAACACAACTTAGAATTAAAGGATAAATCACAATTAGCCAACTAATACGTGGTCTACTAATTCAACATAACCTAATTCAACAAATTGGTTAAATTTAGGTTTAATCACAATTAAAGACAACTCGATAGTCGATATCACATGCAATTTCTTTGGTTAGGTTATGGTAAAACAGAAAATTAGGTTACACAAATGTTATCATTTAACAAAATGAAACATAAGAACACTCAAGTTCAATTACCAATATCGGAATCAATCTTGTAAGGTTTGATATAACCTGTTACAGTGGAAATGCTCGAACAATTCAATCAATAGTAGGTGGTTTTCTTTTTTTTTTTTTGATCAGCGAACAACTGTGTGGCAACCACCCTTGCGGGGTGCCGTGCCCAAGAATCGACTACTCGACCTCCAGCAGTCCCGCCTTCTCCTGATGCGCGGAAATCGGAGCCCCACCCGCTTGAAGGCACGACAATGTTATAGAACTCGGTAAAACCTCGCCGCCTGTCAGATTCGAACCGACGCCACCCGTATTCGATCTTCACCCGGATACCAAACCATAAATGATGGAAGTGGGAATTGAACTTTTGATCACATAGGTGAAATAAAAGCCATTCCACCACTATGGATAGATAGTAGGTGGTTTTCTAGTAGTGGAAAGTTGTTTTAGTATAAGTTACTAAATTTGTAGAATAAGCATATTAACAAGGAAAACAAACTGGGTTATTTACGTGATTATTATAAGGTAAGTTTTGATTTAGTATTTTTTTTGTTGACTTTATAAAAGAATATGAGATTACTTTTTAGAATTTAATTTGTAATGTTTACATGGATATTTGATATATGTTATGGCATGTTGTCATGTGCACCGAGATTATTTTGTATCCACATTTAAGAGGGAGGGATCATTTACTACACTATGGGCAAGTTTTTTTTTATCGGCGAATAACTGTGTGGCAACCATCCTTGCGGGGCGTCGTGTTCGAAAATCGACTACTCGATCTCCAGCAGCCCCCGCCTTCTCCCGATGCGCGGAAACCCGAGCCCCACCCGCCCGAAGGCACAACAGTGTTATAGAACTCGGTAAAACCTCGCCGCCCGTCAGATTCGAACCGGCGCCACCCGAATTCGATCTTCACCCGGATAACAAACCATAAATGATAGAAGCAGGGATTGAACCTTTGATCACATAGGTGAAACAAAAGCCACTCCACCACTAAGGATGGATACACTTTGGGCAAGTAATCACATCGTTTTACACTTTCGTAGAAGGTGTCACTTGATATGAATTTTAAGTGCATCTGTAGTGGAGGTTCGAAGGGGGCGCGACCACCACCTATAGCGTCGGAAACATCGTTCCCTCCCTTCACGTTTGAATAAAAAAAATCATTTCAAATTTTATTTTAAAATATTAATATGCTTAATTGTTAGAAAAAAAATTATATATAAAAAAAAAAAGCTAACCGTTTACAAGAAAAAAATTAAAAATTAAAAATCAAATATTATACAAACATAATACAAAACATTACATAAACCTAAATTATACTAGTGAGCAACCCGCACGTTGCAGCGGGGTCGACAATACAAGATAGAAACATAATTCAAATCTTAAAATGATAAAAATAAATCACATGTAAGTTTTATATGTAATAAGAAAGCTCTTTATTGTAGAAAGATTGGTTTATAACTAAAATGATTTTGTGAAAAGAACTAATTAAATTTAGATAATTAAAGACAGCGTAAACGTACACAGAGTGAATAAAAACTAAGACTGGTTTGTGAAGCTTTTTTTAAGGTCTGGATACTCCAAGAGATCCAGTCATCTATGTTTTTATCAGCATCGTTATCCTAGCAAAGGAAGAACCATTTAGAAAAAGTATAATTATTTGCAAAAGTAAATAATATCAGAAAATAAGGGATCTTCAAATGTCGTGATTTTTAAAGAAATATAGAATTCACAAGTTTTTTTTACATAAGGACAAAAAAAGTATAAAAGATTTGTAGTCTCACCCGTCGATGAAATCAGGCGATCATCAAATCAATTTATAATAGAATTTCATGTAGAAATAGTTTTTTTTATATGGTGGAAAGGGTAGTTAAATGCAGATAATTTGATGATGATTTGTAGTATGAGAAATTAGTATTAATTTGATGATGATTTGTGGAAAGGGTATCAAACGGACTTCGATTGAACTTATTCAAGCGACATTGGAACCGTCTTATCGAACCCTACGACGTTAGTTTTTAGGTCTTCGTTTTTTAGGGTTTTAGCTTGTAGTTTTTAGTATATGCGTTATATCATTATGTCTTTTATGTATCATTGTATCCTTATCTTATTTTCATCATTGTGTTATTTTTTCAATTCATTGTGTCTTTTTTTCTTCAGCATTATGTTATATTTTTTGACACTGTATTATATTTTGTGGCTCATTATGTCATATTTCATGATCTATTGTGTTTTTTGTACCATTCTCACCCTTCTCATTTTTGTTACACTGTGTACAATAACTTGACCCATGTTTTATATACTTTTATTTAAATTTATATATTTAAGTAAAAAACAATAATTAATCAATGATTAGTGGGGCTCCATGGGAGCTTTACCCACTACACACTCACTTTATACAAAGCCCCCATCAAGCTCCTTATCTCACTTTATTAATATTTTATTCCATCAAGCCCCCATCAAGCCCTCCATTACACATGGCCTAAGAATTATAGTCAATGTTTTTTTTTAAAGATGAACTTCATTAAACAACCAAGCAGATTATCTCCAAGCTAGAGATAACCACACAAAAAAAAAATACATCAAGTCAAATTACAATTATACTACCCTTTCCAATCTACGACATCCTCTTTAGACCTACTTCTATACCAAAGGTACCCCCAACAACTTAACATCGAACACTATTTTAACCACATTCGAATCAACATTAGAGAAGACCTTTTTGTTTCTCGCTTTCTAAAGGCGCCAACATGTCAAGATAATAATGCCATACACTATATTCTTCTTCTTGCTTGACCCATCCATATACTCTATAACTTGCAGAACATCCTTGAGCGAAAAAGCAAAAACAGGAGCTATTTTAACCCAAGCCGAAATACCGCACCACACACCATGTGCCAAACGACAAGCCGTAAATATATGGTCGATAGTCTCATCCGCTTCACTACAATGAACACAAATACCATCGCCCACTATCAATGTTGTTGAGTGTGTTAGAATATACTTGCTATATTTGTATACTTAAAAGTTATTTGAAGTTTTAACTTAAGTCTACAAATATAGTGAAGAAACAATAAGTATCTCGGAGATTATCACTAATCACCGAGTGGTGTATACTTATGTTACTGCAAGTACGTTCCTTTACCCAAACCTTTGGTTTAACCCGAGAATGTAAATATAAGTGAGTGTGTGTGTGGTAAAAGTAAGAACACGAAGATGTAAGTGGTTCGGTCGAGCAAGACCTACGTCCACTGTGAAGAGCCGGTGATATTATTACTTTGGTAAGTACAAAGTATTACAAGTTAACCTAGCTCTATGTTACAAGTGAGTATTTTTGGATCCTTTAGAAAGGAGTTGATGTCTTCCATTTATAGTGGAAGTCGTGGGCTTGGTAGGAAGCCCACAAAGAGTCTTGTATTCCTTGGGCCTAGCCTTGGCCCACTTACTTCTGGTCCCTAGAAATAGCGGGAAAAAGGACGGCACTGTAGCTGACGTCACCGGTGGTTGAGGATGGCTTGCCAGGCAGACACGTGGCAGGTTGTGACTTGCCGCCGGCGGTATGTCGTTCTGACCCAACATGGTTGACTTACCTGCTGGTGTCTGACGTGACCTGTAACATTTCACGTTAAATAATTGTACGTTACGGATTAAAACGACAAGTTTTATTATTTTTGGTGATATTTTAAACCCTTATACAAAGATAATTATTCACACACACACACACACTCACATATATATATATATATATATAAAAGTTTATAATAATAATAATAATAATAATAGTAATAATAATAATAACTTAGATCCATAACTGATTTGTTAATTAAACCAAGACTCTAAGCCCACTCCTCATTTTGTTGTCTGAAGCCCACATAGGTGCCCAGCCCAAGAACAAGGCCCAACTCCCTTCCCCCCTTTTCCCTTCCTGTTAAAAAAAAAAGAATTATACGTTCCAGCCGGGTTTCGAACCCGAGCCGAGCCAAACCAACCACAACGCACTGAACCATTGAGCCACAGCTCATTTCCTGATTCAATTCCAAATCAAATTCTATATAAAGGCTTCTTACCTGCTGCTACTACTCGCTGCTGTGAACAGACGCGAGTTTCAGCTCCTTTTTCCCTTGTTTGGCTTTAGATTTGAACCCAATTTATGGAAATAATTGACTAATTTCATCTCGTGACATGTAAGTGACTGTATATACGCGTATTATACATAGTAACTCGGCCAAAACATTCCAATATTATACCAATCATCGCGTCATAGTTATTAAACGGGTCAAACTTTCCAATAATACGAACCAGACATCATCACTATAAATTGGACCAACCCAGACCTTCACAACTCGCCACTCAATCTCTCTCAACCTCCAATTTCTATTAAATAACCTCTGATCTTGGATTTCTGCTCGTGTTTTGACTTCGTGTCTTGACCAATCATTCATACTCAATTCGTGTTTGTAAGTCTAATTTTTTTGATGGGTTTCATTAATCGGCCTACACACAATGTTTACCCTATGATTAATTGGATTAACATTGTGTGATTTAATCAATTGCAAATTCTAGGGCTCGAATGCATATATTTGGGGAAGAACATGTATTCTGATATGATATTTATTTTTAATAAACTGAATCCAAACACAACCACTGGCTTGGACCAGGTGGTTGTGTCTGGTGCCAATGAACAGAACCACGCGGGTTCGAACCTGGTCAGTGGCAATTCTTTTCTTTTTTTTTTTTTTTGATTATTCTACAAAACAAACTAATATATATATATATATATAATCATTAGTATTTTAAAATTAGTTTTTAAATACTAAAACTCTTTTATTAATTCCACAAAAATTATTTTAGGTAAATCTGATGAAAAAGTTTCACCTACAATTTTTAGATTTCAAAAATTAATTTATTTAATATATATAATAAATAAATCAAGTTTATTCCATTTTATTTATAAAATTCCATTAAAATATCAAAACAATTTTATAAATTTCCACAAAAATTATTCTGAGTTTTTATAATGAAAAACTTTTCTGAAATGATTTTTATTTCAGAAAAATCATTTATTTAATATTTTTAATCAATTTTTGTTAGTTTTAATCATAATTAAATCATAATAAATCCAATTTTTAATATTTTTGCACCAAAATTTTATACAAATTATTTCTGAATATTTAGAACAGAAATATAATTTTTAAACTAATAATTCTTTAATTTTGGTATTTTTAAAAATTAAAGTTAAATTTTGACAATTTGTTATAAATAGAATTAATATTCTATTTTAAAGAAAATAATTTTATAAAAATTATTTTTATGCTTTAAACACATTCTTGTGACCATCTTAAATTTAAATTTCATAAAAAGAATTTTTGTTTATTTATTTACAAAAATTCTCTCAATTATCAAACATTTTTTATATTAATCAAACAAGCATTTATCCCCAATTCGTAGCCCTAGAACTTATACATTTGTAGACTTGATAGACTTAGACATATTTATTACCTTATTATAGGGTGATACTTGATACATTTGGGCAACACCATATTACAATTTTTCAACAGATATAACATTTTGCTAAGGTGAGTTTTACATAACCCCTTTTCTATTTATCACCATTTTTGGGGTGAAACATGTTACAACATTATTTATGCAATTCAATCATCAATGTGTCTATGTGTATTTCTATGTTGCATTATGTCTTGAACATGACTAGGGTAAGCACAATTCTAGCATAAACATTCATCAGCCAAACGGTATACATTGATAGATCTATTGGACTGACAATCCCACCCGGATACGTGCCTCCTACAAAGGTTGTGTGGGTGTTTGTTACTGCAATATAAACGAGTGAACCATGAGCGTATGGGATGTACCACAATACAACAGTCACAAGGTTGATTATGCACTCGATTTACTTCTAGTATGTTTTCGCATATGGACTAGATTGCCATGACACATGAATTGCACAACAATTTTATTCTATTATCAAAACCTGTGTAATTCTCACCAACTTTTGTTGACCCAAAATATTTTCAACTTAACATGTTTCAGGTTCTACTTGCTTGAAGATTTGCTTGAAGATATATGCATAGTTTTATTCAAATTGATGTACGAATTCTTGTAGAACAATTGTATGTAATTTATTTAAATCATTTAATGAAATTTATTATTCACCATAAGCTACTGAACAATCATCACTACGTGACATCCCGATGTTTCCGCCATCGGTTGGGGTGTTACAGATTGGTATCAGAGCCATGGTTATAGGGAATTAGGTTATTAGAAAAATAATCTAGTCTATAACCATAAGATTTAACCAGTACTTGCTTCTTTTACTTGCTATAATCTATCTCCCTCCTATTTCTTATCCCTACTTTCATCCTTACAAGAAGGCTGCTCTCCATCACTGGAACTACTCTTAGACTAATAGGACAAATCCTCAGGTTTAACCTGAACCCCCTTGAGATCTCGTCGAAGTTCTAGATTTTAATAACGAACACGTGCAATCTGGAAGGGTGAACGCCTGTATTCTGAGTCTTCTGTCTAGGCTGGCATTGCGCATATATCCCAATCAGACGAGGGACCCGGATGCCTACCTGGGAATTCTCGGGATGAGTGTTCACTTATAGGCTAAAGCATGTCTTCATATGTTATTAGAATTTAAAATCTTTGATAAGTCAACGTTTTCGTTTATTCGTTTTAATTAATGAATAAATGATTACTCCTTATATAATCTCATTCATTTCACTGTGTCTCTTACAGATCATGCCTCCACGTCGCAGTGCTTGTCTTAACAGTGGTGAAAATCATGATGAAGGAAGTAGCAATCACAACCACAACCACGATACTAACCACAACAACAACAACAACAATAATGGTGTCGATGCTCAACTAGCTGCAATCATTTCTCAACAAATGGCGCAGCAAATCGCAACTCTGGTTCCCAACTTATTAGCTCAAGTCATCCAATTGAACGGCAACGGCAACGGGAATGGAAATGGAAACCACAACGGGAATGGGAATGGACTTTCAGCCTGTACCCTTAAACACTTTAATTCTTGCAATCCCCCAAAGTTCAGTGGAGAAGAAGGAGCTACAGGACTCCTACAATGGTTTGAGGGTATTGAGAATACCTTCATTAACAGTGAATGCCCCGACAACTTTAAAGTCCGTTATGCCATGAGTGTTCTTCACAAACGAGCACTCACTTGGTGGAATGAAGAAAAACGCACTCGCGGAGCTGAAGCTGCACTAGCCTTAACCTGGGATCAAGCTAAAGACATTATGAAGGCAGAGTTCTGTCCTCGTAATGAAATTAAGAAGCTGGAAGATGAATTTCATGATCTTGCTCAAGACAGTGGGGAAAACCTTGCTTACAACACTCGTTTTCACGAACTTAGCTTACTGCTGCCCCATAAAGTCACCCCTTTACCCATTGCGATCGAAAAATACATTGGTGGTTTACCGATGCAGATTCAAGACACGGTGTGGGGAAGGAACCCTGCTACTTTGGAAGAAGCAAAGCATTTGGCTGCCACCCTAACAGATAACCACGTGAAGGCAGGAACCCTGACTCGTAAAGGGGAAAAGAAAAAGGATACTCCCCAACCTGCCGTTGAAATCAAAACCGAGGCCTCAACCAACGGGAAGTGTAAGGTCAGAAATTTTGCAATAGACACCACTGCCCCACCCAACAAGAAACAATACAACGGGAAGCTACCTAAGTGTGACACTTGCCAGTATCACCATCCAACCCAAGTGCCCTGCCGTCAGTGTACCAATTGTCAAAGGTACGGGCATCTTGCAGATGCTTGTCGAATCCCTGCTACAAACGCTCTTGATGCTCCAAATAACCCCGCTTGAAACCCTTCAGCTGCTTAACAGCAAACTCTACCATTTGAATGATGTCTATTATCTCTTTAATTCTATGTATTGACACTTTTTGAATTCAAGAAATAAATTCAAGTATTATCATAATATCTGTGTGCATGCTTGTTTGAATGTGAATTAATTGCTATATCTATAATCATACTTGCTTACTTGTACAACAATTAGTGGACTACCAAACAATCTACTCAACGATTGGTAAAGGTCATCATGTCTTTTCAACAGTCGGGAGAGGCCCTACAACCTGCTCAACGACTGGTGGAGACTATCGAACCTGCTCAACAATCGGTAGAGTCATAAAAGGACGCAAAACCCTAATGTAAGGTAAATTGGTAATTACGGTCCGGAACGTAATCATGAATTTACAGGTACGTTATGGTAGTGTGAAATTTATTTAAGATTTTCGGTAGTTGACCAATTGTAAACCTGGTGTCTTCCTTTAACTTCGGGACGAAGTTCCTAAAAGTAGGGGAGACTGTAACATTTCACGTTAAATAATTGTACGTTACGGATTAAAACGACAAGTTTTATTATTTTTGGTGATATTTTAAACCCTTATACAAAGATAATTATTCACTCACATATATATATATATATATATATATATATAAAAGTTTATAATAATAATAATAATAATAATAATAATAATAATAGTAATAATAATAATAACTTAGATCCATAACTGATTTGTTAATTAAACCAAGACTCTAAGCCCACTCCTCATTTTGTTGTCTGAAGCCCACATAGGTGCCCAGCCCAAGAACAAGGCCCAACTCCCTTCCCCCCTTTTCCCTTCCTGTTAAAAAAAAAAAGAATTATACGTTCCAGCCGGGTTTCGAACCCGAGCCGAGCCAAACCAACCACAACGCACTGAATCATTGAGCCACAGCTCATTTCCTGATTCAATTCCAAATCAAATTCTATATAAAGGCTTCTTACCTGCTGCTACTACTCGCTGCTGTGAACAGACGCGAGTTTCAGCTCCTTTTTCCCTTGTTTGGCTTTAGATTTGAACCCAATTTATGGAAATAATTGACTAATTTCATCTCGTGACATGTAAGTGACTGTATATACGCGTATTATACATAGTAACTCGGCCAAAACATTCCAATATTATACCAATCATCGCGTCATAGTTATTAAACGGGTCAAACTTTCCAATAATACGAACCAGACATCATCACTATAAATTGGACCAACCCAGACCTTCACAACTCGCCACTCAATCTCTCTCAACCTCCAATTTCTATTAAATAACATCTGATCTTGGATTTCTGCTCGTTTTTTGACTTCGTGTCTTGACCAATCATTCATACTCAATTCGTGTTTGTAAGTTTAATTTTTTTGATGGGTTTCATTAATCGGCCTACACACAATGTTTACCCTATGATTAATTGGGTTAACATTGTGTGATTTAATCAATTGCAAATTCTAGGGCTCGAATGCATATATTTGGGGAAGAACATGTATTCTGATATGATATTTATTTTTAATAAACTGAATCCAAACACAACCACTGGCTTGGACCAGGTGGTTGTGTCTGGTGCCAATGAACAGAACCACGCGGGTTCGAACCCGGTCAGTGGCGATTCTTTTCTTTTTTTTTGATTATTCTACAAAACAAACTAATATATATATATATATATATATATAATCATTAGTATTTTAAAATTAGTTTTTAAATACTAAAACTCTTTTATTAATTCCACAAAAATTATTTTAGGTAAATCTGATGAAAAAGTTTCACCTACAATTTTTAGATTTCAAAAATTAATTTATTTAATATATATAATAAATAAATCAAGTTTATTCCATTTTATTTATAAAATTCCATTAAAATATCAAAACAATTTTATAAATTTCCACAAAAATTATTCTGAGTTTTTATAATGAAAAACTTTTCTGAAATGATTTTTATTTCAGAAAAATCATTTATTTAATATTTTTAATCAATTTTTGTTAGTTTTAATCATAATTAAATCATAATAAATCCAATTTTTAATATTTTTGCACCAAAATTTTATACAAATTATTTCTGAATATTTAGAACAGAAATATAATTTTTAAACTAATAATTCTTTAATTTTGGTATTTTTAAAAATTAAAGTTAAATTTTGACAATTTGTTATAAATAGAATTAATATTCTATTTTAAAGAAAATAATTTTATAAAAATTATTTTTATGCTTTAAACACATTCTTGTGACCATATTAAATTTAAATTTCATAAAAAGAATTTTTGTTTATTTATTTACAAAAATTCTCTCAATTATCAAACATTTTTTATATTAATCAAACAAGCATTTATCCCCAATTCGTAGCCCTAGAACTTATACATTTGTAGACTTGATAGACTTAGACATATTTATTACCTTATTATAGGGTGATACTTGATACATTTGGGCAACACCATATTACAATTTTTCAACAGATATAACATTTTGCTAAGGTGAGTTTTACATAACCCCTTTTCTATTTATCACCATTTTTGGGGTGAAACATGTTACAACATTATTTATGCAATTCAATCATCAATGTGTCTATGTGTATTTCTATGTTGCATTATGTCTTGAACATGACTAGGGTAAGCACAATTCTAGCATAAACATTCATCAGCCAAACGGTATACATTGATAGATCTATTGGACTGACAATCCCACCCGGATACGTGCCTCCTACAAAGGTTGCGTGGGTGTTTGTTACTGCAATATAAACGAGTGAACCATGAGCGTATGGGATGTACCACAATACAACAGTCACAAGGTTGATTATGCACTCGATTTACTTCTAGTATGTTTTCGCATATGGACTAGATTGCCATGACACATGAATTGCACAACAATTTTATTCTATTATCAAAACCTATGTAATTCTCACCAACTTTTGTTGACCCAAAATATTTTCAACTTAACATGTTTCAGGTTCTACTTGCTTGAAGATTTGCTTGAAGATATATGCATAGTTTTATTCAAATTGATGTACGAATTCTTGTAGAACAATTGTATGTAATTTATTTAAATCATTTAATGAAATTTATTATTCACCATGAGCTACTGAACAATCATCACTACGTGACATCCCGATGTTTCCGCCATCGGTTGGGGTGTTACAGATTGGTATCAGAGCCATGGTTATAGGGAATTAGGTTATTAGAAAAATAATCTAGTCTATAACCATAAGATTTAACCAGTACTTGCTTCTTTTACTTGCTATAATCTATCTCCCTCCTATTTCTTATCCCTACTTTCATCCTTACAAGAAGGCTGCTCTCCATCACTGGAACTACTCTTAGACTAATAGGACAAATCCTCAGGTTTAACCTGAACCCCCTTGAGATCTCGTCGAAGTTCTAGATTTTAATAACGAACACGTGCAATCTGGAAGGGTGAACGCCTGTATTCTGAGTCTTCTGTCTAGGCTGGCATTGCGCATATATCCCAATCAGACGAGGGACCCGGATGCCTACCTGGGAATTCTCGGGATGAGTGTTCACTTATAGGCTAAAGCATGTCTTCATATGTTATTAGAATTTAAAATCTTTGATAAGTCAACGTTTTCGTTTATTCGTTTTAATTAATGAATAAATGATTACTCCTTATATAATCTCATTCATTTCACTGTGTCTCTTACAGATCATGCCTCCACGTCGCAGTGCTTGTCTTAACAGTGGTGAAAATCATGATGAAGGAAGTAGCAATCACAAGTCCCCTATCCCTTCATGTAGCTGGATAAGGATGCCGCATTTGCGTGGATCAGGCTCCCTATCCCTTCAAGTCCCCCTAGTCTAGGGCTTCTCCTGTTCTTGATTCAATAGTAGGTGGAGCGCTAGACTGAATAAAAAATGAGTCGCGGATGACAGCTCGTCTGCTTGGTTTGAATCTGTTCCGAATGGCTTGAGAAAAAGAAGGCGGAGACCGTGTTTTTCCGCTTTTACGTCAAAGTCCGCGAACGATGACGTGTCGTGCCTTGTCTTGACAAAGAGAAGGCAGAGAACATCTTTTTCCGCATTTACGTCAAAGTTTCGAGAGCGATGACGTGCTGTGCCTTGTCTTGACAAAGAGAAGGCGGAGAACGTCTTTTTCCGCTTTTACGTCAAAGTTCCGCGAACGATGACGTGTCGTGCCTTGTCTTGACAAAGAGAAGGCGGAGAACGTCTTTTTCCGCTTTTACATCAAAGTTTCGTGAACGATGACGTGTCGCGCCTCTGATTTTGTCATTAATGCTGTTAGGACAAAGAGGATTGGTGAAACCACTTTTGTAAACCTTAGTCTAATTCACTTCTGTCATTTTGGCTAAGTATAGAAGTACTGAAGAGAAGACAAGAAACTGCTGATTAGAAGATATGAGAAGTGCTGAAGTTGCAGAAGTTCTGAAGTCCAAACCAGACAAGTTCACTTCAGAAGTACTGAAGACAAAACTACTCTTCAGTAGTTGTCCTTCATCAGCACTTAGCAATAGATATTTTCCACCGCCTTTTTGCATCAGTAGTTTGTTGTTTAATATTACTTTTAGCTGTATTTGTTTCTTTCAATGTTGCAACTTGTGCAACTTGTCACTGGAGTTTCTGTGCTTGCTTTTTAGGCAAGATACATGCATGTAATCGTCTATAAATAGGAGGCTTCAACCTTCTATTTTAGACATTGATTTTTAACAGAAAAATCCTTCAAACACTCTCATTGTTATATTCCATTTCTGTATTTATTGTGAATCTCTCTAAGTATCTAATTCTCATTTACAACTTAGATTCATAATAAATACTTTGTCATTTATTAGTTTCAAACATCTAGGG
This sequence comes from Ambrosia trifida, assembly GCA_028751855.1. Lineage (NCBI taxonomy): Eukaryota > Viridiplantae > Streptophyta > Magnoliopsida > Asterales > Asteraceae > Ambrosia > Ambrosia trifida. The sequence goes on from CM054124.1 coordinate 57,961,271, forward strand.
GGAGTTATAACTCTGCCTTTGTATAAAAAGTGTTGCTTTAACTTATAACATTCCGCTGTGCTTATAATCTGATTTACAAGGACTTGCTAAACACTTAAGTGTCAAGATAGCAAGTTCTTACTTAGCAAAAAGAGCAAACTGATCCAACAATTGGTATTAGAGCCTTGGTTTATCTGATCACATATCAATCTAACAAATTGAGAATCAGACACAAAGCTCTTATTGATATTCAATAAAAAGATCAAAAGTTCACTTTTTATCAATATCCATCACTTAAAAGAGTCATTTGACAAATCTATACTCTTTAAAAATGGATCCACATAATACTGGTTCTGCCACCAAACCTGCCATGCTTGTGAGAAATGAGTACAATATATGGCAAAAGAGAATGGCACATACCTTGTCACAAACCAACACAGGTTGTTGGAGATCTGTGATATATGGTCCACACAAACCAGTAAACATAAATCTTGAAACTAAAGAAGGGATTCCAAAGGATCCCAAAGACTATACAGATGAGGATTTCCTAAAACTTGAGCTAGATGCTAAGGCATTCTCTATGTTGGCAATGGCTCTCCCAAATGAAATATACTCTGGCCTTTTACATTGTGAAAGTGCCAAAGAACTTTGGGACTGTCTTAAAGAACAGTTTGGAGGAACTGAAGAGGTGATTGCCAACACCAGAGAAATTTTGGCTCAACAATATGAAACATTTGCTTATATTAATGGGGAAACTTTGACACAACAATTTGAAAGATTCTCCTCATTAATCTCTGAGCTAAAGTTAAATGGTCAGACCTATACAACAGTATCTATGTTACATAGATTTTTAAGGTCTCTACCTGACAAATGGGAAACTTACTCCATTGTCTTAAGATCCTCACCAGATTTTAGCTCCCTCACTCTTACAAAACTCCATGGGAGATTACTTACTTTTGAGAGAGAAATCGATCAAAAGAAGAAGTTACAAACTTCTGGTAAAACTGTTGATGACTACCTACCAGGTAGTACAGCACTTTTGGGACAAGATTCACCAACTTGTTCCTATGGATCTTATGACAATATTGACATAACCACTGGGATCTCATCAGAAAGATCTTTCCCAGGTTATGACAATGATGACCAAAGTCAAACTGCTGATAATCTATGTTTTATCATGGATGATTTGAAAAATTTTAGCAGTGATGACTTAGAAGAAATGGACATATTACACCAACTGGCCATGCTAAGCATTAAAACTAACAAGTTTTATAAAAGGTCAGGAAGGAAATTTCCAGGATTGACCAGTAATACAAAAATTGGTTTTGACAAATCTAAACTGAGATGTCACAAGTGTCAGAAGTTGGGACACTTTGCTAGAGAGTGTAGAAGCTCTAGCTTTAACCAATCACAATCTGGAAATAACTATAACCCCAATTATAATAGGAACAATGGAACTCAAGGGAGTGCTCATTTTGTACAGGCACAAGCTCCTCAACAGCAATATATGCCTCAAGTACAATATGTTCAAGTGCCTGCTCAACAGATGCAGAGCCAACAATCAATCCCTCCCTTTCCAGCTGCTCAACTTCCTCCACAGCCTCAACAACCCCCTCAACAAAGTCTCTTTACCTCGGGGTATGTTGACTGGAGCAGTCTCCCTTATGACACCACAGAGTGCAATCCTGATGCAGACAACAAAGTGTTTGACATCAACTGGGGAGAACCAGACAATGGCAGAAAGAACTTTGCCTTAATGGCATTTGAAGGCTGTACCTCAAAATCTGCATTGTCTCAGGTATCAAAAGAATCTTTGACAAAACTTTGCTCAAACTCTTGCAAAGAAACTTTTGCTCTCATAAGAGAGACAAACGTGCACCTACAAGGCAAAGCCAATGATTTAGAAAGAAAATACACACAGATAAAATGTGATTTAGAAAGAAAACTGTGTGCTAAAACAAAAGAGGTTTCTAAATTAACTGACTCTGCTATTGAAACCCAAGCACAAATCAAAATGATGCTAAATGACCTGGGAGATGTCAGACAAGAGCTTGCTGACACCAGGATCACTTGTGAAAAATGGGTGGAATCTTGTAGGGGGTATCAACTATTGCTAAACAAACAAAGTGCTTCAAATGTTAAGTTTGGCATAGGATACCATCATGTTGAAACACCAACAGATTTTTCTCCCAAAACTACTGAAGATGGGAGAAGAATTGTTTCAAATGAAACTTCTGAAGGGAAAGAATGCACATCTTTCCATGAAAACTTTCTAAACAGAAATCCTGGCATTTTTAAAGAAAGTACTTCAGAAGTATTTACAAAAACTGACAACAAGCCATCAGTAGTTTCATCTACTTCAGGAGTTGAGACCCTGAAAACTACTGATGAGCAAAATCTTTTCACAACTGTCAGAAATTTGCCTTTAGATCAAAAACAAAAGGCAAAAGAATGTGAAATTTGTGGCCTGTTCAACCACAAAACTGAATTTTGTAGATACAGAAAAGGAATTCAGTTCAATCAAAAATTTAAACAACAGGTTGTGGGAAATCAAATCAGAAATGATTATGAAAAAGTCTTTAAACCCAAGAAACAACAACCTGAAAACACCTTTTCTCAGAAAAAGATAAAATCTCAACCAAAATCTTTTTCTCAAAATTCCTTGTCAGTAGTTAGACCAGAATCTTCAGCAGTTTCACAAACTGCTGAGATTCAAAATCTAAAGAACATGGTAGAACTACTGATGACCAAGGTTGATGGTGGTCCTAAAAAGGATACCACCATGGTTCTTAATGAAAAATCCATTGCCAAAAAGACATGGATTTCTCAACCTGGTCAAGAACAAACTATAACTGTTCTCAAGAGCAAACCCAAAGCCAAACAGGCTTGGGTTTCCAAATCTAACTAATTTGCTTTTATGTGCAGAGAGTTTCCAGGGGCTTAAACAGCATATGGTATGTTGATAGTGGAGGCTCTATGCACATGACTGGATGCAGATACCTGATAAACAATTTTATCAGCCAAAGAGAAGGATCTGTATCCTTTGGGAACAATGCTAAGGGATATGTGCTAGGACATGGCAATGTCTCCTCTGGCAAAATACAGTTTGACAAAGTCAATCTGGTGGAAAACCTTGAATACAACTTGCTGAGCGTGTCACAAATGTGTGATAAAGGATATTCTTCCTTTTTCACAAAGACAGCTTGCAAGATCATCTCACCAGAAGGCCAGAAGTTGATTGAGAAGATTATAGAAGATCATACTTTGCTGATTGCCAAAAGATGTGGCAATGTCTATGCAGTGGACATTGAGAAAGACAAAGTATTGAACAACACTGCCTGTTTCTTCTCAAGGGCATCAACTTCAGAAACAGATCTCTGGCACAGGAGACTTGGCCATGTGAACTTTAAAACCATAAATAAAGTCACAAAAATGGGCTTGGTCAGAGGTCTACCTTTGAAAGTATACCAGTGTCAAGAACACTGTGTATCCTGTTTAAAGGGAAAACAGCATAAGTCCTCCTATAAGTCTATTGAAGAATCAAAAACAACTGCATGTCTTCAACTACTTCATATGGACTTATTTGGACCTGTCAAGATTATGAGCCTTGGTAAAAAGAAGTACTGCTTAGTCATCATTGATGACTACTCAAGATTCACATGGGTATTCTTCCTATTTTCCAAGGATGAGGCTGCTGAAATCATCAAGTTCTTCATTCTACAAGTAGAGAAACAATATTCTCTATCTGTCAAAACCATTAGAAGTGACAATGGGACAAAGTTCAGGAACAAAACTCTGGATGAATTCTGTTTGTCTAAAGGGATTATTAGACAATACAGTGTTCCCAGAACTCCTGAACAAAATGGTGTAGTAGAAAGGAAGAACAGAACATTGATAGAAGGAGCAAGAACAATGTTAGCTGATTCTGGACTGCCATTGTACTTTTGGGCAGAAGCAGTTAACACAACATGTTATGTTCAGAATAGAGTTCTTGTGGTCAAGAGACATTCCAAGACTGCCTATGAAGTTCTTCATGGCATGAAGCCCCTTATCTCCTTTTTCAGGGCTTTTGGGTGTCAATGTTTCATCTTGAACATCAAGGAATCTATTTCAAAGTTTGCTGCCAAAGTTGACTCAGGTTACTTTCTTGGTTACTCTTCAACTAGAAAAGCCTACAAGGTTTTTAATTCTCACACCAAGATAGTAGAAGAAACATTGAATGTCAAGTTCAATGAGTCAAAACACACTCTTATTCCAGCACATCCTGCTGAACTCTTTGACCTTGACAACTTTCACTTTGGACCTGAAAAGACTATTACTTCTTCCAAACCTACTTATTATGGTGATCAAAGGTTTGAAGATGAGGATCCTGCACCATGGACTCCTCAAACAGTCATTAAGTCAACTACAACACCATCAGAAGTTTTTCAAACTTCTGATCAAACAAATACTGAAGGCCAAACTCAAACATCTGCTTCAGCACCTGCAACTACTGAAGAAGCTCAAACTGCTGAACCAGATATTATAGACCTCAGTAGTTTGTTTGAAGAACAAGAGCCACCTACACCTGTCAGTGGTTTACAACAACTGATTGAACACAGAGATCATCCACTTGATCAAATCATGGGTGATATAGCTACAGGTGTTTTGACCAGAAACCAGCTCTCCAACTTTTGCCTATTCTCAGCCTTTATTTCACAGTTGGAACCAAAGAAGTACCAGGAAGCCCTCAAAGACAATAATTGGGTGCAAGCTATGCAAGATGAACTGCTTCAGTTCAACAAGCAACAGGTCTGGGAAATCTGTCCCTTACTTCAAAACAAGCAACCAATTGGTACAAGATGGGTTTTCAGGAACAAACAAGATGAAGCTGGTATGATAATCAAGAACAAGGCAAGACTGGTAGTTCAAGGGTACTCTCAAGAAGAGGGAATTGACTATGATGAAACCTTTGCTCCAGTTGCAAGGCTTGAGGCCATCAGGTTATTTCTGGCCTATGCCATTTCCAACAAAATTAAAGTTTATCAAATGGATGTGAAAAGTGCATTTTTGTATGGAAAAATCAAAGAGGAGGTGTATGTCTGTCAGCCACCTGGGTTTGAGGATCCTTCTCATCCTGAGTGGGTGTACAGACTGGACAAAGCTCTTTATGGGCTCAAACAGGCTCCAAGAGCCTGGTATGATACACTCTCCACCTTTTTACTCAAAAATAACTTTACAAGAGGTGCCATTGATAAAACACTTTTCATTAAACATGTTGGAAATCATGTCTTACTTGTTCAAATTTATGTTGATGATATCATCTTTGGTTCAACAAACACAAAATTGTGTGATGATTTTAAGAAACTCATGCAATCAAAATTTGAGATGAGTACCATGGGAGAACTGCAGTACTTTCTAGGACTGCAGATCAAACAACAAACAAATGGAACTTTTATACATCAATCAAAATATGTTAAAGAATTATTGAACAAATTTTCTTTAAATGACTGTAAATCATGTTCCACTCCCATGACTCCAATCACACAAGTTGAACCTGATGATCAAGGAAAACAGGTTGATCAAACCATGTACAGATGCATGATAGGTTCCCTTTTATACTTAACTGCTTCTAGACCAGATATTATGTTCTCAACATGTGTCTGTGCTAGATATCAATCAGCACCAAGGGAATCACACCTTATAGCAGTCAAAAGAATTTTTAGATATCTGAAAGGAACTCCAACACTGGGAATTTGGTATCCTGCTTCAAGCAATACCAAGTTATCAGCTTTTTCAGATAGTGACTATGCAGGGTGTAAGATGACAAGAAAATCAACATCTGGTGGTTGTCAATTCCTGGGGAACTGTCTAGTGTCATGGCAATCAAAGAAGCAAACATCTGTTGCAACTTCAACTGCTGAAGCTGAATACATTGCAGCTGCAAGTTGTACATCACAGATACAATGGCTCCAATATCAACTTCTTGATTATGGAATCAAAGAGACCAAGACACCTTTGTTTGTAGACAGCAAATCTGCCATTAGCATCATTCAAAATCCGGTACAGTTCTCAAAAACTAAACATATTGAGATCAGGTACCATTTCATAAGAGATTGCTATGAAAAAGGCAAGATTGAGGTGAAGCATGTAGCAACAGCTAATCAGATAGCTGACATCTTCACTAAGCCCCTTGACACATCAACATTTCAGAAGTTAGTATCCATGCTTGGAATGCTAAATTTGTAAGTGTTTACTTTATTTTTATTTTTTTTTCTCTGCATATCAGTTAGAATCCAAGTTAACACTTGATTCTACCCAACTCTACATCAAACTTCTACATCAATCACTACTGTTATGCATCAAAATTTTCTTTTTCCTTTTTCCATCCTTGATTCCATCCTGTTTACCTTGGTGGAATACAAGTAAACCTTTTCCATCTTTTTTCTGGTTTTCACTTACAAATGACAAAAAGTCTGCAACAAAACTTCTGAAAAACAAACTACTGATTAAACAAAAATCAGTATGAGAGAAACTACTGATGAACAAAAATCATCAGTATGGGATAATTTTCTGAAAAAGTGTGTAACTTCTGACAAAATAAACTTCAGAAGTTATGAATAAAGTATTTATAAAAACATTTCTCATCAGATGTTAAAACTGCTGAAGAGAAAATGGGAACTACTGATGAAGTAATCCTTCATCAGCAGTTTAAGTCAAAAGGGCAAATCTGACTTTTCCCATCATCAGAGGTTTGACCTAATCAGTTTAAAACTTCTGATAAAGACATTTTTAACCAAAGACGGTTTTAAAACTTCTAATAAAGAAGATTCAAGCGGTTAAAACTTCTAATAAATACCTTTTCTACACACTTATCCTTTCAAACTCAAAAATATCCCTCCTTCTCTCTCAAAACTCTCTCAACCTATACCTGCAAAATCCACTGTTCGATCAAAAACCCAAACCACATGGCTCTAGTTCTAAAACAGGGACACAATCAAAGAGCCTTTCTTGAAAAACAAGAAGGCTGGTCCCAATACGATGAGATCATTGATCTTGTCGTCAAATCCCAATACTTTACTGCTCTCACAATAAACCCACCAATTCACACTGAAACTCTGAATGAGTTCTGGGCGAATGCTGAGACGGTTACAATGGGTGGTGAGGTCATTTCCCTCAACTCAAAGATAAAAGGGAAACAACTGACCATCACACCGGCCACACTAGCAACAAAACTGGGTCTGGATGATGTAACTGCCCCTGACCATGTTGCTAACACTGATATTCATCTAACCATGACAGAGTGTGGTTATCAAGGTACTCTCTCCCATGCTACAATATTCAAAAAATATTTTGAACCAAAATACAAACTTTTGTTTCATTATATTATTATGTGTTTGAGTCCAAAAACAGGGTCTTATGACCAGATGCCCTCCACTTTTCAACCCATATTTCATTCCATTGTGAATGAAACTAAATTCAGGGCATCAAAACTATTTTTCAATGAGTTGGTGTTACATCACAATAATACCAAGAAAAAGTTTTTGTTGTACCCAAGGTTCATTATGCAATGCATAATAGGGGAACTGGGTAATAAGGTGCTTGTGGGAAAAATTTCAACTTTAAACCCTTTAACATCACAAGCATACTCAAGACTTAACAAACCGGCTGCCTGGCCAGAAGATGATCAGGGAGAACAACAACAAGTCCCCCTGAAGCCCACATCTTCCAAACCCACACCACCAAAAGCCAAAAAGCCCAAGCCAACAAAAACTGCACCCCACCAACCCAAAAGAAAAGCTGTTCAGGAGGTTGAGATGCCTGAACATGCTCATGAGCATTCTGCTCTTCAAATAGATGAGACTGAAACACCCTCTCAGTCTCATCCATCTCAAACCCCACCAAGAGCACCCATATCTGTTCAATTCAAAAGAAAAAGACTTAGAAAAACATATCAAACACACTCTTCTTTTGAAACTACTGAACAACAACCTATTGCCCAAACTACTGAACCAACCCCACAAATTTCTGAACAAGAGGCTAGGGGTGTTCAACGAATCGAATAACGAATTTTCGAATTATTCGAATCGAATTTCTCGAATTTTTAATATTTTTACCTGAATTCGTATTCGATTCGTATTCGTTTAAAATTCAAATTATTCGATTCGTATTCGATTCGAATAAGAAACTCGAATTCGAATCGAATTCGAATAAATTCGATTTAGTTCAAGTTCACCATAAAAAATAAGCCGTTTTATTTTTAGTTTTAAAACTAATACAAACTCATTATTTTTAACATATAAAATACAAATCTACAAAACTAATAAACAACAATATGTCAAATACGGGTATAGTAAACATAGTAGAGAGTATATTTTGTTAGAGTTTTGTGATATATAAGGTAAACTCGTAAAATATAGTTATGGTAAAAGTTCTAAACACTATGGGTTCTTAGAGTTTGACCAAAATTTAGAAGTTATTTTTTTTCAATGTGTAAATTTGTGTATATAATAATGTGTATGTGTGTATATATATTTAAAAAATATACATGTACAGTTTTTATTCGAATTTCGAATCGAATCGAATTTAAAATCATAAATTCGTATTCGATTCGTATTTGATTTACTGGACTCGAATTCGAATTGAATCGAATTCGAATTCTTAATAATCGAATCGAATTCTTGGTAATCGAATCGAACTAAGTCGAATTTCGAATTTTTCGAATCCGAATCGAATTCTGAACACCCCTACAAGAGGCAATAGAAATTGCCAAACTTCTCTCTGGGCTAAAAGAGAATGTCCCATCTGATCATGTCAGTCCCCATCAACCACAACAAACAGGGGACATAACTACTACATCAGACATGGATGTGGACATCACTAGCCCTATCCCAAGAGATGAGGGTGGACCAGAGTCTTTAAGCCCAATTTTAGAGACTCTTGGGGCATCTGAGGCTGCTACTACTCAGTTACCACCCAGTGGTGGATCTGAGGACAGAAGTAACATAGCTAAGACCTCAGATGTGGCAACTACTGATGAAGGCTTAAGGCCTGAAGTAGGAAATCCTCAGTACCAAGACAAAGAGGTTCATGAGAGAACTGAGTTGGGCTCAGCTCATGATTTAACTGAGACAGTCCTCAAAGAGGGCAACATCAGGGATTCAGATGATTCCATTAGTTTGGATGATGTTTCACACACTCAAACTACTGAATTGACGGCACTTTCTGAAGGTCCTGTTGCAAAGGTATCCAGGCTCAAGAAGCCAGTCACCTCTGCACAGGTTAAAGCCCACTCAATCCCTAAAACCCCTAGAGTGGCATCCTCTGTACAACATGAGGATCTCCCAAAAACACCCCCTTCACAGCAAATGCCTACCCAATTCCCTGGGCAGACAAGCATAGACCTGAACCAGCTATGCAGCCCAGAGGGTCCCCTGTACCACATGATGAATACACTCATCAGAAATCACTTCCAAACATATACAGCTAACTTGGAGCTGTCCATCAAGAACCAATTTGGAGTGATCAAGACCAAGATGAACGATCTGTCCAACAAAATAGACTTCAACAGCCAGCAGATTGCTCATCTTCAAGGACAATTCTCCCAACCCTCTGCTTCAAGGGTTAAAATTGATGAATCCAAAAAGGGGGAGAAGATCAGGGAACCTAAGGAGTCATTCCAAGCCAGGATAAAGGCAAGAGTGGCACTCCTTGAAAGAGATCAGAAAGATCAGGCCAGGAAAGAAAAATTGGCCAAACAGTTTGGTGTCTCAATTGAAGAAATTGAAGCTGCAGAGAAAGAAGATGAGACCCAAACATCTGAAGATTCCCTAAGGCATAATGAAGAAACTTCTGATGACCAAACTTCTGATGAAGAATCAGAAAGTACTGAAGACAATCCTTCAGTAGCTGACAAACCATCAGCAGTTGTCAGCACATCAGAAGTTAACACTTCCCAACCTCAAACAACTGAACCTTCCAGAACCACTGCTCCCATTCAACCAACATCTGATCCCATCAGGCCTACATCTGTTACAACAATGACTGTATTAAACCCTTCTCCTATCTCTCAATCAGCTGAACTATTAGAGAAGAGCTTAATTGCAGCCAACAAAAAGGCCAGAGAAGATCAGATTTGGAAATCTCTGGAAGAAAGGGATGATTTGGATTTAAGCCATGAAGAAAAACTTCAGGCTTATGCAGCTGAACTACAAAGGCAGGCTAACCTTGATGAGATTGCTGAACAGGATAAAAGGCAACAACTGGTGTCTTATATTACCAAGAACAGCAAGACTAAAGCCTTTACACTCAAAGGACTCTCTATGCAAGAGCTGACAAGAAGAGCACAACTGCTTGCAGACAAAGTGGCCACAAGCAAAGATAGAAAGGCCAAGAGAGCCCAGATAATAGAAGAGCTAGTAGCAGAAGGATATGGTTCAAAAGCCTCTGTATCCAGATGGAAAGAAGAAAGACTGATGGATACTTATAGAAAATACTTGGCTGCCAAGGCTGCAAATCCTGAGAAGTTTCAAACTGCTGATCCTTCAAGATCAGTAGTTAGAACTTCTGGTGCATCTAGAAGATCTGCTACTCAGAAGAAGAAGACAGAGGACAATGTCAAAACTGATTTTAAAATGGTACTACTTGAAGGAAGTTCAGTAGTCCATTCAGATTTTGACATTGAGGAGAAACCTCTGTTAACACAGTTCAGGGATCCTTCCACTTTTGCTTATCAAATACAAAAGACAATCAAAGAAAAGCTGCATACCAAAGTAGTGACTGAACACCATCTCCCAACTGTTCAGATGCCTGATATGCAACAACAACAACAAGGAAGAGAATCCCACCTGAGGCTATCTGAAACTGAAGACATCCAGCACTCAGGACCATCAACCCAAGGGACAAGTCTGGTTCCCTATTCTTCTGACTTTAACAAGTCAAAGATCCCTATCATCAGATGGTCACTTACTGATAACAACTCAGTACTGTTGACAAGAAGAGACTTCTCAAGCAGGGCTTACAAGAAGATCAGTGATCTGAAGAAACTGTCAACACAAGACCTGCTCACAATTCAACATCTAGAACCACAGAGAGGATCTCTATCTGATGATCAGTACAACCAGCTCAAGAACACCATGTACAAAGAGATATGGAAGATTGTTCAAGACAGAAGAAACACATAAGGAATTAGTAAGGTTTTGGCTTCATCAATCCAGGGGGAGATTGTTAGGACAAAGAGGATTGGTGAAACCACTTTTGTAAACCTTAGTCTAATTCACTTCTGTCATTTTGGCTAAGTATAGAAGTACTGAAGAGAAGACAAGAAACTGCTGATTAGAAGATATGAGAAGTGCTGAAGTTGCAGAAGTTCTGAAGTCCAAACCAGACAAGTTCACTTCAGAAGTACTGAAGACAAAACTACTCTTCAGTAGTTGTCCTTCATCAGCACTTAGCAATAGATATTTTCCACCGCCTTTTTGCATCAGTAGTTTGTTGTTTAATATTACTTTTAGCTGTATTTGTTTCTTTCAATGTTGCAACTTGTGCAACTTGTCACTGGAGTTTCTGTGCTTGCTTTTTAGGCAAGATACATGCATGTAATCGTCTATAAATAGGAGGCTTCAACCTTCTATTTTAGACATTGATTTTTAACAGAAAAATCCTTCAAACACTCTCATTGTTATATTCCATTTCTGTATTTATTGTGAATCTCTCTAAGTATCTAATTCTCATTTACAACTTAGATTCATAATAAATACTTTGTCATTTATTAGTTTCAAACATCTAGGGGGAGTTATAACTCTGCCTTTGTATAAAAAGTGTTGCTTTAACTTATAACATTCCGCTATGCTTATAATCTGATTTACAAGGACTTGCTAAACACTTAAGTGTCAAGATAGCAAGTTCTTACTTAGCAAAAAGAGCAAACTGATCCAACAAATGCGTTCTCATACTTGGAGTAAATGCGAAATGTTTGTATTCAATTTGTCGCCAATCATTCAAATTTATTACGCCTGAAATTCGAATGTGGATAACTTCGGAGGGAAGTTTGGCACACGTTGTCTGATTCATGTCCCATCAGACGTTTGTAGGAGGCTTTTCGTCTGGTGTCAGTCGCGTGAGGACCACGCGCGTCTGTTGGTTGAACGAGTGACCAGGGTGATGCCACGTGTCGTATACCATGTGATGTGTGTCAGGCGCGTGGAGAGGCACACGTCTTAATTGTTGAGAGGAATGGAAAGTCAACTATGTAGTTGTTGTTAGATAAATAGATATGAATGTTAGAATACTTTTGGGAAGTAACAAATTAGTGTTTCTTCAACCATCAATCATGAATAAGGGAATAACTATATATAAAAGATTATTATTTATTTAAAAGACGATAATTATATGTGGTAGTTTAAATAATAATTGCTTGTATTTGTTGAGGTGGGAAGTGTTAAACAAGTGGAATCCATCGAGGTTAACGAGCTAACTAAACTATTAAGCAACATTCTTTTCTTCATTTCTACTCTTTAGTTCCCCCTTTTTAATTTAGTACACATATAGCCCCTTAACTATTCAGCATCACTGATTTGCCACTTACATTTTAAAATTTTAGTGGAAATGATCACTTGTTTTTTTATATCATTTTATAAACACTTAAACTGGTTTATACTTAATTAATTTGATTTTACGAATAACCATCATCGTTTTAAGATTGGATGTTTTTAAATAAAGATCCACCACATGCTAGTCGTTTGTTTTTGAGGTGACATGATCTATATTTTATATTCGATTCTTCATTTTGGATGTTTACTTCATTTTCTCTTGTAACTTATAAGATACTTTATTTTACAATATATATATATATATATATATATATATATATATATATATATATATATATATTTTATCTTTGAGAATAGTGTAGCATTTAGGTATGTTGATTAAAGGCGAGGTTTTGGACATATTGAACAAGCGTGTGTGTTTTTTGACTTTGTAATAAGGTGAGTCAATATAAAAATGTAGACTGTCAAAAATGTAACTTTACTCGAAAAGAAACATCTACGAAATTATTTGTTGTTTTTTTTAATAAATCTGTCACTGCCACTGCCAATGTTCAATAACTAACAGTGTATTTGTAGCAACTTACGGCAATTTTATTTCATCTTAAAAATTAGAGGATTACATTGATACTAAATTGGTTTGATGATTGGAGAGGATTAGAGAATATTGAAGATTGAGAATGTTTTTTTATTATTGTTGTGTATATAAAACAAAGTACAATAACATAATTTATACACCTCTAGAAACCATAAAGTAAGGAAAAGTAATGAAGGAAAAATGTCCTCCATGATTAGGAAGAGTGGTCAATTTGCTCCTTATTTATTTCTTCTTTCCAACACTCTCTCTCAAGTTAAATAGTGGGATTATCCAAATTAAATTCAACTTGATTAAAAGTGTCTATGATTTTCCCAAATGGTTATTCGAATCATTCGAGCCCAAAGGGAGTTGTTTTTGTTTGTGAGCCACCATTATTTCAAACTCACAATTTTGTTTGTTTGACTTTTGGTTCGGCTACCGTCTTCTTGCCATGGCAGCCTGTTTTGGTTTGTTTTGAGCTACCATCTTCGTGACATGGCAGCCTTTTTTTTGTTTGATTTGGACAACCGTTTCCATGACATGGCAACCCTTTTTGGTTTGAGCCACTATCTTCTTGACATGGTGACTTGGTTTTGATTTGGATTACCGTCTCCTTAACATGGCAGTCTGTTTTGGTTTGAGCCTCTGTCTTTTTGACATGGTGACTTGGTTTTGATTTTGGTTTGGATTTGGAGTTTCTTACGGAAGATTTGTAGATGATGAGCAGAGTGTTCCAAGAATCAGAAACACTGCTCTGATACCATGTTGCGTATTTCACTTCAATGTTCTATTTTCGGGCCTTAATGAGCTCGTCCTCAATATTTTTCTTGCGGTCTTGGTAGAAGTCATGGAGATCATAGGTTCTCTTTCCGGTTACATCCTTTTTCGCGTTGTAAGCTGCAATGGTTTTCTTGATATTGTTAGGGTTTTCGGGCCATATCTCGGGCTCGTTGGAGTATGGAGGGAAGATAATCATAACTGTGTCAACATCACAAAGAATGGTGAATTTGTTGGCTTTTTTTATCATCCCTTTTTTGGCATGTTCTTCTTTTGAGCAGGATGGTAACCTGCTCTGATACCATATAGAAATCTAAGCGGAAGCGATTTTCTATTTGGTTTAGTTTGTTTATTTCAGCCCTACAGGGGAGGGCTGCTCAGTTTGTAGTCAACGACTCTCAAAATGGCAAAGTGGTTTTGGTACAAAAGTAAAGAGATAAGATAAAGATGTATGTTTTCTTATTGAGATATTTGGTACATTCTAAAGGAGAAAACAATCTCCTATAAATACATGAAGGAAATACATAAAATGAGAAAGTAGCTAGTCTTTAAGGCACAAGTCAAGGTGCTAGTCTTTGGGGCACAAATCTTGAAGACACAATTCTTGATCAATGATGTTGGTATTGATCAATGAATTAAGAAGGAGAAATTATCTCCAATACATCTATGATCTAACATAGTATTGGCATTAAGGGAGGAGTATATTATTTACCTGAAACGGTTCGAATGTATAAATAACAATATAATGATTGAAAGTTTTCAAAAAAAAAAAAAAAGAATGAAAATATGTTTTTTAAGTATGGTATTATTTAAGAAATTGACTGTTTAATCTAGTGTCCTCAAAAAGTTTACATGGTTAATTCGAAAAGGGTCATTTATAGCATTTTTCTTTTTGTATTTATTTATTTATTTATTTTATATATATTTATTGTGGTGATGGGCGAAAAATGAAGATTTCATTTTTGGGGTAACAAAATTAAATGTGCCTGTTAGGTAAGTTAGGGTTGTGAAAGTGCTAGTTAAGTGTAGCATAAACAAGTGATTTGATAGTTAAGCTAACAAGATGATGTAAGTGCTTTAATTTGAAATTTAGATAACCAAATTTAAGGGGTTTTTTTTTTTTTTTTATGGTCGAAGCCTAAATACTTATTTATCACTAGCTTTTACCCCGGGAGCGTCCCGGGGTTGAAAAATATAACAATTCTAATAATACTAATACTTAATAGTAATAATTATTACTCTTGTAATTAAATAAATAAAAAAATAACCTTGCTATAAGGTGACACCATGTGTTGCAGTGTTGCGCGATTGTTTCTCCTAGCTTCTCTTGATGAAGTATACCTATGCATCTTTAAAATAGGAAAATTCCAATGAAAGCATGGCGATTGGGCTGAATTTCAACATCGTAGATAATAACCTGGTTTAAAAGAAAAAACATTAATAATGAATAACCTGAACACTTTGTGTTTTTTTTCTTGTATAAACGAAACCCCAAAAAAATAGTCGTTTTTTTCTCCATTTTTTATATAGTATTATGGTATTCGTTGGAAAGATAATAAAACGCTCGTTAATTTGGTGTAATTTTTTTTCTTTAAAAAATCTCGTATATAAAAGATATTAACGTTTAAAAATTATGGGAGGAAACATAAGAGAGAAAAATTTTAATTTGTTTTTAAATTTTTTTTTCTAAATTAACTCAATTTAAATTTAGTAGATTAGGTTTTATATTACTCCATTATTTTTTTTATTTGCCACATGGCATGACACATGGCATACTCAAAGAGGAGAATGCCTCCTTGAATGTCATGTCATTAAAATGGCTTTCTTAGGCATTCATTGAATGACAACTCATCAATCTTCAATTCTTTTATTATAAGTATAGATTATAGATGTTACTCATTTACGAATGACAATACTACATATAACTTTAAATGTGCAAGTAAAAAAAAACCTTGAACATGACAAAATAATGAGTTATGTCAATGCAAACTAGAGGATAATAGCTTGTATAGAAAATGAGCACGGTTTTGTTACCTTATACCTTGGTAGAAGAACAACTACTCACCTAAACATCACTTTAATAGTTGAGGAGGGTGTTGCATAGGTGAATCGTGCAAATATTGACCCTTTTAGTGAAGGGGTTTCCTAGATGTTGTTGAAGAGACACTTAAAGACTCTAAACAAATGCATTATTATAATCTTTATTAGCCTACTTGATAGGTTGTATGTTTCACACATCCTTTTACTTTTTGAAATATCATATTTCAATTTACAAAAGCTTTATGTTTTATATGTATAAATAAAGGCATGTTACTTATTTTCTAGGGCATATCCCCGTTGTTAACCATGAGTTCTAGGAATAACATGAATGCACAAGGGTTCTTATGTAAAGAAACATGGGATCTTACATCGAGGGTGTA
This sequence comes from Ambrosia trifida, assembly GCA_028751855.1. Lineage (NCBI taxonomy): Eukaryota > Viridiplantae > Streptophyta > Magnoliopsida > Asterales > Asteraceae > Ambrosia > Ambrosia trifida. The sequence goes on from CM054124.1 coordinate 57,977,551, forward strand.
AGAGCCTAGAGGGGATTAATGTATTCTTTTTAGTTTTATGATAATATTTTAAAATTCTTTAGATGTTGAGAAAATACTTATTTTGAAGAAGTTAAAGATTGTAAAACAATATGTAAAACGTTTAAGAGTATAAGAGATATAACTATGTGAAAACAACCATATATAGAGGTTTAGGGTCGTACCTTAGATTTTGGAGGCCCGAGACAAGTAAAAATGGACCTCTTAACCGGTTATCCACCGCGGTGTTTCCATGCAAGGCCGAAGGGTTATCATTAATCACCTAATCAGTTTTCCACAATCACTAATCCCAGTTCTTATTCAATTCCATATTCTTGCTGATAGCTAATTGTTGATTAGGTTATTATTTTGAGTGTTTAACAGGCCATATCAACATTGGGTATTTAGGTTAAATGATTACTTGATTAACGGGCTAACGGTAGATTGTTATTGACTTGTTGGTCCCCCTTTAGAATATGCAATTAGTGTTACTTTATAACTTTTTTTATATATTAATAGACACATAGTACCTAAACGAGATTTAAAAAATTGGGGCCCTTTCTAAAAGATGGGCCTTGTTGGGCTTCCACCTTGCACACCCTTTAGAACATGAATTTTTATATGTGTAAGATAAACGTATGATAATTTTGATGTATGCATGATGAGTTTTGTTATGTGTAAAACAAATTTTGATATGGGTAGGATCAAGTGTTTATGATTAATTAATTAGAAAGAAAATAATCAATGTGAGAACAGGTGAAGTATATTTAATGTTTACCATTATGCTATTTTTTTTTTCTCTTCTCATATTAAAATTCTTCTCAAATGATACTCCATTTATATACTCTCTCACAATATGAACATATCTCCCAAGATGGCGGGTCAAATCATGCTTGTAGTAGCACCTGACTTTTTTTAAATTTAATTTGATAACTTTCAACTTATAAAACTCCATTCCTCACAAATTCCAGAAATATTTCAATACATTTAAGGCTTATTTTTAAATTAAAGGAATGCATTAAAAATCTGTAATCATGTCTGCCTAGCAAAAGGGTTTTTTTATATTATTAGTGGGATGTACAGACAAGGAGGAGCGTGGCAGATTGAGGGAGAAATACAAAAATGCCAAGAGGGGGGGCAAAAAGAGAAGTGGCAGAGGCTAAGAACACAACATATAGGCGGATGTATGAACGCTTGGAAACAAAGGAGGGGAGCATGATATGTTCAAGATTGCAAAGGCCAAGGCCCGTAGGAGACAAGATCTAGGAGCCGTGAAATTTATAAAGGGAGAGGATGGACGTGTTTTAGTAAAGGATCAGGACATTAAGTTGAGATGGCAAACCTATTTCCATGATCTCTTCAACAACGGGAGGACATACCAACAAGAAAACAGTAGCAGCATTACTCAAGAGCGTCATCGGGAAAACTGTTACTATCGGCGTATAACTTTCAGTGAGGTAAGCTTAGCACTCAGGAAGATGGGAAAGGGTAAGGCAGTTGGCCCAGACTGTCACACCACGACAACGGCGGAAACACGTGGCGTGGACGCGAAAGAGAAATGCTTCATAGCCAAGATTAAACAAACACATAATTTAGATAATAAACATTCATTAGACGACGGAAAGTATTTTGTTTAGATACACGTCCCAAAATGTAGTTTTTAACAAAATAAGGATTTTCAACTATTTCCCAATCCCATAGGAAATATTAGTAAATCCCTAACAAAAGTCCGTCTCGTCTTTATTTCGCCCGCCCTAGCCATTGCACGCCTTCACATTCTTAGTTACCTGAAAGATATGTTAGGAAAAACGTCAATATATAAATATATTGGTGAGTTTCACAGGTTTTGACACACAAATAAATTAACATTCATTTGTAAATAAGTGCGCATAACGAAATAAGAAATGTGCTACATATGCTATTAGGGTTGCAAGTCCTAATACCGATGGAATCCCCATAGGCCCGTAACCAAAACCAGACTATTTTACTTTGCCCCGCAAGTTGTTTACATGGTAACAACTAATTTAGAATATCGTCGCACCCCGTGGTCCTTCCGTGTTGATCGCTAATCAACCGGGGTGGGTCTCGTCAAGAACCAATAGTACTATTCCCATATTCTACGGCTACATCCCTTTGTATAAATGGTTACAGTTAACTGCGGAGACTTCACGTCCCATGTGACTTTACCGTTACCCATGTGCCCATCTTATGTACCATTTCATACTTTTACATGTTATCGCACATTTAATTCTTTCTTACATATCTTTCCCCCAAGTTTAAAAAAAACAGTAAAACATAAAAGGGGCCGTGAAAACTCACCTCAAGCGTGTCACGAAATCAGAAAATAGTCTTTGCCAAGTCCAATGCGAGACCACCTACATGTGTCCTAACTTAATAAGGCACCGGTCTCAAAGTGCGTGTCTTACTGGCAAGTTGTCTTTCCCCAACTCCCGACACCACGTCTATACTTACGGTTTAATTAGGAATATACCCTAGTCTTAGGTTCGTTGGTGATGATTTATCCCGTTACAAGTTTCACTTAACTTATATTATAACCGTTGCTATTAATTACCAAGTTAGTTGGTTTCGTCATCGTGAACCCCGATCATTGCCCATTTTCCTTACACGTCATGATCTTTAAACATATTTATCAATATGTATTTACTAACTTGTATTAATATTTCGTTATATCTTCCGACTCGACTCACTTTTATTATATATTTATTTCCCCATAAAAATAAATATACAAAGATCTTGTCGAACGAGATTTATTTTATGTTAAGTATTTATTTTTCATATAAGTATACATATACTTATAATAACATACTTAGCTTATTTTATTTCTTACAAATTCTCCCATCTCACTTCCAACACTTAGGAAAGTGTTTATGTATATTTTTCACCCTTTATTATCCTTAAATATATTTTGTTCACAAAATATATACATATTCTCTTACTTAGAATAGTTAAATCGTAATTGCCGCAATAACGTATGCTCGTATCTTGTAGGAAGTTATACTCGTATACTTATCCGTCCGATTTACGCTTTTGTCCTATTTATACCTTGTTCGTTTTACACTTTGTTCATTTTACACTTTGTCCGATAGCTCGTCGTATTGACATACGTCCGCTTTCCCGATTTCTTAACTTATATATATATATATATATATATATATATATATATATATATATATATATCTTTTGTAGGAAATCATACTACTTGCCGGTTTACGCATTTTCCTACTTTCGAATATATATATTAACTTGGATGTTTTATTCCTAAAAATTCTTACAACACTTTTAAATCCCCATAAATGTAAAAATGCTTATTTTTATATAAAACATCACAAGTTGTTTACATTACCATTTTTCTTACAAAAATATTAGTGTTTATATTTTCCAACACTTATGGTAAATTTATATTTTTATAAAATACTTTTTATAAAAATATCATTCTTACAAAATAAATATTTGTGTAAGTTTCCTTACTTTTACAAAAGCAACCCTTTTAAAATATAACTTTTCATTCTCAACCTTTTACTTTCTAAAGTTACATTTTTCAACATAAAGTTTTCAAAATCACATTTTACACCCATGGACTTTCCAAAGTTACTTTTCGGACCTCTATCTTTACAAAAGTTACATATTATTCCCAAGACTTATAAAAATGACAATTTCCACTAAAACTAGTAAACTTTAACATGTCAAAATTTACGATAAGTGTTCTTTTCACCATCTAACACTTTTATTAGTCTCATATGGTCATTTTAAGCCTACTAACTTATTTGATTTAAGTCTTGGAGTCCATTTGTTCATACTTTTATTTTTAAAGTCTACAACTTTATTTTTGTGATTTTAGCTTCATTACATTTTGTTACAAATATTTCATGTTCAAGTGGTTCCATTAGTCATAATATGATGATCAAAATCATTTTTAGGTGTATTAGGTGTCACTTTATGTTTTTCATCCAAAACAACTTCAAAAAAAATACTAGAACATACAATATTTTTTTGTAACAAAATAACATCACCAACCATCCTAAAACTTATGTTCATGATCATCTTAGTGAACATTTTATTTCATTTTTAGAAAACACACAAAACCTTGTTTAAAAACTTTGGTTAAAAGCATCCCAAAAACAACTTGCAAGTTAAGCATATAAATAAATAAAACTTGAACAAGATAAGTTTCAAGAAACTTACTACTAGCACAAGGCTAGGGAAGTCACAAAAACACTTGATTATGGAGGGGTTATGTGTGCCTTCCAAGGGTTAAGCTCCTAGCACTTGAACACACTTGAATATGGGTTTAAATGGATATGATTTGGAGTGTTGAAAAAAAAATCAAGAATATTGGTGGTGGTGTATGTGCCGTAGGTTTAAGTGAAAAAGAGGGTAGTTTGTTTTGTTGAAAGTGTTAGATAATATGGCTTATAAGATGCTAATTTAACATGTGATTTTTAACCTTCATTATATAATATTACTAAGCATGCTAAAGACATCATAATAAGTATTCATTTTTGGAGACACAAGGGTGGCTAAAGCCACCTTTAAAAAAAACGGCTCAAGGCCAAGGTGGGTCCCCCATCTTTTTCAAAAATATCTCCAACTAAATTAGTTAAATTCTAAGCGTTTCGGTTAGGATTTTCGGGTTTTTGCGCGTTCTAATTACGAGCTATTTCGGATATATAATTAGCTTTCAATTACCCTTAAACATAGCCTAGTTTAAGTATTGGTAAGTTATTTAGGTTCTTACCGGGTGAAATTATATATTTTACGCGCATCGGGCGCGATACGCGAACTTTATTCGCTACCGGGAGATTTTAATTTGGAGTTTTCATTTATAGTTTTGGGGTTCCAAAACACTTTATATTTCATAAAAAAATACCCTTTATTTTATTTCCCGGGCATTCGGGATCGTTTTCGGTTATTTATTTATTGTCGGGTAATCACCAACGTCCATTTCAGACTAGTTTATTCTTATGCGATCCCTTCGCACTTCTAATTAAACTAAGGCATTCCTATGCCATCTATTGGACTCCGCTATTTTCCGAATACTCAATTATACTTAATTGATATTAATTCTTGCTTAGAACAGGTAATTATATATTAATTGCGTACGGATTTACCTTAATTTTGCCGAACGTCACACAGACAACATCCCGATTGAAGCGTGGAAGTGCTTAGGAGAGGAAGGAGTCCAATGGTTAACTAACTTCTTCAATAGTATATTCAAGTCTGGAAAAATGCCAGATCAATGGAGAAGTAGTGTCGTGGTTCCTATATATAAGAACAAAGGAGACGCCCAATGTTGTGGAAGCTATAGAGAAATTAAGTTGCTGAGCCATACTATGAAATTATAGGAAAGAATAATTGAGACTAGGATTAGAAAAGAAACTCATATTTCGTTAAACCAATTTGGCTTCATGCCAGGGCGGTCAACTATTGAAGCGATTCACATTCTAAGGAGACTAATGGAGAAGTATAAGGAGAAAAGGCGGGACTTGCATATGGTGTTCATTGACTTGGAAAAGGCATACAACAGTGTCCCGCGTAAGCTACTTTGGGATACTTTGGAATGTAAGGATGCCGGGGAAGTAAATAGATATAATTAAGGATATGTATGAAAGGTCTGGCACTAGCGTTCGGGCTCCTGTATGGGATACTGTTTCTTTTCCTATGGAGATAGGACTCCATCAAGGGTCTGCTTTGAGCCCATTCCTCTTTGCGATGGTACTAGATGAGTTGTCCAAATCGATTCAGGAGGCAGTGTCGTGGTGTATGCTTTTTGCTGATGATATTGTGTTAGTGGCGGAGACCAAAGAAAGTCTGAATGCGAGGGTAGAAGAGTGGAGAGCATCTTTAGAGAGCAAGGGGTTAAGGATTAGTCGCTCGAAGACAAAGTACCTCTACTGTGGTTTCAGCGATGCAGGTGACGTCAGTGACACGCAGATCACCATTGATGGCCAGGCGGTCCCGAAGACAAGGACTTTCAAATATCTAGGATCTTTTGTTCAAAATTATGGAGAGATAGATAAAGATGTAACCCACCGTATCCAGACTGGCTGGCGTAGATGGAAAGCAGCCTCTGGGGTTTTGTGCGACAGGAGGTTCCCAACTAAACTAAAGGGTAAATTCTATAGAGTTGCAGTCAGGCCGGCTATGCTGTATGGGACGGAGTGTTGGGCCATGAAGAAGACTCAAGCCCGCAAGATGGATGTAGCAGAAATGAGGATGCTTAGGTGGATGTGTGGGTACATAAGGCTAGACCAAATAAGAAATGAGCTTGTTAGGGAAAGGTTAGGGTTGGCTAAGATTTCAGAGAAGATAAAGGAGTGGAGATTGAGATGGTTTGGGCATGTGAGGAGGAGGCAGACATCAGTGCCAGTTAGAGTAGTGGAAGCGCTGACTGTTGAGGGTAGGAGGAGTAGAGGTAGACCCAAGTTGACCTGGGATAAGCGTATTGAACAGGATTTGATAGAGTTGCACCTCTCTGAGGACATGGTCCAAGATAGGAGTTCGTGGAGACGTAGAATTAAGGCTAAGGATTCTTAGAGGCTGTCCATTTTTCCGTTGGACTTGTTTTATGTTGGTAATCATGCTTGCATATTATTGTTGTGTATCATGTTATATATGTTCCTTTGTCTGTCATGTTATTTTTTCACCACTTACTTGATTGTTGGTACTTGGTAGTTTTTATTTTATATATATTCAGTTTATCCTGTTTGGAGCTGGGGGTCTCTTTGGAAGCAGCCTCTCTATCCCTAGGGATGGGGGTAAGGTTTGCCTATATCCCACCCTCCCCAAACCCTACTAATAGTTTTTCTATTTGTGTAATTTACTAGGTACGGTTGTTGTTATTGTTTCATTGGGATGTAATTCTATGTCATTTACGTGGGATCTTAATATCTTATGACCATCCCTTAGGCTACTCTCTCCTTGGATGTGTTTGATCCTTTAGGATTGATCTTTCTCCTTGGATTTTTTTCCTTGTTAACAACCTTATATAACCAATTATTAGGTAGTGTTTGATATGCAGAAATGAAAAGCAGAACGAAATGGACCTTTGTGAGAAAATGAAAAATAAAAATGTTTTGTTAGTCAATGATGGAATCGCCCATAACATAGATACACAAATTCTAAAAGGAAAAAACACAAGGGAGCAAACCCTAGAGTGAGGCCAAATATGAGTTTCTTGCTTATACCAATTTGTGCTTTTTAAATATAGTTAAGGTATTGTGATATTTTTAATATAGTTAAAGTATCATCCAAAACATCAAACTCAATTGAGAGGGTCATTTATTTTATTATTATAAATTTAATGGATGCATTTTTCAAATAAATAAATAAATGAAATAAACTAGTGGTTGTGTGAGCTTAGGAAGATGGCCAATCCAATAACCAAATAACATGACACCTATCACTTGGGAGTGTGCTTCACACGTTGGTGTCTTGTCGGCCCACTTTCTTTTTTTAGAAACAATCTCCATTATCTGAACCATAAAAAAATAAAATAAAAACACTCTTATTATTTTAATTAAAACGTTATATTTGATTGCTACAGATATAATTCAGTTTTTCTACTTCTTCTCGATAAAAATGTCAAAAAACCCCACTAACTCTCTCAAAATATTTTCTTTTACAGTAAAAACATATTATTCAATACTCTACCAATCAATAAAATCATCCCTTGAATTAGAGATAGAATTGGAATTAATTTATTTCAAAATTGTGTTTAATTGGCCTCTAGAAGGAAATGGAAATTGAAAACTTTCCTACAATCAACTTCATTCACTTTTCTTATGTGTGATGGAATGGAACTAAAAACATTTCAGTGGAATATTTAAAGTTTACATCATGGGTATTTTTCTAATATAAACATTTTTAATAATCCAATTCATTCCATGACTAAAACAACCAAACATCATCAAAATTTCAAAAGGAATCCATTCCAATTTCAATTCAATTTCCATTTTCAATTTCTTTAAGAAAACATCAAGCGAACCGAACTGAACGTTAGTGTTTTGGATTCTTAAAAAATATCAATGTTTTTTATATAGATGCTTTGATGTTGAGGTAATTATATATCCTTCCATGTATTTTTTTTTAATAGGAAAATATCCATATATTGATTCATCAGTGAAAAATATATCAAGATGGCAGGCACGCGGGTAACAAGCTGCACCGCCACCATTTTTTGTATGATAAAACCTAATCTACTAAAAACGAACTTTGTCCCCCTGGAGTCGAGACATTACTATGAATAACCCGTTGGACCCTAGTCAAGAAGCGGATGACTTCCGGAGCCAGGGAGCCGAAGGTATCATAAGCTAGGGGAACGAAAATATGTTGGGTCTCTTCACAAGCTTCAGAATGTTTTTCAACTTTCTTCATCTCTGCCCTTTTCATCGCTGCCCAGCTAAAAATATTTATTATATGTTTATATTTATTAGTTCTTTTTGTTGGGCGGTTACATTGTTACAAGTTGCATGCGGTAGCTTTTGAGCCACTCACTAGAAAATTCCGTCACAAGTTGAAAATTGTAAGTAAGCCAAGCAACCGAATCATTGTTTGTACGTGTTAGTTCAGAAAATGTAATAAATAAATAATGAAAATTTATAAAATTATGTATTTAAACCACTCTTAGTATTTTCGTAAGTTTATAGGTTATACTTTATTATCTAGCATAACCAGGGCCGTCTCCGAAAAAGATAAATAAAATTTGGGTCTCGGGCGAAAAAAAAAACTTAGGCCCAAAATTTTGTATAAAGGAATGAATTTAAAAAAAAAATCTTAATATAGTGCTAGAGCCAAGGCTTGAACTTGAGACATCTACATTAAATTTGTATGGTTTTTCCAATTCCACTAACAAAACTTTCATATACACAACATAAATATATATCTATAATACATTATAAAGGAGGAGTGATGTACCATATTGGAATTTTGACATGGGTACAATTTTTAAAGCAACATGTACAACATATTTAAGCATGAAATTTAAGGGTATTATGGGCATAGTTGTGACAATTAAGACACTTAGAAGGGTAATATAGACATTTCACCCACATCCTCCTTTACAATATCAAAACAAATTTACAATACTACCCTTCATTTCTTTACATGTCATCTTGAAACTTACAATGCAAATCAAAGGTTTTAGGAATGAATGATTCATTGATGAAGAGAGCTATAAAATTTCCTCCACCATTAAATCAAAGACAAGTGAATCATCAATCATCAATTCATCTCTAAAAGTAGGTATTGGGTAGAATTTATGTTCTCTGTCATTGTAGTAAGTATTAAATAAGATAATGTGGGTAAATTAAAGTATGTTGTTGGACATGTAACTTGATTAGAATTCACTAACAGGTGAATTTGTAAGCAAAAATATGTTGGAAGCCGGAGATACGTTAACACTCTACCAAGATGCATTCAAAAACAATGTAAGCCTCCGACTTTTCATCTTTGTATCGTGAATTCATAAAGAATCTTGTTTTTAGCTAAGTATTTTTTTATTTAATTTGCAGTTATTTACAATCAAAAAAAAGAAAAGTATATACCACAAACTTCAAATGAACATGACATAGAGGACGAGATGTCTGCAGAAGGAGGAGGTGAAGATAGTGAACTAATGAGTTCACATACAGGTAGTTGTTCTACCAACGAAAGGGATGATATACCAGTCTTTATACAATTATAGAAATATAATATGCTTCATATGACTGGTGAGGGAAATGCACCAAGCTTCATCTGTTACTTTATGTAATATGTTCTTATTCTGGTTTCATTTTATTTCCATTAAGTATTTAAGTGAAAGCTTCACAGACTTCATCTATGGTATTACCGCATATTGTGAACAACCAAGATCAAATTTATAGATCTTGTCATCTTGAAATTATATAGTTAATCTATTTCTTTAAATTTATTTTAGTTTCTTATATCATTGGTGCTTTACTGCTATGATGTTGCCTTCGGAGTTATTTCTCTTATCTGGCTTAGCTTCTAGACCACATTACTCTATGCTAGCAACATGAGATCAAAAGTGAATAAGGTTACTTTTGTTATATCCTATGAGTTAGGAAGAATATAATATATTAATGTCATCTACATTAATGGCATATTTTATCGTTAGTGATTTTACACGTTTTACAACAAAGTCATTTCTAATTGACCCTTCACGCACATTTTTTTAATTTTATCTATAAATTACATCAAATTATTGTCATTTTGAAATTCTAAAATACAACAATAAACTAACATTCAAAACATCACGCTAGAGCAAATGCATTCATCATTGGCACAATATAGTGATTATAGGATACCAAAGTCGTCTATTAACACAAGAGTTTTAGTATTGAAGTGTCATTAATGTATAGTCAAGCCATAAAAGGGTGGTATATGTAGCTTTTTTTATAGAAGAACATAAAAATTAAATAAATAAAAGATAGATGGTTTTGAAATTTGATTAAGAATGAGCCATTTGGTATCTTGACAGGTCCGGGTAATGGGTTGAACCGACATGCAGTGAACCGCTGATTAAACCGGGTAAAAAGGGGTTGACCCGGGAATTTTACAATTTTGTTAAAAAAAATTTAATGTTTTGTCGGCTCGTCTGACCGATCGAACCCGTGACCCAGTTGGGTGCTCGGTTTATTACACATCGTTTTCTTTACATTATGTGCAGGAATTCTGTTTCTTATGTGGTTTTTTCTTTACATTATGTGCAGGAATTCGGTTTATTACACATCGTTTTCTTTACATTATGTGCAGTGAATAAGCAACATGTACAACATTTTTAAGCATGGATTTTAAAGGTATTATGGTGATGTTAGTGACAATTAAAACACTTAGGAGGGTAATGTAGACATTTCACCATCCTCCTCCTTTACAATATCAAAACAAATTTACATTACTACCCTTCATTTCTTTACATGCCATCTTGAAACTTACAATGCAAATCAAAGGTTTTAGAAATGAATGATTCATTGATGAAGAAAGCTATAAAATTTCCTCCACCATTAAATCAAGGACAAGTGAATCATCAAGGAAAATCAATTCATATTAATTTTCACCATAAGATTTCACCATAAGATTTCTAACCTTCATTATACTACTTTGTCTTGTTATTTGAATATTTACTCTCAGGTTATTTATCACTCATTACTTATTGTATAGTTTTTTTTTGTGCCCAAAGAAGGTATAGTTTCTTGGTAAGCATTAATCAGTGTCTTCTTTATTCTTATAGGTGCTTCTTAAAAAATAGCTTTTTCATTTTTGAAATTTTGAGGGTAATACTAGGTGGATCTAATTGCTCTTCAATCCTCTCTTTCATGGATGGATTTATGATTTAAAAATTAAATGCCCATAAATCATAACTCATCCGTACTATTGATAGGTTTGACAAAATGTCTAATATATTTCTGCATTTTTCTTTTCAAGGCATTTGACCCTCCTGTGGATATGAGCCAAGTTCAGAGCTCATTCGTTAAAAATAGTAGTAGACAATTGCAATGTTTTTTTATTGATAATGTTATATTAGCGTCTTCCACTTCATTATTGAAATGCCATGAAATAATATCAGCTGTAAAGAGCACAGAAAATGAAACCGCTGATCTAAAGAAGAGAGTGGAGGAGCTTGCAAAGCGTTTAGAAGAGCTTGACAAAGAACAACAGGTAAACATTGGGCTTATGTAGATTGCATAAAAACCATAATGTGTTCGTCAAGCCACTTTTTGTAACTTTTGCAAGGTGATCAAGAGGATTGGAATTCTAATATTTTGAAGTGGGCATCTTCACTTATTTGTTTGTGAGGGACATACGAAGAAAAGCAGAAGCACTAAAAGTGGTGAGTTCGTCGTAATTTCATTCGTAAAATTATACATAACCTTTAAATCTTGCCTTTTTGTTAACATATTGATATACTTTCTTTCTTGTAGGAAAATTGTAATTGTAATCAATGAGCTAAAGGGTAAAGTGATAAATATATTCTCTGTTGCTTCTAGACACTTACGAGTGATTCTTTCCCTAAATACTAGCTCCTTGTGAGAGTGGAGTTTGGACATTTTTTTTTGTTTTCCATGTTAACCTTTCTTTTAATATGTAAAAAACGGTTCGTTTAAAACAACCAATGAAATGGGTCGATTCAGGTAACCAATTCATGATAAATAAGATCTCATTTTGATGACAAAAACTATATATACATCGTTAATATAATATTTTTCATAAGGCAATTTAAAAGGTAAAATTGCGCGTTTTAGCGTATACCAAAAGTTACCTATTTGACCATTCTCTTTTAGACAACAATTTTTTTGGTCCATTTAATGTGTTAGAGATGAATCATAATCCATATCGACCCATTCATAAGTAAATGGGTCGAAATGGCTACCTTTGGTTTTTTTAATCTCTTTTATTGCGTGCTATATGCAGCCTGCAGATACAAATGGTTTATGAAAATCATGATTTTAAGTGCTTTGAAAACCGCATAATGTCCAGTGAAATTTCAGTTTATAAAGAGTTATCTTTCGCCAAGGTTTAAGGTTTGGTTCTTTAGACATTTCATCTTTGTCTCCATTCCTTTTTTTCAAACTTCAATCTCGTTGTCATGTTCATGCAAGATGTAATTCCACACATGGTGCAAGCATAAGGTTTTGAATATGAATTGGTTACCAATAATGTCCTACAAGTGGATGCCCTAAAGAACTGCTTCTATTTCACATGTTTTGTTCGCTTTTTTCGTATTTGACAAAATTCAGGTTTAGATTACTGCTTGTAAAGAGTTGCTCAATAGTACATTAGCATAGAGATTTGTACAGCTTAAAATTGTTTGTAAAACTCTTAAACTTGTAAATTGTAGGTGAAGCGACTCTTTTACCCCAATCTTCGTCTCAACAAGGTTTCCCAACTACAAGGCGAAAACATAGACGTACCCGCTACAACGTGCGGGCATTCCCACTAGTCCTAAATAAAGAATTTAATATATATTTATAAAAAAGTTCGGGCCCATTTATGGGTCGGGCCCTGAGCCGGTGACCACCCGGCCCATGCTCAGGGCCGGCCCTGAGCATAACTTATCCACATTTAATATAATTAACATCGTTAACTTTGTAGGCGTTTCCATGCTATATATGTTATATAAATTAGAAGAAAAAAACCTATATAACAAGTTAATATTAAAAGGGATATATATTTCTGAAGTAAAGATCAAATACAAATAGGCTTAACTTACTAAGGTTGAGAAGTGAAGGGGGAATTATTTTATTTATTTAATTTTATTTTTATTTTTTTGATTTTTTTTCCCATCTACTTAAACATGATTTCTAAATGAATAAAATAAAAAAAATATTTTTTTTTTGCATAATTACATCATTGGAGTAATGATCTTCTAATTACTCTAAAACAACAAGACTCAAAAAACAACCTGAAAAACATGAAGACTCAAACAAACCACAATACTCAGCCCACTCCCAACGTTAGCATGCTAAAGAACCGGGCCTTATTCAAACTACCTAGAATAATAAAGACTTAAAACATTTATTAGACTTCCATGCATGAGTATTTTCCACGTAGACCCAATACCTAATACCCGACATTGATACAAATTAAAAGGTTAATACCTTAAGGAGAAACAATAAAACCTTAGTACCTTACGTTGAAACTAGGTGGAAACCATAAGGACTAACGGTGTAATTTTTTCTATCCAAAAATTCGGATGTTTGAATTTAGGATGTTCGAAATTTCGGATTCGGGTAGTATCTTCAAAAAAGGACAGATCTTTCGAATATCTGAAATATTTTTTTAAAACAACTATTAAATAATAAACACTAATTTAGAATTTTCAGATATTTAGTATATTTCAGATATATATTTTTAAAGTAATTGGATAATCTAAATCCAAAAGCGAATAAAGCGAAAATTCAAGATATCCAAAAATTCGGATGTCTGAATTTAGGATATCTGAAATTTTGGATTCGGGTAGTATCTTCAAAAAAGACGGATGTTTCGGATATCTGAAGTATTTTTTAAAACAACTATTAAATAATAAATACTAATTTAGAATTTTCAAATATTTAGTATATTTAAGATATATATTTTTAAAGTAATTGGATAATTCAGATATCCGAAGTAATTTTAATGATATAATTAAAGATTTTCTTAAAGATTCTTTAATAATAAATAGATATATTTTAATTCCAAAAATTCGTTTCATTATCCAAATCCATATCTGAAATTGGAAATTCCCGGATAAATTCAGATACGGATTCAGATAGTGAAATAAAGTATTCGAAATTTCCGGATATCCGAATATTTGAATATCCTTGAATAAACCTTGGCTATATGTTGCATTGACATTTTTATACTGTAGGCAATGAAATAGACTATGTACTTGTATTAGTAACGTTGATTAAAATCCTATCATTGAACTTACAAGTGTTGAAGCTAAGCATATGGATAGCTAAATAATGTTCGAAGTTGTTTCATTTTTATAATTTATCTTTTAATTCATTGTTATATGTTACAAAGGACTAATAATTGAAGTTTAAACTTATTTATGCTTCGTGTTTTCTTTAGTTCTTAGGATATCCGAAATTTCGGATTCGAGTAGTATCTTCAAAAAAGACGGATGTTTTGGATATCTGAAGTATTTTTTTAAAACAACTATTAAATAATAAATACTAATTTAGAATTTTCAAATATTTAGTATATTTCAGATATATATTTTTAAAGTAATTGGATAATTCAGATATCCGAAGTAATTTTAATGATATTAATTAAAGATTTTCTTAAAGATTCTTTAATAATAAATATATATATTTTAATTCCAAATATTCGTTTCATTATCCAAATCCATATCTGAAATTGGAAATTCCCGGATAAATTCAGATACGGATTCAGATAGTGAAATAAAGTATTCGAAATTTCCGGATATCCAAATATTTGAATATCCTTGAATAAACCTTGGCTATATGTTGCATTGACATTTTTATACGGTAGGCAATGAAATAGACTATGTACTTGTATTAGTAACGTTGATTAAAATCCTATCATTGAACTTACAAGTGTTGAAGCTAAGCATATGGATAGCTAAATAATGTTCGAAGTTGTTTCATTTTTATAATTTATCTTTTAATTCATTGTTATATGTTACAAAGGACTAATAATTGAAGTTTAAACTTATTTATGCTTCGTGTTTTCTTTAGTTCTTATACGGATCATCACGTAATTTCATTTGCAATACCGATGAGGTGATGGACAGTGTACTGATAGAACCACAGGTGGAGGTAAATGATGCCTCGTGCAACCTCCCCCCCCCCCCCCCCCCCCCATTTGGTTTTCAAGCTCCGTCATTAGGTAGAACAATTGGTTTGAAAGCTAAACAATCTTAATTAATTTTAATTATTAAGTTAAATGGAAAGTAGAATATAATACTTGATTTCTAAACATTAATATATAAACCAAAGTGGCCTAGAAAATGCTTATGTGTGGTTGTCATCTTTTAAGAACTTAGAAACTTCTTTAAAATCATATTAAGACGGGTTTTTTAAGTAAATTTTTGTGTCATATTTTGTGCAACTTTAGTATTTCTTTAAAGAGTTTTTCAATAATCAAAATGATTGTACCTATGGGTGATTGTTGTTGCAATAATTATGAATATTTAGTGACACTTAATATACAAGTGTACTCAAAGTGGATCATCTTTAGAAAAAAGAAAAAAAAAAAAAAAGCATCGCTAAAAATAAGGTATGATGTAAGCCACCTTTAAAACCTTCATAGTTCATATGACAGAATGGGTGCGGTTTCCTCGATCCTCATGGTGCTCAACAAAAAAAAAAGGTACTTTTTAGGTGTATGAATGCATTTGTGTGCGGTTTACACGAGAAGCTGTTAGAGTCGCAACTTTTTTAAGAACAATCTAAGATTAAGTTAAAAGAATGAAAAAAAGCTACAATTTCATGCGTCTACCATAACCGTATTAGTAGCAGCGTATATGTAGACTTTATCAAATGCACTAAACTTGAGGCGTATTTGACTATTTTATATATAACGTAACTTTATAAAGTCTGCACGTACGCTTGTCAATAGATAAAGTCTACATATACGCTATTACCACTGGTGTTAAGTTTACTATATTTATTTTAAATATTGAGGTCATGTAAGCAATTTTTTTCTACTAATACGGTTATGGTAGACGCGTGAAATTGTAGCATAAATCCATACTTAAAAACGTTGAACCTTTTTTTCTAGATCCAAATATCTTATCAATTATATTAAAAAAGAAAATTCTCTCTATGGGAAGAGGAAGAGTCGAAGAAGAGTGGCAGGACGTGCCCATCCGAAGAAGACCAGCCGGAGGCAGCAAGGAGAGTCATCGTGTTTCTGAAGTCACCAAGTTCTTTATTACCAACCTTCCTAATGGATGCAACCTGTGGGACGTTTCGTATTTCTTTGGGGAATTTGGGGAGGTTGTTGGATCCCACATTGACAAGAAGAAGGATAAAATGGGGAATTGTTTTGGCTTTATCTCTTTCAGGAGAGTTCGGAATGCGTTGGAGCTTGAAGAAAAACTTAATGGGGGTGAAGATGGGGAAGAAAAAGCTTCGGGTTAACATTGCAAAATTTGCAGCTGAAAATATGGGGTAGGAAGCGCAGGAGATGCCGGTGAATACCAATGGTGACAGCTTTCCCCCTCTGAACAACTCCTGTCCATCTGTTCAGATTCCTAAGGTGGGGACTGCCGTCCATGGTAGTTTCAGGGGTGAAAAGTCGTACAGGGGTTTAGTGGATGCACATAGAGGCAAAGCTCCGGAGAAGCACGTGGCTATGGTGAAGACTGTTGTGGTTCCTGATGAGACTGTGGCGTTTGGGGACATTCACGGGAAGGCTTTGGTTGGCAGAGTGTCGGAGCTACAGTTGTTGTCGAAACTGGACCGTTTGTTTCTGGACAAAGGACTTGTTGGGATGGAATTAATCGACATCGGAGGTCTGTTTATTCTCCTGAAATTTCCAGACAACAAGTCGGCAGCCGATTTCCTTCTTAACAAAGTTTTGTGGGAGGAGTGGTTCTCCGTTATTGATGTCTGGATGGGGCAGGTATTACCTTTCGAAAAGGTGGCTTGGCTGAAAATTCATGGTGTTCCTCTTCATATTGCCTCGAATGAGACATTCAATAGTGTGGCAAGCCAGTTCGGTAAAGTCGTGCTCCAATCTCAACTGAACTCGGACGACGTGGATTTGTCTGTGGAGACTGTCGGTGTTTTAGTTTGTGAAGGTGATAGGATCAACGATTTGGTGCCTATTAGATGCAGGGATAGGATATTCAAGGTCTGGGTGTCGGAAGAACGTGACGACTGGGAACCGGAGTGTATCGGTGTGGTGGCCGGAAATACCCTGACGTCTTCATCGGAGTATGGGGATGGTAGGGGTAGAGGAAGTTGAGCAGTCAGTGGTAGGCTAAGGGACGGGTAACGCGTCGAGTTTGCATGCTCATGAAAAGTCGGCGCACGTGGACAACAACCTTGATGATACCCCCAATGGTGATGTTATTATTAAGGATATTAACTGTCCTTATTTTTTCAAAGCTGGTGGGGACAGTATCAAGAAAAAGAGGAGCAAGGTTAAAAGGGCCTAATTAATAAAGGTGAGAAGGGATTCGTCTTCCAGCCCATCAGGGGATAGGCCCAAAAAACGACTCAGGTTAGATTTGGACTCCGGGGACCCTTTTGATATTAACTGGTTCATTTTTGGGGTTCAGAATCGGACCGGTCCGGATGGGGTTTTATTTGTTGAAGGAATTATATATATATATACATTTTGCAAAAGTTTGCAATAGTGTTTCCGTCAAGTGTTAACGGCGCAAGGTGACGGCGTTATTTAGAGAGAGACAAAGACAAAGGATATGGACACATGTTCTTCTGTCCCAGTTTTCCAATCTGAGCTTCACCACGCGTCCCATCCATACATGCCTTTTCACCCTTTATCTCTTTGCTTCTTTTGAAATGCGGACCGTTTGCAACATTGCGAGAAAGAGAAGCGAGAGACTGGAGGTGGAGACAAGGCGGCGGCCTCCCACCGGTTACACACCAATGTCCACAAATTACCCACGACCTACCTGGTAATGATGGTTTGCCGAGCAATGAGTTATAGATCTAGAACATGTGTATGGGGGTGATGACGGTTGCGACGGTGCGTGGCTGTGTGATGGTGACGACTGTCACGGTGGTGATGGCGGGAGTAGGAGTCGGTCGTCAGCTCCGTCCGGCCACAGAAGGTTGACGACGACGGTCGCACGAGGATGTGGTTCCGGTGACAACGGTGACTTTCGTAAGTCTTCACCTCGGTTTGGGTATGAAACTTGTAGATCTTTAACGGACCAGCGGCGGGTAGGGTTCTATTCCGACAACCCACTTCGATCACCTGAACCACTGATGGCTTTTAACTATGTAATATAGAAATAACACCATCTGATTCATATGAGAAATATACTATTTTGATTATATATGTTTGGTTGTGGCATATACATGAACTAGGCTGCTAGAAGTTGAGATGTGTACCTGCAACAAACTGATGATTTGGTATAGCTTTAGGATTGTTTCATCATTGTTGTGGTTTGCTTCAGATCAGCCATTAGGGCGTTTTTTTTCTTTCTGTTGTTTTTTGTGTTACTGCCCATGTATCGTTCGACCTAATCGCTTAATAAAATCACAGCCTCACAGCCCCGCACGTAGCGCGGGGTAAAAATGCTAGTTGGTACTATTTATCAGTTTGACCTTAATGTGGATGCTAGGGTTTCCTTCTGTGAGTAGAGGGAGTCAGAAGTGTCTGATCGTTCGTCGGAGCTTGCTGGTGGGTCTCCGGTCATTATTGAGAAGGAAGTTGAGGCTACGGAGGCGATGGGTGATCTGCTGGGCGTTAGTTTGTCGGGTCATGGATATTTGGTGAAGGAGGTTTGTCTGGTATCAAGTATTAATGTGGTTGATCCATGAATTTCATCTCAATTAATATCCGTGGCCTCGGTGGGGTTGATAAAGTGCCCTGCATCCGTGGTTTGAGAATGAAATTTGGGGTAGTTTCGTTGCTATTCAAGAGACTAAGATGGATGGGTTTCCTGATTTTGTGGGTGCTGCTGTTTGGGGTAACCGTAACTTCAGGTCGGAGTTCATGGCTTCGGTGGGGCAATCTGGTGGTCTGGCCTGTCTTTGGGACCCGGGTGTGACAACCGTCACCCTCATCTTTTAGCGAGTTGTCAGTTTTAGCCCTTCGTCTATTTTAAACTTTCATTTTTATCACTACTTCATTTTATTGTAAGAAATTTCTTTTAATTTAGCAACAAATTTTAAATTTTCACGATTACGTATTTTATAAACACGTATTAAACATGATATGTGTATACAATGGGAATCTATAAACTTATTTAATCTATAAAAAAAAATTATAAGTTTATAAAATTAATTTTTTTTTTTAAATAAATAGGTTACATTTTCTTTAAGGTGTTTAAATAATACACACACAACTTTATTAATAGTGTTTTAAATCTATCTAAAGTATAGGGACTTGTTTTGTAATTTTCATAAACCAATTGAAACTTAGGGGCTTTTTGGTAGCCTCTTAATCAACCTCTTAATCATTCAGGTCTGAATCATTCAGCATTCAGACTGTTTGTTTCAGCATCTGAATGGAATGATTAAGTGCTGAACCATTAAGCTAATAAAAGATGCTGAATGATTAAGCTCTTAACCATTCAGAGCCTCTTAACAATTCAAACCATCTTAATGATTCAGCACTTAATCAACCAAACAGCCCCTTATTCTTCTACTTGTCTGCAGTTACGATAAAAAAAAAACATATATCATTAAAGCATCATTAAATTCTTAGAATTCAATCTCTACAAATATTTTGGACGTGATTTATTTAGTGCAATTAATCAAAACCTCTAAACCCAAAAACCAGTTTTAAATGCAATTAATCATGGTGGATTAGTAAACCATGTCATAAACAATCCATAACAGCCACGAGTTGTGGGTTTCTTTGTAACCGATCGGACATAAAGAAGCATTCATAACGCTCGTTTTACTCATCCACTATATAAATTGATCTCGCCACTCTATTTCTGCACTCATACTCATTTGAAACCCACAATAATGTTGCTCTAATCGTATCTGAAAGCTCTTGAATCGGCTACGTTTCTGTGCGGACTTTAAACCCTCATTCACGGCCATGATACGCGTTGTGAGTTTAATTACTTGTTGTCGTTTTGTTTGTTTGGTGTCTAGGATCAAAAGCCCCTTAAATTCGTAATCCAAAGGTGGCTGAGATGGATTATTGGATTTGGGTAGAGGGTTAGGGTTCTTAGGTTTTATTTGGAGAAGATGATGTAACAATACTAAAACATAAATAATATTTCATTTCCAATATTACAACATAAAGGCTAGTGCTCTAGTAGTTGGGTTTGTGTGTTGCTATTGCATAAGCTCAGGTTCGATTCCCACATGAGGCACTCTTTTTTGATTTTTTTTTATTATTTATTATTTCATTATATTTCCTTTATTTTAATCATTTAAACATAGAATATTCATAATAAATCCATATTTTGTCCAAAAATTATAAAATTTTAGGTGTAGCATCTTGACACCATAAAGAAAATTATCACACTTTTAATTTCTGAAAATTATTTAATTTTCGTTATTTTATTAATTTAAATTGTTTTAATTATAATTAATTGATTAAAAATTCGTTTTTAATGATTTTGATCTCAAAATTTTAGGATAATTATTTCTAAGCATTCTAATTTGAAATAAAAATTATTGGTTCAGAAAACATTTATTTTTATTCATTTTCCTATTTTTAGTCATTTAAACATGATTTAATCTCATTAAATCAGTTTTAAATATAAATAAGTTTATAAAAATTATGGGAAAATTATTTTCATTAATTTACATCAGAAAGTATCTTTTCCCATAAAAATAACATTTTTGGGTCATGTCTTGTATTATTAGTATTATTTATGTTTAATTAGACATAATTAAACATTTATTTATTTACACTATTTAAACATCTATTTTATAAATATTTTTCTTATAAAATAGAAATATTTCTATGTTTGAAAATCTTAATTACCATATTTTTTGGGTCATGGTGTAACTCATAAATATTTATTTAAACAATTTTGATTATTGTATTTATTTACAATAACTTAGTGAAAGTAATTAATTAAATTACTTTGTTTTAATTATTCAAACATATTTTTTTATTCAATTGGTAATAATTAAATTACCTAAACCATATTTACAAACTTTGGTATATTATATTTAATATACAACTCTTATATTAATTCGACTTATCATAAAAAACTCTAATTCCCCAAATCGACTTAGCAAACCCTAATGCCTTAGACCCTAATTACCTTAGACTTTTTAGACACTTCCTTATTAGTGTTCTTATACATTATAGGTTGAATTCCTCGGAATTCCAATTACTTAACTCACGACCGCTTAAGTGGATTTTGATCGCTTTCGCAAACTGTGAGTATATCTTTCCCTTTTTTTCATGTTTTACACTTTTGGGGTGACTCATGTACGCTTATTACTTCACTCACTTAATCATGTTTTATCATATATTCACAATCGCAATTCTTGTATGTGTTTTACTTGTTGATTCGCTGATAGTGTGTACTTATGACCTTAATCATTAACCGCTGGGCGGCCTAGCATAGCAATAAATAGTACTTAATTATTGTTATGTGTGAACGATTATTCATCGCCTATTATGAGCGAATACTATATATATGTGACTCTTGATTCATTAAACAAAGGTTTGATTTTGGGTAGCATTTGTACATAGCTTGAACACTAAATTGTAGACAGTATAACACGTGAATTGTGAAACTCTTTGCTACTATATGTATTCAAACAGGGTATGCTCACCAATACATTTTTGTATTGACATATACTATTTTCGTACATGTTTCAGGTTATTTATGAGATGACTTTTAAGCTTTTGGAATTTTTACTTAGATTTTGGATTCATTGTATTTTATTTTTAGTTGTCACTTTAGAATTATTGTATCTTGTATTTTTCTTTCAATGTAATAAACTATTTAATCAATATATCAAAATTTACTCTTTTAGTCCATGAGCTATTGAACAATCGTCACTACGTGACACTTCGATGTTTCCGCCATCGGTTGGGGTGTTACAGATTGGTATCAGAGCCATGGTTATAGGGAATTAGGTTATTAGAATGCCTTTTAGCCTAGTCTATAACTAAGCTTACTTTCACGAGTCCTCTCGTTTATATTTCTCTTATTTCCTATTATTTCCTTTCAAGATATTTTCGTTATGATTATTTCTCGTTATTCTTTCGATATTTTGCTTGGCGAAGAAGACACTCGTATTTCACAAACGAAACGATATCATTAAGTTAGGAGTGGTATCCATACCTTGGTGATTAGTTTCACTCCTCTATATGTTATTTATCTTAGGAATATATCTTTGAGATAGGAGTGACATCCACACCTCAGAGAGTATTTCCTTCAAAAAGGAACTTAACCACTAAGCTGGGAGTGATATCCTTAACTTAGTGATTGGTTTCATTCCACAATCGTTTTCAATTTTGAAATACATCTTTGAGTTAGGAGTGAAATCCACATCTCAAGGATCTATTTCTGCATCTCGTTTTTAATCTCGCTAAAGTTTTGGAATTCACTAGTGATGGGGCACGTGCAATCTGGAAGGGTGAGCGCCTGTATCCTGAGTTTTCTGTCTAGGCCTGGCATTTCGCATAAATCCCAATCAGACGAGGAACCCGTATGCCGACCTGGGAACTCTCGGGATGAGCATTCACTTATAGGCTAAAGTACGCCCCCATAAGTCACTAGGAAATTTCAATACTTGGGTTAGTCAAAGTTTTCTATGGAAACAATCTCAATGTTTTATGATATTGATATTTATGTTTTGTTTATCATTTGAGTCTTAATATTGAGAATCTATTCGTATTACACACGTTGATTTTTTATCATTCACGTCATTTTAAATCTTGGTCTTTTAAAACACATTAGATTTACACATACTTCATGAAATGGTTTCATTTTGCATTTTATAAACTTGTAGTGCATATTTTACAAATCAAATGTAAACTTTTTGTTTTCATATAACGTATCCAATATATGTTTTCGAGAGAAACTTGCAACTAATAATATGTTTTATAACAATTTTCAACTCAACTTCTCGTAAACACATGAAAATGTGTACTTACGAAATCTTTTCAAATGAACCTGTTTTGAACCTAAAACATTCTTCGATTACTAAAAAGTTATCCTCATGCATTACTACTATTCTTTCAACTATATCACAAAGATTGAGCAAACTACATTTTGATAAACGAAAATTTATCTTATTACACTCACACTAGTTATTAGTAGTTACTTTTACAACATTGGTTTTAAGCATTAATTTAACTCGTTTACTTTCATTTTGAACGATTTACTCGATTTATATTATACTATTCTTTCAATCGAAATTTTATGTTATACTTATATACTTACATGAACGCACATTTGGTATGTATATTTTTCTTCCTGTTTTGAGCAAAACCCTGTTATACTTACATTATTTTGTTCATAATCATGGTCAATGAACATACTAGTTGATAACTCGTATGAGATCTAAGCCAGTGACCACATACGACTCGGGTTAGAATATTCCAACCCGGGGGGAACGGTGAAATTCTCGGAGTTTATCAATCTGGGTGTTTAGAGTCCAATGATGTGAACAGAAATTACCGGTTGAAGGTGAACCCGAAAGGGAAGAACCTCTGACCATGTCTATTACTTACCTGTTACTCTCATTACGGTTAAAGGGTAAACCCGAAAGGGAAGGACCTCTAACCATGTCATGATTGAACATTATTTCATTATAGTGGCTATTACATATTGGTTGCACGCATTTGTTTCTGGTATTATTTATGTTAGGGTTATGGAAAAGCATAACACCCTGGTGTAAGGTAAATCGATGATTACGGTCCGGAACGCAATCATGGGTTTACAGGTACATGAGGGTGGTGTGTAATTCTATTTAGGTTGTTGGTAGACAATCAGTACGAGTCCAAAGTATCGGGAGTGTGGTGGGTCAGCTGCGGTACACCCTATATATAAGCATAAACGATACTGCGGGAACGGACTAAGAGTTTGACCAAGAACCTACCCATTACATTATAATTACCTCTTCATTAGATCGTTGACTAACGACCATCATTTTCGATAAGAACATTTTACATAAGCTTTAATTAATTAGTTTTGTTGGAATCTTCCTTGTTGACCACCTCTACAGGAAACCTTAAACTTTGTACACTCTTACACTCTCTGTTAGTCGAAATCCTGTTGCATGTCCTTAATAAAGTTCGGTCAGAAACCTTTCCAAAGTAGGGGAGACTGCTTCTTTTGTATCTCTGCCCCTCACCAGTTACACATTCCCAAAAACCTTTCTCATTTAAGCTCTCAACTTCCTAATCTTGGGTCAACTGTCAAAGATTTTGAAACTTTTACTTTGAGTATTAGACAACTATTTTAAATTTTGTCAAATCATAAATGATGAAATTTTCTATTAAAAAAAACCTAGCTGACTTTTACAACGCCTTTTAGTTTCATAGTAGCCTCCACTTGAAAGAAATTTCGAGACGAAATTTTCTAAAGTATGGGAGACTGTGACAACCGTCACCCTCATCTTTTAGCGAGTTGTCAGTTTTAACCCTTCGTCTATTTTAAACTTTCATTTTTATCACTACTTCATTTTATTGTAAGAAATTTCTTTTAATTTAGCAACAAATTTTAAATTTTCACGATTACGTATTTTATAAACACGTATTAAACATGATATGTGTATACAATGGGAATCTATAAACTTATTTAATCTATAAAAAAAAAATATAAGTTTATAAAGTTAAATTTTTTTTAAATAAATAGGTTACATTTTCTTTAAGGTGTTTAAATAATACACACACAACTTTATTAATAGTGTTTTAAATCTATCTAAAGTATAGGGACTTGTTTTGTAATTTTCATAAACCAATTGAAACTTATTCTTCTACTTGTCTGCAGTTACGATAAAAAAAAAACATATATCATTAAAGCATCATTAAATTCTTAGAATTCAATCTCTACAAATATTTTGGACGTGATTTATTTAGTGCAATTAATCAAAACCTCTAAACCCAAAAACCAGTTTTAAATGCAATTAATCATGGTGGATTAGTAAACCATGTCATAAACAATCCATAACAGCCACGAGTTGTGGGTTTCTTTGTAACCGATCGGACATAAAGAAGCATTCATAACGCTCGTTTTACTCATCCACTATATAAATTGATCTCGCCACTCTATTTCTGCACTCATACTCATTCGAAACCCACAATAATATTGCTCTAATCGTATCTGGAAGCTCTTGAATCGG
This sequence comes from Ambrosia trifida, assembly GCA_028751855.1. Lineage (NCBI taxonomy): Eukaryota > Viridiplantae > Streptophyta > Magnoliopsida > Asterales > Asteraceae > Ambrosia > Ambrosia trifida. The sequence continues at coordinate 58,002,990 of CM054124.1, forward strand.
CCACGTTTCTGTGCGGACTTTAAACCCTCATTCACGGCCATGATACGCGTTGTGAGTTTAATTACTTGTTGCCGTTTTGTTTGTTTGGTGTCTAGGATCAAAAGCCCCTTAAATTCGTAATCCAAAGGTGGCTGAGATGGATTATTGGATTTGGGTAGAGGGTTAGGGTTCTTAGGTTTTATTTGGAGAAGATGATGTAACAATACTAAAACATAAATAATATTTCATTTCCAATATTACAACATAAAGGCTAGTGCTCTAGTAGTTGGGTTTGTGTGTTGCTATTGCATAAGCTCAGGTTCGATTCCCACATGAGGCACTCTTTTTTGATTTTTTTTATTATTTATTATTTCATTATATTTCCTTTATTTTAATCATTTAAACATAGAATATTCATAATAAATCCATATTTTGTCCAAAAATTATAAAATTTTAGGTGTAGCATCTTGAGACCATAAAGAAAATTATCACACTTTTAATTTCTGAAAATTATTCAATTTTCGTTATTTTATTAATTTAAATTGTTTTAATTATAATTAATTGATTAAAAATTCGTTTTTAATGATTTTGATCTCAAAATTTTAGGATAATTATTTCTAAGCATTCTAATTTGAAATAAAAATTATTGGTTCATAAAACATTTATTTTTATTCATTTTCCTATTTTTAGTCATTTAAACATGATTTAATCTCATTAAATCAGTTTTAAATATAAATAAGTTTATAAAAATTATGGGAAAATTATTTTCATTAATTTACATCAGAAAGTATCTTTTCCCATAAAAATAACATTTTTGGGTCATGTCTTGTATTATTAGTATTATTTATGTTTAATTAGACATAATTAAACATTTATTTATTTACACTATTTAAACATCTATTTTATAAATATTTTTCTTATAAAATAGAAATATTTCTATGTTTGAAAATCTTAATTACCATATTTTTGGGTCATGGTGTAACTCATAAATATTTATTTAAACAATTTTGATTATTGTATTTATTTACAATAACTTAGTGAAAGTAATTAATTAAATTACTTTGTCTTAATTATTCAAACATATTTTTTTATTCAATTGGTAATAATTAAATTACCTAAACCATATTTACAAACTTTGGTATATTATATTTAATATACAACTCTTATATTAATTCGACTTATCATAAAAAACTCTAATTCCCCAAATCGACTTAGCAAACCCTAATGCCTTAGACTCTAATTACCTGAGACTTTTTAGACACTTCCTTATTAGTGTTCTTATACATTATAGGTTGAATTCCTCGGAATTCCAATTACTTAACTCACGACCGCTTAAGTGGATTTTGATCGCTTTCGCAAACTGTGAGTATATCTTTCCCTTTTTTTCACGTTTTACACTTTTGGGGTGACTCATGTACGCTTATTACTTCACTCACTTAATCATGTTTTATCATATATTCACAATCGCAATTCTTGTATGTGTTTTACTTGTTGATTCGCTGATAGTGTGTACTTATGACCTTAATCGTTAACCGCTGGGCGGCCTAGCATAGAAATAAATAGTACTTAATTATTGTTATGTGTGAACGATTATTCATCGCCTATTATGAGCGAATACTATATATATGTGACTCTTGATTCATTAAACAAAGGTTTGATTTTGGGTAGCATTTATACATAGCTTGAACACTAAATTGTAGACAGTATAACACGTGAATTGCGAAACTCTTTGCTACTATATGTATTCAAACAGGCTATGCTCACCAATACATTTTTGTATTGACATATACTATTTTCGTACATGTTTCAGGTTATTTATGAGATGACTTTTAAGCTTTTGGAATTTTTACTTAGATTTTGGATTCATTGTATTTTATTTTTAGTTGTCACTTTAGAATTATTGTATCTTGTATTTTTCTTTCAATGTAATAAACTATTTAATCAATATATCAAAATTTACTCTTTTAGTCCATGAGCTATTGAACAATCGTCACTACGTGACACCTCGATGTTTCCGCCATCGGTTGGGGTGTTACACCGGGTGTTTTTGAATTCTCTTTTTGTGTTAAAGAGAGACACTTTCTGCTCATCCATGGGGTGTTTAAGGGCTCGAACGAAAAGATGGTTGTTGTTAATGTCTATGCGCCTCAGGGCCTATTGGAGTATGAGTTGAATGGTGAGGCTGGGTTAAAGGTTGTGGTTGGAGATTTCAATGTTGTTAGGGTTCCTGAGGAGCAGCTCAATTCTGTTTTTAGGGAGTCCTACGCTAGGAATTTCAATTCTTTCATATTCAATTCAGGGTTGATGGAGTTTAGTATGCGAGGTGGTAAGTTCACTTGTATTCAAAATGACGGTAAATGGCTCAGTAAACTCGACATGTTCTTGGTTTGCCCCAGGTTTTTTAATGCTTGGCTTGAGGCTTGCTTCCGGGTCCTACCAAGCCTACATTCTTATCACCGTCCTATTCTTCTTTCTACTGTCTCCAAGAACTTCGGTGCTAAACCATTCCGTTTCTTCAATTCCTGGCTGGATCGGCCTGGCATTTAAGACATGGTTCAATCGGCTGTTGCGTCGTTTGTTTCTGAGGACCCACCAGACATTCGTGTGACCAAGAAATTTGCTCATTTGCATTGTTGCTTGAAGAGTTGGATGGAAGAGTTGGCGGTGAAATATGGGGAAGTTGTTAGTGAAGCTCGAGATACTATTGAAAGGTCGGAGCAGATCCTGGGCTCCCGTGGTCTTACGGATGAAGAGGAATGGTATTAAAAGATGCTGAACACAATAAAATTTTGGATCTCAAGCAAAGGTCCCGTATCATGTGGGCAATTGACGGTGACGAGAATTCCAGGTTCTTTCACGGGATTATCAATTGTAGGAAGGCGGTCAACCCTATTCCTAGGCTTTTCGTTGATGAGAGGTGGGTTTCTAAGCCTTCACAGGTGAAAAAGGAGGTCTTTAAGTTCATCAGGAACAAATTTTTGGAGCCGTACCAGTCCAGGCCCAGGTTCGTGCCTGATTTAATCAGGAAACTTTCGGCTACTGAGGCCTACTTCTTAATTGTTCCGTTTTCGGGCAGTGAGATTAAATAGGCCGTTTTTTGGTGCGGCGATGATCGTGCCCCGGGTCCGGACGGGTTCAACATGAGGTTCATCAAGAATTTTTGGGAACTTTTTTAGTCCGATTTCTCCGATATTATGGCTAGTTTCTTTGTGACCGGAAAGATTAATGTGGGGTGCGGATCGTCGTTTATCACTTTTATCCCGAAGTCCAAGGATCCGATTAGTCTCAATGGGTATCGGCCGATTAGTTTGGTTGGAGTTATTAGCAAGATTATCTCAAAGATTTTGGATAACCGGCTGCGGACGGTGATCGATGTGGTGGTCTCAAATTCGGAATCCTCTTTTTCAAAAGGGAAGTTTATTTTGGATGGACCTCTCATTGTTAATGAAGTTATCTCTTGGTGCAAGAAACGTAAACAGGAGGCCTTCATTCTCAAGCTCGACTTCGAAAAGGCCTATGATAACGTCAATTGGAATTTTGCGGATGACGTGATAAGGTAGATGGGTTTCCCACAGCAGTGGTGCTCATGGATTAGGGTCGTTCTAATGTCGGCTAGGTCACCCGTTTTGGTCAATGGCACCCCGACTTTCGAATTCCAGTGTGAGAAAGATATGAGACAAGGAGACCCAATCTCCCCATTTTTATTTTTAATTGTTATGGAGGCGCTTTCGTGCATGATCAATAAGGCTCGTGATGCGGGAGTGTTTCATGGGGTTCAACTTCCGAGTGGGGGTCCGGTTATCTCTCACCTTCTTTACGCCGACGATGCTATCGTTATTGGGAGTTGGGATCACGATAATTTGCTTAACGTGTTCAGAATTCTTCATTGTTTTTATTAATGCTCAGGGCTGCGTATTAATATGTCAAAGTCTATGATTTTCGGGCTGCAAGTCAGCCCTGATTATGTCCAGTCTCAAGCCGCTTTGGTGGGTTGCGCTGCTCGTACCTTGCCTTTTAGATACTTGGGTTTAGTAGTAGGCGCGGACAATAATAGAATCGCTAATTGGAGACCGGTGTATGATATTTTTGAAGCTCGGTTGGCGAAGTGGAAGGGCTCTAGTTTGTCTATTGGAGGCAGGGTCACGCTTATCAAAGCCGTGCTTGAAAGACTCCCGGTGTACTACTTTTCGCTTTACAAGGATCCGGCAAAGGTTATTAGCGATCTTGAAGGTATTATGAAAAGATTTCTTTGGGGTAGTTCGAGCAACTGACACAAGATGCATTGGGTGTCTTGGGACCGTGTCGCCACTCCTAAACGGGATGGGGGTCTCGGTATTTCTAAACTCAGGTTCGTTAATGTGGCGTTATTGACCAAATGGGGTGAAGGCTCAAAGTTGGGGGGAAGAGTTTGTGGACTAGCGTTATCTAGCCGATTCATTGTTCCAAGCGGTGCTGGGAGTTCTTTCCTTGTGACAATTCCCTTGCTGGTGTTTGGGGTAATATTGTCAAGGTTCTAATACGATTGGTCATCTCGGGGGTTCCCTTCAGGAGGTTCTTTAAGGGCGTCGCTAGGAACGATTCCTCCATTGCTTTCTGGATCGATCCTTGGTTGTCGGCTGCCCCTCTCAAGGAGCTATGTCCCAACCTGTTCCTGTTGGAGTCTTCCAAGCGTTGTATGGTGGCTGACAGGTGGGATGGGGCCGGGTGGTTTTGGGGCTGGAAAAGGGCTCCTGGTTCGGAAGTGGAGCTGTCTGAGTTGGATTCTTTGTCTGGGGTCTTGGAGTCTGTGATTCTGACTTCGAGGAAGGACAAGTGGAGATGGAATGGGGCTGGAGATAGGTTCTCTGTTGGTACCGTTAAAAGGCTACTGTATAACGAGCTGGATTCGAGCAACGTTTATGTGTTTCCTTAGTGTAGGTGGGTTCCGCTAAAGTGCAATATCATGATGTGGAGAGCGGAGATGGGGAGGATCCCGACGGCGTTGGCGCTTAGGTCTAGAAATGTTCCTCTTGTTGACGTCTCGTGTCCTCTTTGCTATTCGGGGGACAAATCGGTGGAGCATCTTTTTTACTACGTGCTATGTGGCGTCTTCGATATGGCTGCACATTAGCGCTTGGTGCAAGGTCCAAAAATTTTTCGTTTTTACTGTCCGTGATCTTATTGAGTTCCATCAACATTCCGGCTTGCAAGGTAAGAAGAGGGTCATCTTTCAAGGTGTGATTTTTATAGCTTGTTGTTGTATTTGGATGGCTCGGAACAAACGGGGTTTTGAAAACAAGGAGGGATGGATTGAAGAGATAATTTAAATCAAGTCTTTGGGTTTTCTTTGGGCTAGAAGTAGAGCTAAACTCGTCCCGCTTTCTTAGGACGAGTGGTTTAAATTTATAATTTTCTTAGGACGAGTGGTGTAAATTTGTAATTATGTGATAGTTTTGTTTTGTTGGTGCCGTCCGTTTTGTGGCTTTTGACGAATTTCAAAAAAATATATATATCTTATCAATTTTCTACGGTAAATATGTCATAATATATTCTATTTACATCATAAAAAAGTTTACATTTGACTCTGAGATAAAATGGGTTGACTTTCAATGTTGAGATCTTGAGGTGGACTAAAACTAGTTTACTTTAAAAGCTGGTTTGACTATGCTTTCTATTTTATTTTTTTATCATTTCATATTTGTAGAAAGTACAAATTAAATAAAAAAAGAATAAGTAACCTTTAGAAAAGTATAAACATCTGACCTTTTTTAATATAACGTTTGAAGGTTGCAAAAAGTTTCATTAAAGATATATGATAGAAAGTTAGTCACCATTATTTTTATTTAAATCTATAAGTGAATATAAAAAGTGAGTTTCTCGGTTATCCATTTGGGATATTATGGGTCTCTAACTGGCAATAGGATAAGATGGTTTTGGCTTTTGGAAAATAAAGATTATAAGGATCTTGATGGACACAAATATGTATTTTAATTTAATGATAACTTTAGATGACAATTTTGGGGGGAAATGAAATTAAATAATCCCAACTTTAGGAGGTTGGAAGGGAATAATCCCAACTTGAAACTTGTAAGATAACAGTTCCAACTTGTCAATGTTTTTATTTTGTTGGTCCCAAACTAACCGGGGTTAGTTTTTAACAGATCCAGTTAGTTTTCTGGCTAAAAATGTAATTTTTAAAAGATCAAGGACCATTTCTGCCATTAATCAAACTTTTTAAACAAACCCATCTTCCCCCAACCACCCTCATTCTTCGGCGACCACCTCCGGTGACCACCCTCCTTCTCCGGCGACCACTTCCGACGAGCTCTTCTTCTCCGACGACCACTTTCGGCGAGCTCTTCTCCTCCGGCGACCACCCTCCTTCTCCGGCGACCACTTCCGGCAAGCTCTTCTTCTCCGGCGACCAAACGACACCAACAACCTACCACCTTCACTCCTCCGGTCTCGACCACCTCTCCGACAAACCATAAACCCACACCAACAACCTACCACCTTCACTCCTCCGGTCTTGACCAACTCTCCGACAAACCTTAAACCCACACGCAACAACCCTCTGTTTCGATAACCACCATCAATAGTCGAACACCCACCTCCTCTGTCAATACACTTCCAATCACCACTCCAACTCCGATAACCAGCACCAGTCACCTCCTCCGGCGAGTGCAAACAACCCACAACATATTCACAGTACCGATATCCCATACCCCTGTTTAGTTATCAGACCCAAACCCGATCCAGTCACCATCCCTATTAATATTAACGGGTTCGTACCCGTCAACACTCGAACCGTTCAACACCCGAAGACGAAGACGAGAGGTTACGTTAATACTTTGGGTGGTCACCGGAGAAGAAGGGTGGTCGCCGGAGAAAGGGGGTGGTCGCCAGAGAACAAGGGTGGTCGGGGGAAGATGGGTTTGTTTAAAAAATTTGATTAATGGCAGAAATGGTCCTTGATCTTTTAAAAATTACAGTTTTAGCCAGAAAACTAACTGGGTCTGTTAAAAACTAACCCCGGTTAGTTTGGGACCAACAAAATAAAAACATTGACAAGTTGGGACTGTTATCTTACAAGTTTCAAGTTGGGATTATTTCCTTCCAACCCCCCGAAGTTGGGATTATTTAATTCCATTTCCCCCAATTTTGGAGGTCATAAAAGCATGGGGCTGTGTGATAGAATATGTTTGATAAAGTGATGAATTATTAAGAATGTCTAAATGGTTCAGCGCCCCTTATTAGCTGAATTGTTAAGAATTTAATGGAACCATTCAGATGCATTTTTAGTTGAAACAAACACTTTTTTTTTGTAAAGAGGCTAACAAATACCCTTCCACCTTCCATTTTTTTTTTTTTTTTGTTATTTTCCTCTTTTATATTTCAACGGCTCAAACATCTACACCAATCATCATCTTCGGTGTGAAGGGGAAAAAAAATACCGGGGGGGGGGGGGGGGGGGGGGGGGGTTAGTGCTGGGGGAGTTGTCCAATCTCAACCCCACCGAAAATGTCACTGAAACCACACCAAAAAATCTTATATAGTTATATCTAGCATTTACATCACATATTCATATACTATCTTCACAAATATAAAAAGTGTGTTCTATAATATATGATCACTCAGGCTTTCTTCTATACATTAACCAACCAACAAATGCATTTTAGGCCCATTAAACAAAACACTCTTTCTCAACTTAATAAAATATAATATTTTAATATAAATATCATTAATAATACAACAAAATGTGAACAAGATATTGTATTGAGAAAAAAAAAAGGTCCCAATTAACATTAAATTGGTATAAATGTCACCATGAATAGCAGTATCAACAAATAAATGGACCAAAAACATGATCAAAAGTATCCATCATTACTAATCACACCCAATGCAACCCAACCCTATCTTTATTCACACCCAACCCTCTTCCTACCTAGTAGCTACTCTTATATCACCACCAACTCCAACCCAAACTCGACACGAACGAGCCAACTCACTTGCCATGATCACCCAGTCTTTGTGTAAGTGGTGTTTAGTTTTCTTCATGGTGACACTTTAAGCAAGCAGATGGCACAGTTTTGACTTATTTATTTATGCCTATGTTGATTAAATTAAAGTAAGTGAAATATTAGTTTCGCATTAACAAGGCAATTAAACTAGTAAAATATAAAATTATTAAACATAAAAAAAAAAAAGTGATACACACTATAATTTTATGACACAATAAGCAATTACAATCACCAAGTTAAATGTTATTGATCAGTGGCGGAGTTCTTTAGATTAACACCAAAAACTAAAACCTAGACGGGTTTGCGTGGTTTCACAACTCCTCCAATGATTGGACAAACACGAATAAGGGCTTTTTGGTGTTCATTCTAACTTTAAACAAACAAACAAACATGAACGCCTAAACAGTAACTATTTAAATACCATCTAACTGGGATTTCGGGGTCGCTCATGCATTGAAGCAAGCCTATGGTTCTAAACATTGCTTGGGATGATTTGGCTAATAGGCTATGGACCAATTATGCTGAGGTTATGAGTTAGTAATAACCAAACAAACTTTCAAGAACAAGGAAAGGGATTATGTTGATTTATTTAATTAAATAACAAAATTTGTATTCTTATTCATGTTCGTTCATTAAATATACAAACTTCTCATAAAAAGTTTCACTAAGTGGGTGTTTGAGATTGATTTTCCAAAATAGCTTCTGCATTTTGAAAAAGCAAGGGTGGAGCTGTTTTTATATTATTGCGTTTTGGTAGCCTAAAAATTCATTTCAAAACTCAACCCCAAATACTAAAAACTGATTATAACGCAATAATCTAAAAATCCATTTCAAAACGCAACCCCAGTCCCCAAACACCCCTAAATGTTGTGTTCGTTTAAACCCGTCCAGTTTTAGGCCCATCCATTTTGCCACTCCTAATTGTAGGCACATACATGACTTGATTCACATGGCTACCATCCTTGATTTCCTTTTTGCTCCCCATGATTATTATTGTATGTGATCATGAATCCAATACATATATCATCATATGACCTTTTAGGAACAAAAGCAACATGACATCCAAGATACTGCGAATCACTTCAAATCGGCACAAGCGGTCCAATAATATAACAACCAAATCACAAGTTATTCAAAGTACAAAGAAGTGGTTCTGCATCTTTTTCACCAAGTGTTTTCACATGAGCCTCATTGATTGTTTGGTAAATACTATGCGCAAACTATTCAACGTACAGTTTCGTAAATGCAAACCATTAACCTCTATGCGAAAACTGAAACCGGTAGAACACAGTTCGCCACAAGTTAACGAGATTAAATTGGAGTCAACCCGACCACACCTGCATATTTCAAAGGATGGCAGAGATTTGCGGTTAAAAAAGTTATGAGATGCTCTCAAATCTAATAAAACCAGATTTTCTTTAAATGTTAATATGGTAAATATGATTTTAGAAAAATAGTATGACAACAGTAATACGAATACCCTTAAGCCAAGTTTTGACCCGCTCAACGCATTTGACCCGTTTGAGAAAAGAAAAATAACCCAGATCAACCCATCTTTGAATAAACACGTCAAATTGCCACCAAAATAACCAAAGTTAGCATTTTTAAGCGTATGCTTAATTAATATAAACCCAAAACTACACCAACCTTAAAATGTTCGATATTAATCTTTTTTATGATTAATGAACCAGCTGCTATAAATATGATTATAAAACTATAGTATGAAAATAGTAATTGTAGCTTCTTAAATAAACTGGTTTAAGAGATTTTAACGGCTTGATTACACTTTTAGACGAATTTTGACCCATTTGAGATAAAATATAACCAAGATCAACCTATCTTTGGATAAATGGGTCGAAATTGACACAAAAATTATTAAAGTTAACATGTGTATATAATTAACTATCATACCACAAGCCAGTCGTCCGCCTGCATTTCCAGTAGAGAGGCTAAGTTCGTGACCACCTAAAATCAAACCAACACAAAGGTCAAAAAAGAACTACATAACATTCAGATTCTAGTTAACATATTACTTAAATAGTTATATTTGTAACTGAAAATTTACAAAAATCAAATGTAAATTACCCTTTCCAAGGTCGTCAGCAAGCTCATGAACCACAAAGGCTCTTCCAACCACAGCATTAGGCCCAGTCAATGGTATCTGCAAGTCCTCATTGAGCATATATTAACCATACGATCAACAAATTACACAAAACAGCATCATAAAACATGGTAAACAAACAAAACTTTACACTCAAACCTGGTTATCAACGATTGTAGCCTCAGCCACGCCTGCATTATATTTAACACAAAATTTATGGTCAAAAGAAACGTCACGTGTTGGTGTCAACGACCAAATTAAAAAAAAACAAAAAAAAAACGTTTAACCCGTTTATAATGAAATACCATCGGCATTGGCAATTATGTTTCCCAGGTCGCCCGCATGGCGGATTTCATCTTCAGGAGCACCATGAGTATGCCCGTTCGGGTTGAAATGAGGTCCTAATATTAATCAATGTCACCATTAAATCATTAGACTTAAATGTTACATTTCATAAACCCTAGAAAGAGTAGATTGTAATACAATCAAAATTCAAACCTGTTGATATGCACCCGTTTGTGGTATCACCAAACTCATGCTATAGAAAAAAAAAAAAAAAAAAACACCATACTGTCATCACTTAATCATGCATAAACATCATGTATCATGTCATAGTAAGATTAGATGAATGCTTACAAGATGAAACCCATGGGGTCCTGGAGTCAGTCCGGTTATTTTGACATTCACAGTTGTTGGACCTATGTCAATTACAACAATTCATAGGCAAATCAACAAAATATCAAACGCTATAAGCAAATCTTTAGTTTTAGAAAGCGCTTGGCGTTTGTCATTTAAAAAAAAATACTAAAAAGTTATGTATGCTATACGCAAATCCTTAGTTTTAAGAATTGTTTGGCGTTTTTTATTAAAAAATACTATAAGATTATGTATAAATAATTTTTTAAGTTGATGGTTTTTAAACAAAAAATTAAGATAGAAAAAAGCATCTCGAATCAGATTCACTCAATTTATGGTCTAATTTGTTCAAACACTTTGCATTGCTCAATTGAGTGTCAGATTAAAAGAAATCAGACCCGTTGCAATTGAGCAATTGACGGTCTAATTTGTTCAAATATTGGTCAACTACATAAGGCATCACACTAGAAAGCAATAAGCATCATGCAAATCATCACATGTGCATTATGGAATTGCATCACGCGATGCAATCTCATCAAAGCATCATGTGATGCGTGCATTACGCGCTCCTGATGCAGGCATTTTTAAAACTAAGGGCAAATCTACACTTTCTGCCTTTCTGCTTGTCATTTTCAAACCCTAGTCCAAACATATATAGAAAACACATCTCAATCCAGCTAAATTTCAGGTTCAAATCCAAATGGAAATATCAACTAAGTGCTAAATAGGTTTAGGTAGGCCTGTGCACAGTACGGTTTGGTTCGGTTTTGAGCCCCAACCAAATACGAAACCGCAAATTTCTGGCACAACTTTTTTAAAACCAATCCATTTCGGTTGATTCGATTTGATTAATTCAGTTACGAGCTGGTTCGGCTTCAAGCCCCAACTTAAAACAAAACCCTCCATTAACTTTTTTTTGTAAACCGATTGGTTTCGGTTGATTCTATTAATTTCTTTTTTTTTTGTAAACTGATTGGCATTGATTTTGAGCCCCAACCAAACCAAAACCAAACTTTCAGTTAGTTTCTTTTGAAAACTGATCCGTTTTGGTTGATTCGGGTTGCTTTTAATCCCCCCTCACACCAAACCAGAAAGTCTCACTTAAAAGTTTCTGAAAACCGATCCCTCTCGATTGATTCGGTTCAGTTCAGCTTTGAACCCCAACCGAACCAAAAGCGAAATGTTCAGTTAAAACTTAAAAGCTATCAAAAACCATTTAAACCAATAAGTCTATGTTCATTTTCATCCCCTCTTGGTTTTAAATAGCGTGCCTAGGCGCAAGGCGCGCGTTGTTTAGGCCGAGGCACACTTTTTACCATAGGTTTTTAGCCTATAGCAAAATCAAATATAAACCTTATTTATAGCTATATTTTGGATAACGGATACAATAAGGCCACAAGTTTTGCATTTTGCACCTCGATTTTAGACCTCAGTTAAGTCGGTTAATTCAGTTACAGTTCACTTAATTCAGTTATTTTCTCACTCCTAAAAGGTCTAAGTCTAACAACCCTATCCTTCAACAAAAAAGTCCAAAGAGAAATATATAAATATTAAAAAAATAATAATAAAAAAATACCATTGTCGTCTTGAGTAAGGGTAACAACGCCTTCAACACTAGAAGTACCCTTAAGAACAGCGACGGCTTTTTTGGTGGCGGCGACGACGGTGAGGGGTTTAGGGGCGGTGGCGGCGGAGAGGGTTAGGGTTTGGCGATTGACGGCGGGTTTAAGGGAGACACCATGGAAAGAGGAGTGGAGAGAGAGGTTAATAATATTATTATTAGGGTTTGAAAGAGGGAAGAGAAGGGTGTTAGTGGTGGTTGGTGAAGAGAAGAGGATAGAGTGAGCAGCCATGAGTGCAAGTGCTGTAGCTTGCATTCAGTGGTAGGTGAAGAGATGGATGGATGGATAATATGATAATGTTTGTGAGATGAAGATGATGGAGAGGCTATATGATTGATGATGATTATTCAGTGGTGTTTTTTTGTTTGTTGTCTGTTGGTGATTGTGTTTTTTTGGATCTTGTTGGTTTGGATTTGGGTTGAAATGAAATGTTGACTTGGATATGAAGCCCAGCCCAAGTAGACAAGCCCAGAGCAGCTAAAATAAAAATGTTTTCGGTAGGGATGGTAACGGGTCGGACATTACCCGTCGGGTATAGAGCATATCCGTAGGTTTCAGGTATACCCGTTGGGATTTGCATGTGTATATATACATTTTTTTATAGTTTTATGTTTTAGAAATCTATAATATATTAAATTGTAATAAATAACATACGTATTATCAGCACCATACTAATCTTTGAAATATTTAGAATGTAAATATATATTATATTACGTATCTCAAAAAATATTTTTATATTTTGTAGCATATAAATATAAATAATAATGTCATTAAAATATAAATTTCAAAAGAAAAGTCTATTTTTTAAATAATGAATCTATTAAAATGAACATTACGAAAAACTAGTTAAGAAAAACCATATATAAAACTTAAAAATTTGTGGGTATATGTTTCGAGTAAATGGGTATTTAGTTTCGGATAATCGGGTCGGGTATCAGCTAATACCATACCCGTCCCATACCCGCGAAATTTTTTTTTCCAATACCAAACCCGTCCCATACCCGTCGGGTATCGCGTATACCCGTCCCAAATGCTTCGGGTTTCGGGTATACCCGTCGGGCTCGAGTTTTTTTGCGATCCTTAGTTTTCAAGATTGGAACGGATCATGAATCGGTTTTTTATTATTCGTCAGACAGGTTGAATCAGATGTAAATATTATAAAACAAATTGGGTAAAATTAAGGAAAATTTAATCAATTTCTAGTTCCACCCTCCAAAATTCCGGTTTAACTACCTGGTAACTAGTCCGACATGCCCAATGATGAACGGATCTAACATCTCGAACGGCGCGCCAAACTCTTCGTATCATGTTACATCTATGTTACCTTATTAAGGAGGAGACATGGCTAGAAAAGTAATTTTACACCCATTTTAAGATAAGATATCAAGAGACTCATGCTTTAACATAGATATGACATGTAAAAGTTCCCCATAATACTCTTTATTGCATTATGCACTTGTACTATAATTCTTACCTATACCCCAAAGGTCTCCCATAAATGAATCCTCCTGCCTTCAATTCATCCTCCTAAGAGGGTGTTTGGGATTGAGTTTGGAAATGCAAAAGTGCTTTTGATCAAAAGTGCTTATTGGCTTATAACTTTTTGAAAAGGAGTTTAAAAAAAAAAAATGTTTGGATTAGCTTTTGGGATGAGAAACGTCAAAAAGTCAATAGATTGCGTTTTTTAAGTGTTTCGCTTAACTTATTGTGAATATTGGTTGTATAGGTGGTAGATTTGTAAAATTTTTTTTCAAAAACCAAAAGTCAGGATTTCTAACTTCTCAAAAACAACTTTTTCACCATTAAAATTGTAACACCCCAACCGATGGCGGAATCATCGAGGTGCCACGTAGTGACGATTGTTCAAAAGCTCATGGTACTAAAATGTAAATATTATTGAATAATCAAAATTGTCTTACATGGGAATGGAAAATACATTGTCTAAATGAAATGTAAATATTGAAATAACTGAATTAAAATAAGCACTAAATGTTCCTTGCTAAAGCACTAGATCAAACTGCACCTGAAACATGTACAAAAATAGGTTTGGTCAACATATGAAATGTTGGTGAGCATTCCTAGTTTTGATATATATAGTAAGTTAAAAAGATATACAATTCAAGTGCAAGCTACAGTGCAAATATGTAAACTATGTATCATACAAATGAGCGAAATCAACCCTGTGACTGTATAATGTACTGTATGAACTGTAGTGTACTTATCCAATAAATGGATAAAAGCTTAACACTGGCCACGGATTCTCCGATGAAAAAGGGGGAGAATCAATCTAGGCGGGTTGTCAATCCAAATAGCGCTATTCAATGTTAAGGTCGGCTTGTACCATGTTAATGATTTCACTAAGTACAAATGTAATCCACATGTATTGTCTAAGCATAAAGCACGTTGTAAGCAATGCACATAGTACTAGAATTGTATTGTAAAAATGTAAACTTATATTTGAAATTGTAATAGTGTACATGTAACACCCCAAAAATGTATAAAAGCAAAAAAAAGGGGTAGGAAATACTCACAGTTCACGTAATAACTTGAATTTGAACTTGGACAACGAACTATGTGTTGGAACTATCTCAAAGTATCAACCTAAAGAATTTGATAATGTGTAAGGGAAATAACTCTAGGATATATGTATTTCTAGGGCTTCGAATTTAGGGATAAACGTTTATTTGATCAATCAATGAATTGTTTATTAAATATATGAAATTTAATAAATAAATAAATAAAAGTCTCTTTGTAAAGTCTTAAGTTGAATATAATCATAACATAAGGTTTTGAGTATGAAAATAATTTTTATAAAATTATTTTTTTGAAAATAGAATAATTAATCTATTTATTTCAAATTGTCAAAATATGACTTTAATATATAAAAATATTAAAATCAAAGAATTTCTGAATTAAAAATTGTATTTCAGTTCCAGATAGTTAGAAATAATTTATGTAAAATTTTGGTGCAAAAATATTGTAAAATGAATTTATTATGAATTATTTATGATTAAAACTAACAAAAATTGATTAAAAATATTAAATAAATGATTTTTCTGGAATAAAAATCATTTCTGAAAAGCTTAATGTTATAAAAGCTTAGGATAATTTTTGTGGAAATTTATAAGATTGTTTTGATATATAAATGGATTTTTACAAATATAATAGTATAAAAATGATTTAATTATTATAAATATTAAATAAATGAAATTCAGAAAAATAAAAATTGTAGATAAAGCTTTTAACTCAGATTTAATAAATATAATTTTTTTAGAATTTATAAAATAGTTTTAATATTTATAAATGAATTTATAAGTTTAAAATGTAAAATATATACATGTTGGTTTGTTTGCTTATAAAAATAAAAAGAAACAGAAAAGAATGGTAGTAGCCGGACTCGAACCCGGGTACTCAGGGTTATAGCCTATGGTCACAACCACTTGGCCTAGGCCTGTGGTTGTGATAATCCCGTCTAATAATAATTATATACACAACATGAAATCAAGATTATCCCCAATTCATATACACGAGCCCTAGAATTTCCAATTGGACAAATCACACACCAATAGCCTGATTAACCATAGGGCTATTGATGTGTGATGGCCGATGAATAAAACCCACACAATTAATCGAACTCACAGTGACGAATTGATTGTAAACGTCGGGTCAAAGAAAAAAGTCAACGACGAGCTTGATAGTAATAATCAGTGTGAAATAGAGAGAATTGGAGGTTGAGAAGAGATTAATGGCGAGTTGTAATGCTTCGCAGAGGGTTCAATTTATAGGGTAAGGGTACGGTTGTTGATTAGGAAGGTTGACTCGATAATTTGTCAAGATGCGTTAATCACGATCCTTAATCACGTCGTGAGTTTAATTTTTGATGTATTTATGGCCGATAATCATGTGTTGGTCACGAATTAGTCAAACACCTTCCCACAACAACTTGATAAAGAGTCAATTAAGGGCATTAATGAGGTTGACTAAATGTTTTGGGTGTGTTGTTGCTGTGCGCGTGAAATAGCAGAAGAAAGGAAGAAGAAACAGGCGCGAATCAGAGTTTATATACAATTTAAGTTGGAATATGAACAGATGTGGTGCTTGGCTCAACTGGTGTGTGGTGTGTTGTGTGTTAGAGGTGGTCCCGGTTCGAGCCTTGACTGAGGCACCCATTTTTCTTTTTTTTAAAACATAAAGAGGGGGTTGGGCTTGGGCTAGCTGAGAAGGGGTGTGTATTGGGCCGAGTATCTTGGGCTTCACAATAAAAAAAGTAGTTGGGTTAGTGGTTGGGTCTTGGGCTTAGGTTAAGGTTTGGGTATGGTTCAAAGTTTATAAAAATTTAAACTTTACATGCATTATTATTATTATTATTATTATTATTATTATTATTATTATATGAAAATAAAAATAAAATGAAAAAGTGACGGATGTCACAGCATCCCCTACTTTTAGAAACTTCGTCCCGAAGTTATTTAAAAACATAGGGTTATGGACGCTTGGGTAAAAATTAAGATAACTGTGGTTCAGGAAATTCAAATGATTTGGATATGAGGTGTGATAGGTGTGAGTTAAGGATTGGATTAGGTTCGTCTCGAAAGGGTAAAGAGAGTAAGAATCTAGTAAATCACTACTTCAAGTTTTAGGACTCCTAAAATAAATGCATGAGTTGATTGATTATAAAAGACTAAATGAACTAACAAGCAAACAGAGTTTGTTTCTGGTTCGACTTCCAGTCACACTTCCAATGCATCATTAGTGTTTGTATACATGGTGTACCGCAGCTAACCCACCACACCTTTGATACCTTGAAAACGTACTGGACGCCTATCCAAAAACTCTAATAGAATTTCACACCACCCTAATGTACCTGTAAATTCATGATTACGTTCCGGACCGGAATCATTAATTTACCTTACATTAGGGTTTTATGTCCTTCTATGATCCCACCGATTGTTGAGCAGGTTCGATAGCCTCCGCCAGCCGTGGAGTAGGTTGTAGGGCCTCTCCCGACTGTTTGAAAAGGCATAGTGACCTCTACCAATCGTTGAGTATGTTTGATAGCCTCCACCAGTCGTGGAGCAGGTTGTAGGGCCTCTCCCCGACTGTTGAAAAAGGCATGATGACTTCTATTAGGTGCAGCAATTATTATTCACATAGATTGCAAATTGATAGCATGTTTATGCAAGCAAGTTTGTAAGTACTACAACCATTAAGTGTAAGTGTTATCATGAATAATTAAATGTTTACGAGTATCATGAATAATTAGATGTTCAATGTGTAGTCAAATTAAGGGAAAAATCTAGTTTCATGTAATAACCAATGATGTTTTCTTAGAAAAGCATCTGTAAGATCAAGTATCAAGTCCAAACGTTCCAAATAAATGTAAGGTAGAGTCTTGTATGATAAATGTAATCAATATGATAAATTTCCAACTTGTGTTAATACACGATAGTATGCAAGGAAATTTCTAGATGTTGTATGCCTATGAGTATGACATAATTTGGGTACAAAAAAATAAGATCAAGAAAATGAAAACACGAGTATCATGAATAATTAAATGTCCAGTGAATAGTCAAATCAAGGGGAAATCAAGTTTCACAAACAATGATGTTTTGGGAAAAAAAAAATCCTGTAGAATCAAGTATCAGGTTTTTAGTAGTTTGATTATCATGGGTAACTAGTTCATGTGTGAGAAGGTGAAGGATATGAATTTAGTTCTTGAGAGGATGATGATGAAAAATCTTGAAGCAGAATCAAGGTTGTGAGAGGTGGTGAATGTGAAGATAGTTGATAAAAAGTTTATTTTATAGTATAGCAGTGTAAATTTTGGGGTTTGGATCAAAGGTTATAATCAAGTGTATAAGAAAACATGATTGTGGTGTATGCCAAATATTGTAAAAATTTGAACAAGTTGAAAATGAGTGAGTGTGGATGTAGAATCTAGAGACTAGATATTATTCCAAAAAAAAAAAAATATTTTCAAAATTTGGTTTTGTACATAAGGCAAAAGTTGTTAAATAGTACAAGCTAAGTAGGCTTTGTAATAGTTTAAAACATTATATAGAAAATCGTTGTTACGTCAATGAATAATCAATTGAATTTAAGTTCGAGGAAAATATGTAATTTGTAAAGTTGCTAGGTAATACAACTAGTTTTAGGAATCTTTAGTTTGTGCTAAAGTATGAGGTTATAGTTTTTAAAATAAATAACATGTGGAGAAAAGAAATAATATGATTTGGGTATGGTGTTGAATATTTAAAAAGTGGCTAAGAGGGTAAGGTGAAGTGTGATTGTGAAATCCATAGATGGTTATGAAAGTATGAACTTGTAAGCAATCATGATATGCAAAGTATTGTATATGAAACGAGAGGGTATTATTGGAAAAACTTGTACAAAATGCTTGGAGTGCCCTTGTCTAGCTGTAAAGCTCAACAAGGACGTTGACTTTTCAAAGGAATTGAACCCAATGGTGATCAATGAAGACATGCTTTAGCCTATAAGTGGACACTCACTCCAGGAATCCCCAGGTAAGCATAACAGGTCCGTAAATGGATTTATGCGCTATGCTTGCCTATGCCAGAAAACCCAGTGTACAGGCGTCCACCCTTCCAGATTGCACGTGTCCTTATCACACTCATTAAAGTTCAACAACTTTGAAGGAACAAAAGTAAGAGTAGGCATTATGCCTAAGAGTGTCTTCATGAAAGGTATTGTTCCTGTTCCATGATGATGTAGACTTTCCACTCCCTGTAGGACACCATCTCTATGCACCATGATGAAGGATGAGAAGAATGGAGAGAGAGAAGAAGGGAAAGATAGAAGAAGGAAAGTAGAGGGAAATGAGGGGTAAGGTGATTCAGGAAATATAATGCATGAAAGTTGAAGTTCGGTTATAGTCTAGGCCTTTTTATCTAATAACCTAGTTCCCTATAACCATGGCTCTGATACCAATCTGTAACACCCCAACCGATGGCGGAATCATCGAGGTGCCACGTAGTGACGATTGTTCAAAAGCTCATGGTACTAAAATGTAAATATTATTGAATAATCAAAATTGTCTTACATGGGAATGGAAAATACATTGTCTAAATGAAATGTAAATATTGAAATAACTGAATTAAAATAAGCACTAAATGTTCCTTGCTAAAGCACTAGATCAAACTGCACCTGAAACATGTACAAAAATAGGTTTGGTCAACATATGAAATGTTGGTGAGCATTCCTAGTTTTGATATATATAGTAAGTTAAAAAGATATACAATTCAAGTGCAAGCTACAGTGCAAATATGTAAACTATGTATCATACAAATGAGCGAAATCAACCCTGTGACTGTATAATGTACTGTATGAACTGTAGTGTACTTATCCAATAAATGGATAAAAGCTTAACACTGGCCACGGATTCTCCGATGAAAAAGGGGGAGAATCAATCTAGGCGGGTTGTCAATCCAAATAGCGCTATTCAATGTTAAGGTCGGCTTGTACCATGTTAATGATTTCACTAAGTACAAATGTAATCCACATGTATTGTCTAAGCATAAAGCACGTTGTAAGCAATGCACATAGTACTAGAATTGTATTGTAAAAATGTAAACTTATATTTGAAATTGTAATAGTGTACATGTAACACCCCAAAAATGTATAAAAGCAAAAAAAGGGGTAGGAAATACTCACAGTTCACGTAATAACTTGAATTTGAACTTGGACAACGAACTATGTGTTGGAACTATCTCAAAGTATCAACCTAAAGAATTTGATAATGTGTAAGGGAAATAACTCTAGGATATATGTATTTCTAGGGCTTCGAATTTAGGGATAAACGTTTATTTGATCAATCAATGAATTGTTTATTAAATATATGAAATTTAATAAATAAATAAATAAAAGTCTCTTTGTAAAGTCTTAAGTTGAATATAATCATAACATAAGGTTTTGAGTATGAAAATAATTTTTATAAAATTATTTTTTTGAAAATAGAATAATTAATCTATTTATTTCAAATTGTCAAAATATGACTTTAATATCTAAAAATATTAAAATCAAAGAATTTCTGAATTAAAAATTGTATTTCAGTTCCAGATAGTTAGAAATAATTTATGTAAAATTTTGGTGCAAAAATATTGTAAAATGAATTTATTATGAATTATTTATGATTAAAACTAACAAAAATTGATTAAAAATATTAAATAAATGATTTTTCTGGAATAAAAATCATTTCTGAAAAGCTTAATGTTATAAAAGCTTAGGATAATTTTTGTGGAAATTTATAAGATTGTTTTGATATATAAATGGATTTTTACAAATATAATAGTATAAAAATGATTTAATTATTATAAATATTAAATAAATGAAATTCAGAAAAATAAAAATTGTAGATAAAGCTTTTAACTCAGATTTAATAAATATAATTTTTTTAGAATTTATAAAATAGTTTTAATATTTATAAATGAATTTATAAGTTTAAAATGTAAAATATATACATGTTGGTTTGTTTGCTTATAAAAATAAAAAGAAACAGAAAAGAATGGTAGTAGCCGGACTCGAACCCGGGTACTCAGGGTTATAGCCTATGGTCACAACCACTTGGCCTAGGCCTGTGGTTGTGATAATCCCGTCTAATAATAATTATATACACAACATGAAATCAAGATTATCCCCAATTCATATACACGAGCCCTAGAATTTCCAATTGGACAAATCACACACCAATAGCCTGATTAACCATAGGGCTATTGATGTGTGATGGCCGATGAATAAAACCCACACAATTAATCGAACTCACAGTGACGAATTGATTGTAAACGTCGGGTCAAAGAAAAAAGTCAACGACGAGCTTGATAGTAATAATCAGTGTGAAATAGAGAGAATTGGAGGTTGAGAAGAGATTAATGGCGAGTTGTAATGCTTCGCAGAGGGTTCAATTTATAGGGTAAGGGTACGGTTGTTGATTAGGAAGGTTGACTCGATAATTTGTCAAGATGCGTTAATCACGATCCTTAATCACGTCGTGAGTTTAATTTTTGATGTATTTATGGCCGATAATCATGTGTTGGTCACGAATTAGTCAAACACCTTCCCACAACAACTTGATAAAGAGTCAATTAAGGGCATTAATGAGGTTGACTAAATGTTTTGGGTGTGTTGTTGCTGTGCGCGTGAAATAGCAGAAGAAAGGAAGAAGAAACAGGCGCGAATCAGAGTTTATATACAATTTAAGTTGGAATATGAACAGATGTGGTGCTTGGCTCAACTGGTGTGTGGTGTGTTGTGTGTTAGAGGTGGTCCCGGTTCGAGCCTTGACTGAGGCACCCATTTTTCTTTTTTTTAAAACATAAAGAGGGGGTTGGGCTTGGGCTAGCTGAGAAGGGGTGTGTATTGGGCCGAGTATCTTGGGCTTCACAATAAAAAAAGTAGTTGGGTTAGTGGTTGGGTCTTGGGCTTAGGTTAAGGTTTGGGTATGGTTCAAAGTTTATAAAAATTTAAACTTTACATGCATTATTATTATTATTATTATTATTATTATTATTATTATTATTATTATTATTATATGAAAATAAAAATAAAATGAAAAAGTGACGGATGTCACAAAAATTTAAAAGCCAAAAGTCAAAACAGAAAATGTTTTTGGGTTACGCAAACAGCTTCTTAACTTATTGGCTTCTTGAAAAAACTAATAAGTTCCTAAGTTGTTTTAAAACTCAATCCCAAACACCCTCTAAATCCCCCTTGCGTTTCCACTCCTATATTAATTTCGCTCCTTTCTTCATATTCACTCCATATCCAATTTCATCCTTCACACAAGATGAAAGATGGTGGCAACAGTGGCTGAATTAGGCTTCTAACGGCACAGGTAAGACATATGTTGTTTTTTTTTTTGTTTTTTTTTTTTTTTTGAGTTTAGGGGTTCTGATGGGGATCTTGATTCTTTATGTTGATTTAAGGTTAATTTTCTAGGGGCTCATAGCTAAGAGCATTCACAATAGAATCCCTATCTCCCATCCACTTACAACCAATCACAATCACATATTACATTAAGACTATAAGGAGTGGGGGGCGGGAAAGAGGGGGATGAAGCGCCATGTGACACTTGTGGGACCCTTGTGGGGGGGAAAATAATTGTGGGAGTGGAAGGGGGGAAGAGGGGGGGAAGGAAATAATATTATATTGTGTTAAAGTTAAAAAAAAACTGACCAATCAACCATCGCCACGTGTCCAAGCAATTTGCCCCACGCCGGTAAAACCCCTCCCCCCCCCCACCCCCGCCCCCTTCCACGCCACCTTGCGGTGGTGTTCCCCCCCCCCCCCCCCCCCCGTTTTTTAAGTGTTTCGCTTAACTTATTGTGAATATTGGTTGTATAGGTGGTAGATTTGTAAATTTTTTTTTCAAAAACCAAAAGTCAGGATTTCTAACTTCTCAAAAACAACTTTTTCACCATTAAAATTTAAAAGCCAAAAGTTAAAACAGAAAATGTTTTTGGGTTACGCAAACAGCTTCTTAACTTATTGGCTTCTTGAAAAAACTAATAAGTTCCTAAGTTGTTTTAAAACTCAATCCCAAACACCCTCTAAATCCCCCTTGCGTTTCCACTCCTATATTAATTTCGATCCTTTCTTCTTATTCACTCCATATCCAATTTCACCCTTCACACAAGATGAAAGATGGTGGCAACAGTGGCTGAATTAGGCTTCTAACGGCACAGGTAAGACATATGTTGTTTTTTTTTGTTTTTTTTTTGAGTTTAGGGGTTCTGATGGGGATCTTGATTCTTTATGTTGATTTAAGGTTAATTTTCTAGGGGCTCATAGCTAAGAGCATTCACAATAGAATCCCTATCTCCCATCCACTTACAACCAATCACAATCACATATCTATACTATATTATAATGCATGAGCCAAGGACTTCTTAAATTTTAAGTAATACAAATATAATTGCTTAAGGTACAACACTTAATGCACATAAAAAAGAATTTTTAGGGGTAAATATGTCTTTTAGTTACTATCTAACAACTTAAACTATAAAAGTGCTTCTAGAAGCATAGCATCAAGAGGACGTTATTCAGATCTGTATAAACCGAAATATGTGGAAGAGAAGCAAGATCTCAGGAGAGGAAAAAAACTTATTCCGCCAATAAATTACTTCATCATTCCTAAATTCTCACAGTCACATTTATATTTTGAATTCCCCATTGTACAGAAAAATCAAACAGATAGAGCCATAAATCAGGTTTTCATTTTGCTTGATGCGTCTCTCACTCAAACCCTAAATCCGCTATCGCCTCCCTCACCCCCTCCTCGCACAACCTCCACCTGTAAAATCTCAAATATTCTTTTTATTTCACTTTAATTGTGTACAATCGTCGTTGATGTTGGTTTATAAGGAGAAATATCCATATTTTCTGTATTTGGGGCAACGTATTTGAACAGAATTTTCAAAGCAAATAAAGTGTTTATAATAATAATAATAATAATAATAATAATAATAATAGTTAGTTGTATCTTCAATCTGGTATGAAAATCCAAACATACATTCTTGATTTTTATTTACTCTGAATTTTAAGAATCGACATGTAATAGATGGTGGTGTTGATTTGTGTTATTTGCTTTGCAGATCTGCAGTTTGCAAGAAATGAGAGCCGGAGCACCAATGTGGCTATTAATGAAGAACAGCGTAATCAGATTCTTAATCAACCTTCATATGCTTCTTCTCTGCAATAGGTTTGATACATCTTTTAAAAATTATATGCTAAATTGATGATCAATGATATTCAGTATTGATTTGTTCTTACTTTTGAGCAGGGTGGAAGTATGGATCCTTTTTCTCCATATATATGTAGGCTTTGGTAGCTATGTGATGAGGATGACGATGCAAAGAGTGGAGTAGCTGCCTCCAAAACAGATCCTAATGGCCATAAAGCTGGTGACAATGTTGCTTTTCATGAGAGGTGAGTATACGTCATGAGGAACAACATGGCTATTTCTGCTAATTTGTATCTATGTTTTGTAACTTTTGAAGACGCGAGTCATCTTTTTTGTTTAACTGAACTGTTTGTGTAGCATATTAGATTTAATGCTATGGGCCTATGAATGTAATTGTATGTTTATGTGTGGTAGTGTGCTTCTTTCATGTCGTGTTCGAAATCATAAGATGTGTAATTTTGATTATTGCAGCAACAAAAGATCCTTTAAATCTGTGCCATATGAGGCTGTTTTCGATTTAGGTCAAATGTAAGATACTGATTCTATTCCTCCTTGACACTTCTTCCCCCATGGTCGTTTTACCACTCCATACCGCCAGACACATTCAAGCACAAAAAAGCTACAACTCTCAACAGCCTATCATCGTCATCATCAGCAGCATTAGGAAGAAAGATCATCACAACTTAAATCGAATAAGATTCAGGTCCAATCTTCGTCTTCCTCCATCTTTCCCAGAAGCCGTCTGCTGACTTTTTGTTTAAGGTAAGTGTTAATCGATATACCCGCTCTGTGTTTGTCAGCTGAATCTGTTTTACTTTTAAATATGCTTACATGTATTTGTTTTACTTTCAAATACGCTCACATATACATACACGTTCACCGTAGTTAATTTGTTAATCGACTGATTCAAGTCATCAGGTATGTGCACTGTTAAGTTTAGTTAGAATTGACAGAGAAATCACTCGAGTTCGATATATACACTTTATCGTTAACCATGTGCCTACAACCTGCTCGATGAAATGCGTCTTAGGAGTTTTGGATATATCAATGTTTGTTACTTTAATCCTTTTGCTGGCTCACCCAAGTACATGAATGGTTCTTGGTATAGATTTAGTTTAGTAAGTTATTTTATTATACATTCTATGGTGAATGACTTGAGACTTGACTATGTAGTTTGTATACAAGGTGTTGTTCAACTCTGTCGAAGTGATCCACTTAATAAATACATCAAGACTGGCATGATAAAGGTGGGATCACATGTGATTAACGTCACTGCACAACAAGTTCAAGTGTTAAATTCAGTGAAGGCTAAGTTGTCATTCTTAGTTACGAGGGCAGATGATGCCAACATTCTATTAAAGATGTAAGTTGTCATTTTTTGTTACAAGGGCATATAATTGTTTGAAGCTTTTTTTTTTGTTTTGTTTTTCCTTATAAAGGGGTTTTATTTACTTTCTGGTCAAAATAGGTGGATTTGAATTATAAATTTAAAATTTGACATGAATTACAAAAAAATATTGGAACATAGATTTTTGGACTAAACAACTGCTAAGTAGCAGTACTCTTTACTGTTTGTTTAGTGGTTTAGTTTGTGTGTTGATGGATGTAATTGGTGGTTGTTGATGTTTTTAAATCAATTAGGTCAACTGTTTGGGTTAAATCTAAGTAGATACGTAGTCAGATGAGTATCTTCTATGAGATGGTTTGCATTTGGAAGATAATTGTTTATGGAACTAATATTTGGACATGCTCTAAGTTATTTAACCAAATTTGATCATTTAGGATAAGGGTGTGAATTTTTGACACGACCCGGAAACACGACATAAACCTAACACGAAATTCGTGGGTTTGGGTTTAGCCTAAACGGGTTCGGGTCAATTTCAAGTTGAACCCGCCAACCCGTTTAGTAAACAAAACAGGTTCAGGTCAACCCAAATGGGTTGGCGGGTTGATCCGTTTAACCTACTTATATTATATTTTATTTTTGTGGCGGTATTTTATGCCATAGTTATAACTTAAAAAGAAATTGAAATAAGATTTAACTAAAACAAATTAATTTTTTTTATATTAATTTGTAATTTTGTTGTAAAATTTTAGTTTTAAAATAATATTATATGAGAAAAAATAACAAAATCATGAAAATTCGGGTCAAACAAGTCGTGTTTCGGTGTTCGGGTCAACCCGTAAATTCTCGGGTCGTGTTCGGGTTCATATGTCTTACATTGGGTCATGTTCGTTTTTGTGTAAAATTTTCAGGTTTAGGTCGGGTTAGACTCGTTAAGCTGGGAACACAACCCGTTTAACACCCCTAATTTTGGAGATGCATGTAACAAGGAGACAACTATTGGATTAACATATGATAAAAAGTTAGCAGTAACTCAAATTTATTAGTAGAATAGTAGTAATGTCTTCCAAAGTTGGATTATTTTTGTAATTTTGATAAAAGGTGTGATGTACTTAGAAAACATATTTGAATGTTTGTTTTGTGGTTTCCCATTGGATTATTTTTGTAGTCTAAATTCAGCTTGTTAAAGTGTGGAAAAGAACACGTACTGGTTTTGCACTGTGAACACTTGGGCCCTAAGCCTCCCACTTTGTTACTGCATCAGTGCTTGATGGGTATGTGATTATAGTCTCTTGTAGGCTAATCTTACCGAATTCATTCTAAAGCTAAGTAATCTCTTCTGCAAATATACAAATGGATCTCGAGGTATATAATTATTCTATTAATGATAAAACATCATGGGCTGGTCCCTCTTTTTCATGGAATCATGGAATTGGACTTTCTTTCCTTGTTTGATATATGATGGACAAACCACAACATTTATTTAAGATCAAGCTTTCCTTGTTTTATTTGTAATGGACAAATCACAACATTTATCTAATCACAATATGAACAGGGTGGCTAATTGGAATCCGATAATTGATCAGTTTAATGCTAGACTGTCGAGATGGAGAGAAAAATGTATCTCTTTTGCTCGTAGAATTACACTGGCTAGAGCGGTCCTGGGTGATCTCCTTACTTATTTTTTATCTTCGTATAAGGCTCCTATAAAGGTGATAAAAGTACTAGAGACTATAAGGCGAAGATTCATTTGGAGAGGCGGACCAATGGTTAGTAAAATCCGTTGAGTTGGGTGGGAGAAATTGCTGGGATCTAAAAAGCGAGGGGGTTTGGGTCTGGGGGGCTAAGAGAAGCTAATATGGCTTTACTCTTAAAATGGTGGTGGCGTTTACAGGATGGGAGGGACCAACTTTGGGCACAAGTTATAAAGGCAGTGCATGGGAGGAGATGGCTTAATAACATGATTCCTATAAATAAAGTGTCACGGGAGTATGGAAGAATATTGGCAGCATTGTTGGAGAATTTCAAAAGAGAAATTTGGAACTTTCAAAAACGCTTGTTTGCGTCGTAGACTCGTACGTAGAGGGGATAAATGCAGATTTTGGTACGTTGAGTGGATTCCGAATAAATGTCTAAAGGTTCCGTCTCCTGAAGTTTACAAATTGGCAGCAAATAAGAAGGCGATGGTGGCTGAAAACTATGTAATGGTAGGCCCGGGTTTGGTCTGGGATTGGAAATGGAAGTCCAAACCGGTTAAGGCTCTAGCTTGGGCTCAATTCTTGGCACTATTGGGGCTGCTGAGGACTATTAAGATGAAGCCCGGGGAGGATTCTTGGGGTTGGAAGTCCGATGGTGGTATATATTTTGTAGTTAAAACAATCAGAGAAGACTTAGCCGCAAGTATGAACCAGGTTCAAGGGGACATCTCCTTTAAATGGTGTAACTGGGCGATCCCTAAAGCAAACATGTTGGTGTGGAAATGTATTTCTGGTAAGATCCCGACTCATGTTGAGCTTGCTAAAAGAGGTGTGAAGATTAATAATATATACTGTCCGCGCTGCGACTCCGTTCCTGAATCGGTTGACCACATCTTGGTCTCATGTGCGTTGGTAAGATCGGTATGGTGTGAAGTTGGGGTACGGCTTAACTGTTCGGTCCTTGGGAGCTGTTCTACAGTTAAAGAAGTGCTAAAATTGGTCGAGGCGACAAAGAGTTCAAAGTCACAAAAAAGGCAGCCTGGTGCATAGTATATGCAATATTTTGGCTGATTTGGATACATCGGAATGACAAGATTTTCAAAAAAATCACCCCTTCAACAGCAAAAATTATGGAAAGCATCAAAGAAAATACACTTTTGTGGTTGAAGCATCGTGCTAATATGGAAAGCATCACCGTTGAACGGTGGTACAGTGATGGCATCTTGTGTTTTTTATTAGTGTTGAGGTGACAAAATTCAGTGAGTCGCAAAGGAGTACACTTTTTTTATGGTTTGAAACTTGGAGTTAATTTGGAAAATTTTGGAATCATTAGTTAGGTCTAGATGGTTTTATGCAATAGTTTATTGTCGTTGTACATTTGCTTTCTACCTTAGATAGCGTTTTTTTGTTCGTGGATATATATGGGTTCCCTTCTGTTAAAAAAAATCTAATCACAATAGCCTTTATGTATTTAAGTTTTTAACCCACATTCTTATGAAGTTGTGCTTGTATTTGTTATAGGCCATAGATCGAGCTTTCATCTAGCAAGCAAAGATTCACTTCTTATCTAGATTTCTTCTGAAATTACTTATTTGTAGTGTTAACAATGAAGAATGGTGAGCGTGCCGCAAACATTGCTCTAGCAAGTTTAAATATTTCTCTTCAACTAAACACTTCTAATTATCAACTTTTAAATACAAAAACTTATAATTCCATTTGTATTTATTTATCTTGTGGTATATTTCCAAGTTGACTAATTTCTTAAGAGATTATTTATCTATCCAGCCTTGTGCAGGTCACACGTTGGCACTATTAGCTATAAAAGTAGATACAAATGTAAATGTCATATTGATTGCATGCCTCGCAATTTTCATGGGTTGCTATCGTTCTGTCAAGATGACACCTCCTACTGTAAGTATACCACCTACTGTGATTAAAACAAAAAACAAAAGAAAGAAACATCGAATCAACCATCAAAGAGGATGAAGCAAAAATTTCTTTGCTATTGGAAAAACATGAAGAAGGTTCAAACTTGCAAGTTAGACATTTGTCTATATGTATGTTTGCAGCTTCAAACATTTCAATCCTTTCAGTTGAACATTCCTCTTGCAGAACCGTGCAAATCTTTGCATAATTAATTCATAACTAATCGAAAAGATCGGTTCCCGCCGCATCGCGCGGGCACCTTACTAGTTACATTAAGACTATAAGGAGTGGGGGGGGCGGGAAAGAGGGGGATGAAGCGCCATGTGGCACTTGTGGGACCCTTGTGGGGGGGAAAATAATTGTGGGGAGTGGAAGGGGGGGAAGAGGGGGGGGGGAAGGAAATAATATTATATTGTGTTAAAGTTAAAAAAAAATAAAAAAAAACTGACCAATCAACCATCGCCACGTGTCCAAGCAATTTGCCCCACGCCGGTGAAACCCCTCCCCCCCCCCACCCCCACCCCCTTCCACGCCACCTTGCGGTGGTGTTCCCCCCCTTCCCGCCCTCCCCACGCCATCCACTCCGGATAGTCTAAACCCCATTAAATTTTCTCTCTCCTCCACTCACAACCACTTTCAACAAATATTAAAAAATAAATACAGTTTTTCAGTTTTCTCAAAAAGATTCCCAAATAACCCAATATTTACCGACACACTGTAGATTCTTTATTTTCTTCACTCACAATCACTTCCAACCCCCCAAAAAATTATAGGGTTTTGTCACCCAATTTTTTTGGGGTTCTACTGCAAATGCTCTAAGACGACGTTGATGGAACTTTCTGCTCATATTGTTCAAGTTCATTTTCTTTTATTTTCTGATTTGATCTATTACTTAAAAATTGGCAGTGTCAAAATTATTAAGCTAAATCTTCAAATCTATTTTCTTGCCATGATTTCATTACCTTCTAATTCTAATAGCATAGATGTACAGGAAGAAAATAGAAAGTTCCAATACTACATGTAAAATCTTCAAATCTATTTTCTTTGCTTCAAATACTACATTCTACATGTAACCTTTTTAGGTAGAATTGTTTTGGTACGGATTGTTGGAAATACACCCCACCTGTGAAACAATGGTAAAAGGAGTATCTTTATTTCTTTAATTTGGGGTTTTGGAGTTAAATTATGTTACGAATATTTTTCCTACATTTATAGTGATATATGCATTAGGTTATTTATGCCTACAGGCTTTATGCAACATTTAATATATGCATTGAAATGGGTGAATTGGTTTATGGTGTACAACTTCCTTAAAATGGGTCACTTGGTTTATACAAGTTGTTTCAAATGGGTCACTTAGGTGCAAGTTGTTTCAAACGGGTCACTTGCTTTATGCACGTTGTTTCAAAATGAGTCACTTGGTTTATGCAATAGGTATATTTTTTAACACTTTAGAGCAATTGGCTCACTTGCTTGCTAACATCGCCATGGTCTTCTAAACCAACCCAAGTTCAAAACCTCTCCGGTGGTGCTTTACCTGGCTTATGTTCGCACTAGGGAATTTCGTTTCAGGGCTTATATGGTCGATAACAGCTGCAATAGTTGCGTGAGTTGACGATCCCGACTAGCTAAGAGAGATTAATGCCACCCAGGTTTTGATCTCGCCATAACAAATAAGCATGTCATTCATAAGTTCACTACAAATTCTTAGACACGTTATATTATTAGCATCAATAAACATTGACCATTTGCCTAAATAACATTATTCACACTTCCAATTTTGTTGAATACAGGTTTGCCAAATGGAAGACACGGGCGTTTGCGCTCTTTGGGCGACGAGGGCTGCATTAGTAATGGAAATACGTGCTACGCAAGCTGGTTCTGGACTTTAGGGAGAACGGAACTCATTACTTACTGGTTGACAAGGAGGTATTTCTAAGACCCCTCTTGAGGGTTTAATTCATAACGTCTTAAATTATGTTATGTCAGGATAATGTCTCTTTATTTGAATCGTTACAACACCTTTAGAGAGTCATGAACACAAAAGCTTCATAAAGAGGAACATGGAGGTTCTCATAAACAAAACATTGTGCCATGTGAATGCAATGTAAACACCTTAATTTGTTTTTTTAACTAAACAAAAACTGGACATACTAAAATCTGTGTTGGTGCCTCTTTCAACATTCCAGTAAAGAGACATTTAAATAAAACATGGAACATGGAGAAAAAGCCTCATAGAACACATGAATTCAAGTTCATGACCCTCTCAACGTTCTCGCTTAACTTTTCTAAATCAACTTTTAAATAAGCCTTTTAATACTTGACATGATTATAACTTTTACATTGCGTATAGTAGCGTTATATTAAAGGCTAATTTGGGAAAAACACTTGACATGACTATAATCCAAGTGACATGTGACTAAGCAGAAACATTTAATACTATAGTCAGGGCCGGCTCAACCCTTTACGGAGCCTAAAGCGAGATGAGAATTTGAGGCCCTTTTTTCCCGAAATGTTTTTAGTTCTTACTTTTAGTTAGTGTTGCAAAACATTAGTGTCTAATGAGCCAAACTAAATCATAATGTATTTGCACTTTGCAGCTAAAAAAACTATGTGAAGAAGCGTAGTGCATACCTAGTAATAGTAAGAGGTGATTTAAGCCACTAAACATATAGTAACAGTTATGTATGCATTGTATAATAGCATACATAAAATCATCATAAACTACAATCTTTAAAAAGCTCAATAGCAATAATCACAAGGCAGGACATCAAAGGTCAAATTGGCATAATGGGTCAAAATTTTGAACTTCAAAACTATTACAAAACAACATAAATTAAAGTTATAATTTCTATTTGCTCATATTAAAACCAAAAAATCAATTTCATTAGTAATTCAGAGATATATATATATTGTAATTACAGATCGCATGATTGTCAATTCAAACTATAAAACAATCACTTAGCTGTAAGACTCTAAAATTGATTAAAAGACAGCCTAAAAGCAAAGTACATAAACAACTATTCACTTTAATAAACTTAACCAATTCACAAAATCACTTAATAACAGAAAAATCTAACCAAGAACATGTAAAACACTAACTAAAGTAGAAAACAAATGATACAATAATACTACCACCTGTTGGAGATGTACATCACTAAAAGACAGAAGCTGCAATCACAGAGAACACAAAGATGCAGTCACAGATGATTTGCCCTAAATGAGTAAACCATACTTCTCTACCCAATCTGTTATGTTGACTGTTCGCTTAGGGCCTACATATACCCATCCATCACTTAGCCCACATGCAGCCCAGATCATATATAAGTTGAAAAAATTATGTTAAAATATTAATGTTCCAAAATATAATTCAAGTGTTACGAGTGTACACGATATATTAATGTGTTTGTGAGTTGTGTGTGTGCAGGTGGACCAGCCCAACAGCCCAACTTGGTGGTTGCTATACGTCTGGCCCAGTGATCATAAGTCTGGCCCAGTTATTATTAAATCAGGCCCATGGAGCCCTGTACGTACACATTGTCCAGAAGCTTCTGTGCTCCTCTATATATATCCTTCATTCTCTTCAGTGTTAGGTTTTCAAGTCTGAGAGTCTTTGTTTTCCTTTGTTGTCTTCTTCGTCTGTAATTAGGGTTTTCATCTATTAGTCTTGTTATCGTCTTGTAATCGTCTTGTTATAGTCTTTATTCTTTGTATTGTGGTATTGTCAGCTGATATATCATCAGCTGACTTATAGAGACTTTGTATCTCTTTAGATCTCAAACGTTTTGTTTGAGATCTGGGTTTGGTTTGGGGTTTTTCTGGATTGGGTTAATAATATTTTCAGTCACTGGTTTTGTCGCTATTCTCTTGTTGTTTGTGGTTGATTTAGTTATATTCTTTCATATTATCATTTTCTACATGGTATCAGAGCCATTGGCTCTTGATATTACGTGTTTTTGTTGTTTTTCGCTGCGTCTAGTTTAGATCTGTTGATTGTTGTTTGATCTGCTAACGATCTTAGCAGATCTGTTGTTCTTGGTTCATCTGGGTGTGGATCTCACCTAAAATAATAGGTGTTGGTCTAGATCTGGTTATTCTCAGTAGATCCTATCTTGACCATAGATCTGGTCTACTGTGTGGTTGTTGTTCTTATATTTGAGTCTCTGTCTTGTGGATCTCACCTAAACTAATAGGTGTTGATCTAGATCTGGTCATTATCAGTAGATCCTATCTTGATCTTAGATCTGGTCTACTGTGTGGTTGTTGTTCTACATTTTGAGTCTCTGTCTTGTGGATCTTGGGAGATATTGTCCTGATCTGGAGGTTGCTGACCTTGGATTGGATATTATTGCTACAGTTGCTCCTGTAACTCTGTACCCTAAGTGAAGGTACAGGTTACAGGGTTGGAGAACCCTAACTTGGGTCCCCCCCCTCGGTGAGATCGTTCCCTTTCATTTGTTTCAGTCTTGTTTGTGTCTGTCTGTTGTCTAGAAGTTCTGACCGGGTTAGGGTGGACCGGTATTGATTTGTATGGTGTTTTGTCTGGTTGATTGTCTGTGTTGATTGTCTGTGATTTTATAAGTATATATTAGAATATAAAGACTCCTGTGTTAAGATCTGGGTGGGCACCCTTGAGTGATGAACCCACCATCTGAACACTGACACAGCTTCGTCTAATAGGTTGTTTTTTTGTTTCCTGCTAACTATTGTTAGCCTGTGTGATTGTCTGTTCTTGTTTGCTGATTGTTGTGTGTATTGTTTGTTTTATTTTTTGTGTGCTTAGATGGGTGACAATGTACAACCAGTACCCCAAGGACCACAAGGCAGTGGTCCTGGGGGTAGTGAGATTGTGAATGTTGGAACCCTGATAAGTAAGTTGGATATAGGAGACCCTCTGTATATCCATCCCAGTGACACCAGTACACTAACTATAATCACTTTAAAATTAAAAGGAACTGAGAATTATAAAGTATGGTCAAATGCTATGAAACTTGCTCTTGAAACAAAAAATAAGTATGGTTTATAGATGGTACTGTTGTCAGACCTAGTGATGATGAAGTTTTAGGAAAACAATGGGATAGATGTAATTCTGTTGTGTTGTCTTGGTTGTTAAATTCAGTTAGTGAAGAACTGTATCTTGGTCAAGTTTTTTCAAAATATGCTAGGGATGTTTGGTTGGACTTAAAAGAAACGTATGATAAGGTGGATGGGTCTGTAGTATTCAGTTTACATCAAAGCATTTGTTCTATGAGTCAAAATGGTGCTACTGTGTCTGAATATTATCACAGGTTAAATACAATGTGGAAACAATTTGACTCTATTGTCCAGTTACCACCTTGTACTTGTGATGCATCTAGAGAGTTTAACAATTTTAGTAGTCTAATAAAACTTATGCAATTTCTAATGGGTCTTGATGAAGTCTATCAACCTGTTAGAACAAACCTGTTGTTACAAGACCCCTTACCATCTGTTAAGCATGCCTTCTCTATTGTGTCTAGAGAAGAGTCACATAGGAAGTCTAATAGTAGTAACAAAGGTACTAATGTATCATTTTTTTCTAAAAACAACTCAAGTAATATGGGTAGTAATTTTAGGAAAACTAATAACATGGGTCCTAATCCAAACCTGAAGTGCACACACTGTAATAGAATTGGACATACTGTGGATAGGTGTTTTGAGATTGTTGGATATCCACCTGATTTTAAAAGAAGGCCTGTTACACCAGGAGTTAGAACCAATAATACTAATAATAACAGGGTTAATGGAAAGACTAATGTGTCCAATAATAATGTGTGTGCGTCTACATCTACTGTTACTCCTTTTACATCTGAACAGATTACTAAACTGATGAGCCTTATCAGTGAGAAATCAGGACCTGATCCCCAGAGTTCGAATGTAGGAGGTGAGAAAGTCATCCTAAATGGTTTCTCTGGTTTGTCTGTTCTGTCTAAGTTGTCCGGTCTGTTTGAAAACTTTTCTAGCTGTTCTAGTTTAGTTAAACTTGCATTGTTTTTGGGTTGGATAATGGACTCCGGGGCTAATCAACACATGATAGGCAGTGATAAAAACATGATTAATACTGTTGATGTGTCAAAGTATAATGTTGAGGTCAAACATCCTAATGGAACACATGCTAAAGTTACTAAAATTGGAGATGTAAAACTTGCTAATGGTGTAATCTTAAAAGATGTTTTGTTAATTCCTGATTATTGTGTTAATCTTGTGTCAATACATAAGTTGGCTAGAGATAACAAATTGGATGTGTTGTTTAATGAAGATGCATGTTATGTTCAGGATTCCAAGTCAAGGAATGTCCTGGTGACTGGTAGACAACAAGATGGTCTATATTTTGTAGGTGGTGATATCAGTTTTAGTAACCTTTGCTTTAATAGTGTAAGTGAACATAGTCTTTGGCATAGTAGACTTGGACATCCGTCCGGTCAAGTCCTAGCCCTATTAAGAGAGTCTTTGAATATTGGGGAACCTGATTTGCATCCTTGTGATATTTGTCACAAGGCAAAGCAAGTCAGGGTACCATTCCCTCTTAGTGACCATAAAACTAAGGAAGTAGGGGATCTTGTACACCTTGATGTATGGGGACCCTATAAGGTCACTAGTAGGGAAGGATATAGGTATTTTTTAACTGTGGTCGATGATTACACTAGATCTGTATGGGTTTATCTTTTAAAAAACAAAGGTGAAGTATATGAAAATTTGATTAGTTTTTATGAGTTAATTAAAACTCAGTTTTCAAAAAGGGTAAAAATATTTAGAAGTGATAACGGAACCGAATTTGTTAATAAACAAGTTAATAATTTTTGTGATAGTAATGGTATACTTCATCAAACTACGTGTGTTTACACTCCACAACAAAACGGAGTTGTGGAGAGAAAACACCGGCATCTCTTGAATATTGCTAGGGCGTTGTTGTTTCAAAGTCGTGTTCCTCTCAATTTTTGGTCAGAGTGTGTTTTGACCGCTGCTTATATTATTAACAGGATACCGTCGTCTGTTTTAGCTGGAAAAAGCCCCTATGAGTTGATGTATGGGTTCCCCCCCACACTAGATCATTTAAGAACGTTTGGGTGTCTATGTTTTCAAACTATTTTGAATGATCCAGATAAGTTGTGTAGTCGTGCTAGTAAATGTGTTATGATTGGATATTCTTTTCTAAAGAAAGGTTATAAATTGTGGTGTTTGGAAAGTAAAGAAGTTTTGTTTTCAAGAGACGTTAAGTTTTACGAAAATATTTTTCCTTTTAAAGTAGAGGTAAATGAAACAGTGTTTGGAAGTGTGGATCATTTAAATCTGTTTGATAATGTTGAGTCTGAATGTTCTTTAAGTGATCAAAGTTCTAGTGCAAGTCCTCCCGATGATGAAGGGGGAACAAATAGTTCTCATAATCCTTCACCTGGGAGAACGTTAGACGACTCTCCCAGAGCTGCCAGTGATGTATTTCACTCTTGTGAACAGCAACCTGGTAGTACTGAAGGTAGGGGGACTGACGACCCGGTTGTTGAAGGATTACGTGATGAGACTATAACTCCTGAGGGAGATAGGTTTGAGTCTGTTAGAAGGTCTAGTCGTGAGTCTGTCATGCCTAAAAAGTTTTCTGAATTCATTGTAGAGGGTAAGGTAAAATATGGGGTAGAGAAGGTGTTAAACTACTCTAATTTGTCATTTGAAAACTCTTGCTTTGTTACTAGTCTAAATAAAGTTGTTGAACCATCAACTTATTCAGATGCTTCTAAAGATCCGAAGTGGATCGAAGCTATGAATAGTGAGATGGAAGCGTTACATAGGAATCAAACTTGGGTTATAACTGATTTACCACCGAATAGGAAAGCTATAGGTTGTAAATGGATATACAAGGTTAAGTATAGGTCGAGTGGAGAGGTTGAGAGATATAAGGCTAGACTCGTAGCCAAAGGTTATAGTCAACGGGAAGGTTTAGATTTCGGAGAAACGTTTTCTCCGGTAGTTAAGATGGTTACTGTTAGGTGCGTTATTAGTCTAGCCGTTCAACACAACTGGAACTTGTTTCAATTAGATATAAATAACGCTTTCTTGTATGGGTCAATTGATGAAGATGTATATATGCAATTACCCGAGGGATACTATAATAATGATGGGTCAAAAGTGTGTAAACTTGTAAAGTCGTTATATGGTCTAAAACAAGCTCCACGAAAGTGGAACGAGAAATTAGTTGAAGTATTGTTGAAGTTAGGATTTACTCAAAGTGTTTGTGACTATTCGTTATTTGTTAAAGCTAAAGATGATGTGTTTTTGATATTACTTGTATACGTTGACGATATAGTGGTTACCGGTAATAATGAACATGAAATTAGTATTGTTAAAAAGGTGTTGAATGAAAGCTTTAAAATCAAAGATTTAGGCAAATTAAAATATTTCTTAGGATTGGAAGTTTTGTATAGTGATGAGGGTATATGTCTAAATCAGCGTAAATACTGTTTAGAATTACTAAACGAATTCGGATACTTAGGGTGTAAACCAGTGAGTGTTCCGATTGAGCAAAATTATATTGTTTCGGTCAAAAATAGTAAATCTGATAAGTTACTTGAAAATATAACTGGTTTTCAAAAACTTATTGGTAAGTTAATTTATTTGTCATTAACTAGACCGGACATTAGTTATACAGTCCAGTTCCTAAGCCAGTATATGCACAGTCCTACTGAGTCAGTTTTAAAAATGGCGTTACGTTTGTTAAGATATCTCAAGAATGCTCCTGGAAAGGGCATTATGTTTAAAAAGAATGACAACTTTGATTTAGTTGCTTATTCTGATGCCGACTGGGCGAAGTGTTTGGAAACTCGAAAATCTGTGACAGGTTATTGTGTGTTTTTTTCAGGAAATTTAGTTTCCTGGAAAAGTAAAAAACAAAACACAGTGTCTCGTTCTTCTGCTGAGGCGGAGTATCGAGCTATGTGTTCGACAACGTGTGAACTTGTTTGGTTATCAAATTTGTTAACTGAATTAGGTGTTAAAGTTAGTTTACCAATTCCTCTCTATAGTGATAGCAAGTCAGCTATCTCTATAGCTGCAAATCCAGTATTTCATGACCGAACAAAACATTTTGAAATTGATTTACATTTTTTGCGAGAAAAAGTAAATAAAGGTTTTGTTCAAACTCTTAAGATAGAGTCGGTTAAACAAATTGCCGATATCTTTACTAAGGGTTTATACAGTGGACAACATGAAGTTTTATGTAATGAACTTGGTCTGAGGAATATGTTTAAACACTTGAATTAAGGGGGATGTTAAAATATTAATGTTCCAAAATATAATTCAAGTGTTACGAGTGTACACGATATATTAATGTGTTTGTGAGTTGTGTGTGTGCAGGTGGACCAGCCCAACAGCCCAACTTGGTGGTTGCTATACGTCTGGCCCAGTGATCATAAGTCTGGCCCAGTTATTATTAAATCAGGCCCATGGAGCCCTGTACGTACACATTGTCCAGAAGCTTCTGTGCTCCTCTATATATATCCTTCATTCTCTTCAGTGTTAGGTTTTCAAGTCTGAGAGTCTTTGTTTTCCTTTGTTGTCTTCTTCGTCTGTAATTAGGGTTTTCATCTATTAGTCTTGTTATCGTCTTGTAATCGTCTTGTTATAGTCTTTATTCTTTGTATTGTGGTATTGTCAGCTGATATATCATCAGCTGACTTATAGAGACTTTGTATCTCTTTAGATCTCAAACGTTTTGTTTGAGATCTGGGTTTGGTTTGGGGTTTTTCTGGATTGGGTTAATAATATTTTCAGTCACTGGTTTTGTCGCTATTCTCTTGTTGTTTGTGGTTGATTTAGTTATATTCTTTCATATTATCATTTTCTACAGAGGCCCTATATAATTAGGGGCCCAAAGCCCTAGCCTCAAAATAATTGGGCTAGAGCCGGGCCTGACTATAGTTAATTAGCAAATCCATATCTGCTGTTAGAGTTAAAATTTTTCTATTCGATATACATGTCTAGGTTTATTAAATCTCCATTACAAACCACAATAACATCGAAACAAAATCTGGTGAAGTTTGGCGAGTCTTGCTTTTGGTTACAGATGAAGCAAAGGATGACGAATAAACAACACATAATAAAGAAGCAAGAACAAGAAGGCAGCCAAGTAAGGATTTATAGTTGTCGACATGTTGTAGCAAACGCAGCAGGTACGTACTCTACGTAGTTTATATCATAAGGATTGTAGGATTTAGGATCTATGTTATTAGTTTATAATCAAACAACTACCTCGGCCGAGGCCATTTTCCACCTACTACCGTTTTGGTGACGCTTTCTCGAATTTTATTACATGGGTCAAACGGGTCAGTTTTATAGAACTTGTAAAACACTCATTTTCTCTTAAACTCTCCTAAATCTGTTCGAATACGTTATGTCTATTAAACGGGTTAAAAGGGACGCTATTGTTACACAACCTAACTAGGTCAGTTTTAATAAGTTGATGAGTTTTTTTTAATGTATTGAACAGTTTCAAAATTGAGGGCATATTTAGATCTACTTTTCAAGTTGGTACAAATGACAATACAGTAAGAGATGATCAGATGTCTGAACGCTGCTCTTGATGTGGTAATGGACTAATAGCTTCTGATCATAATAATCGACAATAGGTAAATATATTTCTATAAAAGGGTGTTGAGAGGTCTTTTTTCATTTCCTTGATGTTCATCTTTTTATAATGCGCATGTAGGATGCTATTAAAATTTATACAACATTCGGATTTTATGCTTCCCAGTTATCTTAGATTCTACAAATTAACTAACTAAAGGTGGCATAATGGCTAGGCCAGCAGGTTTGGCGACGCCACAATAGGACAAAAGTATTAATTTGCTGTTGTTTAAAATGGGTTGGCTTGAGCAAACTGTTTTCCTCTATGTATACTAATAAGGTGAATTTCGGTTGAATTAGATCATGAATCATGGGATCTCCGTTGCGCTTTTGGACAGAGTGCAGAAGATGACAAAGGGGCATTGCAAGAAGTGGATGGAGGTGTTTTTACAAAGTAAGAATATGAAAACACTTTATAAAGGTAGAAGTTAAGTTTTTAACCTTTGATTGTTATGATGAAATGGAATTCTGAATAGCCGATTTAGTAACTTTGGGATGTGAGGTAAAAGTATTGTATCAATTTGTACAAAATTCAAAAGCAAGATGTGTAATCACTATCTGCGAAATCTGCCACCTGTTATCTCATGAGAAGGTAGCCTCTGCATGAGTCGGCCGAAGGTTAAGCCCCACGAAACTTCGGCCCCTGCTGTCAACGGTGGAGGTTGTTTCAAGTTTTAAGCTTTCGAGGCTGCTGGGGGTTCGTTGTTGAAAGCAACAGGTTATGTAACTGTGCACCTGGATCTAAAAAAGGTGGGTGGTGAATACTTTCTAGACTACAACGAATACGCAACAAGCAACTTTACAATTGATCCTAAATTTACCAGGCTCTACGATACAATCATAACCTGATCTCTTTTTAGCAAAATTAATGCATATAAATCTATTTAAAAATTCTATACACGAATGAAGTGATAACTCACCATGAGACGCAAAGCAAGACACATAAGTAGCACGTTGATTAACGTTTGAGTTTTAGTCGCTGAGGTATACCATATATAGCATATGTTGAAATCAATTGAAAACATAAAAGGCATAGTTGATGTCACGGGCGAGTTGTGTACAATGATATATCACGAGATGATTGATAAATTAACAATACAAGAGTCATGTTACAAATTGTTGTCGCTGAAACAACTTCCGGATTTCTTGCGGAATCGAAACTTCTATGGTTATTTTTCGTTGAATGAAATAAAATGTTAAAAACCCGCAATGGGTTGTGGTTCATAATAGGCATCATAATTCATTCTGATGTTAGTCAGGACTTCCGCCGCAACGCGCGGGCATTCCCACTAGTGTTTCAAAATATTGGTTGAAAGCATGGAACCGGTTTTTAGCCTTGAAAATGTGACAACCGTAACGTTTTTCTGTAGTTTTGTAGTGTTTAATTGTTTATGACACCAAAATAGCAAGGTTTTGAGTTGTTATGTTTTACTTGTTTAATTAAATTAAATTAGTGATGTTTCATACGTATCAACCCCTTCAACACGTTTAGCTAGTTTGGTTAGACAATTTAAAAATTACAGGACATGAACATTTTAATCATGATGCATATAATTTTTACGTGTAAAGTAGTCTAAAATCTAAATGCAACTCAGTTTAAAAGTACATTTTTTATGTGCCAAAAGTCGACCGGGTCGAACGAGGCCCAATCTATAGATATAACAGCCCAATACTTCTAAGATGCAATGACGGGCCCAGTAGTCCACTTCTTATGGGCCTTGGCTTTTAGCTTGGATGCGAGTCATGTGACAAATCTAACACAATTGATCTTGTATCTGACATAATTTTTAGTTCGTGTTGTGTTCGTGTTCATATACCAGTCATATTCTGTATTCTGCAAGCATGGTAATTATGTTAAAAAATACAGCATAAAATTACTTTCCCATACTTGTTGACAATTATGACTAAAATCAGGTACGAGGCGAAAAAACTTCAAAGGAACGAGAAGTATACTTATCAAAATCGACTTGCTAAAAGCTCTAGCTTCGACGACCTTGAGCTTATATTATGCAAGTAAACTAGGCAAATAAAACGTATGTATATGAATCTGCTTCAACGAGCTTGAGCTTATATTGGGCAAATAAAAATAAAAATTCATATATATTTCATTTGTTTTGTTAAATTCTAAAAAAAAAATTATAAAATACACACACAGCTGAAACACATAACGAAAATTGAGTGGCTACATAAAGATAAAAACTTGGAACAACTCTAAGGGGGGACAGGGCGCTTACCGATTTGGTCACGGGTACCCCACTACCAACACGGTAACACCGCCGCCACCGGTGCTGGTAGGGGTCCCGTGGACCAAATTCTGGTTCTATTTAACGCACGGTAAGCAAACACGGGTAGTGGTTTTGTGTGTGAGGTTTTTTGTTTTTTATGGGTTGGGTAGTTCAGGGTAGTGCTGCCTTCAAAAAAGTGTTTCTGTGAAGTGAATCAGTAAAGTGATGTGGCAGTACAGAATTGGTGTAAATCATTGAAGTTGAAAATGATTCAGTTGAGCACTCCGTCCTCCCTAATGAAACACTTAAAAGCTTTGTTATCATTTTGTGAAGTTTTCTAATAAATAATAAATAAGTGTACCACGAACTTCAAAAACTACTCATAGAGGCATAGAGCTTTAGATATAAAGTCCGAAACAAGCAGAGCTAAGCTTTTTCTTAAGTTAAATGAGTTACACTCGAACTTTAACGATTTCACCTTAGTCAATTTACACTTTTTTAAACGTGTAATAAAACATACTAGAAGTCTAGAAGCATCCTATATCATATAAAAATTGCAAATTAGAACACACAAGTCCAATAATTAATTCCTTTGTTGATAAAAGTGTTGCGACTTTGGATAGGATCTCGAAGGATCGGGACTTCGTATAAGATCTCAAAAGATTATCCTGTCTTTCTTTAATGTTATTTTTACATATTTTGTATTATTTTTTTTTTGCTGATTCATTTTATATATTCATTTCCTTTTTGAAAGGCGGAACTTGTACATATATGATTTATATCATTTTTAAATTTATTTAATAACTTACACAATATTGATATTAATTTAATTATTTTCTTTTTGAAATTATTAGTGAGATAAAAAGGTGTCAGATCAAGATCAATACTACTGTATATACATACGAATTTAAAAGAAAAAAACTAGTACTGTATTAACAGTTAAATAAACAATAATAAATTATTCGTTTGTCCAAAAAAATTAAATACTTTTGTTGTTATTAGACGTGCAATTCTGGGTGATATGAAATGGAAGAAGATTATGTCCTTTAGTATTTCAAGTGGCAATCTGGGTCGGAAGGATTGGATTTTCAATGGTATGCAACCAAATCTTAACAAAGCAAAGGGTGAAATAAAGATATTCAGTTACTTATGGCTAAAAATCAAGCAAAAGGAGCCAATGTCTCATGGGGAGATTGGTTTAGTTTTGATTTACGTGGTATTATGGCGTGAGTTGGCGTGTATGTAATCTGTGGTTTTATGTATGGTGAGGTCCCTTTGGTTAACCCCCTTTGTTAACCAAGGACGGTTTTTATGTTTTTGGAATAAAATCAATTTTGTTCACCGTTATAAAAAAAAAATGTGCACTCCTTATTTCAAACT
Organism: Ambrosia trifida; assembly: GCA_028751855.1. Classification (NCBI taxonomy): domain Eukaryota; kingdom Viridiplantae; phylum Streptophyta; class Magnoliopsida; order Asterales; family Asteraceae; genus Ambrosia; species Ambrosia trifida. Next base: position 58,046,228 of record CM054124.1, read on the forward strand.
AATTTTTCACTGAAAATGTACTTGTCTTTTATTTTTTTATTAAGTGGCTTAAATTCATAGCATGAACACAATTTATATTCAAAATATCAACACTGATTAAATCTTGTAAAATTTTTATTAAAATGAGTCCAACTGCTTAACAATATAAACGAGTTCATAAATTGACGTGAATAAAAAGGTTAATTAAGACACGAGATTTTTAATTAAACTTGTTAACCAGGTTAATCAATTTTAAACCACATAAATTTGGAGGCTACCAAGAACAGAATTGACCATAACGAAATGATGAGTCTAGTTTGATCTCCATGAGCAAGAAATGATGAGTCTAGTTTTGCTTTGTAAGTTGTACATCTAGTCTAGTTTTTAATTTAAACATTTTGAGATTTTAAAGATTTTTTTATGATGTCATTTATTAAATTTCTGGCTTCTTTGCATAAGTACACCCACATTGAAGCCTCTAAAACTCACTTTCTCTATAAATGTAGAGGAAAAAATACAGAAAAACTAAAGCCTCCATTTGTTGAAATCTCTATAATATAGAAACTTATGAATTACCTTTGAAGTGGTTATGGTTAAGATTTAGGTGGTGTTTGTTTTCTGATAGGAAGAGCTTCTAACCTCTTATGTCTGCGCCGCGCAGACGCGGGCAGACATTTGAGACGGGCAGCTCGTTTGTTTTTTAAAAGACATAATCTCTTTTAACCTCTGCCCTTCCTCTTCCTCATACAGACTTTAACCCACCTCTTTTCATCTCTTCTCACCCAAATAACACAAAACATAATACAGTACACAGCAAGCAATCATCTTCTTCATCATCAATTCATCATCCTCCTCCTTCTTCCTCCCTCACCTTCCCCCTCCTCCCTCCACCACCACCGTCGTCTCCCTCCTCCCCCACCACCGCCGTCGCTGCCGCCCTCCTCCTCTCCCTTCTTCACCCACCTGCAACCGCCACCACCTGCTCCCCCACCCACCGCCGCCCACAGCCACCCTTCTCCTCCCCCGCGTTGTCACCTCCCTCCACCCTGGCCGTGCCACCGTCGTTTCTCCCCATTTGTTTTTTGAGATAAGATTGCAAGAGTTATGATAATTTAATATTGTGTGTTTTTATTTTCAATTACTACAGCGGAGCTTCATCGCTTTAAATTTTGTCATGTATCAATTTTATTAATAATATTATTATATTAGTTTGATAGGATTTTGATCTAGCCATCAATTGCAGATCTTATAATATTTAAACGAAAACGATATCATTTGGAATTGTTAAAAAGTTCAAACTTGGTTCTTTCGATCAGATCTAGAGTTTATAATTTGTTTTTTTTTTCTTCTTGTTTTATTTATAGCAGCTGTTCTTTCTTATATTGGTATGGATGATGGGTATTGTTGTTGATTAAAGTTGTTGATATGGATTCTTGTTGATATGCAGAAGTTGAAAAAACAAACAATCTTTTTCTTGCAGACTGCAGACCTTTGGTCCACCTCTTCTCCTGCAGATGTCTGCAGACGTGGTCCGCAGACTGCAGACCTTTTACCTCTTCAAAAACAAACAGCACCTTAATGAATTACCTTTTGAAGTGGTTTTTTGTTCGGTGTTTGAGAAATAGGATCCACTCAATCTTTGTGCGGGCCTAAAATAAATACTAAAATGGGATATTTTACAAATGGAAATAGGAATTAAATAATCTTAATTTAATTGGGTTGGAAGGCAATAATTCCAATTTAAAAATTAGAATTTAACAGGACTAACCTGTCTTGGTTTTTATTTCACTGGACTAAAACTAACCGGGTTTAACCCGTTAGTTTTTTTCCTACGTGAATAAAAGGAAAGAAAAGAGCATAAAGAAAACAATAAATTGCAGGATTAGACTTATTTGCATGATAATTATAGTAAATCAGACTTGTAGACCAGACAATAGAAATATCTAACTAAAGGTCTATCTTACGAGAACATGTATCAAAATTGACAACAACTTATATAAATCAAATTATAAACAGAATCCAAATATAAATTAGAAGATGCACTATTAAACTCTAACAAAAAAGAGTAACATATATATTGCTGTTCACGAGTCGAGCCGAAACGAGCGGACCTTTGCTCATGCTTGGCTCATTTACAAACCGAACCGATTCGATCGGCTCGTTTACAACCGAGCGCACATTTTTTTGAGCGAGTGACGAGCGGCGAGTTTTTCGGACTACCATAAATTTGGGATGTTTCCTGTAATGTTCTTGCTGCCTAGTGATGACAAATGTTTGACACAAATGTTTGACCCTCCTAGGATGACATTAAGTTTGAGGTCTGGTTGTCCGAGAATGAGGCTCAATTTAAGGCCAGTGAGGCGACGAACATACTACAGAAAACGATTATCGCGTTGTGGAGTAGGTTGATAGCGGGAGACGATTGATGGCGGACAACTAATGGGAATAGGAAGTCAATCATGTCTTTACTCGACTTAGGGTTTTACTATTAAACTTAGTGCTAAGTTATCATTGGTTTAACTGGGCCAGTAACTATAAATATAATTGTGTATATGCTTGTATTGAGTCAAACCCAATAGAGTGGTATGTATAAAACTATAAATATTAATGCGCATTTATATAATAAATTAATAAAAAATTATATCAAACCGAACCGAGCTGAGCAGACCTTTGCTCGTACTTGGCTCGTTTACAAACCGAACCGAGCCGATCGACTCGTTTACAACCGAGCGGAAAATCGAGCTAGCATTTTCCGAACAAATTTCAAGCGATCGGCGACTATCGAGCGATTTGAGGAGCTCTAACCGTATATTATTTATTTGTTTTTTAATTTAACAACTTAAAGCCTTAATTCTAGGTTGAGAAATGGTCGGAGCTCCGAATCTACAAGACGACCATGAGTTTCGCGTGGTACTGTGGTAGAGTGACAGATCAGACTCTAGAAAAAATATCAACGCATCTAAAAAAGACAAAGAGGTGTTTATCCATTACGTACACGTGTCGGTCTCTTACCGGTTTGGAGGTGATGCTTAGCTGTCACCTGGATTACGATGTCCCCTCACTTCACGCTCCTACGATCCACCACACCTTTTTTATTTGCACTTTGCACCCCTCTATTTTCTGTTAATTACATAACAGCCCCTCAAGTTGCATAGTATTGCAAGGATTGTGTAAAACACCAAATGAATGGTCGCTTGTATATTACGTGAGCTACTCGAGATCGCCCCGGTAAAAAGCTCGAATGAGTTGAGCCTTATTGAGCTTGAACGCAAAATAAAGCTCATTTAGTTATCGAGCCTGAGCTCGAGCCTCAAATGTAAAGCTTGGTTGGGCTCGTCGAGCCTTATCGAGCTTTGCTTATTTATGTTAATTAATACTATATAGCTCAATTTTAATGTAACCCATGCATTAACTAAATTACTTTGGGCCTTGGGCTTCTTAATTGTCCAAAACGAGCTCATTAATGGTCCAAAACGAGTCTTTAATAGTCCAAAACGAGCTTCTTAATGGTCCAAAACGAGCTCGAGCCGAGCTTGGGCTCATTTAAACTCTTGCCAACACAGACTTTGATCAAGCTTTCGAGCCGAGCTCGAGCCCAAAATACAAGGCTCGAATCGAAATCGAACTCGAGCTTGAGTTCGAGCTTTTGAAAATCGCCACGAGCCAAGCTTGATAATGCAAGGCTTGGGCTCGGCTCGGCTCGTTTGCACCCTTATATAGCATATTAGCATATATGGTTATGAATTCTTTTTGCATTTGAGGACCACATCACTTTTACATGTTCTTTGGCTATTGTGTGCATGCTTTACAAGACACCTAATATGGTCCATAATTGTTATATGAATAAGATGTTTTTAAGGTTAAAGTTGTAGTGTTACTTTATGTGTATGTCATGTTGTGTGTTTTTTTTATTATTCGTTTTAATATGGAGAAAATTATTTTTTAAATATAGTTTATATTATAAAACAAAATTTAATTCAAGACTATAATTGCAAGCACTGACGGATCTAGACTGAAATTTCATGGGTAACGTTTAATTTTTTTTATGCACTTTCATACAATATAAACGAAACAAAAATAAAAACACGATATTAAATAAAGTTAAACACATACCTAATAGATTTATCCTCTTCGATTTTGAAAGCTTGAAATTGAGTCATTAGATCCTCTTCTTTTACTTTATCAAAAGTTTTTAATTTAACCGCACAACTTAAAGCATTTTCTTTTAAAAAAGATTGCTAATAATAATTTGTTTAAATTGTGGTTTCATCTTCCAAAAACCCTAATAAATTGCACATAAACTAAAACCATAATCAAATCCACATAAAATCATAAACCATAATCAATGTAAATCTTAATCAACTGAACAACAATTAATACTAATTTTATTTACATTTTTTTTTTTGAAAAGCATACTTCATAACAAAACAAACCGGCTATCTCCAAGACGGAGAGAGCCAAACAAAACAACCCATCAAGTTACATCAAAATTACACCATTGAATCCAATCTAACCTATCCTTCTTCGATCGACTATTGTACCAAAGGAAACTAATAGCTTTAACATCCGATAACATTGTAATGACCTTCGCACTCCCTTGGTTGAAAATAATCTCATTCCGGGTCGCCCAAATCTTCCAACATACAATGATGAAAATACCATACAATATATCCTTCCTTAACCTTGAAGTATTCACATGATTTGCCATTTCCAAAATATCTTTCACAGAGAAGATAAACACCGGGGGGATATTGAGCCAATTAGCGACCCCTTGCCACAATCCATGAAAAACCATACACGCCGTAAAAATGTGATCTGTAGTTTCTTCAACCTCTCCACAGAACCGACAAAGCGGGTCAGCAACGAATACATTTCTGCGGGACAAAGCATTAGCCGTGGGGATCCTATCTAAACTCGCTCGCCACATAAAAACATTGCACTTATTTGGAAGCCACTTGCACCATTTAAAAACAAAGTCGTTTTCCCCACCATCGTCTCCACATAACCATCTGCGCGCCTCCTTTACCGTGTAAAGAATGTTGGAACTCGAGTTCCATTTCCAAGTATCTTCGCTAGTTCCCAACTGAGTCGACGCCACCAATCTATGGCATTGAACCAGATCCGCCATTTCATTAGAAGAGGATGGGTATCTCTGCCAATCCCAATGAATAATACCCGTGTCCCTGTCTCTACCAACACGATCCGAAACTTTGCACCATTTGTTTCTTTCCAAGCGAAATAGATTCGGACAAATATCTTTCAGCGGCTCATCATTGATCCACGTATCCACCCAAAAACGAATGTCCACACCATTCCCAACCGAACCACGAAACATGTTTAAAAAACCGGACCCCTTGAACTTGCGTTTCATAAGCTGCCTTCACCAACTTGCTCCATGGCCCCGAAGATTGTTTGTTCCAAGGGACCATATCCCATCGACGGTTAGAAACATGGAGCGAATCGATCACTCTTTTCCACAAAGCGTCAGTTTCCGTCTTATATCTCCACACCCATTTGAATAACATAGCTTTGTTACAATCACCCAATTTATTTAATCCCAAGCCACCTTTTATCTTTGGTTTAGCCACCCTTTCCCATGCCACCCAATGAATCTTCCCAATCTCATCCGTTCCTCCCCAAAGAAAGCGCTTTATAAGACTTTCAAGTTCATTGATAATCGCCACCGGGGCCTTGTATAACGAAAAATAATAGGAGGGAATACTTTCCAAAACAGATTTCACAAGAACCAGACGCCCCCCCATCGACAAAACCCGGGCCTTCCACATAGAAAGACGCTTTTTGAAAACCCGAACCACCGGCTCCCAACTATTAATACGTGACATATTACCCCCTACAGTAATACCCAAATATTTAAAAGGAGCATCCCCACTTCTACACCCAAGCCCCACAGCTTTCGCTTGAACCTCGACAATATCTTTTCCAATGCCAAATAAAGTGGACTTGTGGATATTAATTCTCAAGCCAGAACACAGATGAAAAACACGCAACAATCTTCTAAGCGAATTAAAATTAAATTGAGACCACTCACCCATAACCATGGCGTCATCTGCATACAGTAAATGAGATAATAAAGGCCCCGCATTAGGAAGACGGACCCCATCAAACGCACCAATCCTACACGCCCGACGAATAATACTAGAGAACGCCTCCATAACAATAATGAATAAAAACGGGGAAATAGGATCGCCTTGTCGAATTCCTTTGGTGCATTTAAATTCAAATGTAGGGGAGCCATTCACCAAGACAGAGGACGCAGCCGAGGATAAAATACCAAAAATCCAATTACACCATTTAGAAGGGAATCGCATTTGTTGCATAATACTCATTAGAAATCCCCAATTAACATTATCATAAGCTTTTTCAAAATCAATTTTGAAAAAGAATAACTCTTTCCCCCTCCTTTTTGCCCAAGAGATAACCTCACTAATGATCAAAGGGCCATCCAAAATATACCTTCCAGATAAGAAAGCCGACTGAGTCTCAAATGTCACCGACTCCATAACCGTCTTCAATCGATTAGTTAAAACTTTGGAAATCACTTTACTAATAACACCAATCAGATTAATCGGACGATAATCACCTAACCCCACCGGATTATCCACCTTTGGAACCAAAGTAATGAATGAAGACCCAACACCCCTACTTATCTTTCCTGAATCATAGAAATTCTGGAATATTTTCACAAAATTATCTTCAAATAAAAACCAAAACCTTTTGATGAACCGGAAATTGAAACCATCCGGCCCTGGAGCTTTGTCACTGCCACACTCAAAAACAGCATCTTTAATTTCTTTGCGCGTAAAATGAGCAACCAGCAACTCGGCTTCAACCTCCGAAAGACCCTTCAAGTCATCGCAAATAAGCTGTGGCCGAACAGGAATATCTTCAACAAACTTGTTCCTGAAAAATTTAAAAACTTCACGTTTAACCAATGCTGGTTTAGAAACCCACTTCCCGTCAACAAGAATACCCGGAATATTATTAGACACCCTTCTTTTATTAACCAACCCATGAAAAAAGCTGGAATTTTCATCCCCATCCGTCGCCCATTTCACCCGAGCCTTCTGTCTCAAATCTTTGTGTTTAAAAGCATCTAACTCTTTAATTCTCTTGCTACCCTCACAAATTGTCCACTGTTCGGCCTCCAGGAGATCCCGAATTTCCACCTCTTTATCCAAAACATCCAAATCAGCCTTAACCGCTTGATACTCCTCCTCTTCTTCCTTAATAAACCTGTTCTTCCACTCCACTATGGCATGTCGGACGAATCTCAGCTTGTGTAACAAAAAAATATCCGGATCAGCCATCTCCACGAATCTATCGGCCGCACCCTTCACCATCTCGTCAAAACCAATACGGTCTAGCCATGAGTTATAAAATTTAAACGGTTTGGGACCAGAATTGCGATATTCAACTTTCAAAACCAAAGGGCTGTGATCCGACTTTTCTCTGGCTAAGGCTCGATATTCCGCGTTAGGCCAGTCATTCAAAAAATCAATGGACACAAAAATTCTGTCAATCCTGCTACACTTATTGCCAGAAACATAAGTAAAACTCCGACCTTTCAACCCGAATTCATGTAAATCTGTTCCTTCTAAAAACTCATTAAACTCGTTTGAAGAAGTCACATCGAACTTGGAGTTCTTCCTCTCATTTCTGTCCCGAACACAATTAAAATCTCCACCGACAATCCAATAAAAATTATCACGCTGAATAACACTGGATAACTCATCCCAAACGACTCTCTTGTCATTCTTTTTTTGAGGAGCATAGACGTTCACCATCCCCACCTGCCTACCGGTACTCTTAATAAAACCATACACCACAAGAAAATTCCTGTGCTTAAGAATCGACGTCTTTTGAAACATTTTATTATCCCACATAGAAACAATACCCCCTGAACGACCTGTAGCATCCACCCAATCCGTCTCAAAAACCCCTCTCCCCCAAAACCTACCCATATCCACGCCATTCATAGAAGCTAACTGTGATTCTTGGAACATCACAAATACCACCTCATTTGCCACTCTAATCTTCGAAATCCAATCCGCTTTATCCACCCCTCCCCCCATACCTCTAATATTAATGGACATTACATTCATTGATCAACCAGTTGAAAACTCTCTTCGTTCACAGCGTTCACAAGATTCTCCTCATATTTATCCATATTCTTTACTCCTAGGTCTCTAGCGAATAACATCGTATCTTCAACCTCCCTTCTTAGCAAAGCTTCCCGGTTCAGTTCCCCCGTATCCACTCTATCCATATCAACGTCCGACACACTTGTCACCATATTACCCACTTCAGCATCATTTAAGTCAGGCGTGATAAATGTAACATCATCCTGGCGCTGCACGGCTTCTCCATCTCCCCTACCCCCATGATCATGATTATTGAAAATAAACCGATCAATGTCGAACATGTCGTTATCTTCCCGTAACCGTTTCTTGGGTCTATCCTTATCCAACGGAGACGACGATCTACGAAGCGCCCCTTTTTTCTTAGAATAGCGTCCCCCCTTCCTTTTACCACTTTTAACACTAGAAGAACCCCCAACAGAATCATCAAACACACCATTAAGGTGTGGTAACTGATTGCCATTATCCTCGTTATTTCCAGCAAGAGCCTCCTCTATAATCGTATTACCAGTGTTCCCATCATTATCCCCCACCGTAGGCTTACTAACCGAAATAACTTCCTCTTCTACCTCCGAATCCACTATACATTCAGGAACCCAATCTTCCATGTCTTCTTCCACCTGGACTACAAATGATTTCTCATTCCAAACCACCTTACATGAGCCGGTAATCCGTTCTTTCTTATTAGGAATTATGCCAACAATGCTATACGAAATATCCCCATCGTCCGGAAATTGAGCCGGTTGAATAACCTCACCGTAGACACCAGCAATATTATTAAAAACCTCCTCCTCAGCTATGTGAATTGGCAAACCAATAATCTTTATCCATGCGATCCTGTCCACCATAATGGTTTGTCCAACCCATGACTCTACCGTCACCAGATGTTCACTCCATAACTGATCCAACCCCATAAACCTCTCTTTCTCCCCAACATTATCAAAAACAATAAGAACAAACAGTCCTCCCATATACTTAACAAAGCACCGCCCCGTAAACAAATCCCCAACCAGACTTCTAATAGAATTAAGAACAGAATACTTTCTAACCTTTGCGATGACACCAATCTCATAATATTCATGAAAATTTTTACCTTCAGAATGAATGTTCACTTCAGGAGTGGTTTTCTCAATCTTCTTATTAAGGAGTGTATCTCTGAAAGACCTTTGATCTCCCACGTCCGAATGATTTTTATCCACCTGCATATCATCTCCCCCTACCTGTTCTTCCACAACACCGTTCCCTTCCTTCTCATACACTGGCTTCCAAACTTTCTCTCCATGCACCCTACTATCAATACTCTTCCCTTTATCATGCACATCATTCTGACCCCCCACAAACCTCGCCGGGACGATGAATAATTTATAACTGCCTATCCATACATCCTTTAGGTTTTCTTCCAGATCTACCCTATTCCGTGTCACGTTAAACGTAGCGAACCCAAATCTCTTCCCCAACTTATCATATTTCCTTGCTATGTAGACCCCCAACACATCCCCATACCTCCTCAAAACATCCTTCAAATCAGACGAAGAACATCGCTCTGGGAGATTGGAAACAAAATACTTCACCCCATAACTCGAACCATTAGCCTCACTAGAATTCTGCGTCGTATTGTACTGGTTCTTCTTCTTAGATGGAACGTTATACCACGTGTTAACCCTATATTTTTCCCGAGCCGCCATGCAGGAAAAAACAAGAAACCCTATTCGCCAAAATCGCCCTCCGAAGAAACCGTTTGAATATAAATTATACCAACTAATTTTATTTACATGCTACACACTTTGGTTGGCACATGCCCTAATTACCTAAGCATGCCACATTTACTTTTACTTTTACAAGTGTGCCGTGTGGGTATTCATCCCCTCCACCTTACAGATTAAACAAATACTCGTACTAGGATGACATACTGCCACTATATAAGACGATGGCATACGGTCTATTATAAGTATATTTTACTACTGGGCAACGCATAATGGGAGGGCTCGCTACAACTTCCCAACCTTAATACAAGACAGTGGCATACTACCTATTATGAGTGTATTTTACTATTAGGCAACCCATAGTGTGAGGGCTTAACGCGGTTTCCCCAGCCTCAATACCTCTTTATGTATCCGGAATACCCTAACGTTTATTTATTTAAGGGTCAGCCTTGGGGTAGGTGAGCCGCACCTCCAACCAAGACCAGTTATTTTGAAAGGCCAATATATATACATACATATACATACATATACATACATACATACATACATACATACATACATACATACATACATGTGTGTGTAAATATGGAAACGAAAAACTTTTTGGACTCTCTCTAAAAATTTATAAACTTAAAATGTATTGGACCATTTATAATTTATCTAAACATTAAAACTTATATTATGCTCAATTTGACCCACGCTTAATAATCCAAATATCCAATCTTAAATTGTCTACTCTAATCTAAACATTAATTAAATAAAAGCATTGAAGAATTATTATTGTAACGTTAATCGTCATATAAAAAAATATTGGAGAGTTGCATTAATCATCAGATAGCTATTACGATATGTCATTATTATATTATATTTTGTTATGTTTTTTGCTGTAACATTAATCGTCGTTTAGAAAAATATTTTTTGTACGTAATTCGCTAGAGCATAAGGGTCTTTTCTGTCGGCACCACTAAGGCACTTGAATTCTCTGGACCAACTCTAATTTATTTATTCAAGTTTAATTATGTTGCAGGCCTTTTATGGTCTCAACACTTCCTTCATGTCACATATATTTATCATACAAACATATATCACATATTATGAACACGCTTACAATAACCACGTTGTTGGATCAGTACAACTTTAACAGATTTTTATAAAAAAACACTTGTTTAGATTTATCAAAGTATTTAGCACAGCGGAATAAGTATAAGTGTTGTAAGTTAAAACTTCACTTTTAACAGGAGTTATTACTCCCCCTCAGTTAATGAACTAAAGCAGTAAATGCAAAAATCAAACAGTTAATGAATATAACAGTTGAAAGTGTTTTGAATGATTCTCAAAATATATTAGAAATGATAACTACAAAAGCTTGTCTAAAATAGTGGGATAAACCCATCTATTTATAGACTGGTTGATACGTACATGAAAAGTATTCAAAACAATATAATAATACTACAACAAGTTGTAGTATTGGAACTTGTACAAAGACTTTAACAAAACTATTATAATACTAAACTACTGAAGTACATTGGTGGTGGAAAGCTTCTAAGGAACTGCTGATGAGTGACAAACTTCTGATGAGTAATCTTCAGGAGTTTGTCTTCAGTAGTTGTTCTTTAGATGTTTGTCTGGTTCATCGTCAGAACTTCTGATCTTTCATCTTCAGCACTTTGTTATCAGCTTCCTCAGTACTTGTTGTCTTCGTCTTCAACCGTTTCTATACTTAGAATATATTGCAGAAATATGATTAGGACTAAGGATCCAAAAGTGGCTTTGTCAATCCTCTTTGACCTTAAATGTATATTTTTGGGAAAACAAGCGATAGTCACCTATTTAAGAGTTGCTTTAGATTTGCTTACCACTGCTAGTACAGTCGCGTAATATCCTGATAACTATCTACAACAATTCGATATAGAGTCTTCATACTCGTGCTTCAAAAACGACTATTAACAATACCTAACAGGGTATTGCGAGTTTAGGATTCTCTTATACTAGAACGTTCTGAAAAATAACTCATAATCCTAATGAAATCTAAAGACTTGTATTTATAGAAGATGTGGGCTGCTTAAATTTCTTTTCTGTGTCGATGTGGATTTCGAACACGAACTTCACTTTTTAATTTCTTCGATGTGGGATGACAAAAGCACACGTTCCTTCCACATTTTGTTTATACAGTTTATATTATATTATTATAATTATAATTAATTAGATGCTTCATTTGTTTTTGTAACACCCCAACCGATGGCGGAATCATCGAGGTGTCACGTAGTGACGATTGTTCAAAAGTTCATGGTACTAAAATGTAAATATTTGATTATTGAATAATGTTTTACAACATATGAAAATAAATACACAACAAAAATTGTGATAGTTGATTTATTTAGTCTAAGTCCAAAGTCCTATGTGAAGCGTCAAGCAGCTTATCCTGAAACATGCACGAAAATAAATTTTGTCAACATATGATGTTGGTGAGTACTACTTAGCTTTGTACATATAGTATAAGTTTGAAAAGTAGTACAATTCATATGTCTAGCATCACCAAAGCATTATGTAAACACGCAAGTAACCAAACAAGACAAAGATCAAATGTAAAGTTGATAAGATGAAGTTGATAATGAGCACCCTAACACGTGTCAAGTCTAAAAGAGCACCATAACATAAGTTATGTCTAAATGAGCACCGTAACATAAGTTACGTCTATATGTAAAGAGCACCATAACATAAGTTATGTCTAGATGTACGATTTTGTATGTAAGCTACGTTCATGTTCAAACATAAGCACAAAGATAAACAAGACACGTATATGAATTGTAAATGAATAAAAATGTATGTGTAAATGAATATGAAGGTTTTGTATACTTGTGCATGAATCACCCCAAAAGTTGTAAAAGCGAAAAAGGGGATAAGTAATACTCACCTTAGCAAGGTGGTAAGTCTTGTGGAATTGAATAAGTATAATCCAACGTTGCCAAGTATCACCCTATGTATAAGGTAACAAATAAGTCTAAGTCTATCTAGTCTATAAGTATTTTCTAGGGTTCCGAATTGGGGATAAGTATTCGTTTGATTAATAAATTAAACGTTTAATAAATAAAAGAAATTTGATAATTAAATAAACAAAAGTCTTTTTGTAAATTTTAAATTTAAGGTGGTCACAATAATAAGTTTTAAGTGTGAAAATAATTTTTATACAATTATTTTCTTATAAATAGATTATTAAATCTATTTATTTCAAATTGTCAAAATATAACTTTAATATTTAAAAATATTAAAATTAAAGAATTTTTAAATTAAAAATTGTATTTCTGTTCTAAATGGATAAAAATAATTTATATAAAATTTTGGTGCAAAAATATTGAAAAATGAATTTATTATGATTAAAACTAACAAAAATTGATTAAAAATATTAAATAAATTGTTTTTCAGAAATAAAAATCATTTCAGAAATGTTTAATGTTATATAAACTCGGAATAATTTTTGTGGGAATTTATATAATCGTTTTGATATATTTATAGAATTTTATAAATAAAATAGAATAAACTTGAAATATTTATTGTTTATATTAAATAAATGATTTTTGAAAATCTAAAAATTGGATAATAAACATTACCATTTGAATGACATAAAATAAATTTTATAGAATTTATAAGTCACATTTGGTATTTTAAATCTATTTTAAAAGATTAGAAGGTTAAATGTATAGATAAACGGGTTTTAAAAAAATATGCTGCTTATGGGATTCGAACCCGCATCAGGGCCGGTCCGAGTCTTATCACAACTCGTGTCTACCAACTGATCTGTTGATCAGTTGGTATCTGATTTCGTTTGTTAATATATAAGTATAAATACGTTTCTGGTTCATCTTCCCCAATATAAACCTTACGAGCCTTAGATTTCCATTTGTACAAATCACACAACAATAACCCAATTAATCTTAGGGTTATTGTTGTGTGTATGCCGAAGATCAAAACCCACTGAGAAAAGAATGCTTACAAACACGATTTGAATACGAATAATCAGTCAACGCAGAAAGTCAAACGCGAGCTAAAAGCTTCGAATGATGATGTTAGAACAGAATTTGAGGTTTGAGGGAGAGTTATTGGCGAGTTGTGAATGATTTGTGGTGTTCAATTTATAGTGATAGGGTCTGGTTCGTTGATTTGGAAGGTTGACTCGCCATGGATGTATTAACGCGTAAATTTGTGTAAAATTGGAATGTTTTGACCGTGTTAATACGCGTAATATGTTGTCTATTCATAATACGAGTCAATCAGTGGTTAATTGCCATGTTTAGCTTCAAAAATCTTGTTATTGTTGTGGTTCGATGCTGTGCAGCGAGTAGAAGAAGGAAGAAGAAGCAAAACAAGGGTTTTAGGTGGGCTTATATACATTTCGAGTTGGGATATAACCAGATATGGGGCTTGGCTCAATTGGTTGTTGCGCACCGCTGCTTGGAGACAGGCCCGGGTTCGAGTCCCATGGTCTGTGTTTATTTCTTTTAAAAAAAAAACAGATAGGAGGGTGAGAGGAGAGGAGATGGGCCGGGTATATTGGGCTCAGAAAATGGGTAAAAGGGATGGTTGGGTTGGGTTTGTAGGTTAGGGTAAATGGTTTATTAAGTGTAATGTTTAAAACCAACATATATTTTTTTTTATTTTTATTATTATCATTATTATTATTATTATTATTATTATTATTATTATATACAAAAAGAAAAGTGACGGATGTCACAACATCCCCTACTTTTAGAAACTTCGTCCCGAAGTTATTAGAAACATAGGGTTATGGATGTTTGGGTAAAAATTACTGTGGTTTGGAAAGTTCGAATGATTTGGATAAGAGGTTTGATAGGTGTGAGTTAAGGATTGGATTAGGTTCGTCTCGAATAATAAGGAGAATGAGAATCTAGTAAAACACTAAACTTCAAGTTTTAGGAATCCTAAAATAAATGTATGAGTTGATTGACTATAGAAAGACTAAATGAACTGCCAAGTAAGTAGGGTTTGTTCCTGGTTCGACTTCGAGTCTCATTTTCGATGCGTCATTAGTGTTTATATATAGGGTGTACCGCAGCTAACCCACCACACCTTTGACACATCGAAAACGTACTCGACGTCTACCAAAAACTCTAATAGAATTTCACACCACCTTAACGTACCTGTAAATTCATGATTACGTTCCGGACCGGAATCATCAATTTACCTTACATTAGGGTTTTATGTCCTTCTATGATCCTAATCTAACAACACATTAAAGCAAATAAGTTTCACAAGAAGATGACACAACAAACACGTTGGGTTACAATGAGACGTTATCAATGAAATGAGGCTATGTAATAATGAGGTCAATTGCATTGGTTTGCAACGACTTGCAAACATAACAAAATTTACGTATGGGCTACCACTCACACGAGGAGCCCTTTAAGTGAAATGTTTGTCTGAGTTGAGTGGATAATGTAGTAATTGTCTTTCATAGATCAACATGCAAATTGATAATACATACATGCAAGCAAGTTTGTAAGTACGACAACCATTAAGTATAAGTGTTATCTTAGTTGCCTATAGAAATAGCTCATATTTGGCCAGCCATGTTTACGAGTATCATGAATAATTAAATGTTCAATGTATAGTCAAATTAAGGGAAAAATCAAGTTTCATATAACAAGCAATGATGTTTTTAGAAAAGCTCTGTAGGATCAAGTTTTTAGTAGTTTAATTTTCATGGAAATCAAATCCAAATGTTTCAATAAAATGTAAGGTAGAGTCTTAAACTTATATGATTTAAAATAAACGTAACCAAATATGGTAAATTTCTAACCTTCGTTCATACACAATAGTATGCAAGGAATTTCTAGATGTTATATGCTTATGAGTACAACACAATTGGGTACAAAATGATAATAGGATCAAGAAAATGAAAACACAAGTATTGGATTCTCGAGTCTTAAGAAGATTCCATCCATGGCTCAGCCAGTGGGATTAGCGTCACCCTGACCGTTTGCTTCGTTGCTATTGATATTGAAGGCTCGTCCATGTGCCACCTGGTTTACATTATTCAATTCAGGGCATCGAGGTCGCCTGTGGTTAGGGTCTCCACAATTATAACATGCCCGGCCGTTAGTAATCAGCAGTGGTTCCTGGGCAGCTGTTTGATGATTATCTTGTGTCCTAACCGTTACACGACATGTAGTGACAAAGTGTCCAAACCTTCCACATCTAGTGCATTGACGACATGGAAGATTTGCCGGGTGATGATACTTGCAAGTGTTGCATTGAGGATGGATTCCCGTGTAGGCTTTCTTGATAAGAGGTTGAGTCACAGGATCCACAACAGCATGGTTCTGATTATCGCCCATTCGTTTCTTAGAGTTCGAAGAAGTAGTGGCGGCCTTTGCTAAAACAGTCTTAGATCGTTCATCAACATGGGTGGTTTTCTCAGTAGACGTCTTGGTGCCCTTCCTAACCAAGTTTCCTTTCCTTACGTGTTTGTCTATTAAAGTGGCTGCAAGCTAGATGGCTTCTTCTACCATAGTGGATTTGCCTCCAGTGACAACGTCTTGAATCAGGTCAGGTAATCCCTCGATATATTTCTCAATTGCTCGAGAGACCGGGGTGACCATGTGTGGAACCAGTATGCTAAGTTCATGATATCGAGTATTATACGCAAGATTCTTACCACTGTCTTGTTTGAGCTCACGAAACTCATCCTCTAGTTTCCTGATTTCGTTCCTAGGGCAGAATTTAGCGATCATGAGTTCCTTAACCTCAGCCCAAGACAAAGATAATGCAACATCAGCGCCCCGATTGCGCTTTTCGCCATTCCACCATGTTAGCGCCCCCTTTTGAAGGACACTAGTAGCATAGCGAACGCGGAGTTCATCAGGACAATCGCTGTTCACAAAGGTGCTCTCCATACTTTCAAACCATTGGAGGAGGCCAGTAGCACCCTCCTCACCAGTGAATTTTGTAGGGTTGCATGAGTTAAAGTGTTTGTAATTGCACTGAATTTGAGTCGCACCCCCTGTGTTGGCACTGTTGCTATTCTGGGTTATCTCACTGACAAGGTTTGGGATCACTGCAGCAATTTGCTCGGCGACTAAAGATGCGAGGCGACGATCAGAACGTTGTCCAGGAGCACGAACAATGCGTTGGCTGGCATCACGGAGCATGCGGCGAGCAGACATCTATGAGGTAGTCAATGAATAATCATGAGATTAGAAAATGTAAGTGTATGACCGTACAGATGATTATGAAAGTATGAACTTGTAAACAATATATGAAAATCATGAAATACAAAATATTGTATATGAAACGAGAGAGTATTATTGACAAGCTTGCATAAAATGCTTGGAGTGCCCTTGTCTAGCTGTAAAGCCCAACAAGAACGTTGACTTTTCAAAGGAATTGAACCCAATGGTGATCAAAGAAGACATGCTTTAGCCTATAAGCGGACACTCACTCCAGGAATCCCCAGGTAAGCATAACAGGTCCGTTATTGGATTTATGCGCTATGTTTACCTATGCCAGAAAACCCAGTGTACAGGCATCCACCCTTCCAGATTGCACGTGTTCTATCACACTCATTAAAGCTCAAAAAACTTTGAAGGAGCAAAAATAAGGGTAGGCATCATGCCTAAGAGTGTCTTCATGAAAGGTACTGCTCCCGTTCCATGATGTAGACTTTCCACTCCTTGTAGGACACCATCTCTATGCACCATGATGAAAGATGAGGAGAAATAGAGAAGAAGGGAAAGATAGAGAAAGGAAAGTAGAGGGAAATGAGGGGTAGGGTAATTTAGGAAATATTATGCATGAAAGTTGAAGTTCGGTTATAGTCTAGGCCATTTTATCTAATAGCCTAGTTCCCTATAACCATGGCTCTGATACCAATCTGTAACACCCCAACCGATGGCGGAATCATCGAGGTGTCACGTAGTGACGATTGTTCAAAAGCTCATGGTACTAAAATGTAAATATTTGATTATTGAATAATGTTTTACAACATATGAAAATAAATACACAACAAAAATTGTGATAGTTGATTTATTTAGTCTAAGTCCAAAGTCCTATGTGAAGCGTCAAGCAGCTTATCCTGAAACATGCACGAAAATAAATTTTGTCAACATATGATGTTGGTGAGTACTAGTTAGCTTTGTACATATAGTATAAGTTTGAAAAGTAGTACAATTCATATGTCTAGCATCACCAAGGCATTATGTAAACACGCAAGTAACCAAACAAGACAAAGATCAAATGTAAAGTTGATAAGATGAAGTTGATAATGAGCACCCTAACACGTGTCAAGTCTAAAAGAGCACCATAACATAAGTTATGTCTAAATGAGCACCGTAACATAAGTTACGTCTATATGTAAAGAGCACCATAACATAAGTTATGTCTAGATGTACGATTTTGTATGTAAGCTACGTTCATGTTCAAACATAAGCACAAAGATAAACAAGACACGTATATGAATTGTAAATGAATAAAAATGTATGTGTAAATGAATATGAAGGTTTTGTATACTTGTGCATGAATCACCCCAAAAGTTGTAAAAGCGAAAAAGGGGATAAGTAATACTCACCTTAGCAAGGTGGTAAGTCTTGTGGAATTGAATAAGTATAATCCAACGTTGCCAAGTATCACCCTATGTATAAGGTAACAAATAAGTCTAAGTCTATCTAGTCTATAAGTATTTTCTAGGGTTCCGAATTGGGGATAAGTATTCGTTTGATTAATAAATTAAACGTTTAATAAATAAAAGAAATTTGATAATTAAATAAACAAAAGTCTTTTTGTAAATTTTAAATTTAAGGTGGTCACAATAATAAGTTTTAAGTGTGAAAATAATTTTTATAAAATTATTTTCTTATAAATAGATTATTAAATCTATTTATTTCAAATTGTCAAAATATAACTTTAATATTTAAAAATATTAAAATTAAAGAATTTTTAAATTAAAAATTGTATTTCTGTTCTAAATGGATAAAAATAATTTATATAAAATTTTGGTGCAAAAATATTGAAAAATGAATTTATTATGATTTATTTATGATTAAAACTAACAAAAATTGATTAAAAATACAAAATAAATTGTTTTTCAGAAATAAAAATCATTTCAGAAATGTTTAATGTTATATAAACTCAGAATAATTTTTGTGGGAATTTATATAATCGTTTTAATATTTTTAAAGAATTTTATAAATAAAATAGAATAAATTCAAATGTTTATTATTTATATTAAATAAATGATTTTTGAAAATCTAAAAGTTGGATAATAAACATTACCATTTGAATGACATAAAATAAATTTTATAGAATTTATAAGTCACATTCGGTATTTTAAATCTATTTTAAAAGATTAGAAGGTTAAATGTATAGATAAAGGGGTTTTAAAAAAATATGCTGCTTATGGGATTCGAACCCGCATCAGGGCCGGTCCGAGTCTTATCACAACTCGTGTCTACCAACTGATCTGTTGATTAGTTGGTATCTGATTTCGTTTGTTAATATATAAGTATAAATACGTTTCTGGTTCATCTTCCCCAATATAAACCTTACGAGCCCTAGATTTCCAATTGTTCAAATCACACAACAATAACCCAATTAATCTTAGGGTTGTTGTTGTGTGTATGCCGAAGATCAAAACCCACTGAGAAAAGAATGCTTACAAACACGATTTGAATACGAATGATCAGTCAACGCAGAAAGTCAAACGCGAGGTAAAAGCTTCGAATGATGATGTTAGAACAGAATTTGAGGTTTGAGGGAGAGTTATTGGCGAGTTGTGAATGATTTGTGGTGTCCAATTTATAGTGATAGGGTCTGGTTCGTTGATTTGGAAGGTTGACTCGCCATGGATGTATTAACGCGTAAATTTGTGTAAAATTGGAATGTTTTGACCGTGTTAATACGCGTAATATGCTGTCTATTCATAATACGAGTCAATCAGTGGTTAATTGCCATGTTTAGCTTCGAAAATCTTGTTATTGTTGTGGTTCGATGCTGTGCAGCGAGTAGAAGAAGGAAGAAGAAGTAAAACAAGGGTTTTAGGTGGGCTTATATACATTTCGAGTTGGGATATAACCAGATATGGGGCTTGGCTCAATTGGTTGTTGCGCACCGCTGCTTGGAGACAGACCCGGGTTCGAGTCCCATGGTCTGTGTTTATTTCTTTTTAAAAAAAAACAGATAGGAGGGTGAGAGGAGAGGAGATGGGCTGGGTATATTGGGCTCAGAAAATGGGTAAAAGGGATGGTTGGGTTGGGTTTGTAGGTTAGGGTAAATGGTTTATTAAGTGTAATGTTTAAAACCAACATATATTTTTTTTTATTTTTATTATTATCATTATTATTATTATTATTATTATTATATACAAAAAGAAAAGTGACGGATGTCACAGTTTTTCTTTTATAACTTTTAAAAGACAAAATGCACTTACATTCTTTATGTTGAATGAAGTTTCAGGCATTGTCCTTTAACTATAAATATTACACTGGTTCTCCTTTAAGTTTACTTTTTCTTACGGTTGGTGTCATTTACTCATAACCCAGTTATTTTTTTGTTTGTCTGCCCCATGTGCATTGCAAGTGAGGGTATTTTCGTTATTTCACACTCTCTCTTTCTCATCGCCTCTTTCTCTCTTAGCCAATCATAACCCACCAGCCACCACTACCACCCTATTCTTCCTATTTTTCTGTCTCAGTCTCACACAACCAAAGTTGTGCCACCATTAACTACTACGAGTAATGATTCACCAGCCACCGTCTCCAACTTCCCACCTAACCTAACCGTTGTTCATCAATACCCAACATTTCGTGTCGCAAACCTTCCACATTCATCATCGTCCATCCCCACATACAAGCCCTAAATACCATCATTTGCAACCCCCTCCCCCTAACCACTACCTCTTTTGTCACTACAGCCACATTCCTAAACCTACAAACCACCACTATACGAGAATGTTGAAAACCCATATCTCAAACCTTAGAATTCAATCATCGCAAATGTGGTGTCGTAGGTTGCTGACGCCCGATGGCTTCGTTCAGATATGTTAAAAGGCTAGGGGTGGTGGTGTTGAGGTTAAAATGGAGGTTAAAGGCAAACGGTGGTGGTGTTGAGGTTAAAGGGGAGGTTCGGTGGTGGTGTTTAGGTTAAAGGGAAGGTCAGATCCAGTGGTGGTTGCTTGTGTTGTTGGTGGAATGACAAAAATGCCCTCTCGTGGGGCAAGTTAACATAAAAAGTTAACTGGGATATGAGTTAAGGACACCACCCTTAAAGAAAAGTAAACTTAAAGGATATTCGATGTAAGCGCCTGAAACTTCATTCAAACACAGAGGACGTAAAATGCAATTTTGTCCTTTTAAAATTTAGATATAATGTTTATAGAATTACAAATATATCGTCAAGTGAATTTAATTTTCTCTACATTTTTTTGCCTAAGTTTCATTTAAAACGGAGCATGGTCAAATAAAATATATTATTATTAAACGTTATGCTATACTAGGTGAATGCTCGTCTAGAGACTTTGTATTTCTAATAGTTATTTTAATCATTACTTTCTCGTTTGACAATACATGAAGTATAAGTATTACATATACTATTGTTTGCTAAACGAAGTGTTACACTATCTCCTTTTAATTTGTGAGTCTCAACTCACCATTGCCATTCTAACCTTACACCCTAAACATGTACCCGATCATCCTCAAGAACATGTCGTTTTCCTTCACTACGGTTACTGTATTATAGGGTACACATGATATACTTCCTTGTTTTCCATTAGGAGGATGTATGGGATTTAGTTGGAAAATAGCTTATTGATTTATTGGTTTATTCAAAAAAGTCAATAAGCGAATAAGATGTTTGGCTACAGCAGAAACACTTTCTGTTTTAGCCTTTTGATATTGGTTAAAAAACTGTTTTAAGAAGTCACAGATTGTGGATTTTTGTTTTTGCTTTTGAAATAAAAATTACAAATTTACCCACTCATAAAACCAATCTTTACATAAGTTAAGTCAAACACTTTTTTTAAAAAACTTATTGACTTATTGGTTTTTCTAATTACAAAAGCTAATCTAAACATTTTTTTAAAACTTTAGTCTAAAAAGTTATAAGTCAATAAGAACCTTAAAAACACTTTTCAACTCAAATAAGCAATCCCAAACACCCTCTAGATATTAAAGAATCGATTAACACAAGATGATATGAGACAATAGTGTGGGGCATAATGATTGGATGTGCACAGCCTTATTAACGTGATAAAAAACTTTCAAATAGTTATTTCATATTTTCATCTTCAATTTGGATTGTTTCAATTCGTTTTTTTCCCCAGAAGTGATACCCATTCTGATGCCACTTGAGGGATATGAGAAGATACGGAAAATATGATAACATATATTGATTAAGCAAATTTGTATACAGTTGACATATATATAATTTATTAAACGACAAGAGCGCCATAAGGGGAACGGGGGTCTACCGAATTGGTCACGGGTACCTCACTTTTAGCACGGTAACACTGCCGCCACTCATGCTGGTAGTGATCCCGTGAACCAAATTCGGGTTCTATCTAACAGATGTGAACCCGTGAATTTGAATAAAATATTATTTCTTTCTATACCACCGACAGCATGATCGACCTATTTGGCTTTTTCTGGACCTTGTTGTTGTTTTTGTAACTAACTTGAAGGCGGAGGTGGAGTGGTTGGGGTGGTCGGAGTTGTCTCCGGCGACGAACAATGACTTTTCAGGCGACGGAAAAGAAGAGGTGGGAGAGACACGAGTTCAGGCGATGACTTTTTGGCTTCTGTTCCCGTTCTATTTTTATTTTTTTATTTGAGTTTTGTTTGTGATGGGTAAATATAGAGATATCTATATCTATATCTATACTACTATATAGTGTATTCTGGACGGACAACATCATCATTTCATATTTATTTATATGGGCAAAAATGTAATTTCATTAGATTGGTAAGACAAATTTAATACGAAAATTTAATACTAAGTCAAATTTCATTTATAATCTCTTTTTTATTAATTTTGTTTTTGATACATATATCAATGATGCATTTTTAAGACGGTTGTTTTTTTAACTTTTAAGACGCTCATTAACTATGTTTATACACACATCTATGTTGGTTCGCCTTCTTTCCAGTGCCTTCTCATTGCAGAAACAACTATTCACCTCCTTTCCATCAACACACCCTTTAAACCACCATTGGGTGCGACTGATCACATCTTCAATCACTGTGCCTCTTTTGATGTCCCTAATCGGTTTTAACCGGAATTTATTTTTCCGGTTCATTTACCAATTGAATCCTACTTTATACCCTTCGCAATAGCATCGTGGTATCTATATGGACGGGGTTGAGAAGAAGACAAGCCGAATCACAGGTGATGTTCGTGTGTCCACAGCCGGTGGTTGAATCTGTAGGTCCTACGAACCAAATTTTTGGAGTGCAACAAGAGCACATTAACGGTTCGGTAATTGCTTTGATTTAGCTACTGTTTTCATGAAATCTTCTTTGCTTAGGCGTTTGTTTATTTGTTACAACACATATAGCATATACTTTTTTCACAAAAAAAATAATAGACAAGATATGGAGCAAAATATTGATTGTAAGTTTCTTAATTAATTTATATAAGAAGTTTTGTTATTTTTAGTTATTGATGTTAGCAACCATTTATATTATTGGGAAATTAACAATTGAGTTTGGTTAGGTAGAGGAATCAAATATGAATTCTTGTTTAACACATCATAAAACATGTTTAAAACTAAACGGAATTGCCATTGGGGTTGGTGGCCCAATGATAGAAGCAAAGCTTCTAGGAACACCTAAAGGGGAGGTTATGGGTTCAAGTCCCACAAAGAGAAGAAATTTGCCGTTCAAAAAAAAAAAAAAAAACTAAACGGAATTGTTTAAATTCAGATATATAGCCTAAGTAAGATGTTCCTTTGGCGATTACTAAGTTAGGGCTAGGCAAATTCTTGATAGTAGAGGAATTCCTGCTATTGAAGTTGCTTTGTATCTAATAAAGGAATTTTTAGAGATTTTGCTTCAAGTGATGCTCCTGTGGAATGTAAGGTCTCTCATGTTTTGTGATTTAGAATAGTTAATTATATCTGTTAGCGGTGGTTGGAGTGATGTTTTCGAGTTATACACGTTAGCAAACATGGTTAAAAATTAAGAATTAGTAACTTCCGTTGAAATGTAAGATGATGATGATGATGCTTTTATTATTTACTTAATTACTTACAACATATAAGGAGTCGCTCTGATAAACCAGTGGCCATAGATTTGACTGGATGTCTGACCATATTAAAAAAACATAAGGTGATTTTTATTATATTTTCATTGATAGTGCAGTTTATCTTCTCCCAAAAATAGCTAGGGTGCGAACTTCAATTAGACAGAATTAGAATTAGAATGATTTTTGTTGTTTAACTTTTGTACATTGACATTTAGTTAATGGATTTTGATTGTTTAACAAGTAAGGAATACGTTTATATTACGCTCACCAAAAGAGGATCGCCAACACCCGCTGCTGTAAATTATAAATTGTCGACTCCATTGCAACGTGCGAGCTCACACTACAGTATCCCGCCCGCATAAGCAATTTTTTTTTTTTTACCAAAAACATACGTAGGGGTTCGAATGTAACATATTATTACTTAGGTGCTTTAACCAACCGGCATAGATTATCACCTTACTTTCCTCACCGTTTAGACGACACTTCAAATCAAGCAGAAAACAAACAGCGAGCCGATTAACCAAACAACGTGCAGTCCCGCTGCAACGCGCGTGCAAGTGCTAGTTAAAATTGATGTATGTATAATCAGACAAACTAATACGTGTATTCTGACGGAATGAACTTAACTTTTTTTTTATATCACTAATGAATACTTTTGTAGTTTTTTTATTTATACTGAAAAAACTTTAAATATTTATATTATTCATTTAAACGAAGTATAAATAAATGAACCAGTGGAGAGTGGAGTGTTGCCTCCAAAATAGTGTTTCAGTGAAGTGATATGGCAGTGTAGGATTGGTGAAAATCAGTGAAGTGAAAAAACCTTACGAATAGTGCCCCCCCCCCCCTCCAAACCTAGAGGTGTACAAAAAAACCGGTTCGGGAACCGAAACCGGGAAAACCGCCCCAAACCGAAAGCGGTTCCACATGAAATCGGTACTAAAAAAAATCACAAATCGAACCGGACCGAAAACCGGGCTAAAACCGACATCAAGTATAGATGCAAGGATAGTTGGGTCTGGATTTACAAACGTTACTTACTCTTGCAAACTTAAAACTCTGTGACTCACCAACACTTTATGTGTTGACTAACATTGCATGTTTTCTCAGGTCGCTAAGGTAGCAGCGAGACTAGGCGCACTGGAGTCGCACTGAGTCTCATTGTGCCGTGCATGGTCGAACTTTACTTTTATGTTTTCGAACTACTACTTTTGGATTATGGTTTGTAAACTTTAACTTGCTTCCGCTGTGGTCGTTTTGGGTTATGTAAACTTTTAAACTGCGTGGTTGGCTTTTATTACGTTGTTTTCATATAATATAGTTGTCGTTTATTTTGACCGTTAACTTTGATCCTGGTATGCCACGTGCCTCGCGGTAAACCCCATAAGTGGAATTTGAGGATGTGACAAAGATCAAGATGATTGTGACACCCGGCATATTCAGGTTAATACTTTTCATACTTTACATACATACGTTTCATACTTTGCATACATACGAGTCTACCTCAACGAAAACATTGAAAACAACTACTAAATATCATACTTGACCGAGTCGGTTGAGTCGTGTCGATGATTCGGGAATCATCGGGAGTCGTTACAATGGTCTGAGGGATCATTGGGTGTCGGTCCATAACCATGTGTACAAGGATTGGCGATTTGTAGAATCGTCGGGCTTAACGCACACACGTAAATCTCGAGTCCCAGGAATTGGTGAACGGATAGGAACATGTTAGTTATCATGCATTATATGTTTATGATCATTATGTGACTTATCGGTATGTGAATACGTGCTAATTTGTGTTAAAATAGTGTTTAACGCGCCAAAAACCCAAAATAACATGCTGAGGGCGAATACAAGAGGTATCAGGCGATTAGGGCACGCGATTAGCCCTAGTCGCCCATAAACTGGCGATTACAACAGGCAATTAGGCCCTACTCGCATGTAAACTGGCGAGTAGGAGCCCTAATCGCCTGTTGCAGAAGCCTACTCGCCAGTTTTGTATGTGACGACTAAAGATGCCTATAAATACCACCCTTATGTTTCAACACATCATTTGTGAAACCCTAATACACCTCAAAGCCACCCCACACCTTATTCAACCTCTGCAACACGTTTTTGATCAAGAAATCACATTTCCAAGCTTTACATCTCATAATCTCACAATTTCAAGGTGTGTTCTTCATCCCAAACCTTTGTAATGATGTTGTTTTGATCCCTAAAGGTCCAGACCTAATTTCTAAACATTTGTGTCTTTGAAAACTCATTAAAATCAGTTTCTAAACAAACCCAAACCTCTATGCTTGTTATATGTGATGTATTCATGCAAGATAGGATTTTTATCGTTTAAACATGGTTGTTCTTGTATTATTAATATGTTTCTGATCTAAATGAGTTAATATGATGTTAACCTAGGAGTTTGAAGGTTCATAGATGTGTAATATTGATATTAGGCGTTTTGACCCGTTTGAATGATTATGGAGGATTGATGATGATATGTTGTGTTTTGTTGATTGTTTGAGGTTAGAGTTTACTCTAGGATGATGCTAGAACAGTAGGATATAGTCGGACAACGTCATTATGTGATGAAATCTGGATATATGCTATTTAGGGTAAGTTTTGCATGATGATGTGATGTTTACATGATAGTTATGCTATTTTGGGAAAACACTTGCATTCGGGACGGCTAGGATGATGATAAATTGGGGGGTTTTTGCTTGAAATAGTTGGATTAATGTTTTGGATTTGATATTGGGTGTTTCCACATGTTTCGGATCTGATTTGGAGGGTTAAACGCGCAAAAAGACGGCACAGTGCAGCAGGGGCGATTAGGGAGTCCTAATCGCCTGTATAAAGGGCGATTGGCCCCCAATCGCATGAACCAGAGGCGATTGGGAGCCCAATCGCCAGTATGTCTGGCAATTACAATTCTAATCGCCATTTTGACTTTCCTAATCACCAGTTGACTTTTCCTAATTGCATGTTTGATTCCTAATCGCGTGTACTGCTGCTATATGTATATTTTAACATCCCGAAACACGGATTGACACCTAGGAACATGTTTGGGACCCCGTGACATGTCCAATGACTTAGTAACACGTGTTCGGACTCGTTTGTGCATTAATTGAGCGTTATGCTAGACTTAGTGAAATTTTGCGCATGCTAAGTGTTTAATTGCATATGTTGCATGATATCTTGCTTTCGGCTAACACGTGTGATGTCGGGTCACCAATGGGATGTCGAGTCTTGTCTGGTGTGGTTGGTTAAACGTTTAAACATCATTTCAAATGTACACGGTTATTGTCTAGACTGTTGGGGACTAATCAACCTACGGGTTGTTGGTCTAACACCTTATACGCTCGTCATGATAGGTCACCGGTATTTGGTGCCGTCTATTGAGCGGGTTTACTTATCTTAGAGGGGAAGCAGTATCAGGTGAGTTTCACGGCCCTACTTTAAGTCTTTACATTTCGGGGGCGACACATGCTTTATACATATTTCATAAATTATCATGTTATACTAGTGTTAAATTCATTTGTGCTATAGGATACGTAAAGTCCCGGGGAAACTATGAATATGCTGGATAGCATAGCGGGGGAAATGTGGATAGATCTATTGGGACTGACAGACCCCACTCGTTGGCTGGGAACCGGGCGGGTGCATATTGTCTCGGTCATAATGCTACCGTGGAACGGTAGTGCATATCGTTTCGGGCAAAATCATATATCGTTGTCTGTAATGGTTTCCGGTCGTAGTAGTATTATACATGCGTCTAGCTAACGCTATCATTTCTAACATAGTGATAACATGATGGCTTTCATTACTTAAACGTTTAACATAAAACCTGTGAACTCGCCGGCATTATTTGCTGACGTTTTTAGCATGTTTGTCTCAGGTCGTTGAGGTAGCAGCATTTCATAGGCGCACGGAGTCTCACGGCATCTAGGATTCATATGCATCTTATTTAGCATTTTCAGACTTTTATACTTTTACTTTCGTGTTGTAATAAAGTTTTACGCTTCCGCAGCGATGGATCATTTATGAAAACTTAATGGTTTGCTTATGTCGTTTTTATGTATCATATAGTGTCGTTTATTGTGACCGTTGACTTAGATCCTGGTTTGTCACGCGCCTCGCGGTAAAACCCCGCACGTGAAATTTGAGGGTGTGACATATTGGTATCAGAGCCAATGGTTATAGTGAACTAGGACTGCATGGTGAGTCAAGTCTATAGCCGAGTCGCACACACTAGACGGTCACATTCATATAAGTCATATCATATGGGGAATTGTCGGGGTGTTAGTATTACATTCGTTATTATCATTTATGCTTACATCATCTATCTATTACCCTTATTTCTTATCCTATTCTTCATCTTCGTGCTGAAGACGAGAAGGCTTACTATCCTTGCACGGCAGTGGTGTACATTGGAGTGGCTTCGGTATCCTTCGGAGATTTGTCCAAGATTCGGACATCTCCCCTTTCTATACTCCAATGGACACACTTGCTCGCACACATTATCGCACACTCGTACTTGCTGTTTTACATCTTGAGTGTTTATCACATAGGAGTTCTTATCTATTCTAGAACGTGGGTGCCTTGTGGTTTGAAAGTCAAGCTAGGAGCACGCCTCGGGGACCATGTAGAGCGACTTATCATTTCGGCTGCACGCATCGGTTTCTTTGTTAAAGCGGTTAAAAGGGAGATTATTGATGGTCCCTTTGAAGTGTAATATTCACGCATAACGACCAGAAATGCATAGGATTCCTACGCAGGTTGAGCTCTAAAAAAGAAATACTGGATTTGGGTCGATGGAGTGTGTTCTTTGTGATGACGGGTTGGACTCGACTCTTCACCTTTTCACAGCCTGTTCCTTTGCTTAGGAGATATGGTGGAGAATCGGTTCTTGGTGCAACTTACCTCTAATATTTGCCTTCGATATTGGTGATGTTTTGACCGTCTACAAGGGAGCTAATGGAGGTGCTCGTTGTGAAAAAATAGTCCAAGGCATAATAATGGGCACTCTACGGCAGATCTGGGTGACTCGCAATCGAAAAGTGTTTGAGCATTGAAAGGCTTCGATAATGGAGGTAGTGCATAAATCACAGCTATTTCCTACTTTTGGTGTAAACATAGGTTTGGATGTAAGAATGTTGATTGGATTGAATGGTGTAAAAGCTCTATGTACTTGCAGTAATTAGTTTTGCAGCGGTCCTCGTTTCAAGGACTGTTTGTGTTTGTTAATGAAGTTGAATGTTAAAAAAAATGAGGAAAGGGACGTGGAGATATAAACTTTACTTCCTAATTTTTTTTATCGGTTTATTTGTTAAGAAATAGGTGAAGAAAATGATTAGCGGTCCAACACATGCATCTTCTTGAGACCGACCGTAGTGGGGCACTATTTCCGGCGCTAAACACAAATTCGCGCCCTCTACACCAAAACGGAGGGCGCTAAAGGATGAAATTGGGGCATCAGCGCTAAACTTTTAACGTCAAACTCATTTTCCCCCCAACCAACCAACAACCAATAATATCCCGCCACCTCAGCCAACCCCGCCCCACTTTTGAACGGTCAGAGGGAGAGGAAGTTCGGTGGCCGGTGAAGGTGTACGGTGGTGCCATGGTGGTGATGGTGTATGAGTGGGTTTTTGTTTGGTGTGATATAATAGTGCTAAGAAACAAGAATACATTTCACCCCAACACATGTGGATTTCTTTAAAACAAGCATTTAGAAAAATACTACGGCGTGACATTACGGTTAACAATATTATATATTCACTTGAAAATATCATAATTTTTTTAAAGCGCAAATTACGTAAATATAGCAGATAGGTGGACAACAAATTGTGCCGCCATCCCTAGCTTTTTGGATAGAAAACGTTTCTAGTCTACTAAAAACAAAACGTTTCTAGTCCATGAGGAATCAAGAAGTTGATATGGACACTAGTATAGATTCTATACAAATAAAAACAAAGGGATTATAAGTGCTACCATACATCAACTCTAGGGTCTTCAAACAAAATCTCTCAAAACACAACCTGCAACCTGCTAAACCGGTCACCCAAACACCACAACCTCATCAATATAAACCACCAATAACCCTAATACATACATACTACAACACCACACCACCCTCCATACACTTCCTTGTCAAATTTCAGCAACAATGCCACCAATCCATCGCCAACTCGTGGACCGAGTCGCCATCGGTCGCTACGAAGAAGAAGTAACTCACCCAGGCGCCATCAAGGCGTTTGTAGCCGAGTTCATAAGTGCACTTATCTTTGTGTTCGCTGGACAAGGCTCTGGAATGGCTTTTGCTAAGCTTACTGATGGTGGTGCATCTACACCAGCTGGGCTTGTGGCTGCAGCTATTGCTCATGGGTTAGGCCTGTTTGTGGCTGTTGCAATAAGTGCTAATATCTCTGGTGGTCATGTTAACCCTGCTGTTACTTTTGGTGCCTTTGTTGGTGGTAATATTACGTTGTTACGTGGGATTTTTTATATTATTGCTCAGTTACTTGGCTCCGTTGTGGCTTGTTTGCTTCTATGGTTTTCTACGGGTGGTTTGGTAAGTTTTTGATCATTTTTATATCCATGGGCGGTTTTGTTTGAGTTCAACTCGTTTAACTTAGTGGAACAAGAGACATTTTAGACTTTTATTTTAAAAGCTCGAGCTTGGCTCATTTTATTTATTATTTATTAATCAACTTATATATTGTTTAGTTACTTTTATCGTAGGATCTATACCGTAATAGTTATTATTATACTATTATTAAATAAATTGTATATTAATATTATTTTCGGGTTAAGATCATTTAACTTAGCGTGTTTCAAACTCTATTTTTATATTTCGGGCTCCACGGGTGGGTAGTTTTTTTAAACTCGACTTGTTTATTATTTATTAGTTCACTTAAAAACATATCATCAAGTTACTTTTAGTAGTGTAGATTTATACATATTAATATTATTTTTTTATTATTTTTTTAGCTGAGCTCGATTCAGGCTTTTAAAAAGCTAATTCCTAGTAGCGTATGACAACTTGACTTGTTTACACCCGTAGTTTTTAAAATCCTACCCAACACGAGCTATATTTTAAGCTAATATTCTTGAAACATGCAGACAACCTCCGGATTCGCCGTAAGCGCCGGAGTATCGGTCTGGAACGCCTTAGTGTTCGAGATCGTGATGACTTTCGGATTAGTCTACACAGTTTACGCAACCGCAGTTGACCCAAAAAAAGGTGACATTGGCACAATTGCACCTTTGGCAATTGGTTTAATAGTGGGAGCCAACATTCTAGCCGGTGGTGCGTTTAGTGGTGCATCTATGAACCCAGCTGTTGCATTTGGGCCTGCTGTGGTTAGCTGGGACTGGGGTAACCATTGGATCTACTGGGCCGGACCATTGATCGGTGGTGGGCTCGCTGGTGCCATCTATGAGCTCATCTTCATTAGCCGCTCTCACGAGCCATTGTAAGGATCGGAGTTTTAATATTGTGAAAAGAAATTTCTGCCCTTGTTAATGTTTTAATCATTGATGTATTTTAAATCTTGCATCTTCTTCCACTATGTGAGTTATGTTTGTGTCTGTATTTGCATTTTGTTATTTTATTTAATTTTATTTTCTTGTGCAACGATCAAGTGTATTAAGATGATGTGTGTTAAAAGATTCAAGGTTTATTGATATTTGATTAATATTTTTATATATAAGACCATGTGTAGTGGGGGCTTTATTTATAAAGCCCCCCTTCCTGATTGGTCTATGTGGCTGCTGAGTCAGCGTGGAGAGAGAAACTGAAAAAGGGGTGTAGTGGTGGGCCTTTATTTATAAAGCCCCTGATGCTGATTGGTTGATTTTTTTATTTTTTTTTTTAATCTTTTAATTCAAAATAATTAAAATAAAAATGCAAATAAATATAAAAAAATTACAAATAATAATAAAAAACACACAACTGATATTAAAAAAAATTACAACTAATATTAAAAAAAAAGTTACACACATCCTAAATTCCTAAATTACTTATTAATCCTAAATTACTTATTAATCCTAATTTACTTATTAATCCTAATTTTCTCCACTATGGAGAGTAGTTGTCCCAGGGGAGGGTGGTGTACTCGGGTGAGATAGAACGTGAGCTATCCCGTCCATCGAAGGAGGATGAGGAATTGGAGGTGTGGTTGATAAATCTGATTTGGTTACCTATTTATAGGGTTAGCAAATTTTGAAATTCAAACGGTTTGGGGGGAAATTTTGAATTTCAAACGGTTTGGAACAGTAACCGTTTAAAATTTAAAATTTTCAATTATTAATATTATTATCAAGTTTATTATTATTATTATGTTTATTATTATTATTATTAAAAATAAAAAAAAATGTTGACTTTGACCTTGCCACATGGCAAGGTCTGATTGGATGGAGACATATGCATCAGGCGTTATATATATCAAGCCCCAACCCAAAATTAGCATATAGCGCCCCCCCTGTAGCGGTGTGGGGGGCGTTATTTTTGAAAAAAATTGATAAATGACGCCCCACTACGGGTGGTCTAAGAGCGAGTCGAGCTGCTTGTAACAGACTCACATTAGCTTGTTAAAAACTTAAATATGAACTAGCTACGGTTAAACAAACTCTAGTCTAAAAAAACGAGCTTTTAAGATTTAAGGGTTGGTTATATAGTGTAAAATTTCACGGGGTTGATGTTATTTAAAAAATAAACGTTGGGGAGAACCATAAGTAATACTTCGTAAAAAAAAACACATTGATCGTCCGCTAATCAAAACCTTACACGTCAGACTCAACTTTTGCCCCAGCCGGTGGAATTTCCACCATATTTACCCCACACCCTGTTTCACGCTGTTCACAAGGTGGTAGGCTAGCGTAGAAAGGCTCCACAGCCCATTTTCACACCACACCATACCATACCGTGCACCTTTAAATTATTGCTTTTAAAGTAATCAAGTAAAGTCCTATTGCTAGTCAATTTCTTTGAAGCCAGATGATTCCATAAATATGTGGCTATCAGTCAAGAGAATATCAAAATGATTGAGAGCAAATTTGTCTTTACTTTTAGTAACAGCGATCATTTTTCTTTATGTATATAAAATAATTAAAGTTATTGCACACGTAATAATATAAAATAAAATCATGAAAGTAGTACCATAAAAAATGATTAATAATAGCATATTTAAAAAGTTATGGCCAAGAAGTGTTAAGTTAATGTTTTGTACTTTTGTGCCAACCTCATCTCTTCAAGACGTAACAAGAGGACCGAGTTGCATTCTATAGCCAGACAGGCACATATGATTGATATATCTATGTCTAAAATATTCAAAATTAATGTGTCACATGTCTAAAACCCGAGATCTAACTAGGCAAGTTACCCTTAAACTGCTTAATATCTGTTCGGTAAAACTCGACTAGGACAAGTTTAAACGAGTCCAAATTTTTGTTTTTTTTTTTTTTTTTTTTTTTTTGAGAGGGGGGGGGGAGGGGGGGGGGGGGGGGGAGGGTGGTTGTTGGAAAACAGGATCGATCAACTCTCAAACATTAAAACAACTGTTGTGACTAAGGGCCCGTTTGGTAGCCTTTTAATGAGGCTCTGGATCATTCAGCTCTGAATAGTTCAACATTCAGACTGTTTGTTTCAATCTAAAAAAGGCTTTGAAGCTCTGAATGAAATGATTAAGAGCTGAATCATTCAGACTTGGTGCATAGCTGAACCATTCAACAGTTAATCATTCAGACCTTTTAATGATTCAGCACTTAATCAACCAAACAGCCCCTAATTCTGATCACGAGTCTTTATTATTATGATCCAAAACCACATAACTTAATTATCTATTTATACCAACATAACTTTCATCCTAAGCTAACCCAATCATGATTCATTACACAATCTATACATTTCAAACAAACAAATATGCTCTTTTATAAATAACATTTATCTTGACTTTCCATGCATTATCCCTTACTCGATATCTTCAAATCTCCACCTGATTTTTTTTGTTTGATTCGACCCTCAACTTCTCAACCTCAACAAAACTAGTCCTTTCACATAGAAAATATTAGGATTAAACTATTCATTCTCACCCTTAACGCTAATATGTTCCTCCAGATTTTAAATTCCATGTAATACTCTTCTTTGATCAACCAACACATTAACGATTTTCATCTTCGTGTGCTCGACAAACGAAATCATCACCTGATTTTTCACGCAGGCCGGTCATACTTGCTAATTTCTTCTCTTCTTGACTTAAACCCCTTGCTTTGTTACTTATACTCAAAAGCAGGGGCGGATCTACGCTTCCCTAGGGGGTTCCCGGGAACCCCCTCGGTTTAAAATTTTTAGTGTTATTATATATAGAAAATTCTGTAGGAACCCATAAATATATTTGAAAGGAACCCCTAACCAAGTCAAACAAGTGCTCCAATGGTTATTCCCTTACCTTCTAACTGTCAAACCCTAGGTTCAATTCCTATTGCAGTCCTTTTTATTATTCTGTTTTTTTCTTTTATTGTCCACCTCCACAGACCTCTCCTCTCATTTCCTCGTTTATATTTGCAAATATGTGAGTCCATACCCCTTTTGGGGGAGTTTTATTTTAGATTTTTTTTCTTTGTCATCGTTTCTTTTCCTATATATTTAAGTATTGTTATATATTTGCAAATATAATAATTGCCTTTCAATTATTTATTTAGAAATGTCTTTGAATTGAATTAACTATTTGGTGTTTGATGCATTAGTTAATATTAGTGTTCTTGATTATATTTTGTTTTTGTTTACTGTATTTTTTTTTTAAACCGGTTTAAGTAAAAAGTTGAGTAAGGTTGGGAAGAAATGAATCTAGTTATTTGAATTGAGTTGGGTTTAAACCTGCTTTAGTAAGGAAAGTGCAGGTGCAATTGAAGTGAGCCCGAGCTTGATTGGGTTTGTACTTGTTAAATTTATGAGAGTTTGAGTCTGGCTTGATTTGTTAGTAGTTTTTCAAGGTTGTTTATTATTTATTATTATGAAAAACTACTAACAAATCAAGCTCAAGCCTAAAAAACAAAGCTCAAATCAAGCTAAGCTAAGCTCAAGTTCTTATAAATTAACCGACTTTGTTTTTGAGGCTTGAGCTTATTATTTATTAATTTTTAATTTGATATCTAGGTAGTATGCAGACAAATATTTCAAGTTTCTATCAGACAACGACCATCAAACCTTGAATCATCTTCAACAAGTAAACCCATGAAATTGGATTTGGATATTCAAGAGCTTGAAAACCGTTTTAGCGAGGTAACCACCAACTTGCTTACATATATTCTATTGTATTTTTATTATGTGATCGACTTTACCCGAACCGTCAAACCGACCCGACTTTTTTTATGTTCGGTCATATAACATTGGGGCATAAAAAAAGGAACCCCCTGAAAAAAAATCCTGGATCCGCCACTGCTCAAAAGAATTTAATAAAGCTAGGGTGATGATATTAAGACACCTACTAACTTATTTCGATACCTTATATACGCCTTGTTTAGGTTTATACGAGGCATATAGGGTTGCACAACTTCCTAGATCAGACAAAAGCTGACACAATATACGGTAATATTGGGGTGTTCAGAATTCGATTCGGATTTGAAAAATTCAGATCAACTTAGTTTGATTCGATTTTTAAGTATTCGATTGGACTATCAAGAATTCAAATTCGAATTGAGTCCAATAAAACGAATACGAATTTATGATTATAAATTTGATTTGATTCGAAACTCGGGTAAAAATTATTCATATGTAACTTTTTAACTATATATGTACACACATACACATTGGAAAAACTCTAAATTTGGGCTAAAACTAAAAGTAAAACAACTTACTCTAGCCGTATTTTACATATTCACATTATATATCACAAAACTCTAATAGGCCATAGTTCCTACTACTTTTACCATTCATGTATGTGTTGATTAAAATTACAAAAACAATATTATCGCAACAAAAACTTAAACTTCATATAAAAACGATATAGAAGATAGTATTGTATGTCATTAAAAGTAGACTTTCGGAGTTTAGGTGGTTCATAGTTGTCATTTGTGTTGTTTATTAATTTTGTAGATTAGTATTTTAAATGCTAAAAATAATGTGTTTGTAACAGTTTTATAATTAAAGATAAAACAATTTATTATTTATGGTAAATGTGAATTAAATCGAATGTATCCGAATTCGATTCAAATTTGAGTTCCTAAAATGAATCGAACACAAATCGAATAAATCAAAACTTAATCGAATACGAATGTAGGTAAAAAAAATTAATATTCGAAAAATCGATTCATATAATTCGAAAATTGGTAATTCGATTCGTTGAACACCCCTAGGGTAATACGACCCGTATAGACCACACCCAAACTGAACCTACTTGTTTCCCATCGGTTAGGGTTTCATATTCTCCAAACCAGTTCTTGAAGCAAACCAATTCCTCCCAAGAATCAGTTTTGACCAAACTGACCACAAATCAAATCATTTCTTGAGCCTAAACTGTTTTGGCACCTCTAGGCTCCCACGTGCTAAGAGCATTCATTAGGGCCATAAACCAACCAAACGTTCAGCAAACAGTTTGTGAAATGTTCTCGTTTGATAAATGAATGAAGACAAACAAGAAATTATGTTTGCTTAGTTAAACAAACGAACATGAACAGAGGTTGCGTTCGTTCATTTATGTTCGTGAACGTTTTGATAACATGTTCGTTTATATTTGTTTGTGTTCGATAGTTCTTTAGGTTTTTAATTTTTTAATTTTTAATTTAAGTACTTCAAATTTCCAATGATAGATTATTTAATATATCAATGTATCACATATTAATATTACTTTGATGCACTGTTATTTTGGGTGGATTAAATGATAATTTAACGTTTAATATGATAATTTTGTGTTTTTATAAAACATTATGTGATCAAGCAATATGTCAAGTATAATTGGGTAATTGGATTAGCATATGTGTTAGTTTGTGCACGGTTTTGTTCATTAATGTTTGTTTGTGTTCGTTTGCGTTCATTTGTGTTTGTTTGTGTTTGCTTTTGTCTGACACCTAAATTAACAAATAAAGACAAATGAACACGAATATGTTCATTTCCTTAAAAAATGAACACGGACAAAAACCTCGTTCGGTAATTGTTCATGAACAGTTTGTGAACACGTTATTTTCTAAACAAACAAACACGGACAAAAAATCTCATTCAGTAAGTGTTAGTGAACAGTTCATGAACACGTTATTTTCTTAACAAACAAACACAGACAAAAATCTTGTTCGGTAAGTGTACATGAACAGTTCGTAAACACATTATCTCCTTAACATACAAACACGAACAAGGCTCTGTTCGTGTTTGTTTGGTTCGTTTACAACCCTAGCATTCATATTAGGTTATCCATATTTTTGTGAATGAAACCCCAATATTTTAGGATTGGATTGTGAGTACTGTTCGTCGGCATATTTAGGGGAACACAGTTTTTCTGTAATTATTTTTTTAATGTTTTTTTTAAGTAGTTGTGAGTGAGGGAAGAGAAAAAGTAATGATAAAGGTATAAAATGTTTAATTTAATTGGGAAAGAAAGAGAAAATGTAGTAATTTTCAGTGTAATACGTGGATGGGGAAGAAAAACCTATTATGAATGCTCTTAAAAGATTATATACCTTATGGCTCATACCTTAAATGCACAGCATTGATGTTAAATGATTTAAACTAAAAACAAGTCTTTTTCTTGTTTAATATCATTCACCATCATTCTAGTAAGACTGGCATTGATAGTAAAGTAATGCTTTAGTTGAAAAAATTGTTTGTTCCTATAACATGAAATTTCCTTGTTCATTGTTTTTAATGTGATTGTAACATCGATATAATACATAATTACTAATTTACTATGTACACACACACGCTAAAGACTCTTCTTGGTGCCATTTTTTAACTGCTTGCATACTCATTGTCCGCAGAAACGACCGTAGACAAGATCACCATAGGCCCATTTTGGCTGATACTGGGCCGGTTCTGGTTCAAGCACTAACCACTTGGTGCCTTGAAGATAATTTTGAGCTTGTAGGCCCAATAAAAAGGCAATAGGAGTTGTTATTAGGTCATTGCGAATTCGCAAGTATGTAGGGATCCTCAAAACCCTTCACCATCTTTTACATGTAATTTAACTAAAGTTCATACTTATTAAATTTATCTCTCATTTTAAAAAACCTTTCACAACCCATCCACCATAATTATCTTTATTTTACTCACATACACTTATTTTAATACATTTTTTTGCTTTTGTACACTCACAATAATTCGATGTATGGTGAATAGTATAGTAGTTTTTCATATATGGAAAACTACAATAACAATTTTCAATTTATAAAGATGGGGTAGAAAATGGCGGACGGGATGTAGTACATTTAAGTCTTTAATCAATTTATATAATTATATTCATGTTCAAACATAAAAGAAGTAATTGTGGCTTTAGTGTGTTTGTGGAGAAGAGTCAAGCTCGAGCTTGAAAATTTAAGGCTCCCTTGATCTTGGCAACATGTCACTTGGTTCAAATCAATTATACCCCCAGCTTCTGATTTGTCATATGTGTGAACTTGTTTTGCATTGGTTCCTCTCACAACTTGTTCATCAAACCGTAGGGTCTACAAGAGGTTCAATCCTCAGTTTGAGAGTGTGCGTCGTGCGCAGGGATACATGGTACCATGGTCATATAACATTATAACCTGAGGAACCTACATGCGCGTTTCGACTGTCTTTTATCCAATCTTGCCATCTTTCGTTCGGGAATGTTTGGTTAGTAGACCCCAAACCAAACATGTTTAATGCTCTAGGATCAGTTCGTCTAACGGCATTAGCCCTAGCAAAACATGAAACGTTGGGGCTCAAGACTACCATAACAACTTTAGCATCTCGCTAGTGCCCGATTAACCTACCAGACAGTAGTCTTTTAGCCATTGTCAAGCATCTTCCCAAGACGTTAATAACAACCAATGTGTATTTTAACACTTCGGACAGCGGTTCCAACAATTCCTTTTCCCTAAAGGTGTGAACATACAAAGGGCAACTACTATTCCTCGGAACTAGGAGTAGTTACACCGATTATGGCAACTTCTCATGAGTGGTAGCGACAAAAAACAAGACTTTGCTCACGTCTCAGGGATGGATCCACTAGATGGTGCGTGGCTTCATCTCTTCATCCAGTCTTGTTGTCGGTCTTAAAACAAGTGACCATTATCCAGTTATGTAAAGACAAAGAAATGGAATGCCATGGGACTCTTGGCGAAGGAGCTTACTCTAACAACCAAGCTAAAATATGTTTGAGACAATGGTGAGTTTAACACCAGCAGAGGACATCGCTCGACTCTTCACATTAATAAGAGTGGAGTATGAGCGAGGTATACAAAGCACATATACAAGAGCGTGTACGCAAGTCTACATAGATGGTAAAGCTATTCTTATCAAAGGGCTTGTAGCCTAATCAAAGCGTGTACATAATGGTGTTCATTCCCAAGTTGTTGAGAGTTCTAATCTTATTATTGGCAAAGGTGTAGATTTAAAAGTAGGGTTATGTGTGCGAGTTAGCCGTTCTAACAAAAATAAGCAAAGGTATTCTTACAAGTTACAGAGAGGTTTTAACTGTACTGTTGCATCCGTTACGACATGAACATGAGAACCTCCCTTAACCTTCAAGATTAAAGGCTAGTATTTACAACGAGGAAACCCTTAGTTGTTCCGTTAGGACACGCGGGTAGATTTTAGTGGTTAAGATATTCAAGAGACAATTTGTATGCAAAGGTAAGATAAATTATGTATGTAAAAACAAAGCACCCTCAATACTTGTGTGTTTGTCTCATCACCAAGGTCCCAAAGTCATCCTTATGTGAAATGGTTTTATCACCAATCTCCCTCGTCACGGGTCGGTACAGGAGGCAAAAAAATCTAACCAGAATTTATCCTAATGTAGGTTTCATCTTATTTAAGTTACTTACATATCTCACTCAACAAAGATTACAACCATCCACACAACCTAATATAACATATATTGCACATAAGACCCTACGTAGTGGGGCGTGAAGACCAACTTAGCGCCCCCAACACCATTACAGGGGGGGCCTAAGTTTCAAAAATGGGCCAAAGCGCCATGTTTATAACGCCAGAATGTTAAACTGGTGCCAATAAAAACATGCCACGTCCGAATGTGTTGTTGTTGCTTATTTATTTATTTTTTTATTTTTATAATAGCGCCCCAATTTTCCCCCTCCCACTACACCCTATTTTCACTTCAAGCCCTATGCTGACTCAGCTGCCACGTGAACTAATCAGAAACAGGGGTCTTATCTTTTTCCCTTCCCCACTACACATGTCTAATACAAACATGTTTTGATGTTTCCAAAAAAAGGTTCCATGTGCAGCCACATTGGCAACAACTTTAGGCAATTTTGACCTTGATATTAGATCTTAATAATTACTATGGAATCCTATGTGCTGACTTTCAAAGTCAAAAGCAGGTCTTCTGCTAGTAAACAAAACTTCACGAATACACATAACTCACCACTACCACACAAACAAGTGTCAGTAAATTGACTATAACGATAAATTCACACAGAAAGTAGTACCTCTATTTTGTCTACAATATATGCTGACAATGTATGTAACCAGAACAGCAATAGCTAAAATACACAACATAAAATATATAAAAAAAAATCATCCAAAAGTTAATTTTTTTAAAACAATGTCTTTGTGTAACTTCTGATAGTGGGGCCTTAGGTTGGTACGGTTCGATTCCGGACCAAAACCGTGTTTAGTAGATTTTCATTACTTGATTGGGTCAGGTTTTTTTGTTTTCGGTTAACCACTTACCCGCCGTTTGGGTCTATTCAAGCCCTATAAATCCAAACAGGGCTTCTCAGCTGATTCAATTTTTTCGGTTATTAGATTGTCCAACCCTAAATTTTGAAACTTAATCTTGTTGAACAACGGTAAATTAAAGCCGTAGATGCCAAAAGGAGCTCTATCGAATGTATGCCATTAAGAAAACAGAATCTAAGGATTGCATTTAGAGTTGTAAAGCCAAAAAAAAGCAGATATGAAAAGGCAGACCAAGAATCAAAAAGCACCTTTTTTTTCTTGAATATTTTGATTCTCTTCTATTTCAAATTCACAGGCTGAATTTACTAAAATGCCCACCAACAGATTATAATTCCCTAATTAAATTAAGAACAAATTTAAATTATCAAAGACCTACAGGTTACCTTCAGTATGATGACATGCTTCCGAGTGGATTATAACCCGAGCTCCTGAAGCAAGCCTGTTAGAAGTAAATTGAAAAGGATATCAAATGACCTGAGCTAAAGAAAATGTTTTTTTTTTCTATTTTTGTTAAATGATATTTGGAAATCAGATCATAACTTAACTTTCTTCGATTTTGATCATGTTTTCTTTCTCTTCTCTAAATGATTCCAATCGGCCTGATTGTTTCTTGGAAGAACATGGGTCGGTTATCCTTTTGCTACTGCCGTTGGAAGGGCAAGGGGATACAATTCGTGAACTGGGGCCTGCTTCAGATGAGAACCGTGGTCCCTCGGAAACAGGGGATCTCATAGGTTCATGTTTCGAGTGTTTACCGAATGACGGTTTGAGTGATTTTGGTATACATTTTGTACGTGTCGTGATTTCCTTATCTAAAACTGCATCACCATTATTTGTCCTGCATTTAAAAAATCAATAAGGGGATTTTGGCATCGCGTTTACTTGTCACAAATAATCAGTTTCTAGTGTTTGGGTAGTGAAATCGAGTTTGATCATCTGATTATAAACAGAAAAACCGCATCTAAATGTAATGCAAAACACACGTAAATCGGTATGTCCCTTAATGTAACGAGAAACAATATAATCTAGAGAAATACTAACCTGTCAGCATTGAAAGAGGATGATCTTTTTAGAGTTGCATTGCCTTCTTCCTTTAGTAATTTTGTCTCCACTAAACTCCCACTAAAGTATTCCTTATCTTCTAATCTCATGCTCATAAATCTTGGATTATCTGGCAAGCAATCAAGCTCATTCAACACAACAGATGTTGAAAATAAAGGTGATGGAAATTTTGAATCCGAGAATCTTGGTTTATAAGATGGAATTAAGCCAAAGCTATGATCTTTGACCGAAATTGACCCACAGGAAATCAGTTGCATTAACATATCTGTAGCCCGGAGC
The DNA here is from genome assembly GCA_028751855.1 of Ambrosia trifida. Classification (NCBI taxonomy): domain Eukaryota; kingdom Viridiplantae; phylum Streptophyta; class Magnoliopsida; order Asterales; family Asteraceae; genus Ambrosia; species Ambrosia trifida. The sequence continues at coordinate 58,088,530 of CM054124.1, forward strand.
TTTGAGTTGATCGGCATTTGACTTTCTTCTAGTCGTCTAGAATTAATATACTTGCTAGCATCGGCTTTGATTAACGACTCCAACGTCTCAGTTTTCCCCACAGATGAACATGTACTCGATGAACATGGAGGGGATGGATCTATTTGAATTTCAGAATTATCTTTAATACATGGGCTTGAGGATTCTAGTGTTATGTCATCAGTTGAAACACCACGTGTGCAAGTTTCTCGAGCTTTATTAGCTTTTATATTTTCTTCGGTTTGTGTGGAAGCATCAGCAAGACCATCATTTTTGTAGATTTTGTACTCGGTTAAGCTAAGACAACCATTTGATGGCGTACTCTTTCCGCCTCTAGATTCCGGGGACACTCCAGATGAACTAGAAAGCCGAACTGGAGGTGATAGCTCATCATCTTGAGAGTTTTTAGTATCTCTTCCGCTCATGCTTGTTGATGATGATGACTCGTCTTGACTTCTGGCAGACGGTGGTTCTGGTAATTGTTTTAGGTTCTGTAGTTTTGCCGTAGGAGTAAAACGACCTGCAAACATGGTACCTTTAATACTTAATGCTCTTAAAATGTATAGTTAAATGAATTTCACTATGGGTTTCAAACTTTGGAATCAGCTCGTAAAATTGCGGGCAACATCAACCCTAGTATTATGACACAATAAGCAATTAGTCCAAGATTCTTGCATATTATATCAGACTTGTTTAGTTCTTACGAATCGTGATTGTTAAGTACTAGCAATCATTTTGGTACACAAAGCTTTAAACTTGTCTAACACCAAGACACTAATCACTATTCAATTTTCTAAGTTTAATACACGAAAGGTTACAAAGACATGCACCTGAATTAGATTCTTCAACAAGCTCAGAGCCTTTAAGAACATACTCATTTCCATTAGCAGGAAGAATAAGGTCATCTTCACAAAGATCATGCCAAACAAACCCGTTTTTGTAGCTCCTGAATCAACAAACAAAAAGATCCAAATTCATCGACCACATATGCAAAAACAATAAACAGAAAGTAAAGATCAAATATAACAGAAGTATACGTATACAAGAAACCACCTCTTGCAAGACCATGAATACATCGAAGCCATCCCCCTTCCCCTCAAAGCATTAAGCTTTTCAATCACATCTGCAACAATTACTATCAAAATCAAATTTCACACTCAACTATTTCATCAACAAAACACAAGTGCCGGATTCAACCACAAGATTTTTGTCCTTGGTAAATATTCGGGAAACGACCAAAACAACCAATTACAATAAAGTGGCAGGTAAACAAACAAGCTACGCTGCAACCCCTTTTTATAGCAAGCAATATTGTAAAAATCGAGACCAATCGGTGATTAATCACCAGTCGGCCAGTCACTGAGTAAGTTTTCGTTATTCGTTCCATTAATTGGTAGTCGGCCCTAATCGTTTCTAGTCGGACCTAATCGCCCCTATTCGGCTCTAGTCAAACCTAATCGGCCCTAGTCGGCCGGATAAAAATCCACGATTCCAACCAGATTCCGGACAAAATTTGTAATTCCGGCCAAAACCTGTAAATTTCAGCCAATTTCCTACCAAACCATATAAATTCCATCTATTAATCCTTTATACTTCAAAACATTGATCAAGGAGGTGTTAAAACCTGTCTACTTAAAGTATTTACATATACAAATGTGTGTATATATATAAAAAACCGAAAATCCCAATCTCAATCCGATTACTCACTAGCATCTATCGATTCTTACAACCACGATAGCAGGATGATAATACTATATGCATAGTTCTATACCTCTCAAAAAAAGACCTTCAGGAGAAGCAAGCGACACTTCGATAAAATGCGGATGCTCAAGCTGCCGATTTCTACATAAATAATAAACCACAGCCACCTTCCGGCTCTTCGGCTGCTCCTCGGTCTCCTGAACCGCCTCTGGCTCCCGTTGCCGATACCTAGGAGACCTCTCCTTCCATACTTTAGCTCTATCAGGACTCAACTGCTGATGCTGCTGCCCATACTTACTCACTCTTCTCTCCATCAAAATTCAAAACCCTAACCAAACACACTCCAAATTTCATAAAACTGAACTCGATTAACAATTAATCGAGTTTAATCGAGTTCAAAGAGGTAACAAAACAAATCCACAATCTGTAAACAAACAATTGAGTGAAACTGTAATCAGATGATCAGATCTACAGTAATGGATCAGTTAAAAGAACAAGTCAACACATGAAATAATAATAATAATAATAATAATAATAATAATAATAATAATAATGAGCAGAGAGACAGTAGGAGTACATGTAATGAGGAACAAATTAATTGGCAAACATCTTGTACAGAACATGATGGCTAATAATATGGAACAAAATCTGAAGGTTTTTAATTAATTGATGAATAATGATGGATATGGACCGTTTGGTAGGGAAGGTGGAGTGAGTAAACGCTAATAATAAGTTTTTTTAAATAAAAAACATGAAAAGGAGAACAGAATAACTTTATACTGTTTACAGTTAGGCAAAATATATTTGATTTGATTTAATAATTACTGATGGTAGTGAAGTAGTTGTAGACAGATCTGGTGAGATGTAAGGTTCGAAAGTGATAGCAGGTTGTGGAGATACGGTTAAGTTTGTTTTTATATTTTTTTATACCATGTTATTTTATTGTTTGTGATATGGACAAAATTGAGGTGTTTTAAGATTTTAATGAACTACATTTTTAAGGTCATGTGTAGTGGTGGGTGAAATTTGTGAGTTAAAGGGGCATTAAATGGACATTTTTTGACATGTGGCAATGTGGGGTCACTTGGTGGGTGAAGGGGGCATTAAAGGGGCAAGGGGTGTAATGATGGGTGAAAGGGGCAAGGGGCATTAGTTTTTTTTTTTTTTTTTTAAATCTGCCACGTGGCAGCATCCCATTGGATGGGCAAACATTTGGCTTGAGCTAAATTTTCCGCGGGGGAGAGCATAACGCCCCTTTAACCTGCATGGGGGCGGTGTTCGTGGGTGAACGGGGCGCCAAAAAGGCCCTTTAATGCCCATTTGGCTGACCACTACGTATGGTTTAATGGAAGATAGTTTTTTTTTAAGGTGAGGAATGATGTGCTAATTATTGTGATTTTGGGTGTTGTGGCATTATCAGCCCCTTGGCTCTTCCAAATGTGCAGTGAATAAAATAAGTGGTTTTAGACCAAAGGCCGAACCAACCCAAAAAAGGCTCGAATCAAGCCTAACATCCGATAGATAAGGCTTCGGAGGAAAAGCCCATGGACCCTGAACCTCCGAAGCCCATTACGACAAGTATAAATACTCCTAAAAAATTTCTCATTTGGTAACTTCACTCAACTGAATCCAATCTCTCTTTCTATACTTTTCCACTTTTTAAAACCATATTTATTCTCACGCCAAAGGGTGGTCATATAAAGACCCTTCCTCTCCCCTGTGACGAGCCTAACGGTGTTTTATTTTGCAGGTTTTGTAAGATCTAATCATTCACAGACAAGTTCAATCATATCCACTCAGATCTGGTATCCCGAACCAACCAGAGGTAATTCTTTTCCTCTTCACGCGGAAACCCGCCTGAAGGAATGACAGTGAAATAATTGATAAAATCTCGTCTCTAATCCAAGTTGAACCAGCATCACCCGTATTCAATGTTCATCTGGATGTCGCAGAAAATAATGGTGAGAATGATAATCAAACCTGGATCACAAAAAATGCAAAGTCTTTCCCCCACCGCTTTACCACCACGTCTTGGATTTAACGGAAGTGAGTTAAGTGAAAATGTTTTGAATGGAATTTAGGATTTAGGAATACGTGAATGGTGGTGAGTAAATAAATGGGTATCGATTCTTGTGTTTTTAAACTTTTATAAATACATTTAGAATTTAGGAATACGTGATTTATATTTTTATCCAAACTTTTTAAATTTCACCGTAAGCTTGTGTGTGCCCTAACCCTCAAATCCCACATCTCTCTCTATCCATCTCTTACATCCTCTCTCTGTCAACCAAAGGGCACCGGAAACCTCACTAACCGGACCGTTTCCGCCGTAGCTGGGCTGAAACCAACCGGCAACGCCAACAGTCCAACATAACAGGTGAACCGAACAAGAAAGAAGCCGAAACCAACCAACAATAACACCAACAGAGATAAGAGATAGACAAAGTGAGAAAGTTATAAAAAGAGATAAACGAAGAAGTGGGCAGAAGAAGACAGTAGAAATTTTAGGGTTTCTCTAAACCAATGAGATGAGTGCACGTAATAGGGAAGCAGAAATGAGGAAGCATGTGAACCATGGATAGCTATAGTAAACGCCTCTCACAAAGAAATCTACCAATTGTGTATATATATATAATATTTTAATAATTAATTTTCCTTAAACAAAACAAAAAAAAGGTGGGATGGGCACCACCTCGGACTACCCTGATTTACTCTAATCGTGCACTGCCACATCACTTAATAATTCTAGGGGAGTAAACGAGCTGAGCCAAGTTGAGCCTAAGCCCAACTAAGCTCATGCTCAGTTCATCATGCTTTTATGAGGCTAGAGCTCGGCTCAAAAGGGAAGCCTAAGAGCTCGAGCTTGGCTTGAGGTAATCTAAAAGCACCTTTAAACGAGCTAAAAGCTCGGCTCGAGCTCACTTTAATAGCTTAAATTAGCTAAAGCTTAGCTCGAGCTCAACTCACTAATGTTATTAATTAAAATTAAACATATATGCTCAAATTGACAAAATCCCATACATAAAAAATTATATAACATTTGTTAGGGCTCGTTTAGACATGTCTAATTGGCTATTTTGGTAACAACTATCTATATACGAGGACACATGGCAATTGGTGATGTCATCTTTCCCTTGATTTCCCCCTAAAAGTACTAAAAAAAATTTTTTTTCTCTCTCTCAAACACATGCATGGCACATAAACTTTTAAATGGTAATAACTTTTATATACGATATTTTTTTAAAAAAAAATTACACTAAATTAACGAGCGTTTTATTATCTTTCCAATGAGTACCTATACAAAAAAGAAAAGAAAATGACTTTTTAGTGAGTTTTTTTCATGCAGAAAAAAAAAAAACACAATATGCTCAGGTAATTCATTAATCATGTCTAGACAATTCACTAATCATAACTAGAAGTGACCCCGCGCTATGCGGCGGGATAAACCAATTTTGAATGAAAATTAAATGAAAATGTAGACAAAATAGAAATAAAACACTAATAAAAAAACCTAAAACTAAAATATTATAAAAAATGTTTTAGTTTCCCCCAACGCCAATCGGTTCTAGGAGGTTTGGTTTATTTTTAGCCCATCATGGTTTCTATCCTGTGCCGATTTGGCCACAACCGGTTCTATTCCTTCTTAACAAAACCCAAAACTGTTTTCAACCTGAACTGGTTTGGAAAAAAAAAAGGGTTATCTCTAGGCTAAGTTAATGTAATGGACACTTTTCGGGCCTTTTTTTATATTTTGTTGTCAAAGAAGTTGAAATATAAACATCACTTCAACATCAATTTAATATCAACAATTACATGTATTCGGAAGCATGAATAGAAAACATGAACCAACATGAATATCCCGTAATAACTGCAACGAACGCATCTCCTCACGTACCTTCAAATTAATATCAATGTTTTTATATAATGTTCCTAATAAGTAATACAATATTTTTAAGGATCGTCGGTACAAAAAGAAGTATAATCTATAGTTGGATTTAGTCGACAAGTTATATATTTTTTATACATATGATAAACAATTAAATAACTTAATATAGTTGCATATCATAACAAATATTGTTATTTTTGTTGGGAATCATGGTATCAAATACACAGCGGAAGCAGTTTTATTTATTAATAAAATCGATTATATACAATATATAATATGAGCCGATTTATATATATAAAATATATGTTTAATTTTATTAATCCAATTAACAAAATATTCCCAATCAGGATCTCGGTTAAACGCGTATAAACAAATAAATAATGAACAACCATAGGGGGTTTAGTAATCAACCTTTGACGACTACACCGGAATTGTAACACGCGGGTTACAACGAATCCTCGCTAGTAGGAAGTTCACACCCGAGCACTGGCCAACTGAAAGCAACACTTTGCAAGACGGAGGCAGCGATGATGGTGGTTTGCGGCGGGCAAAGGGGCGGTGGCTCCTAAGGGTGACCGCAAATCTTGAAGAGGAGACAAGGGTTATGTTGTTTTATCTTTTCAAAAACATGTGTGATTAGAGTTTCTATCACACCTATTTATAAAGATAAAAGGCACTTGACCACTTAATTAGTCAAAGTCATTCACTTGACCATTGACTAGTCAAGGACTTGACCAATTAATTAGTCAAAGTCATACACTTGACCATTTGACTAGTCAACGACTTGACCACTTAATTAGTCAAAGTCATACACTTGACCATTTGACTAGTCAAAGTGTAAACTTTACTATTTAGTCCCTCAAGTTCAAAACTATTATTATTTCATAAATAATAATCCACCAACACATGAACTTATCTGATTTGTGTACCAACGTGTAACTCTTCGGATCGTACTGGGTCGGGTTACGTTGACCTCAACTTTTAATTACAACGGACATACTATATATCCAACAATCTCCCACTTGGACGATTTTAATTAAATGAGTCAACGTGCGCAGAGTTGGACGCCTAGCTGCATCGCATTGCACCCAAACCAGTATGACACTTTGCAGTCGTTAACTAGTTCTTTGGGTTCAGGTAACGCTTTACTTAACCAAATACTATAGCCCTGATAATTCTATCAATAAGTCCCTTCTGTATAGACATCCGTTGATCATAAGACATGGATCATTCATTCTTATATAGTGATCAACCATTCTCTATTCTCGTCTCTAATTCAAAGTGGTCTAACGAACTACCTTAGTCCGAGCGTGGCCACTCGTTTATACCAGTTTGAATTAACGAGGGCGCCAGAATGTCTAGACTTCTAATCCTATAGAAGTACAAAATTCCATCAGCGTCATACAACTCCCACTTAATCTTGGATTTCTCCCAACGATACCCTTATTACTACCCATGTTTCAGGACAGTGCTAGATAACATCAAGGATAATCCTTGATCAATGTAGTTTAATATGTGCCTTAGGAAAAAGGACAGATTGAACATATCAATATCAAAACATCTCATGACACAGATCCATGGAGATCGTTTTGAAGCGAGTTACATCCAATATCATTCCCTAATGATATCTGTGAATTATGATTCTCAAACCATTGAGTTATTCATCTCATGAATACAACCATCTCAATTCACAATAGTCTTACATTCAAATTCATTCCCATGTAATTTGATCGACTACGGATATTTAGAATACTCTTATTCAAGGATTTAAACATACAAATAATGAACACGGTCACAAAATATTTAAATTTTCATTTAACCCATTAAATCAAATAAATATTCAATGTAACTGTTATAGTTCAAAATAAAACACCAATACTAATTACAAATCATGCCCACTGTCTAGCAACTCTAAGCCTTATCTTTCAGCATGCTCCTCATGTTTAGCTTGAGGTAAAGGCTTAGTAAAGGGGTCAGCCAGATTTAGATCTGTATGAACTTTGTTTATCATGATGTCTCCACGTTCTACTATCTCTCTAATATAGTGGAATTTCCTGAGTATATGCCTTGTGGTCTGGTGTGACCTTGGTTCCTTTGCAAGAGCAATGGCACCAGTGTTGTCACACAGTATCTCGATTGGTTTCTTTATGCTAGGCATAACATCGAGATCACCAAAGAACTTCTTCATCTAGGCAGCCTCCTTTGCAGCATCTGATGCAGCATTGTATTCTGATTTACAGGTGGATTAAGCAACCACACTTTGCTTAAAGCTGTTCCAAGTTACAGCCCCACCATTCAGAATGAAAACATATCCCATTTGTGGCCTTGAATCATCACGATCAGTCTGGAAGCTTGCATCAGTATAACACTTAACTGACAGCTCCTCATCCAGTCCTCCATATATTAAGAACATGTCATTAGTCCTTCTCAAGTACTTAAGAATGTTCTTCACTGCAGCCCAGTGACTCTCTCCTGGGTTCTGTTGATATCTACTCGTCATGCTAAGAGCATACGAGACATCAGGTCTAGTACACAACATGGCATACATGATGGAACCAATAGCAGAAGCATATGGAACTCTTTCCATTTTCTTCCTTTCCTCTTCAGTGTTTGCACACTGCTTGTTATTAATAATGGTTCCATGTGCCATGGGCAAGAGCCCCCTTTTTGAGTCTTGCATTGAGAAGTGTCGTAAGACCTTATCAATATATGTACTTTGACTCAAACCCAATAACCGCTTTGATCTGTCTCTATAAATCTTTATTCCCATAATATAAGCGGCTTCACCAAGATCTTTCATTGCGAAACATTTACCCAACCAGGTCTTAACATCTTTAAGTATAGGGATATTGTTTCCAATGATTAGTATGTCATCTACATACAGTATAAGAAAAGTGATATAGCTCCCACTAGATTTCTTGTAAACACACGGTTCATCTTCGTTCTTGATAAAACCAAACTCTTTGATTTTCTGATCAAAACAGAGATTCCAGCTGCGAGATGCTTGCTTTAATCCATAGATGGATTTATTCAGCTTGCACACCTTATTAGGATTCTTTGGATCGACAAAACCTTCAGGTTGAACCATATAGACATCTTCCAGTAAGTGTCCATTAAGGAACGCGGTTTTGACATCCATCTGCCATATCTCATAGTCATAATATGTAGCAATGGCAAGTAGAATTCTAATAGACTTAAGCATGGCTACTGGCGAGAAAGTTTCCTCATAATCAATTCCTTGAGTCTGAGTAAAACCTTTCGCTACAAGCCTTGCTTTGTAGGTTTGCACATTCCCATCCATGTCAGTCTTCTTCTTGAAGATCCATTTGTTTCCCACAATCCGACATTCGGTAGGAAGATCAACCAAATCCCAGACTTGGTTATCATACATGGATTGCATCTCTGCATTCATGGCTTCTTGCCATTTCTTGGATTCTGAATCCAAGATTGCGGCTTTGTAAGTAGTAGGCTCAGCTTCATCAATCATGAAGATATCAGCATACCTTACCGGTGCACGACGATCCCTAATACTTTTCCGAACATTTGGTGTTTCTGTTGTTTCTTGAGTCCTCTCAGGCTCAACTTCAACAACTGGATCAGTTACATCTGGTTCTGTCTGAACAGCTGGTTCAGTCACTTGTGATTCTCGAATTTCTTCAAGATCCACATGGTTATCTCCAATCCCTCGCGCCAGAAGCTCTTCCTCTAAGAAAGTGCCTCTGCGTTTGGTGAAAATCTTATTTTCAGTGGGGTGGTAGAACAGGTAACCGATCTTTTTACCGTATCCAACGAAAACCACTTTTCGCCTCTGGGATCTAGTTTATCCGAAGATTCTAGAGTGACATAAGCATTACATCCCCAGACTTTAAGGTAGGATACATGAGGTTTCTTTCCAAGCCATATCTCATAGGGCGTTTTATCAACCTTTTTCGTTGGAGCTATATTCACAAGTCTTGCGGCAGTTTCCAAAGCATAACTCCAAAAGGATTTTGGAAAGTTTGTTCGACACATCATTGATCGAATCATATCTAATAGAGTTCGATTTCTCCGCTCAGACACACCATTATGTTGCGGTGTTCCAAGTGGAGTGAGTTGTGAAACTATTCCACAATCCTTTAGATGGTCGATGAATTCCTGACTAAGATATTCACCGCCTCGATCTGATCGAAGCATTTTAATAGTTCTATTTAGCTGATTTTCTACTTCGTTTTGGTACTCCTTGAACTTTTCAAGAGTTTCATGTTTATGCTTCATAAGATAAACATAACCATATCTACTGAAATCATCAGTAAATGTAACAAAGTATCTTTCTCCATGTCTTGACATTGTTCTGAATGGACCACATACATCTGTATGTACAAGTCCTAACAGATCATTGGCTCTTTCTCCAACATTTGAAAAATGTGCTTTTGTTAACTTTCCACTTAAGCATGATTTGCATTTTCCAAACGACTCCGAACCTTTGGAATCCAGGATTCCTGCGGTTTTGAGTTGTTTAACACGATTCTCACTTATGTGACCAAGTCTATAATGCCACATATACGTATCATTAAAGTCCAACTTATTACGTTTATGGGAGATATTTCATAATATGTTATCGTTTTGGATTTCTATCTCATAGATCCCATTGTTAGGTTTTGCATCAAAGTAAAATACATCGTTAAAATAAGCAGAAATAAATTCGCCATTGAAACGATAATTAAAACCTTGTCCACGCAAAGCCGAAACTGAAACAATATTTCTAGTCACACTAGGAATGTAATAAACTTTGTTCAAAACAAGTTCTAAACCAGAAGGAAGTAAGAGAATACATTCTCCTATAGCCTTCACAACAACTCTTTGTCCATTGCCAACATGGACCTCCAAGTCGCCTTGTTTCAGCTTTCTAATCTTTCTTAGTCCTTGCAAAACATTACAAATGTGGAAACCACATCCTGTGTCAAACAACCATGTTTTGCTAGGAAAAGCAAAGATTTCAATAACATATATACTTGAGGACTCTCCTCCTGAAGCCTTAGCTTGCTTCAGCTCAGCTAAATATGATGTGTTGTAAAATACATCTATTTCCTGTGTAAAGTTTGTATAATTTTCGAGTCGTTTAATTAGTGATTTTATTAGTTTTAGGCTTGTACTGGTCTATTTTATTTAGTTTAGGTGTTTATAAATTTTTATTAGTTTTGTGTCATTTTTATTGCTTATGTATTTATTTTATATTTGGTAGGTGTTCGTGTGGACGTTGGAGCGTAAACGAGCAACTTTGGTCAAGTCAAAAACACCCGAGTCGAAAGCACGATGCCATAATACTATATATATCAATAGTATATTAATAACAATAATAATAATAATAAAAAGAAAAAAAGAAGTGAATGTGACTTTTTGTCACAAAGGGCTCAGCCCAAGTATTGAATGAAAGAAGAATTTAAAAACCCTACATGGGGGAATATTATAAAGGAAGGAAGAGGAGAGCGCCGCTAATCATTATTACGAGGAGGTCAGCCAAGAGGGGAAGGAGATCGAGGTCAACAACAATATTAATTCGAAGGACAGATCCACTTTTCATTGGGATATTATTTTAGAGTGGAGGTCAAGGGTTGAAGCATAGGTGCCAGCACGGGTTGGTTCTATCTTATTTATTTATTTTATTCAAACCCGTAGTGAACACCATGAATATGTTTAGTTTTTATTGTTTTGATTTTTTCATGACAATTATTGGCTAGACCATAGAACTACCTGGGCGATGATGAATACGCTTGTTTGATTATTTTTCTTTTTGGTTTTGGAAATTTTGGTTGTGGGTGAATTTTAAAGTAAAGAACTCTTTATTTTCTGGTTTGATGTGTATGCGTATTTAGTCTTGTTTAATTAATTTTTATAAACTCCACTTGCGTTTTTGTGAATGTCTTTCATGTATGAATGCGGGTTAGGTTGCGGACTGGGTGTTAGCAACTAGTTTATGGTTAATTGCCTAGGATTATCCATAGGGGTTGTAATTGTTAGTTAGATGATTCTAAGTGTTCAACCAATTCTCAATAGCTGTAAGGTGTGAGATTGTTGGTCTGTCTAGGGTGTTAAATTGCTAGTTCTAGAGGCTTTGTAAGAAGATCTTCCTAGTTTCCCTAGCATTCCTTGTAGGCCAAGTCTTATCAGAAATATTGTAGTTACCCCTTGCACTTTCGGGTGTATTGTGACTTTCGCGCTGTGAGGTAGACTGTCTAGCGGGTACTTTAAGATTCGAGTAGGTAAGCCTGTAAGGGTAACCTCTCAACCGGTGGTTTAACGGCTTATAGGTAACCTTAGGTTTCTCCTTGAGAAGGGTCGAGGGTCCTCTAGTTTATCCTGTAAGTTTAGTATTTTAAGATCCCGGTTCCACACCAGTTCCATGACCATTAGAAACTTATCATTCATGTGTAGGATTCTAGCCTAGATAGTGCCTTCTCATCATCTGATCCCAGTTCCAGTCTCCAGCTTGTCTTTTAAGTTATTTTAGTTTTATTTTATTTATTTGCATTAGTTTGTTAGAAAACCCCCCTTAAGCAACAAAACAATTTAAGTCAGTTTGTAGATAAGTTATCGAGTCTAGTTTACGTTTTCCATTAGAGTCTCGTGGGTTCGATACTCGGACTTACTTTAGCTGTACTGCACTGACCGGTACACTTGCCGGTTGTGTGGTTTAGGTTTAGAGAGTCTTAGGTTATAAATTTAAAACTTAGAGTGTCTAGTTTAGGTTAATTTAGTTAGTTTTTACTAAACCACTTTGAGCACATTAAAATACTTAGCACAGTTCCTCTTCCAGTGCTCAGTTTCATCACAATGAAAACACTTGGCATCTTTCCGAGGTTTCTTATTGGCAACAGATTTGCCTTTGCCCTGATTGCCCATTTTCTTGGTGTTAGGTTTCTTAACTTGACCCTCCTTGATCACTAGCACTGGTGCAGTCTTGCTAGGTATGTTCACCTCAGCAGTTTTGAGCATCTGATGCAGTTCTGCAAGTGTCTTTTCCATCCCGTTCATATTGTAGTTCATAATGAACTGGTCATATGACTTGGGCAATGAGTTTAGGATAATATCCCCAGCTAACTCATCGCTCAAGGGGAATTCCAGACGAGCCAAATGATCAACATATGTCTTCATTTTTAGCACACGAGTGCTAACTGGCGTTTCTAGAACATACAACTTGTTCTCCGCCTTGAGAACAATTTTCAAGTTGCGGTGCCAGTCCATGAAGTTGGAGTAGTTAAGTTTGTCCTTCTCTAAGATGGACTTGAGAGAGAAATGGGAGGCGGAATTGTTTTCAGTTGACATCTACAAAGTTCAAAATCTAATTTATTAGTATTTTATGTTTCAAAGGGCAAAGGGGCGGTGGCTCCTAAGGGTGACCGCAAATCTTGAAGAGGAGACAAGGGTTATGTTGTTTTATCTTTTCAAAAACATGTGTAATTAGAGTTTCTATCACACCTATTTATAAAGATAAAAGGCACTTGACCACTTAATTAGTCAAAGTCATTCACTTGACCATTGACTAGTCAAGGACTTGACCAATTAATTAGTCAAAGTCATACACTTGACCATTTGACTAGTCAAAGTGTAAACTTTACTATTTAGTCCCTCGAGTTCAAAACTATTATTATTTCATAAATAATAATCCACCAACACATGAACTTATCTGATTCGTGTACCAACGTGTAACTCTTCGGATCGTACCGGGTCGGGTTACGTTGACCTCGACTTTTAATTACAACGCACATACTATATATCCAACAATTTTATTTTAAAGAATATAATGCATTTGATAAACTGTTAAATAACTTACTCTTATTACGTATTATTAATATTGTTATTTTAATTTAATGAATATAATATGTTCAAATTTATGTGTTGTGTCAAAGGTATAATATTTATAGGTAGATAACTTAAAGTCTATTTATTTGCTCATTAGTTATATATAATAACATAATACTATTACTTGTTTTGTTTTTATAAATTTATTTAGTTTAGTTTTGTTCTAATTATATATGTATTTCTACGTAGGTTTTTTTTATTTATTTACGTATAAAAGTTATTGTTGAGAAAATGCATTTAGTTAATTTAATTAGAATTAGAAGTTTAATAAATAAAGTATTAATTAATTAGAAGTTTGTAATAAATAATGTATTGGTGCTGCTAGGAATAAGGATGAGCATTTCGGTATTTAATACCGAAAATACCAATACCGAATCGATCCCGATACCGCTTCATTTTCAGTACCAATTCAGTATCAAGTTTTGGCAAAATCAGTATCGGTAGCAGTATTTTATCATAAAATACCGATACCATATCGGTACCGTACCGTATGCTTTCGGTATCAGTATCGGTACCAAGTTTTCCCAAAAATCGGTATCGGTTCGGTACCAAGCTCATCCCTAGTTAGGAACATTGATTACAAATGTTGCTAACCCGGTTAAATGTAGCATATGAATCTTAGACACCAAGTAAATATTTAGCTGATAAGTGATAATTAATCACCCAGTCCCCACCATGCATGCCTCTTAGATCGTTTTTAGTGTATGTAATTTGAAATCGATTGACATTTGGTCATTATTGAAATAGAAACTTAAATTACGTATTAGTAAGGAAAATAGTAAGGAGACATGAAAAGTTATCATCCTACAATCCTTTTTGGTGATAACAGTTAAATCATTTTTATTTATCTTCAATATATATCTTCATTGCTTACCTTTTGATCGTTTTTTCAACGTCACCAAAGTAATTGATTTTATATCCATAATAAAGATTGAATAGATATGTCATTATTCACATATGCTAACTTTACACATCAGAGTCGCATATCCTCATCATGACATAACATTTGATACCAATTTGGTTGTTTCTTTTTCAAGTTCACATCGCAACTTTAGAGTGTCTTGAGGAAGTGACAAAGTTGTATAGAGACTTCACTCGAGCAAGACGTACACACGTAGAATTAAAAAGTAAGTTTTTTGAGTTATCAAGTGTTAATCTTTTAAAAAAAATATTGAAAAAACGACCTATTCTTTTATGCTACACACATTTTATCACTTCATATTAAATTTGTCTATCCTGTGGGATAAACTAGTGTTTAATAAAATCATGACATACCGTTGCGACATAATAATTTGTATCTATTAATCGATATAAAATTGATTTAAAGTTGGTTCGTTTCCTACACTTTTTTAGGGGACGTCATATGTTCGACCCCCCTCCCCCTTTGATAAGTCATCGAAAGTCAGTGTTCAAAACTGGGCCGCCACCGGAATAACATATTATGTATCAAGCTATAAGCAGACTCAAGGTGGTTTACATTTTTATAAAGTCAAAATAAACATGAAAAAAAAATGATATGTTGATCGGCTAGATTAACCAAATGGACATATATAGATAGTTGTTACCAAAATAGACATGTCTAAAATAGCCAATTAGAAAATGCCAAATAGAATCCTTCAACTAAGGGGGTGTTTGGGATTGATTATTCAAAACAGATTATGCGTTTTGGAAAAGCAGGGGTGGAGCTGCTTATAGATTATTGCGTTTTGGTAGCCTAAAAAACTGATTATTTGCGTTTTCAAAACGCAATCCAAACACTAAAAACTGATTATCTGCATTTTCAAAACGCAATAATCTAAAAATCAGATTCAAACCGCAATCCCAAACACCCTCTAAGACGACAATAAGTTAGCCTAGGTATAAAAAACTGAAAAACTTTTGGAAAACTTGATTAATTCCATTGAATGACAACCATATATAATACAAGGGTTGACTCTCTAATTTTGGAGAGTTTGATACAATTGATTATAATTTACAATTTACTATAAATACATATATTATTACACCCCCGCAGTCGAAACGTCGGGAGGACCGATGCTGAGACTGGCTTTGAAGTCATCGAACAGTATGCGAGGGAGTCCTTTGGTGAAGATATCGGCAATCTGATGTCGAGAAGGGATGTGTAAGACCCGAATGTGTCCCCGTTGAACTTGTTCACGAACAAAATGAATATCGAGCTCGATATGTTTGGTGCGTTGATGTTGCACCGGGTTGCCAGAGAGGTATACTGCACTAACATTGTCACAATACACAAGAGTGGCACGAGATAGAGGGTGCCGAAGTTCTAGCAACAAGTTACGTAACCAGCAAATGTCCGCCACTACATTTGCAACGCCGCGATATTCAGCTTCCGCACTAGATCTGGAGATAGTGGACTAACGTTTTGAAGACCATGAGATGAGACTGTCACCGAAGTAGACGCAATAACCAGACGTGGAGCGACGTGTGTCAGGGCATCCAGCCCAGTCAACATCAGTGTATGCTACGAGAGAATGATGTGGAACAGGACCAAGATGTATCCCATGATCCGAGGTACCCTGAAGGTAGCATAGAATGCGTTTCAAAGCATTCCAGTGATCCTGTCTCGGGTCATGCATGTGCATGCATATTTGTTGCACTGCGTAAGAGATGTCTGGTCTTGTAAAGGTGAGATACTGTAGTGCACCAGCAAGACTGCGAAATGTAGAAGGGTCATCGTGAGGAGGACCTGAGTCCGCAGATAGTTTAGCCGTATGGTAGAAGGTTTGACTACCGGGCTAAACGTCTCACCACAATCAATACCTGTCTGCTGCTTTCGACCATCACATACTAACCGAGCTTTGTAACGCTCCAAGCTGTCATCCGACCTGAATTTATGTTTAAACAACCACAAAAACGTATAATATTCATGTCAGGGGTCCTAGGTACAAGCTCCCAGGTCTTGTTTTTAATAAGTGCACTAAACTCATTGGTCATGGCATCATGCCATTCTGGAGTGGATAAGGCAACCATGGGAGATTTGGGAAGTGGGACGACGGTAGAGGTATGGAGATTAAAATGTTGTTTCGGTTTGTGAATGCCACTCATGGAGCGAGTGTGGATGGTGCGAGGTGGTGGAGGTGGAGAGTGATGGCTCGGTACAGGAATGGATGGTGTGGGTGAAGGAGCAGATGGGCTAGCTGGTGGGTGCTGGGCCGTGTGATTGAGGGAAGGCAGCTGAGAATTGGGCTGCGTTGTGGGGGGACCGCTAAGGTGGGATGGGCCGGTAGTCTGGGCCGAAGGTGTGGAAGAAGGGGCTGATGGACCAGCTTGTTGTCGCTGGGCCGTGTGTTGGGTGAGATCAGTGGGCTCGGCATCCGGAGTAGGGTGGACAGGAGGATTTGGGTTTGAGGGTGGTGGGCTTGTGGGGATCAGAGGAGGTGTGTTGGGGGCGGAAGGGGTGTTATTTGAAGTTGATGTTGGTGCATGAGGGGAGCGTAAGTAATCCCAAACTAGGGGGTTAATGGTGGGATTTAGGAAATCATATGATGGTGAAGTATTTGGTGATTGGATGGCATAAGGAAATATGGATTCCTCAAAGTGTACATGCCTAGAAATGATAAATTTGATGTGAGGAGAGGTCAAGGCATTTGTATCCTCGATGATTACTTGGATAACCAAGGAAGACACAAGGGTGGGAGCGATAATTTAGTTTGTGAATGTTTGTTGAGGGAGTGAGAGGGTAACAAAGACACCCAAAAACACGAAGATGCTCGTATTCCGGGGTGCAGTGATAGAGGAGGGAAGTTGGAGACTTAAAATTGTGGAGTTTGCTAGGTAGAATGTTAAGAAGATATGTGGCGGTTTCAAGAGCATGGTACCAAAAGTTAGGAGGGAGAGAGGCTTGGGCAAGAAGGGAGCGTATCATGTTGTTAATGGTGCGGATTTTTCGTTCCGCTTTACCATTTTGTGATGAGGTGTAGGGACAAGAGAAACGAAATTGCATGCCATTATGATTACAAAATTTTTTAAAGTTTTGATTTGCATATTCTTTGCCATTGTCACATTGAAATTGTTTGATTTTACGTTCAAACTGTGTATGGATTAGGTTGTGAAGTGTGGTAAATGTGTGAAATACTTGGGATTTAAGAGAGAGAGGGAAGGTCCACAAGAAATTAGTAAAATCATCCAAAAACAAGACATAATATTTATGACCGCCCATACTAAGTATAGGGGAGGTCCATAAATCACTGTGAACAATGTCAAATGCAGAATTAGTGGAATTAATAGAATCATGAAATGGCAATCTAACACTTTTGCCAAACACGCAGGATTGACAAAGCGTTTTATTAAGTTTGCTGTAATCAACAAAAGGAGAAAGTTTTAAAGATTGTAATAAATGTTCGCCAGGGTGACCCAAACGTTGATGCCAGCGATCTTGAGAAACAGCAACAAAAGTGGATGGTTGAGTGGACTTGAGGGGCAGTGGTGCATTGAGTGGATAGAGATCGCTGGTACTATTGCATCGTAGGATAGGAGCCCATGTTTTGAGATCCTTCACAAGAAAGCCAAATGGGTCAAATTCCACAGAAACTAAGTTGTCAGTGGTAAGGCGACGAACAGATATAAGATTTTTTATTATTTTGGGAGCAAAAAGGACATTATTGAGTCTTAAGGGGGGATATGGGGGTGGTAGGATTTGGTTACCCTGGGCCACAACAGGTATAGACATGCCATTACCAACGACAATAAATTTATTAGTGCAAATATTAAAATTAGATGGGGAGTATATACCTGATTCATTGGCAGAGTGTGAAGATGCACCAGTATCCATCACCCCATGATCTGGTGGATTGAGCGACAAAGTGTAGAGTGCTTGCTCAATGTCGGTTGGAGAATACGTGGTATGGTGAGCTTGATCGGGCCGCGGTCCAAGAATCCCCCGAGAGTTATTAGCATTGGGCCGAGATGGGTATGGGCAAGGGGGTTGGGCCGATTTATTGTTCAGCAGAGAAGCCCATTGAGATGAAGTCCAGTTGGCTGGGAAAACGATGTAAGGGTGACTCGGGTTGTTTTGGTTGGTGGTGTTGGAACGAGGCTGATTGGCGGTAGTTCTACCACGACCACGGCCACGAGAAGTTCGAGACCGGTTCGAGGCAGACGAGGGAGTTTGTGTATTATGGGTGGAGCGTGGGTTTTGTGTGGTGGCTGTTAGGGCCGTTGCAGCGGCCTGGGACCCCCGAGTCACCTGCCTTTTCTTCTTGCTTTCCTCAAGATTGAGCCTGGAACGAACTTCACTGAATAGAGGGAGTGGTTCCCGGTTCTGGAGGACAGTTGATATACTGTCATACTGTTTCGTCAGACCGGTCAGAACTTTAAGAACCAACATCCGATTGTCAACAGGAGAACCAACGGACTGAAGCTGATCTGCAAGATGTTTCGCATGCTCACAATACTCGCTCATAGAAGAAAAATTCTCCAGACAGAGATTCGCAAACTCCTGACCGAGGAATATAGCGCGAGTATTCTGATTATCTTGAAACTCGCTTTCCACGGCCGTCCAGGCGTCGTATGCAGTCTGTCCAGGTTGGATAATTATACGAAGGAGGGGTTGAGAAATAGTGGCGTATATCCACTGTTTAACAAGGGCATCAAGCCGGACCCAAAGTTGGTCAGCAGCGATGGCGGCCGCCGCTGCCGTGGCGGCAGCAGCAGGGTCAGAGGGTGATTGAGAGTTGTCGGCTGCCGGTCGAGGTGAAAAGTGGTCAAGAACTTCATATGCTTGACAATGGACTTGAAATAGGGTCTTCCAAGTGTCATAATGCGGTGAGTCTTTTTCAAGAAGTATGGGTATGTGGGACTTGATGTTAGAGACAGTGAGGGCGGGGTGGAGAGGTTTAGAGTCCATGAAGAAGATGTCGAAGGGTGAAGAACAGAAAGGTAGCAGCCGACAAGTTTGCAGCGGCGATAAGGGTAGAGTTAGGGTTGGACCGAAGAGGGTGATACCATGAAAGACTTTTGGAAAACTTGATTAATTCCATTGAATGACAATCATATATAATACAAGGGTTGACTCTCTAATTTTGGAGAGATTTGATACAATTGATTATAATTTACAATTTACTATAAATACATATATTATTAAAAACTTTCAAAAGTACAATAGAGTTAAAAAAAAAAAAAAACAATCAAAATAACACACATGTAAAGCATGAGCTAAATTCTGAAGAATTTTGACTACACTATTAGTGTCTATTTTTTCAACATTCTATTTTTTTTTTTTTTTTTTTTTAGATCGTAACCTGAAAGTTTTATTAAAATACGAAATAAACCAAGTTACATCTGGATAATGGGTAAGCGAGCAACAAGCTGCGCCGCTATACCCTTTTGAATCGCAAAGCCTATTCTACTAAATACAAACTTTTGGTTCCTTGGGCTTTGCGAATCACTGTGGACCACCTTCTGCACCCGCTCCAAAAAACGAACTGCCTCAGGGGCTAAGGATCCAAAAGTATCGAAGGCAAACGGAATGAACACATGTTGATTCTCTAGACATGCTGCCTCGTGCTTAGCAACCTTCCTAGCTTCCGCCTTCAAAACCGCCTGTCCCTGCACGAATCCACTATCTCTCAGTCCCACCAGTGGGGACACCCCAGTAAGGTCAACACACGCGTGCTTACCCCCCGCCCAGCCAAACACAAGGACGTCCGCAGGACGCAGGGTAGATCTTCCCTCTCGTGGGTCAGTCAGAAAATTAACATTCTATTTTATTTTTGTTGAAAACAAATTTGTATTCAAATAAAGCATCTTCTCATGTATCGTAAGCTATACCAAATATCGGATATATACAGCTACAATGACAAATCAAAATGATTCGTCCAAGATCCTTGTTTCCTTGAAAGGCCTCACCCTCCAACTAGTGCATACTCACCGACGCGCCATCTCACTCAATGTGTCCCTGTTGGGTAAAAAATCCTTTTCCAAAAACCTGATTGGCTATCCAACCATCTATATATTTATTCCACATTTTATAAATTCAAACCTTTTTTAGTATGAAATGGAATATTATCCTAAAAAAAAAAAAAAAAAAAAAACCTTTTTTTATCTTATAAAATAACTTAAAACACTTTCAGTTTCAGCAACACATTCTGTTCTACGTCATCGTCCTCCTCGTTTATTATTATTATTATTATCTTCAACAGTTACAACCATAACCAAGATCCACAGTCAACCACTTACATGGCCTCTGCATCCACAGTCAACCACTTCAATGAGCTCTCCATCTCTTCATCATCAAACATCCACAAAAACCTCTCCATATTCTCTCCAGATCAGGTCTCTGACTCTCTGAACGTCTCTGTTTGTCAATGTATATTTACATAATATTATTATGAAGCTGCATTTGCATTTGCTTTTGTGTAATTGTGTTACAGGTAGAGCTTGCTAAGATGTTGCTGGAGATGGGTCAGGAACACTTGTTTCAAGATTGGCCTGATCCTGGTGTTGATGATGATCACAAGATTGGTTTTATTGATCAGGTGCTTGATTTGATTTGTTTCTGGGTCACTTTCTTTTTTACGGATGGGCGGATCCGTTGGCGGATCTTGAACTTAGTTTTCGGTAAAATCTTGGGGACGAGCTCGATGCGTATAATATTTTCGGTAGAAATTACGTTACGAATTGAAAAAAAAACTAGGTGAGAAGGGCCTACATGGCCCTCACTAAGATTCGCCCGTTGCATGATCACTCGGGCAAATAGATGACCCTTCTGCCCGAAGCACAGAAAGCGATGATCGGGCCCACCAAAAGGAACCCACAACTGGGAAACCCCGAGGCTCAACTAGGAACAAAATATTCGGGTGTAAAGTGTAAACGCAGTGGACTTTTCGGACCCCCGAGGCGTAAGAGATATAATTTTTTTTTTTATATATGCCCCATCGGTTTTTACCTTCCCCTATCCAAAATATAACTGTAGATAAAGTTTTTATATGATTTTATTTACATGTAGAAGCTAAAAAAATGTAATGTACAATAGTGTACTGCATAAAAACAACCAAAAGACACTTAAGGCACATGAGGCGCATGCATCGGGTAAAAAAAATGCGCTTTTCTTGCGCTTCTGAAAAAAAAAAAAAAAAAACACTCAAGGTACATGAGGTATGTCATGTTTGGAAAGTCACGGGGCTACCACGCAACCAGGAGGGTCGGACCTCAGTGGTTGTTTCTGGTTTACTAATTAGTAGTTTTGGATTGCATTGTGTTTATTTCTTATTGTGAAATTGTAGATTGATTTAGTGCTAAGCTAGATACACAGTTTAGTTGCTGACTGACTTTGTGACTGTTATTATAGTGTATTAATATTGGATATAGATTTTGAATGTAATATACTTGATAGCAAAGATACAGTTTATAATAATGAGTGTTCATATGATTTTTGTCTGAATAATCAAACTCATAGCTGTCAAAGCGCCTAGGCGCACTCAAGGCGCATACGCCGAGCCCGGAGCCTAAGCGCAAGGCGCGTAAAAAACGAGGGCTTTTTATAATTAGGCGCATAGTATAAAATACAATTCTTAGGGATTTTAGAGATGTTTTAGGCTTGTTTAGGGCTACTTTAGGATGTTTTAGGGTTGTTTAGGACTTGCTCATAGCTCATTTAGGATGTTTTAGAGGTTTAGGCAACTTTTAGCCTGAATTTGGCCGGAAAATCAGCCTGATGAGTTTAAGCTCTCGTTTTTACCACCTGCGCTTGGTTCCAGGCGCGCGCCTAGGCACCGTTTTTCACAAAAAAAGCCCAGATTTGCGCCTAAGCCACCACCAGGCACTATAGGTGTGCCTCGCTACGCCCGAGGGGCTTTTGACAACATAGATCAAAATAAAGGTGCAGCCTTTGCTTATTCGAGGACTGAATGTAGATATATGGGATAAGAGTCCAAAAACTGCAATGCAGCTTGTTTCCAATGAAGTTATGAGAAACATAGCAGATCTCTCGACCGATAACCGAAGCTTTCGTTATAAACTTTTAGGTTGGTCTTCTTAACGCAAGCTATCCCGGTGGTTTGGCGTCTTATATTAAAACTGCAAGAGAACTCTTAGCAGATTCAAAAGCAGGAAAGAATCCATTTGATGGCTTCAAACCATCTGTAAGTAACACATATCTTTGAGCACTAAAACGGTGCAAATTATTTTGGTTTTATATTTGATTTACATTTCTGCAGATCCCATCGGGTGAAGTTCTGACGTTTGGTGATGATAACTTTATGAAATACGAGGAGACTGGCGTCAAGCAAGTGCAAAATGCTGCATTTGTTCTTGTGGCTGGAGGGCTCGGGGAACGCCTTGGATACAATGGAATAAAGGTTTTGCCACTTTTTTTTTTTTTTTTTTTTTTTTTTTTTTTTTTTTTAAGTTGTAATTCTTCGGTACTTGTTTTATCCGTTACACTTGCTAAAATTTGATACATATTGCAGGTAGCGCTACCAAGGGAGACAACGACTGGAACCTGTTTTTTACAACACTACATAGAGTCCATCTCATGCTTATCCGAAGCTAGCTGTAAACAGGCGCAAGGTTGTTTACATTATATTACGAACCAACATAATGTCAAAAAGAATCATGTAAAACGTTAACAAAGTAAACGACACTAGTGTTTTTTGAATTTTAGGTGAAAGCAGGCGAGACGTGCCTTTTGTGATCATGACTTCAGACGACACACATGCACGCACATTACAACTTTTAGAATCAAATTCTTATTTTGGGATGAAGCCGACACAAGTAAAACTTCTTAAACAGGTAAGCGTTGAACATTCGTGTAATCTTTTTGCTACAATAGAATTCCATAGTTACTCATGCTACCATGCTTCAGGAAAAAGTTGCTTGTTTGGCTGATAATAATGCTACGCTTGCCGTAGATCCAAAAAATAAATACCGAATACAGGTTAACTTTCTAAAGTATACAAATTGGTCTCGTTTTTTTCGTTATAACATCAAATCGGTCACATTTACAAACCATTTTCGTTTCATTTTAGACAAAACCGCATGGTCATGGTGACGTTCATTCACTTCTCTATTCTAGTGGTCTTCTTAACGAATGGTATGTTTTCTTATCTTGTCGATTTCTGTTTTTTCGTAACTGTTTTATCAAGGGCGCAGCTCTTAAGAAGCCGCCAACCCCCCCCCCCCCCGAATTTTCGCTTAGAAGTTCCGATTATATAGTATTCGTATAGAAATTTTTTGATATATACGGTTTCGACCCCCCAAAACTAGTGATTTCCGACCCCCTGAAGTTTCGGGTCAAGCTTCGCCACTGTGTTTTATCATGTACAACTATCTTTTTCAGGAAAGATGCAGGTTTGAGATGGGTGCTGTTTTTCCAAGATACAAATGGACTTCTATTCAAGGTTCCATTAGAATAAATTTCTTATATAGTTTTCGGCCACTAGATGATTCTGATACGAGCTTACGTTCTCAGGCAATTCCTGCAGCTTTAGGAGTTAGCGCCACTAAAGAGTATCATGTTAATTCTCTTTCGGTTCCTCGCAAAGCTAAAGAAGCTATCGGAGGCATTACAAGGCTTACTCATGCAGATGGTATATTTTGTTATCTAAGTATATATTACAAATTTACAATGCCATTTTAATATTAAAGTTGGACTTAGATAATATGTGTGTGACAATTAATCTAGGAAGGGAAATGGTGATTAACGTCGAGTATAATCAGCTTGATCCATTGCTTAGAGCAACAGGTCATCCTGATGGTGATGCTAATTGTGAAACCGGCTATTCTCCATACCCTGGAAACATTAACCAAGTATATTTCAACTCCTATGACATTCTTTTCCATGTGCGTTACTTCGTTAATTTCTTTTCACGGTCTTGATTTTATTGTTACATTTCATTGCAGTTGATTCTTGAGCTTGGTCCTTACATTGATGAGCTCTCAAAAACCGGTGGCGCTATAAAGGAGTTTGTTAACCCCAAGTAATCACTTTTCGATACTTCCTCACTAATATTCTATAGGTTAATCATAATTATTGTTAGATGGTGAAAAATAAGTAACCGACGATTAATGTGAATATTGGATGACAGATACAAGGATGCAACGAAAACTGCATTCAAGTCATCTACTAGGTTAGAATGTATGATGCAAGATTATCCTAAAACATTATCCCCATCCGCACGTGTTGGATTTACGGTAAGTAAACTGATTATTGCTTCTTCCAAGTATTTACAACAGGCGCTAGCGTTATACATTTATGCCTCATTCCATCAGTTTACAATATTTGTTTCTTCGTTCCATGTGTTTGTAACCATCTTCTGACGTTTTAGGTTACCGATCCATGGCTTGCATATGCACCTGTTAAGAATAATCCCGAAGATGCTGCAAAGGTAGTTCTATAACCTTTGTAACATATAACTTTTAAACTGAAGTATTATTATTATTATTATTTCTTTGTTTGCTACTTGTTTCCTAGTTACATCCATGTTTATGTTTATAGGTACCCAACGGAAATCCGTATCATAGTGCCACGTCTGGAGAAATGGCGATATATCGATCTAATAGCATGGTTCTAAGAAAGGTCAGCACAACAGCACTAATTCTATATAAAAAAATTAAATAATAATGGTATCAATCTATTACCGTTTTGACCCATCACCCAACTTGACCATTTCGTTACCTTTTGATGATAGCTTTAAGTAACTTACGTTTGTCTGCAGGCAGGTGTTAGGATAGATGATCCAGTTTCAGAGGTGTTTAACGGTCAAGAAGTGGAGGTTTGGCCCCGTGTTGTGTGGAAACCAAAATGGGCCGTTACGTTTGCTGATATTAAAAGCAAAGTGAGCGGAAACAACTTTCTTTCTTGGAACTCAACATTGGTTATCAAGGGTAGTAATGTAACTATTCAAGATCTCTCATTAGATGGAACGCTTGTTATCAATTCTGTTGATGATGCAGAGGTATGTTCAATTATTATTATGTCTTGTAGTTATGACTTGGTTGATTCAATTTTATGTTTACGGGCCGCAAATGTCATTTTGTGTATAAATAACACATAGCCAAAAGAATGACTGCGTCACATGTGTCAAACGGGTCAAATGTCATCTTGTTTATAAATAACACACAGCTAAAAAAATGACTGCGTCACATGTGTGAAACGGGTCAAATGTCATCTTGTTTATAAATAACAGATAGCTAAAAAAATGACTGTGTCACATGTGTCAAATGGGTCGAATGTCATATTGTTTATATATTCAATACATATTAACCTCCTAAATCAATCATATTCATATATACAAACTTGCATTATAAAAACATGTTAAACATTTGTTAGAGTGTTACGGGTCAGCCAAACCCAAACCATTTGGACCTTTACATGCTTTGACTCGCACCAAACGGATCAAATGTCATCCTAATAAATCTCGCATACAACCTCCTAAATCATTTTATTCAATATATTTAGATTATTACTGAAATGATATTTTGGTTTTACTGTTGGAATCATATTTACTTAAGTAAAAAAAAGTCGGAAAATTTCAATGTGTTACAGGCTATCCAAATCCAACCCATTTTGACCCGAACTTGGTATAACTCGTTACCAAACCACAACCAGTTTTTTTTTTGCTGCAAAAAGTTTTTTTTTTTTTTTTTTTTTTTTTTTTTTTTGAGCAAATCTTTTTCTGTTCAGGTGAAAGTGGGAGGTTCGGTGCAAAACAACGGGTGGGCTATTGAAAGCATTGACAAAGACGACACAGCATTGCCTGAGGAAGTAAGAATCAGGGGTTTCAAAATAAACAAGATGGAGCAGTTGGAAAAATCTTACAGCGAACCCGGTAAGTACACCTTAAATCCATGAGATTAAACATTCTATTTGTTTTACAATATCCCATTCTTTTATTCTAAAATCTCAACATTACAAATATGTTGAGATGAGTTTCCTTTTAAGAGTGTATTTTGTCAGCAGCCTTTCGATACGGTCATGTTTTTGTTCTGTAATCATTTGTGAAGTTTGATCATAATCTTCATGTATCTTGAACGAATTCTCATTCGGATTATCTTTTCGAGATGTACATTTATCTGACTGCCTTATAACACAACGCCTGGGTTTGAAAAATCGAACACATCATAAAAATAGAGTGTTTATTGAACACATGAGGAGCGTTCGTTTTAGAGCCACTAATATGCTGAGAACTGCAAGAAAAGCATAATCCATTTGTACCTATTTTAAAGCTGATATACATAAGACGTTTATGTAACGATCTATGTTTCTCTCTCCCTCTACAGCCTGTTATCTTTTGAATTTGATAGATACATAAGACGTTTATGTAACCATTTATGTTCCTTACGCAACCTGAAATAAGATAGGAACATGACATGAAAACAAAGATATTTTTGGGTTGTCATTGCTAACCCGTTTAATAAATAGGACATGTTTGTGTTTTACCTATTTAAGACCGTTTGATTAAATGGGTCGACTCATCAACCTGTTAAAATTATAACAAAAAATAAGTAAACCCGCTAACCCATTTACAACTAATAGCCAACCAAGTTATGGCCCATTTACAACTTGATTACAACCCGTTAGCCCATTTGATCCGTTCAGACAAATGGGTTACTCGATTTGAATCCGGTTAGGGTTGATGTGTTTGACTTGAATAAGTACATGGGTTGTGTTTGGGTTCATCAAGTCAACCCTCCAATCCGAATCAATTGACGCCCCTAAATGTACTACCTGAAGGTTGAAGTTCATGGTTTTAAGCAATGCATCTTTGTAACCGGACATGTAATGTTGATGCTAGCGTCTTGCTAGTATGTCGGAATAAAAGTTTTGTTGGCCGTTAAAAAAAAAAAAAAAAAAAAAAAACAATGCATCTTTGCAAGTAAGCTTATGCTGCAATTCTTTTAGCTGTTTTTTTTTTAAAAAAAAACATGCATACAAGATAAAACACCACATTGAAGAAATTGAGCATGAGAAGCATTGTACCTTCTTTTTGCCTATATTAAAGCTACTTTCAATAAAAGATCAAACATTAATGTCAATTATTTACTTGATGTTTAAGAAAAAAGATTGTTGTTACATGAAAGAGAGGATACTCGGTTTGTTTGTGAGCTGACCAGAAAAATGCCTTAGGGCCTTGAGGCGGCGCATGATGTACATGTGGGTCAAAGTTAGGCGTTGCTCTAGAAATTTAGAGAATTGCGAACTTTGGGAGGCTGATATGTATAAACAATAAAAATGTTGGTTGTACATATAGTTTATATGGTGGTGCATATAGCAACGTCTTGCGTATGTGAGTCTCTCGCCTCGTGGCTAGCACTTTTTAAAACAAAGATAGCAAACATGAGCCACGGGTGTTACTAATTGGACCCAAATTCGGACATAAATGTAATAAGGTTTTGGGTTCGACAAATAAAGATGTAAGGAGCATACAACATACTTATGCATTTTTTTTTTTATAGAAGGGCCCGGGGTACCCTGCCCCCCAATGTTTTTTGGCTCAGCAGTGTTAATTTCTCTGTTTTTATCTGAAAATTTTGTATATATTAAGTCCGGCCCCCACCGATTTGATTTGATTTGATTTTATGTAAATTTGGTCTCATGACTTTCGGCCCCCACGATCTTTAAATTCAAGCTTCGCCACTTTCTACATGATACTTTTTGCCGAACATAGGTCAACCCTTTTGCCGCTTATACTTTTGTGGCTTATGGGACTTCCATTTTTTTTTTAAGAACTCGAAACATTTTTCGTCAAAATTATGCATTGCTTTTATAGTAAATAGTGTGCCCGAAAGAACAACAAATAATATAATATCTTCACAATAATTAAGATTTTGAATACGATGAAGGATGAAGTTCGTTAAAGATACATTATGACTAGTTTACATATTTTAAGATGCTAGAGATAAAATATTGCCCCAACTCTATCACAACCAATGTTATAGGAATTGTTAGGTGCTAGTCGGCCAGTGGGGTATCGACTAGCGATTAATCAGGATTAATAGGGATTGATCGTAATTAATCAGATTGAGATTTTATATGTAATTTTCAGTTTTATATATATACACACACATATTTTATATGTAGTTTTTTTTAAATAGGCATTTTAACCCCTTCGACGTCTCATATCAAGTATATAGGATTAATCGCCAGAATTTATAACGTTTGGTCGTAATCTGACAGAAATTTGCAGATTTTGGCCGGAATTTTGCTAGAATCGTTAGACAGCCACTGACTAACAATTAATTGGTTATTACTAGGTGAACCTCTGACTAGCAATTAATTGGTGATTAATCGGGAACTAGTCGTGATTTTTACAACCATGATCACAACGGTCACTTCCATAAACTCATAAAGTACAAGAAATGGAAGTTGTTTTTTTGCCAAATAACTAAATTTATATGCTGCCAATGATTTGTGGACCAATTGGTTACACAGTGAGGTGTGCAGGTTTTACTCCATAGGTCGGGGATTCGACTCCGGTTTGTGGTGGTTTCCTGCGCGAGTTGCGGACTGGGGGTCGAGACACGTGGAAGGGCGAGTCGGTCTGGCAGCCACTCTTTCAGGGTATAAATGCCCACCGCGGAGGCTCGAACCCGGGCCGAGGTTCACCCCAAGTGGCGAGTTAACCACTGGGACGCCCGTTAAAAAAAAAACTAAAATTATATGCTATGAATATATCATGATATCATAGATGTACCTTACCATATAAGATGGATGGCAATCTGGCATACTCGAGTCAAAACGTCCATTTTGCTTTGGAATTCTCTACACCTGAACTATGTTTATTGGGCTCAAACCCATTAATGATTGACCCATAGTAGGATTGGGCATAAAACATTGTTTTTAACTCTTGTCAGACTAGTCTACTTTGGTAGTATATTTGTTTCATCACTTTCATGTTAAACTGTAAGAAGTAATCTTTGTGAAAACAATAATCAAAGTTTCAAATATGTTTGTGTAATTTAAATGAAAATTTGAACCATCTAATATATAAACTAAAACTATACTCACTTTATTACATATGTCACTTTTAAAATTAAAAAGCAAGAATAATACGTAAAGCATCATGTATTAATTACTAGATTATTGTTATGTAATACAATGTCATGCAATTTATCATCATTTGTGGGTTTTTTTTCCCACCCGGATCATTTTTACCTCAATTCATTCTTTTATCCTATATTTTTCTAGATCCGACACTGTTTGCAACTTCAGATAAAAGTTATGAAGAATGGAATTTTAAAGAATTGTAAACCGTCGTCAAAGGAACCACATCAAGATGAAGTGACAGCAAACTACTCCAAGATGAAATGGTCTTTTCCGTACACTGCTACTAAGGTATAAGATCATTATTAATATCTTGGTTTTATTCAATAATTACTACTAATTAGTATCATTTCATGACTTGCAAAATCACATACATTGTATCTTGGTGGAACTGTTATAACTTATTGCTAATATAATTGTTATTGATATAATTGTTATTGATAATTATATAGTATTACTAAAATACAAAAATAATATTTATTATTTACTTTTTTTTATTAAGAATTCATTTTCTTAAATTCAAACAATTGCCTAGGTGTATTCCACTGTAGACATGTCACATGATTTGGTTTCTACACCCGTGATTTTATTCTTTCTACACATCTATTCTTGTTAGTGGGTCACATGAATATTTCTTAAAAAACGTTTATTATAAATTTATTCATATAATTTTCATAACAACTATATAATCTAAACCAGTGTAAGTTGAGCTCGATTAAAAGACTATAGAGTACTCAACTAAATATATTGAGTTTGAGTAGGAATAACATGTAAAAATTTAGGTTCAATGTTTGTGTAGATAATGGTTGTTCAAGTTCAAACAAATTACTTTGTAAATATTTATTTTAGAATGGCAAACACAAGTAGTCTTCAATCCTACTCTTAATTCCATTCCAACGCCCACTTTGAGACTCAAATCCTCAACCTCATAGAAAGAGATACCACATTACACATTTTGGGTCAAGTTTACATAATTAAGAATAATATTTCAGATATTCGACCTTGAACAGGTAAACTAGCTAGTCAAGCTATGCAACCAGGTTCGTATTTTGTCAAATATCATCGAGTCAACTACACCTTATCCGACTCGTTTACAACACATCTAAACTCTTGTTATTCTACTAACAAGCTAGAACGACATAACAAATGCATGAATTTAACTTGCTTTTGTTTAAATGATTAAAAGTTTGACACTAGGTGTATGTGGTGAATATGGGGATATGACTACAATGAATCTTAATAATTGAATAGACCATAACATGTGCTTACACAGCTCATATATGTAGGGTCAATGTCATTTCATAAGTCTTCACTTTAAGACCCCCTTTATGGGGTACCCTTAGGCCAGACCATTTGTGCCCACTTTTGTGACTTTTTTATTTTAGTGTTGGGAATATGACACAAGACCCTATATTGCTTGGCAATTCTGATATGGCAATCATAATAATCAAACAGAGTATTTGGAATGTTAGAACAAATTTGTTTGATAAAACCTAGTCCTACACACAAAAAGGAATGAATTAATTAGTCATATAGGACAATAACAAGGGGCCTTTTGTGTTCTAAGGTTTTTATTTGATTTATACTTTCACTACTTAAAAAAAATCTACCTAAACATCTACCTAAACGACTAATTTTTTTTTTGAACGGTCAAAGACATCATCCTCATCCCCTTCCTGAGTATGAATCCAAGCATCCGCGGGTATTGCAACTCTCTCAGCCCGAAGGCCTTAATCGCATATTTTGCAAGTGGCAAGGATCGAACCAGGGACCTCTAAGGCGGGAACCCACGCAAAAGTGTTAAACACTCCCACATCCAACCATCTAAACGATTAAATTGTTAACAAATGCGTAAAAAGCCTTTATTCGGTTATACTGTTATAGTAGTTTGTAATTTACCTGTTATAGTCGAGAAAATCAGGATAATCGTCTAATATAATGGTTAAAACCCCGGGCCATGTCACTTTTTTCGGTCATAGTAAGTTATTTATGATTTATGATTAATAATAAAATTATATTTGTTATATCCTATGATATACTTAATTATATAAAATGACAACATAAAAGTTGTTATACGATAAATACTTACCAACACGCATTGACTTAATGAAGTAAAGAAATGCCTTTCTCTTATTCATGGCATTCGGCCAACATTTTTTTTCTAACAAACTATGTTTGGTAGTAAGTTTTGTTAACTTTATTTAAAACTTTCACACGTTATATGTGAATGAAACTATGATCTAAAGAAGAAAATATGATCAGTTTTTAAGTATAAGTCACTATATATGTATAACTAAATTACATTAGATAACCATGAAATACGCAAACGAACTCTGTATCTAGTCCACCCCTTGTGGTGTGATGGTAAAGGTGTTGGAGGTTCTAAAGGAGAGGTTGTGAGTTCAAAAACTTTGTGTATCTAGTGTTGGAAAATATAGCGAAAGTGAGGTTTTTCACCAAGTGAAAAATGTGTTTTTTCCAATAGTTTGGACATAAATTTTTAAATGTAATTGCAATTAATATAATAATTACTGATTTTGTAACCTATCGATGCTCGAGTTGAAGTTGTGTGTTTGAAACTGTGAAAATTTGGAAAAGTTGAATGAAACTTGTACGCATATGAGGTGAGACTAACATTTGAGTGGTTTTACTTGTTGACTGCTTATGTAACAGTCAAAGTCAGCAAAAACTAAATGAGTTAATTTTTAGTTAGTATGAGATTGTTGAGCGAAAACATGTTAAAAACTTAGGAGTTGAGACGGTCATAAAAAAATTCCTTGATTGGGGCTAATATATCAAATTCATAATTATTAAAAAATAAAAATCCAATTTTCTATTTATAAAAGATAATCTTTTTATTATTTACTTATTTTTAAATGGTAAAAACCATCTTCACACAAGTACGAACTAATATTATAAAGTAAAATATGTTTGATTATATTGGTATGTAGATGTATGTCTATGTCAGTACGCAAATGAATGTGTTTAACGAATGAAGGTTAAGACTTGCTTTAGCTTCAAGACAAATAGATTTTTTGTTTATCCAACAATACTTAAATTATTGTTTTTTTTCTAAATAGCTGATATCCATGCCTAACCAATTGTAGATTGAGTAAAATTCGGACAACAATATATTTATATAAACATATGCTATATCCCTTTTCATTTATTTGGTGTTATCAACTTTACGTAACACCTAAACTTTATGATTTCGTTTTTCTAAATCATGAAATGGGATTTTTGTTTTGTTTTATTAATTTAAATTGAAAAAGAAAAACAACTTTAGAAATCGTGAAACGAAGAAGGGTGCTATACTTACATAGAATAGGAGTATTAGATTTAAATAACTTCAACTATTAGCAATTGGTTGTCATCAGTTCCATCTAATGAAATGTATGCTGATGGTCTCACCTATTAACGTATTGGCCACTAACAGACCATGACTGACAAAACAATAACTGATTATATAAATGAAAAAGATATTTTTAGTTATATTTCGTTGGTGACCAATATGTTAAAATGTAAGACCGTTAGCACATATTCGTTAATTAAGACTGGCGGCAGGCAATTAGTGATAATTGATAGTATTTAAATTCAATACTATTGTATAAATCAATTAACTCTGCTTAGGACTACATGTTGGGATGGGCTGATGGGGCATCATCATGTTGACTCGAAAGGCTTGAAACACCGCAACAAAAGGGCAGCTATGGCGTCACATGTGAAGATCTTTGCAGTGGCGGTTATGGGGTTAATGTGTGGTATTCTTGTTTTTTAATTAATTACTCGTCAATCATTTATTTGCATCTCAACATTTCATTTTTATTACTCATTCCATCATATCTCACATTACCAAAACACACCCTAATGATAGGTGAAACCACCACTTCATACTTGGCAACGCTTCTTTTATTCGTTCACCCCACCGTAACAAGTGACGGATATGTAAGAAAAGTCAGGAGTATCCCAATTTTTTTATTGTATAATCAAGGGTATTGTGCACTTCATTAAGAAAGTTAAGAGTATCCCGGACACCCTTGAACCCTTAAAATCCGCCCCTACTAAATACATAGTGCAACTATTAGTGATGATGTGTTTGATTGTATACTATTGGTTGTGGTTATGTGTAGGTGATGTGTCATCATTTTAAAACATGTGTTTTTATCGCTATTTATTAGAAAAATCATGCTTTATCATAGGAAAACATGTCTAAATCCTTTCTACTCGACAGTTGCAGGTTTTTGGAGCTCAAAAAAAAAAAAGTGAAAAACAGGCAAGAATGATGAAAAACTGGAGAATTGGTAATCATCAGTAGATGATAAATGATACACGACCAAGCACCATAGTAGGCACGACCGTGCACAAATCCATAGGTCAACATAAAGAAGTCAAAGAAGGAAGCCATCAACTATTGTGCACGGGCGTGCACAATGGTGCACGAGCTTGCATACCCCCACATGTGCAAACTGTTCATTGAAATCCGACACAGACAGACAGTTACACCACTTCAGTACTGCACGGGCGTGCACTATATGGCTCGGGTGTGTGCCCCCAACCAACGGGGACATGATCTGCTCAGAAGGACACTAAGGACACTAGAGGACAGAGGACCTAGGACAGTAGTGGAGAAAGTGTGCACGTGCATGCACTAATTATCCCTAGTGTGTAGGACTTGGCAGAGTGACCTATAAATAAAGGTCTTTACCAACACTTCAACCATCTCATTTTCACCTCTATGCTCGTAATTTCTACACTGTTAGGTTCTTTTAAGTGACATTTGAGAGAAAACCCACAATTCTTTTTTAAAACATAAGAAATCACTATCACACACTCACCATGATTTCCATTGAAATCAACCTTTGTGAGAAAATTGTAATGGCTATTCTTAGCTATATTTCTTAGGTATTATTAGGGTGAGGATGCAACTTTACATAAATTTAATAGTTTATTGTTAGTGAAAGTAGTGAGCTTGTTGTTAAAGAAAAGTCAAAATCAATCAAGTCCAAGCCGGTCAACAAAGTTCGAGGGGTAAAACTGACAACAGTCCAAAGTTCATAAAGCACTAAAACGAGCAGAAGTTATGTTTTGGCTATAAACGTAACAATGAAGATAGCTGAGGGACTATTTGTGGCAATCTGGAAGTATGGTTGTTAATAATCTATTGAGACAATTTAGGGCTTGTAATGTCTATATAGTTGGGGCTTTCCAATTAGATCAGTAATCTTGTAATTCGTTTCAATTCTCGTTTTCGTTTTCATTCATTCAATAAGATCATTAAGCTTTTGTGATCAATTGTTCGTATTTCACTGTGTTTTTTTTATAACACTTGTGTTCTTGACAATTCTTTCTAACCTTTTCTATGTTGATGAACTAATTGGTTCGATCAGTTAGTCTTTAGTCTTTGTTCTTGACAATTGTTTCCACTCACCACCACCACCATCGTACCATCCCCATCGTACCATCACAACTTCACTAACACCACCGTACCACCACAACTACACTAAAACCACCGTACCACCACCATCATCTCCTTATCAATACATAAAGTTATTAATTGTTTATAATTTTACATTCTAACATAAATATGGATATAGAGTTAATTGTCAATTTAGTCTCTGATGTTTGTCAAAAATTGTCACTTTGATCCAAAGCTTTTTTCCTATTAATTTAGTCCCTGTGCTTTCATTTTTTGTCATTTTTAGTACCTAAGGTTTGTCAAAAATTGTCACTTTCATCCAAATCTTGTTAGTCCACAAGGACTAAAATGACAAAAAAAATGAAACCACATGGACTAAATTGACAAGAAAAAAAAGATTTGGATAAAAGTGACAATTTTTGACATACCTCAGCGACTAAATTGACATTTAAATCTATGGATATATGATAATTAACACTTTATTAAATTACATTACAATTAATGAATTAAACGTTAGAAAGTTTTAATGTGTCAATAAAATACTCATAAAGTTATTTCTTTAGATCATAGGAACATGCGATTCTTAATTAAATAATTAAGTAAATTGCTTAAACTATTGGTCCCCATGTTTCTTTCAGCATATTATATTTCACATCCCTCATGTTCCACTATGACTTAAAAGGATAAAATGTACATTTTAATAACATGGCGATAGACCAACTCATTTCTCAATTATTGATTCTTTTGATGTTTACAAGTCTCCTCCTCAAATTCATTCACTTCCTATATTAGACTATGGGGTATGGGAAGGGGAAGTGATCGGGAAGTGTGAGGTGGCAATTTCCCCGAAGGGGAACACCGCCCCCCCCTTCTTCCTTCGGTGTGATCGGGACAATTCTCCCGTCTTCCCCGATGCAAAATCCAAGAAAAGTAATATTATATATATATTCTTTTTGTCCTTTTATGTAAGAAAAATTATTATAAAAAGGAAAGGGGAAGGGGGAAGAAGGGGGAACCATTTCCCCTAGAAGGGGAAGGAGAAGGGGAAGATGATGTGGCGCTGATGTGGACAAGGGGAAAGAAGGGGGAAGGGGAACCACACCCCATAGTCTTATTATATTTCTACTTTTTTTTTTAATTATAACTTTAGATTATGATATACATAAAACATACAACTTACCATTTTATATTTTCAGAACCTCCATAACGCAGTCTTTCACCTCATGAACGTAGATTTGGCTCTATCGTGAAAGGAAGGCTCAAGGACGACACAACTTGCCATACCGAACGTCCGTGGTGATGGATTCTACAACAAGAGAATGTGAAGAGATAGAACCGTAGATGAGAGAGAAAAAATAAGAGAGAGAGAGAGAGTTTGTCCGTGAAAAATTTTCATTACCGTCTGACGTGGACAAGACATGGAGAACTTTAAAAACTATTCACGGGAAGTTAACATTCAATTACCATTTTATGATTTCAATGTTCAGAGCATTCACAGTAGCTTCTGTATATTTTCTCTATAATTACTCTAAAACACTATTTTTTCTCACTTATTTCAATTAAATTATATTTACTCTATACTTTTATCATTACTTTTTCTCTCTCCTCTACTCACAACCACTTTCAAAAATATTAAAAAATTACGAAGGATAATTCCATATCAAATATATAGATGAACAGTAACTTGTCTATATCCTTCACTCACAACCATTTACTACTAGCACCCTTCTTAGATAACAGTAACCCATAATCAATGTTAGTTTTATATACACGTTTTAAATACAAAAATTAAGATAACTTCAAAAACTAATCACGAAGACATAATACAAACAGGGGCGTATCTTCTTTAGGGCCTGAGGAGGCGCCGACCCCACCGATTTTTGGTGTAGCGATGGAATTTTACGATTTTCGTAGGTAAATTGAATCCGGGTTAAGTTCAGCTCCCACTGATTTGAGAACCAAGCGAATACAAATGCAAACATTAACATTTATCTAAAACATAAAACAAAATTTCAAAAGAGGTATGAACATGAGCCCCACAACCAGCTCATTACTCACCATCATCATCACAGTACAACCCATCACTGCACATTTAAGTCATCCAACTTGGAGGTCAAAATCGTCATTTCACACCAAACGGTCTTTTCACAAAACCAAGACACAACCACCATGTTTGATCATCTTGAGAAACACCATTCCTCGACAACCCATTGTTTAATGTTCGATCATCAACAAATTGCTTCTTATAATAATAATAATAATAATAATACACCATCTTTCAACCACTCTGCAAATTCTATATTCTTCAACCACAAACCTTTGTTTTTCTTAATCTCTACTTCTTCAACAACAACTGAAAGCTTGGTTTCATCTCATTAAATTTGTACATTTTAACAACAACAACAACAACTGTTTAACATATGTTTATGGTTGTATATAGATCTTGAAGATTATTATTAACAATGGGAGAGGTTTATAGAAAGAATAGGAAAGGGTTCTATGTGAAGATGAGGTTTTTTAAAACAAAGAATGGGAAACACGAAAAGCCATTCTTTGTTAGATACTTTAAATGGGTATTATGGTTTTCGTTATCTTTTTATTTCTTTGGTAAGTTTTTGAACAATCATGAATCAAGTACTAGTGGTTTGAAGACTAGTATGGTTAATCATTCGCATCGTGTGCTTTCGGAATCGGTTGTTCGACAAGAAGCTCAAGATAATCATGGTTTGAATCTTGAATTTGATCTTGCAATGCTCATTTTGGTTACTATATTGTATGTGTAAAAAAATTTGGAGCCGAGTGTCTCACTGGAAGCAGATGTTATTCTGTCCTATAGAATAGTGAGAAATGCATTCTCTCGCTATTCTCTAGGACAGAGTTGAGTGTAAACGGAAGCAACCCTTATTGTCTCAGGGACAGAGGAAGTTACATTGTCTCTGTCCCTGGGACAAAGAATGGGAGGAGCACTCTCTGTCCCATGGGCAAAGAGATCAACAATTTCTCTATCCTCTGGGACAGAGATGGTGGCAATAGCCGTCTCACTGTCCCATTGGATAGAGAAAATAGTTGTATTTATCTCACCATTCATGTAAACACTAAATGGTATTAATAACTTTGCTACGAATGAGATTTTAGCTTTGTTACGAGTGGGATATTAATCATTTTATTAAGTACGCTTGTTTGTTTCCAATTGATTTGATTTGGACAATTTGGTGCAATTTACAGGTGTATTAAACGATTTGAAGGTGTATGTATACGAATTACCATCGAAATACAACAGCTATTGGCTATCGAACGAGCGATGTAGCAACCACTTATTCGCTTCAGAGGTGGCGATACACAAAGCGTTAATCAAAAGCGACTTTCGAACATTTGACCCGACAGAAGCTGATTTTTTCTTTGTCCCCGTTTACGTTGCCTGCAATTTCAGCACGGTTAATGGATTTCCCGCCATTGGGCACGCCCGTGCTCTTATAGCGTCAGCCGTAGAGCACATCTCGTCGTCGCTACCCTTTTGGAATCGAAGCAATGGGTCTGATCATGTATTTGTTGCCTCTCATGATTATGGAGCTTGTTTTCATGCCATGGTAGTCACTAATTCAATATTTCAATGTATTCATTTGCTTAATATGAAATTATTCATTAATGTTATGTTATGTTTTTTTTTTTGAACATATTAGGAGGATCGAGCTATGGCTGATGGGATACCTGAATTCATGAATAACTCGATTATATTACAAACATTTGGTGTTAAATACCAACACCCGTGTCAAAACGAAGAGAGCATCGTTATCCCGCCTTACATTTCGCCAAATGCTGTTCGGTCGACACTGTCAAAGTCGCCGATCGATGGTCCGCGGGATATTTTCGCGTTTTTTAGAGGGAAAATGGAGGTTCACCCTAAGAACGTTAGCGGGCGTTTCTATAGCAAGTAAGTTATGCCTTCACTTTTTAAGTTAAAGATAATCGGCGGAACCAAAGGGTGGTCAAGAGGGTCAAGTTAACCACTCGGTCACTTTGTTAGAATTTTCGTATATTGAATTTGCGTTTTTTTAATGAAAAAACAGGAGTCGCACCCCTAGTTTTCGAAAGAATCTTAAAATGAGACTAAAAAGTTCTGGTTCCATCATCATACTTTTTATCATATGAATTTTCTTAAAAATGGTATGGAAAAAGTGAGTTTTAAAGGAAAAAAGGGAGGCGGATCCCTTGTTTCTAAAGAAACTCTTAACGATCCTAACTAAAAAGTTCTGGTTTTGCCGCTATATATTATTTTCTAGTTGTTGACAGTGGTTAATTTGTTCAGGCGTGTGAGGACCGAAATCCTAAGAAAATATGGAAA
Source organism: Ambrosia trifida (assembly GCA_028751855.1). Lineage (NCBI taxonomy): Eukaryota > Viridiplantae > Streptophyta > Magnoliopsida > Asterales > Asteraceae > Ambrosia > Ambrosia trifida. The sequence continues at coordinate 58,127,735 of CM054124.1, forward strand.
CGATCGGAGATTTTATTTGAAACGACATCGATTCCCTGGTTACCAATCAGAAATCGTTCGATCGGTGTTTTGTTTGTGCCCGTTAGGATGGGCACCATGGAGCCCGAGACTAGTTGAATCCGTGGCATTGGGTTGCGTGCCAGTGATCATAGCGGACGGCATCCGTTTGCCATTTGAATCCACCGTACCATGGTCAAATATATCTCTAACGGTTAGGGAGAACGATGTGGCAAAACTCGGCCGCATACTTGATCACGTGTCAGCAACAAATCTCTCGGTGATCCAACGCAACTTGTGGGACCCGCGACTCCAACGGGCCCTACTATTTCATGATGACGTGGAAACCGGTGATGCCACGTGGGAGGTGCTTGTTGCTTTATCTACTAAACTCAGTAGGTCTCATCGAAGGTCAAGGTTTTCAGCAAATGATTGATGTACGCGTGGCAATGTTTGATTGGAAAGTGGTATGCCAGCTAGTTTATTGTCTTCCAACGCAACATTGGTTCGTGGGACTCTCTTGCTGAGCTGGCAATTGGTGATTGGTTGGCAAGGAGACAAGGTTGATTGAATACATATTATTGAAGTTGGAGGTGGGATAAGGTGTAGTGGTCCTCACGGTTCATAGTGTAGACCTACCTGTCATCAGAGACAGGGGTACTCTTTTTTACACTTTAGCCCATATGGTTTTATATATTTAGTTTAGGCCCTTGTACATTATAAATCCCACTATTGTTAAATTTACATGAAATACACGAAATCTATTACATTTTTTTTAACTACAATTGTTTATAGACCGTTGAAATTGATCGGTCTTTTAAATCATAACAATTTGGCGGGTTGACTAGTTTAACATTAAGATCTGGCTTAGAACTAGGAACCGATTCTTGAAATTTTATTTTATTTTTTTCTAGTTTTTAATATTTTAATATATAGTTATGTACGTTATTATAACAATGAACCATCTTTATTGTTTTAAGATATCTAAAAACTAACGATCATGAAAAAAGTAAAGAAATTGGTTCAAAACTGAAGCCTCAAAATGTGAAACTGATAAAGTCGGCCAGTCCGTTGACCCCCACACCCATCCTAGTCGGTTTGGTTTTGTTTTGTTTGTTATCCAACTAAGAATTTTCGTGAAACCGACCAAACCATACCGTGAACACCCATAAATTAAAGTTGTGAGTTTTTATACTAGCTTTGACATACTATTGGGTGTGTTTAGCAAATGGTGAAAACAAAAGGATGTAATGTTACATGTGAAAATGATTGGCGGGAAAAAGAGGGGCAAAAGTTGTAAGGATATGTAAGTTGAGGGGGTGATGTTGTTGGAGAAGGGGAAGAGCACGTGAGTGTGGGGTTAAAAAGGTAAAAACATAGCATGATATGATAATATAATAGAGGAGAGAGTATGTGTCAGAATAGGCCAGTGGTGGAGACAGAGGTTCTGGTTTTCAACGGTCACGGCTTCTTGGTTTTCGGATTAAATGCCAACCTACTGATCACTATCGTTTTTTTTTTTTTTTTATTATTATTTTTTATTTTTTATGTAACGAGAGGGCTATGATAGAATATTTGGGTTCGATTTTTGAGTCAGATTGGTTATACCAGTAATTTTATCGTCGTGCCTACGGGCGGATGAGTTACCTGGTTTTCCTCATAATTGATGTTTGACAACTCGGTATTCTCAGAGCACTTGAATTTGTCCAAAAGGTACCCTGAGAGTGCTCGGGTTTGATTTATTTGCCGTTAAAAAAATATATATATGTATTTGTTAAAAAAACTGCACTTTTTTCTACAATCGGAAAATAAAAGAAAAGGATTGGGGCCTAGTAGTTTGACGTGTGTATTAAATGTGTTTTATAGATGTAGTTGAAGGTCTAGTCGTATAGTTATGGTCGTCTTTAAAAATTCAGGAGCTCTGTGCAACTAGGAAAAAAATGAGCAAATGGGTTTTTTTTTTTGGTGAATTAAATGACATTAACTCTTTAATCACGTATATATGTTTTCAGCAAAAGTTTTAGACCATTTAATCTTGATTAAAGATTTTCTTGGATGCAGTGGCGTAGCTTTTAAAGGGCGGGGAGGGGCGGCCGACCCCCCGAATTTTCGCTCAAAAGTTCCGATTATATAGTATTCGTTTAGAAATTTTTTGGTATATACAGTTTTGACCCCCCAAAATTGGTTTTCGACCCCCCAAAACTAGTGATTTCCGACCCCTCGGTGACTTCCGACCCCCCGAATTTTCGGGTCAAGCTTCGCCACTGCTTGGATGTTGTTCGGTTAACATCTGATTCGCTTGTTGTTAGTCCATTGAAGTCGTGTGATAAAATTTCTATATGTGAAGTGGTGTCCTTTGTTGGACTTTTTGAGCTACTAATAATTTTTAACCGTTTAGAAAGTAATTTTTTTGGTTAACAAAGTAATTTTTTTGGTTAACAACTTTTATATTTTTCTTCCCTAGATGGTATTGGAGCAAAATCGAGAAACGAACACATGAGGAAGAATGGGTGCCATGACAAAGTCAATTAAGGAAACATTATATATGTACGTGTGTAAATTAAGAACAATAATTAATTTAAAAGCAGAATAACTAAGTATATGTAAAAGTAAGTGTGTGTGTGGGGTACGGTATGGTTCAAACCGATTAAACAAATTGCTAGTTTGGTTTAGGGGGACGGGGCGTCACCAGAATTGGTCACAGGTACCCCACTACCAGCATGGTAAGTTACCGTCGCCATCCATGCTGGTAGTGGTCCTGTGAACCAAAATCTGGTTGTAGTTAACAGGCTGGTACCCGTGAGTTTCTGTCTCCCGCTTTTTGTCTTTTTCTCTATTTTATTTCCAGTGGAGTGCTGCTTCCAAAAAACTGTTTCAGTAAAGTGATGTGACAGTACAAGATTGGTAGAAATCAGTGAGGTTGAAAAAAACCTAGTGAAGCACCCCGTCCCCCCTCATAATTTTTTTTTTTTTTTTTTTTAACTTTTAAGCCAGCAGTTTGGTTTTCTATAAAGCAGATTGAACAGTTTGGTTTGAAAATAGTATGACATAAAACATAACCAAACAATTAACCTGATCATTTACTGCTTTATCCTCACTAGTGTATAGGTATTTTACCTTCACTTAAAGTCGTTTATCTTAGATTCAAAACATAAATATACTGTTACACACTGGTAAAAGGTTTGGGTCAACTCAGGGCACCGTAAAAAAAAGTTACATTGTTTGGACTCATTCCATCTTTAGACTCTAATCATCCCTTTAAGCATGTTTTTTATTACGATGTTACACCTTGTTTAATTCAATAAACCCAAATAATGAAACGAAACTGAAACCATAACTTTAGCAGTGCCTTTGCTTATTTAGCTTTCGATTGTTTGGTTGACAATGCAAAATACGGAGTAATCATTATGGACATCAAGTACATATGTGGAACTGTTGAAGTTTTGTTAGTCGATTAATCTATATACCTTATTTAATAAGAAACTTGATGGATAGATATGTAATTTTACATCAAGTTTAAGATGGCATACCAAAAGCCATAGTGTAATTCTCTAATTTTTACACATTTCTTCCCTTTATGCCCCTAATGTGCAACATTTGATGATAATTGTACAAATGACTAATGCACGAATTTTAGATCATTGTTTTTGAAACCGTTCATTTATTTCGCTTTCAATGCCATTGTCTTTTTCACATCCCATCAACACCCATTTCTCTTTTATTGTAGGTGATTGAATGCTCACATCTCTAATATTCTTATCATTTCAAGGCCAATGGCCGTTCATGTTCATCTTGATGAAAAATGACTCCATCTTTGATCCTAGAGTTATATTACGTGTCAAAACAATTCTCAAGGTTTACAATCATTTTACTACTTGGTTATGTACAACTTATTATTTTTTTATTATCATTTTTCTACATTGTGCATCATCTTTATCCCTGTATTTACGTATTTCACTACACCACACAGATTTGCGTTGTTAAATGACCATAACGAGTAGAATTTAAATTTCATGAATCGATGTTTTTTTTTATTTTTTATGTTCAAGCTGACTAATAATACCTTTCTTGCTGCTTCTTAGGTAACCGTCGATATGGGTGAAGGATGGTATTATGATTTCTCTCACACATTTTGATGCATAATCACCTCCGGATTTCTACACAAGTATAAAACACTTTATGTAATCATCGTTGAACTTTTCCCATCAATGTTTTGGGACACCTCGGCCCGTTTAAACTATTATTTAAACTTAATACTATGCCTAATTTCATGTCATTTGTGTGTGTCGATAATTTTGCCTTTGATTTTAAGGATTCAAAATACCTCATCATCAAAATGTCATTTTTTGCAACAAGATCAAGATGGGTAAATTTCAATGTCTAATTTCTTTTATATGATAAATAATAAATTAGTAATTGCATATTTCATTTCACTACAATCTCCAACAGTCTTGCAACTGCTATGTCATATTTTTGTCCCTGGAGACACTTCCTCTGCGTCTCATCCAAAGAGGAAAAACCAGGTTTCCGTGGCGTGATTCTCGACTATATCGAAGGTATTATCCATGCATTTTGTTTTAATAATTTGAGTGATTAAGTAGTTATTGAATTTTATATATAGGTGCTGATTGTGTTGTTCCGTGCATACCGTTGACCAAGTTTTATTTTGTTGTTTTGGGTGGTTGCTGGAAGTTACAGAGAGGCGAATCTGGCTCTTCTTGCCATATGGCGGTGGTATAAAGATAATCGATCTCTGCTTTGGCTCGGTTGATAGATGTTATTCATGGGAGCGAGAGGCAGATAAGAACTAACCCATGGAAATTGTCTCTTTCATGGACTTTGTGGAATATGTGGGCTATTGAAAATAAGTTGTCGAAGTTAAATATTGATCTACATATTCAATTATTTAGTTGGAACAATTTTAAGAGCCGGACATTATAAAAATGATTTTAATATAAAAATCTAATGAAAAAAGTTTAAATGTTTGTATCAATTAACATCACTAAAACTCCAAAAACATGTATTATCGTTCCTTTTTTTAGAGAAGCAATTTAAACATGTCACTATTTCGTATTGATTTTTTGTTCTTTGGTGGTTTCCAGTTTTTTTGTTTTGCAAATAACTGAAGGCCTTAGTTCTGTGCCTAATTTGGTAGTAAATTTATCATTTTGCGTTGAATCATTAAGATTTCATGGTAACTTGAATGACGATCTTTGTGTGTTACGAGTAAGGTTTATCATTAACTGATGTCTTAATTTTGTGCCCCAACTAACACTAGCAAAGCTTCTTTAGAAAACCCCAGAAGAAATCAACGTAATTTACAGGTTCTCTCAAATTAAACCCGTCGTTTAGGTCGCTCATTTTGCATCTTGTAATGTGCCAATAATAGATAATCGGACATGTTTTTTGTTCAAGTAGCACCTTGCATTATTTGTAGGAGTTAGCAACTTATAAAAGTTAACGAGTTAAACTGTTGTCTGGATAATTGATCGAATTGTAGTAGACCTTATTCTTATGTATAAAAGACATTCAGGACTATTTAAGTTATAAAAGTCACTATGTAGAAGTGCTATAAAACAGAAAACACATATACATGTGTAGGATAGTCAACTGCTATTTGTGAATTCATATTAAAAATAAATTACGCGAAACCCGACACGCAAAATTTGTCAAAAAAACATAAGTACCCGCAAAAACACGCAGGCATTACCACTAGTATAAATCATATGTTTCATATCCATGTGTTACATCGAATGATTTATAAAGTTGGGCATGCAAATGGTATTTTCTCATATTATAATCGAGATTTACATCATCTTGCATTCATTGCATCTATGTTCTAGGAATGGATCATAGACCCAATAAGGCAATAAGCATTAACAAGCGGGCCATGTGAATGAGTATCAACCCACTAGGAAGGCTTTCTTAGTCTGGGCTTCCTACGTATGGTCCAATTTCAGAGGCCATGTCTAACGTGGGCCCATATATCCAAGTTGAAGAAAGCCCAACTTTGCATGGAAATATAGTAGAGGTGAAAAAAAACTGGTTCGGGAACCAAAACCGCTTTCATGTGAAACTGGTACTCAAAAATCCCAAACCGAAACCGAACCAAAAACCGATGCTAAAAACCGGTCAAACAAACTGCAACTGGAACCGAAACCAATACCACTAAAAACCAGTTGAACCCGGATAAAAAACTGAAACCGGTTTAAGAAAGAAAAACATTTTTGGCCATACACAAAAGTAAAATCTTTTTTGTTTGTTTTTTAAGTAAAATTCATTTTTTTTTTATAAAAAAACCTAAAAGTGCGTACGTTAACCGGATTGGAACCGAAACCGAACAGAAACCAAATTGAACCAAAACCGGGTGAAAATACTGATTTGTGGGCGACCAAACCGGTTCGGAATCGATCTGGTTTTGACCGAAACCGGTTTGACTTGTGAAAAGACTGATGTGTGCACCTCTAAATATATAGTTTGATCATAATGATTTATTCTTGAAATAAGAAATAGACCAACTTCAACTAAGATTTAACATATTGCATCTATGTTCTACAAATGGGCCAAAGATCTATTAAGCATTAACAAATGGGCATTGAACATTTGAACATGGACGTTTTCGTCGTATCAGAAATTTAGAATTGGGTTTTCTTAAACTGGGCCTCACACGAATGGGCCAGTATCAAATAGTTTGGATTTTTAGTGGCCATATGTTGGGAAACACGGTCTGACAAATTTACTTCCACTAACTAATGTTATAGTTGTGGACTTGTGGACCTAATGGTCATCTCTATCTAGATTTTACCTTATTATTATTTTTACCTTATTAAGGAGGAAGCATGTCTATGAAAGTAATTTTCTTTCAATTTTAAGATGGCATATGAAAAGCCTCTTTACAAATCTCTATGTTTTTGTCATTTCCTACCCTTTTTGCCCCTCATGTATAACATATTATGCACATTATATATGTGTGTAATACACACTTTATATGTCTCTCAAGATGTAACCTACATTCATAACACCCAATAAAACCCATTTCCTTATTCTTGAATACTCATTTATAGTAATTACTTTCTTGTCTTTTACATTTGTTTTACTTTTCAAGAAACTCATCTTACTAATATCATTACTTGACATGTCTAGGTTACTCATGATGCAAACCATGACAAAGTTCAAAGATTTCGCATACAGAAAGAAACGCCATTTAACCAATTCGAGGTATTTTTCATTGCTTGATTTGTTTTACTGCCGATTTGTAATTTTTGTCCTTTTACATTGTTAATAATATACCTTTAATTGTGGGAAACATACACTTACTTATATTCATCAAATATTTATGGTGTACAAGATGAGGTTGCTAAAGAATTGGTGTGCTTATTGAATTTCAACACTTCTTATATGGCCAAAGAGGCAGAACCACACACATCGTCCTAATCGACCTTCAACAGCTTTGTAGGAAACCCAATCTGAATTGTTTTTCTTTAATTGCTAATATATAAATGTTAATTTGTTTTATCTATAGATTTGAGATCAATATTTATCATGTTGCTATTTGTTTTATTAACAAGCTGAACTCAAAACTGTTATTGGAACTGCAGGTTGGGTAATTGAGGGAAATTTTCAATAAGAATCACAACGCTAAATTGAAAATGTTCTTGGAGATCAAGATTGGATCGGTAATATCTTCCCGTTTAATACAGTTTGTTTGGTTGAAACAGGCCGATTCATGATTTGGTTGCCTTGCATACAATTTGTTTTTGGTCCAAGTTTTACCTTTATATAGTGTCCAATATAGCATATTCGATTATTAGGAAGTTGTATACATTGTAAATAGAATTTGAGTGCCTTTCAAAGAGTTTGATAAATATTATGTCCAAAGATGTACACCATTGTAATTTTGTATTGTGTATAAATATTCAAGCATAATTTGCAATACACTTAAAGCCAATTTAGAGGGATTAAAGTTGGACATTCATCAAACTTTTAAGACACTTAAGGTCATCTTAGTCAATTCAATTCATACTAACCTTTCATCTTCCTTGGTGGTTCATCATAATGAATACAATGTTAACTACACAAATGGTGATTAGTTCACATTCCAATCATCATTCGCATAACATTGTTATAAAGAACAAATTCACTTTAACCAAAAATTTAATTCGAAAATTCGAAATCGTCTCTTCGAGTTCCATAACTCCATCTTCTTTAAACTGTAAGTTCTTCCATACCCATCACACCCAGATGTTCGCATCTTGCTGGTTCTTCTCTTCGATTAACAATCTGTTGATGCTGCTAAGGTTGGATTTCTATTTTATTGTTTTTACAGTTATATGTTCTTGATTTTTCTTGTTGTGTTTCTTTGCTTTTATAATACAAATTCAGTGCTATTTTTCAGGAGAGTGGTCTAAAGAATTCGACTGGACCGAGTAAGAGGAGTTCCAATTGAAAGCAAGCTTTGTTGTTGTTGTTGTAGAAAAAAATTCTAAATTTGTAGCAAACACATGAATTGATATGTTTTTTTTGCTCTTAATTTTTTTTTTTTGGTTATTGATCTATGCTATGTCTGGTTAAGACTATAAAAATGTTTAAATCTTCAATCATGAGGATTTGTTCGCCCATTTAGTTGTGTTGTATAACTACAACTAACAAATTTGATTAATGATTTATTAACATATTTCCTGTTTTGTTTTGATTGGTAACATCAATCTTTTAGTCTTAACTTAGACTAGAAATTGAGCTTTTATTTAGTTATCCATGCATGTTATGCTTTTTAAAACAACTATATCAAAGGTTACAATCATTTAGGTGTGCTGTATAATTAGAGTCTACAACTTTGATTAATGATTTTTGAAATCATTTCTTATATTGATTAATAACATGAATCTTAAATTGAGCTTTTAATGGGTTATTCATCTATGTTATGTTTTTTTTTAAATAAGTATTGAAACATGGGGAAATTCGTTCTCTTTTAGAAGTGAGAATTTGATTAGAAGCATGGTTAGTTTGCTACATGGTTCTAAGTGTTTTGCACACACATCGGATCCTCGTCGCAACGACAGTCAGGGACGACCCTTAAAACGAAAGGGGTGGTACACAATATTGCGTATAAAAATTTAGGCCGATGACACGTAAAGTTACACTACTGAGCAAAGAAAATGAGAGTGGGGCGGGGCACCCTCAATCAACCACTAACCTCCACTCCTAATTTCAAACTTATTTAAACATGGAATTCGATTCTGAATTGATTAAAAAACTTATAATTTGAATGGTGTACATAATGATTTAGGGTATTTATAGTTACCAACACATGTATATGCATTCCACATAGTTTTAGCATATTTTTAAGGCTCAGTTAGGGTACATAAATCCTCATGGACACGATACACAAGAGAATTGATAAAACTAAATATAGAATATCATATTTTATATTATCGCTCCCGCGGCAACGCGCGGACTTCCTACTAGTTACCTTATTAAGGAGGAGAGATGGGTAAGAAGGTAATTTCACCATCATTTTAAGATGGCATACAAAAGGTCTCATGCATAAATATCTAACTTTTACCATTTTCTTCCATCTATGCCCTTATGTACAAGTCACTAATACAAATCAATTGCACCATTCAATACATTTAATTCATGTATTAACTTTTTGTTACCTAGAAACATTACCAAGTAATAGATTAATTCATGTAACTTTTTTAATGGATTAACTTTTTGTTACCAATGGAATTTGAATTATCACCACAAGAAAAGGCTAAGCCTTATTTAACACTTTGTAACCAGTAGGCTAAAGGCTCTTTGGTTCATGTGTGTAACTAAATGTTGCAAATAAAAATCAAGCACAGATCGGATTGGATAAATGATAGTATGGTGTATAAAGTTTTGGCAATTTAAAATGTGAATAAAAATACATACCCGCTGCAACGCGCGGGTATTCCACTAGTAGTAAATAAATCAAACTAATACAATTGGGGAAACCCCCCAATTGACTAAGAAAATTTTCTTCTTCAATGCCCAATCAACCTCTAGGGGTGGATCGGTTATTATAAAAGGGGCTCGTAAGCATACGAATGCATCAACTAGTGAATGGTAAAGACTGGAGATGGCAGATCAAAGACTAGAGATGTTAATAATGATATGGGGGCTCCTTTCAATTTGGACAAAATCATTGCGTCTGCATCAAAGAAAACCCCAAAAAGACGAAGGAAAGAGTGTCAAGGTTTTGATTTGTTTGGGAACTATGCTACGACACCAGTTAAGAGAGCTTGCTGTATCGGGTCTCCGCTAGAATTACGGTTAAGGATAGGCGGATATGATCCGCCTATGGGCGCTGGTGGGGATCCGGGTAAAATTAGCTAGGCGTTAAAATTTTTTAGGTGATTTTATTGGTGTGAGGCGGTTTATTTTTTTGTTGGGTTTCGGTGTAAGCTTGTGGGTGGTTAAGGTGTATTGTGTGGTGTATGATGTCGCTAGCTTCTTGCTAGAGACCTTTTGATTTTAATAAAAGTTTGTTGGCCGTTCAAAAAAAAAAATACAATTGGGGAAACATAACACATTATTTTACAAAATTAATACTAAAAAAAAAAACACACTTCTATTTTATAAAGAAAAAAAAAACACAACTATATATTAATATTATGAGTTTTGAAACCCTACTTGTGAGATACAAAAAACCAATCATATAAAATATATAAAATGAGGCAACACATTTGAGTTTATGTTTTTTCTTTAAATTTTGGGAAAATGGATTTTAATACTCCAAACTATCGTCTGTTGGCGGATAATACTCCCAACTATCACTTTGCCCATTAGCATTCCAAACTTTCAACTTGTTTGCTTTTATCACTCCCAAACTAACTGAGATCTAACTTGGTTAGTTTTCGTGGCCAAAATGAAAAAACCAAAACTTCTGTGTGGCCAAAATGTAAAAACTAAAACTTAAGGGGCAATTTGAAATTAAACCTTTAACTTATAAATCCCCCCCCCTCATCTTCTGCAACAGAACCCCCCCCCCCTCTCTCTCTAAACCACCACCACCTTCACCGGTGACATCAACCAAAACCATCCATCTCCTAGTAAGAATTCGATAACCCACCCCTCTCTAATTAACCGGACAGTCACCGAGTTGTGGTGACTGTCGTGAACCCTTCGTAACCACCTGACTGAGCCACCCTTTCAATTGAAGAGGAAAACAATACAAATGATAAACATAATCATGGGGCTTTTAATCCTCATCAAAAACCGACCCTAAAAGCTATAATAATCGAGTTGGAAGAGTACCGAAAGATGGCGATTCTTGTAGACAAGGTGACCGGAGGTCAATCGGAGGGTTTACGGTTGGACTAAGGTGATGTTTGGGTGGTTGATGGCTCGCCGGAAACATATGGATAGTCGGAGAAGATGACCGGAGGTCAACCGGAGCTCTCCCTCTCTTCCAACTTTCTCTCTCTACGTGTACTCTCTCTCTCTTCTATCTCTCTCTGTTCACGTACTCTCTCTCTCTCTTTTATCTCTCTTTGTTCACGTCTCTCTCTTCACGTTGGAGAAGATGAGGGTGTTTGGTTGAGGAGTTCGGCCACCGGAGTTCGACTGGTGGTGGAGAAGACCACCGGTCTTCCTCTCTCAGCGTCTCTCTCTCTCTAGATAGATCTGGCTATATAATAATAATAATAATAATAATAAAAAGTTTCAAAAGGGTCCCTTAAGTTTAAGTTTTTACATTTTGGTTACGAACACTAACCGGGTTAGACCTAAGTTAGTTTGGGAGTGATAAAAGCAAACAAGTTGAAAGTTTGGAGTGCTAATAGCCAAAGTGATAGTTGGACGTATTATCCACCAACAGGCGATAGTTGAGAGTACTAAAATTCATTTTCCCTTAAATTTTTACATTCAAATCTACAATATAACTTTTGTAGCACCTTGCTATTAGATGTTTGTAAATATGTTGGGTTTGGAATGAATAGCTTTTGCCGATCAAAAAAAAAAAAAAAAAAACTTATTGTAGTTTTGTTAATATGGTCTGACATTGATTATGGATTCTTATAATATAAATTTATGTGATTGTTGACAAGATTTTATGCCAAAAAGGTCATCTGTCATCATACCAACTCCAAGTAGAAAATAACGAGAAACATATAAACTTTTGTATTTTTTTTTTTAATTGTAATAAATAAAAGAATCACATTACCGTCTATACATTCTCTTTCGTTGTCCCACTAAATTAGTAAATCGCTATGATTGGCAGGACTCTCCTCAATACCCAATTTACATACCAAAACTAGGGGTGTAAACAAGGCGCAGTGGATAGAGAGTTACTTAGGATCGGATCAGTAAAAAGCTCTAACGAGCCTAAGTTCGAGTCTGGAATATGACTTGTTTAGTTATCGAGCACGAGCTCGAGTTTTACATACAAAGTTGATTTAGGTTCGCGAGCCAAACCGATGTCAAACAATTTTTTTTTATGTATGCGATTTTGTCATTGGATTATGTTCAACTTTAAGTAATAACATTGGTGAGTCGAGCTTTTGCTCGTTTAAGCTATTGTAGTGAGCTCAAGCTGAGTTTTTACCTCGTTTAAAATTGTTTTCAAATTTCATCAACCTAAGCTCGAGCTCAAAATAGTGGGCTCGAACCGAACCAAGCTCGAGATCGAGCCTCATAAAAGCATGACGAGCCCAGCTCAACTCGTTTACACCCCTAACCAGACCCATACCCGCTTCAAGATTCGAATCAAGTGGATCACAAATGGGTCAGCTTGATTCAGTCAGACCCCATTACTTGAGATCAGGCTCACCCCCCACGTTTTCTACATACCCATACATTTTTTTAATTCCCACTCAATTTTATTTCCATGTCATTTTATTTTCCTTATTATTTTCGTTTATTTGACAATTTCAAAAGAAGTTATCTATTTTCCCTTAATGTAGCTACGTGGGTAGTTGTATATTCCTTTCTCTCGTATATATAGCAAAATTGATGAATGAGAAAGGCAATTTTTGATTTTTTTTAAGAATTCATCTCGCCTTTTAATGATTGTTTTTCCATGGTAAACTTGGAAACCAATTTGAGTTCACGTGGTGTGTCTGTATCGTGATTCTCGAATTAGAATTTCCTAGCTAAGACCTTGGGTGGTGAAATTTGTATCGCAAGGTAATCGTTGATGATTTATTATTATTTTGCGTTTGATTAGGTCCAATTACTAAGTTGTTGGTTACTATTTGGTATCATAGCTATGGATATCTGAAACACTAGTGATTTGAAGAAAGCTATTGAGAGCGTTGGCCAAGGCCGGCCCTGAGAATTTAGGTGCCCGGGCTGAGCTGTGAAAAATGGGCCCCTTACCTTAGGCCTTAACGAAAAAAAATAACACAAACTATTTTCTTTAATCGATGACTAAAGTAATATCAAAAGCATAGTATTACAATGAGTTAATGACATACCTTAATAAGAGAATAGCTAACCGAGGATGAGTGGAGATCTCCTAGCATTCTTGGCAGCAAATTGATGGATCAACTCTTCACAATTTATATTATCCAGCATTTCACTCTCGACAGCTATCATCGCCAATCCGCAAAGTCTTTCTTAAGACATTGTAGATCGTAGGTAAGATTTCAATAACTTTAATTTTGAAAAACTTTTCTCAGCAAACGCCACCGTAACTGGAATAGTCAACCGTATTCAACAAAACCTTAATTCTAAATTTCTAAGTTCAAACCATTAATACTTACTCAATTAACCATTAATCAATTAAGCACTAATATAATAACAAGTTAATAAAGGATCAAAGATACGCTTGTGCCAAATGCGAAACAAAATTTGATATACTTTTTTAATTGGAATAAATGAACATAGATAGATCATAGATGTACAATGGCTTTCGATTTTAGATTAAAGATGTCAGATCTCAAGTTCTCTACTACAAGTCTACAATCATGCTTATAGATGTATGCAGTGCAGTGACTTTTTTCAACATTAATAAACAATCATGAAACATTTTGTATTTTATTTACAACTTTCTATCAAATAAAGTAAATGATTACATGAATATACAATAAAACTTGCCAAACAGAATATTCACATGCAGTGGTCGTTCTTTGATAAAAAAAATTCAGAGCGTCTGCCTCTTTTTTGATCGTTCCCCTTGTTTGTTTTTACCTAGTGGGCCAAGACATTGGATTAACAGATTATTAGCTAATGGGCCTATCCTTAATAAAACTATATAAAAGATTTTGGAAAAAATGGGCCCTCTTAGAACTTGGGCCCGGGCCAGGAGTCCTCCCTGCACCCTTAATGGGCCGGCCCTGGCGTTGGCCCTTGAGGCTAAAGAAGGCGATGGATGAATAGTAAAAGATTATGCAGGAACGGATCCTTGAACTCCCTATGGTTTAACAAAGTCAAATAACCCGGGAAACGTTAACGATTAGAAATGGAAATAATTGAAAACAAAGATTTTTTCACGTCAGGTCCCCGTCACGCTACGCGAAGGGAACCTCCCAATCCTTCACGTGGCGCCAAGCCTTCTTTTTTTTTTCCTCCAGAAAGTGCCCAGATTGATCCCATTTTATACGTAGCCAGTTTTCCAATTTTATCAAGTCTCACTTAGAGATTTTTGGCATTCTTAGGTGGTGAAATATGTATCTCAAGGTAATAGTTGTTGATTTTGTTATTATTTGAAGTTTAATTAGATTCAATTAATAAGCTGCTAGTTACCACATACATACAAGAATATGCATTAAGGTTGTGTGGTACCGATTAACGCCCCTCCACCTCAGCAAAAATCTCACCAACATCGCCCCTCCCCTCCATTTCCTGGATGTCATTGGGGGTGACATCGAATGCTCGTGAGCACAATAACCAGTGGCGAAGCTTGACCCGAAGGTTCGGGGGTTCGGAAGTCACTGGTTTCGGGGGGTCGAAAACCAGTTTCGGGGGGTTGAAACCCTACATTTTCAAAAAAATTTATACGGATACTATATAATCGGAACTTCTGCGCGAAAATTCGGGGGGGTCGGCCACCCCTCCCCGCCCCTACAAACCTGCGCCACTGACAATAACAAGGAGCAACGAGCTAATCAAGTGAGGTCCATCGTCTCAACCAACCAATCATTTTTCTTTTTTTTTTCCCTTAATTAATTAAAGAGGCGTTATTCTATCAAATGAGTGTTATTGAATAAGTCTCTGTCTAAGTGACACCGATATAATGCAATGGTGCATTATTGCATGCCACATAGCATAAATAGTACTAGACGAGTACGAAAAAGTGCAAACGATTTTTCACCTCAATAGTGTAGTGATCGACACTATAATAAATTATATGTATTATTTATCGATCGAAAGTGACAACAATCATATAATAAAGACAGAACAGTACCTCTTAATAATTCATTTATTTACTTACTTTTCTTATATAATTTTTTTTTGCATATGATGACAAAAACAACACACCAAAAGAAAAGGATAACACAGACACATACAATCAAAATGATTTTGCACACATATATATCAAACCTAATTATTCCTTTTGAACAAAACCGTATATTTAGCACTCTGGTGTTTGAGACTGGTCTCTTTTTGGGTCACTACAATAATCATACACTTTGTAGTTCCTTTGAACCCATTGCATAGCCGCCACTTGCTGGCGGCTCAGCCCTCCGTCTGAGGATGGAGAACCAGATGGAGGGCGGCACAATTGTCCTGCGACACAACCTTTGAGCTTGAAATTGCTATACCTACCAACAAACGGTTGGTACCCATAATTTGCTTTGTATTTACCGTTTTCAGTAGCCCATGAAGATGCGTCCCATATAGACCCATACACGTACATCGGTCTTAAAGGAAATGTGTCATCGCTTTTCCTTGGGTACCTTCTTATCGGGATATCGTCCACGAAAAATCTGCATGTCATATCGAAAGATTGTAATATTTATGTTTTGTTTTTCACGTTGAATTTTGATAACATTTGGGTCCAAAAAGTCGTAATCAATTATCAATGATCAATCTAGTATCCTATGAGGGTAACCGTATAATAAAGGAGAGTGACAAATATCGTTATATTAGAAATTCCTGAGCAAACATCAGTAATACCTAACCCCATAATTTATTCTAAAAGAAAAATAAAAAAATCATGATACCAAACTAGCCATCAAAATGATCTTTGTCTAGATTTTCTTATAAGTAAGAATTCCTCATTTACACCGACAGCAATCATAGGGTATCCAATTGCTAAAAGATATTAACTAGTATTTTGTTCACGATCGTTGACCCCGAGTATGTGATGAAAAAAAGAATAACTAAGTCGATCTAGACCCGTAGGTTGCGATGAACTTATCAAACGGGGAAAGTAAAGGCATTGCGATGGGTTTGTCACACGAGAAAAATAAATGAAAAAACATTGAACTCCACATGCATGTTGCGGCGTGTTAACTCGGAAAATTTAGAAGGAAACGTAAAACAAAAACTTGGAAAAGATGAAAAATATGAGGGACCACGGCTGAAAATAAAAAAGTGTTTTTAAATTGCAAAATATGAAAAACTTTAGATTAAAAGTAAAAAAAAAAAATGGTTAAATTGCAAAAGATGAAAAATTTTGAGTTAGAAGTGAAAACTCAAATCAATCAAAGGAGCTAAGTTGCCAAAGATTGAAAGTTTAAATTTAAATCAACAAAGATTGAAATTTTAGAACTAGAAAAGAAAAATGCATTTTTTTAATGAAAAACTCTCAAAGCTAAGGATACCATTAGAACCTTGTGTATTACATGGTTTAAATAAATTAACTTTTATATACTAATTAATAAAAAAATTATATCTTAAAAAAACCTATGTATTAAGTTAGAAATGTGTGTATTATACAAGGTTGGATAAATAAAATATTAAATGATTATTAGTAAGTTGAAAAATAATGTAAATAGTTGAGAAAATAAATATTAAATAAATAAGAGAATAATAGGAAATTATGATTAAATATTATTATTTAATAAGAAAGAGGAAAAAAAATATAATTTAATATTATTATTAATAGCAGAGAATTTTTTTTTTAATATATAGTGGTAATAAAATGAAGATAAAAGATATACATAGCATTAAATTTTTTATTATTATTATTATTATTATTATTATTATTATTATTATTATTATTTATTTTATATAATATTAAATTAGGAGAAAAGTGTTGGTAATGACTTGTGAAATTCTTTGGAATTGTTTATTATAATAAGGGTAAGGATATTAGGCGATTTATATATTTAGCCTAGCCTATCCAAATTCTACTAGAATGAGTATTTTTTTCGATCACAAATGGCTTTTTACTATTAATTTACGACACAAAAGAAGGTTGCAATAAACCTACATGAGTAAATTAGCTTTGCGATCGAAATTTGTTACATGTTGTTAACTTGTGAAAGAACTAGGGGTCGCAGTATTTGTGATTGGTTTTGCTAAGAGTTTATTACTCTAGTTCATACAAAAAGTTGAAGCAATAGATGTATTGTAATAACGCTACCACAACAAAAAACATTGCAACAGCTAAAACCATCACAGTGGTTTTGTTTGTGGCAATTAGTCTATTCAAAAATCATAACAATGAAAATAAATTTGCTATTGATTTTTGCAATAGAAATTGACCTCGCTATATATAAGTGACGGTCTAGCCACAAAATTAGGACGAAATAACTATTTTCACATTCAACCTTTGAACTACTTTTGAATGCCAAGTTTTTTTTTTTTTTTTTTTTTTTTTTTTGGAATTGTGACGGAAGCATGTTGCTGGAGAAACTGTTGCAACATTTGCTGTCATCTTGTTCCATCACGGAAATTGTCGCAAACTTGCGACAACATTTTAATTTAATTTAATTTAATCTAATCTGATTATTTCAAATTAAGAGCTAAATATTTATGATAATACTCTAGGACAAAATATGCTTTCAAAACATGCAAAATATGTTTTCCCCTAAAATAATTTTATACGAATTCAAAAAGCACTTGTGTCCCCTTTCCTTATTTAATGTAGTATTTATTTTTTATGAAACACGCGTCATATGACCTACATTTAAATTATTATAGGTCGTTCAATTCTTTTTATTTAATTAATTATTATAGAACGGAAATTTGCAAAAAGAAATATGTAAAAAAAAAAGATATAGAAGAAAACCAACATTATCTCGTCCGGTCTCCATAACATTGCATAATCATGAAAATCCTCTGTAGGATCGAACCAAAGATGAAATTTTAGTTCTCGTCCTATGATGTTCCCATCACCACTTCCTCTAATGTACACATTTGTTTGTAACGTGTACGGTTTATCGGGAGTCGTACCAAGAAACTCGATATCGACTTCATCGTGGTTTCCAGGATGATCCTGGTTATTAGAAAGCTGTACAAGTAATCGAAGCACAAGAAAAAAATTCATTAGCCAATAAAACTAAACACGTAGAAAAGTATACATATATTATGCAGGTGGGGGTTGGGTCCAATTGACAAAGCCATTAGAGTTAACATGTTGTTTCCTTTGAGGTTAAGGGTTTGAGCCCTGTTAAAGACGGATTACATATAAATTCGTACGTACGTAAAATGATGTAATGACTCCGGCAGTGTAACCGGGGTGAAGTTTCATCGCGGTCCCAAAGAAACCCGAAACATATGATTCTTTTGACTTAAAACCGCTTCCTGTCACATAAAAGTTACAATATATATAACACACGTTACACAATTTATATTGTGTGTTACATGATACAATATTAATAACGTGTACATATATATAATATTGCCTACTAACCGGAGGACTGATCGAGCCAAATGGTGACTGAGCCCTCATCGAGCCGTTGGTTTTGTGGGCCCCATAGGCTTTTGTAGGCTTGATCAAAGGTGACGGTTTCGACCGTAGAGCCAGGGTTGTAGCCAGGTGAGGGTGGGTTGCCTTGAGCATTGGCTATAGTAGTGACTATTAAGAGAAGAATAGGGAGAAAGAGGGCCATGGAATGAATGGTTAATTGTATGTTGTGCTTAAGTAGAACTACAACATATATAAGGAGAAATTTTAGGCATGTAAGAACACATTTAGTGAGATAGGGTATAAATAAGGAGAGTATTTAGGGACCCATGCATGCAATATTGCAATTAGCTAGGGTTGATATTAAAATTAATAATAAAAACTAAATATTAAAGTGAAATGATAATTAATATATACGGAAAAAACAAAAGATTGTTTTGTAATATTTTTTATACGTGGGAGAAAGATATTGATCAGCTTTCTTTTTTAGCTTTTTTGCATATTATTAGTCTCGTTTTCAAGAAACAAACAAATTGATACCCTCCGTTGAACTGATTGATCTTATGTCCCACTCTATTTCTGTTGGTGTTTAAAAGGAGAGATTGAAAGTTCAAACTTTATAAGAGACTAGTGGGAAATCTGTGCATTGTTGCGGGACGATTAAGATAAACGTATTTTTTAGCAATGCACAAGCATAGCCGTGTTAGCCCACCAAGTTGTAGGAAAACTGTAAAAATATATTGTCTTCCTTCCATTGTCTCCGAATATAAAACGATGTATATAAAATTGTCTTTGAATGCAAAACGATGTATATGAATTTAATCCATTTCTCTTCATTGTTTAAACTTTGAAAAGAAACTATATTTTTTTAGATCCAACCTTTAGAGCTTTTCTACATTTATAGCAAGGTGCATTCAACCATTTCATTCAATATCACAAAAAAAATGTACAAGTTGCTTTTGCAAATAAGGGTAGTATTGGAAGAATTTTCATGACATTTTAGGTGTGAAGCAAAGAACTCTTCATATGTCATCTTAATTTTGTACAA
This sequence comes from Ambrosia trifida, assembly GCA_028751855.1. Lineage (NCBI taxonomy): Eukaryota > Viridiplantae > Streptophyta > Magnoliopsida > Asterales > Asteraceae > Ambrosia > Ambrosia trifida. Next base: position 58,147,543 of record CM054124.1, read on the forward strand.
TTTGGACATAATTGCCCATGTCTCCTCCTTTATAATGTAGTATAGTTAAGATTTATCGGTTATGAAAACTAATTGATCTTATAATAATTTATATTTTTCTTTGTTATTTAAACTTATTAATTTGACGAAATAAAATTTTAAATTAATGAAGAATAACTAAAAGGATAAATGATGCTCCTATGTGGAAAGGGTCCGTGAGCTGATGTGGAAGAGAGGGAGGGGGAGATGGGCACAACAAGTGTGATGAGAAAATAGGGAGAACAAAATACGTGATACGGGTGTCCTCAAGTGAGAGAGAATCAATAGTGATCTTTTGGCTTGGTTTGATATGAAGGAGATATGTTTTGGTGTTTTAAATTTTAGACAAAATTACACGGATGGTGCCTGTGGTTTTCATGTAATAACGCCTTAAGGTACTAAGCAACTTTTTTAACTTCTTTAGGGCCCATGGTTTAGTTTTTGTAACGAAAATGGGTATTAAGGTTTGTTTTTGTAACAATGTTGGGTACTAATACTAACTATCGTT